>JADMNL010000040.1:6691666-8145000 GCA_016271365.2 Neoceratodus forsteri
CAAAAGGTCGCCCTGCACTCCAGAGGTGCAGGATGAAGTACAGTACCAGGAGTCCAAAAAGATACCAGCGAGACACATATAAGATAGGCAAAATGTACTGATAATTTATTTTCCTCACTGCTCCAACATGCAACGATATAACAACGCTGGGGTCACCATTACCCAGCAGCCTCTGAATATGGCCCTGCCTGGAGTGCCAGTGCTAACCACATTTGTGCCAGCGCTAACCTCTGAATATGGGCCAGGATGTCAGGAAATACTTTTTTACAGTGAGGATAGTGAACTGCTGGAACAAACTGCCCAATGAGGTGGCCTGGGCAAAGACAGTAGTGGACTTCAAGCAAAGGTGGGACAGGCACATGAGTTTAGTGATGACACGGGGGGGGGGCGCAAAAGGGGAGCAGAGGTATGAGTGACCACAAGAGAACTCGAGATTCATGGGTTAGTTTGGGACTAGGGCGACTAGACAGACCAATTGGCCTTCTTCTGCTGACAGTTTCTATGTTAACTGCTAGACAACACTTTCTTCAACAAGTTTTCAGGTTTTCTGAGTCATGTATTCGAAATATTATTAGTATGTACAATTCTAAAACACTTCTTTATTTGAGGTGATACTTGTACTGGAATTTTAGGGACAGAAACAGAATTTATCACTATTGTTAATTCTTGTTTGCTGACCCTACAAGGAAGGGTTTAAACATTTGAAAAAGAAACCAAACTGCTTATGCAAATGTTTTGAATATCTTTCTCTCTGGGCTGTATTGTCACTCACAACTGGGAAGGGTGCTTTGTATCTACCCTCTTGTGTTGCCACACCCAAAAGTCATGCTTAAAGCTGCTAGCATGCCACATGAGGCAGTGAATCAACTTCCTCCAATTTGGGCGCAATGCAATGAACCATCTACACAGGTTTACTCGGGTCTATAGGTAGTAGTAGGACATAGGTCCCATCGAGACTACCTCACTTCAAAGGCAGTAATCATGTCTTTCTCTGTAGGATTAATTTATCCAATGTGTTTTTAAAATGGTCTTTGCTATACATAGATACACAGAAAGTGTCCATAGATAAGGGCCTATGGCCCACCAGTCTGCCCAGTTGAGCTTGTAAGTTCAGTTTATATTTTACTAGAAGTCTGTTGCCCTTACCCCTGACCTCCAGAATTCTTTATGTCTATCCCATGCATTCTTAAATCCTGTGTGATTGTTTCAGCCCCCACCACTTCCTCTGGCAGGGTGTTCCACTTGTCCACCACCTGCTCTGAAGAAATTCTTCCTCACGCTTCCTCTGAATCGCCCCTCCCTCCAAATTCATCCCATGCCCTCTAGTCCTGGAACATCTTTTTTGCTTAAAAATAGTGTATTCCTGCACCCTGTTCCTCCCTGTAAGATACCTGTATGTCTCTATCATATCCCTCTCTCCTCCTCTCCTCCAGGGAGTACATGTTTAGTTCCTTCAACCTGTCTTCATAGGACTTGTGATGCAATCCATGCACCATCTTTGTTGCCTCCTCTGAACCTTCTCTACCCTGTCCATGTCCTTACGTAGTAAGGTCTCCAGAACACTGTACACTGTACTCCAGGTGGGGCCTCACTAGTGTCTTGTATAGTGGAATTATGACCTCCCTTTCCTGCTGGTGATGCCCCTGCCTATGCATCCCAGCATCCTATTTGCTTTACCTGCTGCCTTGTCACACTGTTTCCCTACCTTGAGGTCATCAGAGATGATAACCCCAAGATCCCTTTCCTGCTTGGTGCATGCTATATCCTCACCCCTAACTGATATACTGTGCCAGGGTTTTTGTGCCCCAAATGCATTATCTTGCACTTCTTTGCATTGAATTTCAACTGCCAAACCCCTGACCATTCTTCAAGTTTCTGCAGGTCCCTTCTCATTCTGTCTACACCCTCTGGTGTGTCTACTCTGTTACAGAGCTTTGTGTCATCAGCAACAGTGAAATTCTGCCTTCTAGGTCCCATGTGAATGTCACTGATGAAGATGTTGAATAGGACCGTCCCAGCACTGATCACTGTGGGACCCCACTGGTCACTCTTCCCTCTGTGGAGGACCGCCATTTACCACCACCCTCTGTGTCCTGCCACCCAGCCAATTACCTACCCACCACACTACTGTCCTGCCCACACCCATATTCCCCAGTTTGTGTAATAGTCTTCATGTGGCACAGTGTCAAAGGCCTTGCTGAAGTCCAGATAGGCCATGTCCACTGACCTCCCTGATCCACCTCCCAGTCACCCAGTCAAAAATTCAACAAGGTTGGTCTGACATGACCTCCCCCTGGTGTAACCATGTTGCCTTGGGTCCTGTAGTCCATTGACAACCAGATGCTCCACCAATCTCTCCTTCAGTAGTGCTTCCATGATCTTCCCCACTACCAAGGTGAGGCTGACTGGTCTGTAGTTCCCCGCTTCCTCTTTGTTCCCACTTTTGTACAAGGGGACTACATTTGCTGTCCTCCAGTCTTTGGGTACCTCTCCTGTTTCCAGTGATTGGCTAAACAGGATAGCCAGAGGTTCAGCCACCACCTCTCTTAGTTCTTTAAGGACCTGGGTGCACCCCATCTGGCCCCATTGCTTTAGCAACTCTTATTACTCCTGTTCCTTCAGGACCCTTTCTGTAAAGGGACTTGTGTCCATTTCTGCACCATTCTCACCCCTTGTACTCCCTTCAGACCCATTACCTCCTCTTCCTCAGTAAAGACTGAGCAGAAATACCTGTTCAGTATGTCAGCTTTACTGTTGTCATCCTCCATGCGCCCCCATCCTCCCCCTTCAGTCTCACTATCCCTCCCTTTGCCTTTCTTTTTTCACTTATGTACCTGTAAGAAAAAATTACTCACCTTAGTAATGTTGTTTCTTCTAATGGAGTCTTGCTATATTCTGACATATGCAGTGAGTCCCAACCTTCAAACTGCCCCGGAGATGAAAGAGTTAACTTTCCATGCCAGGCATGGAACGCTGAGCTCGAGCTCGGTTGAGACTCTGTCTGTTGTTCTTCAAACTCAAACCGTCAGATCTTTACGAGCTAAACTCACTAAGGTCCTGTGTGGAAGCTGTAAACCTACACTAGCCAACTGGCTACTAAACATAAAACACATTTTTTGGTCCCAACACAAAGACTCAAGTCAGGAGACCCAAAAATGAAAACACAACACCCACTCACCCCAAAAAAAGAAGGGGTGAAACAAAAAGGTGGGCACCTACTAAGTGCCAACACTGCACTGCCCACCCACATCCCAAAAACAGAGGTTCTGAGAGGGGCAGGCAGGGGAGGTCAGAATATAGCAAGACTCCATTAGAAGAAACAACATTACTAAGGTGAGTAATTTTTTCTTCAAACAACATGAAGTCTTGCTATATTCTGACATATGCAGACTACACAGCAGTACCTCCATGGAGGAGGGACAGAACCTACTTAGGAAATAGGCTCTGAAGCACAGTGTAGTTAAACCGAGCATCACCCAGCCTGATGTCCAGGGAGTAATGCTTGCAAAAGTGTGAATCAGCTCTACAGGCAGCTGCTTGACATATCTCCAGAATAGGATGTCCCTGGCAGCAGCCAGGAAGCAGCTGTACCTCTGGTAGAGTGAACCCTCAGGCCTGAGGGAGGAACCTACCCAGTTTTTCATAGCAAAATTGGATACAAGAGACAATCCACCTGGCAATGGATCTTTTAGTGGCAGGTTTCCTTTACCAACCTCACCATAAGTGAGGAACGGTTGAAGGGAGTCAAACCTGTGACCCTTGGTACACTCTATGTAGTAACTAAGGGCTCTTTTCACATCTAAACTGTGCAGTCTCCTCTCGCCAGAGGAGGAATGGTCAGTGAAGTACACTGGAAGAGACATAGATTGATTAAGGTGGAAATCTGAAACCACCTTAGGCAAGAACTTCCTGTTAGTCCTGAGGACCACCTTATCTCTATGAAAGGAGATAAAATCAGGCTCTACTGACAAGGCTTGTAATTCACTTATGCGTCTGGCAGAAGTGATGGCTACCAGAAACACAGTCTTCCAAGTCAAGTACTTAAGCTCTGCTGAAGATAAAGGCTCAAAAGGGGGTTGATTAAGCTGAGCAATGCAAACATTGAGGTCCCAGGCAGCGGCAGGGTCCCTGAATGGAGGGTTGGTGTGAAGCAATCCCTTGAAAAACTTGGAGAAAACAGGGTGAGCTGAGAGAGAACAGGGCTTACCTGCTGAAATAAAAGCAGACACAGCTGCCAGATGCACTTTCAGTGTAGCTGGTCTCAGCCCCAAGCTATTTAAGTGAACCATATAATCAAGGACTGTGGGCAGATCAGCAGATTCTGGGGAAATATGCTTCCCAGAGCACCATATGGAAAATCTTTTCCATTTAGAATTATAAGTAGCCCTGATGGAAGGTTTTCTAGAAGCCTTCAGATATCCATTACACCTTGGGAGAGGTGTAAATCAGCAAACTCTAACTCTTCAAGAGCCAGGCCTTGAGATTGAGAGATTTGAGGTTCGGGTACCAAACCCTCCCCTGAGCACAGGTTAACAGGTTGTAATTCCTGGAAAGACACAGGGAAGATGGACTGCTAAGGACAGTAGGAGTGGATACCAGGACTGTCTGGCCCAGTCTGGAACAATCAGGATCATCTTGCAGGGTTGAGATCTGATTTTGACTAGCACTTTGAACAGGAGAGTGAAGGGGAAAGCATAGAGAAACTTCCCTTCCCAATTGAGAACTAAGGCATCCAGGGGGACTGAGCCCAACATTGGGGTCTGCAGCAAAAAGGGAAGTTGGTGATTGTCTGGGGCTGCAAAAAGATCTATCTGCGAGGTGCCCCATCTGGAAAATATCACCTCCAAGACCAGGGGATCCAGTGACCATTCGTGATGGCCCTGGGAAATCCTGCTGAGAGCATCTGCCAGGACATTGTCCTTTCCTGGGAGGTGAACTGCCGTGAGGGAGGTGTTCAGGGAGTAAGCCAGAGACCACAACTTCATTGCTTTGGTGCACAAGGCCGTAGACCGAGTGCCTCCTTGCTTGTTGATGTACCACATTGTGGTGGTGTTGTCTGTTCTGACCTGTACAACTTTGATCTGAACAGATTTGGAAAAAGCTTGAAGTGCTAGAAATACTGCTCTGAGTTCCAACAGATTGATATGGAGCAGAGATTCCTGAGGGGACCACAACCCCTGGGTGGTGAGGTCGCCATGTGTGCCCCAAGAGGGAGGCATCTGTAGTAAGGATTAAAGAGTGAGACCGAGGACAAAGGGAACCCCTTGTCTCAAATTGTTCTGATCCTGCCACCACTGTAGGGCCTGGATCAGAGTTCGAGTTACTGGGATCAGTTTGGTCAGAGGGTCCTTCCTTTGAGACCAAAGGCTCTCAAATGGAACTGAATGTCCCTCATCTGAAATCTTGCTCCCTGCACTACTGCTGTAGAAGCAGCCATGTGCCCCAGGAGCTGTAGAAAATGCCTTGCTGGTCGAGACACCTGCAGGGTGAATGAGGAGGCCAGAGACACCACGGTCCTTGCCCTGTCCGGGGGAAGGAAGGCTCTGGCCTTCTCTTTGTCTAGCTCTGCGCTAGCCTATGAAGGTGAGGAGCTGACAGGCTCTAGAACTGACTTTGAAAGATTTAGAAGGAAACCCAAAGAAGTGAGCAGCTGCTGAGTTATCTGTAAGTGTAACTTGACTTGGTCTGGGGACTGGCCTACTATGAGCCAGTCGTCCAGGTAAGGAAAGATGGCAATTTTCTGCCTTCTTAGAGAAGCAACTACTACTGCCAGGCATTTTGTGAATACCCTTGGGCAGAGGTGAGGCCAAGGGCATTGCTCTGAACTGGTAATGGCCTGAGGGCAGCTCGAACCTGAGGTACGTTCGATGGGAGCTTCTGATGAGAATATGGAAGTAGGCATCCTTGAGGTCCTGGGACACTAGCCAGTCCCCTGGCCTTAGAGAGGGTAGAATAATTCCCAGAGTGACCATTTTGAATTTTGGTTTTAAAAGGTGCTTGTTTAAGTATCTGAGATCCAGGATGGGCCGCCATTCTCCTGTCTTTTTTTGGGGTAAGGAAGTACCTGGAATACAATCCTTTGCCCTGGTGTAGGGGTGGAACCCTTTCCACAGCTCTGAGAGCCAGGAGGGAAGAGACCTCTGCCTCTAAGGCAAGTGCCTCTGATGGATTTGCAGGTGGAAAGGATCTGGGTCTCATCTTTGGAAACTTTTTGAAGCTGAGAACCAGTCCCTGGCTTACTACTTCCAGGACCCATTTGTCTGATGTCAGAGACTCCCAGTCCTGGACAAAGTAAGCCAGCCTGCCCCCTACAGGTAGCTGAGCATCGGCCCTGGCAACCCCATCAGGGTGCCTGCTTGGCAGGGGCTTTGGGCTGAGGGGTGGAAGCAGGCCTCCTTATACCCCGTCTGCCTCTCCCTCTAAAGAACTACCTCTGGGCATAAGCAGAAGAGGAGGCCTGGGCTTGGTAAAAAGGCCTACGAAAAGGCCTGCCCCTGCCCCTGGGAAGCTGCCTTTGAGGAGTGGCCTGCCTTTTCCTTGGCCTGTGCACTCCTATAGGTGGTCCTATACTCATCCATTTTCTTCATGTAATTCTCTGTCTGCTCCCCAAACAGAGAATTACCCACAACAGGAAAATCCATGGCATTAGTCTGGGTATCCTGTGACAGGCTGTACATCTGAGCCAAGCCATTCTGTGAAGTGCCACAGATGTAGCCATGACTCTTGATGACACATCATTTGAGTCCACTGCAGCATGGAATTGCACCTTGGATGCCTCAATACCATCAGCAGCCACCTGCTCCAGCTCCTTGGCAAGCTGGCCAGGGACCTGTTTTGCTAAAGCCATGACAGTGTCCCATCTGGATTTCTGATAGCTAGCCACATAAGCCATATAATTGCCTGTCTGAGTCCAAGGATGCTGCCATGTACTGTTTCTTTGTCATGGCATCAATCCTCCTGGAGTCCATGTCTGGGGGTGTAGCCAAGGGAATATTTGCCTTGTCACAGGCTGCAGCCTGCACTCACCCCAACATGGCTGCATTGTTGTGTAAGGAACTCCGTATCAGAGCCTGACAATGTGTACCTCTTGTCCATTCTCTTATCCACAGGAGGTATAGTGTGAGGAGTTTTTAGAATTTTAAATGTCTGTTTCCCAAAAGATTTATGCAAGGGAATAGACAGCCTCCTAGATTCTGGGATATCCATCATTTCTACATAGTCAGGCTCCTCTTGATCATCCACAGCTTCCTCCATAGGGAGCTGGAGGGTTTCAGCCACTTTTTTATGAAACATAAAATGAGAAGGGGACTCAGAAAGCCTAGGAGGAGACACTCCTGAAGGTCTGTCTGGGGAGATGTCCAGGTCAATGGGCACATACAGACTTTCAAATCCACATTCACTCTCCTCATACTCCTCTTCCCCCTCCTCCAGTTCATAATATTCCTCTAAATCATACTCTTGAACCGGTGGAACCCACAAACTGACACCTACCTGGCGAGTTGCGGTTCGGTCGAGAACCAGGGAAAGCGACTGGACAATTTTGATCGCTTGTATTTCTTCAGCGGTTGGAGAGGAAAGTTTTGGCTCCACACCAGCTGATTTTCTAGTCCTTTTGCTGGAACCGACCCTCAGAGTCGGATCTCCTTTTGCTCAAGAAGTCTCGCCTCTGGTCAGAGGGCACCTTCTGGTTCGGGTTTGAACCGAACCGGCTGGCCATCCAGTTCAGCTGGACTTTTGGCCTCCTTTCCTGAGCCTACCAACTCTCTTTCCAGGGTAGCTGCAGGAAAATTTTACAAATCTGCAGTCTGCACTGAGGTGGTCAAACCCAGACAGTAAACACAGGTGGTGTAGGGATCAGCCTTGGCAAAGACTTCCCACACACACTACAGTGTTGAAACCCAGTGGGCCCGGTTTTTCTTTTGGGTTTCTCAGACATAGTGCCAGTCCTAACCAAACTTACCCGTTTATGGCAATCCGCCAGGCAAGACCCTCCTATCGGTTCCCAACCATGTCACGGGTCGTGGAAAAAACCGTAATAAAATCCATTTTTTTTAGAACCGTTAAGAACCGGTAACCACACTCTAAAAGTACAATTTAAGATTTTTTAAATAACTTGATCGGTTCAAACCGAACCGATGAACCGTTTACAAGTTCCACACAGAATAGATAAAATACAACCTATCTAGTACTCACAAATACCACAGACAGAGACTGAACTGACAGGTTACAGTTTAATTTCGGTCGAAAACCGAGAAAACGGCACTTTAACTGACAAAATGAACCGAGCAGAAGGAGAAATCTCCGGAGCGACTGTTCAGTGAGGCGGAATAAAGAATCTGATGGTTTGAGTTTGAAGAACAACAGAGTCTCAACCGAGCTCGAGCTCAGCGTTCCATGCCTGGCATGGAAAGTTAACTCTTTCATCTCCGGGGCAGTTCGAAGGTTGGGACTCATTGCATATGTCAGAATATAGCAAGACTTCATGTGGTTTGAAAAGGTTTTGTCCCCTCTACCCACTGATTTTGCAATGTGTTCTTCTGTCTGAGCTCTGGCTTCCCTTACTGACCTCCCTGCCTCCCTTTGCTTCTCCTGGTACTTCTCCCTATCCCTTCTGCCTGTGTCTTTTGTATTGCCTGAATGCAATCTTTTTGGCTTTCACTTTCTTTGCTACCTCTTTGAAAAACCATAATGGTCTCCTCTTCTTTTCCTCTTGCTAACCTGCTTAATGCATAATTCTGTTGTTCTTGTAATCCCCATTTTAAATACTGCCCACTGTTCCTCAACCCCTGATTCCTGCCCCATTCCCCTTAATGCCTCTTTCAAGTATCTCCCCATTTTCCCAAAGTCTGCCCCTAAAATCCAGGATACGTGTTTTTGTGTGGTTTGGTTCTGCTCTTTCTGTGATTTCAAACCACAATGACTGGTGGTCACTGTTCCCCAGGTGCTCCCCCACTGTTACCCCCGTCACACTGTCCCTGTTTGTGAGCACAAGGTCCAGTATTGCCTTCTGCCGAGTTGGTTCCATGACCAGTTGCTTGAGGAAGGCACCCTGAAGGGAGTCCAGGATAAATCTGCTGCAAGTTGATGCTGCTGCTGGGTTGCTCCAGTCCACATCTGGAAAATTGAAGTCTCCAACCAGTACTACCTCACCCTTGTCTGCCATCCTTTGGATGGCTAGCATCAGACTCCTATCTGTTTCTTCCTCCTGGGCTGGTGGTCTATAGACCACACCTGTGGTGCACACCTGTGTGCTAATGTTAATTACATTTTGTGGTAGGCTATTCCATAGTCTACCCACCCTTCAAGAGAAAAAATATTTTCTTTTGATCATCCTAGGTTTATTAGTTTTAGTTTGTAATGTGTGCCCTCTAGTCTGAGAGACTTTTAACCCAAAACCCATATTCTCCCTTAGTTTAGTATTATGCATGACATCAAATATCAATAGTAGATCTTTACTCCTCCTTTTAGTTTCTAAATCCACTGTCTAGTCATAGGGCAATTTAATCTTTCTTCATAGGATAGATCACTTAATCCTGTCATTACTTTTGTTGTCTTTCTCTGGATCTGCACGAGTTTATTAATATCTTTTGCCGTCATTGGAGCCCCAAATTGTGAAGCATAGTCTAAATGGGGTCTTACCAGGTTTCTGCACAATTGGAAAACTAGATGTCAGCAGGGTGCAAAAGGATTGCAGCTGCTAACACATTGGCACACGTCTGCCACCAAGTTGTATCATAGCACTGCTGCAGGCATATGGCACAGTGCCATGTTGGAACCTAGTTGATGTGTGGCACTTATAAGCATCCTACCCAGAAGTCTCCACCTTCCTATCCCACCCAAGCGCCATGGCTCTTGGTGGCCCAACCTCCCATTGCTGTCAAGTCACAAGGCAACTGGTTGTCCAGTGAATCCCCCACCTGCTCTCCCAAAGGTGTTGGGAGGCAATAGTCAAGTGGTACCCTCTATCCCAGCAATGCCACATACTGGGGATGCTGTTCCCCCCCACCCATGAACATGCCCCGACTCCTGGCAGCTGTGTGACTGGTCACAGCCCTGCACTCCCATCAGAGGCTTTAACAGGAGGTAATCAGGTGCCAATGCAGTTGGCTGCAACTGGTTGTTTGAGGGATACTAGCTACTGACTATGGCCCTGTGAGTCGTTTGCATGGCACCCTCCCCCCTTTTTCAATAGCCCACGATGACCAATCCAGTCACTTGGGAAGGGGCTGGCAGTATATCCTAGAGGTTAGAGGAACGAGGTGTGAACAAGCTTGATACATCCAGCAGACCAGACCTGAGTTTGATTCTCACAACCTCCACTTGCATACTGTGTGATTCTGAGCAAGTCACTTAACTACCCAGTGCTCCCAGGTCACCCTTAAAAACAGGCACTTGTGCCTAGTGGGCCTTAACCAGTTACCAAAGACTAATATAAAAAATAAAAAAATAAGTGCTGGCGGCAGCGCTAAGTGGTCACCTTGTGTGGTTTGTGTGTACTATGTGCATGACTATGCACTTCTGGCACGAATCCCAGCTGCCAAATTCCTGACCACTTTTCTAAATGTTCCAGGTCCCACCTCATTGTTTTCCACATTTTGGATGAAGACTACTTGATCTTTATTCCCAGCCCTTCTGGGAGCCTACTAGCTGCAGGTCATTATGCCTGCTGCACTTCTGCAAGTCTTGGACCCTGTGCCACAGAAGGTTAGTAAAGCTGTTTTGTTCTCTCAGTGTGGCCTCCAGTGAATCCATGTCCTTGGTCTCATCGATGTATCGTCATGGCATCCATGAGTGTCTACTGTAAATCCCTCAAACCAGTTTTCATTCTTTGTGCGCTAGACTTCAATTCTTCCATCTCAGTCAGTAAGGATGAGAACATCTCCCTGATCTGGCTTAAAGCAGAAGCACTAGCAGTCCCCTCGCCACGGGCAACTTCATCTCCAACTACAGTTTCAGTTCACCCAGGTTGACAATCAAAATTCTGATAAGCCCACTGTCTTCTTCTTCTTATAGAACGAAGGAGAAGCCCAACCAATCAGAGTGCTCTTTCCTCTTTTCTCTGCCCTGGAAACAGGTTGTACATAAATACACCTACTTGGGGTTCAGCACAAGGCCTTGTCAAGTGTCTTCAATCCCCAAGAAATAGACATATTTCTTTATGACTGCACACTCTGAAGTGTTTTGCTACATTTATAAAATGGGTGCAAAAACTTCTTATGAGAAAGAAAACAAAAAAAAAGGGTAATAGATGTGAGGTGTGTAGTCATAAAAAAAATAATGCATGGTCATGTGCTGTGTTTTGACCAATAATATTATAGAACTTGTTAGACCCATTTTATAAATAGTGAATACAATATGGATTACAGTAGAATAAAATATTTATAATAACTGGGGAGCGTTTTCTCCCATAGGGAACCCCGGTTATAATTTTACGTTATAACCCGCGGGTTATAACAGCAAACATAGAAACATAGACTTTGACGGCAGATAAGGACCGCTAGGCCCATCTAGTCTGCCCATTTCCCTACCTACAGGATAGGCCGCAGATCCTAGTTAACCAACAGCCTATTTCTTCCTACCCCCCACAAGAATTGCCTTATGTCTGTCCCATGCATTCTTGAATTCTCCCACAGTTTTAGACCCCACAACCTCCTCAGGAAGGCTGTTCCATGCATCCACTACCCTGTCTGTGAAATAATACTTCCTCACATTGCCCCTGAACCACCCTCCTTCTATCTTTAAATTGTGTCCCCTTGTTCTTGCAAGTCTCTTTATCTGAAAGATGCTACCCTCTTGGACTTTGTTGATTCCACTGAGGTACTTAAAAGTTTCTATCATGTCCCCCTCTCCCTTCTTTCCTCAAGGGTATACATATTAAGCTCCTTTAGTCTCTCCTCATACGGCTTCTCTTGCAGACCCTGCACCATTTTAGTTGCCTCCTCTGACTACCTCTATCCTGTCTATGTCCTTGGGAGATGGGGTCTCCAGAACTGGACACAGTACTCGGATGGGGTCTCACCAGCTGTCTGTACAGAGGATAACAACTTCCTGTTTTCTGCTGATGATGCCTCTCCTATACATCCCAGTATACCCCAGCCCTCCCTATTGCCTGCACATTGCTTGCTAACCTTAAGGTCATCTGATATGATTACCCCAGGTCCCTTTCCTTTTTGTTGTTGTTACTACCTCCCCACCCATTGTGTATTCTTCCCCTGGGTTCTTGTTTCCCAGGTGCATTATTTTGCACTTCTTTGCATTGAATCCTAGCTGCCATACTTCTGACCATTCCTCCAACCTTGCCAAGTCCCTTTCATCCTTTCCACGCCTCCTTGTGTATCAACCCTGTTGCAGATCTTTGTGTCATCTGCAAAGAGGCATACTTTTCCTTCCAGTCCCTCTGCAATGTCACTGATGAAGACATTAAAAAGGACTGGACCCAATACTGAACTCTGCGGTACCCCCACTAGTAACCCCTCTTTCTTCAGAGTGGACTCCATTTACAATTACCTTCTGTGTCCTGTTGTGCAGCCAATGTTTTACCTAGGCTACCACCCTGGGACCCACTCCCAGGCTGGTTAATTTGACTATTAATCTTTTGTGTGGGACTGTGTCAAATGCCTTGCTAAAGTCTAGGTAGGCCATGTCCACAGCCCCTCCCTGGTCTACTACTTTGGTCACCCAGTCAAAGAAATCTATTAGATTCATCTGATATGACCTTCCTGCTGTGAACCCATGCTGCCTTGGGTCCTGTGCCATGCGCCAGGGTTCCTCGCTCCGCATGCCTCCCTCTGATCTCCTCTCACCTAGCGCCACGGTGCCACCATCAATCGAGGCCTGCATTCAGCGTAATGAAAAAAATGAAAACCTTGCCTCACAGCAGTTTCCTTTTCCTCAGCTGGTAATCCTATGTTTAAATGGCTGGGTGGGGTGATGGAGAAACACCGAAAAAGAAAAGCTTTCTGCAGCTGCTTTGCTGCCGATCACAGACAGGCTTCATCCTGACCGGAACTGCTGGCTGTTTTATTTTATATAATTGCCATGGCGAGGAAACGCTCCCCAGCAAGTATATAAAATAAAACATGGGGCTGTGTGTTTACAGAGTTTTACAAACCTCAGTGTTTGATGCTTAACAACCCCCAGCTTCACTCTCGGAGTTTGTGTAGCATCCAATACCTCGGGTGTAAAACTCACAAGTAAACACACAACCCCATGCATTATTCTATATATAATGTAAGGAGAGGCTTATTATTAACTAAATTCACACACTTTACAATGTTGTTATACCATCGGTTTGACATCAGATTGTTGTTATACCCTTTTCACTATATCATAACAGTGGTATAACAAAATGGAACGTTACTCAGTGTAACATTCTGTACTGTAATTCAATACAAACTGGTGCCCATACACTATAAAAGCTAATGGATGGTCTTACGTTGTAGCTAACCATGCTACAATCACTTCTCGAGGTTGCTATGACAACAGCAAACCTCTTGAGCTTCGCTCTCAAGGTTTACAATGTCATGAAAACCTCTTGAAGTGATTATAGCATGGTTATTACCCGAAGACCATCCATTATCCTCTATATCTACACTAGTAAGTGGCATGACCTATAACTCATGAGTTACAAAACCTGTACTGGAGAACTTATCACTGCCAAGCATGAACCTGCACAGGTTGTTGAAGGCAACTTCAACCCTTTAAATTTTACTCCCCCCTCCCAGCTTGGTCCCTGCCTTGACTAGACAGATCTCCCAAAAACTTGAGGTACGTGTTCTGTGAACCTCTTACAACCCCCCACACACACACACACACACATAAAACAGATACGGATCCTTTGCCTAGCTAGCACCCTCTGTGGAAATTCCTCCTCCAATATTAACTAATGTCAATCTCCTGGCTCCTTCATATCAGCCCTCAAAGAGTATCTATTCACTCGAGCCAAAAGTAACTGCTGACTTGCTTGTACTGCTGTTGTACACTGGACTTTGTTTCTAATGTGTCTTATTCAAGAAAAACATGTACTTACAGTAACTGCCCTTTTCTACTGTAACTTCCTTATGGTTCTTACCTTTATGTCCTATGTCTAGTGATAAGCAGTTATTGATTGCAGAATTGTTGTAAGGTCTAGTCTCCTGTTTTATCTTCTGCACAAATGTTTTTTGCACAGCTTGATTTTGCACTTTGTCTCATCTCATGTTTGTTTACTGTATGTACCTTTTCTGGGTCGCCTCCATAAATGGGACTCTTTGGTTCCAAGGGGTCTACTCGGTTATCAAAAACCAACAAATCAACTACAGATTTGCACAGGGCTGTGTGACTGGCTGTTTGGTATACCTCACTTGTTTTTTGTTCAGCAATGCTGAACTCGTGTTGCAGGACTTTGTGGAGGGTGTTTCCTGAGCAGAACACCCACACTGACTGACTCTAACTGCAGTCTTGGTCTCCCTACCTGCAGGGTGGAGGAAATGATGTGTTTTCCCACAATACTTAACACTGAAGTTGTTGTTTATTCTTATTCCTGAAGTACGGTTTGCATATCACATAGCTGGCACCTTTCCTTCTGTGACTGATCAGGCGGAAGAATCGCACACAGCAGACAAGCAATCTGAAACCCGCTTCCTCCTATTACTTACAAATGATCTGGGCCTCACAACAATCTGGACTCATTATCTGGCGCTAATCCTGGATACTGGGTTCTGCCAGCCTTGACGCTGTACTGGTTCTGCTGGTCTTCTTTGTACTGTACTGCCTTAAACTGTAACTATGGTACTGTGCCTACGTTTCTTGACAATAGCTTGTCTGTTGATACAGCAGCCCTATGGGAGGTTCACGGCTCATGTATTCTGACTGGTCAATGCTGCCACTATTCCTGGACAATGCTCGCCTACTGGCTGAACACCCACACACCCCATTCACAGCCACTCTCTCCTGGACACCCACACTCTCACAAGTTGCCAGTGTTAAACAAATTGCAATATAGGCACAAGTCCATGACCCATGTCCATAGGCCACTGGAGGCAGTGCAGCCTAGTGGTTAGAAAGCAGAGATGTGAACCTGCTGGCCCAAGTCTGAATCCTTTTACAACCACATGCAGTACTTTCTGTGATCCTGAGCAAGTCACTTAACCTCCCTGTGCTTGAAGTAATTTAACAGTATCCAGGAAAAGTTATAAATAAGCAGACACAGTTAAGCTTCTATAACATAAATGTCCTGCATTTCTGGCCCCTCATTCTCTATTACCGAGGACCTTTTCAGGAAGACAGTGTCACTGGTGCCCAGACTTCATCTGCTCTTCTTGCTTTGCCTGTGGTGAATTGCAGTCCTCTGTCTGTGACATCACAGTTTGCTTCTGTGGACTTGAGTATGATGTCACAGAGGATTGCAACTTCATCTGAGGTTAAACCAGGAAGACTAGGGACAAGTGTCCTACATTCTCAGACTTTTCAATCTGTCTCAGCTGAGAGGGAGACAGCCCATACTAATTACTGTCCGCCGTAGGAGCCGTGCACAAGATCCTGTCTTCATGCAGATGTTCGGACCTCAATGTGGCACCGCTCAGGGAGCTAAAGGGGAGGGCTTCTCGATGGCTCTGCCCTGGGGGACAATCCAGGGAGCACTCCGATGTGTGTGCAGGCAGGTCCCGAGGGATGAGGTGAGGTGGCAAGGACGGTGGGGCCGAGCAGTAGCAAAGCTGGGGGATAAAAAACAAAGTTAAAAAAAGAAAGAAAGAATGAGTGACGATAAACGCAGAAAATGAGTGACACCAATCTCGTATCTGAATGTTCTATTTTAAAACGCTTTTCCTCAGTACTGGAAAAAAACACTTAAAGCTCCTCTCTCTGTCTTTTTTAGGCATGTTAAATACTGTAGTGTGCAGCACTCTAACTTACTGCATAGCTGACAGTGACCAAATCACATTCCAGCAGACAGTTTCAGTAATATGGAGGTCAGGACACAAGGAGTAACAAAAACAAAATAAAGAAATAAAAACTAAATAACCAACACTGATGTGACATTGATGCGTCCATCCTCGATTGCTTGTGCTTTCCTTCCAACCAGCTGGGTACCATGTGTGTTTTTTTAATTCTCTCCCATTCTCTCTCCCCCCTAACCCTGAGCATGCTCCCCCCTCCAGCCAGCCCAACCTCAGTGTCGGACATTTAAACAACAGAAATTACCATTCCTCCCGCTCCCTCCCTTCCTTCAATCCAAACCCAGTGCCAGATGATTTAAAAAAAAATTACCCTCCCTCCAACTCCCTTACTCCCTCTGTGCTCTCCCTCTCGTGACCCCTTACCCACAATTCCACAGCCTGCTACACTACTGCAGGCAGTGGTGAGAGCCATACCAGGACAGAAAATGGCTGCAACGCTTTCATTTCTGCTACCACAGCAATCACTACCACCAGCAATGATGGATTCTGAGTCGCCCTAATCCTGTCCAACCCGATATGCCGGCAGAGGATAAACAACTCTGCACCACTGGGATGGGTTGCAGATCAAGTAGTGTAAATATGCCTTATCTCTATCGCTGTAACTGTTTCTCTCAGTGAAGTTAACCTTCATGAGCTTTCTTTACCCTCTCTCCATTTCATGTAACCACACAGTGGCAATTGATAACTGTTTACCACTTCTAAAGTGCTTTAGGACTGCTTCCTTCCTCCCTCCCTCCCTCCATCCCTCCTACCATGCTATGGTGTTAAAGGTGAACAGTCATAACCAAGAGCTCCACAACCAAGTGTGGGACTGGTCTCAATTTGCACTTTGTGTGCAAAACCAGGTTTTTTTTGGTACTTACTGTTTACTGCAGTAAAGTAGATTATAAGTCTAATTAATTATTCATGAACCAAATACCATCAGTAATTGGCTGCTGTGCTGGTCTGAAATCTCCTGGAAGTGTCCAGCAAGGCAGTCACACAGCTGTTCATGCACTGCCTCTCTGCTGTCACCACAGCTGTCACTGAGGCAGATTCAAAGAGCCATCTGGAATTCATCCTAGTGACATTTCCGTTACCACCGAACGATTCAAGTATAAAAAATGGTTCCATGTATTAACTGTAGTCACGGAAAGGCGATCGCCCGTGGGGTGAGTGTACGTAAGCGAAAATCAATTTTGGTAATGTACACTCCCGCCACACAACAAAAGTGCTGGGGACTTGTTTAGTTTTTTTTTATGTAGGGGCCTTCACCCCACATCCCCTAAAAGGATTCTCAACTCCAGGGGTACATGTTGGGGGGGTGCAAAAGCGGGAACAAAATTAAGCTGGGCGCAACAAAACAAACGTGCGCCTGGAACCAAACCCAGCACCCTCACAACCCTAGCCTGCCACCCACTCACCACACCACAAGACCAGCTCGGCAGCCCACCACCGCACTATGCCTCACAAACCCTCCCTCCTCTTCCACCCATCGCACGCAGCGTGCTTGCCCCCACATGTGTACATATAGCAACATCCTGTCGCATATTTGCAGACCCCCATTTGCTGTCTCCTGCCAGGTAGCTCCTGTGGACAGGTGCCATGATTGAGTCGCTTTTGAAAGCGTCACCAATCGCTGGTCGCCATTGTCACAAGCTACCATAAAAATCTGTCAAAGAAAATGAAAAAACAAACAAAAAAAAAAACAACAAAGACCACTTTCTCAGCATTTCTACCACTAAACACTAACCAAAAGACCTACTAAATATATCAACATGATATCTCCCCGAACAGGGAAAATCAGTAAGAGATACTACACGGCGGCACTGTCACCACACCGAAAATCTGTCAAAGAAAATGAAAAAAAAACACAATGACCACTTTCTCAGCACTTTTTCCACCAAACACTTACCAAAAGACCTACTAAACAGAGCAGCAGGATCCCTCCCCAAACACGGAAAATCACTAAGCTATCAGGCGGCGGTACTGTGTCCCCACACCGCAAAGAAAGAAAAACAGTAAAGAAAAAAGTGCCAAACAAGTCATTACTGTGATTAGACTTATAATCACAATGACCTCACAGCTTATTCATTTCCTGTCGATTAATGACTGGCTGGGGTTCTGGCCTCAGCTGCACCTCTGGCCATCCCCCAGCCAGTCGTGTACCTCCAGGAAATGGCTGGCTGTTTGGTCATTATTGCTTATTTTGTACAAGACTAATTCTGCTTACTCTCAAGCTGACATGCTGTGTAACTACAAATCCCAGAATCCACTGCAGGTCACATCAGATCAGGGCTGCAGCAGTGGGAGACTCAACAGCCAACAGTGCATGTTACTGTTTATGTAAGCTCTAATCTTTTGTTTGCTGGTCCTGCTGTCCTCCTAGGGCTAAGTACTGTCACAGAGAACGGTACTTAGCCCAGAAGAACAGCAGGACTGGAAAAGATCTGACCAGAGCTTATAAAAGCTCTAACTTCAGCCTACTGAATCTCCTATTGCTGCAGTCCTGCTCTGATGTCAGTTGCAAGGGATTCTGGGATTTATGGTTACAGAAAATAGCCTGGAACTAAGCAAAACTGTTCTGGTACAAACTACTATACTACAGTAAACAGTCATTTAAAAAATGTTTTTGCACACAAACCGCAAACTGGGGCCAGACCCACACTTGAGTGTGGGGTTCTTAGTGATGAATCTTCTCCATTAAGGACAGATATAGGCTGCAGGGCCATCCAGACTAACCCCCCACCCCCAATGCTCAGCGGTAATACTTCAGTAATTTACTCTTCCCATATATAGATTCAGTTTTTTACTGTATTCTGTCTTCTGCATAGAGCACCCTCCACAGCAAAGCATTTTCATCTACCAAACACCCCTATGTATAATAATACTTCCTCAGATTATCCCTAAATGGTTTTATTCTGTACTATAGTAGGACACTGTGTTCTCCTGTTCTAGTTTTATCTCCTTGTAGTGAACTGCTGTGACACGGTAGTGCCACTATAATTACAGTTCAGTAGGCTGTTAATGTTAAACCCCTAACCTTGCACTATAATAGCTTTACCCCATTCAAACAGATTTGCACAAAATTTTGCAAACTCAGTCTTGGGAGCAGGGTCTCCTACCATGCCAAACTTTGTTCCAGTCGGATGTGTGTATTCCAAGATCTGGATAGTTAAAGAAGTGAAAAAATTGGGGGCTTCACTGTTTTTTCTCATCGCCTAGTGTCCAGATGGTTTGGAATTTTGGTCTGAAATTTTAAGAGTAGAAAGGGCTTCGACCAGAGTGGTGCCTTCCATTGGTTTGGTGAAAAATATTAATCTGTTCTAGAGTTATCAGGATTTGAAATTTCAGTTCTGAGCATGCTCAGTACGCTCTTCCAGATAGCGGTTTCATCAAAAAAAGAATTTCGCCATACGAAAAAACATTTGTTTTGTATGGGAGATAATCCTGTTTTATGAGAAAACATTCTTTTTTCATATAGTGGCCATCTTGTTTCTGTTTTTTTTTTTTCAAAAAAATCATTTTTTGAAAGTACTTAAAAATCATATCATAGAAAGACATCAACACATGTTTCTTGAGAATCTGGACCCAAATTAGCTGGGTTACACAGTTTGTTTTGGGAAAAATGATCCAGAACTGTGTTTTGGCACATTTTAAAAATCTTTTTTTGTGAGCTATTTTATTTTTCCAGATAGCCATATGAAACAGGAATAAGGCCATATGAAAAAAGATTACCTTCATACATAAAAAGAATTTGGACTTATTATTTTTTTTTTTACATTCCTTGTTCGTATGAAGGAATCTTTTTTCCTGAGAATGACACAGTCTCACATAAAAATATTCCTTCATATGAAAAAAGAATTCGGACTGAGTTTTTTTCACATTCTTTTTTTGTATTTGTTTTTCACATTCTTTTTTCATATGAAAGAATCCTTGTTCGTGAAAACAACAATCTCATGAAAAAGGTTTCCTTCATACGAAAAAAGAATTCTGACTTAGTTTTTTTCCCCTACAGTTCAAATTTAACAAGCCATAACTCTGTCAATATTTGCAGTTAGGTGTATATATATATATATATATATATATATATATGAAGGTCTTAATGAGTACTACAACACTAATACATAATAACCCTACAAAAGAATTCAGAGGCCATATAAATAAACATAACAATTTAAAACATAAAATTCCCATTGGAGAACACTGCAACTTTAAAAAGCTGCAAGTCTGTTAATCTTTGGAGTTAAGGGACAATCTATATATGAAAAAAGGGCCCCAATGAGTACTACAACAGTAACACACAATACCCCAAAAATATTTAGGTACCATATACAATACCATAAAAATTAAAAAATTAAAATTCCCATAGGATAACACTGCAACTTTAGGAAGCCATAACTCCATCACTCTCTGGTGATAAGGAAGAATGTATGTATCAGAAAAGGTCTCAATGAGTACTACAGCACTAACACATAATACCCCCAAAATAATTTAGGGGCCATATAAAAAACCATAAAAATTAAAACAATGAAATTTCCCATAGGATAACATTGCAACTTTAACAAGCCATAAGTCCATCAATAATTGGAGTTAAGGGGCAATGTATATATCAGAAAAAAATATGTCAATAAGTACTACACCACTAACACATAATCCCCCAATAAAACATTCATGGGGTGCACACTACACCCCGAAATTACCTCCAATTTTCACCATGGTGCCAAATCCACAATGAAACTGAGATCATCATCAAAAATGCACCAAAGGTATATCTCGTCTTCCACTACAACCATAGCAATTTTCACAGCAAACTGACAAAATTTTACTTACTTATGGGTAAAATGTGAAAAATACATTTTTGCCCATATACAATGAACCGCTGGTAGTTAAGAGGGACACTTAATATATTTTTTCCTTTGAAGTGAGCCCCAGAAAAAAATAACCAAGCACATACATTGCTTTTCTGGAGACATGGAAGTGCAGGGCCCTCTGGGGCCTGTACTTCCAGAGCCAGATGGATGTGTGCATGTATAGAGGGATGAGCGCAGGGCCAAGAGGCCCTGTGTTTCCCTAGCCTGATGGATGTGTTGGGACCTCCGTGAATGAAGATACAATTCTACTGTCTCAAACAGTAAGGAAATCATTTGCAAAAAAACTGCATTAATGCATCAGGGTTCAGATTAAACCGACAAAAGTAGGGAATGTGGCATTAGGGTTTCCAATGTTAATTCCCCCCACCCCACCCCCAAGCAGGAAAAGGAAAAAACATTATGGTTTTCGCTACCCTGACTCTTGGCAAATTAGGGGTGGGGTCTTCCTTGGGGTTCTCAACCCTAATGCTCACCCTATTCCATGATCAAATAAGGTGACATGTGATATCTTTTTTTCACTCAGGGCCTTCAGATTCTTGGCAACATGTGGGGAGACACAGTTCTGTATATTTGAAGGATATATCACAATGGGGTGAGCGTTAGGGTTGAGAATCCCAAGGAAGACCCACCCCTGATTCACCAAGAATCAGGGCAGTGAAAACCATAATGCTTTTTACTTTTCCTGCTTGGGGGTGGGGAGTTAAGGCTGGAAACCCTAACACCATGTTTCCCTACTTTTGTTAGTTTAGCTGAACCCTAAATGATGCATTAATGCAGTTTTTGCAAAAAGTAAATTAACAGGTGTTGTAAGTGATGTCTCTTATGGTGTAAGGCAGGGGTTTCTCAATGGTGAGGCAGCCTCCCAGGGAGGCTCAAGCAAGCCTAAAATGTACTATATTTATATGTCAGGTTTTGGATGCTTTGTGTGATAGACTAGCAAACTAAAGTGAATAATGGCATGCAAATTTATGTACAAAATGGGTGACCAGGAAAGTCGCTCTCAACAAACACTTGTTTCCTGGTATGACATGAAGGAAAACTGAATGAAGGAAGTACAGTTCTTGGAAACTATGCAAAACAAAATGCAAAATAATACAAATGAATAGGTACAAAGTAACAACTGACTCATTATACTGACTGCAGAAAAGCACAAATGCAAAGGCTAGGTTGAGATGTACTAGGAGCATGAGCAGGACAAAGCAAAATGGTCCCTGAGAAGGTATTTAAAAATAAGGTAAAACTAACAAAGAAAGTAATCTGACTCATGGAAATATTGCAACAAGGGGTACAGTAAATAGGGTCCAAAACCCAGAAGTGTGGAGTGAGTAGGCTGATATGGGAGGGGTTATATAGATGGAGAATAAAACGTTTAATAAAATGAGAATAAACTTAACTACTCAAAGGAGTGTCACTGTATTCCTAGAACTGTGCAAAGTATGATAAGTGTTCTAACTATGGGAGGCCCAAAATTATTTCTATATTGGGGGCTCAAGATCTTTTCCAAGGCTTGGGTGAGGCTCACTATGACAGTGTGTGAGAACCACTGGTGTAAGGGATGTCATCTCATGCAGGTTGTGCTTGAGGATTGCAAAGTGAAGCTGAGAGTCTCTGCCTGCCACAATCAACACAAGGTGGAATCTCTTATACCATTAGAGACATCACTAACAGCACCTATTAACTTATTACAGCGCCAAGGAATCTCATATTTGTAGAATGATTTATGATCTTCTTTTTTGAAAGTGTTAAACTCATAGGTAAAACAAAAATGTAAAACTCATAAGCAAAAGCAAACTCCCCCACTGTCGAGCAGTGGAATAGTACATTGTCGTTTCACTGCACAAGCTCACATTCTATGCTTGTAATGTTCAGCCAATCAAACGATCTGAGTGGCTGAATGACCTCTGGTGCTTTATAACTTGATTAAGACCTGTTCTTAAAACATCAGCCTTAACAATTTTTTTTTTATTTTACAATTATTACTCTAGGAAAGGCACACAGAGTCAATGCTTGTTTCCAGGTGTGCCCCAGGAGCATAGGAAGATTAAATGACTTGCTCAGGATCACACGATATGCAAGTAGAGGTTGTAGGAATCGCACCCAGGTCTGTTGGATGTACCATGCTTGTTCACACAGCTCAGTGCTCTAACTAACCACTAGACTATACTGCCAACCCTAATTATACACAGAAGATCCTCTCACATTCTGCCAATTCTCCAAACTATTATAAGCCCAGATATGCCGATCCTTCATCATGTAGTAGGCTGTCAAGCCCTTGAATAATCTTTTTTTTTTTAGTCTTTGGTAACCAGGTAAGGCCCACTAGGCATGAGTGCCTGTTTTCAGGGGTGACCTGGGAGCACTGGGCGGTTAAGTGACTTGCTCAGAGTCACACAGTATGCATGTGGAGGTTGTGAGAATCAAACCCAGGTCTGGTCTGCTGGATGTACCAAGCTCATTCACAGCTCATTACTCTAACCTCTAGGCCATACTGCCAGCCCTTGGTGGTCCTCCTCTGTACCTTCACTATCCTATCAACATCCTTCTAAAGTACTGCACCTAGAACTGGAAACCATAGTCCATATATGGCCTAACCAAGCCCTTGTACAATGACACTATCACATCCCTAGTTCTACTCAAAGTTTCTCCTAATACACCCCAGTACCTGGTTAGCTCAACTAGCTGCCTATTTGCATTGTGTACTTTATTTAAAATCATTCATAATCAGGACTCATAAGTCATTTACATCTGTTATTTCCTGCAGGCTTACCCTGCTCAGTTAGTAGTTAGCTCCTGTGTTTCTACTCCCTAGATGCATTACTACAAACTTGTCTGAACTGAACTGCATTACCTCCCACTCCCCATCTCTCTGCCAGCTAGCCACACTGTTCACGCCTCTCTGCACTGATCTTGCATTCTCCAATGTTACTACAGGTCCCACTAGTTTGGTGTTGCCCACAAATCTGGCAATCACATTGGGCTCTATGCACGATGCTAACGTGCCGCGTAAACCAGACGTGTTGGCATCAGATACACGTGAATGCCACGGAGCAGGGTCCCACGAACCCTGTGCGGCATTCATGACCCAGGTGCAAGACAGTTGCATGCCTGATCCCCAGGCCGTGCAGAGAGCAACGCACCAGAGGAGGGCAGTGAGCGTGCACCAGTCACAAAGATGCATAGTGCTATCCACAGGAGGGCAAGTCCAGAGCAGGTTACGCCAGCAGGGATCCTGCCATAACCCACTGTGCGCCCCCACAGAAACCACCCGCCGGACACAGCGAGAATGTGAAGCAACCTTCCATGCTGCCCCAGCCCACAAGGCAGACAGGGAGGGCTGGGACAGCCAATTGGGCGAGTGCCCGCACAGCACAGCACAAGGTGCCACCATTGTTGCACCGCACCCACCACACAGTTTGTGCACAGGTACCCCCCTCACTGCCAACACATCGCATCCCGCCCCGTATGGTCCTGTGCCCCCTGCCCCAACACAAGGTGGCACCCACCGGTCATGGAAGCATGCCCCCCCCCCAGTTGTCCCATGTCTGCCTCTGGGTACTGTCCTGTGCCGATGGTCCATCGTTACCGCCCCTGCCCCACAGTGGTGGCCAGCATACCCCCACACGCGGCACCGGGTGACCCCCCTGCTCCCGCTACCCTCCACGGTGCCATGAACAGTACCGGCCAGCGGTGCTGCCACCCATCACCTCCACGGCTGCCGACCATCCAAGTGCTGCTGGGAGCACTCTGCTTATTCATAGGCATTGCGCCCCCAGTAGCACTTGGACAGCCAGAGGCTGTGGAGGTGTCGGTTGGCTGAGCTGCTGGCCAGTCCTGGCCACAGCACTGGTGGAAGAGTACTGAGGTAGGGGTTGTGGTGCTGCAGTGAGCAGAATACTGGCCAGTAGTGTGGGGCAGGAGTACCGGGGGGCTGACAGTGTGCACCGGGGTTCGGGGCCTCTGTGGGGGCAGTGGACCTACTCACAGTAGGGCTTGGGGCCGCTGGGTGTGGGGCCGGGGTCGGGGGGGTTGTTACTGCAGGGTACGGGCACTGCTGTGTTAAGGGACAGTCTGTGGGTCAGTGGCGGATGTTACTCTGCCAGGGGCCGTCTTTGCGCTGGGAGGGTGCAATTCTGAGCAGCTGGTACAGGGGTCCGCAGGGCAATGGGGACATGCCACGCAGGTCCGGGTGCCTGCAGTAGGCATTCATGCACCCAGACCCGCACCACTGCACATGGGATCCACTGCAGGACCTATGCCGGACATCTAACTGGATGCCCAGCTGGGTCCACTACTCTGCCCACAGTCGCCCTGTGCAGTCCTGAACACCTGAGGGGCGGTGCCGCGGCCAGCTGGCAGCTGTTAGTGAATAACTGCTGACGCACACCTGTCCAGAGGTGCGAAGCTGCACAGGTGGGTTATGCACCTCTGGCGCATATAACCCGCCCATTCGTGCATAAGGCCCACTGTCAGTACCCTCGTTGAGGTCACCAACATAGATTGTGGATATATGGTCATTGCACAGAACCCTGCCATACCCCTCACTTTCCACCATAACCTCCCTGGAAGTAAAATCAGTAATATGCTTATTCTGGCTTCTACTTTTCAGACAATTCCAAATTCATGTGAGTGTGGATCTGTCTAGTCCAGAAGCAGATAATTTTTCCAGTAGCTCTGTGTTCAGCACCTTACTAAGTTCCAGGAAAATAACATTATACTGCAATAAACAGTATGTAAAAAAAAAGGTTTTTGCATACAAAGTGCAAATTGTGACCAGTCTTATACTTGGGTATGGGGCTCTTAGCGCTGACTGTTCCCCCTTTAATTCTGGGGCCTCCTTGTTAATATGAACAACAGAACTGTGAACTAGTTTTTCAAGCTCTTGTATTTCTTTTAGTCTCACTAGTTCAACCCTTTAGTTCTTTTGTATCCATTTCTTGCATTTTATCTAGTAAACATCAGTGCACACAAGAATTAGCCCTGCCCCTTCTGCCTTGAAGGAGTACCTACGCAATTCCTTACCACAAATTCCTGCCTTCACCTCCAGTATATCATGTATCAATATATTTCAGCAAACAAACAAATAACAAGGCTGTTGAACAAGCTTCTCCATCCACTCAGATTTCCATCTCTCTGAGAAAGCATCTCCTCTGGTTTCCTCCTAAAGCACTGTTGTCAACAGCTTTTTTTGATGGTGATACAGGGTGGGGGTTGTGATGAATGGGCATTTTTACAATAAAGTATTTCCTGATCCGTTCATTCAATCCGAGATGCACATCCTCTTAGTATGGTTTTTGGAGCTTTTGTTATCAATGGGAATCAAAGCTAAAATATTCAGAGAGGTGACAGGTGAAGAAAGAAGGAAGAACAGAGTCAGCTTTGGCCATAAATTGTATAAAATGGAAAATGATGGAATCCTCCTCATTTTTAAAAAGCTGCTGCCAAAAAAAAGGAAAAAAACTTTTATGGTCTATATGGGGTGAAAAAATTGTAAGATTCCATTAGCAGAGACCAGCAGGCCAAGTGGGATTTTGTCTGCAAAGTTAATAGGAGTCTGAGTGGTTTCATAGTCTCACAAATCTGCAGCAGAATCTCATAAACCATGGCTCTCGGCGACACGGCGCGAACTCCTCTGGCGAAGCCCCAATCGCGCTTATATCAACAGCTACAGGGATTTCACTTCGATGGACTCTGTGGCAGGGAGATATATACCTAACTCCACTGTCTGTGTGGCGTGGCGTTAGATTTTAAAGTGTAGGTGCAGGGCACAGCCCCATAGTGCGATTGTTGTTGACAGTCCTTGAGGGATGTGTCAGTGCTGGGGGTGTCGATGGGTTTCCCCACAGCGAAAAACTCCAGATTGTCTCCTAGCCCAACTCACAGTAAAGCAGTGCCTGCCACCCCATTCGACAGCATCACTTGCGTTCTCAAGTCACAGGATGAAGCAGCAGTTTGGTGGACAGGCTTCGTATTTGCAGCATCAGACACCTGGAACAAACTTTTTCTCCAGATGTGGAATGCTTCTAGGCTGCAGGTGTTCAGGTCCATTCTTCCAGCCACCTTAGAATTCCCTGTATTTGTTTTGGTTCAGGATCCCTCTCTCCCCGCTCATGATCATGTTGCGTAACGACGTTCATGCTCTTTATTTGCTGCGACTCGACTTTTGTTAACTCGCTTTGATTACTGTATAGATATACTTGCCCTCACAGTTTTTCTTTCCTGTCTATAGTTTAGCCTGTATGTAACTATTCCTGCTGGACTATGCCAACCTGCTAACTGCTGCCGTCCTCCCTGGAACCCACGTGAAAACGAAACGCCACATCTCATGGGGTTTTACCATCTGGAGTAATTTCAAATAAATAAATAATAAAGCAAAATCAGTTTTTTCCTCCACCTAGGCATTTTGGTCTTTAATTTCACACAGACAGGGCTGGCAGTAATGATGATGGATCACAGAGAGGCAGTCGCCAGACCAGACATGGTATACTGTATGATAAACTGTGGCACCTATGACTGAAGCTTGACTCCTACACCTCCACCTTCCTAGGCCCCTGCCAGTCAGGTTTCAGGAAGCCCTACTCTACAGCCTCATCCCTACTCAGGCTTACTGAAAGTTTCCTGAAGGGGATGAATCAGACCCAGATCACTGTGACTTGCTTTGTCGACCTGACAAAGGCATTCAGCACTGTTGCCTACCTTCTCCTCTGACTGGACAAGCTTTCAGGGGCTGATCTACCAGACCTCTTGGTCAAATGATTCCACTCCTACCTGGTGGATAGACTCCAGGCAGTGCTTGTAGGTGATTCCACTCCCCACCCCCCCAAGTTTAGTCAGGATAGGGGATGCTCAAAAATGTCCAATTCTGATCCAACTGGATTCCATCAGAATTTTGGAATATCACATTCTGAATCTGATTTACTCAGTTCCGATAAGGACCTCAGAATAGAACAAATCCTAATTTCCCATGTCAAAACATTTTCTACCAGTAACTTTTAGAATTTTCAGACTGTAATTCTGAAAATCCTTTTTCCAGTAAAAGGATTGGAATCTGACGATTCTAATTCTATAACTCCTTGTACCCCTAATCTCAAGGCTCTTTTCTTGGTTCCATCTTGTTGTTCATGTTCCTTAACACCCTCTCCAAGAGCCGGTGACAAACTCGATTCAATAGTGGACTCAGACTGCTAGGGGTTGGCTGGGGAGAGAGTATGAAGCATCCACCCAACTGCTCACCTCTCACAAGGGGAGGGCTGTGCTGCACTGCTCCTGTGCTGCTGCCACATGGAGGTGAGATGGTGGGGCAACAGTTACAGCTGGACAGGGGCAGTTGGCAGCTGACATGTGGCATGTTCGTGTCTCTACCCGCATCTCTGTCCTTGCACGCAGCTGGCCACAGGGAAGAAGCGGAGGCAGAAAACAAGATGTTGGTAGGATGAGCCGAGCAAGGCCACATGCCGATGAGACACCAGGAGGGAAGGATGGTCCTCTCTTCCTGGCCCCATTATAGGAGGGCAG
The DNA here is from genome assembly GCA_016271365.2 of Neoceratodus forsteri. Taxonomy (NCBI): domain Eukaryota; kingdom Metazoa; phylum Chordata; order Ceratodontiformes; family Ceratodontidae; genus Neoceratodus; species Neoceratodus forsteri. The sequence goes on from JADMNL010000040.1 coordinate 6,719,970, forward strand.
GGCAATCAGTGGAGGTACTTTTAGAAGGTAAGTTCTGGGGAGGTGGCTGGGGCTAAGGGCGGACGAGCAACCTCTCAAAGACATGCAACTCCTTGTACATTCAGCAGATGACACTGTGCTTTCTGGCTGAGGTCCCTCTGCCACTGAACTGGCTGTGGAGCTCCATCATGACATTACCTCCAGTAGCTCCATATGAAGTCCGAACTATCCATTGTTTACCTGACACAAAATGGCCACCCAGGGGGTAATGCGTTTTAACAATGTCCAACACTTACTCTTTCACAACCAGCTCACCTAGAATTCCAGGAAAGAAATGGTCTCCATAACCTTTGCTACCAAGTAACGGCTAGAATCCAGACCCCTCCATCCCCCAGCCCCCAGTCTCTGCAACCATGGATGGCTACCAGCTAGAGGCAGTCTCCTCCTTTAAAAACCTTTACGTCTAGTTAAACAGTCATCCTAACCTCTCCTGTCACATCAATGGCATCTACAAGAAACACTTCCCTAAACTTGGTGTGCTTTACAGGAACAAAGTCTCTATCATTGCCCCACCACCAGCACATAATCAAGAGGTTTTTGTGAAAAGCTTCTCCCAGCATTTGACAATGAAGATGTGATGTAAAGGGCTGCCCCAAAATCCACCTTGACCAGACTGGAGCCCCTTTTCACTCCTCCTTTCACTTTGCTCTTGACTGGTCCCCCTACATCAATTACTTTTCCCTTTACTCCTCCTTCTCTTGCCCCATACTCGAAGGCTGATGCATCTCTCTCATCTGCAAATTGTGGTTTTGGTCCCTCCCTTGCCAACTCAGCTGCCTTCTGTCCTGTCTCCTCCCTTCTTCCTATCACCTCAGAAACTCTGACCCCGCCCCCAATCTGTGATCTCTGTTTGGCAATCCACCTTTTCCTACAGACTCTCTCGGTTGTGGTCTAGCCCCCCACCCCCAGCCACTCCTCCTCCTCCTCCTTCTCCCACTCTGCACTGAAATCTCTTCACTGTGATCACATCTCCCACATCTGTTGCTTTCTCTGATTTCCTTTCTCTCTCTCACTCAGCATCTCCGCTCCTCCCACCTGTCCCTTCTCTCCTTGATCTAATGAACTGTTCCTAATCTTCTGGCACTGCTTTTTACCCCTCATGAGTTGTTGATTCTCACCTGATTCATTCCCTGGATTCCACCAACTCCTTTTACTTTTTTTTTATGCTATCCCTTTCTACTCCTACCTGGTCTGCTCCCATTCAGGCAACCTCTGGGACTCCAACCACTGTATGACGGCCACCGCACTCTCTCTAGGGCTGTTGCCTGTATCTCCTGCGGCTTGCCTCCCGCAGCCAGGTGGTGGGGAGCCCCCCTAACTCACCCACCGTCTGGACCCAGATCGGCAACTCTCCCCCCAAGCCGGTGCACTGCAGGACGGCCATCAAGCCGTCCGACCAGGAGACATTTTCCTCTTTCTCTTCCCCCAGAGCTAGGGCGTGTAATGGGCTGGCGGAGGGGCGTGAGCTCATCCATGCTCGCTCCCTACTGGCATCTGCCCAGCTTCTCCCTAAGCACAGCAAGCGTCATCCCCAGCCTCATGAAGGCAATCAGGCACAGAGTGTCATGGACCCCTCTCGGATGAGAGCAGTTCATCGGATGCTCAATCCCTCTCTGCCCCGCAACCCCCGGCGGCCAGACTCATTCCTGAACACGGTGGCCGGCATAGTCAAGTATGGTGACCACTGCCTCAGCCTCAGCACCACTAAGGGCTGGCTAACTCTTTTTACTCTGAGCAGCGGCTTCCCTTGGCCCTGCTGCTGGACTCTTGTTGTTTCACTTTGTGTATCTGCTGCATCCGTTGCGGTACTTGCATGTTTCTATTTCTATTTTTTGCTACCAATGGTTTGTGTATGTTTTTGTGCTCTCCGGGTTGTTCCTGAAAATAGGCATACTACTTGTCTAGTGTACTTACCCGGTAAACAAAAGCTAAATGAATAAATAAATGTTTCTCTGCACCTTATTGCACCATTAACATTCATCATGTTTGTCTGTGCCCTTTGCCCTGGACACATCTGGAAATGAGCTTTCCACAGCTTAGCATGCTCTTCTGGTGAAAACTCACAGATCAGAATGCTCTTCTAGTGAAGATCTTTAAATAAATATGTTTTTATTGTCTTCCTGTACTTATACACCTCTCTACTATCCCCACCTCAGTTCCCCCACCCTCCTTCCCACCCTCCTCATTACCCTTCCTCTCTCCCTAGTCCTGGTCCACTACCCACTCTCTCACCCACCATCACCTCCCCTTCCCCTCTCCCTTTTCTGTCTGCTCGCCCCACCTACTGTTATACAGTCCCCCGATCCTTGCATCCCACCCCTTCCCTCTTCTTCTATCTCCCTCCCAGTTACCCCTCTTTGCCCATTCTCTCTCTTTTCCCATTTTCCCAACTCTACCTGTCACTGCTGGCTATTCCTCTCTCCATCTTCTTGCAGATCTCACTCCCCCTCATCTTCACCCTCTCCTCCCTCAGCTCTCCGACAGGCCTGGCACACCCTGATATGTCCTCCAATCTAAGCCTGAGGCAACTCAGTTTCACTCCTCCTCTCCCTTCGACAATGCCGCTCCGGCTGCATTACAAATATGTAAATATTGTTTGGTGTGATCCATCATTCTTATACGTATGCTCTGTATAGATGTTAACTACACTACCTGGAAGTCTTCTCAGCTTGTTATGTTACCCTGTATCGTATTTTGTATTCCAAACTACTTGCATGCTAATCTTACACAGTTTGTACTACCTATCTTTGTATACTGACGTGGAACCTTTGTAAATGAGCCACTGGCTCAAAGGTGTAAATCTGAAGTTCTAATAAATAAAATAAGTAAATACATGTGAAGACTGAGGGGAGCCGACGTGTGGGGTGGGATTCTTTAGTAAGTGTGATAGGAAGAAAGAAGGAAATGCATAAAATGTCACAGAAGTGATGCCAAAGAATTGAACAACAGAAATAGTCTGAAGTGGCACCATCAATGCTAAGGGAGTGTGTATTAATCACAACAGCATTTGTCAATGCCGAATGTTTGCTTGCTGGCATTGGCATTGGTAGTGTAGAAGTTACAGAGCTGCATAATAGGAATGGCAGTGAAGTACTGAACTGAAGCATACCCCATCACCACCCTGCAGATACTGACAGGCATTGGGGTGTGCCTTTGGGTCGTCAGGCATAACGGCCATGCCATTTCACCACACCCTACTGTACAGACACCGACAAGTGTCACGGTGTGCCTTGGGGTCTTTGGCCCTTATATTCACCCCATTTCATCAGGAAATACGGTGAGATGGGTGCAGTATAGGAGAATTGGGTGAACTTTGGGTCCGAAGAGTCCAAGGCACACCTCGATGCCTCTCACTGGCTGCAGAGTGTGGATGGGGGCGGAATGGTATGAGCATTACAGGCGACAATCCCAAGTCACATCCCTGATGCCTGTCAGTCTCTACAGGGTGAGGCGTTATGGTCAGAAACCCTAACGCCTCAGGCATTCGTTGGTATTTTCACTCCAAATTTTCAACATTTTTTTTGTGACCCCCACCTCATGAACAGTGGCAATATCAATTCATTAGCAGAAAGCTAATTTTGCACAGTGACTATGCCATTTGGCACCACAGGTGCGAAAACACATTTCGAACAGGATGTGAAAAATTTTATTTATTTATTTCGTTTTTGTTAACCGGGTTAGGTGTGCTAGCCAAAGTTGACTATTTTCAGGCACGACCCGGGAGAATACATACATAAAATGAGATGAGATTATACAATACATAGTATATAGTACAGGTACATAGCATATAGTACAGGTAGGTTAGAATACAGATCAAGTCAGACAGTACTCGAGATAATACATATAGCTATGCAGAGATGACAAAAGTGACATTAGTACATGCAAATAACTGAAACTGGGCTAAGTGGCAGCTATAAAGACATTTTATAGCAAAGCTTGTTTAGAAGTGCAGTAGCGTTTTAGGCTAAATAGGGTGGTTAGCTGTGGAGGCATTAAGTGATCAAAGCATGTGCAGGGTCCCGGATAGGTGGCTATATAGTTCTTTTTGAAGATTGGGTGGGAGTTAGCCTGCCTCAGGGCAGGAGGAAGGGAGTTCCAGGTGGCTGAGGCGGTGCAGTGAAATGCTCTAGAGCCTTCTGAAGTAAGACAGCTGGATATGGTGAGTAGAAATTTGTTTGCTGAGCGTAGTCCGTGGGCAGGTGCCTGTGGTACAAGCACACCTGCAAGGAAGGAGGGAGTTTGTTACGGATTACAGAGTCTGTGAGGGTCCCTAGAGGAATATAGTCGGTAGGCAGCTGGGGAGAGCCAGCCTAGGGTCGCTATACAGTGTGCAGTGGTGCTTGAGGCGATGGGAAGAGGAAGCATACCAACATATGTTGTTATACGTGACATCACATTTATGGAGAGCAGTCTTATGGGCATTAGCAAAAGTGGAGACACCATATGTCAGCGCTGGAAGCAGAATACCCTTGGCAATTGCCAATTTGGCGGATGGTGTTAGCAGGTGACAAGTCTTATAGGCGATTCCAAGTTTGGCATTTGTTGCTTTACAGGTTGACTGGATGTGCAGACCGAAATCAAGGAATTTATCAAGGAGGGCTCCCAGGTATTTGAAGGATGTGACACAGTCGATGAGAGACCCCCCAGAGTCATGGACTAGGAGGGGTTCCTTACAGGCCCTGAGTTTGGGGCAGTGCCAAATAGCATGGCTTGAGTCTTTTTGTGTTGAGGATAAGCTTATTAGCATTTAGCCATGTTTGCACATTCCTGAAATCGAGGAGAGGTTTTGTTAATGATGTTAACTTTGTCCAGCGCTATAGTAGAGGACAAGATCATCAGCGTATAAGATAGCTGAGCAGGAGAGTATGGCATAATCTAAAAATGACAGCTATACTGTTCATGGAGAGGCATAAAAATGCCAATGTTGAAAATCTGCAGTGAAAAATAATGAAATTGTGAAGTCATGAGCATGCGTGAGAAACTGCGCAACGACACCAGAATGTAATTAGGTTTGAGGATTTTTACAGCAGATTGTCAACACAGGCAGTTTGGGATCTCTGCTCATGAACAGTGTCACTGTGGTTTTCTTACTCTGTCCTGAACAGTGATTTTCCACAGCGTCCGCATTTCTGCACTGGAAGTGCGAAACACCTGACCCAGCCATGGTGTGAAAATTTTTTTTCAGTTTTGTTAACTGGGTAGGTCGCTAGCCAGGAAGACTATTTTCAGGCTGACAGCTGTACTGTTCAACTGTTCATAAGGAAGTGTTGAAAAATGCCAGTGGTGAAAATCTGGACTGAAAATATTACAAATTCATGAACTACGGGTGCGTGGAAACTGCGCAATGCTCGCTCGTAACACAGTCATTTTATGGACTTTTGTCACCAAATTTTAACATAGTAATTTTAAGACCTCTCTGCTCATGAACAGTGTCACTGTGATTTTCTTACTCTATCCTGAACATTGATTTCATACAGCTATCAGTCAGCAGCAACTACATGCAGAAACACATTTTGGGCGAGATGTGAAAATGACAGCTGTACTGCTCATAAGGAGGTGTGGTAAAATGGCAATGTTAAAAATTTGGAGTGAAATATTAAACATTCGCAAACTTATGAGTGTGCGTAGGAACCATGCACCTAAGGCCAGAATCAAATCATTTTGGGAGTTTTCACCAAATTTTCAACATAGGGTTTTGGAGGCCTACCTCATGAACTGTGACACTGTCATTTCATAAATTGGTTCCTGAAAGGTGGTTCCGCACAGTGACCGCGAAATCACCTTTCGGGGCCGATTAACGCCATGACAGTGCCAGAATTCTTGAGGAGGGGGTCCCAAAAATCCCATGTTGAAAATCTGGTGCCAAAATTCCAAAAAATGGCTGAGATATGCATCAAAGTTGAAAAAAAAAAAACGATTTATTTATTTATTAAATTTTGATGACCTGGCAGGCCCCCAGAGCCCCAGAGGTCCCTTTTTCAGGGGCGACTCGGAGAGACACTTATAGGAGCAATTACATGCAGAGACAAAAAATTACAGAGTGTTACAGAGTATTAGCAGGTTGGCTGTAACATTACAGTTATACTTGGCATTTGTTACAGATGCATTTGGAGTATCAGTTGACAGTTGTTTTGAGACCATACATAGGCCCAAGTGCGTTGGCTGCCTTTTGTGTTTGGAGGTAATCTGTGATAAGGGATTTTCAGGTATGGGGGTTAAATGAAAGGAGGGGGGAGTGTGACTGTCAGGTGTTATGACAGTGACAGCTACTGGCCTCAAGCATGTGGTTTTTGAGTCTTGTTCGGAAGTTCGGTAGAGTGGATGCTTCCTGTACCATGGGAGGTAGCCTGTTCCACAGATAGGGAGCTGTGTAGGCGAAAGACTTGTCTCCCGCATTGGTCCGGATCCTGGGTGTTTCTAGCAACATCCGCCCAGAGGTTCTCAGGGTCCAAGAGTTGTTTTTGGGGGTGATTATAGCTTCCAAGTTGGGAGGAGCAGCCGTGCGGAGTAGCTTGTAGGCCAGGCAGAGGAGTGGGTACTGGAGGCGAGCATCAAAGGTGGGCCACTGTAATTTGACAAGTGTGTCACAGTGGTGGCTTCTGGTGTGATCCTGGGTAGCAAATTGTGCTACCTTGTTGTTCAGGACCTGCATTCTGGTGACCTCTCATTTGGCCATCCCCTGTAATACCGGGACAGCGTAGGTAAGCGTCGGGAGCAGGATGCTGGTTGCTATTGATAGCTTAGCTTCAGGGATAAATTGGTCTTTTATCCCATATAGGATACCCAGTTTGCAGTGGATGGAGGTGGTCACTTGATCCACATGGTTTTTATAGGTGAGACCTTGATCCAGTATGAGTCCCAGGTACTTCAGAAAGTCTACTACCGTGATGCTTGTTCCGTCCAGTGCGGTAAGCAGTAAGGCATTGGTCCTATCTTGCTTCAGGGATCTTGGTCCGAACAGGATGGCTTTTGTCTTACTTGCATTCAGGACCATTCTGTTCTTCCTTAACCAGTCCTCCAGGGACTTTAGATCAGATTGGAGTGCAGGGCCAATCTCCGCAAGGTTGTCCGAAGAGCGGTAGATGACTGTGTCATCAGCGTATTGTACAACGGAGGCTTCCCCACAGTGGAGGTTGAAGTCATTTGTGAATAGTGAGAACAGAAGGGGACCAAGGATTGAGCCCTGTGGCACATGCTGCTTAAGGGGTAGGGGGTCAGATCGTACACCCTTCCAGATGACCTCTGTGTGCGCCTGACAGGTAGCTTCTGAACCATTTGAACGCCAGATGGTCTAGGCCTATCTTGCAAAGTTTGGCTAGGAGGAGGTTGCGGTCGATATGGTTGAATGCCTTGGAGAGATCTACAAATACAGCTTCCGAGGGGGTTCCCCTGTCCATAGTACTAAGGACGTCTGTTGTGAGGTTAGTGAGGGCATTTATTCCATTATACAGCTTACCAGCATTTCCTCAGTTCACAGACGGCTTTGAAGAGTGCAGACATGTTCCCGGTCGGTCCACCGAAGATCGTCGCGCCGGCCTCCGGAGGTAAGTATGGGGTGAGGTGGGGGAGTGGGGAGGCAGGATCTCAGCGGAGGTGGGCGCAGGTGGGGGTCAAGACAGTCAGCGAGGGATCGTTTTTTCTTGCAGGGCATTTTTTTTTTAAAGATGACGCGGGACTTTTGCCACGCTGGAGTGGGCTCCCAGTGTGGCAGCTGGAAGGCTGTTTGGGGTGGGCAGTGGAGCAAACAGGGGATTGGGCACCCCTGTCGGCCATACGAACCGTTGCCACACTGGGATGGGCTCCCAGCGTGGCACCTGGAAGTCTGTTGGGGGAGGACACAGTGGAGCCGACAGGGATTGGCCCACCCGTCGGCCTGCCGGGAACTGTTGCCCACGCTGGTGTGGGCTCTGGCGTGGCACCTGGACTACTATTTTGGGGGGGGAGTGGAGCTGACTGGGGATTGGGCACCCCCGTCGGCCATACAGTGTGTGTTTTGGGGGAAGGGCATGAGCACGCTGGGGTGGGCTCCCAGCATGCTACTTGTTACGGGGGACAGAGCTGTCTATGACAGCTGATTCAGTGCAGTGCCGACATGTAGGCACTTTGTATACTGCCGACGTGGCAGTATGCAAATTGCCTACATGTTACCACCACTGACTGCAGCAGTTTTTTGCCTTCAACTGTATGCCACTGCATCTGAAAGGCTGTCATAGATAGCTCAGACATTCACTGGTGGGGTGCGGCCGCGCCTACAAAAGGCAGCATGGCACTGGAAGTGGGGAAGGCACACCTATGAATTCTCGTATGGTGGCACTATGTTTCTTGCACATTCGTGCAAGCAAACATACAAAGTATTATACCCATTAAAAGAAAGTATACTATATTACTCACATGTCACATCAAACATTTATCTATAGAAACGTTTTATACTGCTATATACAGCTTACAATAATTTAAGTTAATTAACAGTTTTTTGTTAATACAAAGGGTATGTATATTAGTAGAAAAAGCATTATTAATATTTATATAAATCATATACTGATAGAAAATATAAAGAGGATATACAATAGTCTAGTGTTCAAATATGCCATGTATTTGCATGAGTGAGAGGGCAGGACCATAACTCACGAGTGGCAAAGCCATGAGTGAGTTATGACAGTCCTGCCCCCTCACGAATGCAAAGAAATGGCATATCTGAACACAGACTACTGTATGTTCTATGTATGCAATGTGTGTCTTCAGTTGTTTTTTTTTTTAAACAGGATTTGGTGTTTTCTTACAATTAATACTGTGCAAGCTACAGTTTCCTTTGCCCAAAATAGTTATCTGTTAGCTAAGGGAAATTCTGTGATTTTCTTGTTTCCCCTGCTGAAAAATGCTGCAGATGAGGTTGTATTGTGTTAGTTTTACTAACAAGTACTGCCCTCCTTCTCCTGCTGAGGTTTTCTGCCCCCCTCCCCCCCATTTCTGCGAGTAGCAGACAGTGTAGGTTTTATTTTTTTCGTTCTGAGTGTGTTTTGATTTATCTTTTTTTCATGTTTTCAGCCATGAGTCCTGGAGTCGCTCGTCTAGCAGGAAGTAAGTGAGTGACTGGAGCAGCGGTGAGGCGGGGGTGTGGTGGCCATAGTAAAGAAGTTTCAAGAAACGGCTTTTATTTTTAAATAGTGGTGGCTTGGGAACATTACACGGAGTGGCCATATCATAAACAGCACAACATTAGGAAACTTTTTAAATACTGAGTTAGGCTGAGTTCTGGAGTGCACCGATCTAGCAGGGAGCAAGTGGGCAGCAGCAGCTGGTGAGGTGGAGGCATGGTGGCCGAAGTTTCAGAAATGGCTTTATTTTTAAATAATACTGGTGGCTTGGGAACATTACAGAAAGTGGCCACATCATAAACAGGAAAAGATGAGGAAATGTTTTAAATACTGACTCTCTTTTTTTTTTTTTTTTTAACTCTTGACCGAAGCGGGGAGTACAAGATGGTGGTGGAAGTAGTGTTTTTGATCCAAACAGAGGATCACTATTGGCTGAAATTGGGGGGCGACGTCTTCCTACGACTAGTTAGAATGATATGTCAGTCAAGTTGATTGGAAGTTTGTGTGACAGTGTGACATAGGCAAGTGAAAAATAAACAATGTTCTTTACCCATTGGGTGAATAACATCGTTTATCTTTCACTTGGGTCAGACTGTTGGCAAAATACCCCATTTATCTGAATGGTGAGGCTGCTACATACATTGTATACACAATGATATATACATATCTTCAAAACATATCCATACATATTTTCAATAGACATAAAAATATTTTAAAATAAGATGAAAAAATGTATGGTCATGGTTTAGTTGACTAAAATGGCTGCATGCTGGTTTTGCTTCCTGTCTGTCTATGCTGTTTTTATCTGCAAATAACTAATAATTTGGAGTCAAAACTCCCTGGTTAGGACTTTAACTGTTATTGCATAAAATTAATCAGTTTAATGAACGTTGTTGAGGATATAAGACCGACATAGTTATTAAATGTCATTATAACATGGGTTGGTAAAATGTAACCCAGTTGGTCCAGTAGCTGTGTGTCGCCATAGATTAAATTCTCTATTTAATCCACACTTTCGCAGAGAAAATCAGAGGAAACTGCTGTTGGGACTCATTAGGTGCTGAAAAACGCACAGCATAAAAACAACCATTAAAATTAGGAGAGAACGATGTGCTCCGGAGCTGGCTCCCCCAACATCAGAAAGAGCAAGGTGATGAGATTCAGCCCACGTTTAAACACCTCCTCAGAGTGAGGGAAAAAGTATCTGAACTACTGTCCCTGTGGTGTGTTTTAAATTCTGCCTGCACCTACATCCCCCCAACCTGACGACGAACTAGTGGCAATTATGTTGTTTTGCCAACGCATGTTTCAGCAACTCCTCAGAGTGAGGGAAGAACTATCTGAACTGCTGTCCTTGTGGTGAGTTTTAAATCCTGTACACGTTCAGCCTGGCTTGTTGAACCGTGTGTGGAGAGATAGACAGCAAGAGTGAGCAGCTCACTGTGTGGTGGACAGCGAGAGTGAAAGAGAGAGAGAGAGAGAGACCACACACACACACAGCGAGCAGTGAATTGTGCTGCAGAGAGAGAAAGAGAGAGAGAGAGAGACCAAAAGCAAGCTGCTGCAAAACTCATCAGGACACTGTTAGACAGTATTTTATGGACAACAAATGTCAGAAATCATTTCAGGACTGTATGTCTGACATTTGTATGTTCATAAAATAACTACATATCCATTAGTTGTGTGGACTACTTTTCAAATCGGCAGCATACACAAACATTTTTCCTATTTCAACAGGAAAAAAACACCTTTGTGGATGTTTTGTTTCTTTTAACTCATAACTAACGTTATAAGCGCAACAACCCACTTCGGTGTATGGGGTTATTAGGATTTAATCCTCACTATGGGTGCTGTGAGGGCACTTGGACTGTGGTCTTGTGCCTCACAATGCACCCGAGTGTGGATTAAATCATCCCAATAACCCCATATCCTGTCGTGGGTTACTGCTTACTAGTATTCACGATGATTTTTTTAAGGTTCATATTAGTGAGCAAAATACCTGTATATGATGGAAACTGGGTTTGAACTGAGCCAATGGGAAGAAGATGCTGTATCCTAGATATCCTTGCTGGGCAAGCTGCCTTAGGGCACTGCACTGGTGAGGGATTAGTTGGGCCCCCTGGGTAGGGGTACCCATTAAATGAAGCAGCAGGCATTGCGAGAAGGGTGCTGGGTGCCAGGAACCATGGATGTGCCTAAAGGGGTGGGAACATTCTGTGACCCATGGCTGCAGGACTTGAGCCAAAGGCACAATGGGGCCCACTACTAGCTTCCACCTGGAGACATGGGTGTCTCACCCCCCTCAATACCTGAGGGTGGCATGTAGTCTAGGACACCTTGCTCCAGCAAAGGTGTTGGATAATAGCACTGGAGCCCTGACAGTTGCCAGGGAGGACCTTGGGTACGTGGGATGGTTCACGTTCTACTAACACACACCGGGACTCAGTGTATGCAGAATTGGGAGTTTTGCCCATGGGGAAGGAAGGAAACATATTCAATTCAGTGCTTTAGAGTAACTGGTAATTGCTATTTTTCTTTTAAACTTAGATTGTGGGCTTTTAGTGACACTGTACTTTCTTTGTTGTCTTTACTTTGAATTGTTTTTGGGCTGTTGAAAATTTAAAACGTAGTGGTGGTGTAATTCTGTGCTGTCTTTAATTGCTGCAAATTTTCTCCCCTTCCCCCAACTCTTAATTATATGCCCTGTTAAATCTGATTGACAGGAGCTAACACAGGGTATAGTAAGGGTGTGAAGTAGGAGGGGCATAAGGGGGAAGAAGCCCACCCTCAGCACAAGTGTTTTGACTCATTTATTTATTTATTGGTTTCTTTTTTTTTAAAGAAAATTATCTGAGGATCAGTGGCAGGATTTTTAGGACAGTAAATCAATAAAAAGGGAACTAGGAGAGCTTCAGTAGCAGACAAGTAGTGGAACAGCAGTATAACTGCAGTATAATGTGGGGAGTGGTGCAATGCAGTGGCTGTGGGGCAGCCATATTCAGGCAGACCTTCTGGACACTGAGGTGCTGCCCTATCTGCATGCATCTCTCTGGACTGCAGGATGAGGTAGCCAGACTCAGAGCGGAAGTAAACTGGGTCAGGAGTACCATCACCCCTATCCAGAGACCACCCAGTCCAATGCAACTGCCTCAAAGGATGCCGAGAACGAGGAGCACTTGGATGACAGTGGGCTCAGGGAGGGTTAGAGCGGTCAGGCAGAGGCACATCTCAGATCCTATTCCACTCAAGAACTCAAATGCCACACTGGCAAACGAGGACAACCAAATAGAGGTACCCAGAGAAGTGGAAGGAAAGGATGTGGAGGTTAGCCAAGGAGGTGACCCCATGGGAAAGCAGTGGACCCCAGAGGAGGAGGAAGCAAATCCTGGTGGGGGACTCCATCATAAGAGGGATCCAGCTAGGAACACAGGAGGGGGAGGACAGGGAGGTGAGGTGCCTACCAGGTGCCACGGCATGGAGGGATGGAAGAAAGATACTGGGGATCACTGGGAAGGCAAGACGGGAGGGTGAGCTGGATGTCATTATCCACCTAGGTACTAATGACCTGGCAAATGGGGAGCCAAAGGAAGTTCAGGAAGAGTTTAGGAAGTGGGAGGGTCTCAAGCAAGTAGCTACTTCTGTCACTTTCTCTAAGTACTACCTGTGAGAGGCAAGGGAGCGCATAGGAGTGCATGCACCAGGAACTTTAACTCATGGTTGAAGAACTGGTGCTGTGAGGAAGGGTTTGGATTCATTGGTGACTGGGGACCCACCTGGAGGGATGGAGGTTTGTTCAAGCCTGACGGCCTGCATCCATCCTGGAGGGGAATCCAAGCACTCAATGATAAGTTTAAATGCTACATTGACAAGCATTTAAACTAGCAAAGGGGGGTGGCAGGCCAGCAAGGAGGGTACCTACTTGCTCACCCCCCACAGCTAGCAGTAGAACCAGTGAAACAGAGAAGTGGCTATCTCTGCAAAGCAGTGTGCAAAAGATGGAGATTAGTGCCCAAGAGGTGGATAGGCAGAAAAGGGGCAAAATTCAGCAGAAGGGCAGACAGCAAGGAGAACCAGGGATAAAGGACAACCAAGGAAGGGCTGGAGTAAAACAGTGAAACAGTCTAGGAGGTCAAATCATGGAAAGCCATGTGTCAAATGCCAGGAGCCTTAGCAACAAGATGGAAGATCTGGAGGCTGTCATGGTGCAGTCAGACCTGGACATTGTGGCCATCACTGAAACCTGGTGTAATGATAACCACGACTGGGAGATGGCCATACCTGGCTACAACATATTCAGAAGAGACAGGGCAGGCAGGAAGGAGGAGGAGTGGCACTGTATGTGAAAAATGACATAAGGGCCACAGAGATCCAGGAGGAACAAAATGGGGGAGAGATACTGTGGGTTAAGCTGGAAAGGAAAATGGGGACAGCCATCCACACAGGTGTGGTCTATAGACCACCAGCCCAGGAGGAAGAAACAGATAGGTTGCTGATGCTAGCCATCCAAAGGATGGCAGACAAGGGTGAGGTAGTACTGGTTGGAGACTTCAATATTCCAGACATGGACTGGAGCATCCCAGCAACAGCATCAACTAGGAGCAGATTTATCCTGGACTCCCTTCAGGGTGCCTTCCTCAAGCAACTGGTCATGGAACCAACTCGGCAGAAGGCAATACTGGACCTTGTTCTCACAAACAGGGACAGTGTGATGGGGGTAACAGTGGGGGAGCACCTGGGGAACAGTGACCACCAGTCATTGTGGTTTGAAATCACAGAAAGAGCAGAACCAAACCACACAAAAACACGTATCCTGGATTTTAGGGGGGCAGACTTTGGGAAAATGGGGAGATACTTGAAAGAGGCATTAAGGGAAATGGGGCAGGAATCAGGGGTTGAGGAACAGTGGGCAGTATTTAAAATGGGGATTACAAGAACAACAGAATTATGCATTAAGCAGGTTAGCAAAAGGAAAAGGAAGAGGAGACCATTATGGTTTTCCAAAGAGGAGGCAAAGAAAGTGAAAGCCAAAAAGATTGCATTCAGGCAATACAAAAAGACACAGGTAGAAGGGGATAGGGAGAAGTACCAGGAGAAGCAAAGGGAGGCAGGGAGGTCAGTAAGGGAAGCCAAAGCTCAGACAGAAGAACACAATGCAAAATCAGTGGGTAGAGGGACAAAACCTTTACAGGTACATAAGAAAAAAGAAAGACAAAGGAGGGATAGTGAGACTGAAGGGGAGGATGGAGGCCACGTGGAGGATGACAACAGTAAAGCTGACATACTGAACAGGTATTTCCTGCTCAGTCTTTACTGAGGAAGAGAGAGGTAATGGGTCTGAAGGGAGTAAGGGTGAGAATGGTGCAGAAATTGACACAAGTCCCTTTACACGAGAAAGGGTCCTGAAGTGAATTGGGTAATAAGAGTTGATAAAGCAATGGGCCAGATGGGGTGCACCCAGGTCCTTAAAGAACTAAGAGAGGTGGTGGCTGAACCTCTGGCTATCCTGTTTAGCCGATCACTGGAAACAGGGAGGTACTCAAAGACTGGAGGACAGCAGATGTAGTCCCTTATACAAAAGTGGGAACAAAGAGGAAGCAGGAACTACAGACCAGTCAGCCTCACCTCGGTAGTGGGGAAGATCATGGAAGCACTACTGAAGGAGAGATTGGTGGAACATCTGTCTGTCAATGGACTCACAGGACCCAAGGCAGCATTGTTTCACCAGGGGGAGGTCATGTCAGACCAACCTCGTTGAATTTTTTGACTGGGTGACTAGGGAGGTGGATCAGGGGAGGGCAGTGGACATGGCCTATCTGGACTTCAGCAAGGCCTTTGACACTGTGCCACATAGAAGACTATTACACAAACTGGGGAATCTGGGTGTGGGCAGGACAGTAGTGTGGTGGGTAGGGAACTGGCTGGGTGGCAGGACACAGAGGGTGGTGGTAAATGGCTGTCACTCCACAGAGGGAAGAGTGACCAGTGGGGTACCACAGGGATCAGTGCTGGGACCGGTCCTATTCAACATCTTCATCAGTGACATTGCACAGGACCTAGAAGGCAGAATTTCACTGTTCACTGATGACACAAAGCTCTGTAATACAATAGACACACCAGAGGGTGTAGACAGAATGAGAAGGGACCTGCATAAACTTGAAGAATGGTCAGGGGTTTGGCAGTTGAAATTAAATGCAAAGAAGTACAAGATAATGCATGTGGGGCACAAAAACCCTGGCACAATATATCAGTTGGGGGGGTGAGGATATAGCATGCACCAAGCAGGAAAGGGATCTTGGGGTTATCATCTCTGATGACCTCAAGGTAGGAAACAGTGTGACAAGGCAGCAGGTAAGCAAATAGGATGCTGGGATGTATGAGCAGGGGCATCACCAGCAGGAAAGGAGGTCATAATTCCGCTATACAAGACACTAGTGAGGCCCCACCTGGAGTACAGTGTACAGTTCTGGAGACCATACCTACATAAGGACATAGACAGGGTAGAGAAGGTTCAGAGGAGGGCAACAAAGATGGTGCATGGATTGCATCACAAGTCCTATGAAGACAGGTTGAAGGAACTGAACATGTACTCCTGGAGAGAGGAGGAGAGAGAGGATATGATAGAGATTTACAAGTATCTCACAGGAGGAACAGGTGCAGGAATACACTATTTTAAGCGAAAAGATGTTCCAGGACTAGAGGGCATGGGATGAAGTTGGAGGGAGGACAATTCAGAGGAAACGTGAGGAAGAATTTCTTCACAGAACGGGTGGTGGATAAGTGAAACACCCTGCCAGAGGAAGTGGTGGGGGCTGAAACAATCACAGGATTTAAGAATGCATGGGATAGACATATAGGAATTCTGGAGGTCAGGGGTGAGGGGCAACAGACTTCTAGGAAAACATAAACTGAACTTACAAGCTCAAATGGGCAGACTGGGTGGGCCATAGGCCCTTATCTGCCGACACTGTCTATGTGTGTATCTATGTATCACTACTAGCTCCCACCTGGAGACATGGGTGTCTCACCCCCCTCAATACCTGAGGGTGGCATGTAGTCTAGGACACCTTGCTCCAGCAAAGGTGTTGGATAATAGCACTGGAGCCCTGATAGTGGCCAGGGAGGACCTCGGGTATGTGGGATGGTTCACGTTCTACTAACACACACACACCGGGACTCAGTGTATGCAGAATTGGGAGTTTTGCCCATGGCTGAAAAAGTATTGTGAAACCACCAAGAGGGTGCAGGAACCCAGGGATGGCCTCTGAGCCTGAGGAGGGTTCCACTAAAATAGGTCATAGGGTACTGGAAAAGGGAGTGGCCCCGGGCAACAGAGAAGAAGGCCATCTGAGTACCATAAGTATGGAGGTAACGGCATCACCATAAGATATCGGGATAAGTTAGGAGAGTGTCTCAGAGAACGTGGGGAGAGGGTTTCCCTGCAGGTATTCTGGACATCAGTAGCTGTTCTACTGGGATGTCCCTGGTGGGGGGGGGTGCCTACAAGTGGCCACAGTAAATACAGCTTAGTTGCATGCACGCCTGGCCGTGTGAGAAAAGTTAAGAGTTTTGCTTAGACACTGGGGCATGGTGAGGGAATACCAGTCTGGTGGGCCCATGTGTAGTGTTTCAATTACCTTGAACTACAGGGTGCCACGCCAGGGTGCCATGCAATTCTAAACTTTATATTTATTCACTTTATCATGAACAAGCCACAGACAATACAGTTAATGGAAACTGGGACAGGCTTATCACAGTCAGAGGTAATAATTACACATCTGAAAGCAACAGTATAATATCAGTCCAAGCGTCTGAGCTGTACTTACAGAAATACTTATGAAGGAGCACACAGCAAGACCCATTGCAGGGAGCTGTTTGCATAGCTAAATGACTGCAGCAATGCAGGCTCATGAACAGTACTGACGGGAACAAGGGTCAGGCCTAGTGAAGGTAGAGAAGATGTGGACAGGGATCCCTTGGGCACAGCAATGCCTATGTATCACAGGGACAGGGAGAGTCCAGAAACAGGCTGCAATGCTCACTACAGCAAGCAGTAGTGGGGCATTATCTGCCATGGAAGAGTCACTGAATTCTAGAGTTTGAGATTACTTTAATTAACTGTATAAAAAAGCTGCATTACTTGGGTCCCTGGATCAGTTTGCAGAGTTGTACCAGAGTATGACCTATGTCCCCATAAAGAGTGCCAAGTATTTAAAGCTTCTGTGTAGGTGTGCACTTTTTCACCCATGTTCTTGTTGCCTACATCCAACATCTCCTGAAAGAGGATATCTGAACCTGTAATGTTGAGTATGAGGAGTTACCGGCAAGCATAACATCTGTACCTCTAGACACGGGAGAACCCTGGGCCATGCCCACCCCCACTCTTTTGACGTAGACTGGTCGGAGTACCACCTGAAGGTGGGGCTGTAGGTATAAGGAAAGATTAAAGTGAAACATTTAAGAACCGTGCCCATCACAGTTTGAAACTCAGGCAAATCTACGTCTAACAAGGGACTAAATGCAAGTGCAGCTGGCAGAAGTCCAGCGATATAGATGGCGAAGCCTGCATTATACTGGTACTATGCTTTCACCATTTTAAAACACCCTGTGATGTCATGAAGAGGGAAGCTGTGCTAATTGCGTTACATTTTTTAAACTGCTATGTTACATAACTTTGAGAGGTCTGAAATCTCAGGGAGTCTATTTTTCTTCTTTCCTGGTTTGGAATCTCAGGGTGAGTTGTGTTAACAATTGTTCTCTTCAGCTTTCATGAATTCTCAAGACTTAGAGGAAGGTAGGAGTATCAACAGCCTGACTAGAATATGCTATTTATCTTCATGAGTGAAGGAGGCATGACCATAAGTCACACCATAACTCACAAACGATAAGGCCGCAAGTGAATTGTGAAAGTCCTACCCCTTTGTAAGTGATTAAAAATGGCATATTATGAGCCGGGCCACTGCTTGTCTAGTTTATACCACACCTTTTCCAATGTAAAGCTTTCAAATTAGCAGTTTTTGGGAAGATTTAACTGTTTATTTTGATTTCACAGCTGTATCTAAAATGACACAAAATCCACTAGTGGAAAGCATCATGGGACATATATTCAAATCACCATGAAAGAACTATGGCTGGCTCAGCTTAAAGCAGAATTGAATGATGCCAAAAAGCCTCACAAAAAATCTGCAAAGGCTGAAACAGCAGACACAGATATGCATTTCATTCTTGTTAGGATTCATCAATGTGTCCATGTTTACCTCAGCCCAGTATGGAACAGTGAAAACCAACAAGTGATCACAGTTGTTTGGGTCATGTAAGCCCAAAATAAGAAAGCAATTTAAAAGACAAATGCTATAGTGCTTTAGAAAATGTGCAGAGAGAAATGTTGATGCTGTTTAGCTGAAACCACCAACCAGCCAGGCTGGTATGAGGCAACAGAGACAGGGAAATAATGGATCCCAGTCTCTGTGTGCCTCATTTTGTTTGGATAGTATTGTGCCCATGGAATTACAAAAACAAAACAAATCCCGCCTTTTTTTTTTTTTTTGGTTAGCGAGAGACAGCCTCCCCCCTCAAACTGTCACCAGGCACAATGGCAATCACGGCAGTCACCACATTAGTAAGAAACATTTCTCTCTGCTCATTTTGTGAAGAAATCTGTTTATGTAGGCAAAGCAGTTGTGGTGCTTATGGTACACTGTTCTGCAACCGCTACTGACTGTATGGTCCCTCTCCTGTCCCCCTCAACCTACCCGCGATCAGTAGTATTCCTGACCGCAGTGAAACAAAATTGTCACAATACCTACAAGTCTATAACAAAAACACAAACAAAGAGATTATAGCACACTTCCCAATAGGGAAGTCACTGACATAGTGTTGGTGGGGCTGGCGCATGGAACCGCGAGCTTGTACCTTGCTACCGTGCTGGTCACAACGTTCAAATCCTGTGCACATCACTCTGTCCTTTAAAAAAACACTCACCTTTTACATCCCTCACCTGATTATGAGGGAAATAGCTCAGCCACATCCCTCACCCGATCCCATTCCATTAGTTTCCCGTGGCACATGCTGTACTCCATCCCCATTTGTTCCAGACTTCAGAATCCCAAATAAAATGCACAAGCAAAAAACAAAAACCAAAAACAGCAGCACTGTGTGTGTGGAAGACACAGGACTGAGTACTGCAGAAAATGTGGACCGCAATAAAGAAACAAGTCAGTGAGGAAAACTTCACACTAAAGTAATTTAAGTGTCTAACACTGCACTGCCCTGTACTGGCAAATATATCAGTAGAGGGACTACTTTACTAACAAAACCAGGGGTCGAGCTTAACATTGTTTTACTAGCCCAAACACTAGTACAAGTTGACCAGGACTAGTGCAGCTAACTCTCTACTTGCCCGTCTTGACCAGTGCAGATTTTCATGGCTGTTAATGAAGTTAAAAGTCTCTACTTCAGCATTCTCTAGTCCTCATGCTAATCTCTCTCGATGTTCCAGATGGTCAGGTGTGATTAACAGCTCATTAAGAGCTGTAGTTATCTGGCAGTTCAAGAGGGATCCCACAAAGACTCAATGTGAGTCATTATCACTCCACTGTTAAGACTTTCAGCTAGTGCCCAGGGTGTGATCAAGGGTAGAGTGCTGTTAAGTCACTAGATTCCAGTTTTCTGAAGGTGTCTATAGGCGCTTTTACACACAGGTCTATGTAATGGAATAACTATTACGGAAACAGTATTCTGTTACATCTCTTGTGTGTAAAAAGCATTTGTTTCATTCCCTTGGTGAACATTCATCCAAACCGCAATCTCTGCTTCTTGCAGTTTGCACGAACGTGTTTCGTTTGATCCGGCTGTGTAAAACAGCCATTCCGGTACCACTGCAGAAACTGCCATTAGAGCAGCAAATTCTGGGGGAGCCGAAACAAATGGAGGTGGGATTAGCTGGAATACTCGCAGGGGTGTAAAAGGAAACCCGAACGCAAGACAGTACAACAGCACCATTGTGTAACGTTATTTTGTTTTTACAAACCTGTGTGTAAAGCGCCTTGAGTCTAACAATTTGTTCAACATTATTAAGACCAGTGCCCTCATTTTTCTACATTTGGGTGTTTGTATCCAACATTTCAGTGACAAAATGCAAGAGGTATACAGGACGGACCTACAGGTGGTGGGTTTTATCCAGCCTCACCATAACTTCCCTCTCCCTCCAAATCTCTTAACTCTGTTCTTTCCTAGGCACCACTGCAGACCAAACTCTGAGTGACCATCCATAGAGCCATATCTGCCATTACTGGCAAGTGTAGGGGTCCCCAGCTCTTCTAAATGGACCATGTCAGCATTCTACCGCTAATGCCGTATCTTCCCGCTTCCCTGATCCCTTCCTTGACGTCGGTTTTCAGCCTTCCCCCCTATATCGACTCCTTGCGGGTCACCGCGCTTGTGAACAAACCTGTCTAGCTCTGGAACCCCTCGCTCATCCAGAATGCCAACCCTGCCCAGCTTGGGCTCCCTCCAGCCGGGCCCCTGCCTTTCATTCTGACCCAAGATTCCCGTGAGTCCGATTGCTGTTCCATGTTTTCCCGCATCAGCCATACTCACGCCTGCTCCTGCCATTCTCAGCACAACTCCCTATGTAACCCTACCCTTCCCTGTCTCCAGCCCCTGTAGTCTATACACTTTCCTTCCTACCATCGCCGCCAGCCTACCCCTGGCCCCCAACCTGGAGCCTCTCATACCAGGAATCGTTCCATGAGCCCGGTTATATACTTCGCTTCCTGCCGCAAAGCCGTAATCTTTTCGCTGTCCCACCCTACACTCTCCTAAGATTCTTGGCCAAACCAGTTGGCAGAGTTCTCTTACCTTGGTTCCGGCCCGCCACCTTCCAACTACCTTGAGCTGTGCACTCACCCTTCCCTGCCCACACCCCCCATCAGTTTCCCAAATCTAATCCCAAATCTGTCCTTCCTCCAGTACCCTCTGCTTACTTATAAACAACTGTATGTTTGTATCTATGTACCTGTACTTGTACTGTATAAACTGCACCATTCTACTTGTATTGTAATTGTACCTCCCGGGTCGTGCCTGAAAATGGTCACTTGCTGGCTAGTGCACCTACCAGGTTAACAAAAACTAAATAAATAAAATGCCAGCCATCACCATCCATACAGTTCCACCCTTATCCCACTCAGCATGTCCTTTCAGCCTAAAAACAAAGCTTTGGATCACATACGGTACAAAAATAAACCTTGATAAAATACATAATTTAAAATCTTGAAATAGGCATTCCTGGGGTGCATAGATCATCCTATACAGAAATAGAAATATTATAGTGTTATGCCTGTGTACTGTTTCCCCTGGGCTGATGAAAGGACAATGTTAAAGAAAAACCTGTTATTGTTGGGGCAGAGCATATTAAAATCAATGCTTTTTCAAATAAAAATGTCATAGTTTTCCATTTCCCAAGCCCCTTAGGTTTGTCTAGCCCCCACCCCAAATAAATCTAAGATGTACTCCTGGCTCACTTGAGACTGTACAAAAACTTTCAAAAGTGCAGGTCTCCAGTTGACTATAGGGTGGGGACTGAGCGTGTCTTTTTCTGAATGACTATGTTCATTGCCCTGTGGGTGGTGATGACAGTGTGGTGAGGTGCATGATGATGTCAGCTACTGTGTGCGCAGAGCTAGGACTGCTTGATTGAACATTTGCTGTTGTGATATCCTCTCTCTGTTCGGTGTGTGTGGGGGGGGCAGAAAGAGGAAGAGAGGAGGCCATGGTACAAAACAATTGGGGGGGTCTCACTGTCTGTGATGGATGGCATTGCAGTCTTTTTTTTCTGCTGGGGAGCTGGAAGCAATGTGGGAGCAGGATAAATGTGCAATAATCTGAGTATTTCTTGGCTTTGCTTGCATTGTTTCCTGTATAAGTGATCAAAATGTGCCATTATAATTAAGGGCTGGTGCAACCATCTGTGGGCTAGTGCAATTTTGAATCAACTTGCCCTGCTGGCTAGTGCAAAAAAAGGTTAAGGTTGACGCCTGCAAAACCCACTTTCCGTTTACCTGTAGTCATATATATATTTATATTGCAAAAAACTGTGTTAACGCATCAGTTAGGGATAAAGCAACAAAAGTACGGAAATGAAGTGTTAGGGTTTCCAACCATAACACCTCTTCCCCCACACTCAATCCTACCAGCCCCACCATCCGAAGACCAACAGGTGTTGGGGTGTGCCTTGGGGTCATCAGCCCTAACTCTCACCCCATTCTCCTATACTATACCATTTCAGCTCCCTTACTCATGGAATGGGTTGAGAGTTAGGACCGACAACCCAGGCACACCCCAACACTTGCTGGTCTGTGGAGGGTGGGGGTGGTAGGGTTGGGTGTGGGGAGTGAGGTGTTAGGGTTAGAAACTCTAACACCTCATTTCCCTACTTTTGTTGCTTTAATCCTAACTGATGCATTAACAAAGTTTTTGCAATGAATTTCTTACTTTTTGAGAAAGTGTAATTCATTCTTTATATGGCTGTGGGAGCAAAGGGCCTGAATCAGCCTATAGTGTGTTTTGCTCCCAATCGCATATTGACATAGTATGTGAGACTGAGTAACCCTCATGTCCAGGTCCTGCACTCCCAGTACTGTATAATGGAGGGCCCTGTGGTCCTAGAACTGCATAGTACTATATGTGGTAGTGCAGGGCAGTCTGGGCCCTGCGCCCCATCTATCCTTAATTGCAGAGACACAGCACAGGGCTACAGACATTCCAAGTAACCCTTGTGCTACAAATGGCACAATATCTTAGTAACCAAAGGAACACTGGAAAAAATTCCAGTGCAGCTGTAATCATGGCCTAGCAAGTTTAATGAAAAATGTATACCTGGAACCGTTTTCGAGATATAGCTGCCGAAAGGTACCGGGACTGCCACAGTGTTATCCTATGGAAATTTCTAAACTTCAGAATGTTGTAACTATGGAACCAATGTACATTTTATCACCAAACAAGCAAAAGCACATCTGTAGGGCAAGCCTTTTCTACCTGCAAATCTTAGCCCAAAAGTCCCGACCGCTTTCTTTGCAGTGAAGTGACAAAGAAACAGTAAAATTTAAAATCCTTTTGAAATGGCAAACCCTCCCAGATTTTTCTGTTTTTTCAACACTCTATTTCAAAAACATGCAACAGATTTGCACGTAATTTGGCACATCAAAAGAACTACCCCTGGCCACTATGCATGCAAAATTTCATGCAAATCCATTAAACAGTTCCAAAGTTATTAAGGTTCAAACATTCAGATTTAACATGTTGTATTTTGAGCAAATTACATAATTTGCCCAAAATACTGTTCTATTTTGCACAAATTACATAATTTTCACAAAATAGTGTTGTATTTTGCGCAAATTACATAATTTGCCCGAAATACTGTTCTATTTTGAGCAAATTACATAATCTGCACAAAATACAACAGTATTTTGCACAAATTATTTAAATTGGGCAAATTACAACTTTCGTGCCCGACATATAAATTTTCCCGCAGGAAATAATGGGAAATTAAAAGTTGAATAACTTTTGTATGGATTAATATTTTTTCACCAAACCTTCAAAATGCATGTCTGTGAGGAAAGGCTTCTCCCTGAACATTTCAGCCCACTACCTGAAGCGAATCTGAGATCCAGGTTGACAAGGAAATGGCAAAACATGGATTTTCTGGTTTTCAACACTCTGTATCTCAAAAGCACACAACATATTAATAAGACATTTAGCACGTCACAAGACCTACCCTGCCCATTACGCATGCCAAATTTCATGCAACTCCACTGAACGGTTCCAAAAGTTATTAAGGTTCAAACATTCGGTTTAAATAGAAGTTAGGTTTCATCCGAACTTATATATATATATATATATATATATATATATATATATACATACATATTTTTTCCCCAATTAAACAGGAAAATGTCCACATATCCCATTTTCTAAGTGCAATAATATCCTCCAGGGTGGGTGGTATGGGCTCTACGGACCTCCCAGGGTCTGTAAGGCCCACCGGCCTCATTATACACTAATGGGCGGTCCAGTATAGCCCAATACCGCCCACTCTGTTGGGTATTATTATTACTCTGTGCAAAAGCTTGGAAAGCCAGCTTTTGTTCTTTTATGGTGATTTGCATTTACTTCCATGATGCTCTGCATTAGTAGGTTATGTGTAATATGGTGTTTCTTTGAAACTGGGCTTTATTACCAATGTCCTTCACAAACCCTTGATTCAGTTCTTGTACACTAAAGTTCTTGCCTTTGAAATTGCGATGATTAGCACCTGCACTTAGAAGCAGCATACAGTACTCTGGTGTCATCAAATTACTGTTAATTGCTCCCCCGTTAGCTAATTAAAACTAAACCTATCACGATTTTTATTTCAGATTGATTATCTTCTGATGCGTTTCCAGCAAGGAAGGTATATGATCACTGAATATTAAATAAAGAATTTTGAAAATTTTGCAATGAGATTGTGGTAACTCTGCAAATGGGTTAGGGCTATAAAAACTGACCAAATGTTATTTTTCAGGTCTGAGTCAAACTACACATCAGAAAAAGTCAGCACACTTCTTTTAATTAACAAAAAAAAAAAAACAACTAGCAAAATATGTACTTCTGAATGGGTTAGGGGTTATAAAGATAGGAAGAATGTTACTTTTAGGTCTGACTCAAACCAAAACGTCTGACAAAATATATATTGATATTCTTTAAATTGTGTTGCTATACTTTTAAACAGTACTGATACAGTTTTAAGTGTGGTAGTACACTGTAAAACAGTGACGTGTTAATGATACACATGGGTGTTAAAATGGATGCAAAATAAAATAAAAAAAGTATACTGAAGTGAGATGCACTAGAAAACAGCTAGGAAGAATGAAATATAGCAGTGTATAACAGATTTGAGCAAAATCACAAGTGATGCCAAGTAGTGATTGTTTTAATGTTGAACCTATTGGTTCTTTTGCTGTTTGTTATCTAATTTTACCATGTACGTTAAATAATTCCTAAATGTACTGTCAATCTAATGACTCAGAAGATAGGTTTGTATTTCATGCAGTCTAACACTTTAAATCAACCTGTCTTTATCTCTGTTAAAATAATGAAATCTAATAAAAAGAATAAAAATAATATTGGTATACTTTATGATAACTCTATCAATAGAACTTATATATGTCATCTGCTTCCAAGCTTAAACATTTCTAACCTTAATGGTTCACTTTTTTTCTATATAGATTTTTATAACCAAGCTGATCCCTTTGATACCCTTCTCGGGGAACGGCAACTGTACAATCCCATCTACCACCAACCCACTGCTTCTGCTGCCTAATCCCTCTGCCCCAGTGGCGGGGCTACAGAGGAGGTCTGTCACCCCCCCCCCCCAATGAGCTGAAGGATCTGATGGCAAGCTGGCAACAGGCTTCATGGCACGGGCCAGAGAGAGTACCAGCTTCACTGGAAGAGGATCATGCTTTTTTCTTTGTTTTCCATCTCTTCCTTCATCTGCCACCCAGGAGAGTACCACACAACCCTGTGGTGACCCCAGACACTGCAGTGACACCACTGGTGAGAGCAAGAACCTTGACCCACTATTGGCATCCCTGCAGTTGCAGATGTGGTGCCACCCCCTCCCCTAGATGGACAGCGCTGCCATCAACAGCACTAATTCCTAGTTCTGGACACCAGCACGCAGGTCCCTAATTTGCTCCCAAACCTGGGTCAGCAGTATGACTAAGAAATGTGCAGCTGCTAGGCCAATGAGCGGCCTTACAGTTAACCCTTTCCAAAGAAATTCTCCTTAGAAAAGGCTAACAGTGGCACAATTAGTGCTAGAAATGTATTAAGTTTTTTTTTATATGAAAGCTTGGAGCCAGGCTGCCATAGCTATGTTCTACTGATACAGTTTTCATGTAGCTGTACAATAAAATAATGTTACTACAGCTGAAAAGTAACAATTCCCTGAAGAGCTGGTGTCTTAGTAAGTTTCTGTCACAGGGGGAAAAGATCAAGAACATGGTTAGACAAACTTTACAAGTCAAAAAAGAGTGGTGGCCTTGCACTCTCAAATTTAAAGTGTTATTACCAAGCTGCACAAATGGAAGCCACATTAACATTTGTTTCATCATAAAAGTACAACCCCATTATAGATGATGTGAGAGAAATCAATCACAGATCATAAACATCTTTGAGAACATAAATTCTTCAGATAGGAAATACAATTGATTCAAAGTTCAAATTAACATCAGATTTATGGAAGGAAGCTTGTAACATTTTAAAGGGGGACTCCAATTTAGCCAAACTCCACCCCCCCCCCCCAAAGCTTCACCACCCTATTAGGCTTTGCAAATAAAAACAAAACTGTAAGTGCTTGCTACTTTACTTTATTTTATAAACTCCACCGTCAGGTAACATGGCAAGTGCAGCGATGCCATCTCATGTTAAGAGTGTGGCGCCACACTGCTCGCCATATGCTTCTTACAAGCGCAGCATTGTGGCACCGCAGACTTAACATGGGATGGCACCACGCTGCACCCACCATGTTACCTGATAGCATAGCTTACGAAAATAACACAAAGCAACTCCAAACGTGATTTTTTTTTATTTATTTGCAAAAAGTCTAACTGGGGGTTGAGGCTTTGGGGGGGTGGGGAATTTGGCTAAATTGTAGTTCCCTTTAAAATGAAAACAAACGATTTTACTTCACATGCTAACTGTGGCTAATGCTTCCAACTTCTCTTTTGGATAATATGTTTTAAGACTGGCAAAAGAAAAGACTCTCCAAGTT
Source organism: Neoceratodus forsteri (assembly GCA_016271365.2). Taxonomy (NCBI): domain Eukaryota; kingdom Metazoa; phylum Chordata; order Ceratodontiformes; family Ceratodontidae; genus Neoceratodus; species Neoceratodus forsteri. The sequence goes on from JADMNL010000040.1 coordinate 6,746,913, forward strand.
AGGAGATTTGTTTGAATATAACATCTTAGGTTCCCTCATTTGAGCAATAAGAAGGAGCTATGATCTGCCCTAGTCACATTTATTTTCAGATATTTACAGATTAGACATTATATTCATAGAAACACAGAATTTGACGGCAGATAAGGACGGCTTGGCCCATCCAGTCTGCCCATTTCTCCCTACCTGCACTATTACACCAGACCATGTCTGATCTACAGTTTTTTCTCCCTCTCCCCTTCCTTTCCAACATGATTCCCTTGTACTTATATTATGCTTTCTTGAACCCCAGCACTGTTTTTGCCTACACTACTTATGTTGGAAGGCTGTTCCAGGAATCCACCACTCTTTCTGTTAAGAAGTACTTCCTCACATCTCTCCTGAATCTACCCTCATCCAACATCATAGCATGTCCCCTTGTTCTTCAGCACCTTTTCCTCTGAAAATTACTTCCCTCCTGTACTTTATTTACCCCGGTGAGGTATTTAAAGTTCTCTATCATATCTCCCCTCTCCCTCTTCTGTTCCAGGGTGTACACATTGAGGTCCTTTAGTCTCTCCTCATAGGGCTTTTAATGCAGATCCTGCACCATTTTAGTTGCCCCCTCTAGACTGCCTCCACTCTGTCTATGTCCTTCCAGAGATGTGGTCTCCAGAACTGGACACAATACTCTAGGTGGAGTCTTAACCAGCGATCTTGCAGAGGCAACAACACCTCCCTCTTTCTGCTGGTGATATTCCTCCTTTTGCACCCCAGTGTCCACTTGCCCTCCTACTGCCTTGTCATACTGCCTGGCCACCTTCAGATCATCCGATATGATTATCCCCCAGGTCTCTTTCCTGCTTGCTAGTCATCAATACCACTCCACCCATGTTGTACTCTGCCCCTGGGTTTCTGTGCCCTAAGTGCATTATTTTGCACTTTTCGCATTGAAACCAGCTGCCATACCTTGACCTCTCCTCTAGTTTTCTCAGGGCTCTGCTCATCCTTTCAACCCCTCCCGGTTGTCCCCATTGCAGATTTTGGTGTCATCCACAAAGAGGCAAATCTTCCCTCCCAGCTCTTCTGCAATGTCGCTTATAAAGACATTACAGAGGACCAGTCCCAGCACTGATCCCTGAGGCACCCTGCTGGTCACCCTCCCTTCCTCGGAGTGAACTCCATTTACCACCACTCTCTGTCGTCTATCCCCTCACCAGTTTCTAGTCTCCTACTGTATGTGAAACGGTGTTTAACGCCTTACTGAAATCTAAGTAGGCCACATCCACTGCTCCACCCTGATCTAGTTTCTTGGTCATCTAAAGAGATCTATCAGATTTCTTTGACGTGACCCCCTCCTGTGCAACCATGCTGCCTTGGTTCTTGTAACCTACTGGATCCAAGATATTCCCAAATCCTTTCCTTCTGCAGTGATTCCATTAACTTTCCCACTACCGATGTCAGGTTGACTAGCCTATAATTGCCATCCTTTTAGACATAAAAACATAGATTTTGACAGCAGATAAGAACCGCTTGGCCTACCCAGTCTTCCTATTTCCCTACCTATTGGATAAGCTGCAGATCCTAGTTAACCAACAGCCTGCTTCTTCCTACTTCCCACCAGAATTGCTTTATGTCTGTCCCATGCATTCTTGAACTCTCCCACTGTTTTTGAGCCCACAACCTCCTCAGGAAGGCCGTTCCATGCGTCCACCACCCTCTCCGTGAAAAAATACTTCCTCACGTTGCCCTTGAGCTGTCCCCCCTCTATCTTCAAATTGTGCCCCCTTGTTCTTGCACATCTGTTTTTCTGAAAAATGATACCCTCTTGAACTTTGCTGATTCCCTTAAAGTACTTGAAAGTTTCTATCATGTCCCACCTCTCCCTCCTTTCCTCAAGGGTATACATATTAAGCTCCTTTAGTCTCTCTTTATATGGCTTCTGGTGCAGATTCTGCACCATTTTAATTGCTCTCCTCCGGACTGCCTCCATCCTATCTATGTCCTTGCGGAGATGGGGTCTCCAGACCTGCATGCAGTACTCCAGATGGGGTCTCACCAACTGTCTGTACAGAGGGATGACAACTTCTTGTTTACTACTGGCGATGCATCTCCCTATACATCCCTGTATCCCCCCAGCCCTCCTTACTGCCTTCTCACATTGCTTGGCCAGCTTTAGGTCATCTGATATGACTACCCCAGGTCCCTTTCCATTTTTGTTGTTATTAGAACCCCCCCCATTGTGTACTCTTCCCCTGAGTTTTTGTTTCCCAGATGCATTACTTTGCACTTTTTTGCATTGAATCTAAGCTGCCATACTTTTGACCATTCCTCCAACCTTGCCAAGTCCCTTCTCATCCTTTCCACCTCACCTTGTGTATCAACCCTGTTGCAGATCTTTGTGTCGTCTGCAAAGAGGCATACTTTTCCTTCCAGTCCATCCAGCAGTGTCACTTATAAAGACTTTAAAGAACCAGTCCTAAGCGATCGCTGGCGCGCAGGGGCAGGCTGCCCTACCAGGACGCCGTGACCTGTTCGGGAATGGACCCAGGACGCCGGGAGGGTCGGCCGGGGAGAAGGACTGAGTGTCTGAGCAACTGCTCTCCTTCTCCAGGGGAGGGGGGTATAATGCTCGGTATGATGCGGACACCTAGCAGAGGCAGGGTGTACTGATCACGCCTGCACCAAATAGTTCAGGGAGGCAGGGCAGACGCTGGACTTCATTGCATGTCCCCACCTCTACATACCAGGGAATTAATTCTGCCAACCACCCGAATTGAAGCCCGCCTTGGCTTCAATCAGCTCCCAGGCCACCCCTCAACCTATCCTGTCATCTGCGGCACTATAGGAGTTTGGTGCCACAACCCCACCCTGGGGGGTAAGCCAGGGGTATCAAGGGGCCGCGGCCAATGTGGGAGTGGAAGTGGGGATCCGTGACTGGGTGGAGGCACTGGGAGGCTGGCAGCCGAAAAAAGTATAATTAAAAAAAGAAAAAAAAAAAAGAGGACTGGTCCCAGTACTGAACCCTGCTATACCCTGCTAGTAACCCCCCCTTTCTTCGGAGTGGACTCCGTTTACTATTACCCTCTGTGTCCTGTTGTTCAGCCAATTTTTTACCCAGACTACCACCTAGATTAGTGAAGCCCTTTAGGACTCTCTCCTCCAAAAAGGTCTAGTGTCCACCTCCCTTCTCCAAGGCGTTTGTTACTTTTTTGTGGCTGCTCCCCTTCTCCTTCCTCAGCGAACACTGAACAAAAGTATTTGTTCAGAATGTCTGCCTTTTCCTGATTCCCCTCTGCACAGTCCCCCTTTCCCTTTTTAACCTCACAGTCCCATCCCTGGTCTTCCTCTTTTCAGTTAGTTATCAAACAAATGTCTTGTCCCCTTCCGTTACCTCCTGGGCTAGTCAATCTATTTGCTTGTGAAAAGATGAATGAGACAGTTCATATTCAAACATTACCTTTGGAAAAGCTGCGGAAAAACTCAGTTTATAGTTGTAAACTGATTTCAAAAATGTGTGCATTAATACAGGAAATAGATGATATGCACTGGCCTGACTGAAAATATGCAACTGCTCTCTTAATATGAGATGGCAAGACCCTACCTCATAAGTGGCAAAGTCATCATGAGTGGGTTATGAAAGTCTTGCCCACTCACAAGTGAAAACAAACTGGGTATTTTGAGTAAAGCGATTGTGTATTCGATCTACACAACACCTAATATGTTTTTTAAACTAGCTTTTTGTGTGAACATTTGACTGTTTTTCTATCATTTGAACGGCTGGGTTCAGTGCAGCGTGGGCCTCTTGTTATGTCATCATCAGTGTGAGACCTGCTCCCTGTTGGTTCTGTTCTGGGCAAAAGTCAAAGCTGACATATCTAACTTCTAGAGAAATGTTTATCTAGTGGTTAGATGGCACGATAAATGAAATACCAGGAAAATGTACCACTATAGGTGTTATACAAAGTAGATGGCTATTTCAGCACTGAAATGTCTCTGTATTTTAGTACCATAGCGGTAATATGAGATACTTTGTTTATCATGTTATCTAACCTCCAGATAGCATGACAAACAAAATATCAGGAACAATGTATAACCACTGGTATTAAATCAAACAGAAAAACAGACATTTCATTGCTTAAGGAGAAATGGGAAAAGACATTGATCAGCAAATAAGAGAAGAGCAGTAGCTGGATAGTTATGTATTTATTTAAATTTTGTTTGGGGAGCAGGAGCACTGGACCATAGTACATTTTCAGTTTCAACCCAGGCCCAGAAATGGCACATATAATACAAAACTACAAAATGAGATGAGCATTATTATACAGTAATTAATGGGTCTCCCCTTTTTCCCATTGGAAGACCGTGCCATAGTTTGCCGTTATAAAGGACCGTTTATAAAGGCAAACACATGCATGGCTTCCCTTGGTTTGCGCATGCGCCCACCAGTTTGTCCCCTCACGCCGCTTGCCTCTCGCCGCTTCCATCTTCGGCGAAACTCAGCCTTCACACCATAGGAATTTGGCAGTAGGTTATTTCTTTTTAAAAAAATGATATTTTTCCAAATACAGAGGGACACCAGAACAGCTGAAAACAAAATAAAATTTGCCAGGTTGCTGACAAAAACAGACCAGGCGTGACAGCATCAGAACATCCGAGGAACATCCTGTATTTTATATAATTGCTGTGGCGAAGGGAGACCAGCAATTATATAAAACAAAAATATAAGGTGTGTGTAAACTCAAAGTTTTACACCTTTTGAGTTAGATGTTTATAAACCTGATGCTCGCTCTCGGGCGGTTTATTTAGCATCTAACCTCTCGGGTGTGTGTAAACTTCTCATTACACACAGCACCCCATGCTTTATTCTATATGTGACATGCTTCAAAAACATAATGGCACACAGTCAACAATAATTACATGTTTTTCCAATAAATATTTACTAAACTGAGATTTAATAACTGAACAAGATTTATCATTTCTGGAAGGCTCTGGAAGGGTATTCCAGGAAAGAAGGGTAGAATCGGAAGATGCTCTAATTCCCATTTTATTATCAGTTTGATTTGAAATAAATGATACTTGGTCTGGGGAACATAGATTTTGAGATGGTGGTTAGATCAGTTAACGGATAAAAGTTTAAGCTGTTATTGGCTTTATGAATCAGGCAACCAAAGAAGTACTGGTTTCCTGCAGAAGCGGACATACAGACAAGTTGAGAACAGAGAAAGCAATGGTGAGTATGTGCAGGCACCAGTGAAAATAAAACAGTCTATATTACTGTACACTACATGGAGACTAGCTGAATCTTTAGTAGCCACTTTAAGAACATTAGGGGTAGCATGGGAGAAGAAATCTGGCAGGCAAGTTCCAGAGGACGTCAGGCTGACAGGGGCCATGATGTCAGGTGATCCAGAACAAAAGGAAGGAGAAACAGTGCAACTAAAAATACAAACGATGCAGCATAATCAATAATTTGGTAATGATTAGTTCAGCTGTTTAGAAGTTCTAGAAGGTTGAAAATGCACAAAAAATGACATTTAATACTTTGTTGCTCACTTTAGCGCAACAACAGCTGACAGTTAAATCCTGAAACTTTCAGGTTTGTTACACTTTGACCAAAGGAAATGCCTTTGATGCCATACTGCCGCCCCATCTCATGAACGGTTCTATGTCATAACTGCGACCACCAAAAGGTGATCGCCGTTATGGCGAAGTCACACCACCAAAAATCAGTTTCAGCGCTGCAGACTCCCCAGCGCACAGCAAACGGCACGGGAACTTACATTTTTAACATGTTATATGGGGGGCCTGCTCCCCGCACCTGCCCCCCAGGGGACTTTGCCTCCCACACCCCACCTACTTAAGGATTCTCAACTCCAGGGGAGTGCATGTTGAGGAGAGGTGCAAAACGTTAAAAAAATAAATACGTAACCGGAGCAACAAAAACATATCTGGGCCCAAACCCGGCACCCTGTCCACCCAAGCCGCGAACCCACCCATCATGCCATGGTGCCAGCTTGGCAGCCCACTGTGGCACCACCCTCAAACCCCTCCGCCCCTCGCTGAGCATGCCATCACCCCCATACACGTAATAATGTAGCGACATCCTGTCGCTACATGTCAAACCCACCCCATCAGGTCGCCCTACCTTGTCAGTAGCCCCCATGATATGCGCCGCAACTGAGTCACCATTTTGATGTCCGCTGAATCACAGTCACGCATGTCACAAGTTATTTCATGAACACATCAGTGTGATTTTGTCAATGTAATCTGAATGTGGTTTTGGGGTGAACCCCAAGAAAACATTTTGATGCACTAACAAAATTACACTTATGTGTTCATAGGGTTGGTGGTGATATGGCACCCAGAAAATGTGGGTCAATTAACATGAAATGGCCACTGTATGGCTAAAAGTTAAGATATGACAAAAATAAAGTAAGACCCCATGAGCATGCTCAGTAAGCACTTTTTCAGTCTCACTGTATTTGTGGCATTTTGTTTCACCTTTACCCATAACCTGGTCATTTGGGCCATCTTGATCCCACATTTTCAAAGTGGTCACATCACTGCCCCATTCACAAACAGGTAAGTGTCATTATGTTAATGCCCCCAAAATGTGTTCTGGTGGTTCATCCCCCCAAACCACATTTTTTGGTGCATTAACAAAATGACACTTGCGTCTTCCTGAGACAGGGTTGCAATATGGCCACTCTGAAAATCTGCGATCAATCAGTCTACGACTGGCCAAGTCATGGCCAGCTATTAAAGAAATAGAAAATTAACCCAATGAGAACAATCGCAACACCAACAAAGTGTTTCAAACTGCAAAAATGGCTATCTAAAATGTTCAAAATCATAATACATGTTAAATTTCACGTGACCTCATGCAGGGCTCAAAAGGCCCTGCAAAGCAAGGTACGACGCATGTTATATTCTGCATAGGGCCCTGTGCAGCCTGCTTTTTGTGGGGCCCAAAGTAAATAAGGACACAACGCCCATTCTGCAAATGGCCCTGTGCACTCTGCTCAATGCAGGGCCCAAACAGACCCTGCACTAAGCATGTTAGGACCTACCACCTGATTTGAGCAATGCCCAAAGGACCCTGCGCATTTTGTTTTGCACAGGACCCTTTGGGCCTTGCACAAAGCAAGTTAGGACTTACCTCCTATTTGGGAGATTTGCACCATGCTGCACTTAGGTACTACGGCGATACTGAATGTTGAGGCATTGAACATCACACGTCACACCACAAAGGCAACCTGGGTTTGGGAGCAAGCAAGGGCTCTGGGAGTCGGCACAAGAGGGAGAGGATTGGGCATCAAGAGGACTGTTCCTCTCTCCCAGGGAGGGGGGTCTCGCTGCACCACTCCTAGACTGCCACCATGTGGAGGTACGGTGGCAGGGCAGCAGCTGTGATAACATTAGAGGACAGCCGATGGATGGTTCAGTGTGTGGTGCGCACATGCCTAGACACACACACACATATACACACGTGCTGACACTCATTGCATACCATGTGGTCGGTGGCAGAAAATGGGAAAACAATCCAGTGGATGATGCCAGGGCTCACTTCCTGCCTGACCGCCACCCTGGGACTCCCTACAATCCTAGATTTGTGTGCCCGGGGTGGGGGGGAGGATGGCTCTCTCCCTCCTGGTCCCACCATGGGGGGTAATTCATGGGGGAATTCTGCAGATGAGTCCCAGGGGGAGGTGGTAGCCAGCATGTGTGGGCTGGGGTAGAGGAGGGGCTGACTGGCTGTGGCTGAAAAACTTGGTGAGGAAAAAAAATTCATGGCAAAAAACTACAGTAATGTACTAGTTAGGGTTTTTAAAACATCAGAAGTAAAGAAATCCCCAAAACACATTTTGAGGTGCATTAACAAAAGGGGGGGGGGGTGATATGGCTACCCAGAAAATTTTGGGGTGAACTGGCCTACAAATGGCCAACTTATGGCCAACAGTTAAAATACAGCAAGTCATAAATAAACGAAGACCTTGAGCATGCACAACAAGAGCATTTTCAGTCTTATTTTTGGCATTATTTTATCTTTTAGCCATAACCTGAAAACCCCATAAAGACATTTCAGAGTGCATTAACAAAACGAGGCTGTAGGGAGGAGGCGGGGAATTACCACCCTGTCAGCCTCACATCAGTGGTGGGTAAGGTGATGGAGGAGTTAATAAAGGAAAGAGTGGTAAAATACTTAATGGACAATGAACTATTAGATGAAAACAAACACAGCTTCACTAGTGGGAGATCTTGCCAGACACATCAGATCGAATTTTTTGATGGGGTTATTGAACGGGGGGGGGGGCAGTTGATGTGGCCTACCTGGATTTCAGTAAGGCATTTGACTCTGTTCCTCACCGTAGACAGACAGAGCTTGGGGGTGGGACAGAAAATAACTAGATGGGTGGAAAATTGGCTGAAGGATAGAAGTCAGAGGGTGATGGTAAATGGTATACATTCTAGGATAATGAGGGTGACAAGCGGTGTTCCTCAGGGGCCAGTACTGGGACAAATCCTTTTTAACATATATATCAGTGATATCAGTGGGACTTGAAGGGAAAGTGTGTCTTTTTGCAGATGATGCAAAGTTATATAATTGGGTTGACACAGCAGGAGGGGTTGAGGCCATGAGGAGAGATCTGAGCACCCTAGAGAAGTGATCAGACATTTGGCAGCTGAAGTTCAATGCTAAGAAGTGTGCAGTGATGCATATGGGGCATAAAAATCCACTGACTGAATCCACTGACTGAGTACTCACTGGGGGATAAAGCAAACAGGACAGGAAAGGGACCTGGGGATTATAATTTTAAACAACCTTAAGGTAGGAGACCAATGTAGTAAGGCAGTAGGTAAAGCTATTAGAATGACGGGCGCGCATAGGAAGGGGTATAACAAGTAGGAAGAGGGAGGTGTTGATGTCTTTATATAAGATCATGGTCAGACTGCACCTGGAGTACGGGGTACAGTTCTGGAGGCCTAATTTAAGAAAGGATATAGATGGGTTGGAGAGGATTCAGAGAAGGGCAACAAAGATGGTGCAAGGTATGCAAGAGAAGTCATACAAGACCAGATGAAGATAATTAAATCTATACCCCGCTGGAGGTTAGAAGAGATAGAAGTGACATAATAGAGACTTTTAAGTATATGAAGGGACTAAATAAAGTGAATAAAGGTAGCTTATTCAAAAGGAAAGTAGGAGTTAAAACAAGGGGTCATAATTTAAGACTGCAAGGGGGAAGATTTAAGAGCAATGTAAGGAGATGTTATTTCACTGAGAGGGTGGTGGAGCCCTGGAACAGATTACCTAATGAGGTGGTATGTGCAGAAACAGTGGATGAATCTAAGAGGGCATGGGACAGACACAAGGGTTATAGGGCAGAGGAAAATATCCCCGAGAAGTGGAGACAAGTAGGGAGGGTGGGAAATTGGCAGACTAATGTGTACTAATCAGTTGGAGATAAACCTTTTGGGTGTATGGTCTTATGACACACCTTTGCTCTACTGAATAAGAAGTGCTGCTTTGATATAACGTTCCTGCAAGTTTGTGTGTGTGTGCACTGATTTTATACAATCCTTGGGAGCCCTGTTGTGTTTTTGCAACAGGCAGAGGAGCGTTGCTCGCTCAGCAATAGTGGCAGCATTACAGTGCTCTGTCTCTTGGTTCTGACATCTGATTTAAACCCACCTCTGTGATATTTTAGTGATTGCCTGTAGCAGATGTTATATTAAGCCCTGTGCTGCTAGGTGGATTTCACTCTGGGCTTTTGACCTGATTGAACGAGTGAATCTTTGATCCCAGGTGCAGACGTCACTCGCTATAAAAGGTGAGCCTGCTGTGAGCGGGAAGTACTAATCAGTTGGAGATGCACCTTTTTGGCGTATGGTCTTATGACACACCTTTGCTCTACTGAATAAGAAGTGCTGCTTTGCTATAACGTTCTGCAAGTTTGTGTGTGTGTGCACTTATTTTATACGAATCCTGGAGCCCTGTTGTGTTTTTGCAACAGGCAGAGGAAGGCATTCCACTCAGCAAGAGTGGGCAGCATAACAATGCTCTATCTCTTGGTCCTGACATCTGATTTAAATCCCTACCCCTGTGATATTTTAGTGATTGCCTGAGCAGACGTTATATTAAGTCCTGTGCTGCTAGATGGATTTCACTCCAGGTTTTTGACCTGACTGAACAAGTGAATCTTTGATCCCAGGTGCAGACGTCATTTTGCTATAAAGGCAAGCCTGTTCTGCGAAGCGGCGCAATTGCCGGAGCGCTTATATGCGAAGACATGTTAAGAAGACACATGCGCGAAGCGCATGTTTGGCATGTTCAGCATTGTTGGCGTGTAAGGGACAAGTCACGGCTATTAAAATAATAGTAAATATAGGGATAATTTGTAAGGTTCCATTGGGCTTTATAATGAGTAGGCAGCGCGTAGCTACCTTCTGATTTTTACAACTATGACATCTACTATTAAAACTATAGATGGAAGTGTGTTTAAACAATGTGTCATGTGTCTCATGTATGATTCTATGAGTGACAATCTGGTGTCTACAGAGTTTACCTGTGAGAAGTGTGTCCTAAATAAAGACTTATTACACAACATATCTCTATTCAATGAACATATGGTTGAATTTAGAGAAAAGCTGGATTGAAATGTCCTTACCTAAGAATTTAGCTGCCACCAATAAAGTGATATCACTACCAAATGCTACAAACAAAATCAATGAGCCTACTGGCAACCTTATAAATTTACCCCGTCTTCCTTACCTCAAATCCTACTAATTTAATAATGGGAGACTTTAGTAATAGGAAAAGAATGAGAAAGGATGATCAGTCCATACACGGATGACAGCTGGTTTTAAATTCAAACTAGGGCGGCCATCAAAAAGGTAGGAGAGCTGATAGATTTATTCTGAGTACTGATAATAGATTTGATCCTTTACTCAGTTTAATGGATGAAAATCCAAGTACACCTATAGTTGCCCCTGAGGTCCTAGTTGATTGTGCCCCTCCACTATCTACTATTTCCTGTGATCTTATTGACCTAATGGGCAATGCATCGGTCAATAACAATAACAATCCTGTCAGTCATTCTCTAGGTCTAAATGACAAAAGGCAAGTGTTCATTCTAGGTGATTCTGTTATTAAACATCTGGATAGAAATATATGTAATCCTGATAAACAGAATCAGACATGTTCTTCTTTTCCTGGTGTCAGAATACAAAATATTACATGTATGCTTCCAAACATTCTTTCAGATAGAGGGGTAAATCCAGTAGTTGTTGTACACGCTGGGGCTAATAATACTGGTAGTGAAAAGGTGATTACAGTCAAACAACATACAATAGCCCTTACCAATATTCTTAGTGAGCTTAATTGTGACATTATTATGTCAGAAATTCTCCCCATTCCAAGAGCCCCTCAAAGTGTGAATTATAACATTTTTCGATATAAATTGGCTTCGTAAGTGGTGTTTGTCTCAAAATATATCTTGTATAACTCATTGGGAGGACTTTAACGGGAATTTTGAACTGTATTGCGGAGATGGATTGCATCTTAGCAGACGTGGGTCATCAATTTTAGGGAAACAATTTATACGAGCTGTTAAACAGCATTTAAACTAGCTTCACAGGGGGAGAGGTTTGTTCATAAACCATCTCTGGACACTAGATCGACCAATGTGCAATCTGAACTTGGCACCTCACAACATATCTCCTGTCTTTATTTTAATGCTAGAGGTCTAAATAGTAAAATTGACAAGCTTAATTTTTGTGTCCAGAAAGATAATATCGATATTATTTCATTTACTGAAACATGGGGGTCAGATAATATAGATTGGGATTGTATTATTCCACGATTTAAAATCTTTAAATGGAATCACACAAACAGAATTGGGGGAGGCGTAGCCTTATTAGTTAAAAATGTTTACAACTGTGTTCGCATATCAAATGTAATTAAGAACCCCGATAATATCAATGAATCAGTATGGGTGAAACTTATTACTGGTTATGAAAATATTATACTGGGAGTCTGTTATAGACCCCCAAGTGTGGATATTACTTAAGGTATTATTAATGAGTTTGAAAAATGCTTGTGACTATGGTCCTATTCTATGCACGGGGGAAGTTTAATTTAGGGGACATTTTCTGGGATAAAGGATTTGCGCTTACTAGTGCAGGTAAAAATATATTGGCCTGTTCCAAACAGCATAATATTGATCAATGCATTTTGGATCTTACCGGGGCAATAGCATCCTATATTTCGTTTTTCATAGTAGTCACCTAAATATACAAAATACCTTTATATTATCCCCAATTGGCAATAGCGACCACTGTTCCATTCAGTTTTCTCTTAAACAATCAGTTATTTTTAATAATAATGATAAATCTATTGTATCTAGGCATCTCCCTTACACTTACATATACTCATATAATCTAATTTCATGGCTTGCTCCCCTTTTCCTCACTTACCGACCTTTTACTTAATGACACCCCCTGCTCTCAATGGTTATTTCTTCCTTTTGTATTACCTGTTTTTGTTTTTGTGTACCTTGTTCTGTTTATATATCACCTGATAATTCATTGTTCAAGGTCCTCTCTATTCATTGCATAGGTAGGCACCTATGAACTTATGAATGGTCTACTCTGTATGTCTCTGATATATTGTTTCCACTTTAACTCATTGTGTGTAAAGCGCTTTACTCTGTATGTTCCGATATATTGTATCTTCTTTAACTCATTTTATGTAAAGCACGTATAAATTGTTATCCTGTTAAGTTTCTGCATGTCTGTACTCTCCGGCTTGTGCCTGAAAACAGTCATTTTATGGCTAGTGCATTTACCTGGTTAACAAATGCTAAATAAATAAATATATCATTATAATAAAGCTGACTTGGCTAGTATTTCTACAATGTTAAACAGTATAGATTGGGATCATATAATGACTTCACTGCAATTAGAAACATGTTGGAGATTCTTCAAAACACATTATTACATTTAAGAAATAAATATATTCCCTCATCTATTAAACATGCACACAAAAATTAAGACCAAAATGGCTTACTAAAGATATTAAACACTAATTAATAAAAAGATAAGAAATATGCAATTTATTTAAAGTCTAAGACTAATGTGCATTGGTCCTCTTATTTAAATACTCAAAGGAAATGTAAATCTATAATTAGAATAGCAAAAAAAAAAAAAGGGAAATACAACTAGCAAAAAATGCCAGTAAAGATAATTGCAAGCTGTTTTATTCTTATGTGAATTCTCTCAAGAAGCCTATATGCCAGGTCGGACCCCTTTTACTCGACTCAATGCTCTGTTATAACCCTTCAGATATAGCTAATATTTTTAATCAAAAATTTGGTGAAGTTTATGGTCAAAATACTACATCAAATAATGTAATTGTGGATTTCACTAATGACATTCCAATCATATTTACTGATAATATGATACTTGAAAAGCTAAAACTATTAAAAATAAATATTCTTCTGGTCCAGATAATATCTGTGGACGTTTATTATATATACTGGCAGAACCATTAGCACATCCCTCTGTATATGTTTTAGAAATTGTCTAAGGTACCAATTTGTGCCAAGAGAATGGAAGTCTGCTAATGTCATTCCGGATATTTAAAAAGGACCTCGCCCAACTGGGAAAATTATAGGCCTATTAGTGTAACTTTATCAGTTTGTAAAATTATGGAAAGTTTAGTTAAATATCTTATTATTGATACAATAAATATTGTTGATCCTGAGCAACATGGGTTTTAAAAAGGTCGCAGGTGCCTTAGTAACTTACTGTGTTTTTTATGAATCTGTTAGTAAAATATGGATCAGGGCACCCCTTGGGATATTATTTATCTCGACTTTAGTAAAGCGTTTGATGTAATGCCTCATGATTCCCTTATAGTTAAATTACTAGACGCCAAGATTAATAAATACATTATTGCCTGGATAAAATCATGGCTACATCAAAGGACACAGAAGGTTTTGATAAATGGACATCTGTCTGCATCTCATAATATTTTTAGTGGTGTTCCCCAGGGGTCTGTTTTAGGCCCCCTGTCTATTTTTGGTGTTTATTGCAGATTTAACAAAACACTGTAAATCTATTTCAGTAAAATATGCAGATGATGTAAAACTAGGTGGGCCTTGTGACTGCAGTGAAAAGACAGCTGTGTTACAGCAAGATTTAAATAACATTTCAAATTGGGTCAATACTTGGGTTATGCTTCTAAATCCATCTAAATGCAAAGTAATGCATGTTGGACCAAATAACCCTTTGTCTACATATATTCTAAATGGATTCCCTTTACAGTCTACAATTGTTGAAAAGGATTTGGGTGTATACATTACAAACAATTTAGGGTATGTTAAACAGATAAATGAGGCAATTAATAGGGCTAATAGAGCAATTTGGTCTATTAAAAGAAATATTAAATCTTAGAGCTCAACGGATAATGTTGCCTCTCTACAGAGCCTACGTCAGACCTCATTTGGAATATTATTTTCAGTTATGGAATCCTTATAAAAAAATTAGATATTTTCTCTTGAAAGAATACAGAGGAGATTTACAAAAAGCATCAAAGGTATCTCAAAATGTCCTTATGAATTACGATTGGATAAATAAAATCTGATGCCCTTATCCTTAAGGCGTCTACAAGGAGACCTTCTCTATATGTATGACATAACTCATGGTTCATATTTATTTTCTCAACTGGGCTTTGAATTTAAAATAACATATTTAATACTAGAGAACACCCACTACAGATTACTAAGGCAAGGTTTATTCATGTCGCCAGGAAATATTGTTTTACTCAAAGGATAATTAATCCTTGAATAATCTTCCATCAGAAATTGCTTATAGTGAAAATAAAAGTATCTTTAAACATCGTTTAGACAAATTTATTCTTAGTAAACCAATTTTAGGATATTATAATTGAAAATTGCAGTTATGGGCCCACAGCCCCTTTGCACTATACTTCCTTAGAAACCTTAGACTAGATAAACCAGGATGGTCCTTTCCTGCTGACACATTACTATGATACTATGATATGACACTTATTTGTACATGAGCTGGGGTGGCAATATGTCCAACCTGACAATTTCGAGTCAACTGGTCCACAAATGGCCAATTTATGGCCAACCATTAAAAAAGTGCACAAAATAAAAAAATATAACATGGAGAACAATTTCAACACTAACAAAACATTTAAAGCTGCAAAAATGGCCATCTAAAAGGTTCAAAGTCAGGGTACAAGTTAGTGCTCATGCATGGAATAAAGGGCCTGCATGAAGCATGGTGCAATGCATGTCCTGTTTTACATGCAGTCCTTTGGGTCCTATCCATCCTACTTTGTGCAAAGTAAGTGAGGGCACAGCTCCTGTTTTGCTCAGGACACTGCGCAATTTGCTTCCTTTGAGTCCTTGGGCCTTGCTCTAAGCAAGTTAGGACATAGCTCCCGACGAGCACAGGGTCCAAAGGGCCCTTAACATACTGTGTTGCCTTTGGCCATGTGCAGAACAAAGGGCGCTGCACATCGCTGGCCTGCCGGTGCAGTGGTTGGATTTCTGCTTGCGATACAGGCAACCCGGGTTCGGGAACAGACCCAGGGAGTCGGAGGGCCGGCCAGGGAAGAAGGATCGAGCGTCCCATGGACTGCTCTCCTTCCCCAGGGAGAGGGAGGGGTAGAGCATCCAGTGCCCGAGGGACTCTGGCGGAGGCTGGGGAACCACAGGCAACTGGTACCTGCACTAAGAGGAGCGGGTGGACTGCTGGACGCCATTGCACATCCCCACCCAGGGCAGTTTCAGAAAAGCGCCACCGATCGCTTTGATGAAGCCTGCCCTTGGCTTCAATTAGCTCTCAGGCTGGCTCCTTGACCTATCCCATCGGATGCGGCACTTAGGGCTGGTGCCATAACCCGCCCTGGGAGCCAAGCCAGGGGGTATCAGGGAGTCGCGGTCAATGTGCGAATTATAAGTCGCAGGGTCCATGACCAGGCTGAGGCACTGGGTGGTCGGTAGCAGGAAAAAAGTATTGTAAATAAAAAAAGGGCCCTGCACATCTTGCTTCCTTTGAGTACTTGGGCCTTAGTGTAAGAAAGTTAGGACTCACCTCATGTGTATAAACAGACAGGAGAGAGAGAGAGAGACAGACAGACAGAGATAGCTGAGAGATAGATAGATATTGTAGAGACAGAGATAGATATTGTAGAGAAAGATAAATAGATATTGTAGAGACAGAGGTAGATAGATAGATAGATATTGTGGAAGGAGAGACAGATAGATATTGTAGAGAAAGAAAGATAGATAGATTTTGTAGAGACAGAGAGACAGATATTGTAGAGACAGAGATAGACAGATAAATAAATATTGTAGAGACAGATAGATAGATATTGTGGAGACAGATAGGTAGACAGATATTGTAGAGAGAGATAGATATTGTAGAGAAAGATAGATTTTGTAGAGAAATATAGATATTGTAGAGCTGGAGATAGACAGATAGATATTGTCGAGACAGACAGATAGATAAATAAATATTGTGGAGACAGATAGACAGACAGATATTGTAAAGACAGAGATAGATAGATATTGTAGAGACAGACAGACAGCTAGATATAAAGAGATATTGTACAGACAGTGATATATAGATATTGTAGAGACAGAGATAGACAGACAGATTGATTAATAGATAGCTAGACAGGCAGACTGATAATGTAGAGACAGAGATAGATATTATAGAGACAGAGATAGATAGATATATTGTAGAGACAGATATGGGTAGATATTGTGGAGACAGATAGACAGACAGGTATTGTAGAGACAGATAGATATTGTAGAGACTGAGATAGATAGATAGATGATAGATAAAAAAAGAGTTAGTGTGTTTGTCTGAGTTGGCTGAAGTGAATTGTTATCTGTGCAGTTATCTAGGTGTTTGTCTGAGTTACTGAAGTGAACTGTTATCTGTGCAGTTATCTAGGTGTAGAAGGAGTTGTAAATTAGGGAGGGCTTGAGCTTGAAGGAAACCAGGTGTTTTGGATTTACAAACTGCCCTAGATAGCTTCTGGCAGAGAACAGGCAGAGAACAGCAAGAGGAAGGAGGTGCTGTTAGAACTATACTTCTCTACTGGGACTAAATCGACCTCCCTTCCTCCCAGCCCTTAGCCAGTTCTACTTTTATAGGCATAGGATTTGACTGACAACAGGAACTTCCTGTTTGGGAACAGGAAGGGAGTGATCACAGAGCCACAAAAGACTCACCATCCTAGAAGGAAAAGAATAGCTCCGTCCCCTCTAGCTGCTGGAGGTCTGACTCTGAGCAAGGAGACTACTGAGAATATAGGAACTTCCTGTCTCAAAACAGGAAGATTAGAAGCTTTAAGGCATGGAGGCAGTAGGTAAGTAGGAGAAAAAAATAAAAAAATAAATAAACAGAGGAAACAGTAAGTATTCAAAACGACACTTAAGGGGCCAGAAATAAGACATGATGGGAGTGGTAGGTGCAGTGGCTGTGGGAGCAGCAGTCTCCGGAGATATTCTGGAGGATGCGGTGTTGTCCCATTTGCAGGCACCTCTGGGCTGAGGGAGGAGGTTGCTCATCTCCAGGCTGAGTTGACCAGGATTTGGGGGACATCCTCTCCCATCCAGGGACCACCAGGGCCACCGCCGATGCCTCAGAGGTTGCCAAGAAAGAGGAGTGGTTGGACCACAGTGGGCTCAGGGAGGGTGAGGGTGGTGGAACAGAGGCGCATCCCTCCAGCTGCACCTCTCCATAATTGATATGCCATTCTGGCAGAGTGTGGTTCCTTTAGGGAGGCACCCGCAGTGGAGCCCAAGGAGGATGCTGGGAACCTCCACAAAGGAGACCCACAGTAGGGTGGCATGGGACCCCACAGGGGAAGGAAACAACTCCTGGTGGGGGACTCTATTAGGAGGGTAGAACTGGGGGAGGAAGGGGAGAGGGAGGTAGGCGCCTGGCCTAGCCATGGCTTGAGGGACAGGAGCGAACCCCTCAGGATCATGGGAGTAGCTGCACTTGGGAGGGAGCTGGATGTCACTGTCCACCTAGGGACAAATGACCTGGCTGAGAGAGGGATCAGAGCAGTGCAGGAAGAGTTTATGGAGCTGGGGAGGGGCCTTAGACAAGTAGCATGAACGGTAACCTTCTCGGAGGTGCTGCCTGTCTATGGCATTGGTGAGACTAGGGTGCTCCACACCAAGGGATTCAATCAGTGGTTGAAAAACTGGTGCAGAGCTCAGGGGTTTGGCTTCACTGGGGACTGGGGGTCCACCTGGAGTGATGCAGACCTATACTAGCGCGATGGTCTACATCTGTCCAGAAGGGGAACCATGAGCCTAGGTGATAGGTTTAAATGCTTCATTGGCAAGCATTTAAACTAGCCAAGGGGGGAGGAACTGGAAAGGAGAAGGGAAATCCTAGCCTCCTCCCACAAAAATCAGGGTAGTTAGTGAGGTAAACACCAAGATAGAGACACTGATAGGGATAAGGGCAGGGGTAAATGGAGAAAACAACAAAGGCAGTAAGGACAGGGATGCGGGGAAAAAGGGGTAAGGTCATCAACAAATGGACGGTAATGAGTACCAATGCCTGTAATCTGGGCAGCAAGCTCCCTCAACTGGTGGCCTCGATGCAAAAGGGATGCCATGGATATCGTAGCAGTCACAGAAACATGGCACATAGAGAACCATGACTGGATGTTAGCATACCAGGGAACACAACCTAGGAGAGATAGGGAGGTAGAAGAGGGAGGAGTAGCTCTCTATGTAAGGGAGGGGATAAAGGCAATGGAATAAAAGAGTAAACAGGGAGGAGAGGAGGTACTATGAGTCACCTTAGAGACTGTAAATGGCACCACAATCCGCACATGGGTTGTATACAGGCCCCCATCTCAGGGGGAGGGAATGGACAAGGATATGATAGAAGGCATCCTCAGGATGGCAGAGAATGGGGATATATTGTTGATGGGCACCTGAATATGCCAGATGTTAACTGGAGCACCTTTGCTGCAGCCACATCCAAGAGCAGGGCCATTCTCATGCCCTACAGGGGCCATGCCTCAGACAGCTAGTGTTGGAACTCACTCGGGAGGGAGCAATCTTAGACCTCGTACTCTCAAATAAGGACAGTGAGAGGATCTCAGATCCAGAAGTGGGTAGCCATCTGGGAACAAGTGACCACCAAACAGTGTGGTTCACGATAAACTCAGCTGCAGAGTCAAGCCATACAAAAGTGAGGGTATTGGACTTCAGGAGGGCTGACTTTGTCAAAATGGGAGAGTGCTTTAGAAAAGCCCTAGCAAACAGGCAAGAAGGAGGAGTAGAGCAACAATGGGGAAACATCAAAACTACCATTACAGAGGCAACAAGACTTTGTGTGACACAAATAAACAAATCAAAACAAAAGAAAAAGCCACTATGGTTCTCAAAAGAGGTGGGGGGAGGTTAGAGGAGAAAAAGATAGCATTTAGGAAGTATAAGGAAACACAGAAGGAGCAGGACTGAGAACTGTACCAGTTAAGGCAGAAGGAAGCAGGGAAGGCAGTCAGAATAGCAAAGGCCCAAACTGAGGAAAAGATAGCCAACTCGGGTAAGAAGGGGGATGAAATCTTTTACAGGTACATTAGGGAGCGTAGAAAGACAAGCAGAAGGATAGTGAGGCTGAGTAGAATGGACGATGGGTGGCGGAGAGGGACAGTGAAAAAGCAGGGATGCTGAACGAATACGTCAGCTCAGTATTCACAAAAGAGGAGGGGGGGAGGTACCTAATCCAATTAACAGAAGCACTCTGGATGGGGGTCGATTCCAGTCCTTTCACAGAAGAAAGGGTTCTGAAAGAACTCCTAAATCTGAAGGTGGACAAAGCAATGAGGTCCCTGACGGGATTCAATCCCAGAATTTAGAAGAATTATGGAGAACTAGTGACACCATTGACTACCCTTTTAACAAATCATGGGAGGATGGTGTGGTACCCGAGGACTGGAGGAAGGCGGATGTGATTCCCCTTCACAAAAGTGGGAGAAGGACAGAGGCAGGAAACTACAGACCTGTCAGTTTGACCTCTGTGGTAGGGGAAAATGATGGAATTACTTCTAAAGGAAAGAATTGTTGCGTACCTAGAGGCCAGTGGGGCACAGGACACAAGGCAGCATGGATTCATTGCAGGAAGGTCATGTCAGACGAATCTAATCGATTTCTTTGACTGGGTGACCAAAGTAGTAGACCAGGCTGTGGACATGGCCTACCTAGACTTTAGAAAGGCATTTGACACAGTCTCGCACATTAATAAACAAATTAGCCAGTCTGGGAGTGGGTCCCAGGGTGGTAGCCTGGGTAAAAGATTGGCTGGACAACAGGACACAGAAAGTAATAGTAAATGGAGTCCACCCTGAAGAAAGGGGGATTAATAGTGGGGGTACCGCAGAGGGTTCAGTATTGGGTCCAGTCCTTTTAATATCTTTAGCAGTGACTGCAGAGGACTAGAAGGAAAGTATGCCTCTTTGCAGATGACACAAAGATCTGCAACAGAGTTGACACACAAGGGGCATAGAAAGGATTCAAAGGGATTGGCAAGGGTTGGAGGAATGGTCAGAAGTATGGCAGCTTGGATTCAATGCAAAGAAGTGCAAAATAATACACCTGGGAAACAAAAACCCAGGCGAAGCGTGCACAATGAGGGGGGGGTTTAGTAACAACAACAAAAATGGAAAGGGACCTGGGGGTGATCATATCAGATGACCTTAAGATTGGCAAGCAATGTGAGAAGGCAGTAGGTAGGGCTGGGGGCATACTGAGATATATAGGGAGAGGCATCACCAGCAGAAAACAGGAAGTTGTTATTCCTCTGTACAGACAGTTGGTGAGACCCCATCTGGAGTACTGCATTCAGTTCTGGAGACCCCATTTCTGCAAGGACACAGACAGGATGGAGGCATTCCAGAGGAGGGCAACTAAAATGGTGCAGGGTCTGTAACAGAAGCCATATGAGGCAAGACTAAAGGAGCTTAATATGTGTACCCTTGAGGAAAGGAGGCAGGGAGGGACATGGATAGAAACTTTTAAGTACCTCAGAGGACTCAACAAAGTCCAAGAGGGTAGCATCTTTCATAAAAAGAGATGTGCAAGAACAAGGGGACACAATTTGAAGATAGAGGGGGATGGCTCAGGGCAATGTAAGGGAAGTATTTTTCACAGAAATGGTGGTGGACACAGAACCGCCTTCCTGAGGAGGTTGTGGGGTCTAAAATTGTGGAGAATTCAAGAATGCATGGGACCGATATAAGGCATTCTGTGGGGGGGTAGGAAGAAATAGGCTGTTGGTTAACTAGGATCTGCAGCTTATCCAGTAGGTAGAGAAATGAGCAGACTAGGTGGATCAGAGCTGTCCTTGTCTGCCATCAAAGTCTATGTTTGTAAGTTTCTATGATAGATATTGTAGAGACAGATAGACAGACTGACAGATATTGTAGAGTCAGAGATAAATACATATTGTAGAGACAGAGATAGACAGATATTGTAGAGACAGAGATAGACAGATATTGTAGAGACAGAGATAGACAGATATTGTAGAGACAGAGATGGATAGATATTAATCAGGTGCAGTAGCACTTGAATGTTAGGGAACATCTTTCAGAAAAATTGATGTGCAAGAACAAGGGGACACAATTTGAAGATAGAGGGAGGCATTCTCAGGGGCAATGTGAGAAAGTATTTTTTCACAGAGAGGGTGGAGGACGCATGGAACCACCTTCCTGAGGAGGTTGTGGGGTCTAAAACTGTCATAGAATTCAAGAATACATGGGACAGACGTAAGGCAATTCTTGTAGGGGGTAGGAAGAAATAGGCTGTTGGTTAACTAGGATCTGCAACTTATCCAGTAGGTAGGGAAATAGGCAGACTAGGTGGGCCAAGCGGCCGTTATCTGCCGTCTAGCGTCTATCTTCTATGTTTCTGCAGATATTATAGAGACAGATAGATAGATAGATAGATAGACAGAGAGAGAGAGAGATAGACAGGTAGATAGCTAGCTAGATAGATATTGTAGAGACAGATATAGGTAGATACTGTGGAGCTAGATAGATATTGTAGAGACAGATGGATAGATAGATAGATAGATATTGTAGAGACAGATATAGGTAGATACTGTGGAGCTAGACAGATGGATAGATAGGTAGATAGACAGACAGAGATAGATAGACAAAGATAGATAGATAGATAGATAGATAGATAGATAGATAGATACAGATATAGGTAGATATTGTGGAGATAGATATATTGTAGAGACAGATATAGGTAGATATTGTGGAGACAGATAGACAGACAGATATTGTAGAGACAGAGACAGATACTGTAGATATATATTGTAGAGACAGATAGATATTGTAGAGACAGAGATAGACAGATATTGTAGAGACAGAAACAGACAGATATTGTAGAGACAGAGCTAGATAGATAGATATATAGATAGATATTAATCAGGTGCGGTAGCACTTGTACGTCAGGGATGAGTTAAGTGTTTGTGTCAGAAATAGGGTTTTGACAGCTTATTTCTCTGTGATCTTATCCCAGGATATTGAAAGTTGTGTGTGCTCAGACTCAGTCCTAGGGGTTAATTTTTTGCAAGACTGGTAAAAGCAGTTTGAGTTTTTGGGAGTGATGAATTAGGGAATTGATGTTAGTCACAATCGTAGTGAAAAAGAAATAATGTGACCTACTGGATCACATCATTTCTTTCTCACTTCAGTTTAGGATTTAAATTGCTTAGCAGTGGCTAATACTGCACCAAAACAACATCTAAATGTCATCAGAATTTATGTACCAAATCCCAAATTAAGACTTGTTTGTGCTATTGGATAGCATAAAAATTAGACTGATCTAAATAATGAAACTTACAGGTTTGTTAGACATTATGCCAGAAAAAGGCCTTTTCATGGTTTGAAAAAAATGCTTTTGAGGTTTTTAAGTTGTAAGGTTTTAAAATTGGGTGCACATGTGGTACACTGAAAAAAATAGCTACAACATGCAGACCTATTTTCCAAATTAAAGGTGGGCATGAACAAAACCTTTAAAAGCAAAACAAAAAAAAATTAAGTCTAAAGGTTGACAGCTGTATGGTTCATCAGAAGACAGTCTCGCAAGATATCTAAGCTGACTTAAAAAAATTAACTGCACCTAGTATTTTAACTTGAACAAAAGTTGTTGGAATTCGGTCAAAAAATTGTTAAGACACACTACAAATGAACTCAGCACGTGCACAACAGATAGCATGAGAATTTCGTATGAAACCAGCAAGCACATTTTTTACAGTCTAACACAAGCAAAAGGGCACAGCAATCATCGTAAAAAATGTTCAAAGTACAACAGGAACAAAATGGTTAATGCGGGAGACCTGCCATGAAATGTACAGTAAGCCATACATGAACAAAGTGTTTAAAGGCAAGAAACATGAAAAAAAGACTGAAAAAATCCCGCTGCATGTATTTTGTGCTACAACTGAAGTCATACACGAACAAAAAAGTAAGAAGTTATTTCTCATCTCCTGCTTGGTGCCTACAAGGTTGAGAGTACGTGAGCATCCTGCTTCACAAGCACTAGACCAGTCGCGACTAACCTACTGTTTTGCACTGGACCCAAAAGAAGTTAAGACTCAACTCTTTCTTCGTGCAGGGGCGAAAGGGCGATTTGTATCTTCCTTCAAGCCCTGCATGAAGCAAGTTAGGACTCACCTCCTCTTTTGCAAAGGTCCTTGCCTACAACAGGTCATAACTCGTCGTGAGGGCTACCTTCCAGAAGCCCTCCCCGTTGGATTTCGTGCCTGAAAGCTGCCCAGAGCATACCCCCCCCAAGGAGCCCAGAGGTCGTGAGGGCTACCTTCCAGAAGCCCTCCCCATTGGATTTCGTGCCTGAAAGCTGCCCAGAGCATACCCCCCTCCCCCGAGGAGCCCGAAGGTCATGAGGGCTACCTTCCAGAAGCCTCCCGTTGGACTTCGTGCCTGAAAGCTGCCCAGAGCTGCACTTCTCCCCCGAGGAGCCTGAGGTTGTGAGGGCTACCTTCCAGAAGCCCTCCCCATTGGATTTCGTGCCTGAAAGCTGCCCAGCACATACCCCCCTTCCCCGAGGAGCCCGGAGGTCATGAGGGCTACTTTCCAGAAGCTCTCCCCATTGGATTTCGTGCCTGAAAGCTGCCCAGAGCATATCCCCCTCCCTCGAGGAGCCCGGAGGTTGTGAGGGCTACCTTCCAGAAGCCCTCCCTGTTGGATTTCATGCCTGAAAGCTGCCCAGAACATACCCCCCTTCCCCGAGGAGCCCAGAGGTCGTGAAGGCTACCTTCCAGAAGCCCTCCCCATTGGATTTCATGCCTGAAAGCTGCCCAGAGCATACCGCCCTCCCCCAAGGAGTCTGGAGGTCATGAGGGCTACCTTCCAGAAGCCTCCCCATTGGATTTCGTGCCTGAAAGCTGCCCAGGTAAAGACTCCAATCCTGGGAGCAGCTCGCCTGGTCGTGACAGTTGGTCCCACTGAAAGCGCAGGCTTAGCCTCATTGAACGCCACGCATTCGGTTCCCCACCGCCCCACCACCACCCTGGTCAGCACTCAGATTTATAGTCAGGATTGGTCACATGACTCTGGAAAAACCTATCAGCCCTCTTCTCCAGCTGCAGGTTATACCAGATCAACACTAGTGGCCACTATTACCTACCACGCATACCTTGCCCTACTATAAAAACAATGCTATCCCTGCTACTAGCAGTCCTCCTTACTTTATGAACCTACCACTGGCTCACCCTCCAGTGGAACCTAACCTACATTACAACAACACTTCCATTCATCACAAAGATAACTATTATGATACTAACCAATGTACCTCCAAGCCCTCCCACCCAAGTTTAAATTACCCCACCTGCCTCTACCTGCTCCCATCCCCCTAACTATCTCAGCCACACGCAATACACACTGTACCTCTGCTCTCCGTCCTTTCAGACCACAGCCCCCCACCACTCCTGTTAGCTCCAAATCAGGCCCCCAAAATCACGTCACCCTATTAACCAGCATAACTTTCAGTCTCCCTGTCCCCACCACCCACATTAACAGACCTACAGCTTACCAGTCCCTACGTCGCTCGCCCAAACTTCACAGGCTAGCCCTTTTGCAGCACACCCTCCTCCTCCTACTGCTAATATCTGGCAATATTCACCCCAACAAGGGACCACCCAGCACAGCGGTCTCGTCTAGCATCCCACATGGGATTCTACTTCTGGCTACTCTTAATATATGCAGCCTACCAAAAAGACACACCCCACTTCAGGGCTGGACTGCCCAGCACGCACCCGACATCCTAGCTCTAGCTGAGACATAGATCTCGGATAGAATACCCAATGGAGTTGTCGCCCTCAATGACTACACCATCTTCCGTTCAGACAAGACTAGTAAGAGAGGCGGTGGCTGTACCGTCTATGTTAGAACCTCACTAAACGCCACAGAAGTACATGCTTCAACACCCAAATATGGTGCCCAGACACTCACAGTCAAACTTAGTCTGGCCACCAAAACCATCCACATCACAACGACCTACATCCCCCCTAACAACCAAAAACTCACTTTTGAATCTATCCTCCACAGTATCTCCCACCTCCCACCTAGAAGTGAAGTCATCCTACTGGGAGACTTTAATGTCAATTGGCTATCCCCTGCCTCATCCAATTTCAAAGACACAGCCCTTGCATATGATCTTACCCAAATCGTCAACTCCCCTACCAGAATGGATCATAGAACAGAGACCGCTACCCTTATAGACCTCATCTTCACTAACAGGCCGCAGAACCTCTCCCATGCCACTGTGCTCCCTGACTCTATTAGTGACCATTCCCTGGTGACCTGCCGGTGGTCGGCTAAAATCCCCCTGCCCCCCCAAAATCACCATACAAAGGTGACTTAAAAAAGGAGGCCTAGCGGTCTCAAAGCACACCTAGCTACCAGCAACTGGTTCCCCATTTACATCGCACATTCTGTAGACATGGCACTCTCCCACTTTATAGCCACCTTCAATGAGGCCTGTGACATTTTCGCTCCCTTCACTAAACAAGTAGTGAAAACCAGATACACACCATGGATCTCACAATCACTACTTAATCAGCTCCAACACAGGGACAACCTATGGCATAAGGCCCTAGACTCCCAACGCACACAGGATAGACAACTTTACAGGGAGGTCCACAACAAATGTACCTGGGCCATACGGCAAGCTAAAGCTGCATATTATCAACAAACCCTCACCTCCTCCTGGGGCAATGGTAAACAATTCTGGAACAATATAAAGGAACTCAGCAGGAAATCTCTCTCTCCCCTACCCCTACACAACTCACAGTAAATGGGGATGCCACTCAGAACCCTGCTGCTATCGCTGAAGCCCTCAACTCCTCCTTCTCAGACCTCTCCCACCTACTACCTCTGAATTTCTACAACCCCCCTACCCTCCCTCCGACACCTTGAACAACAACAATACAACAGCCTTTAAACTAAGAATCATATCCTGTTCTGAGGCAAAACGCTACCTCTCCAAAGCCCTGGCTAATGCCCAACATAGCAATGACTCCCTTGATCTCAAACTCATTCGGCTGACCCTGGATGTTACACTACCCCATCTCACAAAAATTCTCAACCTGTCACTATGCCTTAGTCAATTTCCCTCAGCCTGGAAGAGAGCCATAATCACCCCTATTTTGAAAAGCGGCGATCCCACAGTCACAAGCAACTATAGACCGATATCGATACTACCACCCCTTTCCAAAGCACTTGTAAAAATAGTATCGGACCAGCTTACTGACCACCTAACTAAACACAACCTACTTTGCCGAGAACAGCATGGTTTCCGGAGAGACCACAGTACCATCACTGCCCTTACTGAGCTCACCTCATTTATACATGAGGCACCAGACCAAGGCTCCGTGGCTGGTGCTATTTATGTGGATCTGACCAAGGCATTTGACACGGTCAGTCACGAGCTACTGCTCCGTGTCCTTCCTCAACTCAACTTGGTCCCAGAGGTCACTGCCTGGTTCAAAGACTACCTCTCAGGCCAGTCACAACAAGTCAAGATAAACACAACCTTCTCCTCTTGCAAACTAGTATGCTCTGGTGTCCCACAGGGGTCCATACTTGGCCCCTTACTGTTCACCCTCTTCTTAAACTCTCTCCCCAAGTCTTGCAGTGGTCACCTGCTACTCTATGCTGATGATGCTGTAGTGTTTTGGAAACACCCACAGCCTAGCGCTCTCCAACTAGCCCTGCAGGACTTCTTTAGGGAGCTAGAATCTTGGTTCACTGAACACCGCCTTATTATCAATTACCAAAAAACGAAGTCCATGATCTTTGCGCACCGACAAAGCCCACACAGTCATATGCCTCTACTAGTAAAACTTTCATGGCTCCCCCCTAGAACAGGTTTCATGTTTTAAATATCTCGGAATCACATTAGACACCTCCCTCTCCTACCATAGTCATATACAACTTCTCTCCTCCGCTGTCAATGCTAGAGTGGGGATCCTCTACAGGCTTAAACACTGCTTACCCAGGCCATGCATCTTGCGGTCTCCTCCTCCATCCTCTCTTTGGTAGAACCAGGGATAGTCATTACGCTCCACGGAACCAACAGCTCATGTAGCATCAACACTGCCTTGAATGAAGCTTGCCGCCTAGTCACAGGCAGTAACAGGTTAACGCATACCTGTGAGCTCTATGCTTTGACTGGTTGGCTTAACTTCCAAGGAAGGCTAAAGTACCACTCCTGTGTCCTTGCCAAAAGAATACAACTCCAGCTAGCTCCCATCGGCCTCCACCCAATTATCAGCGCAGCACCCTACAGGCGTACTAAAAGACTCGGAGCCAACACTTCCTTCCTTGTCCCCCACTGTAGAACATCACTTGGGCAAAGATCATTCTGCTACCACACCCCACTATGGCTCAATAGACTACCGCCCCCTATCTCCCAGTCCCATAGTCCCTCCCTATTTTAAACCGGTCTCAAAGCACAACTCTTTGACTCGGCATTATGTGACTGTGGATAACCCCCCTTTCTTCTGGGGACAGCCCTCCTCTTGTCCTTTCACTCCCTCTCCCCTGCCCAGATATCTGACTCAGGGTCACTCTAGATCCTACGAAACTGTATCCTACACTTCTCTGATAAGGGGCATCTCGTATGCCACCAACTACTGTCACCATCTAAATCAGATAAAGCTATGTCTGCATAACCCTGGACTGTTACACTAATATTGTTTTATACTTTTTTTTTTTTTACTGTAAATGTATTCCTCCATTTTTGTAACTGATGTGGAGCCTTTGTAAAAGAGTCTATGACTCAAAGGACTGTAATTCCGATTATATTCAATAAACAATAAACAACCCTAATTTCTCAAAAAGAAAGAACATTTATTGAAAGAAACTATGTTAATGTATCATTAGGGTTCCAAAGCCAGAAAAGCAGGAAAATGTGGCATTAGGGTGTTTTCAACCATAACGCCTAGCATCCTCCTCTCTGGCCTCTAGTCTCATGACTCAAGGCCCATCTACAGATTTGGGGAAAGTGGGTGCAAGGTTGTAAAACTAATGCCACATCTCCCACTACTGTGACTTTGAAACCTTAATGATGCATTAACATAGATGTTGCCATGATATATACTGGACATATGTATCTATCTATATCTAAATCTACATCTAGATACAGTTAGAGATATATAGATATATTGACATATAGGATATGCAATGGAGTCATGGGTTATGCACGCTGGCCTGTGGAATAAATTATTTATTTGCACAAGAGCAGTTAGACGTTGGATAACCTCACAAGTGGCATAAGTCATGAGTGAGGCGTCCGAGGTTAAACTGCTCAAGAGCAGATACATTTATTCCACAAGGTCCCCATTGCATATTCCAATTATGAAATAGAGAAGGACCTTGTGTGTTTATTTTTTTGGTGCTGTTTATTTATTTTTAAAAAAGTTTGGGGGATTCTTTTGTGAAAAAGTAGTACTGTGCTTTGTTTTGGAGTGGTTGCTAGGGCAGTCACTATAGACATGGCATTAGGACAGCCACAATGACATGCTGGTGTCACCACTGATTGGTACAGTGAGTGGATTTCTAAAAAACTCAAGAGAAAATGGCATCACATCTGTGTGAAAGCGAGTGGTTACTGGCCATGGCTGTAGTGGTTACCAATTTTTTGTGTAGCTGCATTGCAGGTGACGTCAGGGTTCCAAGAAGGATTTTTTATTTTCAGCTGTCTGTTAATGCCAATGGTTGCAGTTGTTGTGTGGTAGTTTTGTGGTTAGGCGCCAGTTGGTGTGGCGGGATGTCGGATTGAAGCAAAGCTGAAGACAGAGATACAATGGAGATCTGTAATAAGAAAGGGAAAGATTTAGGTATAAAGAAACTTTTTTTCTTATGGAATTGCCAGCATTCAGTTGTATGATCAGAGACTGGAGTTCTGTATGAACTACACATATTTATATATATATATATATATATATATATATATATATATATATATATATATAGTGGTGCGATAGCACCAGTACAGTTAGGGTTGAGTATGCACTTTAATAACGTCACAATTGTTCAATGGATTTGCGTGCAATTTTGCATGCGCTGTCTCATGGTGAAGGGCTCTTGACGTGCCAAGTTTCATTCTGATCGGATTTGTGGATTCCGAGATGCGGATAGCGAAAAAATGCAGAAAATCACCATTTGTTGTTGTTTTTTGGTCATCGCATAGCACACAGATGGTTTGGAATTTTGGTCTGAAATGCTCAGGGCGGAAAGGGCTTGGCCCAAAGAAGTGCCTTTCACTGGTTTAGTGAAAAAATATTTAACCATTCCAAAGTTATTAAATTTAAAAATTTGGTTTCTGAGCATGCTCAGTCAGCACTTCAAAATTTAAGGAATGAAGTATGGCCGAGCATGCACAACGAGCCTGTGTTTCCATCGAGGGGTTGAGATACCAGTGTATGGACCTTGAGAGCGAAGCTCGAGAGTTCCATGCTGTTACCTCAACCCTGAGATGGAAAACACAAGGCGAGTTGTGTATGCTCGCCCAACCTTTATTTATTATAGTATATGGTTCCCCTAGATGCCAAAAAAAAGAAGGTTCAGCATTTATGTTTTCTAAGGTTTCATACCTTGTGTTTGTGCTTGTGGTTCTGTCGGCAGCTCAGTCTGTCAGGCTGAGTCTGTTGGTGTGGTCCCATTTCATTCCTGAACCTGTTATCATTCCCAGGTGCAGTTTATGAACAAAAAATTTAAAAAAAAATTTAAAAAAATGTCAAATCTGCATGGTTTCAGAACACAGAGCCGACTACAGCAGTCTGTGTCTGAACAATCTCAGTGAGCTGCTTGCTAAGCGGTGCCACCATGTTTGTTTGTTTTTTTGTTTTAACAGAGATGATACAACCAATCAGGTGGTGAATAGAGCATGGTGTCATGAATATTAATCAGGGGCTCGTGAATATTGATTACAGAATGTGCACAATAACTTATCAAATGTGCACACCAACTTTTGGAATGTGCACAGCTTATAGAATGTGCGCAACAACTTTTGAGCAGCCACTGAATTCCATACACAATAAGCCCAAACCATATACTATGGCTGAATAATGAACTGTATGGTATTTCGTATGGCATTTCGTTTTGGAATCTTTTTTCATGAGTTTGTCTGTATACTGCCATCTTGTTTTTGTTTTTAAAACAAAAAGGAAAAGTTTAAAAGATACAAAACCATAGGGGGAGATCAGCACATGTATGTTGGTCATCAGGACCCCGTTAGGTGGCTTCTGCAGTTAACAGTTGTAAAAATGGACCCCCAAAGGGGTTTGTTTCTTTTTTGTTTTTAATTCCTTTATCATGACTCACTTCTTGTTTTGTATTCCCGATACAAACAATGTCGGCTGAACAGTGTTTTGTTGCTATTTTTTGTCACTGGCTAGTAGACAGAAATATTGGAATTTTAGGCTGAAATTTTCAGGGTAGAAAGGGCCTGGCCCACAGATGTAGCTTTTGCTGGTTTGGTGAAAAAATATGAATCAATTCAGAACTTATTAATTTTAAAAAAATCAGCTTCTGAGCATGCTCAGTAATAACTTTCATATCAACTGTCATTTGCTGCTTTACATTTCCCTGGTGTGTAATGCCCCACCGATCTCCATGCCCATAACTACAGATTTCTCTGGTAGCTACCGACACCTCCACCCACCGATTCCTGTCCCGTAACAGCTGGTTCCCTGGTGTCTAGCGGCATCCCCCATCACCGTCCCTGTAATACAGTAATTATAAATGTACCTGGTGTCTAGTGCCCCACCACCCTCCAATCCCCATGCCTACCGACACCTCCCACCCACGATTCCTGTCCCGTGAACAGCTGGTTCCCTGATGTCTAGCGGCATCCCCCATCACCGTCCCTGTAATACAGTAATTATAAATGTACCTGGTGTCTAGTGCCCCACCACCCTCCGATCCCCATGCCTACCGACACCTCCCACCCTCCAATTGCTGTCCCGTAACAGCTGGTTCCCTGGTGTCTAGCGGCATCCCCCCCCATCACCGTCCCTGTAATACAGTAATTACAAATGTACCTGGTGTCTAGTGCCCCTCCACCCTCCGATCCCCATGCCTACCGACACCTCCCACCCTCCAACTGCTGTCCCCGTAACAGCTGGTTCCCTGGTGTCTAGCGGCATCCCCCCCGATCCCCGTCCTTGTAATACAGTAATTATAAATGTATCTGGTGTCTACTAGCACCCCTTCCCCCATCTAGATCCCAGTCATTTCATGCATTTCCCTGGTATTTAGTGGCACCCCCCACCCTACGATTACAGGCAAATGAGGATATGATATTATCTCATAAAGTAAAGAAATTCATTGCAAAAACTTTGTTAATGCACAGTTATGGTTAAAGTGACAAAAAGTAGGGAAATGGGGCATTAGGGTTTCCAACCCTAACACCCCACCCCCACCCTGCAGGCAGCATCATGCGTGGGGTGTGCCTTGGGGTTGTCAACCCTAACGCTCAGCCCATTCTCATATACTGTACCCATCTCAGTTTATTTACTTATGGAATGGGGTGAGCATTAGGGTTCACAACCCCAGCACACCCCACCCCACCTCACGCCTGTTGCTGCCTGCAGGTGGTGTGTATAGTTGGAAACCCCAATGCCCCATTTCCCTACTTTTGTCACTTTAACCCTAACTAGTGCACTAATAAAGTTTTTGTAATGAATATATAGATATATATATAGTTTAAATATGGGATGCATATGCTGAAAGATGAATGAGAATGGTTGCTTCTCTTCGTTTGCAGCTCCACACCAACATCCACCTGATAAGCAGACCCAAACTTGGGAGACGACACAAAAAAACTGCTTTCCAGAAAAGAGATTGGTTGTTTATTGCTAAGTATTTTAAAGAAGGGAAAAAATATTTCACCTGTTAACACAGATTCAGTTTTAAGAAGGCAAAAAGCTAAAGGCCTTGCACATATTATTTCAGAGGTACTACGCTAGTCTCTGAGAGTGCTACTGGCAGCTCACCACTGTAGAACAACCATGGTATTACCTTAAAAGGAAGTGCTGCAGCTTCATTCTTTTAACTGCCTGGAAATATATAACAGACCCAGGGGATACGCTGGCATTTTTTTCTCCAAGGGAGTGGCAACAATTTGTTCTTCCACAGAAGTACGGATGCGTGATGTTTTCTTCATTCTGTTTTCTAATTAGTCCGTTAAATGTTTTCAGCAGGACTGCAACATTAAAACAAGAGGTGACTGGTGCCAATAACAGCTGCTCCTGTGGTAAGTTTGCAGATGTATGTGTGCTTGGGTGGATGAAGTGGAGAGCGGTGTTGAAATTATAGGGGGACTTGCCATGGCTCCGCCCCATAGCTCTGAAGTGAGCCCAGATAGCCACACATCACTGCCACTGACCTATTATGGAAAGCGGGACTTCAGTTTAAAGACAGGGGGCTCAATTCTCATAGAGCTGACACAGGGCTTGCACAAACCCTCGTCCAAACCCTGCATCATGCTGACCACACTGGCGCACCTCCTGCGCCCGATTCCCACAAAGTCACATTATTTGTTAAGACTTTTACCCTTTTACGGTGGCTTGCATCAACATTTGGTGCAAACTCCGCAAAAGGTCCGGAAGGTATACCAGCAAAAGCTGGTCTATCTCATGGCATGTGGCGCATGGGGAAACTAGGGGACTGAGAATCCCAAGTGCCGGCTAGAGAATGGTACAAGCCCCATGCGCTGCGCATTGGGCGTACCTGGGGCTTGCGGCATTCAAAACCCGTTGAGAATCAAGCCCAGGGACTCCATGGGTACCTACAGCTCACAAAGCATATAAAGTGTAATTTCAACATTGGTGGGGAGGGAACCAGTTGTGAATGACCAGCATCCATACTGTCTGTCTCAGAGAAGGTCTGGGAGGAAGAGATGGCCCAGTTTCACCACATGGCCTACAGTATGTGTGACTTCCTCTCTCTCCATCAGTTCCTCGACTTGTTCTCTCTGAGTGGAGGGTCTATTATATGGCAGGACACCTCCTACAGTCCTGGAACTCTTCATTTAGCTCTACTAGCTGAGCCATGGAGCCCTGATTCCTCTAAGCACCTCTGTTGTTACATGGAGAGTGATACTGTTGCTGGTATATGCATGAAGTATAGTTCCATCACTTACTAAGAGCTGAACCACCACTCCTAACCCTCCAAACACATACATCTGCAATTACTATGCAGTATCAGCTATAGGCAGAGTCTAGACTGGATAATTTCTTAGGGAACAACAACATTTCAGAGGAGACTGTTTCCACGAACCAATGGTTCTACTGTGTGTCATGCCACGTATGTACTGTTACCACCCAGAGACTTGGCAGCCAACACTGACCGCACCATTGACTGGATCTAATCCTCCTTGCAGCTTCTCGTCCATTTTTTTTTTGTCAGTGAGCAGCATAGTGGGTAGTCATGATAACACCAAAACCACCACCGAGCATCAGCAGCTTCTGGCAGCCAACTCACAAAAGGTCTGACAAACAAAAGAAACATAGGATTTATGACGGCAGATAAGGACTGCTTGACCCACACCAGTCTGCCCATTTCCCTACCTACTGGATAAGTTGCAGATCCTAGTTAACCAGCAGCCTACTTCTTCCTACTTCCACTCCCTAGAATTGCCTTATGACTGTCCCATGCATGCTTGAATTCCACCACTGATTTTGACTCCACAACTTCCTCCGGAAGGCCGTTCCATGCATCCACAACCCTCTCTGTGAAAAAATACTTCCTTAAATTACCTCTGAGCCGCTCCCCCTCTATCTTCAAATTGTGCCCTCTTGTTCTTGCACACCTCTTTTTTTGAAAGATGCTACCCTCTTGGACTTTGTTGACTCCTTGAGGTACTTGAATGTTTCTATCATGTACCCTCCTCCTTTCCTCGAGGCTATACATATTAAGCTCCTTTAGCTCTCATCATATGTCTTCCGGTGCAGACCCTGCACCATTTTAGGTGCCCTCCTCTGGACAGCTTCCATCCTGTTTATGTCTTCTTGGAGATTGGGTCTCAGAACTGCACACAGTACCCCAGATGGGGTCTCACCAGCTGTCTGTACAGAGCGATAATAACTTCATGTTTCTACTGGTGATGCCTCTCCTATGCATCCCAGTGTCCCCCAGCCCTCCTTGCTGCCCTCTCATATTGCTTGCCCACCTTTAGGTCATCTGATATGACTACCCCAGGTCCCTTTCCATTTTTGTTGTTGTTGTATCTCACCCCCATTGTGTACTCTTCCCTGGGTTTTGTTTCCCAGGTGCATTACCTTACACTTCTAGCACTGACTCTAGCTGCACATTTGACAATTCTCTAACCTTGCCAAGTCCCTTCTCATCCTTTCCACCCCACCTTGTGCATCAACTCTGTTGCAGATCTTTGTGTCATCTGCAAAGAGACATACTTTTCCTTCCAGTCCTTCTGCAATGTCACTTATAATGACATTGAAGAGGACCAGTCCTAATATTGAACCCTGCAGTACCCCACTAGTAACCCTCCTTTCTTCTGAGTGGACTCCATTTACTATTACTCTCTGTGTCCTATTCTCCAGCCAATTCTTTACCCAGGCTGTCATCTTGGGACCCACTCCCAGGCTGGCTAACTTGTATATTAATCTTTTGTGTGGGACTGTGTCAAATGCCTTGCTCAAGTCTAGGTAGGCCATGTCCACAGCCCCTCCCTGATCTACTACTTTGGTCACCCAGTCAAAGAAATCTATCAAATTCGTCTGGCATGACCTTCCTGCTGTGAATCCATGCTGCCTAGGGTCCTGTGCCCCTCTGGCCTCTAGATACTCAACAATTCTTTCCTTCAGAAGTGATTCCATAATTTTCCTATCACTGAGGTTAAACTAACAGGTCTGTAGTTTCCTGCTCTTGCTCCCACTTTTGTGAAGGGGAATCACATCTGCCCTCCTCCAGTCTTGGTACCACCCCATCCACCCACGATTTGTTAAAAGGGTAGTCAATGGTGTCACTAGTTCTACCCTTAGTTCTTTTAGAATTCTGGGATGAATCCCATCAGGCCCCATTGCTTTGTCCACCTTCAGTTTTAAGAGTTCTTTCAGAACCCTTTCTTCTGTAAATGGGCTGGTATCAACTTCTGTATCCAGAGTGTTTCTGCTGTTTGTTTTAGGTACCTCCCCCTCTTCATTTGTAAATACTGAGCAAAAATATTTGTTTAGTATCTCTGCCTTTTCACAGTCTCCCTCTGCCCACCCTCCTTCCCCTTTATTAAGCCTCACTATCCCTCCCTTGGTCTTCCTTCGCTCCCTGATGTACCTATAAAAGGTTTTATCCCCCTTCTTAACTGAGTTGGCTATCTTTTCCTCGGTTTGGGCCTTTGCTGTTCTGACTGCCTTCCAGCCTCCTTTTGCTTTAACTGATACAGTTCTCTGTCCTGCTCCTTCTGCGATTCCTTGTACTTCCTGAATGCTTCTTTTCTCTTGAACCTTCACTGCCACTTCCTTTGAGAACCATAGTGGTTTCTTACATCGTTTTGTTTTGTTTATTTGCTTCACACAAAGGCTCGTTACCTCTGTGATGGCAGTTTTATTATTCCCCATTGTTCTTCCACCCTCCTTCCTGCCCATTTGCTAGTGCATTCCTTAGGCACTCACCCATTTTGGCAAAGTCAGCCTCCTAAAATCCAGTACTTTTGTCTTTGTATGGCTTGACTCTATTGCTGTGTTTATTGTGAACCATACTGTTCGATGGCCGCTAGTTCCCAGATGGCTACCCACTTCTACATCTGTGATCTCTCTCCATCTCCATTTGAGAGAATCAAGTCTAATATTGCTCCCTCTCAAGTGGGCTCCAGTACTAGTTGTCTAAAGCATGCCCCTGTAGGGCATCTAGAATAACTCCACTCTTGAGTGGCAGCTGCAACTGCACTCCAGTTAACATCTGGCTATATTCAGATCACCCATCAGCAATATCTCCCTTTTCTGCCATTCTAAGTATACTTTCTATCATTTCCTTGTCCATTTCCTCCCTGAGAAGGGGTCTGTATACAACACCTGTGCGGATTGTGGTGCCATTGCCTGTCTCCAAATTTACCCACAGTGCTTCTTCTCCTCCCTGTTTACCCTTTTGTTCTAACAATATGGGAATTACCAGAATGGGCTATTGCCCTAGCACCCCCACTCCATGCAGGCAGAACACTAACTCACTCTGTCAGTTCTTTTGGGTTCAGACCAAGGACTGCACTAAAGGGGTAGGAAAACGTTCCCACCTTTTAGCAAATGTTGCTCCCTTTTTCCAGGCCAGGACCTGCAGTTGTCAACACTGCCCGCTAGCCTGATCCATCCTTCATTCTCTCCTTGCAGGTCATCTTTGGTGTCTTGGCAGTGAGCAGCATGAGGGTCAATCTATCAGAGTAGTCCCTCCCTTTGCCGTCGAGATCATATTTTAAGTTGAAATAAAGTACATCATATGGTTAAGCTAAAAATTAATAAAATATATATTACAGCTCTGCAGTGCCTTTTTCTGATGAATGACATTTCATCCTGCGGTCAGACCACCACAGCTGCCAGTGTGGCCTGCCAGCCAAGTGGGTTCTCTTCATCTCATCCCGCTTTAGTGCAAACCCAATTGGCAGGATATGGATTTGGCAACAGGGCCTAGTGGTCAGGAGTTGCAAGGGCTCCTCCAAGGAAGGATGCCAGGTGAAAAAACATTGTGCCAGTAGCACTTTCTCTTTCACCCCTGCTTCTCGGGGGGAAGGGGGGGCAATGCTGGTGGCACATACTAGCAGCTGTGCATTGTCCACAACACCTCAAACCCAACCTGTTCTGCTTCACAATGTGGCACTCAAGGTGTAAAGAAAGGCCACCTTTTAGCTATTAGCTATTAGCAGATGTGCTGCACAAATATGAAGGTTGAAGTGCAGGGACAGAGGGAAGGGTGAAAGAAAGTGATAGAAATTGAACTGAGGGAGAGAAATGCGAAGACCTAAGAGTCCTGCCTAACTCACAGAGTGTCAAATGTTAAACAGCATTGCAGTTTTGAGTTGCTCTTGACTTTCTTTCACTCGACAAAGACTGTGTACTGTCCAGAAAGCCAGACCAGGATGCAGTGTGGTTGAGTACTGAAGCACTGCACATAGAGTGCACTCAAGTACAGTGTGTGACAAAGGGAGTGATGATGTAAAAGTCAGGTGCAAGGTTTCTGCCAATGTCACAGGAAGAAGAGGCAAGGTCAGATGAGTTTTAAGGTCAAGGAACAGGGCCAAGGCAGATATCTAACTTAGCTGCAGAACCAAAAATATGAGAAAATGTTTTATCTTCTAGAGATCTTTATTTTTAAACAGTGCTAAAAGTAATTCCTGGTTGCGCATGGAGATTATATGCATAGGAGGGGGGGTATATTTTATATAAAAAAAAATCCAACTATTGAGAAAGTTTTAGTTTTTAACCACAATTCTTTTCAACAAGCTAAAACAGTAGATGGCTATTAAACTACAAACATTTAAAGAGTGCCATAAGTGCAGAAGTAACTGACTCAGAATTATTACTAGTGCTGGCTTACATGAGAAAAACAGAATTGTCTTTGTACCTTTGCATTTACATGGAGGATGTGGTGTTGTGTGTGATTTAGTACATATAGGATAAAGTATGGGTCGGGGGTGTGTAACTTCGAGTTTACACACACCAACCCATATTTTATTTTATATAATTGCTGGGTTTCCCTTAGCAATTATATAAAATAAAAGTAAAGACGTTCTGGTGCAGTCACCGGAACGGTCATGTTTCAGCACTCGGTGTGGCTTACAGCCTTTTTCCCTTTACTTGACAGACTAATTTTGTTTTTTTTCTTAATGAGTGCTCTACAGATTAAGTTACTCACCACCAATTCTGTGTGGCAGTTTAGTGTCCAAAAAAAGAATGCAGCAACTGTCTAAGAGGAAAGCGCCACCATGGAGTGCATGCGCCAAACAAGGGAAACTGCGCATGTGTTTTCCGTAATAAACACACCTTTATTGGTAGAATTATCCACGGTTTCCCTATGGGAAAAGGGAAGCCAGTAATTATATTACAATTACAGACTTGGGTGTCAGAGGCTCTGCTGGGGAGGAGGATCGAATATCCATAGGACTGTTTTTGGCCTCTGGAGGGGAGGGTTTGAAGAGCAAACCCTAGCAGTAGGTTTGAAGGGGTAAGCCACAGATCACTTAGGATCTGCCATGGTATATGAAACAGGCAGGGTAAATGGGCAGTCTGGGTGGGCCAAGCGGTCCTTAACTGCCATCAAATTCTATGTTTCTAGGTTTCTAAGAGCCCAGCAAATGACTGGGCCCTAGCAGAACCTAGGGGATAGGTAGCTCAGAACCTCCACAGAGCAAGGTATGTATGGCTGTCAGCGCATTTTGTGTGGGAACACTTGATAGTTGAGCAGTGGTCCTGATTTGTCATAATCAGGACTCTAAAGTATACAAAACAGCACTTTAAAAAACGTCCATACTGTGGTCTATGGAGCACGCCTCGCCACTCTCCCTATACATACATCATAAAATATGGTAGCACGGGAGCGCATCTCCAAATAGGAAAGTAGAAGGGATAGGACTCTCAGCTCCACAGAGCCTAGCTACAGTCCCTTCCCTCCCTATGTGTAGGACACGTAAGTGTGAACTTTACAAGAAGCTGGGATGGCAGGGACTAGAGGAGCAAAGGAATTTCCATTGTCTAGCATATATGTACAGTATAAGTGCTATGGAAATAAAGTTACTAATTATGTAGGCGGGCATCTACACTTGAGAAGTATTAAGGGCTCCTTAGGGTCGTCAGACGGGATTGAATATCTATTACTAAACTAAATTTGGAGGTAGATAGATCATGTTTTTTGTACATGGGCCCTAAACTCTGGAATTCCATCCCAATTCACCTTAGACCAGTAGACAAGTTTATCAATCTGCACAACATCAAAAAATGGGACTTAGAACAGTCAAAAAAAACTCTTGTCTTGTTGCTTGCTATCAGATACAGGAAGATATAGTTAATAAGTTAATTGATTAAAGTAAATGGCATTAGTATATCATTGCTTATGATAACATTTCTTAGTCATAAAATGACTATCTCTGTTCTCTCACACGTAATATCGTAAGAAATTTTGAAAACCTCTGTAAAGTACCAAGAGGCTCGAACAAGTGCACTTGGGCTGTTCGCAAAGCCCAAACCAAGTATTACAAATCCTCTCTAACTTCCTCTTGGGACTCTGGACATAAGTTCTGGAACAACATTAAGGAAATCTGTAAAGATCCTAACCTCGTTCAGATGCAGGTCAGGGTTGATGGCTCTTTAACCACTGACCCGTCCCATATGGCTACCGCCTTCAACAATGCATTCACTAACCTTAGTAGTGTGCTTCCCCCAAATTTCTTTGATCCTCCAACAGCTAATGCCACTACCTCCACTCCTGTAGCTCCCCTCTTTTACCTGTGCTGTATCACTACTCGGACTGTGGAGCCATATCTCAAAGCAGCCCTTAGCCACTCCTCACACAGCTCCGACTCTCTGGACTCTAAGATCCTTCGTCTCACCCTCAATGAGGTTCTCCGCCCCCTGACCCACATCTTAAACTGCTCCCTTTGCCCAGGCAAATTCCCCTCCAAATGGAAATCTGCCTCCATCACACTGATATTTAAAGGTGGGGATCGTTCCAATGTAAATAACTACCACCCTATCTCCATACTCCCTCCCCTCTCCAAGGCATTGGAGTGGATTGTATCTGATCAGCTCACGGAGCATATTAACAAATACAACCTTCTCTGCAAGCAGCAGCATGGTTTTCCCAAAGAACACAGCACCACCACTGCCCTTCTCAAATTTACCACACAAATACACTCTGCACTGGATAAGGGACACATAACTGGTGCTGTCTTCATTGATCTCACTAAGGCGTTCAACACTGTCAATCACTCCCTTCTTCTAACCACTTTGGCCAACTTGAGTCTATCTCAGGAAGCCATGGGGTGGGTCACTGACTACCTCTTGAACCAATATCAACAGGTCAAAATTGGAAGCGCGGTCTCCAACAGACTACCTGTCCTCTCTGGTGTCCCCCCAGGAGTCCATTCTGGGACCGCTACTTTTTAGCCTTTTCCTCAACGACCTCCCCGAGTCCTGCCCTGGCAATCTATTTCTATATGCGGATGACGCAGTCATTTTCTCCTCCAGCCCTGACCCAATGTATCTTCACCGCTCCCTTCAGTCCTTCTTCAGCCATGCTGAAAGCCAGTTCTCGGTGCATCGCCTTATTCTTAACTATAAAAAAAACCAAGTTATGATATTCTCACACCCGCAGAACACCAGAAAGGTGCTCTGCCCACAAGTTCTAACTTCAAATCTGACCCCTTTGGAGCAGGTGGACTCCTTTAAATACCTGGGTATCACCTCCTTGGACCCAGGTCTTAACTTCCATGAACACATCTACCACCTATCCAAGGCCATAAACCTTAGGCTGGGGCTTCTACACCGCTTCAAGCACTGCTTTACTCCTGATGCCCTCAGGCTCGCAATCTCCTCCTAGGTCCTCTCGCTGCTTGACTATGGCCTATTGATATATGGGGCAGCAGGCACCTCTTCCCTAGACAGACTCTGTAGCTCTCTAAACAAAGCCTGTCGCCTCGTAATAGGTTGTGACCGTCTTACACATACCTGTGCACTTTATAGTGCTACCAACTGGTTTAATCTCGACAACACGATTAAGTTCCATACCTGTCTGCTGGCCAAAAAAATCACCTTAGGCCTATCCCCTCTGGACTCGCCCCTCTAATCCATCCTATCACAAAGGTCAAGTTTACCCATAGCTCAGCTCACCATCTCTTCTCGATTCCCTCTAGTCATACCTCACAATTCCAAAGATCTTTCAGCTACAGGGCCCCCATGTGGATGAACAGCCTTCCCTCCACCCTGTCAAATGAGCAGAGTATTGGACAATTTAAAAATGATCCTTAGGGCCCATCTTCTGTCTTCACATCACTGTGACTGCAACTGAACCCTGGCCCTCTACCTCCTCCTTGTTCTATGACAATGGCCCTAGCCTGCCTCTTCTCCAAAAGAGTCCAACCTGAATCGCTCTTATGATACAATGTGTACTGTGTAAATTACTCCATTTAGTTTACCCAAGTATTTTGAATGTTAGACTAGCTGATTCCCTGTAAACAAACTGTATCTTTCCCTGTGATCTATCTCTGTAATCACTGTAAAGTCTGTCTGTTTATAACCTATGTGACATGGAACCTTTGTAAATGAGTCTGTGACTCAAAGGTACTCTCCGATTCTGTAACAAATAAATAAAACTGTATCATTTATGTGTGAGTGTATGGGACCTGATTGAAAATGAGCTTTTGCCCAGTTGAGTACCCGATTCCTGTAATGAATAAAATATTTTACTACTACTACTGCTGCTACTACTACTAAATACAGGCAGCAATAAATAAAAAATCATGCAGCACTGGACTTGGGGCCAGGTAAGTGTACTTACAGGTCTTTAAAGCCTCATCGCCAGAACAAGACTTCTCTGTTAGTCCTGCTGGTAATACTCAGTACTGCACTTTTTACACATAAGTCTGCATGCTGAATAACCTGGACTGTGGACATACTCAGCACTGTTCTGTGAATGCTAGGAGACCTTTCTACAGTGCTTATTTCGTATACTGTACATGCTGGCTGGGATTTTCAAATGTAAGGGTGCAGCATTTGCATCCATATCTTGATGTGTGCTGCCCCCCAGCAAATGCGTGGGATACTTGCAGCGTATTTTCAACCATCCTGATGCATTTGAAACAGTTTACGTGATTTCTGGTAAACAAAAAAAATAATGCATGCATCAAAATTTGACACAGGCACAGGATATGAAATTAAGTGAAAAAAGTACATGCCACTTGGGCATGTAAGAAGAAAATGTACATGCCCAACAAACTATTTTCGCCACGTATAGTTTATAGAATTCTAGACATCATCTTTCACTGGACCAAGCACTTTCTTGCTTTCATCACCACCACTAGGGCTGGCAGAAGCAGCATGCAGTGACAGTGTTCTGGAGCCATAAGCTTTGGTAGTGGGTCTTTGCCATTTTTCCACCACAGTGATATGGCACCTTGAGGGTTATAGTCAGTAAGCTGGGGTCCATTCAGAGATATAGACATTAGGTCGGTAGGGTGTCTGGGCGTAATCCAACCCTCCAGTCATTTTTATTCTTCCCATCAGAGAAAGCCTCTTTCTGCAGCAGCAGTGTGAACAGGAATCAGGAGAATGATTCTGACAATGGCCAGCACATTTCGAAATTGTTGATCCTGCACATCCATAAGAATCACTTTCTGCCACAATTTCAGAGACTTACAACTTTCAACAGACAGCAAGTGAAGTATGTGCTTTTTAAGTCTAGCCACCCAGCAGTACCAAAGCAACATCAACTCCACGGGACTCTAGGACCATTTTATAATGATCAACAATTGTTTGAATTGCTTGATCTCCATATGTTGAAGTGCCTCTGTGGATGTTGGTCAGACTGAAAATTTAAAGCTCTTGCAGCTAGTAGCACTTTATTGGTCGTGAAGGACTGAAAGCTAGATTCAATGTGCTGTGATGTTTTCTGAAGAATTTTTGATCTCTGAAATTGTGGCTTCTATAATGTCTGAAGGAGAACCTGATCTGTGCCTGCTAGTTTCATTAGTTAGGTCAACACTGTTGTACTGAGTTAGGTTCTCGTTTACAAATGTAAGTGTTATGTGGTGAAGAGTTTCTTGATTTGAGAGACCATTTAGTTTTTGAATTGTGCTTTCTACTCTGCTGTGAACTTTTTCAACAGTGGCATCCTCTTGCTGAAAGCACAGACTAAGAGCAGATAAGCAACCAAAAAACACTTTCAGAAAGTTCATGTATATAATACATTTTAAAGTCTTAAGCACTTTAAGTATTCCTAGTGCTTTCTGGCCATGATCCTGCTTGTTTGTCAGTGACACATGTTCCAGGTGAGGCACTAATGCAGCCCAGTTCCTTTCAAGAGCAGAAATGGCCCGTTCTCTGTGTGCAAGCCACCTAGTGCCACCAGTGTTAACTGGTTTGACCACATTAATATTTAACAGGGATCCTGTTTCCTGTAGGCCTTTCCAACTTTTTGGTGACCTGTGGTAAAACGAGTAAATGTTCAGTAGAAGTTGTTCTAATGACTTGTAAAAGGGACAGTCTCTGAACGAATCCTTAATAGCAAGCTCTAAACGATGTGCACAGCAGTGTATGTCAATGAGGTATGGGCACTGGAAATCTTGCTTTATTCAACTAAGGACACCTGAAGTGCTCCCCAACATTACAGCAGCACCATCAGATGCCGCACTTATCAGCTTATGTTTCCAACCACCATCCTTTAAGCCACCTTCACCCTCTAAAGCATTAATCACAGCATTTAAAAATGCTTTCTGAATTAGGGACACCGACTGGTTTCAGTGCAAGAAATCGTGTTACAGGCAGGCCATTTTCAAAACACGTACATAAATGCCTCCTCCTCAGTCACACTTTTATCTGTGCAGGAATCAACAAGAAAAGAAAAGAAGTCATTGTCTTGTAGTAGACTAGCAGTAGTGCTTTGAATATCTTGGGCAATATAGCGAATGAAGACACGGCATTGCTTGTCACTGCTGTAACTGTGACCCATAGCATCATCCCCATGATTTCTTCTTTGTAAATCTATCAACCCAGGAAAATCCCTGAAAGGCCTTTCAGTCTTAGCAACATAATATGCTGTACAGAACAATTTACAAATTTGATCCATTTCTTTTTGTTCCATGAACTGTATGGATTTCTCTATTGGTCTTTCTCCAACTTTTGTTTTATTTGCAATGTATGCCCTCTCAGCAGTTTTGTGTGCTACGGACACTTCATGTGCTGAGATAATGTGTACTCTAAAAGTACTGCATCCAGTTCTGAAATTATTTTGCTTTGGCTTTTATCATAACTCTGACACCATGTACACAACATGGCACATTTATCGGTGTCATATGTAAGCCACTTCCTGCCCTTTTTCCAGGACTCCTGAAATTTTCT
Organism: Neoceratodus forsteri; assembly: GCA_016271365.2. Taxonomy (NCBI): domain Eukaryota; kingdom Metazoa; phylum Chordata; order Ceratodontiformes; family Ceratodontidae; genus Neoceratodus; species Neoceratodus forsteri. The sequence continues at coordinate 6,791,553 of JADMNL010000040.1, forward strand.
AACTTTCGGGGCCTTAACCTTGCTTTCAGTACAAGCGGTAGCACTTGAGGAAACTTCAGTGGTCACAACAGTTTCACTGTCTGGGCAAGGAGTTTGTGGGGTTATAGCTGTGCCTGTAGTAGTTGTACTAGTACTTGGTGTTAGGGAATCAGAGTCAGCTCCCGCAGTCTCAGAACGCTTTCTCTTAAATCCAAATTTAAAAAGACTCATGGTGTCTGCCTGGTTGTTTGGAGCTGAACTTGTGAATACTGATTTTAAGAATTTTTTATTTGTGTGTTACTCAGTATTAATAAATGCAACAAGGAAAAAAGTGTGTCTTGTCTTTTTTCATAATAAACTTAAGAAAATTGTGTGTTGTCTGATTATTTGTTATAACAGGTGATAATCAAGACAGTATATAGATTTTAGATAGTCCACACAGACAGCGTAGCTTACCAGCTTGTAAAAAGCTTGAGATGTTTTATAATATTCAGATTTTAGACAGTCCAAAAACTACAGCGTAGAGCTTGTGAAAAGCTTAACAGATGTTTTTTTATAACAGTATACAGACTCCTCATAAAGTAGCTTTATTAGCGTGTAAAAAAGCTTTTAAGATATATTTTTTCTCATTACCTTTTTATTTAGATTTTCTGTAGTCTGTAAGCCACAGAGTAAAATTTTTTTAACAGATCCCCTAAATTTTAGGTAATTTTAAGAGATTCTTTAACACATACACTAAGTTTGTAAAAGTACAGTATAATGAGCTTTTTATATAGTCAGCAACTGTGTGAATATTTAGACACACATGACTATCACTACTAGTCTATATAATAGCTCCCTCCTCCTCACACAGTATTTAGTATCTAGCTCTCTTTTTATAGGTAATTAGAACAGTACCAGTATAAGCTGATCTTTATTTTTTATTTAGCTTCAGTTAGACAGAGACAGCTAAGCTTACTATATGTTAGTTCCTGCAATGTAGCTGCCTCCTCCTGCTGTAAATTTAGTGCTGTGCCAAACTTATAGAATTAAACTAGTATCAGGCACTATCTGGAATCTGGCAACCGTTTAAATCAGTCTGCAAATGCAATGCTTCCCAACAATAAGACCTGTCTCACTAGTCTCACCCCACCCCAGAGTATCACATGGCTATGGCTTTCTTCTGCTGTCGCTGAAACCAGAGCACGGTCTGCAGGCAAAATTCCTGTTCTATGCTGCTTCTGTTCTTTTGTCTCCCTCTAATCTGTTTGTTCTTCTACGATGTCGATTTCTCCCTCTTCACGGTCTCACACACTCTCACCTCTACCTCCTCTCTAACTCCTAAATATCCCTGCCTATAAACACTCCACAATCTTAGTTTTATTATTCAGAGCTCTTAAAAGAGCTTTTGGGTCTTTTTTTTTAAACACAAGTTAGCTTCGCAATCTGAGCAGCAGACTACTTGATCTACTGCATCGACCGTTTTCTCAAAGTCAAGTGACAGAATGGCGCTGAACTGTGTACCATGTGGCGAGTTCAAGAAGCGGGTGAGCGGTCCCAATACACCAATTGGTATCTGGCCAAGAGCGACCGGACAACGGATCTACGCATGCGGCTTGGCTGATGACTGTGCCAGTCAAATTAAGGGCAGCCGCCGCGTTTCAGTACTGTCTGTATGTACTGTCAGCTGACAGTTACCAGCAGCACACTCGTGATCACCTCAGAGAGCTGGCGGCTCCCCCAACCTCTAAAAAAAAAAGGACAGAAAACCGCAATGACAAAAAAAACAAACAAACGGAGCTCTGCACAAATACCTTAGGTGCCCCAGTGGGCAGGCACAAAACAGCAGTAGGTGTCCAGCGGTAAAAGTGCCTGCCCTGGGGCACCTAAGGTATAGGAATTTCGCACCCTGCACAGGCATCATTTTTGGAGCGCAAGTTGTGGCAATCATGTCCAGAATTTAGATTACTTTTAGGTGGTCTAACTATCTGGGTGGATATTGCACATCTGTGTCCGAAAAACGGACGTGGGCTGCTTAAAAATCTCGCTCGCTGTGTTTACATGGCCCATTACTCCACTAGTATTTAGAATTGTACTAGAATATCCCAGCTGGGTTATTCCAAATGCTGCCGCCATGTTGGCATTCTGGTTTACACTGCTGGAATATCCATTCCGAATACTGAGCATTCTCATGGGAATACTGCTGGTCATACCATTCTAGCAGTCCATCAGCTCTGTGCATGCTTTAAGCAAGCAATAATATCCGACAGGGTGGGCGGTATCGGGCTACACCAGACCACCCAGGGGCGTAATGAAGCTCGACGCTGGAGGCAGTGGGTCTTATAGTATATGACCTGGGAGCACAAGAAGTTAAATGACTTGCTCAGGGTCACACAGTATGCAAGAGGGGGCTGATGGGATTCAAACCCAGGTCTGTACCTCAGCGCCCTTAACCACTAAACTATACTGCCTTTTGCTGAAGAGAGCAGCAGAAGTAATGTAGATCTTTTTTTTAAATATGCTTATTGGTGCCATGAGTGGGGGAAGCCAATGCCAAGGGGGAAAGAAACTTCAAGTTGGAAGCATGATGGCTTTTTAAGTGCTCAGGTAACCACGTGACACAACCAACTGCTGCCAGTAGCGTGTTTGTAACTAAAATATAATAAAACAAAAAGAATTTAAGGTCCCAATGAATGTAACAATTTTGGGTGTTTTTGCTAGAGCTCAACATTTTTGGGACGGGATCTTTGCTGCTGTTTTGGTGGGGGTTGGCTCATTTGCTTGCCAAGTGAGAAAAAGAAAAAGGCTGACTTTTTTTTTAAATGCATTTGGGATGATTCTGGTCGTGGCACTGCTGGCTGAGTCGGTACTAGTTATTTCCCAGTCTCTGTTGGTATTTAATGTAACCCTTTGGCAAGGGTCTCGGCCAGTCAGAGACCAGGCCATTTTCAAGTCATTTTCCAAATTGAGATAATTACACAGTTGGTGGGAAAAATAATTTAATAGCTAACAGGGCAAATTGGATTGGATGACGATATGGAGTATTATAAAAGATTTAATAAACTAGACGGTCATATATTCACAGAACTATGTATTATGAACAATTCATATCAGACACCAATAAAGCAAGCAGTACATAAGATTAACACAAATGATACATGTTTTAAATGTAAGTCTCACAAAGGATCTCTAGTTAATATACTGTGGGAGTGCCCATACAGCATTGATTTGTGGGACTCTCTGTGAAGGACATTTCAAGAAGCATTACCTGTGCATGGCAATTTCATTCCAGAGTCATGCATTTCAGAAGTATTACCTGATAATTTAACACACGATCAAAAATACCAATTATCTATGATCTCTATTATTACAAAATGTTTCATAATGAAAAACTGGGCTAATGTACATATAACGGAAGGCATAAAAATATACTGCAAGCTCTGGAATATGAAAACATTCTATACAGTAGTTTTAAAAAAGAATTTATGATGAAAGATGGGGTAAAGTCATTGGAATTTTACCTGAGGAATTTGAAATAAGATAAAAACAATCATGGGGGGAGCGTAGCCAGCAGCCGAGCTGTGAACAGCCTTTCAGCACAGCTCCACATATAGACGCGGTTTTATTTAAAAATTATTGCTACACAGCTATTAATTTTCTTTTTATCAACAATAAAAGAAAAAAATCCTTTTGGCCACAGAACGATCACAAATTTGTAGAAGTGGTGAACTGTCTATTGGAGCTATGATCTGTGGAAGGAAGATGGCACCCAGCCTGGGGGGAGCTCGCTCAAAGGAGCCAAAAGCGGGTGGCAGTAAAGACCCACAGCCAGGATTTGGGGACCAGGACAGGTCCTAGTCATTCAATGCTGCGCTATTACGGGCGATCCAAGTCTTGGATCACAAAATGGAGAATTTCAGCACAGAAATGAAGTAGCTCAAAACACGGGTGGGAGCTCTGGCGAAGGAAATGAATGGAGCGACCAAAATGTCAACAAAGCCCTTGATGTTGTCTTGGGCCTAACTAAAGAGAACAGCTTGCTGTGGTGGAGTCTGGAGAATTTAGAAAATGCAGCTCGAGCCAATCACATTCGGGTGCTGGGTCTACCAGAGGAGATGAAGGAAGAAAATTCCTCAACTTTTATGAAAGACAGGCTCAAAAATTTACTGCACCTCGAGGCAGACTTTGAAATCTTAAAAGTGTATCATATCTCACTACAGGGAGGTCAGCCCCAGGCAGCTATGAGAGAGTACCCATTCCCTGGACCGTCATGCTGGAGTTCCACACCTCAACAGAGACAGACCTACCTAATTCTCCAAAATGCCAAAACCCAAAGTCCACTTCAGTGGCAAGACACAAGGATGCATTTCTTTCCGGACTTAAGCTATGCCACTCGGATGAGGAGGAACAGCTTTGATGGGGTTCGGGCTTACCTCTGTGCTTTAGGGGTACATAACGCTCTGTTAATGCCTGCTAGTCTATGGATCTTGTATGGAGGTAAGGCATTCGTTTTCCGATGCAATGGAGGCAACCAAGCTGCTAGTGAAAACAGAGAAGCAGTTTTCTGCTCGGAGTGCCAGCTCTGACTCTGATGGGGTACAGGATGCTTAAATTCATTCATCAAGTGGACCTAGGGCACTTCAGAAAGGATCGGGCATGGAGGCTGAGAGGTCTGTGCTTGGGACATGTCTTCTGTTAAATGAGGGCACACTTTGCAAACTGGCATCATGAAAATTAGTTCATGTGTCATGTGTTATGATAAACTTCTTTTTTGGGACTGCCACCGATTTGGGGAAACATTCAAAATGGTGTGAAACAGCGCAAAACGTCTGCTTTTGGTATAGTTCGCCCTTCCCCCCCTTGTCTTCTTCATTCTGGACTCTATTTCCCACTCAATACTTACTAGTAGAGGTGCCAGCATTTTATGTTACATGCATGTTTGTTATATCCTATTTGTATAAGATTGCCCTAATGATAATCTGTTTCTTTTCTAAGGATGATGTGACGGAGTTGTTACCAGCAGTGTTGCTGGAATCGTTTTAGCTTACTAATTTAGCAAAGTTAAAATGCTAATCTTAAACCATGTTTTATATGCTATGTACAGGAGAGGAGGGTAGTGTGTTATTTTGCATCCCGATGGTGATGGGATGGGATGTTTAACCCTTTGACAGGGTGCATGATCATGAATGAACATTTGTTATGTCCCTGCTCATGGCTATAATGGCCATTATTAGACATTTTTTCCCCTTTGGACAATATCACTGGAGCTGGATAAATATATCCAACATGTTTTATTATAACCTACTTTTTTTTTTTTTATTTAGTTGTTTAACCAGGTATAGCACACTAAGCTGAAAGCTTTTTTACAGGAGCGACCTGGGAGCACAAGGAGGTTAAGTGACTTGCTCAGGGTCACACAGTATGCAAGTGGAAGCTGTGGGATTCAAACCCAGGTCTGGTCTGCTGGATGTCACCAGATTTGCAGCTCAGAACCTTAGACCACTGCGCTATACTGCCTCGACTTGCTAAAAGACTTGTTTAAAGACTCGCAGCCCCCCATGTGTTGTATCACTGAACAGGGGTTCGTCAGCTTTGTTACTGTAAGAATGATGTGACTGCGCTTTATGCAAGCCTATGATTTATGCAATGCCTGCCTGTTGGCTAGTATATGTAATGCTTATTTACATAATCAATAAAATATCATTACAAAAACAAAAACTTGGTGGGTGGAATATCCTAGTTTTAACAGTGAAGTTCACAGCTGATGTATGCTTACAATGATAGAAACTTAAAGGAATGGAAATTTATTTCACGATGCTAAACCACTTGCTTAAGATAAACAATGCTTTCTTGTGCACTGACTGTACATAAGATTTAAAGAATGCATGTTGAAAATGTATTTTTTAATCAATTTATGTATACATGTTAATTCCAAATTAGCTGTATTTATTTATTCTCCCTTGGTATTAGCTGTGTACAGTATATTTTCTCAGAAAAGAATAAACATTTTTTTTTTTACTTTGCAGCCAGGAGGAGGACTGCAGGATTCTGGTACATGCATCCTCATTGGAACCACCTGACTGGCAATTTCAATGCGGGTTCAGCAATAGGCAATGGCATCTAGTCGTTAGAGCACAGAACTATAGTACAGTAATAGTAATTGTTTATTTAACAGTGAGCATTCCAGTGATCAAGGCGTTGAAATACAGCTTCCAATACAAGGTAGCAATGAAGCAAAAATGGAGGGCAAATGAGACCAATCTGAATCTAGACCTAACAGGTAAAGTGCAAAAATGCAATAAAAAACAAATACAACTGAGACATTTGTGCAAATCCAGACTGCAAATCATCAGGGAAGGCTTGTCCCGCAGGTAGTTCTTAAGTTTGTATTTAAAGGAGGACAAGGAGATGGTACGTTGCAGGTCCAGGGGTAGCAAGTTCCAAAGGACAGGGTTGGTCATTGTGGACGCTTGCTCTCCAGTCAATTTAGGTCTCCATGATGGCACCAGCAACACCACCTTGCCCTAGGACATTGTTGCCCTGGCAGATGTGAAAGGGGGAGGTCAGAAGACTGCTAATGTACTGGGGGCCTAACTCATTTCGGGTTTTATATGGAAGTAAAGGAACCTTGAATTCAACCCAGAGCCCAAATTAAAGGGTTACTATGTTCTAACCTCCCCTCGCCCCAGCATTCTGTGCTACACTACAGGACTATATTGGACATCACAGGTTTAAATCCTATCCCAGTCGCTCATTAAGTAAATCACTTGATCTTCTGGTGCTTCAGTCACAAATTGGAATGCAGGTGATACACACAGAAGGAAGCAAGCTAGAATAAAAGCCCTTCTAGTCAGTCCGCCATTATCTGCTGTGCATATGACACTGCTTCTCATCTGAGCAATGTGGGATAAATACACTGGAAATAAGAAAGGAGGAGGACCATGTCAAAGGAGAATGGCACACAGTTGCAAACTGTGCTACTGGCCAAACTGGACAGGACGTAGAATATACACAGAAATCTAGGGGCAGAAAAAGACTCATGGTCCATCTAAACTTCCTGGTTCATAGCTAGAATCTCACTGGTCCAGAATAAATTTGCATGAAATTTTCAAAACTGCACATGAATGGGCTGGCCCAATAACATAGCAATCACACTACCACTGGATATGCCAGTGACCCGGGTTCGGGAACAGATTCAGGTTGCTCAGTGTCTGGCCAGGGGAAGGAGGACTGAACATTCCAGGGACTGCTCTACCCCCTTGGTGAGGGAAGACACAGCATTCTACTAGCTGTCTGCAACCAGGTGAAAGCAAGAAGACGGCAGAGTGGGACTGCAGCAAGGGGAGGGGCTGCTGCCAGATGCACGTGCACCACTGTGCATGTGTGTGCACATCACAGCACCCTGGCACCTTTGGACAGAAAATCCAGGAGCTGGAGGAAAAAGCCTTGACCCACTGTAGGTGGGCACCCAACAGACCTACGCACCACCAACTTGGCAGGCCGTCCACCACTATTGTGGCCACAGGTAAGTGGTGAATAACCGGTAAGTCCATGAAAAGGTCGGTGCTGGGGTTGGAGGGGTGCCATCAGGTGAGTTGGGGAGCAATAAAAAACTTGGTTAAAAAAAGTAAAAGACCTGTACATGCAAGTCAGATGCTCCTTCAATCTAAAAATAATTTGGGGAGGCAGAAAAACACCTGTCCAGGATATCTAAGACTATCCCCAGTATTTACGAACATCCACTGGCACATAGACTGATTTCTGTAGGAATGCTTACCAGCATTATAGGAATGATTTGTAGGACGTATGTTTGTACTGAAATAGGCTAGGGTAGCACGGTCAATGCATGGTAGATGGTTTGAATGCTTGTGCAATGCAGGTTTGGTTGTTCACTCTCTCTGTCCCTGCTACAGGGCCTACCACCAGGTTAACTAATAGATCCTGTGACTCTCCACAGACCTCCCGTCCCCTCCCTCCTCTGAAGTGGGCCTCCTAGTTGTTTTCAGGGCCAGGCTGAAGTCTTCAGGTGGTCGAGCTTTATGAGTTAGTAGGCCCAGCCTTGTGGAACAAGCTCCAGAGATCTTTTAAGCAAGGCCCCCCTTGATGGAGGCCTTTAAGAGGGACCCGAAGACCTTTCTGTTTCAGAAGTTTTTTAGTCTCACTTAATTAGCCTCACTGATGCCACCCATTCTTTTTACTGTATTAGAGGTTTTTTATATATTAATAGTTTTCTGTACTAAGTTATTTTATATTATTTGATGTATTGTTGAATTCTGTAAGGCACTGTGAGTTCCAGGGAATAGGTGCTTGATAAATAAAGGCTACCGCTATTACTATTACTACTACCACCACCCTTTTCAGGTACCCTAGATACAAGACCCTCTTGAGAAGGGTTCCACTCTTACAGATGCCACAGGGACAAGGTCTCCTTAGACCAAAGGTATACCAGGCAAGATTCCCATGTATCCCAAGAAAAGAGATGAGCTGCTGGAGGAGGGGAGGATGGTGGGTGCAACAAAAACAAGGTTTGAGTACTGCTCGGTGTGGCTGTGTGGTATGTGCCACCTGCTGCCCCTCTGAACCATACAGTTTGCCCTAGAATTCATTGATACACTGGGGATTTGTGTAGGACTGCTTAAGCGGTGTAACTGGAGTGGCTGGCGGAACATTAGGTAACGAATATGTTTGTACTGAAGCAGGTTAGGATTTGAATACAGTCCATGTACAATACATAGGTTTGAAAGCTAGTGCAATGTAGGTATGGCTGTTCGCTCTCTCTGTCCCTGCTGGATGGACAACCACCCTTCTGAGGTACTGTGAAGGTGCAAATCTACTTGAGGAGGGTTACACCCCTACAGGAGCCACAGGGACATCATCATCTTGGACCAAAGATAAGGAGGAAGCTCAGAAAAGCAGATCCAAAGGGGTTTAATGGAACGTTCAAAACACTTACTGACAATATGGCAGTATATGCAGTGTCCGTAGCTCCGAAGGATGTACACTCACTTCTGAGGCTGGATGATTGGAAGGTTGTGGGTTCTAGTCCCATACCAGGAACTTGAATAAAATCCCAATGCTGACACTGTAGTGCATTATGAGACGGGCGCTGCACTCCTGAGGTGTCCAGATGGCGGCCTGTTCTGGTGGTTGTTTTAGGTAGATGTTAAAAATCCCACGGCTCCTCTTGAAAAGAGGAGGGGAATTTTATTGAAAATATTTAAGACAAAACAAAATGAAAAACAAACACCGAATACAAAAATGCAATAAATCAAGAAGACTCCATCAAAGACAAGTGCTTTCACCTAGAGACTGAAGGATTGGGAAATAAAGAAACAAAACTGTTCAGTGCAAAAAGCAGCATACATCGAAAATCTGAACTCTGTGCACACTACATACAAAGAAGCAATGGAGACTTGCTCTATTTCCAGACAGCTTACATTACTTTATGCAGGATTCTTCCTTCCAAAGGGTCAAGAAGGTGTTCTTAAGATAACAGAGTTTTTCATGTAAATAAGTTTTAGTTAAAGCAGACTCACATACTTTAAAAATGGACCGATATGAGGCTGTGAGCTGTTGTAGCACAGACTAGCACCTGGCCTGCCACGAATACTATTTCAAGCAATCTAGAGTAACCATAAGGGTGCTGCTATCGTACCTCCGAAGTTGTGCAGACAAATCCCCAAGAATCAAACATCCGTAAGTTTTCTTCTCTAACCACGGAGCATCCCATCTTATAGCCCGGGCAGACCAGAATCCTGTACTAAACTTACATTCCAAGAAGAAATATTGCATAGTCTCAGTTTCATTATCACATTCCGGATAAGGGCAATAATGTTCCTCCACCACCTTGTGCTTACTATTCCCCAAACTCTCAACATGCCATACAGTAGCTACACAGCCAGAGCACATTCCACATGTATACTGGAATTCTAGAATCCATTAACAGGTTATAACCAAGGGTCTTCTATGAGGGAGACAGTGCTTGAAATCAGGTTCCTGTATACACAGGCCACCCACTACCATATGATAGAACTGCTTCCACTGCAGTGACACAATTTGTTGTTTAGTAAGATTCAACTTTAGAAGTTTTTACAAACTATGTCTACCACAATCTGGTATATCTAACTGCTGCAGCACTCTTTGGGGGCACAGTGTGCCACTTATCAAAATACTTAACAACATTCCCTGCAATCCAGAAACCTGCCAGTGAGGTAGGATTTGTCAGCCCCAGTCTCAGTGAGCCATGAAAAAACAAAGTGTTAACAAAGACTACAGGGTTCACCATGTTGAGACCTCCTTTACTTTTTGGTAAGTAGGCAATCTTCCACTTAACAGGGTTCAGACAGCTTCCCCACACCATCTGACAGGAAATGCTAAAGATGCGTGTCTCCAATTAAACTGAGGGTGGAAAAACAGAATTAAGATATAAAAGTATAGGAAGTAAAAATTGCCAAATTATGTGAACTCTCTTAAATTTAGACAGTTTTCTGGGTTCCCAATGGTTTACTTCATTTTCACATGACAGTCTTTCTGCTCAGTTATAAGCTGCCAGATCCCCACCCTGAAGCAAGCTTACCCCCAGCACTTTAATAGGGTCTTCAACAATCCTGACTCCCACAATAGAGGGGGGTTTGGGGAACAGATCACCCAGCTGTATGCCTTTATTTTTGTCCACGTTAATCTGTGACTCGGACATGGCTGAGAATGAAAATATCACCTAAAGAACCGCCTGCCCTAAAGGGATGTCAGAAATGAATCGGCATACATCATCCGCGTATGCTGCAAGTTTTAAAGAAAGCCTCCTAAAGGAGGGGGAATCCCTTTAATGTTTGGATCCCCTTTTATTTGTGGATTAGTGGGTCCAGAGCAAAAACATACAGAAGAGGGCTCAAGGGAATCCCCCGGTGTCCTGGCCAAATTTCCCCCATTTGTTAAAAAATACCACCCATATAGCTTAATCTGGTTTAATTTCACTTTGTTTTAGGGTTACCACCTTTTAAGAAGCCAAAAGTGAGACATTTCTTACTGAAACATGGTTTTTCACAGGAGAGTATGCAACCTCGACCAATGCAACAGACTTGTTTTCTCGAAATAATCAGAATTAAGGCTAAATAGCTCGTTTGACGAGCTACCCTAGTTATTCCGAGAGCCAGGACCTCTCAAGGTCAGAGGGCATTCCCCTACCGTGCGCCCCACTGGTATAACTCCCTCCCTGCCAGTGTCTCAAACTCACTAACCTTAGCTTGCTTTAAGCCCAGGCTCAGAAACTTCCTGCTTAGCTCTCGCAAATGCAACTGCCGCTAGCCTAGTATAACAAAAAAATATATATATACTCTGTTTGACAATGCTCACTGGCGGCCCCCACTTCCTTTCCCTACTAATTCCTCCTCCCCTATCTCCCTCCCTTCTACTCCCACCAGCTCTCCCCTGACCATAAGTTTTGCACCTTTTGTTATCTTTTGCTTCGTTGGAGATTTATTGTAACAAAATTGTAATTGAACTGTAACTTTTTGTTTGTAAGTACTGTGTCCCTTGTACACTGTTCTGATGTCCTCTTTGTGACGAGGTACCTTTGTAAATGAGCCTCTGACTCAAAGGTTTCTAAACTGATGTTTAACTAAATAATAATAATAAATAATAATAAATATTGTAGTTTCTTAGTTGTTTATATTGTTTCTTATCATTTTAAGGTATTTTAGTTAAAGTATTGCAGTTTTCTGCAACATTTAGTGGAAAGTTAGAAAATATTTTTTATACTATAAAATCAGGACATGTAGTATTTTTCCTGTTTTTTTTGCAGGACACAACTGCCCAAATCAGGACTGTCCTGCGAAAACCAGAACAGGTGGTAACCCTACTTTGTTTGCATCTGTATTTCCCCACCACTACCACCACCACAGAGATGAGGCTGAAAATTGGCAGAATTGCCTAGCCCAGACAATAAAAACAAACAAAGAAGAAGAAATATGGAGAGAGAGAACATAGCCAATGATGAACAAGATAATTGATAGAGAAGTAACTGAAGAAGAATGTACGGCACACCATTCAGGCCCCACTCATGGTGGAATTACATTATAATGTATGGTAGAACGTTGTTATAGGTAGAAATCTACCTTTTTATAATGTATGGGTAGCCCTTATTACCCACTGAAAACAAACTGTTTACAACCTTGTAATCCCACTGTTGTGATGTCAGAACCTTACAAACCTCTCTCGTCTATGTCACAGCAGTGGGTTTACAAAATGGAATGCCAGTGTAATTCAGTATTCTTTACACCCAGAATGTGATTGTTAGCTTTAGTACAGTATTCAAATAACATTCCAATTCTGTCAGTTTACTGTTACTGAGTCTAGCAATCGCTATGTCTGATAGAGATTTTAACTCTGGTGCTATTTCAGCCCGCTGTTGTTCAGTCTATGTAGCCTAATAGTTTTCCTACACAATCATGTGGCCGTAGTGCAGATTGATTAATAAGGTACGGCTAAATTACCTGTGTTCGGTTGGGGGGGGATGTAACTTCTCATGTTGAGTCCCATACACTATAAATGACAATGCCTGATGTACAGGTGATAACCATGGTGTAATTATCTCTCATGGTTGCTAGGGCAATGGTAAACCTCTCGAGCTGCGCTCTCGAGGGTTACGGATGCCCTAGCAACCACTCAAGGTTATAACACCATGGTTATCACCTGTACATCAGGCATTATCCTCTATATAATGTTTTACCATCGATGTAGCGTCCGATGTTGTTAACCCATCGATGGTATGTCACATCGATGGGTTAACAACCGGGAACGGCCTGGGCATGCACGCAACTGGATCGGACAGCCTTGAAACGGCCACAGCGGTGAGAGCAGAGCAGCGGTGACATAAAAAAAAACTGCAGTAAGGAACTACTTTCTTTTCTAAAAACACCTAAATGGTACCATACACTATAAAATATAATGTATAGTACATCGATGGTTAACTGTTTTTTTAACGCATCTCAAGGTTGCCATGGCGACAGAAATCTCTCGAGCTTTGTTCTCGAGGTTTACATGGTGGAACTGGCAACCTCTCGATGGTTAACAAACCGGTTAACCATCGATAACCATACATTATCCTCTATATAGTGTATAGTAGATTATTGTTCTGTATAGAAATCCATCCTTTTCAAAATGCTGTTATAACACAGTTCAAAGGTCATGGAATGTAATTGTACCCTTCAGTGGCAGAGCAGCATTCTAGAACCTCTACAGACTGCACAGGGCAGTTTCATTGTGACAGAGAAAAAAACACGATGCACACATTTCACATAATACTATACACTATAAAAATACAGGATAAGCAACTTTATGCATAACCAGTGTGTTCTGTCACCTCGGGGCTCTGATTCCCACTGACCTCTCCTGCTCATCCAGAATTCTCTATATACTGTATTACACTACATTACGACCTTCCACATGGAGGAGAGGTAAAAACCTTTTTGAGAATATTTCTGGGGATCCAAGGCCTTAGGTCACCGTCCCTCCAGGCTTAATACTGTAGTTTAATTATTAATTGTCTGAACATTCACTGATGTACTGTAAAATGTGATTATATATCCTGTACTGTATTATTTTACATTGTTTGAATATTCATTGATATACTGGAAAACATGATTGCATATTACATACTGTATTATTTTATGCGGTCTGAACATTCATTGAGCTAGTGTAAAACATTGCATATTATGTACTGTATTATTTTATGCGGTCTGAACATTCTTTGGTATATTGTAAAACATGATTGCATATTATATACTGTATTATTTTATGCGGACTGAACATTCTTTGAGCTAGTGTAAAACATTGCATATTATGTGCTGTATTATTTTATGCGGTCTGAACATTCATTGAGCTACTGTAAAACATTGCATATTATGTATTGTGTTATTTTATGCAGTCTGAACATTCATTGAGCTAATGTAAAACATTGCATATTATGTACTGTGTTATTTTATGCGGTCTGAACATTCTTTGAGTTAGTGTAAAACATTGCATATTATGTACTGTATTATTTTATGCGGTCTGAACATTTGAGCTAGTGTAAAACATTGCATATTATGTATTGTATTATTTTATGTGGTCTGAACATTCTTTGAGCTAGTGTAAAACATTGCATATTATGTACTGTATTATTTTATGCGGTCTGAACATTCATTGAGCTTGTGTAAAACACTGCATTCTTTGATCTAGTGTAAAACATTGCATATTATGTACTGTATTATTTTATGCGGTCTGAACGTTCTTTGAGCTAGTGTAAAACATTGCATATTATGTACTGTATTATTTTATGCGGTCTGAACATTCTTTGAGCTAGTGTAAAACATTGCATATTATGTACTGTATTATTTTATGCGGTCTGAACATTCTTTGAGCTAGTATAAAACATTGCATATTATGTACTGTATTATTTTATGCGGTCTGACCATTCATTGAGCTAATGTGAAACATTGCATATTATGTACTGTATTATTTTATGCGGTCTGAACATTCTTTGAGCTAGTGTAAAACATTGCATATTATGTACTGTATTATTTTATGCAGTCTGAACATTTGAGCTAGTGTAAAACATTGCATATTATGTACTGTATTATTTTATGCGGTCTGAACATTCTTTGGTATATTGTAAAACATGATTGCATATTATGTACTGTATTATTTTATGCAGTCTGAACATTCTTTGAGCTAGCGTAAAACATTGCATATTATGTACTGTATTATTTTATGCAGTCTGAACATTCATTGAGCTAGTGTAAAACACTGCATATTATGTACTGTATTATTTTATGCGGTCTGAACATTCTTTGGTATATTGTAAAACATGATTGCATATTATGTACTGTATTATTTTATGTGGTCTGAACATTCATTGAGCTTGTGTAAAACACTGCATTCTTTGATCTAGTGTAAAACATTGCATATTATGTACTGTATTATTTTATGCGGTTTGAACATTCTTTGAGCTAGTGTAAAACATTGCATATTATGTACTGTATTATTTTATGCGTTTTGAACCTTCTTTGAGCTAGTGTAAAACATTGCATATTATGTACTGTATTATTTTATGCAGTCTGAACATTCACTGAGCTTGTGTAAAACATTGCATTCTTTGATCTAGTGTAAAACATTGCATATTATGTACTGTGTTATTTTATGCGGTCTGAACATTCTTTGAGTTAGTGTAAAACATTGCATATTATGTACTGTATTATTTTATGCGGTCTGAACATTCTTTGAGCTAGTGTAAAACATTGCATATTATGTGCTGTATTATTTTATGCGGTCTAAACATTCTTTGGTATATTGCAAAACATGATTGCATATTATGTACTGTATTATTTTATGTTAATTGAACATTTGTTGATATTGTATAACATGATTGTATATTATGTAATCGAGTATTTATGTTGTCTGAACATTCACTGATATACTGCAATATGTGAAAGCATATTATGCACCATATTACTTTATGTTGACTGAACATTCAATGATATATTTTAAATCCTGATTGTATACTATGTACTGTATTATGGTATGCTGTCTGAACACTTATTGAATATTCTTTGTCACTGCCCAGTTACTCTCCGTTGAAGCAGATGGCCCATGCGTGGAATAGTTGCAGCTAAGCAGTTGAGGGGTGGAACCTGATAATATAGAGCCCTTGAGAAGCAGGTAAATGTTCTGGAGAGAACCTGATAGTTGGTAAATTGGTAGTTGTTGGGGTAAAAGTCACCGGTGCATATGCCCAATAGTTGCTGGGGCGAGTGCCAGAGTATGTATGAATGTAGTATGAAAGATCAGGGCACAATCTGATATGAGTAGGATGGTACGAGTGCTGAGCCCTGAAGAGGGGACAAGAACCACCACCTGGGCAGGCTTTTGGACAGAGCTTAATGAGGAGAAGCAGCAAACCAAACACCCAACAAATACAGGAGGGTGAAGCATGGCTAAGGCAACTGACAACCAAGGTACCAAGAGGAAGAAAGCAAGATGGATAGCCAAGGCAAGGCCCATAATGGGAGGTTCAGAGGGACACAGATGGATCACAAAGCCAGCAGGAACAGGAGCACTGCCTAGGAGAGGAGGCCATGGAGCTGCAGCAGATGCCAATGATGGGAACCCAGAAGTGCAACTGGCACCCAGGAAAATTGAGCAGGAAGCAACCACAGGGGAGAAGATGAGGCAGGGAGCAGCAGTCCAGCAGCGGCTCATGGTGGAGTGCAGGAGCCATGGAGGAAGCACTGAGAGCCAGCAGCAGCAGCGAGGGATGCATGGAGCAGTGGTGGGTGGGAAGCCAGGAGCAGCCCGAAGGCACAGAAACTGGGATGCTGGAAGGCCATGCAGTAGACTTGGATGGACCAGCAGGAGAAGCAAGGAAGCAAGCAGCCAGGAAGTAAGAAGGTGGGTGGGAGAACTGGCATCCATGCAGCTGATGCAGAAAAGAATGTCTAAAGGATGCTTCAGCATGCATGGTTAAATGCTACTTGGTGGGGGGGAAGGGCATGGCGTGTGTCAGCTGCTGCTCCAGTGAACCACAGGCAGAGCCCTATTACAAATTCTGCTGATAAACCTGGCAACGTCTGGCCCTCATTTTCTGCCATAAAGCAGGTGTTTTAAAAATCTACTGGAGCAACTGACATACACATATAAACATTTTGAAAATATTTCTTAAGATTCATTTTAATAATTTTTTAGATAACTTTGCATAGAGGTTGAAGGTACTTGCAGTCATATGCTTGTACTGGCCAAACAACTTTTACGGTTTTCTTTAAATCGCTAGTGCCTTCAATGTTTCTTGCCTAAAGGTTACACAAAGTTCCTGTCTCTGGAGGAAGGCTTTATCTTTCCCACGGGGATAAACCTGCACACAGCTACAGTGCAAAACTCGAACACACACACAGTCTGGAGAGAAAGGTCTATGAAAAGGGGTTAAACCTCTATGTACTTTAATGTGTGCTAAAATGGCTGCCTCTGCACCCAGTTTACTGCACAGACAATACCTTTGATCTATTTACCTATCTGCATCTACAAGAGAAGGTTCCCTAGGTTAGCAATTAACTGCTCAAAATGGAAACAAACCAATTTGCACACCCTAATACAGTTATCTCTTTAAACGTGTTTTGGTTAGGAAACCTTTTACTAATCTATGTTCAACACACATTCCAGTACTTGAAACATTATAAAGGTTATAAAGGACTACTCAACACATTTTTTTTTGGGGGGGTGCACTGCTCTTGTGTTCCCACTTCCTTCCGCAGCTTTTTCCCATAGGTCCTGTGAATAATGCATCCACAGTGGCAGCCACTAGCAATGGTGAATTTGGAATCTCCATCACGACTCTATAAACTGTCTCAGTGGGATAGTCAAGCTTGCTGGGCGGGGCCTGGATTATTGCTTAATCATTTCATACCATAAAATATTTAACTTCCAGACAAGGCTGCAAAAAGAGTCTAAAGTCTAGAGTGACCTAAACTGAATGGTAACACTGGCACATATAAAGCAGAAACAGAACTTCCAGTAAACCATTTGTTTGAAGAGTCTAGGACTCCGCCTTGCAGATTTTAAAGGGCCCCATACAAAACGTTAGTAGTCCCATTCCAGCAACATATCTATTTTTCCTTGAAAATGAAGGACAGGAAAGAAGGTGAGCTGAGCCAACGGCACAGTGTCTGGAAAGCAACTTGCTTGCTTACTTACCAAGTCAGTGACCCCAGTTCTCACTGTAAGTGAAGGACATTCCAGAGGGCCAGCGAAGGGGAAGTGAGCATCCCAGGGGATGTTCCTTGCCCTCATATTGGACAGGAATGCAACACCACTCCCAGTTCACCCCTGACACCCCAGGAAGTGTATAAGAGAACAGCAGAACCACACAAAAACATTCTGAGGATGGTCTTCGGTGCCACGTGTGACCCCTGGCATTCTTGTGCATAGCACAGCCACGCACAAGAATGCTGATGGACACATGTGATGTGAAGGACAATCATCAGAATGCCTCCCGAGTGCCAGGGAGAAGGAAAAGAATGCACGTGGAGTCAGGTGGATGAGCTAGCTATCCTGCCTCCATACCATAATGGGTCATCCTCCCTTCAGGCCACCCCCACCTCCACACCTCCAAGCAGCTGAGCTCACCTGTCTGTATCAGCAAGCCACTGGCGAGGAGTTCACCCAGACCCTTCTAGGACTGGGAGGGGAAGTAACTCCCGAGTGAGCACAGATTCCATGAAGCTTGCTCAACCCACATGAAATGGGTGAAAAAAGGTCCGAGGGTGTGACAACAGCTGAGACGACTAGGAGGGGGGACTATAATCTGTCTGGGGTTCAGCCATGGACAAAGAGGCACCCAAACAGGACGGTTACCTTGGTGGGCAGTAGGCTTAGTGCTCCACGAAAAGAGCCCTAAGTTCACTGTAGGAGCCGTAACAGTCTGCCCGGGGCTCCTGCCAGCTCCAGTTCCAGCGGCTGCTCTTTGCCTGGAGGAAAGCCAAACACCCCCATGGAACGCCTCCAGCCAGCGGCGCCGATGGCCGCACTCCCCAACCCGGACTCAAGGTACTGAACTGACTGGGTTCTCCTGGCTTGTAACCTGGAGTTTCCATTGGCTTTCTGTGATTGACGCCGGCCTGCCATTGGCTACAGCTATCTTATTTTAAACTAGCTGTGCCTTGCTGCTTTTGGCATTCTCCTTGCGGGTACTTTCTGTGAGAAACATGTATGCAGGTTTTTTGTGCATAGCCTAACTTAAACCATTTGAAACTGCCTGCTAGTAATCAAATTTTAAAACAGCCTTATTTAAACTTTGGGTACAGCCTGCTATTTGTTATATTGTATACAGTTTTATTTAAACAGTCCTACTTAATCAATTTGCACTGCCTGCTCTACCTGTGCTTCTAGCCTAATGTTGCAGTCTGTAAGCTCTGCAATAGTTAAGCAATAATTTTCTTGCAGTGAGCTGCCTCGACTGAAATTGACATTGTTCCTGTCTAAGTAATATCTGTGTGCCTGCTGCTTATCTGGTCCCTTCCCCCTGAAACTTGCTTTTCCTCACCTACCTAACAACTGTACAAGCTGCCTGTTTCACTTGCTCTGTGCCTCTGAGTAACATTTTCTTTTTATATTATTTTTATTCCGCGGACCTGCCTTCTTTTGTGCCACTGTATCTACTATTTCTTTGTGGGACCATAGCGTAGACATCCCATCCTTGGACCTTTCCCTAGCAATGCCCTCGATTCTCACCTCCTTACCTTCCTGCAATTATTTTAAACTGTGTCCCTCCCACCATTTAGACATTCCTTTGTCTCAGACCTGTTTTAATCCCCCTTTCTCTCGTCTCCCATGTTGTAGGAACCCAAACAGTACGCCCGGGGCTCCTGCCAGCTCCAGCGGCTGCTCTCCGCCTAGAGCAAAGCCAAACACCCCCAAGGAACGCCTCCAGCCAGTGGCGCCGATGGCCTCGCTCCCTAACCCAGACTCAAGGTACTGAACTGACTGGGCTATCCTGGCTTGTAACCTGGAGTTTCCATTGGCGTTCTGTGATTGATGCCGGCCTGCCATTGGCTACAGCTATTTTATCTTAAACTAGCTGTGCCTTTACGCTTTTGGCACTCTCCTTGCGGGCACTTTCTGTAGGTTTTGCCCCATTATTAAATACTCTTCCTGCACTACAAGCCCCGCCTCCTCTATCCAAGCTACACCCTTCTTTAACCCTTCTCTCCCTGCTGTTACAGATGATGGCAGTTCTCCTTTTCCTGTGTATCCCTACCTACCTTTTTAATAGCATGACCAAACTGATGAGATCCCTGTTGATCACTGGGCTAACTATACTCATCATACATCAGCTCTCTGTTGGTTTTTGCCCCATAGCCATACCAAAATCAGCTTTGAATTTAAATGATTTTACTTTCTCCAACATGATTACTGCCTCTCACAACCGTGCTGATCTTACCCCTACGATCCTCCTGAGGTCCCCGCTGTACCATGCCTTGTTATTTACAGCCAAACAAATAAGAATCAAATCTCTCCTGATCCACTCGTTTATACACTGCAAGCTCTGGCACCTGCTGCTTCTTGCCCTATTACTATTGGGAGACACAGAAACAAATCCAGGCCCTCTGTCATCACCTGGAGGCGAAATAGGGAATTGGCCCAATCAAAAAGGGTTATGAATCATACACCTTAATATCAGAAACCTCATAAAAAATCTTTCTGAACTAGAGGCCTTCGTGGCTCTATATCACCCTGACGTCCTCTGTCTATCTGAGACCTGGCTCAAACCTCCATCCCTTATGCTATGTGCACACTAAACAACTATAACTTTATCAGGAAGGACAGAGCATCCTGTAAATGGGGCGGGAGAGTGGCAATCTATTTTAGGAACCACCTTAATCTCTCCCTAGCCCCAACCCCCTCAGAATGTTCATGTGAATCTCTCCACACTGTCCTCCTACTTGGCTCAAAAAGCAGCACACAGTATGTGCCTGCAACCCATCCCGTAGTGGCACCTCAGGTCTCACTGAGCTACTTGAGCTCTCTGTCTCCATATCTGGCCACAATGAACTGCTCATTCTTGGGGATATGAAGCTGAACTGGATGGGGCTCACACATAACACTCTTCTCTCCCTGGTCCAAGATTTAACCTTCACCAAACCATCTCTGATACAACTAGAGTGACATCCACCTCTGCATCTGGTACACTTACTAACTGGATACTATCTAATCACATAGACAGGATCACAGCTGCAGCTACTCTGCCTGATACTGTCTCTGACCATACTCCGATTCTGTGCATTTGGAGTCCCCCTGCGACTCCCTCCCCTCCAGCACGGGTAATTACCTTCCGTGACTATGCAAAACTAGACCACGCTATCATACTTAATGAGATCTCCTCTATTGACTGGACCTACTTATATCAAACCTTTGATACTCAAGCAGCCCTCGACTTCTTTATTGAAACATTTATGACCCTACAAGATAAACACCTTCCTCTTACCTCATGGCGTGTCCGAGCAAAACAAACCAGATGGCTTCACAAAGATTTTCTGGCAAGGGTGCGGAAGATAGTAAAAACTGAGGGGCTGAGAAACATACAAAATAAAAAGCAGAGGGCTACGCCCTTT
This sequence comes from Neoceratodus forsteri, assembly GCA_016271365.2. Taxonomy (NCBI): domain Eukaryota; kingdom Metazoa; phylum Chordata; order Ceratodontiformes; family Ceratodontidae; genus Neoceratodus; species Neoceratodus forsteri. The sequence goes on from JADMNL010000040.1 coordinate 6,812,648, forward strand.
GCCCCCGGTTCCAGCTCTATCTTCTGGTCTCCTTCAGACCAGGGACAAAAGCTGGAGAAGCTTCAAAAAACTCAGGCCTCATGTCTGACTTTAATTAACTAAAGAGCCGTACAAAACAACTGCAAAAAGCATATCAGGTTATCCAAAAGCTCGTACTGTAAAGGACTCCTATTGGATGCATCTGGAGACTCTAGAAAGTTCTGGGCTCACATCAAAACATTTCTGGTCTCTAAACAACATCACTCCGATAACAACATGGTCCTGAATGGTACCCACTGTAACAACCCATCTACTATTGCTAATGCTTTTAACATTCATTTCTCCGACCTCTCCAAACACACAGCAGTTTTTCCGTCATCACCACCCATAAACAGCCATGAAACTGAGAACCACTTGCCTAAACATCCCCCTTTCCACTTTAAAGCCATCTCTAGACTTGACGGTCATCAAGCATTTAGGCACCATCTCAGATTACACAGGAGTCGGATCTGATGGCCTTGCAGGGCTTTAAATAATTGATTAGCAGTTTTTTTCCTGGGACAATACTAACTGTACAGAAAGTATTTATACAGGTTTTCTACAAGTGTTCTGTTTGTTAAACACAATGAGGCAAGTGCTATGCATTTTTACAATGTTTTAGCACTCTTATGAGCAAAACGCTAATCAATTTTTAGAGTTAAATAAAACCCTGCCTTGAGCCAAATCTGCTCAAACTGGCGGCCCTTTCAATGCGGCACCACTAGCCAGAATTTTCAACCCGTCTCTTTGCCAGGGACATGTCCTAAGCATCTGGAAAATCACCAGAGTCACCTCAATTTACAAGAAAAGGGATAAAAAGCACATCTCCAACTACCATCCCATTGCCATTCTATCGGTACTGAGCAAGAGCCTTGAAAAGGTTGTAGCCACCCAAATCACTGAATTCCTCTCCAACTACAACTTGCTCTCACCATATCAGCACAGTTTCCGTAGAGGGCATAGAACCTCCTCTGCCCTGCTCCAGCTCACAAATGACATACTTTGTGCTATGGACTCTAGCCTCCTAACTGGGGCCATATTTATTGACCTCACAAAAGCTTTTGATCTGGTTAACCACCTCTTCTACTGACCAATCTTACATCCCTTGGCTTCTCTCAAAGCTCTGTTACCTGGATAAATAGCTATCTATCCAATCGATATCAAGTTGTTAAATTCAACTCTGCAATGTCTGGTGAATCCCCTGTTAAACTCGGTGTACCCCAGGGGTCAATACTGGGGCCTCTCCTCTTTTCTATTTTCATAAACTGGATTGTGCTCAACATCCCCTCTTGCTCGACCATCCTCTATGCAGATGATCTTTTCCTGTATTATAGTTCCAGCTCTATACAGGACATGAACCTGAAACTATCCTCTGCTTTTCTTCATGTCCAATCCTGGCTCACTAACAACAAACTTCTTCTCAATATCTCCAAGACACAGGCCACCAAACTGAAAACTTGTCATGGTCAGCTTAAAATTCCTGGTCCTGATGGCTCCCTCTTGGACACTGTGAGTGCATTTAAATACTTTGGGGTACTACTAGATGAAACACTAGACGTTGGCCAACACATTCAGGCCACCTGCAAGGCAGTAAACAGCAAAAGTGGGGTTGCCTACAAAACAAGTTATGAGCTCACTTCCTCTGCTAGACTGGCCATTGCACGTGGCATTCTATTACCATCACTTGCCTATGGTTTCATCACCTATCATCAATACCACTAAAGCCTCGCTTCACAAATGGGACACCACCTACAACAGCATCTACCGATATGCCTCTGCTTCCCCTCGGTTAAAATACCACTGTCAGCTCTATGCTGACCTCAGCTGGCCTTCCCCCTCCGCTCACCGGCTCCTCTCCCTCTGCTCCCTGGTCAACAACATAATCAAGTCTAACACCCACAATGTCACTTAACACCCTTCTAATGCCTCACTCCTCCACCCATGGCCTACGTTCCGCTGACCTAGCCCTACTACACATGCCCAAATGCAAAACCACAAAGGGTGGCACTGCTTTCTTTCACGTGGCCCCTAAGCACTGGAACTCCATACCCATGGAAGCTCGTATTGCACCCACACATACCATCTTCAAATACAAACTACACAGCTTCCTCATCAACCCTGAATCCTGCACCTGCTTTAAACCTCCCTAAACTTCTCAAGCTGCAGCCCCATCACTCACATCCTCCTCTAAACATCTGTCTCCCTTTCCATCTGGATTATAGCCTCCCCTTCCCTCCCTACTTATGCCTATCTCCTTCTCTTTCCGCTGTTACTACCACTGGGTTTACTAACAGTACTTATGATGCTATCTGCAAACCAATTCTTATGCCATTTAGTTCTGTTTTTGCCCAGTTGGCACTAAGTCAGTGGTGACTCATGTATATATGCTGCATAACATGGCCCTCTGCCGACAACTGTTATAGCACTTGCCTTAATTACTAAGTCTGCCTATTGCTTTGTGTAACCCCCCTGCAAATGGGGGTTCCCAAAAGACTTCCAGGAGCTTGCTTGAATGCTCCAAGCCTGAATGGTGTTTGGCATTTAAGCCATTTATCAGTGAGTGTTTTTAGAGCCTCTGGTACTGTCTCTTTAAGAGCTGTCTGCTTGCAGACATAATTAGTTTGTATGGGGGGACTGTGTGCTTCTCTGAGTACCACTTGAGCTGCTGCCAATTCACTTCATTTTGCAGTCACTAGGAGTGCAAAGGAACCTATCTGAAAGATGTAACTGTTTGCCAGAAATTATTTAGAGTAATAATGAAATTACAGTTTGTCTAACCTGCTTTCTTTGCAGTCAGAACTGTGTCTGCTAGTTCCCCATTCTAGTTTTGAACTGCTGAACTGGACCAATCAGTGTGGGTAAGCTAGCTCTAAAATGGTGCCTTGGACGAATCAGAACTTGGACTCATAATCTGAGCCAGCCACAAGAGGATTGTATGGGCAGTGACTCTGGGAGATGTAGTTTAGACTTCAGTGCCTTTTTGGACCAACAAGCAGTCTATTGTGAGTGACAGCCAACCAGTCAAGAACTGGGAGGAACTCAAAGGAAGTGCCCGTTTTTGTCGGTTGGAGTTCAGTTGAGCTTTGGCAGTGAAGAAGGAAGGGCCCTGTACTTTTCAGTGTGCAGTTTTAGTCAAAAACGTGTGTAAGGCCCAGAGTTCCGGTCTGCAGCTTGTTAGGACTGATCCGTCCTGTGAAAAGAATCAAAGGATCTCTGAAGAGTAGAAACCAGGCTCACCCTGTAGAAGACTGGAGGAATTGCTGAAAATTACACTTGGTCTGTCAGGAACTGAATCTGCTGTGTGTCTCCGGGTATTGTGCAGTAATTGCGATCGGGATACAGATGCAGCCTGCCTGGTATAGTGCTTTCTTTTATATGGATGTGTGAAGAGGTTTGTGTACCTCAAGTGAGCCCGGCTGACATTGAAGGACCCTATCTTATTTGGAGGTCGTGAGTACTAATTCAGGTCGCTCCCTGTTGAATTGCCACATTAAATCCAAATGGAATTACTGTACTGCTGACTGTTTAATTCTCCTTTTCTCTGTGTGAAAGGGCCCTACCAGCTGCCACGGTTTGGACTAGCCACTAGGGCTTGGGTACCCAGGGACAGTAACTGATAGGGATAGGCCTGCACAGAGCCACAGTAGATTATTAGAGTGATAAGCTAATTAACCTGATTTCCCCTGTCCTTGTTATATCCCCTAAATAAATCAGAGCTGCTTGTTTCAGCAAAGTTATACTGCCTGAGGTATTTGTCTATGTTAAAGTACTGTTCTGTGATTGTTGCACTGTATCTCATTTCACAGGAGGTCCCAGTGCGGAACCAGACCTGGGGGTAAGTGTATACTGTGAAGGTAATTCTGATATATTGTGTGGGCCACTAGTGGAAGAAAGGGTTGCAGTGTCCCAGAGGGCTGTGACCAATTAGTTTAACTATTGCAAACCCTGACCTCTGGGTGGAGGCACCCGCCATTGGATCCAGGCCCCTCAACCTGTTAGTGGCAAATCAGGCAGGGGTAGTAGCCCTGGGATAGCGCCATCTAGGGGTTACATCTTGGAAGCTCACCGCTGGGATTGTGTGTCCTCTAGTGGCCATATTCTGAACCACTGTTAAGAAAAAATGGGTACCCGACAGAAGTGGCTGTGCACGGCTGGTGGAGTGGTGTACTGGGGAGGAGATCGACCCCCAAAATGCTATGCTTATCCTGGACATCCCCTGGGTATCAATACGGACACTGTGCAGGAGTACTTTCCAAGGTGGAAGGTTTACAAAACCCTGTGGTGGTGGGTCGGCATGCTAATCTGCTCACCACACTTTCCTGGCCCTAGTAGAGTTTAAGGATCCCATAGATAGCTCCAAAGTGCCACAGACCATTACCCCAGAGGGAGCCCTCACTGCTTGGAGAGTGATAACTAAGGACAGTAAAGACCGAGGAATCAGCCCCCACCACTATCTGAAACTTTTGAGGAGAAATTTGCTGAATGGTTGCTGGGAGGGAAAACTGTGGAGACTTGAAGAAACTATTCTTGCCACCTGGGGTGTTCCTCCCCAACACCCTCTCCTGCTCCAGTGCCCGTAATGGTGGCTGAACCAATGCAGACTCCTATTTCTGCACCTGCCATAGTCACGACTCTTACCGAAGGTTGAGGATCTTCTCTGGCACCCTCCCACCCCCAAGGGAGGATGACTGGAAGACCTGGATGAACTATGTTGCCCCAAGTGCTAGAATGGCAATGCTCGAAGGCGTGCGAAAGAGGGTTAGTGAGAGCCTCGAGGTCCTGCCCTGGCTACCATCCGTAGCTAAACAGGCCAGTAACCTGACGCGACTGCACAGGCCTATCTTGAGGCCTTGGAGAATGTGTGGGAGCCCAGATTCTGATGAGGACCTATGGTGGAAGTAAGAAATGCACAACAGTACCAAGGGGAGTTGTTGTCTGTGTATGTCTCTGGCTGGAAAAATTGTTGCAAGAATGCCTCAGAAAGGGTAGTTTGCCAGCGATTGAACTAGACCGAACCAGACTGGACAGAATCCTTAAGTCTGCCCCTTCTCAGAACTGCTGTTGCTTCAATTCGCCTGGCAAATCGACTGGAATCCCCACCCTCCTATGATGAGTTAATGAGAGAAATTCGAGGAGTTGAGAAAAGGCGACCTCGGGAGGTACCTGCACCAACAGCTGTGGCTACGACCCGAGTGACTGAGGGTGACCCATCAAGTGAAGTTCAGGGGCAGAGGTTGACAGTCAATGAGTGCTCTGACAAGGAAAAAGATATGCCACAATGGGGCGAACTGTTGAGAGATCCGGGAATTCAAAAACAGTCCCTTTATGAAGGCCACGCCTGCAAGTACGGGCCCTGACCTATATCCGACTGCATCTGCTATGGGGGTGGGGGTACCCACCCATGTATCTCCTGCTGATAACAGCTCCAAACTCAATTCCTTAACCATGGAAGTGCAGAAACTGACGAGATGTCTCCAAATGCTTATCACGCCGCAGACAGAGATGGCACCCAGGTTTCCAGTTAGTAATACCCCCGCCCTGGCTCCCAGTGTGGCGCCTCGGCCAGCTCAAACTCCAGAAAGTATGTTTTGCTATAATTGTGGGAAAGATGGGCACATGAAAGGAATGCCAGTCCCCAAAGACACTGACAAAGTTGCATATAGGCTACAAGGAGAGCTTCGGAGAAGAAATCAGTGGTTAAGAGGTGCACGACATGATCCCAGTGAGGGCACCAAAAATGCTAATTCACGTCCTTTGTGGCAAGGTCAGTTGCCCAGGCCCCCTACCGCCTCTCCAGACTGGTCCAGAATAGTGGGTCCCTCCATGGAGACCACTGTAAAGGTGAATGGAGTGTCTACAAGAGCTGTATTAGACAGTGGCTCCCAAGTGACAATTATGTTCCAAGATTGGTATCAGAAGCATTTGTCAAGTACCCTTACAACCATTAGAAGGACTGCATGTATGGGGGTTAAGTGAAGGCCTACCCTATTCGGGTATATCCAATTTGGCTGTCTTTCCCCACCTCCGTGGCTGGAGTGGCCGAACAAGTAGAGACCCTAGCCTTAGTGTGTCCCCCACTGGACTGTATGATGGTGTCCCTTTGTTGATTGGAACAAATGCTCATATGTTCGGAAGGCTGGCACAGTTGTGTTATGAAAAACAGGGTCAAAGACTAGTAGAGCTTTAAGAGTTCGGCTTTAATTAAGAAGGCCTATGAGGCACAGAGAGATGCTGAAAAACAGAACCAGAGGAACCGGTCGGAATTGTATGGAAGAAGGATCCTGAGTCTCTGATCCTGGCGCCAAATGCCCAGTGTACCTTACAGGGAGGGTCCGTATCAGAAAGGATGTTAAGAATAAAATATTAATGTTGGATGCACCAAGGCGATGGAAAATTGCCAGAGGGACTGCTGAGTCAAGCCTAGTATTTTGCCGCTAGAGCCCATGCTTATGCCAGAAGGGTAATGGTCCAAGTTCATAATGTGTCTGAAAGAGACATTCGAGTAAACAGAGGTTGCATCCTGGCTAATGTGCATTGTGCAGACACTGCAGTGCTACCAGCAGCAAGGTTCAAGGAAGAATGACAGAGTAGCCTGACTTGTTTGATTTGACTCCCGCTGCCAGCTGAATGGAAAGTGAGGATCAGTGAGAAGCTTGCCCAGAGAGACCAGGTGTTTTCTTTAAAGGAATGGGATGTAGGATGCGTGCAGGAGCTGAGCACAATATCCGGCTGCATGACGAAAGACCATTTCGTGAGAGGTCGCGCCTGGCACCTGCTGACATAGATGATGTGAGGCGGCATCTGCAAGAGATGTTAGCTGCTGGTGTAATACAAGAATCCAGAAGCCTTATGCTTCCCCATTGTGGTAGTGAGGAAAAAGAATGGAACAGTAAGGATGTGTGTGGATTATCGCACCTTAAACCGGTCGGACTATCCTGATCAGTACACAATGCCCGCATTCAGGATGCTTTGGACTGCCTAAACGGGAGCAAGTGGTTCTCTGTGCTGGATCTCCGTAGGTACTACCAGATCCCGATGGCCCCAGAGGACCGTGGAAGACGGCCTTTATCTGTCGCTTGGCTTCTATGAATTCATGAGGGATGCCTCAAAGTTTCAGGTGCCCCAGCCACTTTCAACGATTGATGGGCGTGCAGTGGGGACATGAACTACTAGAGTGCCTGGTATACCTAGATGATGTTATTGTGTTTGGCAGCTCACTGGAGGAACATGAGAGCAGATTATTTAAGGTATTGGACCGACTGGAGGACTTTGGCCTTAAACTGTCCATTGATAAGTGTCAATTCTTTCAAACATCATGATAAAGTATGTGGGACACATAGTATCCACCGAGAATAGAGACCGACCCAAGTAAAGTTGAGGCCTTGACCACCTGGCCACAGCCCAAAATCTAAAGAACTGCAAAGATTCCTGGGATTCTGTGGTTATTATCGGAGCTCATCAGGACTATTCAAGAGTGATCCGCCCTTTACTTAACCTTACTCAAGGGTATCCCCAACCCACAAAAATACCAAAAGTCAGCGCTCCTCAAGACTGAAAGAGTGTATTTCATCAGTGAAGTATTTGGGGCCCGCTGGACTCCTGATATGTGAGACTGCTTTTCATGAGATCATATATCAACTTACCCATGCTCCAGTGCTGGCCTATGCCGATCCAAGAAAACCTTCGTCCTGCACACTGATGCTAGCTTGCAAGGGTTGGGGGCTGTGTTGTACCAAGAGCACGAGAATGGCCTGAGACCAGTGGCTTTGCCAGTAGAAGCCTGACCCCATCCGAAAAGAACTATCCTGCATAAGTTAGAGTTCCTAGCTTTGAAGTGGGCTATTGTTGACCAATTCCATGAGTACTTGTATGGGGCTAAAATACTAGTAAAACTGACAATAATCCTTTGACCTATGTGCAGACCTCAGCTAAGTTGGATGCCACTGGCCATAGGTGGCTTTCTGCATTATCTACATATGACTATGCTCTCGAATACCGAGCAGGTCTGAACCACATAGATGCTGATGCTCTCTCCGGAGGCCTGTTCCCCAGAATGATTGGGTCGATTGGCAGAACCTGACATTCGGCACTCTGCCGGAAGTTTGACAGGGAGGAACAAATGTCCACGGACGCAGTGGACTGCATGGTGGATTGCTTGGGACCCTCTGAGAATTGCATACCTGCTGCTTATTGCCACTTTTCTGCAATAGACATTGGTGCACTGCCTCAGCTGGACAATGACAGTATTCAGCGGGCTCAATCCCGCGATCCCATATCAAAGCAGCTTTAGAAGCCCTCTATGCAGGAAAAGATGTGTCCAAATTACGCTCCACTGATTTGAGAACTGCACTGTTATACAAAGAAGGTCCTAAGTTGAAACTGATCAATAAACTGTTATACAGAGAAACAGTAGACAGAGGGGACAAGTAGACAAACAACAACTAGTGCTGCCCACTGCCTTCGAGACTCAGTACTGAGGTCCTTGCACAACCACATGGGGCACCTTGGTATAGACAGAACACTTGACTTGGTGAGATCCAGATTCTATTGGCCTAAGATGGGGCTGATGTGGAGCAACACATTCGAACTTGTAGTCGCTGCTTACAGAGGAAAGCTTTGCCCCAGAGGGCTGCCCACCTTGTTAACATCACCACCAGTGCACCATGGAGCTGGTCTGTATTGATTTTCTGAGTTTGGAGTCAGATGAAGAAATATCAGTAATGTGCTGGTGGTCACTGACCATTTCACGAGATATGCCCAAGCTTTCCCCACCAAAGACCAGAAAGCATCCACTGTGGCCAAAGTACTTGTAGAAAACTTTTTGTTCACTATGGGGCTCCACAAAGAATCCATTCTGATCAAGGGAGACTTTGAGTAGTCGTCTGATCAAAGATGCTTTCTCTGTGGGGTCACGAGAGTCCAGAACCACTCCTTACCACCCCAGGGGACCCACAGCCTGAGCGTTTCAACCGCACTTTGCTAGATATGCTAGGCACCCTGCACCCAAAGGACAAGCCTAGATGGAGCCAACAAATTAGCACCCTGGTACATGCTTATAACTGCACCAAAGTGATGCCACTGGATTCTCCCCTACCGCCTGATGTTTGGAAGAAGCTCGACTACCAGTAGATGTGTGTTTTGGGTCTCTCTGATGGGGTTCAAGCTGACAACTATTTACAGTATGTGCAAAGTTAAAGGCCCAGCTAACTCATGCGTGCCAACTGGCTCAAACCATGGCTGCCAAAGAAATCTGGCCAACAAAGAAAGGTATGATAAAGGTGAAAGCACAGGAACTCCAGGAGGAGATCGGTATTGCTAAGAAATCTGGGACTGCATGGCAAGCACAAGATTGCTGACAGATGGCACCATCCCCTCACATTGTAGTGGGCAAACTAGATGATCTGCCAGTGTACAAAGTAAGGCCTGAGAATAATTCAAAAGATGTAAAAACATTGCATAGAAATCATTTACTGCCCATTGGACAAATCTTAATTGAGTCTGAGCCCCTAGAAGATGCCCCTCTGGACCAGTGACTAGAGCTGCTGCTAAGAAAAGATCAAGAAAGTCTGCACCTACAGAAGCAAAGTTAAAGTGTTCCACTCACAAGTCCCAGTTGAGCATGACTGTCAGTCCATATCGGAAGAAAGTGAGAGTGACTTTGAATACTATCCTTCTTCTGAACTGAGTCAATTGTTTGGGGCAATCCTAGTCAATACTGGAGATGAAGCTGGGCCTTCTGGACTGTCTAAGCCCCAGCTTCATCCCTGGAGCCAATGCTCCCAGAAAGTGAAGTGCAAAGCATCAGATCAGATGAAATGGAATCATTGTGCATGGTTGAACTGTTTGAGCTTTCAGGAGGAAAATGATAGATTAGGGCAGACTGGTGATACACCGAACAAGAAGAGTATTTTGAGTGCCCTGACAGTCCACTGCCAGTGTCCAAGCTCTCCATCGAGCCAAATGTTGTGGACTCAGAAACTGTAACTCCTGGAGCTGAAAGTGCCCCAATTTCTAGCCTCTCTACCCCATGGAGACTCCCTGACAAGTGAGGACAATGCTGAAAATGAGGCTCAGAGTGCAGAGACTATAACAGTTCCCCTAGAAAGACTGGTCGAGCTGTAAAGCCTGTGGTGCACCTCAGTTATGATTCACTTGGGAGGCCTGTGGACTTGCCTCTCAATGTTGTCCATAAAGGAGTGTATGTTCCCGAGCTCATTGCCCAAACTGAGCATCAGTGCTAGCTCAAGTTACTTGTGTTGCCCTCTAAGTATGGTGCCCTTGCCCATCCAGCCCCAAGGTAACTGATAGGAAGGGCCCCTCTCTTCAGGTTTCATGTACAAGAGGTAATAACTTGAGTTATGGTACAATGTGTTTGTAATACTGTGTAAAGAGCGTACTGCATGTTTCAGAAATGTGTTCTTGGTAAAATGATATATTGACTGATGATTACATATGCGAGCCTAATGCAAATGTATATGGTTGCAGTTAAAACTTATGGGGGTACTTGCTGACGGACGTCAAGCTTTCCCAAACCAGGAAGGTGTAACCCCTGCAAATGGGGTTCCCAAAAGACTTCAGGAGCTTGCTTGAATGCTCCAAGCCTGAATGGTGTTTGGCATTTAAGCCATTTATCAGTGAGTGTTTTTAGAGCCTCTGGTACTGTCTCTTTAAGAGCTGTCTGCTTGCAGACATAATTAGTTTGTATGGGGGACTGTGTGCTTCTCTGAGTACCACTTGAGCTGCTGCCAATTCACTTCATTTTGCAGTCACTAGGGTGCAAAGGGAACCTATCTGAAAGATGTAACTGTTTGCCAGAAATTATTTAGAGTAATAATGAAATTACAGTTTGTCTAACCTGCTTTCTTTGCAGTCAGAACTGTGTCTGCTAGTTCCCCATTCTAGTTTTGAACTGCTGAACTGGACCAATCAGTGTGGGGTAAGCTAGCTCTAAAATGGTGCCTTGGACGAATCAGAACTTGGACTTATAATCTGAGCCAGCCACAAGAGGATTGTATGGGCAGTGACTCTGGGAGATGTAGTTTAGACTTCAGTGCCTTTTTGGACCAACAGCAGCAGTCTATTGTGAGTGACAGCCAATCCAGTCAAGAACTGGGAGGAACTCAAAGAAGTGCCCGGTTTTGTCGGTTGGAGTTCAGTTGAGCTTTGGCAGTGAAGAAGGAAGGAGCCCTGTACTTTTCAGTGTGCAGTTTTAGTCAAAAAGCGTGTATAGGCCCAGAGTTCGGTCTGCAAGCTTGTGGGACTGAATCCGTCCTGTGAAAAGAATCAAGGATCTCTGAAGAGTAGAAACCAGGCTCACCCTGTAGAAGACTGGAGGAATTGCTGAAAATTACACTCGGTCTGTCAGGAACTGAATCTGCTGTGTGTTCTCCGGGTATTGTGCAGTAATTGCGATCGGGATACAGATGCAGCCTGCCTGGTATAGTGCTTTCTTTATATGGATGTGTGAAGAGGTTTGTGTACCTCAAGTGAGCCCGGCTGACATTGAAGGACCCTATCTTATTTGGAGTCGTGAGTACTAATTCAGGGTGGCTCCCTGTTGGTGCCACATTAAATCCAAATGGAATTACTGTACTGCTGACTGTTTAATTCTCCTTTTCTCTGTGTGAAAGGGCCCTACCAGCTGCCACGGTTTGGACTAGCCACTAGGGCTTGGGTACCCAGGGACAGTAACTGATAGGGATAGGCCTGTGCACAGAGCCATGAAGTAGATTATTAGAGTGATAAGCTAATTAACCTGATTTCCCCTGTCCTTGTTATATCCCCTAAATAAATCAGAGCTGCTTGTTTCAGCAAAGTTATACTGCCTGAGGTATTTGTCTATGTTAAAGTACTGTTCTGTGATTGTTGCACTGTATCTCATTTCACAGGAGGTCCCAGTGCGGAACCAGACCTGGGGGTAAGTGTATACTGTGAAGGTAATCTGATATGATTGTGTGGGCCACTAGTGGGAAGAAAGGGGGGTTGCAGTGTCCCAGAGGGCTGTGACCAAGTTAGTTTAACTATTGCAAACCCTGACCTCTGGGTGGAGGCACCCGCCATTGGATCCAGGCCCCTCAACCTGTTAGTGGCAAATCAGGCAGGGGTAGTAGCCCCTGGGATAGCGCCATCTAGGGGTTACATTTGTATTACCATTTGTTTTTTAAATCCTGCCGCACAATTTTTGTGATGTCAATATTTGCCTATGACCAAATATAATTGTTAATTTGTATACCTTATCTTGCTATACCATCACAAGTACTGTACTGTAGTGATGCTCCTAATCTGAAACTGTATTACTTTGATGTAACACTGTTTGTAACTTTGCTACCTCCCGGGTTGTGTCTGAAAATAGTCACAGCTTGTGTCTAGCACACCCACCCAGTTATCAAAAACTAAATAAATAAATAACCTGGTTCCTGTTGGGAAAAGGTGCTATAAACTGACTAACAATAACAATGATAACAAAAAGACGAGCTGAAAAGACAGGTGCATCACTGGAGTCTCTGACTTTCTGATCTGTAGTCTCAAGAAAGACTCAGGGGTCCTGAGACAATAACTATGGGGTTAACAAAGCCTTACAGAAGTGAGATACATACTAAAATTGTGAAGTCAGATATACTGTCTGGCAGCGGGAGGGTCCTTCTGCATCCCCCCTCCCCAGGCAAATCAGTTTTCATTTCATTAATTCATCTTTCTGTTTGCCACTCATCAGTGAGAGGCCGCAGTCCCCCTCCCAGTGAATCTGCACAAAAGGTTTGCTGATGTTTTGACTGTGCTGGCAGAAAGGAGCATCAGCAGCCATCAAGAATCTATAGGACAAACAAACAAGCGACTTCACAAGAACGGAGCCTCAGCGTGCTTACTGGGGCTTCTGCTCAATTAAACGAATCAGAAAATTGTGTAACTGACTAAAATTGTCAACAGAGAAAAGGGTACTGTTAGCGAGTTTGGAAAGGAACTAATTACTGTCAACATTTAGGGCAGAGGGGAGGCCCGGTGAATACTGCTCTTTGTTACATTTTCACGTGGCTTTTTTAATATGATACTATGCTGCTCCATGGACCATGACAATTCAAAAAGGAAATATGTACACATTTTGGCTTGCATGACATTACTCCGTGATATCTGCGCTGCCGGTTCAGGAGCTGTGTAAGCTGTACTGTGGCAGAGCGTACATGCATAAACATTTGTTTTTTTTGTTACCACTGTATCTAAAGAGGACACCAACAATTTATTTTTGGTGATTCTAGGACAACTAGTCAGTAGCCTCACTTTTATTTATTTATTTAACCAGGACACAAACTGGATCAGGCAACCTGCTTTCATTTGATTTAAAGTGAATGTATTGACTCACAAAGGCAGTGTTTTCTTTTTATTTTCTTTTAACTTTGCCATCCCTGAAATGACCCACCAGATGCCTGTGGTTCAATATCATTTAAATTCAGAGTTTACTTAAAGAAAGAAAAAAGTGGTTGTTTAAAACAAGAAAATCAAAAACAAGGACTGAAAACTGATAACCTACATAGAACCCAGAGAAGTGTTCGCACTCTAAGCCTTAAAAAAACAATACGTTGCAGCATGGCTCCGTTAATATTTCATCTATGTAATGTACTGTACTTCTCTGTCCCGTTTTGTTTTCACATTCGAACATATGAAGAAGCTAGCAGAAGAAGGCCATTTGGTCTCTCTAGTCTGCTTATATTGCAGGGTCCACAGCTTGAGCTATTGCCCCTGCCCTGCCTACTCCTCCCAACCTTTCCATCCACCCTACCCATAATCCTTACCTTTCCCCTATGCCTATCCCAGCCTTTCTTGAAGCTGCCCACATCTTCAATGAGATGACCTCTTCCAGCAGCACATTCCAAGTGTCTACCACCCTCTCCATGAAGAAGTGCTTCCTGATCTCCCTCCTAAGCCTCCCCCGCCAGCTTAAGACTGTGCCCCCCCTCGTGTTATGGTTGTTACTTAGCTTAAAGAGACCCTCCTTATCCACATTATTTATCCCTTTCAAGTACTTGAAGGTCTCAATCATGTCCCCTCTCTCTCTCTCCCTCCTGTCCTCTAGGGAGTACATGCTCAGTGCCCTCAACCTCTCCTCATATGCCTTACCCTGCTGACCCACTATCATCTTGCTAGCCCTCTTCTGGACCTTCTCCGGCAGTTTTTTATTTTTTTTTTATTCTATTTATTCTTCCCACACCTCCAGGCATCCTTCAGGAGTGCCCACTCAGAATCCACCCTAACTCCCAGTCTGAACCCCCCACATCTCCCAGGATCCCCCTCCCCCGAATGACCTCAGGCAGGCCCGACCCTGGTATCACCTCCACGGCTGGTTCTGCCCTTCCCTGGTGGTTGGCTCCTAAGTGTGAAATGACCTACCTGAGGCCAACAGGTCAGCCATGGAGGGAGATCCGGGCATGTCTGGGCCGGCGACTGGGATGTGGGTGACTCCCCTGGGGCCATCGTCATCTCACTGATGGTTGGGAGGCTTTTTCCTTGCTTTTTCCCCCTTCTGAGTGCAGACATACAATGGCGTCAACATGCAGGCTAACCTCGTAGATGCCTGCCGCACTCGTCCCTGATACATGTTCCCACGCAAGTAGTATCCCCGGTCTTCACCGGGGGGGTCACTACTGCACTGGGAAGACCCCTGGATCCCTCCCCAGGAGAGGAGAGGAGAGCAGTCCAACGGACATTCACTCCAACTCCCTTCCCTGCCGACCCCCGGCACCAGGGCTCGCTCCTGAACCCGGGTCGCCGGTGTAGCGCAAGGTGTGGCGTCCAGTGCCTCAACCCTCAGTGCCACCAGGCCTCCAGCAGGTTAATGTCCTTTTTGAGGTGTAGGCGCCAGTAATGAACTCCATACTCTAGATGTGGCCTCACCAGTGACCTGTACAAGAGTGGTATAACCTTCTTTCTCCTATTACTGATCCCCCTAGCTATGTATCCCAGCATCTTGTTTGCCTTTGTTGCTGCTTTCTTGCACTGCGTGGAGTGCTTCAGGTCACCAGTGATCATCACTCCCAGGCCCTTCTAATCTGATGCAGATCCCTGGGCTCCACCCAGGTAGTACTCCGTCCTGACATTCTTGGCTCCAATGTGCATAACTATGCATTTCTTGGTATTGAAACCAAGCTGCCAGATCACGGACCACCTCCCCAGCTTTTCCATATCAGAGCTTCTCCTCCTCTGTCCTCATCTTAGGCCATACACAGACCTTCAAAACCAATAAATTTCCACCCTCCTGTGCAGTTGTACCCCATAGCATCCTGACACCTACACTTGATCTCTGTTGTTGCTATACCACCATATTGCTTTATTATACAATGGCGAGAAAGAATCTTGGACTGTGATTGGTCAGTTTGGTGCTGGACCCATGGCATTATCCCAGCTTAATGCCTTAGGTCTAGTCTCATCACTGTGAACCAAAATGGATGAGCATTTGGATACTCTTTTTTTTTTTGCATCTCCTCTTAAGAAACAAAAATATTTTTCCCCACCAATAAAAAACATTCTTTAAAATTATTTTTTTTTTATTTTATATATAACAACAAGCCATTGCATAATAGGAATAATGCACTCCAGGGTGTGTGTCATGCTGGGATAATGCCACGCCTGGGGCATTGGACGCACTCGGCCTGCAGCCTCGTGCCCAACCCCCCAGGCATGGCGTTATCCCAGCACGACACACACGCTGTCATGCATTATTCCTTTATTATATTGTCCTGTTCTTAAACTGCAAATGTTGAATCCTTGATCATCTTCGTATGTATTTTTTGCTACGTAATCCTAGTACTTTTCACTGTATGGCTCTTCAACTTCTGTGACTATGTATATGTGCCACCTCTATGGCCCGGGTCATGACTGAAAATGGTCCCCGGAACCAGTGTACCCACCCAGTTAACAAATAAATAAAAATAAATAAAATCCTGTAGGTCCTGAATCCCTTCATCTGTGTCCACTCTCTTGCAGAGCTTGGTGTCGTCCGTGAATAGACACATTCTGCCCTTAATGCCATCCCCAGTGTCACTGATGAAGACACTAAACAACACCGGTCCCATCACTGAGCCCTGCAGGACCAAACCTGTGATCTCTCTGGTGCCATATAACTCTACCCCCACAACTACCCTATGGGTTCTGTCCCTCAGCCAATTTTCCACCCATCTGGTCATCTTCTCTCCAACCCCTGAGATCCGCCAACTTCCTGATCACCTTTTGTAGGGCACAGAGTCAAAAGCTTTGCTGAAATCCAGACAGAGAACATCTACAGCTTGGCCCCTGTCTACTGTCTTAGTGACCCAGTCAAAGAAGTCAATCAGATTTGTTTGACACAATCTCCACCCCCCCCCCCACCATAAATCCATGCTGCCTTGCACTCTGGAGACCATGCTCCTCTTAGTATTCTACCAAACTTGCCTTAAGTTTGGTCTCCAAGAGCCTGCAAATGACTGAGGTCAGTCTCTTATTCCTTTGGTCATCCTTGGAACCGCATTTGTGGAGGGGCACCACATGTGCTGTTCTCCAGTCCTGCAGTACCACATCTGACTCCAGTGAACTATGAAACAGGCCTGCCAGTGGCCCTGCCAGCTCCTCAGCCAGTTCCCTTAGTACCCTTGGATGTACTCTGTCTGGACCTGGTGATTTGTCCACCTTCAATGCTAGCAGCCGCTCCCTCACTCTATCCTCCTCTGTCACTACATCTGTGTTCCACTCCTCTTCTCCCTCCCAAAGGCACTGATCTGTCCTTCTCCCTGGTGAAGACAGAACAGAAGTATTCATTTAGTATCTCTGCTTTTCCCCCATTATCCTCCACCCACTCCACCCCTTTCTTAAGCCTAACAATCCCTTCATTCTTGTCACTTTTCTCCCTTACATAGTGAAAGAAGGCCTTCTGTCCTGTCTTAATTCCTTCAGCTATCTGCAGCTCCTTCTGTGCCTTTGCTCGCCGGACTTCCTTACTTGCCTCACTAGCCAACCTTAGGTAATTTTCCCTATCCACCTTTCTCTTGGTCTTCCTGAATTTCGTATAGGCTAACCTCTTTTCCCTTACTGCTTGAGTGAACCCAGAACTGAACTAGCTGGGTGTTTTGTCCCTTGTGTTTTTCCCCTGAACCTAACGCACTCCTCTGTGGTAACCAGTCTTCCTTAATGACGAACCACCTTTTCACCACCCCTATATCTGCCCTGATGTCTGCAAGGTGGCTCCTTAGCACTTCGCTTCTACAGATGTTTGCATGTAAGCAAGAGTTTTATCTATTTGACTTCATCTGCTATGGCTACTTACTGTTCAACTGAAGTCATAAATTAACCCACTGTCTGTGGCATTACAGCCGCTTCCTCTGCATCACAAAGGGACGATTATGACTCCAAGTGGGCAGTAAACAGCAAGAGTCGATGAACTCTATAGAGCAAGGACCCAGTGTTCTTGCACACACCGGTAATTAATTAATCAATCAATTAATTAATTAAAGCTTCTGTTTACTGGGTAAGTGCACTAGACATAAAATACCTATTTTCAGGCACGATTTTTCAGCACCTGCGAGGGTACAATCAGAGGCACGTACTGTATGTAACAGTAACAAAAGCATATCAAATACAGTGTAACACACTGGTAAAGTAATGAAAATTAAGTACTTACCATAATTGTTGATCTTTCAGAATATCTTTACCATTGAGTACCACTTATGGATCTGGGGTCGGAGGCACTAGGACTCCACGGGAGCAAATGTTTTGCAGGGGGAGCCAGCATCGGTTACTGATGATGACTGCGCTCCTCACCTGGTGCTATGCGCACCAGCCAATAACTGTCGCTGGCTCCCTCAGCACCTCAGTTCTGTCCATCAGGAGAGAAACAAAGTGGAAACAAAAACAAAGAGAGAACGAGATCCTGTGTAGACCACAGGGATAGGCAAAGGATACAGGAATAAACTTAACAACACAATAAATCCCAGCTACCAACCATAGACTAATAACGAAAGGGCACCTATGTGGCACAAGGACAGAAGGGTTATCAGAGTCTGAGTCTCACACCACTGACCTGGACAGTGGCAAGAAGGGAGCAGCAGCCCTGAGCATGTGGCTCTGGCAAAGCAACACAAAGATGATGCACTGAATGGGACCCCCCTTGTAAATGAGATGGCAAAAAGCGACTAAGGAAAAAATAGATAGATTCCTGGAAAAAAAGAGCAACTCCATGCTATCAGTAAGATAATTAAACTCATAAGTAGGTTATGTCCATCTTCCTTACATCAGAGCTGAAGAGAGGGGGAACTTACACGCATCTGTGCTCATCTCTTCATACACCCTTAAGGGTGGTGGGCAGGGGCCCAAACACAGAAGAGGAACTGGGAATACAAACAAAATAGTCTGACATAGTCAGAAATTCATACAATGAAAGACAATTCCTGATTCTCCTATGACCACAGGGATGCACGCTGTATAAGAGCTAGTGCAGTTGATCCAATAGTGTGCATTGCGCCTTCCACATGTGGTGAATTGCCAACTGGAGTTCCACTGGATAGTGCTCAGGAGCACAGGTTGCATTTAACAACAAATAGGGATATACCCACATGGGAATATATATCCCAGGCAGGGAGGAGAAGTAGGACAAGAAAGAAAAATGGAAGAAGACGCTATCTTCCATAATCCCCCCTTTTTCTGATGGTATGAGAGCCTAAAGACCTTCAGCCCAGTTTTGTGTTGCTTTGTGGGTGCACCCAAAGGAGTGTCTGACTCTTTTTTAAATGACTGAAAAATCAAAAGGTCAGAAATCTCCTAAGATGGAGTGTGACTGGGAAGATGTCCACTACCTACTGTGGTGCTGCTAGCACCAGCAGAGTGAGCTGCCCCAAAGGCCCTGGCTCTGTCTGAGTGGGAGATGGTGGGCAGGGCATGGTAATCAATGGTGAAGATATTGCAGAAGATCAATGATTACGGTAAGTGCGGATTTTCATATCTTCCAGGAATCAAGCTTCACCATTGACTCCCACTTATGCATCGGAGTGCCAACCTTCCCGTTTCCATGAGGGAGGAGCTGACTCACCCTGAGGGAACAAGATCCCTCAGCCCTCTCTGTGAGGAGAATATCTGTAGGCAGGGGATCCTTGTGGGTCTGGCAGGACCTGAGACTGGTCAGGGTCAGGTGGAGGCTCCTGTGGAACAGGAGCAGGTGGGCACCCCGACAGCTCTCACCTGACCCTGTGGGAGAAGAAGTAAGCCCCTTGGGAATGCAAATTTAGCAACTTACGCCAGGCCAAAGATGCCTGCTGGAAAAGGCAAAGCCACAGCATCCGCCTGAGGTAGACTGCAGTTCCCACAACCCTGGAGGCATCTCAATGGTACTGCGATGTCTTGACTGATGCCTTGCCACCTCTAGGGCTCTAGCAGAGAGGCAAATGACTCACCTGACTAATTTGCTCCTAGGCATTGCAGCTAGGAGCTCACTTTCTGCAACCACAGTCGCTGACTGAAATCTGTCTGATATATCTGGTGTGCTGTGCCATGCAAAATGATGCATGCTGAGGTGAAAACCTTCCTGCCCAAGGCACCTGTCTGAGCAGTGTCAGCCTCAGGAGGTCAATCACACTTGGGGCATCTCGGCCCCGAGAGGGTCTGCAACTCCTCCAGTCCTGAAGAGGGGTGAGGTACTGCATCTGAAGACCCTGAGGGTGTTAAATACTAGAGCATGAGTTCCTTTGGGCTGGAGAAGAAGAGAAGGACATCTCTGTGCTATCCTTGATGATTCCTTGAAGGTTGTAGGCCAAGGAGGGATGACTGCAGAGCCACTGCTGAGAATTCCGAGGAGTTCCAACAGCAAGGATACAAGATCAAGGCTTATAAAGGAATCCATGTCCAGCGCCTCACGCATGTCTGCCAAGAATCTCTGTTAAAGAGTGTACTCAGAAGCTGAGGCTTAATCGACTGAAGATTTGTTGTCCTCTGAGAAGGACATTGACGGAGAGGAGGTACTGAACCTAGAGGATGGTGGTGCCGGGGGATGGGCTGAAACTAGGCCCTGTCAGAATCCCTCTGGTGTTGCTTTAAGACACCAGTGATCTCTCTGTGCTGTTCCTAGGTAACTGGCCCCTTCAGGCCCATGTAACTTAGTGGAGAAGGCCTGGGGGGAACAGAGACACAGTTCTCTAGGGCATCCACCTGGGTACAGGGGTGCAGAGGGACCTTGCACAAGGGAAGGGCCTGGCTAGACTGCCCAAACAGGATCATCCTACATCAGATGAACAATCCAGTTGGTGCCCATGGGGTTCACGTTTGTCGTCGTGTATAGCGCCATCCTCTGTGTCAGGCCCAATGTCAGGTTTGACGTTGACCCTGGGTGCATCCTTGACCTGGCACTGCGAGCAGGATCAAGGACAACACCAGGGATGACACTGTTACTGACATCACACTCAGTGCTGGGTCCAGGACCGACACCATGGCTGTCGCCATTGCCTCACCACCCCTCTACTGCAAGAGGTAGGGTGGCCAGTCAGGAGGACAGGGCCCAAGGGTGCAGGACATCATCCTATACGGTCCAGGGTGTTTCACCATTCCCTTTAGACTATGATGAGTGCAACGTGTGCATGAGCATGCAGATGTCTGGCTGTGTAAAGCATCAGGCCACATCCTCCCTCACTGTAACCTGCTCTGACTGCACTGCCACCTATGATGACACAGGTGACAGTAGCACAGCAGAGCTTGCTGCCCTCTCTCCCCAGAGGAAAGCATCTCTCGGGGTAGTCAGGCCTTCTCCCACCCCCGGCTACCCCCGACATTATGGGACTATTCCCCATACCCGAGTTACCATCATCATAAGTGGCAGCCCTACCACAGCCCTGACAAGTCGGCATTCTTCACTCTGAAAAATAACTCCTTCAGTTAAAGCTTTGTTCATCTATAATAAAGATCATTCCAAGTTTCTGTTATTGCACCAACAACTGCAATCACCAAAGAGTTTAAACCTGCATCCGACATCCTACAGAGGGAAGAGTGACCAGTGGGGTACCATAGGGATAAGTGCTGGGACCGGTCCTATTCAACATCTTCATCAGTGACATGGCACAGAACCTAGAAGGCAGAATTTCACTGTTCGCTGATGACACAAAGCTCTGTAACAGAGTAGACATACCAGAGGGTGTAGACAGAATGAGAAGCGACCTGCAGAAACTTGAAGAATGGTCAGGGGTTTGGCAGTTGAAATTCAATGCAAAGAAGTGCAAGATAATGCATATGGGGCACAAAAACCCTGGCACAATACATCAGTTGGGGGTGAGGATATAGCATGCACCAAGCAGGAAAGGGATCTTGGGGTTATCATCTCTGATGACCTCAAGGTAGGAAACAGTGTGACAAGGCAGCAGGTAAAGCAAATAGGATGCTGGGATGTATAGGCAGGGCATTACCAGCAGGAAAGGAGGTCATAATTCCGCTATACAAGACACTAGTGAGGCCCCACCTGGAGTACAGTGTACAGTTCTGGAGACCATACCTACGTAAGGACATAGACAGGGTAGAGAAGGTTCAGAGGAGGGCAACAAAGATGGTGCATGGATTGCATCACAAGTCCTATGAAGACAGGTTGAAGGAACTGAACATGTACTCCCTGGAGGAGAGGAGGGAGAGAGGGGATATGTAAGTATCTTACAGGGAGGAACAGGGTGCAGGAAAACACTATTTATAAGCGAAAAAGATGATCCAGGACTAGAGGGCATGGGATGATGTTGGAGGGAGGACGATTCAGAGGAAACATGAGAAAGAATTTCTTCACAGAACGGGTGGTGGACAAGTGGAACACCCTGCCAGAGGAAGTGGTGGGGGCTGAAACAATCACGGGATTTAAGAATGCATGGGATAGACATAAAGGAATTCTGGAGGTCAGGGGTAAGGTGCAATAGACTTCTAGGAAAACAAACTGAACTTACAAGCTCAATTGGGCAGACTGGGTGGGCCATAGGCCCTTATCTGCCGACACTGTCTATGTATCTATGTAAAGCAAATTCCAGCACCATGGCACCAAGCGGTAGCAGACTATCTCACACACTGACAATGCAGATTCATGCAGTAAACACAGGATGTCAAGCGCAGAGGAGGAATGGGCATCTGATTGAACGCCTTTCTCTCTGGGAATGGTGGTTTCACTAACAATACCACCAACTTGTTACTCTGGTTCAACGTCAGTTGGTTTCCATTTGTAACACCTCCCCGCCCCCAACCGGACAAGGCTGAAAATGGGCTCAATTGTTTCCCGGTCAACAAAAACTAAATAAATAAGCACTGACAGCTATTCAGTTGCCTCACAGTGCTATGCATAAGACAGTGTCAGGGTGCCGTAAAATGACAGAAAGGAACACAAGTACTGTACATATGATGCTAAGTGGGGTGTGCTGACATCATGCTAAAGTCCCTGGGGGTGGGCTTCCAGGAAAGTAGCAAAAATATAGTTCTCCCATGCCAGATGATGGTTTTCCATTTCCTCCACACCAATGGACCTATCTGCACAAGGCCACAACTCTCTAAAAGTTCTTCCCTTGAGGCAGGAGGTCAGAAATGTGCTGTGGCTGATGTTGGGAGCATGGCAGTGCATCAGTCACAAACAAGCGTTTGTCAATGCCGAATGTTGGCTTGCTGGCATTGACACTGGTAGGGCAGGAGTTAGAGAGATGCATAACAGGAATGGCAGTGAAGTACTGAACTGATGCCAACCCCACCCCCACAATGCAGAGACTGACAGGCGTTGGGGTGTGCTTCTGGGTCATCAGCCATAACGCTCACGCCATTTCACCTCACCCAACCCTGCAGACACTTATAAGTGTCATGGTCTGTCTTGGGGTCTTTGGGCTTTACACTCACCCCATTCCATAAGGAAATATGCTGATATGGGTGCAGTATAGGAGAATGGGGTGAACTCTGGGGACGAAGGCTCCAAAGCACACCTCGATGCCTGTCACTGACTGCAGGGTGGGGCTGGGGGTGGAATGGCGTGAGCATTACAGTCGATGATCCTAAGTCACACCCCTGATGCCTGTCAGTCTCTATAGGGTGGGGTGTTACGGTTGGAAACCCTAACACCCTGGCGTTCATTGGTATTTTCACTCTAAATTTTCAACATGGGCTTTTTGTGACCCTACCTCATGAACTGCGGCACTATCAATTTTTTAGCCGAAAGGTGATTTTGCACAGCAACTGCGCCACTTGGCACCACAGGTGCAAAAACACATTTCAGGCAGGATGTGAAAAATGACAGCTGTACTGTTCATAAGGAGGCGTGAAAAAATGGCAATGAGGAAAATCTGGAGTGAAAATATTAAAAACTGTTGAAGTTACAAACGTGTTCAGAAACTGCTGCATAGCTCATAACACAGTCATTTTTAAAAATGTTTTCATCAAATGTGCAACATGGGGTGGCCAGCAGCGGAACTGTGAACAGCTTTTCTCCATAGCTCTGCATCGAGTCCTAAATCAAAGCCTGCAAAACGCAAATTCTTTAAAATATTGGTATTAAACTAATATAAGAGGAGAGAAGTAGTAAAGAGCTACTGCGTCAATATTAAAATCTTTAGCGAGAACCCTCAGCTTGTGCTTAATATGGGCAGTAAAATAAGCTTAGAACACGCTTGACACCCGCCAAAGGAGACCAGAGCATCCACTAGTAAGCAATACCAGACTGAGGAGATAGAACAAGAAGGGCCCCAACCCTCTAACGCTACCCTCCTGAAAGCGATCCAAGGACTAGATCGAAAAATTGAAAATCTGGGGACCGACCTTAAACAACTAAGTTCCAAGGCTGAAGTAATGGAAGGAGACATAAGGGAGAATTCTCAAAAAGCCAACAGGGCCCTAGTACTCTCGGCAGGGCTCGCGAAGGAAAACGGACTTCTTCGAAAGCGGCTGGAAAATTTGGAAAATATGGTACAAGCCTCCAATGTGCGACTCTTGGGACTCCCAGAACAATCTGAAGGAGACTCTCCAATAACTTTCCTGCAAACGTGGCTGCAAGACTTACTTCAGGTAGATCAGCCATTCCAGATCCTCAAGGCCTACCGGATTACGCCACGCAGTTATCAGCGGAAAGTAGTAAATGGTGTGCCGTATCCACGTACGCTCATGGTAGAGTTACGGACTGCCACGGAGAGAGACATAATTTTACAGCAGGCTAAACAACTCAGCCCTCTCATCTGGAATGACCACAGAGTCCATTTGTTCCCAGATCTAAGCTTCGCGACTAGAACACGCCGAAGGAGTTTTGATGGCATAAGAGATAGACTGCTTTGGGGATTCACCACGTCCTTCTGATGCCTGCAAGTCTCCGGATTGTGTACGGGGGTAAGACATTTCAATTTACTGAATCAACGGAGGCCTCCAAGTTACTAGAAAAAATAGAGCTACAATTCTCAACAAGAAATGAAGCCTCAGAGTCCGATGAAGAACGGAACACTTGAGAAGAGTTAGTTGATGTTAAAACTTTGAAAGAGCAGCTCTCAGACTTTAACTTCCCATTTAAAAATCCAGAGAAAGTTTAAATGGACATATTTTTTTTTTTTAGATATATATATAAGGGAAGTAGGAATTGCAGTACTCGACCTTGGGTCATGATATTTGATTAATCTCTCCCCCTAGTCTGACAAAAATTGGTTTTCGTTTTAAAAAGAAACAAGAGGAGAAATGTTGATATATGTTAGAATTTGCAGTTGGTTGTTGATTGCAGGACATGGGATGTGGATAGGAGAAATCTGTGCATCTATTGATATATAAATGATATTTTAGCTGGGGCACTTTTCCCTTAACTCTTAGGGAGGACGATGCAGATAGCTTTTTCTTGGGGGGCCCTGCTCATGGCTGCATAAGCTTTTTCTAAATAAAAGTGATGGATAATTTTTATTTAAAGTACTATGCTCTGAGCATAGATTCTAAACTTTTAGGATGTTACTTAAGAAATCTCTGTCAGATAACCCTCATGTGTGGTAACAAGATATAGGGGCATTGATTTTTTAGTTACTGTAAAAATGTGGATTTGTATCAAATAATTGCCTATATGAGACTTAATGTAATGTTGGTCGTTACATTCAAAACAATAAAAACACAATTTAAAAAAAAAAAAAAATGTGCAACATGGGCTTTTTGGGACCCCACCTCATGACAGTGGCACTATCGTTTTGTTAATCGGTCCCGAAAGGTGATTCCGCACAGTGACCGTGAAATCACCTTTCGGGACTGAGTAACTAGATGACAGTGCATGTGTTCATGAGATGGGGTCCCAAGAACCCCATGTTGAAAATCTGGTACCAAAATTCCTAAAAATGGCTGAAATATCCACCTAAGTTGAACCCCCACTCCCCATTATAAAGCTTACCGCATTTTGTTTAGTTCCTGGTTGGCTTTTGAAGAGTTCAGACGTGTTCCCGCTCTACAGAAGATCACAGCACTGGCCCTCCAGAGGTAAGCATGGGTGAAGGGGGTGAGGGAGGTGGGGTAAAAGGAGGGTGCGGTTGGGGAGGCCCTGCTAACGATGAGGACCTTTTTTTTTTATAAAAAAAAAAGAACCGGACTTCAGGGACTGTTTTCTTTATTTACAGGTAAAAATGGGATTTTGGACACACTGGGTGGGCTCCCAGTGTGCCACAAACAGGGGGATGATGCCGACAGGGACTGGGCACCCCGTCGGCAAAGAGTGTGTGTGGGGCATGATGCCGACAAGGGATTGGGCAGTCCCCTGGGCAAACAAATTGAACTTGGGGTATGCAGACACGGGAATGGGAATCCCCGATGTCAGCTTTGTGGGGATTGTGTGGCGGGCAGCAGGAGCCGCCATATTTATAGGAATGTTTCACCTGGAAAGGCAAGTAACGGAACCTTGTCATCCGACACTCCAGTGAGGAAACTGCACCACACTGGAGCAGCAGATTTCTTTCAACTTCGTGGCTCTCTTTGAAACTGCTGTCATTGCTAGCATGCTCACTAATTGGTGGCTAAGGGACGCACCCACTGAAGTGTTCTCTGTATTTGCCAACACTGGCACACCTCTGAATGTACTACAGTACTACCACAAGATGTTGCTTGCGCATGTGCAAGACAACATAAAAAGAGCACCAACATTTTACTGAACTCCTGCATTTTGCAGGAGGATATAAAGGAGCTGTGATTCTGCTACCAAGACAAGAGGGACATAGAGGAACCAAGTTCTTTTTGACTTGCACCACTGCTCCTGTCTCCGTCCCATGGGTGATCAGAAGCAGAAAGTGGACATTACTGAATGTCCTCATGGGATGGGAGGGAGGGTGGGGGTGGTGGTTCCTCTTGTCACTTTGGCCTTGCGCATTATATGCATGGAATGCAACTCCATGCAATGCACAACTGTTCTAATGAATTATGTAACACTGGGGACTGTGGTAATACAGCTGAACAAATAATGGGCTAGGGCAACAATAGATCTGTCTAGGATCCAAGGAAAGGAAGTTTGGATGTCAAACACTATGAAATCTGAAGCAGGAGGCCTGCCTAATTACTAATTGATGGATCGGAAGGGGGGGAAGGGAGAGCCTTGCAAAACAACATCTGAAAGCAACAAACTTACGTATTACTTTTGTACTTCTGTGCTCCCTCTACGGCCACTTCCCCCATGCAAGGAGTGCCTACAACAAGGAGCTATAGCCTGGGATGAAATACCATGAAGCCACTCTGACACCAGCCCAGGCAACACTGAAGTCACTCAGGCAAGTGCACAAGGTCAAAGTAAAAGTCAGTAGCTGCCTGACTAGTCGAGTCTTTTTTTTTGTTACAGATCAGTTAGCCAACCAGGCATTGTTTTGTCCCTTTAAGAAAGAGAACGGAATGGTACATAAGGGCCTATTATGGAAACATCCAGTCTGTGTACCACTGATAAAATGTCATCCAACTTTCAAGGCTGAAAATGGGAATTTTCTTTTGAGGACATGGAAATTACTATTCCGTTAGTAATATAACCTTCATCAGACCTTTTCTCAGGGGACTGCCCTTCGAAATCCAGATGCATTTGTTCTCCTGCATTATCTTCGGCATACTTTGGGGGAATGTGGTACAGTTTAAATCAGAAGTCTCTGCAGTATCTGAAATGTTTTGCCCTAATGTCTTTATTCCATTTTGGGTAGTTCATTTCCACTTCCCACAATTCCCTCTCTCCAGTATATGTCCACTTTCCCCTTATATCTATTTTGATTCTGCTTTAGTATTGTTAAAGGTGGTAAATTATATTGCTCATTCCATATACAATTCCCTTTTATAAGGCTGAGATAGTGCAGAATTGTGGTCAGGGCACCGAACTATGAAGCAGGACACAAGCCAGGACTGAACCACACCTCAGCCACTTAACTCACTGAGTGACCTTGACCAAGTCTCTTTTTTTGTTTAATTTACACCCTCCCCCCCTTAAACCTAAAAGGTCCTTCCGTTCCATTAGATCTGCCTAGGCCACCGCCATCTGCCCTTCTGCCACCCCAGTTCCTTTACAATCCATCACTCTGGGTCTGGCCTGGGGGCACCCCTTCTCCCACCGGGGGGGGGTAAGCAGGGAAAGATGTGACAGATGTGGCTGGGGAGCAGTGAGGCACCACAGGAGGGTTACGTGGCATGAGGATGATCACACAGCTGCCATCCCCGGTAGCCTCTTGGATGGGCCTACCATTATCTGATTTTTGACTCTACCCACCTCCTGCCAATGCACATGCTGTGGCAACCAGAGGTGCGGTGTTTAGCGTGAAGCATGTAGTCATACTACGCTGTCCAGGGTGCTGCCATCACTCCTCCATCAATAAAAGCTATTAAATAGTTGCATCACAATCCTGCCCCAGAGGACAGCATGCAAAGGACATCCTGAAACCCTCGCTGCTATCCTTTGCTCCTGATGTCTCACCTTGGGTGCTAACCCAGGTCACCAGCATGTCAAAGCAGATGAGCAAGTCACTTAAACCTCCTTGTGCATAACTTCCTCTCTCTCTCTGTTTAACCTCCCAAACCTTCCTTAATCCTCTCTGTTTAACTTACCTTCCCAGTGCTCACCAACTGGGCGAATCAACTGTTTATTATTACTCTGTTTATTAAGTGTAGGATGATGTCACAGGCCAATTGTGCTGAAGCTCATTTCCAGTAGTATCCCAATCATCATGGCATATAAAGTGCTTTGTGATGCGGTATGCATGAAAGGTGTTATATAACATCACACTGTATTCCCTCCTTCCATTCCTGCTTCTGACATAAAGCTGCTATTCCTTGGGTTTCTCTTCCACTGAAGCCCATTATAATCACCCTCAGTATAATGGTATACCCAACACTGCTTGAATCCCAAGTACTGCTTTATGGAGAGGTCACCGAAAAAAATATACTCGTAGTTACAGCCACAGATTTTCTTTAATTTTACTTTCTACTTATGATCCTGACTCTGACCAACATCAAACCTCCCAAACCATCATTACCTTATTACTTGCCACAGTTTTCTCTATGGAACAGTGGTTTCTGAAGATGGGCGGCTTCATCTCCTGAACTCATTACTGCTGCATCAGGAGCAAGCACAGATGGAAGAGTGTGGTCTGAGTGTTCCTTCATGCTGCAATGTGCTGGGGATTTGCCTCCCTTTTCTGCTGCCCTGCCCTCAGGGCGTCTCAGTAACTGCACTAATGTGAAGCATGCTGGCACAGCAACATCAGGAGACGGTTCCCTCCCCTTGAATGTCCCCAACTGTACTGCTACCTGAGGTCCTCCAGGTGGCAGCATGGGAGTGAGAGACACAACCCCCCCAGAAGAGGAGCAATCTGCTTGGTGAACAGCGCCCCCAAAAAACTTTGATGGCCTAAGCATGTTCATAGGCATCACAAGCAGTAACCTTAACACTGCAAACTGCGGCTGCTCCCCCATTTTTAATAGCATTCTCAGTTGATCTGATGTCTGGCATCAGTGTGCCAAGCAATGAGCCAGACTATCATTGCAGGTAACTGAGTGCAGACCCTGCTCCCTGTCCTTATGGCACGCTGGTGATTTTGTGCTAACGGTGGCCTACAGAATTACATTTCTTAATATGGTAATGGTTATTTTGGAAGAAAAACATAGGGTTCACTTCCACTGATGTCGTCACTGGCTCAACAGCACTAAACGAGAGCTCCGTGTGATGGCTCTACCAAATTGCTTCTGATTTTGGTTTGTGACAAAATACAATCACTCTTCTCTTACTGGAGGTGACAGGTCACTATGGGAGATTCAGAAAAGAAGAAATCCCAAACGATGGCAACCTCTGCACTGGATGATTGAGTAGAGTCACCTGGTAGGCCCTACATGACATCAAGTAGCGTGGCTCCCACCCCAGATGGCAGTCTGCGCCGTGAACCAGAAGACCCAACTAATGCCCATATCTTGAAAGAGCTGCAGGCGTTCCAAGCAGAGACTAGGAAGCATCTTTCATGCTGATCAAACCTAACTCAGCTGCAGAATTAGCAAAAAGAGATGCAGGAAGCACCCACAACTGTCTCTCTGAGAGCTCCGAATAAACCACTGAACTCATTTTGGCTCTACATAGAAAATACTTGCAATTGCCGGCCTGGTGGCGTGGAGGGTTGAGGCGCTGGACGCCACATCTCATGCCACGCTGGCGACCCAGGTTCGGAAATAACCTCAGGTCACTGGGGAGCTGGCTGGAGGGGGAAGGTTGGAATGGTATTTCCCCTCCAGGGGTGGACGCCAGCTCCTCCATAGTCCGCACCTATTGGGTTGGAGGCCCAATGGGTGCACAGGCAATAAGGCGTAGCGTAATTCTGGGGTGGGGTGGAAGAGTGTATCACTTGCGCCATGACCGGAAGGCAGAAAAACGGAAAAAGAAAAGTGTATATGGAAAAAAAGAAAATACCTGCAATTAGAGAGAAAAAATTGCGACTTAGAAGGCTGCCTGCATCACAAAATTTGTGGATTTATGGACTTCCTGACAGGAGGAAGGGTAGAACATTTCCCAATATGTTGACAGAGGTCATGAAGTAACGCATCACATCACAGGACCTGAGGGACTGTGTGAGTAGAGGTGGCTATCCTCAGAACAAGAACAAGAGACATCAAACTGCAATCGGGAGCAAGTACTCACTCAAAGGCAAAATTAACCAAGCAACAGGAATTTATGCCATCAATGTGTGACGGACACTAAGCCCCAGCCCTTTGACTATGAACTGGTCTTCATCAGGGGGCGCTCACGGTCGAGGCGCCGAGGCTTACTGTAGTCCACACACTGATGGAATAAACTCCTTTTGCTTGGTTAATTTTGACTCCGAGTGAGTACTTGCTCCCAAGTGCAGTTTGCTGTCTCTTGTTCCAATATGTTGACAAGCTGCCCCATGAGGCCCTCAACCTTCCCCAGGACTTGCAGTTATAAATTGAGCACATACACATTGTGTACTCAGGCTGCAACCATCCCTGAATCAGTGCCTGTGCTCCACCGTCATACAATTCTTAAGTTAGAGGGTGACGGGCCGGCCTGTTGTCGCATTGGTAGGACTACTGCTCATGACATCAGTGATCCAAATACAGGAACGAGCTCAGGTCATCAGGGTCCAGCGGGGTGGGGGGGGTTGAGCATCCCAGAGGATGCTCTCCTCATCCGAGGAGAGAGGGCTCCATGCTCTGCTGTGATATTGCCAACTGGGAGATCACAGGTGGCAGTGCTGCGGGAGATGGACTGAGGAGGGAGGGAGGGATGTCAGGGATGTCGACGTGTGGATGCACGCACAGTGTGCACAGACATGCCTTGATGTCATGGCACACGATGTCCCAGAGGGCAGACAAAATGGGAAAAAAAAGACTGCAACCCCAGCACCTCTGTGACAATGATGGCCTCAGTATGTCCAGGTCCCTTGCCTCCTCCCTCAGTGCATGTGCACCACCTGATGAAACATGAAAGTTCTGGAGTAATCCAACCACCCTGACCCCACCTGGAGGACAAAGCCAAGGCTCTGTGGAGCTAGGTGTCCATGGCTAGGGGGAGGCAGGAGGGGATCGGGAGGTGCCTGGAGGTCCTGAGAGAATGTGGAATGCTGGAGAGCAGGGGCCATAAACAGAAAGTAAAAAACAATTAAAGGGTGAAGGAGATGGTCCTTGCAACAGTATGGATGAAGGGAGTTGTAATGTGGGCCCCACATCTGTGTTTTGACCAGGATTTGTTCCCATCCCCCCAGTACAAGCTAAATGACTTGCTATGCTTCCTACAAGAAGCCCCTGAAACAGGCAGGGGTGACATTTCAGACTTCTTTTCCCACATGCCTACAGGCACACTTCCTAGATGGTACCGGTTTGGACCATACAGTGGAGGAGGCTAAGACAGATCTGGAAAAGTGAGGCATCCCCATACATCTACCGCAATGCCCTTCTGGGGAGCCGCAAGGCACACAGCAACACGGAGAGGCTTTGACAGTTTGTGACCCTGCTACTCCCAGACTGAGCACTTCAAGGGAAGCTGCTCGATAGCTACAGCCATAAGACCTGCAAGCTATATGGGACAGTTTATCTCAATTCTAGTGTCAGACTCAGTGAAGACTTGCCCTTTTGTTCCCTGTAAATTGTGTATTTTTAAGGTTCTCAGGTACTGACTGTAGCTCCATTTTTTATTTTTTTTGCCCTGGGCAGGTAACTGGGCGTTTTATTGGGATGTGGGCCGGGAGGGCTCAAGCCTGACATGCTCTGCGGAAGTTTAATCTGTTCTCCTGCTATTTATCAAGATTGTGATTTGACGGGTTTTTGGTTACGTTGATTCGTCTGTGCCCACTTCTTTGAGGAGGATGCTTTGGAGCCGGTCCCTTCCCCCTATAGAGAACTGCAGTACCAGCCACACACAGCTCATTGAGACCTATCGGGTACTGCCTTTATAATACATGGAGTTCTATGTTTGCCCTTGCAAACTAATTATACCTTAGGCAAAACTAGCTCGGCATTGCTATTTCTTTTATCCTGCCTCTACTACTTGGCTCAGTGGTGGGGAAGGAAAAA
Organism: Neoceratodus forsteri; assembly: GCA_016271365.2. Lineage (NCBI taxonomy): Eukaryota > Metazoa > Chordata > Ceratodontiformes > Ceratodontidae > Neoceratodus > Neoceratodus forsteri. Next base: position 6,844,646 of record JADMNL010000040.1, read on the forward strand.
AGGAAAACAAAACAAAAAAAGTTCACAGGGGTCTCGTCCTCCAGGAAACACACACTGTACTTCCAAGCTCCTTATCTGCTCAGTTGCAGAGGGCCCTGCTATTAACTCTGGGCCAGCGAGAGCTGCAATTTCACAGTGCAGGGAAGTACGCTCTATAACTCTGTCTCAATCCCAGGAGGTATTAGTATATTGCTCACAATGTTCTATGTTCCCCTTGAATACAAACTTCTTATTGTGTGGTATATACTGCACCGGGGGCCCAGGATATTCCTGGATTTCCCCCACACAGTGCCAGTACACCTAAGAGCACTGTATAGGAGTGAATACTAGTTTTTCCCAACAAAACTTGGGAGCTACATTATATATGTTACTCCTCTCTGTTGGGTTTGCCCAGTTGGCATCTGATTTTCCTGCTCTTATTTTCATAGTTTATGTCCTGCATGCTATTTTTCAAGGCAAAGCAATATTTTTCTTAGTCTAGACTTTTCATTTTTGTTCCTCGGTGCCATGAAGACAGTGGTAATGGTAACAGGACCTTGTGGATGTTACTACTAATTGGGACTTAATCATTTAGGACATTTGTTCTTTTTTTTTTAAAAACTTTATTTTTCCACTTTGCAATAAATCTTACAAAAGAAAATATTCCTTGATTCCAGGTATAGTAGAGATACAAGAAATGTTATGTTAGGTAATACAAAGCCCATCTTTCATTGTTACAGCATTGAGGGGACAAAATGTATCTATTAAAATATACAGAAGGTAACCAAAATAGGCTAGATGCAGCAAGACCATGGATGTCCCTACCTAAAACAGTTTAATATAAGCTCAGAGAGTCCCATCTTCTCAGAGAGGCCTACGTCAGTTGACATGGCCCAAGAGTCCATGAAGTGTAAGAGAAGGTGGAAATCGATCCCTTTCATGTAAGTAATAAAGATACCCCTCAAACATACTCACAGACTTTCCCTTTCAGTATTTTTAAACTTAATCTATACCATAGGAACAGGTAACAAAAAAAGCCGCCAACATTAATTAGAAAATTCAAACGTTCACTCCCTCCCTAAATCTACCACGAGGAGATAACTCTGCCCCTAGTAAAACTGAGTACCTCTATAATATTTTGCTTACAATAACAAACATATTTAGAATAGCATGAGAAGGTTCCTAAACTATTTTAAATTTAACGCGGGAAGGTAAAGCTGAGGTGAATCTTCTCAGCAATAAACATAATTGTTCAGTTCCTTATTACCAGGAGCAGTTCAGTTCAGTACTGACAAACCCTTGAAGTCTCAGCGATCAGGGTTCACCATCGTCCTCTTCTGAATCCGAGCGACTGGACTTGGCAAAATTCTCCCGAATTAGCTCCAGCCTACAACCTGCGTCTGCTGGATTGTTGTACAAGAAAGTTTTTCCAGCATAAACAATTTTCAGCCTCGCCGGCATTAGTAATGCGTGGTTAATCCCAAGCTCTCTAAGGCCCGCTCGAATTGAGTCAAATCCACGGCGCCTCATTTGGGTTGAATAGCTTAAATCAGGGAAGCAATGTACCACTGAGCCATCGGGAAGGGTAAGTGCCCCAGATGATTTGGCTTTCTGCAAAATCATATCCCTCATATGAACTCCCGTGGTTACCGCTAGAACAGTTCTAGGAAGATCGGGGTTGTTAGGCTTCCTTCTGGGGGTAATTCGATAGGCCTGGATAATCTGGTAGTCTGCTCTTACTTTTAAGGTGTCCTGTAAGAACTGGTGCAAGTAATCCATCAAATTGGCTCCTTCAACTCCTTTGGGTATGCCCAAATGTCGGAGATTGCAGGAATGCGCTCCATTTTCAAGATATTCGAGTCTGGTGTGTAAAAGTTTATTCTCTTTCAATACTCCATCAGTCACAGTAACTACTTTTGAAATATTAGAGCTAAGAGCAGAATGATTCGTCTCCAAGGCAGTGACTTTTGTTTCTATAGTTGTCAGTCTGGCATTAGAAGTGTCTAGTTTGTTATCTAGCAGCTTCACTGCTTGAAGAATGGCGTTGATTTTGGCCTCCAGATCCCCGGGCTTTTCGCTCGATTGCGTATTAGTCGGAGCTCCACTGGACGATGGCGCAGGGCCTTTCCCTTGGCCTGAATCTTTATATGCTTCATTTTTGGTTCTTCTCATCATGAGTCGGCATAAGATTGCTCCACAAAAGGCTGTAGCACTATTTTTCACTAACTTGAAGTTTAGATCGTGGTGGAAGTTAACAGAATCAAAGATTTTAAACTTTTATTGTTGTACAGATCTGGAGCAGCGTGACAGGTGTCTATTCCAGTCGGCTGCTAGCCATGCACCCAGGACATTTGTTCTTTATTGTTTTTCATGGCGTACATTACTAAGTTACTGTCATTTAACATTAATATCATCCATAATCCTGTCAAACATTATAGGGTGCCTTTACTTGCTTGAGAGAGAGAGAAACCTGAGACAGTTCTTTTACAAGAGCTGCATCTCTCCTCAGAGAAACTTTCTATATTTAATAGGTATGGGTTTGATTTTATATGGGCCTCTTCCCAAAAATCTGGCAGATGAAGGGCAGTCTCAGTGTTGTTAGCATGTGGGTTCCTTTTCAATTGGAGACTCAAGTTATAGACACAGATGAATGATATGTGATTTTATTAGGCACATTTTATGGTGCCCCACTCACCTTTGCAAATGTATATTTTCCTCCGGAGACAGACAAAGGTACCTCAGGTTATTTTTTTATAAGCTATTATCGATCCTGCAGGGGCAGCTGATCCTGAGGGGCAATTTGAATCTAACCCTTTCCTGAACTTGGATGCATCTGCTCCCAGACGTTTCCACCTTTCTGCAACCCAGAAATATATTAAAACCACCCTGGCACATTTGGGTTTTTTAGACACCTGGAGACACCTCCTCCCTATGAAAAGGGAATATACTCACTTTTCCACCTGCCATCACAGCCATGCGCTCCTTGATTATGTTTTTACAATAGCGGAATGTATTGATTCGCTCCAGTTGGTCAGACATGGAACTCTTCATCTCTCCCACCATGCCCAATTTCATTTGGGTAAACCAAAATGAACCACACACTGGAGGTTCCACTTAGGCTTACTATGGGATAAAACCCTAGCAGACCAGACAGAGGAGCGTATTCCTCAGATTTTACGAGAAAACTCCTCCTTGGATGTTACCCCATGCACCCTTTGGGACACACTGAAAGCAGTCCTATAAGGCGAGCCTATAGCCTACACCTCCCTTTGTAAGAATGAAAGGGAGCTGAGACTTCAAGAATGGCGATTCTGGAGAACCATGGATCCACTTACGCCAGTGTCTCAACTATGTTACACTGCATACACGTCCAGGGAAAAACAGCTGAGTTAGAATGACCACGTTGTTTTTTTTAATCGATGTATTTGGTTGAGGGCCTTTCCCCCACACCCCTGATAAATAATAAAATGGTGTGGCAGAGCCCTCAACCCAAATAAACTAATAAAAAAAATACACCACCATATCTAACCCCAAGTAACACTGACACTCAGTCACACAAGTAGCGTATCGGTAGTATAGCATAATGTACACTAAATCCTTGACGTACCACTATGCTACTTGCATAGGTCTGGAGTCCTCCAGTATCGCCTCAAGAATTGTAGGCTACACTAGGTACCCTGCAATTATTTTATATGCAGGGAAATGTGTCAATCGTCCCACAGATCCAAACATTAAAAACTCAAATCCAGAAAATGTTGGATTAGCAAGAAAAGTAAACCTTATTTTATTTTTCAGCATTATTATTACAAAGGGGGAGCAACATGGGATGCATGAAACTTAGCTCACCATCTGTGAATATCTCAAAGGCTGGAATGAATCCCCGGCTTTGGACCCCCAAAGTAATATGTTAATCCATCATGATGGAGGCATCCAGAAAGTTCTGATCCATTACTATTCTCAGCTATGTAAGGCAGGTGTTCAAGCCTCCCCAACTCAAATAGAACTTTCCTTTCCTCCGTACCTCTGCCATCTTTCAGTGATGACTAATCAGTGGACTTACTCGATTCCACTACTCAGGAAGAGGTCCCTCTCAGTCTCTAAGTCTGGTTAATGTCTAGGGCCGGATGGTCACCTGGCTGAATTTTTCAGACACTACCATGACCTCCTGGTTTCCCCCCACCCCTCCCCTTATGGGCCTATCATTCACTCCAGGAAGGAGTCCCCCCCTCCATGGCAGTATGCAACTTTATCTGCAGTTTTAAACCCCCCCAAAGGATCCTTGTCACCTCCAGTCATATCATGATTATAAACTTTTGATGTTGATCTAGGTCACTTGTTTAGATCACCTTCTCCTGTCATTGCTGGACATGGACCAGGCAGGATATGTACAACGTCAACAGACACATGGCAATGTGCACCATACTGTACAACTGCTAGAATATGTCTCTCAGCATTCTATCCCCCGGTCCATGCTAGTCTCAACATAGAGAAGGCCTCTGACAGGGTTTTATGCCCCCTTTCTCTGGTTTATCCTCTCCAGATGTGGTATACCTTAACCTCTGGTTACTTTACTCCAGATCCTACAAAGCTCACCCCAGGTATGCATTCACTTAAACAGCTCCCTCCCCCCCATTTCTTTAAAACAAAGTACCTGCCAGGGTTGTCCTCTGTTCCCTCTTTCATTTGCACTTTATACTGAGCTGCTGGTGGCAACCACTCATACCAGGTCAAGGGCATGCCAGTGGGTGGAAAGGACTAAAAAATATTATTACGTGCTGATGATGTCTTGCTGACCTTCACCTCCCTGAAAATGTCACTCCCACAGGTCTGGGATCTTCTGACTCAGTATACAAATTTCTGGTAGGGTTTACACTGAATCAGTCAAGATTGTTTTTTACACAAGTTTAATACAAAATCTAAGTGTGGTTGTGATTGACTCTATGATGATGGAGTAATATGGTTCAATAGCTAAATATGTATTGTCTTTTATGTGAATTGTAAAACATGTTGAAATTGTTGTATCTATGTATAGGATTTAGATCTATTGTTAATACTTGTTGTATTTATTGTACCCTGTCATATGTGTCGAATTAATGTATGTATGTATGTCATTTGTTATCACGGGTCCCCATTTTTAATGAGCTTGCTCAATGGTTTAAACCCCAATAAAAATAAAAAAATTAAATGAAAATGAAATTGAGGTTATTATACATAATTACATCCCTCATCAGGCACTTCAAGACCATTTTGGGTTCCGGTGATCAAGAGGTACACTTAAATACCAGGGTATCCAAATAACCAAAAACTTTGCTTACTTGGAACTGTCTGAATTAGGAGCCCCTGACCAAAAGCTATAATGGAAGATTTTCTTCACTGGTCCCATTTAAATCTCAGATTTTCGGGGAGCCTTGAAGCTATCCGGCAGAATATTTTGCCCCGAATACTTTATTTCTTGCAGACATTGCCCCGGTGCTGGGCAAGTCTTATTTCCAATCTTGGAACATGCTGCCCTCTAGATTTTTACTGGGGGAAGGCACTCTAGGATCCATTTCTCCATACTGCATCTCCCATGCAATGGTGTGTGTGGGGGGGTAGATCTCCCTAATCTGAAATTATATGCGCAGGCAGTACAGCCTCGATTGATCTGCCATTGGACCTTTGGATTACTAAACTATATAATACGCATTGGAAAGCCCTAGAGTTTGCTCTCAATGATCTGTATAATGTTGACAAAATTATACATGCCCAGCCATCTGAATATTTGCCGTTTTCTTTGTTTGGCATTCAGTAAATAAATAAGTAAAAGTTTATTTGATTGAGCACCCCATCCCAGAGGCTCTGAGCACTGTACAAGTAGGTAGGAAACACATTCAACAATAAACATAAAAACAAATAGTAAAACAGTTAAAAATCCAATTTAAATAATATATTGCAGCAGCTTACTGGCTTAACTCTAAATAATCTGAAAACACTTTCCTAAAAAGATGTGCCTTCAGGTCCCACATAAAAGCTTCCACCGATGGGGTCTCTCTCAAAGATTTTGGTAGCAAGTTCCACAATACCAGGCCTGCCACCTCAAACGAGCGGTGTCCAGAGGACTAAAGACAGGCCCTGGGAACCGCTAGGAGGCCCTCAGTACAGGAGCAAAGCAAGTGCACCGGACAAGCAGGAGTCAGGAGGTCATTCAGGTAGCCAGGGCCCGATCCAGGTGGGGCCTTATAGGTGAGCATGCCCACCATGAAGGTGATTCTCCACCTAAACGGCAGCCAGTGCAGTTCGCACAGAACTGGGGTCACATGACAGGACCTCAGAAGGCCCGTCAGTAACCTGGCTGCCACATTCTACACCAGCTACAGTCACCAGAGAATCCCTTCAGTGACCCCGAGGTACAGAGTGTTGCAGTAATTGAGCCAAAATTTCACAAATGCATGTACCAGTGAGGACAGGTCATCAGTGGAATTAAGGCTTTGATCTGGGTAACATTCCTCAAGTGGTAAAAAACACTCTTGACGACAGATGACACCTGGGCCTCAACTGTCAATCTGTCATCAAAGGTTGACGCCCAGATTTTTCACCTTAGTGGACACCGCCAAGGGAGCGGGGCCAAGAAATGATCCTGTTCCCATCCCAGCAGTGTCCACATCCCGACGATCAGGCTCAATCACTAGTACCTCTGTCTTGTTGGGACTGAGTCTCAGCCAGCTAGAGGACATCCAGTCCTAGATTTCAGCCAGACATTTATTTAGCACCTCCACAGCGCCATCTGTCCCAGGTGCAAATGACATGTACAGATGGGTGTCATCTGCATAGCAATGAAAACCCAACCTGTACCATCTAATGATCTCACCCAGGGGAAGCATGTACACTGTGAACAACGCAGGTGACAGAATCGAGCCCTAGGGAACTCCACAAGGCAAGGGCTTTGGGGAGGATGAGAAGTTTCCCATCACCATCCTCTGCATCCTGCTAAGAAAATACTCAAACCAGTTAAGGATGGTACTGGTGAATCCACAAGCTCCCTATGGTGATCCAGCAACACTACGTGGTTCACAGTGCAAAATGCTGAGAAGAGATCGAGGAGAATGGGAATTGATGACTCCCCTCTATCCCTTGCCCTGAGGAGATCACTTTGCACTCTGACTAATGCCATTTCAGTGCTACGTCTTGACCTACACCCCAACTGGAAGGGCTCATTGATGTCATGGGCTGCGAGGCGTGCCTCAAGCTGCAGCGCCACCACTTTCTCAATTAACTTACCCAGAAATATAAATGGGAGGTTAGCGATAGGTCTGTAATTCACCAATATGTCAGGGTCGAGAGATGGTTTCTTTAAGGAGGGGTCTCACCAGCGTCTCTTTTAGGGTGCCAGGAAAAGATCCCTCCAAAAGCGAACACCAGACAATCTTGGTGAACACTGGCCCAATGTACTCAACACATCCCATTAAGAAACGAGCTGGGCATGGGTCCAGTTCATAGTATGTAGGCCGCAGCTTCAAAATCACCTCACAAACCTCAGTAACCCCAACTGGCCTGAACTCACTCCAAACAACAGTAGTGCCTTTGGACACACACGACTCACCACTGCAGGGCTGCAAGTGCCCCATTAGGGAGATCCCAGCCCTAATGGAGGACACCCTGTTGGAGAAGAACAGAGCAAACTGTTGCAAATTTACATGATGGTAACCCTAAGACATGGCACCCTAAAGGGCACTTTCATATGATCACGGATACCCCTTGAATAAGGTAGATCATTTCCTCTGGAGATGGCAAAAATTGGGTATTAGTCACGTACATCAGTTCTTAGATACCTATGGAATAGTTCCTTTTCAGCATCCACAAGTCAAATATCAATTACTCCCCTCGGACCACTTCTGATATTTACAGGTTTGCTACTATTATGAGCTGGAGACCTGAAGTACGATGTTTACCTGAAAAAATGTGTGTCTCGATGGAACTGTTTAGACCACCAAAGAGGGGGATCCAACAACATCTAGTGGGCGCTTTATACACAGGCTTTGTGCACCTTTCTCCAGATTCCAGTTTGTCAGTATTACAAAGGTGGAGAATGGAACTTCAAGCCTCCCATTCTGCGGGGACCTGACTCAAATATACCCTCCTGGCTCACAAAGTCATGATGGCTCCCTATTTAAGGAAATTCTCATGGAAATGTAGGGTGACAGTCTTGAAAACTCCTGCAATACAATCTAAGTATATAGGGCTGAAACAGGTAAATGTTGGTGGCAGGGTGGTACCCACCCTTGCAGATCAGTCCCACATATTGTGTGCATGTCCAGTGATTCAGTTGTACTGGACACAGGTGGGTACTGACACAAAGAAATATTCATCATGCTCCAGCTGTTTACCCCTTCATTGGTGCTCTTAGCCCCGCCCCCTCAATTTACAAATTACGAGGCAGACAATTTAAGCTTTTAATGATTTTATTGGTATATGCTCATTTGGATTTACAAGTATAAAAAATAAAAATGAAAATTAAATGAAAAATATGCCTAAAAGTTCCAATGAAACATTGGCTCACAACAAAGCAGCCCGAAGCTGAACATTGGTACACATTGGTGTACTCAATTTATAAGTTAGAATGCCTAACTTATAAACTGAAAAACCATACACATTTTTGATGAAATCAAGCACAAATCCGTGATGCACAAATTAGACTAAGATCAGCTATATGTATACCATAAACAGATTTTGTTTTAGTGGTATATATATTTGCCTAAATTACTGCTATTAATTTCTCTCATTATACAAGACCAATTTTACTTGTGATTTATGCTCTTAACCATTGATAGTTCTTGTTTGAAATCACCTTGTTATGTGCTGCACTATTCTCTCAGCTCTACTACATTTATGTACTGCTTAAACTACAAAATAAGAAAAAATACATAAATACAATTGACCTGCAACCCACAGAAATGGATTTGGAAATGGAAATGACAGAAGATATTAGCATTTGGATGGTGAGCATAATGAAGAAGTAGAAGTGAGAAACACAGAAACAAACTGTCCCTCCCCATCTCCAGAACCTTCAACTTCTCGCTGAGGTACACCCAGTTCTCAGAGAAGTGGAAATCCATGTTGGTCACACCTACATTCAAAAATGGTGATTGTTTCAATATAGCCAATTACGGACCCGTTCAAGCCTCTCTCCACTGTCTAAGGCCCTGGAGAGAATTATGTCAGACCAGCTAATCACATACCTAGAAAAGTATAAACTGCAATGTGCCCAGCAACTCGGGTTTAGGAAACTCCACAGCACTAATACAGCACACCAACTACATGCACAAAGCCCTTGATACTGGTAATATGGTGGGAGCCATTTACATTGATCTAACAAAAGTCTTTGATTTGGTCAACTGTCAGCTGTTACCCAGTAAGCTCTTTAGCCTTGGTCTGTCTAGAGACTCAGTGGCCTGGTTCCAAAGTTATCTATCTGAGCACTCATAGAGGGTGAAAACTGATGGCTCTCTGTCTGACAGCTGAAGAGTATTCATTGGTGTGCCACAGGGCTCTATTCTGGTCCCTCTCCCCATTGGCCTTTTTATTAACCGATTGCCAGATGCCTGTCAGTCAGCTCACGTTCTTCCGTATGCAGATGATGCTGTTATCTGCTCTAAGAAAACCAACCTCAGAAACCTCACCTCTAATCTCCAGGGAAATTTTGAGTCCTTACAAAAACTAGTCCTCAACTACAAAAAAAAAACAAAAAAAAAACAAAACAAGAAAAACATGCTTTTTACCAGCAATCAGATGCAGAGAAAGGTCCCCCCCCCTTGTCATCCTTAATAACAAAGGTCAAATACTGGAACAGGTGGAGACATTCAAATATCTCAGGGTAGTTCTGCAAAGACACTCTTTGCAGAACTACCCTGTTTTTGCCCCCCATGTGGACAATCTGATGTCCTCAGTAAATAGAAGGCTGGGTGCCCTATTCGGAAATTGGAACAGCCTTACTGCAGAAGCCAGGTGACTGACTGTCCTGCTCCATCCTGTCCCTAGTGGACTACAGACTACCTATCTATGCAGCTGCCTGTGACTCTGTATTCAACTAGGTCAAGGTGTTATGCAAGAAAGCTTGCCATTTTGTGTTAGGGGTTGACAAGCACACCTATAGCTAAAACCTTTATTCACTAATTAGTTGACTACCCCTTCCCAGTGCAATAAAGTTTCAAACCTATCTTCTAGCCAGGAAAGCACTGATGGGCCTAACACCTCCTGCACTAAAATAATAGCCAGGAATAACCCTGAATTACCCTTCTGCAGAACTCGGCATAAACTGTCATCTGATATATTATGACCTGTCTGATATTCCACATGTATTTTTGTGCTTTGTCTACTCGTGCCTGTAACCTGTTCGATGTCCAGGAAAACCTTGAAAATGAGCTTGCTCAGTGGTGTCTACGCCTGGTTAAATAAAGTTTGATTGATTGACTGATAAACATTCCTTTGCCTCTGAGGCTGCAGGCTGGCTAAATGGACTACTGGAATCCATACTGAACCTCCCCTTAAAACCCTCCTCTGGGCTGCCCTAGCAGTTCAGTGCAACTGCAATGTCACTGAACTAGTCTTGTAAATTGGGGAAGAGAAAGGGTTTCTCTGGATTGGTCCAACAGCATCAGGTGACCACTGATTAATTCTCAAGTAATCCACAGTTGCTTGAGAATTAATCAATGGTACAGTGCGCACACATTCTCTTCCCCATGTCAGTTTCCTGTCCCTGCTGCATTAAATGGCTACAGTACCAAGAGTGGACACAGTCGCTTTTAAAAATGTAGCACTACAATTAGCCACCAGTACAGAAGTATGTTGTCTCTGTGAGGTACCCGAGACAACAGCATTTCTTTATGAACCAGACTGTAAGAGGCAATAGATTTCCACCCTTCGTTTCTCTATCCCATGTTAGCAGCCGGCATTGCGCCTGCAACGTACCATTGCACGGTACAGCAAACAACTCACTACATCGGTCGCACTCTGCGTTTCTCTCTATGTCACCCATAACAGTGCTGTGCATGGTTTAACTACTGTGTGTAGCACTCACTATGGTACTTGCTACTTGCGGTTCTGTGACGTTGTGAAGTTCACCCGATTATATGCCCTGCCATCTCTGCAGTACTCAAGAGGCGCTGTTTTCCCTTCACTGAGTGTGACAGTAGGATCGCGCTAAAAAGAAAAAAAAAAACTGAATGTTGTGGCGGAAGGTTTAACCAGCGTGTATCAGCATAGGTGCCAGAACCGGGGGGTGGGGGGGCGGAAGGGGCGGTAGCCACTCCACTTTTTATTTCTGCATGGCAAAAACTAATATAGAAAAAGTGCCCTTTGTACCCTCATAAGTGCCCTTTTGATTCTCAGCCCCCTCAGCTTTTACCATCTTCCGGCACCCTTGTGTATCAGTGCCATTTGTCCCTGGTAGCCACCTAGAAGGAAGTTGGAGACAGTAGCATGTTGCACAGTTCGGCAGCAGACTAAATGAGTAGAGTCTGCTGAAGGGGGTGTGTTTATGCGATGCAACAAACAGAAGTACTACGCATTTTTTGGGAAGGCTCCGCCTATGGTTCAATGGACAAGCAACCAGCCATTCCCACTTCCTGAACTATATAAGCAGTTCCTCTCAGCCTCTTTATGAAGCACTTCTTTTTTGCCAGCCAGAGGCTCTGTCCGTTTGCTTTCTGCAGCTGGCTGGGGCCTGCCCCCCCTTCCCCTTGCTGCTGGACTCTGCATTTTGTTCTTCTGCTCCTGGTTTGTATTTTGCTTCCAGCTGTGTGCTTCCTTTTGTTCCTTCCCTGTTTCTTCTATGTTTGTGTCTTAGTTTTGTTTTCTTTTGGGGGGATTTGTTTTCTCAGCTCCTACCATTTGCTTGCTCCTACCATTTGGCTCTTATAGCTTCAGCTACTTGCTTTTAGTTACTCCCATTGCTACTGTAACCAGTACCTGTGTTTTCACACAAACCAGAGCTCCTTCCTTTGCTACAGGCCTAATTGTTTTCACCTGAGTTAGGCTCCCTCTGAACCCTTGCTATGCAGCTTAATCATGTTTTCCCTTCTTAATCTACCTCCCCTGTGGTCATAGCCATTTTCACAGCATTGTGCTTCCTTCCTTCCATGCTTATAGAATACTACCACTCATAGCTGATGCTGTTCCATGTTTTGTACACTGCTGTTCTACTCTGAGGTCAGATAAGCTACTGATGAAGCTGTAACCTAGTTTTAATATCTGCATGTGGTTCTTGACCCTTCCATCACTTTCTTGTTTTTCTTACGGTGGGGACTGGGAAGTGTTTGGTGGTGGTGGTGGGGGGGTTGTCGCCCCATGTGGCTAATTACTTCTGTTCTAAATCCTGCCTCCGCTGCCGAAAATCCTCAGAGTATTTGTCACCTTAATTTGGCTTGTTCAATGCCTCGCTGACTTGCCCCACTATCATTCTGTTGCCCCCACTTACGTTCATGTCCCATCATTGCTACTATGTTTTGCAGACCTACGTGCCGGTCTGACTACTCCTACTGCTTACTGACCTACATGCTGGTCCAACTATTGTTATCCTGCCCCACTGCATTACCCTGCCTTACTGAACTACATCCAGATCCACTCTTGCTCATGCCACCTTTGTGCAATGCTCCCTGCCATTTGCCCTGCAGCTTCTCAGTACTCATGCCCATTCAGCCTCATCAGTCTCTAGGGCATGCCAGCCATTCCATTCTGGCTTAGGTTTTCTCCTGCAGCCAACGGTCTCACTCTGCACCTGAGTCCGCAGCTTGAGCATGCGAAGCTTGGGGCGGGGTCCTTCTCACCTGGCCCATAGCTGGGAATGACCTCGCTCCTTGTGGACCTTCAGTCATCAACCGTACCGATGGCACCTCAAGTTGTAGAAGTTAAGATTCAGCTATGAAGGGCTGGGGTTGCTTACAGGGGCCCCTTTAGTGCCCAGTGAGGAGGCACCCTTCAAGCTATTCTCCCCATGTCTGCCTCTGGTTTACCTGGTTTGAGGGTAGATCGGTAGGCCTGGTGAGTGCCTCAGCAGTCGCTGCTCTCCTCCTCCTGCCTCGGTTATCCATTGTAGAGTGGCGCTCGCAACCTTCCATGGCGTTCCCATTAGAGGGACTGAGTGAGAGCTTTCCTCCAAATTGGAATCTTTTCCACTTTCCTTTAATTGGGTTTCCAAATTACAGCAGCAGAGCCGTCACTAAATAAAATATCCCAAGCCTGGAGGGAAGGCGACCTAGGCCTTGGAACCCCAGGGATTTCCTCCTCAAAGCTTTTTTTTTTTTTCCCCTTCTCCGTGTCTCAGGTAATGACTGTTAGCATAGTGTTCCCTAGTTCCGTAGGCAGGATCCGCTGTTGGATGGAGGGGGATGGTGTCCCTTTTGCCGTTCCCTCTCTCCTTAGGAGGTCCCCTCACTCTCTCTTGCAACCCATCAAACCCATGCCATTGTTAACCTGTGCATCTCATTACGTTATCAAGCTGCATGATGCTTTATCTAGTACTATATCTCACAACTACTGATTGCTTATATGCTTCACACTACTACTTTCTTTTTTGGGGATCCTTCCTAAGGTACCATTAGCCAAGGGAATCATCCCATGGCACCTCTAGGGGTGCTGGGGTGGAACCCTCTACAGGGTTCCTTGCCTTTGGTACCCCTACAGGGTGGTAATTCCTCTGGAATAGAGAGTGCGAACAGCCAAAACCTAAGTAACACAGTTGCACAACCATAACACTATACTGGCTGCATAGGCCATTGAATTGGAAGGCTCCACCTATGGTTCAATGGACAAGCAGCCAGCCACTCCCACTTCCTGAGCTAAATAAGCAGTTCCCCTCAGCCTCCTTCTGAAGCACTTTTTCTTTGCCCCCACCATCTTCCTCTCCTCCTCCAGCGGCAGCGCCTTTCTCCTTGGGATCCTTCCTAAGGTACCTTTAGCCAAGGGAATTGTCCCGTGGCACCTCTAGGGGTGGAACTCTCTAAAGGGTTCCTTGCCTTTGGTATCACTACAGGGTGGTAATTCCTCTGGAATAGAGAGTGCAAACAGCCAAAACCTAAGTAACACAGTTGCACAAGCATAACACTATACAGGCTGCATAGGCCATTGAAATATTCTTAACCCGGCTTATTCCCTACTCATATTGTGCTGAGTTGAACACAACAAAATGCAAGAAATTATTCTACAATTTGTATTGTTTTGAAACCGCATTTTGTTGTGAGGTAACGCATTGCTGAATACGCACACCATGCCCTCTGTAACAACCACTGCTGACACAAAACTAGCAAATATGTTCGGGAGACTAACTGAAGGACATTATCAACAAATATCCTCCACACAATACTGAGGCACAGAAAGGAACAGGTGCAGTTGCAATTATTACTTTTATGTAACACTTGTAGCTGCGATGTATGATCATATTCCTGATCAGAGCACCTGTTGGCAAGCAAAAGTCCGACAGCTACACTTCCCACCGACACTAGAGTTCCAGTGCATTCAAGTAACAATTTCCACGGCACAGTATGCGTCCAGTTCACAAGTTATAACATGGGGAACACCTAATGCTCAATAAACGGCACCCCTGCCAGGTGCAACTTCACTAATATGCTTGCTAACGCCTCCCCAACCGTCAACATGGGGAAGAGTGAAAAGGAGCAAGAGAGTTGAACCCTTTCTCTTCCCCATGTTACAAGTGAAGTAACCCACGACAGAGTGTGGGTCTGCTTGGGAAGTAATCCACGGCTGGGTGGTTGGACCCACTTGGCCTGCGGCTTCATGGTCCAACCCCCCCCCCAGCCGTGGATTAATTCCCTAGTAGAACCACGCTCTGTCATGGGTTAATCCTTATCTAATCATCATTTTTGTGCTTGTTGTCTCTTTAACAGCCTGCTGCTGAAACCGTTCTTGTTCAATCAGCTTTGCACTTTCACAACTTAGATGTTTCGTGATTGATTAGACAAGCTTTCCCTCTGGAATGTGCACATTCACCCTGCCCTAACTGTAACATCTATTGTAATTCTATTGTAACCTATGCTGTAAGACTTGTAATTCTAACGTGGAACCTTTATAAAAAGCACTTCTGCTCAAAGTTCAGTTCAGTTCATTTGGCAGGAAAGACTCCATTGAGCAGGCTCATTTACAAGGAGGTCCTGATACACTCAGTCATGTTACAATGTGATCACACAGAGAGGACAAAAAATTTGCAAAAATATGTACAGATATTTACAGGATATACAGCATTCATAGACTCCAGAGGTACAATGTATATACAGGTAGATACATACACAGCATTCATGGAATCAAAAGGTACAATTTGTTTACAGGTAGATACATAAACCAGGGAATTGTTATCAGCAATGGTCAGAGAGTAAGTGATTTGTAGATTGTGAGTACCGTAAAGGGGTAGTTGTAAGCTGAAGGATTGGAGGGTGGCGGTAGCGTTCCCAAGGGTGTAGGCAGGCATCCTCACTGTACACATTTGTGTACAGTTTTGTTGAGTGCCTCTCACAAACCATATGCCTTTCTGTTAACATTTTTATTCTAATTGGTAGTATTTAGGTTAGTGTAGGCCATTGAGGAGTGTCTCTGTTTAAACTTCTGTTGTTTAGGAGACAGATACATATATAACTTCTTTAGAGATTAGAGGAATCATCTGACAACAATCTGACTTGTTTGGAAGGGGCTACCATTTGGAGAGGATGCGTACTTTTTTTTTAATGGGGGGGGTGTAACTGTTGGAGATTGTGTGTACAAAAAGAAAATTTCTGGCTACACTCCTGAGCGTTCCCAGGGGGTGAAATGGACTGCTGATGGAGGGGAGTGGTGAGAGAGTGGTGGAAGAGGATGCTAGTGAAGAAAGGCAGGATAGCTACAGGCAAATTTGGAGATAAGAAGGAGTGTGTGGCAGAGGATGGGAAGAAGGTAGAGGTGAAAGATTGCTGGGGTGGGGAGCTTTAGCTGATGGAGGGGAGTGTTGAAGGAATGGATAGGTGAGGGTGAGAGAGAGTAGGCAGGTTGGGGGATGAGGGAGGGTTGTAAGGAAAGGGTAGCAGGGAATGGTAGGGGGTAGCTGGGAGTAAGAGTAGGGGGAGATGATGTAAGGACCGTGTGGTAGGTAGGGTGGAGGTCAGATGGGGTGTATTTTGGTGGAGGGGTAGGGGTGGGAATAAAAGGAGAACCTAACAGGAGTCGTGGGTGACCTGTGACAGGCAAGGGAGGGCATGTAGTTTGGTGGGAGGAGGAGTAGATGGGAGTAACATGGGGGGCCTGTGAGGGCTAGATGAGAGTAACATGGGAAGCCTGTGAGGGCTACATGGGAGTAACATGAGGAGCCTGTGAGGGCAGTTGGAGACCTGGGATACATAAGGTGCGTGGAAATGATTCTTAATGGCAGGTGCAGATTTCATTGAACTTGCAGGTAATCTGCCGTTTGAAGTTGCTTAGGGGGATTAGGTTTTGTAATTTAAGGCTGGATTGGACTTTGTTCCAAGCAGTTGGGAGAGCATGACTTATGGCCATATCGCCAAAATGGGATTGGACACTTGGAACATCCAACAGTTCCAAGAGTTCCTGCGCAAAGGGCATTTGCCGACCGATCGCTGAAAAAGATTTGGCATGTAAGGGGGGAGTTTTGACAGGAGAGCTTTATAGAGTCAGGTAAGGGAGTGGGTAAGATGTCTATTGTGCAAGGAGGTCCATCCGATGGAGATATAAAGGTTGCAGTGGTGGGTTCGACTATGGGCATTAGAAATGAATCACAGTGCCCTATGGGAGAGCATGTCAAGTTGTTTTAGCAAGGCTTCTGGGCAGTGGCTATATAAAATGTCCACATAGTCGAGGAGTAGGATGAAAGTTGTCTGTATTAGGCGGAGTCTGGTATCGGTGGGAAACAGAGATTTGTTTTTGTAGAAGAAGTCAATTCTTTGTCTCAGTTTCTTCATTAGTGCTGAGATATGAGCAGTGAAATTTAGGTGATGGTCTAGGACACAGCCAAGGTATTTAAAATTTTTGACTAAGTCAAGGTAATCATCTAGGAGTGTTTTGACAGGTGGCAAGGAATTGAGCGCATTTGTGATGTTTGGCAGGTGGTTTGAGTAGACATACATTACTTTCATTTTCTTAGCATTTTGGAGTCATTTGGATTGGGCAAGGTTGTGTTGAAGCAGATCAAACTCGGTTTGGAGTTCTGCATGTGCTTCAGCTAATGAGGGACTGGCTAGGTATATTACTGTGTCATCAGTGAAGAGGTGAAGTTTTGCCTTGCTGATATTATCACCGATGGAATTACTATATAGCATGAAGAAGAGGGGTCCAAGGATGGAGCCTTGTGGAACTCCTCTCATGAGTGGAAGAAGTGGGGAGAGGGAGTCATCTGATTTCACTTGTTGTAGTATGTTAGTTAGATAACTGCTGAACCAATCTAAAGTGGAGCCAGAGATGCCATGCAAATTCAATGTGTCCAGGAGCAGTTTATGGTCAATTGTATCGAAGGCTTTGCTTAGGTCCAAAAAGACGGCCCCTGTGACTTGTTTCTTGTCCATCGCAAGGAGCCAATCATTTGTGATGGAGGCTAGGGCAGTGGTGGTGCTGTGGGCAGGTCTAAAGCCAGATTGTACAGGGTTTATTAGGTTTGTGTTGGTGAGATAATCCCTTAATTGGACATTTACTAGTTCTTCTAGTTATCTGGAGAGTAGGGGCAGGATGGAGAAAGGGCGGTAGTTGTTTAGGTCCATAGGGTCACCGGATTTAAATAGTGGTAGGACCGCTGCTATTTTCCAAGTGTCATGTACAGTACTGGAGCTGGTGGACAGGTTAAATAGGTGCAGTAAGGGTGCTGTTAGGTATCTGGCACCAGTTTTGAGGAAGTATGGTCCTATGCCATCGACACCGGCTCCCTTCTTAACATCAAGGTGGATCAGTAGATCTTCTATGTCTTTGAAGTTGAATGGGGTAAAGGAGAATGTGGTATTGATTGGTATCTGGGATGGTTTGGGGAATCTGGGCATGATGGTAGCTGCTTTGGAGGAATCAAAGGCGAAACCTGCAGTAGAAAAATGATTATTGAAGCTAAGCAAGATGTTGGCTTTGTCTGATAAGATATTGCCTTTAAAGGAGACTTTAGTAGGTAAAGACGAGGATTGTCTGCATCCTTCGGCCAGCTTGATAATTTGCCAGAATTTGCCTGGATTATTTTTTGAGGAGTTGAAAGCAGATAGGAAGTAGTTAGCTTTGGTTTCCCTGATCAGTTTGGTGCAGCTGTTGCGGCAGGCTCTAAACGCTGACCAGTCTGATGATAGTTTGGTCCATCTGGGCATGGATCAAGATTGTCTCTCACTTTTAGCGCAACCTTGAGCTTATTTGTGAACCAAGGACAGGAGAGCTTCTGGGTTCTATGTTTTAGTAAAGGAGCACGTTTGTTTATGATGTCACATAATACATTGTTAAAGAGGGAGGCTGCTACGTTGACATTTGCAGTTAGATAGAGTTCAGTCCAACTGATGTTACTGAGATCAAGTAGATAATTGGATAATTTGAATTTACAAAAACTCCTTTTCCACGTGAATTTGTTTGTTGATTTAACAAGGGCCTGCCCTCTGATACAAGCCACAGCACAGTGGTCACTAACATCGTTGTGGAATACAGCAGAATGGGTGATCTTATGTGGCCTGTTCGTGAGTATAAGGTCAAGTAAGGATTCATTAGAGGGAGACCTGGGGTTAGGACTGGTGGGCTCTGTTATTAATTGGGTGAAACCAGCTTCATCACAGAACCCTTTTAGTTGTAGGTTTCTGTTGTCGGATTTCTGCCCGTCGATGTTTAAGTCACCGAGAATGATAGTTTTGTTCTGTATAGAGTCTGTGCTGGTACGCAGGTGGTTTAGTATATCCATGCCTCCAGATGGTGGCCTGTAGCAGCCTATAACAGTGAGTATTTCTGTGAGAGATAGGGGGATAGTCACCCTTAGAGATTTGAATTCCTTAGGTGAGGTGGCTGGAGTAAATCCGGATACAGTGAATTTGTCTGTAATATAAATAGCTACTCCCCCATCCCTAGTGGGTCTGTCGCATCTGAAGAGATTATAGGCAGGAAAGGAAACCGCAGCATCAGGGGTGGATGCTTTTAACCATGTTTCGGATACTACAAGGATATCCGTGTTAGTATGGGAGATCCAGGCTTGTATGAGATCTATTTTTGTCAATAAGCTACACACGTTCAAATGCATGCATTTCAGACCTTTGGCTGCTGCTAGGACAGTTGGTGAGGCGAGTGACTGTGGCGGGCCAGGGTTTAATTCGATATTACCAGCACAGATTAATAGAAGGAAGATTATGTGTTTAATCCATCTGCTAAGAAATCTCACTTTATTGAGCTTTGATTGACTTCGAGGGTGGCAGGTATGTGTTACACAATTTCTGGTATAGTGGAGGAAGGTTGAATATAGGGTGTAGAAGATTGCAGTTGTGCGAATGGGTCATGGGTGTAAAGTAGTAAGTAGTAGTGCTAGTCAGATTGTGGGGTAGTTCCAGACAGGCTTCATGGATCTGCCAGCTATATAGGGGGCAGGCATGGTTGTGTCACAGTTGCTGGTGAAATAATGCTTATGTTCAATTTAATAGGGTAAGTGGCATGATTGGTGTGAAGAGGGGAGGGAGGAGCTGTAGGTGTGGGATAGGAGGGAGCAAAAAAAGGAGAAGAGCAGGAGGTCAGAACATAGATAGGCGGTAGATGTGTAGCGCCATGTTATGTTCATTTTTTTTCGGGGATTTTTTTTTTTTTGAGTTGGGGTGTAAGGAACGTCAGCCTAAGACGTTAATGTTTATCTGGGTGCCCAGAACTGGATTGGAGCTTAAACTGCAAAAAGTTTACAAGGGAGGGGGACAGAGTTTGGAGAACAGGATAGGTGGTAGCTCAGAATTCGAGAAGTTAGAAAGAAAGAAAAAAAGGAATAGAAAAACAGCATTGTGAAACCTATCCAGTCTCAAACTTGTTAGCCAATGGTAGCAGGGAAGGTGATGATGGGCAGTGCTTGAGCGTATTTAATAGAAGCCGGGTCAGGGTGGGCGGGCAGGACAAAATAGGCTCTAAAATGGATTGAGCAGTGAGAACTAAACTGCGCTCCACAAGTACAAATTTTGCTGTGGAGTCAGCTTAGCCAATGGTGAGTAGGAAAACAGGAGCAGCATCCAATAACAGGCGAGCCGCGCGGTCGGAAGGACCAATGAGGTTGCAGCTGGGAATCCCCGAGGTCCGTACCTGTTTGGTCCCAGAAGAGGAGCTGTCTGGTGGGTGGCAGGGTGCTACGTCGGCCAAAGAAGCCGTGCCGCAGCCGCCGGTCAGCTTGAAGCCCGAGTCAAAGGCTAGACCTGTCTGGTCCCAGAAGAGGAGCTGTCTGGTGGGTGGCAGGGTGCTGTGTCAGCTGGAGAAGCCGTGCCGCAGCCGCTGGTCGGCTTGAAGCCCGAGTCAAGGGCTGGACCAAAGTTATCATTTGAATCTTCTAATCAATCAATAAATAGCTTTTGGCAGAAAAACACTATCGGTCCATCCAGTCTGCCCTGTTTTACCCTATCCTACCCTGGGACCTAATGTCTAGTTAGGGTTACTACACCCACCTCCCTCCTTTCCCCCTGCCTTATTGCTTCCCCCTGTGTAACTATTAAGCTTTTATTCAGTCCTGGCTGTGCTTGAAACCATTAATAGTTCTTGCACCTAACACCCCTGCTAACAGGCTGTTCTATGGCTTGACCACTCGACTCAATCACTCTCTATAAAATAAAACTTTCTCACGTCCCCCCTTAATCACTGTATCTTAAAGTACTTTTCAAACAATGTCAGAGACTGGTAGTGTACTGATTGCATATGTGCAGTGACAGCCATTGTAGCAAACAACAACCATACAAAGCCATGGGCAACTGACACAACTGTTTTTTGGGGAGAAGGGGGAATGCTGGCCAGGACACTGGCAGAGATCCTACACTCTTCTGAAAAATGCCATGGATTCTTTGATTAACAGCTGAACACCCACCAGTACACCACCAGAGATGGGCAGTTGGGACCTTGGTTTAATGTCTCATCCAAAGCATGGCACACCCAGAAGGTACAGCAGCCCCTATTACTGCACTGCAGCAGCAGCATTTGGGATATAAGCCCAAGTCCTGGCAGCAAAGTGATTTTGTTTTAACATAAACTGCTATTTTAAAGTGAAATTTCTACCTGAAGAGGAAGGCCGTCTCCTTGGCCAGCCTGACAAGAACATTTTCATCAGCCTTCTCTTTGTCAGAATCTATGACTGGGTATGAGAACTGCACTCCTGACCAATTTAAGCCCTGCTCACATCATACAGTTTACACCAAAGGCTTCATTAAGAGCAGACATTACATGCTTCAAAGCACTTGGTTCAGGGTATCGTAAGTTTCCAGTTAGGTACCGTTAATAATGATCCATCCTACATTCTTCCCTTTTTCCACATTTCCAGTGTCATAATTCCACATTTGGACAAGAAAATGCTGAGGTGACATGCACCACAAAAAAAGGGGGGAGGATAATTGATTCTATAGGCTTCAGTTCACTGGAGCCATTATTTTCTCAACCGGGACTTCAAAAACAAAGATTCTGGGCTGGATTTTCAAAGCTGAATGAATAATGCAAGGTGCTTGCATCAAAGAGTTCTGACGCAACTTGCACTTTGCGTCAAAAAAAGCAGCAGTCTTGATTCAGAAATGCGGTCTGCATCTGAATTGGGATCCGCTGTGGAAAACTGGCACCGCGCCTTGCAACAAAAAAGAGGGATGAGTACGCTGCAAGGGGCTTAAGCCACGTGGGGCAGGTCTGCAACATCTCCTTTCTGGGATGCAAGAAGCCCTGCTGTGGCTACAGCAAGGGTCTAGAGATAGACCAACAATGAACTAGTCTAAGCCCCTTGCGCCAGTGCCAGAAGCCGTGGCCACTTGTTGATGGGGGGCCCTGATGGGTTAGTACAGGGGCGGCATGGGCACGGGGTGCCCTAGTGACGGTTGGAAGGGGGTTGTCAAGCATATTAGTGAGATTGCACCTGGCGGTGGTGCCGTTTACTGGCCATGAGTGTCACTCACAAGGAACAGTGAAAGGAGGTTACAGAGACACACAGTGCCATGGCCCTGTGGGCTGCTGCTAGGGCTACGCCAAAGTGGGGTGGCAGTGTGTGTCTCCATACCCCCCCTTACTGTTCCTTGTAGGTGACACTAATGCTCAATAAATGGCACCCCCGCCGGGTGCAACCTCTCTAATATGCTTGCCAAACTCCTCCCCAACCGCCACTAGGGCACCCCATGCCCATGCCAACCCCTATGCTGCATACCTGCCAAGTGTGTGCAACCCACCTCCAACCATCCTGGCACCTCTGCTGTTGTGCTAGGTGGGGGGGGGGGGCAGCCGGATCCCTGCGGCATTACCCGCAGGTGCACAGACTGTTTTGGCACACACCTGCGGATGCGGCAACTCCCAGATTTGTGATGCAGGGACCCTGTTCTTCCTGAATACAGTACAGGGTCCCTGATGCAGCTGGGGCACACCGAAGCCCTAGATTGCCGCAAATTTACAGCGATCTAGGGGCGCTATGAAAGTCCAGCCCTCTGAGTATTTCTCTTTATAAATCTATATAAGAACTCCACACAAGTGCTGTATATAGTTTCAACATCAGGGACTGTGTTTTACTTTCCTACTCCAACAGGTCTTTGCAGTGCGTTGTGGAGGTGAGCATCTCTGATCCCAGGGTGTAGGCTGCCCTCTTCTGGGCAACCAAACAGCAGGGCATTGGCCTTAGCTGTGAAAAGAGCCGCTTGCCTATCCCCCGTCTGTAGGAAACATGCAACCATGGTGATCCCAAACGTCAGACTGGGAGACAAGAGGAACTCATGGGAAAACAAACTGAAGGAAAAAAAAAAACAGAACATAGACAAAAAGTTCCCTAGGTGTGAATGAGTCAAACTTGAAAACAGTATCTGTAACTAGGGGATTGAAAACATTAGTGAATGAGCTGCCCAGTGACAAAGGCAGTAGCTAGCCTTCCCTCTTGGAGCCATTATGGCTAACTTACTGTGAAAGGAAGTGTTTTTGGCAAGTTTGAAGCTAGAAGCTAGACCTGTTCAGCACTGCTGCTCTTCCAAGGTGGGATTTGACCATCCACGGTATTTCAAAGCAACCAGCTAAATATGGTGTAGAATGAAAGGAGAATGCAGGCAGCGGTCTTTCAAACAGACATTTTATGAGACTCCTCAGTTAGGTGTTATTTGTAATTGTTCACTCTTGAATGACTGCGGGAATAAAGAGTTTCTGTACCAACAGTGGGTAATAGTCGGGACCTCAGAACAGAAGGGCTACATGTGAGATATACTGTCAACAGGACTCTCAGGAAAAGCCTCTGTGAGATGTGACTAAGAACACCAAGTGTTACAGGATTTACACAATAACATGAATATAATTAAACTGTGTGACATGGGGGGCGGTGTTGTATATGGGCAGAGAACTGTGAGAAGAGCTATCTAGCAGTGAGAAAGTCGCAGTACAAGAGTCTTCTAGCAGTGGTAGGTTGCAACTGATGGTAAAGTTAGAAGCTCAATTCTAGCTAGGTGGTCTGCAACAAGAATCACCTGCAAGTCTGACACTGTGAGGTCCAGACAGGTTTTATCTGGGGTGGAGGTGGGGAGAGACAGTTGAACAATGGCTCACACTGGTCAAGTTTCTTTATAAAGCACTTCGCCAAAAATTTTAAAGTGTTACGCATTTACAAACTGGGCAGTTTCAATTACAATATAAACAGGTGTAAGTACAAATTATTGTTTAAAATACAGCAACGGAAATACAGGACACAATAAACTGCAAATAAGCTTGCATATGTAACCCCCCCCCCATGGGGGCTTACCTTAAGTGTCTCCCGGTTCTCCTGTTCTGCATTTTGGTGGTGTCCCCTTTGCTTCCCCTGTTTTGTTCACCACCTGGCCCGAGTCCTTAACTGTGCCACTGGTGCCTTTGATTCCCTGAATAGCCCTGTACTTTGTTTTAGCCCAGTTTAGGCTTAAAACGCTAATCGCGAGCCGCCTGCATTTTTCTATATAGCCAGTGCTTGTGCATGCACAAGTAAGCACTTTGATCTTCCAACTGCCATTTTTGCAATCAAATCCGAGGGTGATCCTTGGTCCTGGTGCTCCTGTCTATCTAAATGGGGACCGGTGACTTCAAGGAGGCGGTTGAGAAGCCTCAGCGATTTGTAGGAATGAGGTTCGAAGGCTCATGAATATGGATGAGCCTCATGAATATTAACGAGGAGCTGCCTGCCACCTTGGGGGGGGGGACTGTATTTTGGTGGCAGTGACAGAAAAACCATTGTAACTAAATGCTTAATAGTGGGCTTGTTTAACAGGGCACAAAGGGGGCTACTCGACTGTGTTTCTTTTTTTAAATAAAAATGGATGTACTGGCTGCACCAGAACTTTATTCCAAGGGACAATATATGGGACTGCATTTGAAGTTTACCAGCAGCCATCTTACTGATACCTTGACCCCCTAAAGCCGCCAATCAGATAACTGGGTGCCCAAAGACTGTGAGAGGGGACTCCTGGGAGAAGGTATTAACTATTTTCAGGCACCAAGGGACATAGGCAACCAATAATCAGAGAGGGCTCACGGAGATGATTGATAATGCTGAGCGGCCAATCAGAGGGCAGGAATCTCGAGAGACATTCCAGAGACTTTGGGCAGATTGAGTCAGTCTGTGCTGGGCTCTGATTGAGCCAAAAAGGCTCAGTGATGGAGACTTTAGTGTTTTTAAGGCCTTTCACAGTACTTAAATTGGAGTGTGTCTGTGGATTAAAGGATAATAAATCTTACTGTTGAGAGGAACTGCGTTTAAGACTAATGACCCAGGCCTCTAAATGAAGTTGCTGTGTTGGAAGAAATTCTGCTGCAGCTATCCTGCATCGGTTTGGGTCTTGAAAGAGACTGTTTTGCTGAGAACAAAACCCTTGTTGGGAACTGGGTGCAAGCGAGAGCAAAAGTAGATGCTGTGTCTGGGACCAAGAGACTGTCTGAGAAGATGTGTGTCAGCCAAAACAAAAGGTGGATGCTGTTTGCACCAGAGAAGCTGCAATGGAAAACGTGAGCAGGTGCCCTACGTTTTCCGGAACCTGTGGCTGCTGCTGTACTGCAGTTATGTAAAAGCACTGTTGAATTGGACTGTGAAATTTGCTGCCAAATGGCACTGGCACGTAGAAAATCTGTGAAATTGTCTGGCTGCACACCGGAGCTGTTTTCCTGCAGAGAGGAGTGGAGTTAAAAGTTATCTGCTGCATCTTCAAAGCGAAGTAGGGAGCTTGTTAACCTCTATCAAGTGGGGTCTGCTGGCCGGAGGGGATCACAGGTTTATTCCGGAGTGCTAGGGCACTGTGACCTGTATGGAAGCTGGGCTGTGGAGCCACTCCTAGGCCTGGTCCCCCTGTGGCTTGGTGGGCTTTGCGCTGTAGCTCTGCAATGGGCCTGAACAGGCTGAAGGTGACAAGCGGCCAGACCTTCCTTCAAGGTGACAAGCGGCCAGGCCTTCAATAAAGCCTAAATCTTTAGGACCTTTTTCTTCTGCCCATTCACTGCCCTCTTTGAAACTGAGACCTTTTCCCCCCGAATTTGGACTGGTGGAAGTCCTCTGCTTCAGGAACTCTTCAGCCCTTCAGGAACGTGAATATCCAGGGCCTGCCCAGGCAGTCAAGGGGTATGATTGTTAAATTGCTTCTACCAGTTGCATCATTTCCAGGGCCCCAACAGCTGGCCAACCCATGGCATCGAGCAGGCCTGCGATTGCTGGGTACCCAACAGGGACAGAGGGCAACACGGGTACCAGTGGTGGTGGTGGACATCCAGATGTGTTAGGCATACGGGCCTGGTTACTGTTAACTGCACTAACCTTTTCTTTATCTCCACAGCTATTCCTGTTCCAGGTACCCCTTCCCTAGTCCTCCTCCTAAATAAAGCTGTGTTTTCTTGTTTGGAATTGTTGTGTGAAGGGTGCTTTGCGGAATCCAAATGTAAAGTGCATGAGGTTCATGGTATTAGGAAGTTGTTTGGTATCCAGTGCGTGGAGTGGTTGGAAGGGGAGGTGGGTAGGTATAGCATCCCATGGGGTTGTACCAGTTAAACACCTGGCCTACT
The DNA here is from genome assembly GCA_016271365.2 of Neoceratodus forsteri. Taxonomy (NCBI): domain Eukaryota; kingdom Metazoa; phylum Chordata; order Ceratodontiformes; family Ceratodontidae; genus Neoceratodus; species Neoceratodus forsteri. The sequence continues at coordinate 6,870,788 of JADMNL010000040.1, forward strand.
GCAATTCACTCTGGGTGTAGGCACCACGCTATTTTACGAATTTCTTTGGCATAGGACCCCGAACATCACTGTAGCAGAATCCAGGCCCTTTAATCTGTGTGCAGGTGAAAAGGCAGGGGTAGTAGCCCACAGGTATACGGCACCTGGGCTACACATATAAAACAGGTTAAGACTAAGACATTACTATTAAAATCTCAATAAATGATGGGTTTGTAAGATCTTTTCTGAAAGCATCATTGCCCTTGTTTTGTTTCTGTGATTTGCTTTTTTTATTTTCAAACTGACAGCCTTCTACTGCCAAAACCCTCCCTTCTCCCAACCAATTAAATATAAAAAATCCCACCATCCAGCTGTACCATCCCCATTTCCAATAATCACTACCGTATTATAAAACAGTGCCTGGAAATGCAGCATTCTGATTGGCCAACAGCATTCTGAAAGTAAAAGAAATTGGCACACCACTACAGGTAAAAGTGCAACTATCTGCAGCCACAGCCAAAAACCTTGCAAAAAGAAACAAAAGGGTGCATACACCATCTATACAGTAGCCACTACTTTATTACAAAATTCATCAGGACGCCAAACAACCCTATGTAGCGCCTCCTTCCACAGGCTTCATCAGGGAGTGGTGCTTGGATGTAAACGGGCTGTACTTATATGCATTAACTTCCAGAATCAGTTATACCTTAAAGTGAAAATTCATATCTGTATTGTTTGCATAAAGAGAAACATCAAACGTAACATTAAATACATATATATTTACATGTCCCCATTAAAACAAATCTGTAAAAACATGAACTAAGTGGATCCCCACATCCTTTCTTTAACCTACTGCTGAGAATACCAAAAGTATGTGCACCATCTGATCATATCAGTAAAGTTAATTGATTTCTATTAGTCTCTCCAGTCAGGTGTCCACAATAAACACTCCATATTTACTTAAATATACAAAGAAGCGCATGAACTCTATGTGTGCTATGTTGGTACCAGGTCCTGGATTTTCAGATTCCCGAAATCTGCCACATGTGGGCTTCACTTGTGCAGCCGCAGTTTTCCTGCATGCACCTTATTTTCAAAGCAGGAGACGATGTATGACTGGCTCCCAATTCTACTTACAGCTTGCAGACCATGTTTTGTGAAGAGCAAATGTTACACCTGGTGGGACTAGGCATAACATCTCCTGCAGCTGTGCAGGCTGAAAGTAGTAAAGTTCGCAGGTGCGGAGAATTTGGTTTGCATCGGCTGGCTGCAGAGTGGGACTTAGTCCTTAATGGACTGAAAATCCAGTCTAAGATTGCCATAGCATTCAGTTATCCAAACTGATAATTAAACTGGGGAAACCACCAATAAAGTACAAGTGTATCCAGTCCTACTGATCTCACAATACATTGCTTACTGGCTGAGCTACGTGAGTAACAATGTCACTATAAAGTGGTCAAAAATCAACACGATATATTACCAAATGGCAAGGAATACTCCAAATGTATTTACAAATCTCATTTCTTTTGTATAAATAATTTATATTATAAAGACTGAAGTATTCCAAAAGACAGGCTATCCTTCAAAAATGTTAATAGCTCATCCAATTATATGACCACCAAATGGCATTCAAATGTTTGAAAATTTCTGATGGGACTACGTAATTCTCAGATGTATGAGCCCAAGACAATGCAATAATTACCAAGAAGTGTTCCCCATGAATTAAAAATTATTTGACGACAAACATTTTCCATGTCCATAATTCCACACCAACAATATGCAGTCCAAATTTGCAAGGGAAAAAAAGTTTTTTTTCTCCTTTCCTCCCATTAAGCATTATCATGAAGTATTACATCAGCTGACCACTGAACTCAGCTCAAAGAGCGGAACTCATTCATAAAAAGGGTCTTGAAATCTAAGTCTGTATTCAGACCATCTGGATGTAACTATTAGAGATGATAGATCCATTCTGTTTCCTTCTTTAACAGTAATTTAAGCCTGTCTCCTCTCCTCTCCTCTCATTCTGGGGTATGAGGTCCAGGGCCCTAAAAGAGAATGTAGTAATAGAGCACCCATGGCAAGCCCCCAAGTGTTCTCCCAGGGCACCTTCCTTTTTCCCTTGCTGAATTGCCCTGACATGCTCCTGAATCCTTTCTTTGGTACATCTAGTGGGCCTGCCCTCATAGAGCTTACCACAGGTACACCACGCCACATGCAGCAAACAATTTGTCTGACAATTCATGCTAAATCTAGTTCCAAACTCCTCCCTAGTGCTGGGGTGCACAAATGTGGGACCACTTATCGTGTATCTGCAAACAATGCAGCTGTGGCATAAATAGAATCCTGTTCTATTCACTGTCTGATTTGGCTTCCCATTCATGTAATGGCTACTGGTTAGGAGGTCTTCAAGATTTTTACCTCTTCGATAAGGCATCCTAGGTACTGAACCCACCAGTGGTCCAATCTCTGGATCCGTGGTTAGTATCTGCCACCAATTTTTCACAATCCTTGCCACCTCTTGGACTCCAATACCACAATCTAGGACAACACTTAGCCTCACTTTGGCATCACTTTTTGTTTCCTTGGCTACCAAGTGGAACTTCCAGGGCACCCGTTCCGCCTTCTTTTCTGCTCTGTGCACCATTTTGGCTGAATAGCCTCTCTGCAGGAACCTGGTCAACAGCATCTGGGCTTCCTTCCTGTAGGTCTCCTCCAAACAGCAATTCTGTTTAATGCGTAAAAACTATCCATAAAGGATGCTGTCGACCAGGCTTCTTGGGTGGGCACTCTCTGCCCTTCAATAGGCTATTTATTACCTGACACTGGTTTTCTAAACAGTTCACATATCACTTTGTTGTCACCTCCAACTTTGAACTTTATATTCAAACATTCAGTCTCCTTCCTGTTTTTAATTGTGGGTACAAGTAATGCTCATGGAATTAGAATTCACCCACTCTACAAAATCTTACACATTGTCCTCCTCCCCACCCCAGATGCATGCAAAATCAATAAAGCAACACCCTTGGATTGTGTGCCTGAGGTGGGGGCTGGCACCATCAACAACTATCTGATCCTCTCACCAGGCCATGTAAATACTGGCAAATATGGGGGCCAACACCCCCCCCCCCAGCTATCCATCTCAGCTGCAGGTAAACTTTACGATCAAACAGAAAATAGTTACGTCTTAACTCAAATTTCAATAAATCCAAAATAAATCTCTGTGGTGCATCCCACAAGGCATTATCTGCTGCCATAAAATCTTTACATGCCCTGACACCATGATCATGTATTATACTGGTATATAGGTGTAACCCCCCTGCAAATGGGGGTTCCCAAAAGACTTCCAGGAGCTTGCTTGAATGCTCCAAGCCTGAACGGTGTTTGGCGTTTAAGCCATTTATCAGTGAGTGTTTTTAGAACCTCTGGTACTGTCTCTTTAAGAGCTGTCTGCTTGCAGACATAATTAGTTTGTATGGGGACTGTGTGTTTCTTTGATTGAGTACCACCAAGCTGCTGCCAATTCACTTCATTTTGCAGTCACTAGAGTGCAAAGGAACCTATCTGAAAGATGTAACTGTTTGCCAGAAATTATTTAGAGTAATAATGAAATTACAGTTTGTCTAACCTGCTTTCTTTGCAGTCAGAACTGTGTCTGCTAGTTCCCCATTCTAGTTTTGAACTGCTGAACTGGACCAATCAGTGTGGGGTAGCTAGCTCTAAAATGGTGCCTTGACAAATCAGAACTTGGACTCATAATCTGAGCCAGCCACAAGAGGATTGTATGGGCAGTGACTCTGGGAGATGTAGTTTAGACTTCAGTGCCTTTTTGGACCAACAGCAGCAGTCTATTGTGAGTGACAGCCAATCCAGTCAAGAACTGGGAGGAACTCAAAGGAAGTGCCCGGTTTTTGTCGGTTGGAGTTTCAGTTGAGCTTTGGCAGTGAAGAAGGAAGGAGCCCTGTGCTTTTTCAGTGTGCAGTTTTAGTCAAAACGTGGTAAGGCCCAGAGTTCGTCTGCAGCTTGTTAGGACTGAATCCGCCTGTGAAAAGAATCAAAGGCTCTCTGAAGAGTAGAAACCAGGCTCACCCTGTAGAAGACTGGAGGAATTGCTGAAAATTACACTCGGTCTGTCAGGAACTGAATCTGCTGTGTGTTCTCCCGGTATTGTGCAGTAATTGCGATCGGGATACAGATGCAGCCTGCCTGGTATAGTGCTTTCTTTATATGGATGTGTGAAGAGGTTTGTGTACCTCAAGTGAGCCCTGCTGACATTGAAGGACCCTATCTTATTTGGAGGTCGTGAGTACTAATTCAGGGTCGCTTCCTGTTGAATTGCCACATTAAATCCAAATGGAATTACTGTACTGCTGACTGTTTAATTCTCCTTTTCTCTGTGTGAAAGGGCCCCCACCAGCTGCCACGGTTTGACTAGCCACTAGGGCTTGGGTACCTAGGGACAGTAACTGATAGGGATAGGCCTGCACAGAGCCATAGGTAGATTATTAGAGTGACAAGCTAATTAACCTGATTTCCTGTCCTTGTTATATCCCCCTAAATAAATCAGAGCTGCTTGTTTCAGCAAAGTTATACTGCCTGAGGTATTTGTCTATGTTAAAGTACTGTACTGTGATTGTTGCACTGTATCTCATTTCACAGGAGGTCCCAGTGCCGGAACCAGTCCTGGGGGTAAGTGTATACTGTGAAGGTAATTCTGATATATTGTGTGGGCCACTAGTGGGAAGAAAGGGGGGTTGCAGTGTCCCAGAGGGCTGTGACCAAGTTAGTTTAACTATTGCAAACCCTGACCTCTGGGTGGAGGCACCCGCCATTGGATCCAGGCCCCTCAACCTGTTAGTGGCAAATCAGGCAGGGGTAGTAGCCCCTGGGATAGCGCCATCTAGGGGTTACATAAGGAACAGTTATCGATGGTAACCCAGCAATATTGTTCTTGCCACTCAAACCTCAAGTTTGTGATTATTTATTTATTTATTTATTGAAAGGTTTCAACAGGAAAGGCACCTTGAGCAAACAAGTTGCTCGTCTCCAGGTGTGTCCTGGGGAAAGGGAATAGGTGTAGCAACACACATTACATTACATTCGTCAAGGACATACATACTTAGATAAATAACAATACATAAACATACACATGATTACATTTGAAGTGCTTATAAATTAACTAATTAAAGCAAAGGATTACCATACAGCTTTATGGAAAGGGAGTGGGGGAACGCACAATCTTGACACTTCTATTAGGTATACAAGTTAGATATAACATTACATAAACAATATCTTAAATTTTACATTAGAAGTGCTTAAGCAAGAGTGTCAGATATGTGCAGATTAAGTTAGATGCTTAGATGTCCCTACTGGATTTTGAAAGGAGAGGACAGGTAGTGTTTCAGTAGACAACAGAAAGACAATAGAGAGGAATGACATGGAGATGAAGGTGGGAGTACTTTAAAAGCAGGTGCAATTCGGAGAAAATAAGTTGTGTAGAGATGAAGAGATGGACAAAGGGGATGAGGCATGTCTAATTTGATGGGGGAGAGAGTTCCATAGTTTAGGGAAGTGATGCGAGAAAGCAGCCTGACCAACTAAGGTTGAGCTGTGAGGGACTACCATGGTACATGTGTCGTAGGATCTAAGGGAGGGGGAGGGATGATTATAGAGGAGGAGAGGTAAGAGGGGAGGGAACTGAACCAAAATTTGGATATAAATTTAGCACTATGGCAAAGACGCCTGTTTTCAAGAGAGGGAGATGTGAGAGAATGGTAGAGATCACAGTGGTGAGTGGGGAGGGGGGGAGTCCAGGGCGAAGCAGCAGAAGGAGTTAAAGAGGGTATCCAACCTAGTTAGGGAAGTCTTGGGAGCAGTACTTTAGACTACATCACCATAGTCAAAAATTGGGAGTATTATTTTCTGGACTAGTTCCCGCCTGGTCAATGGAGGTATGCAGCTGCGGTTCCTGTACAGGGTGGCAAACTTGGGGCGCAGTTTTTGTAGGATGGCGTCCACGTGTTCTGAAAAGTTGAGGTGTTGGTCAAGCCAAACCCCAAGGTTTCTAGAAGAGGAGGTGTCCTCAAAGGTAGTCCCATCAAGGGTGTGGAAGGAGGGAATGGAGGGTAGCCTAGATAGTCTCTGCCTCATGCCAAAGGTCATGGAGACAGTCGTCTTGGTATTTAAAAATAATTGATGTGAGCATAGCCAGTGCTGAATCTTATCAAAGTCATGCTGGAGTCTCGCTGCTTCATCAGTGGGAGAATGACTGGAGGTATACAGGACAGTGTTGTCTGCATACATATGGATGGAGGTTGAGGTACAGACTGAAGGAAGGTCATTTAGGAATATAGAGACTAGGAGAGGTCCTAGCACTGAGCCCTTTGGTACACCAGTGTTAACACTGGTGCCAGAACAGGCTGAAAAGTGGTAGGGCCAAGGATGTAAGGGGTAAATTTTCCTATGGTAATAATGCAAAAAGTGATAGGGTCACTTATGAAAGTGGTAGGGCCATGGCCCCTTGGCCCCCCCCATTGCGGCACCTATGAGTGTTAATAGGGAGAGGAGGGAATATTGAGTCAGCAATTCTAACTGATTGTGTCCTATCTACAAGATAGGCCCTGAACCAGTTTGTGGCACAGTCAGATGGCTCAGCTGAAGAGAGATCGTTTAGAAGGAGGGGGTGAGAGACTGTGTTGAAAGCCTTAGTGAGATCAACAAAAATAGTGGATGTGATTAGGGCACGATCCATCCCTGAGAGGATGGAGTCAGTGAGCCTAAGTAGGGAGGCTGTGGTAGAGTGATACTTCCGGAACCAAGATTGGAAAGGTGTGAAGAAGCAGGAGTCAGTGAGATAAGAGGAGAGTTGAGAGATCATATCCATTGAATCTCTTATACAGCTGGGAATTTTTACGACAATCTTTTTGAGGTAATGGTCCACAATTCTGGAGGGACCCTCACTGAACAACCTGATAAAAGACACAATCAGTTACTCAGGAGGGTTCCCCATCTTGCCTTCTCTTATTAAGCTTCTGTAGGCTTCCTCCCCTTCCCTCACAACCTCACCTCTTTTTCTTGCATACCCCACCCTTGGGATGCGGCAATGTGCATCAGAGCATTTAAAGAAAAGTTGACACATCCCTGCTCTCCCTGCTTTGCAAATGCTACCTACACTAAACTGCCAACTATGGTCACATAAACATGGCTCTCCCACATGGTACGCTACACTTTGCCCTCAGTGTCATTGGTCCTGGCTTTCACTAGTATTCAAGTTAAGTAGCATTATGTATGCAATAATGCATGAGAGGCTGTGTGATTATGGGTCAATAATCAAAGGCCTCTCGAGGGTGTTGTTAGGCACAAGGTGCTTCCACTGATTGCCTTGGGAGCACCCATGAGAGAAGTGTGATTATTGACCATAATCACACATCCCTCAAGTGTTTTACTGAACCTATAACATATGTAAGAGAAATCACTGGAAGCATTTTTCTTACTAATGTTCTAAGTAAGCAATGAGAAGTCTGGATGGGGAGCCATGAGGAAAAAAAAATGTTCTTTTCCTGATGGCACAGCTCCCTCGATCTCCGCAACACTTCCAGCTCCCTCGATAGCACCGCTCAAGTGTACTGAAACACAACTTAAACTACAAAAAATACTTACTGGGCTTTTTAAAACTTCCTTTCTGCCTGTAATATTTGTGGATCACGACAATCTGCTTCTGCAGGTCTACACTCAGAGAGAATTCACTGCTGTGTAGGACTGCACTCAAAGAGAATCAGCGGCTGCAGGTCTGCACTCAGAGAGAATCAGCGGCTGCAGGTCTGCACTCAAAGAGAATCAGTTGTTGCAGGTCTGCACTCAGACAGAATCCACTGCTGCAGATCTGCACTCAGAGAGAATTGCCTGCTGCAGGTCTGCACTCAAAGAGAACCGGCTGCTGCAGGTCTGCACGCAAAGAGAATTGGCTGCTGCAGGTCTGCACTCAGACATCATCCACTGCTGCAGGTCTACAGTCAGATAGAATTGTCTGCTGCAGGTCTGCACTCAAAGAGAACCAAGTGCTGCAGGTCTGTACTCAGAGAGAATCGACTGCTGCTGGTCTGCACTCAGAGAGAATCATCTGCTGCAGGTTGGCTGCTGCAGGTCTGCACTCAGAGAAAATTGGCTGCTGCAGGTTGGCTACTGCAGGTCTACACTCAGAGAGAGAGAGAGAGAATCATCTGCTGCAAGTCAGTTGCTGCAGGTTTGCACTCAGAGAGAATTGGTTGCTGCAGATCTGCACTCAAGAGAATAGGCTGCTGCAGGTCTGCACTCAGAGAGAATCGGCTGCTGCAGGTCTGAACTCAGAGAGAACTGGCTGCTGCAGGTCTACACTCAGAGAGAATCTGCTATTGCAGGTTTGCGCTCAGAGATAATGGGCTGCTGCAGGTCTGCACTCAGAGAATCGACTGCTGCAGGTCTGTATTCAAAGAGAATTGACTGTTGCTGGTCTGCACTCAGAGAGAGACTCATCTGCTGCAAGTCAGCTGCTGCAGGTTTGCACTCAGAGAATTGGTTGCTGCAGATCTGCACTCAAGAGAATAGGCTGCTGCAGGTCTGCATTCAGGGAGAATCGGCTGCTGCAGGTCTGAACTCAGAAAGAATTGGCTGCTGCAGGTCTACACTCAGAGAGAATCGGCAGCTGCAGGTCTGCATTCAGAGAGATTCGGCTGCTGCAGATCTGCACTCAGAATCATCTACTACAGGTCTGCACTCAGAAAGAATCAGGTGCTGCAGGTCTGCACTCAGAGAGAGTTGGCTGCTGCAGGTCTGCACTCAGAGAGAATCAGCTGCTGCAGGTCTGCATTCAAAGAGAATCGACTGCTGCAGGTCTGCACGCAAAGATAACTGGATTCTGCAGTTTTGCACTCAGACAGAATCAGCTGCTGCAGGTCTGCACTCAGACATAATCCACTGCTGCACATCCACACTCAGATAGAATTGTCTGCTGCAGTTCTGCACTAAAAGAACATCGGCTGCTGCAGGTCTGCACTCAGAGAGAATTGGTTGCTGCAGGTCTACACTTAGAGAGAATCGGCTGCTGCAGGTTTGCACTCAAAGAGAACCAGGTGCGGCAGGTCTGCTCTCGGAGAGAATCAATTGCTGCAGGTCTGCACTCAAACAGAGTCATCTGCTGCAGGTCTGCACTCAGAGAGAATTGTCTGCTGCAGGTTGGCTGCTGCAGGTCTGCACTCAGAGAGAGAATCATCTACTGCAAGTCAGCTGCTGCAGGTTTGCACTCAAACAGAATCGTCTGCTGCAGGTCTGCACTCAAGAGAATAGGCTGCTGCAGGTCTGCACTCAAGAGAACAAGCTGCTGCAGGTCTGCACTCAGAGAGAATCAGCTGCTGCAGGTCTGCACTCAGAGAGATTCGGCTGCTGCAGGTCTACACTCAGAGAGAGTCGGCTGCTGCAGGTCTGCACTCAGACAGAATCGACTGCTGCAGATCTGCATTCAAAGAAAATTGCTGCAGCTCTGCACTCAGGGAGAATCGTCTGCTATAGGTCTGCACTCAAAAAGAATCAACTGCTGCAGGTCTGCACTCAAAAAGAATCGGGTGCTGCAGGTCTACACTCAGAGAATAGGCTGCTGCAGGTCTGCACTCAAAAAGAATCAACTGCTGCAGGTCTGCACTCAAAGAGAACTGGGTTCTGCAGTTTTACACTCAGACAGAATTGGCTGTTGCACGTCTGCACTCAAAGAGAACCAGGTACTGCAGGTCTGCACTCGGAGAGAATCAGCTGCTACAGGTCTGCACTCAAAGAGAATCGGCTGCTGCAGGTCTGCATTCAAAGAGAACCAGGTGCTGCAGGTCTGCACTCAGAGAGAATCAGCTGCTGCAGGTCTACACTTAAACAGAATCAGCTGCTTCAGGTCTGCATTCAAAGAGAACCAGGTGCTGGAGGTCTGCACTCAAAGAAAATCGGCTGCTGCAGGTCTTCACTCAGAGAACCAGGTGCTGCAGGTCTGCACTCAGAGAGAATGAACTGCTGCAGGCCTGCACTCAAAGCGAATCAGCTGCTGCAGGTCTGTACTCAGAGAGAATTGGTTGCTGCAGGTCTACATTCAGAGAGAATCGGCTGCTGCAGGTGTGCACTCAAAGAGAACCAGGTGCTGCAGGTCTGCACTCAGAGAGAATTGGCTGCTGCAGGTCTACACTCAGAAAGAATTGGCTGCTGCAAGTTTGCACTCAGACATAATCCACTGCTGCAGGTCTATATTCAGAGAGAATCGTCTGCTGCAGGTCTGCACTCAGACAGAATCCACTGCTGCAGATCTACACTCAGAGAGAATCGGCTGCTGCAGGTCTGAACTCAGAGAGAACTGGCTGCTGCAGGTCTACACTCAGAGAGAATCTGCTGTTGCAGGTTTGCGCTCAGAGATAATGGGCTGCTGCAGGTCTGCACTCAGAGAGAGACTCATCTGCTGCAGGTTTGCACTCAGGGAATTGGTTGCTGCAGATCTGCACTCAAGAGAATAGGCTGCTGCAGGTCTGCATTCAGGGAGAATCAGCTGCTGCAGGTCTGAACTCAGAAAGAATTGACTGCTGCAGATCTGCACTCAGAATCATCTACTACAGGTCTGCACTCAGAAAGAATCAGGTGCTGCAGGTCTGCACTCAGAGAGAATCAGCTGCTGCAGGTCTGCACTCAGAGAGAATCAGCTGCTGCAGGTCTGCACTCAAAGAGAATCGACTGCTGCAGGTTTGCACGCAAAGAGAACTGGATTCTGCAGTTTTGCACTCAGACAGAATCGGCTGCTGCAGGTCTGCTGCTCCAGGTTTGCACTCAGAGAATTGGTTGCTGCAGATCTGCACTCAAGAGAATAGGCTGCTGCAGGTTTGCATTCAGGGAGAATCGGCTGCTGCAGGTCTGAACTCAGAAAGAATTGGCTGCTGCAGGTCTACACTCAGAGAGAATCAGCAGCTGCAGGTCTGCACTCAGAGAGAATCAGCTGCTGCAGATCTGCACTCAGAATCATCTACTACAGGTCTGCACTCAGAAAGAATCAGGTTCTGCAGGTCTGCACTCAGAGAGTGTTGGCTGCTGCAGGTCTGCACTCAGAGAGAATCAGCTGCTGCAGGTCTACATTCAAAGAGAATTGACTGCTGCAGGTCTGCATGCAAAGAGAACTGGATTCTGCAGTTTTGCACTCAGACAGAATCGGCTGCTGCAGGTCTGCACTCATAGAAAACCAGGTACTGCAGGTCTGCACTCAAGACATAATCCACTGCTGCACGTCCACACTCAGATAGAATTGTCTGCTGCAGTTCTGCACTAAAAGAACATCGGCTGCTGCAGGTCTGCACTCAGAGAGAATTGGTTGCTGCAGGTCTACACTTAGAATCGGCTGCTGCAGGTTTGCACTCAAAGAGAACCAGGTGCGGCAGGTCTGCTCTCGGAGAGAATCAACTGCTGCAGGTCTGCACTCAAACAGAATCGTCTGCTGCAGGTTTGCACTCAGAGAGAATTGTCTGCTGCAGGTTGGCTACTGCAGGTCTGCACTCAGAGAGAGAATCATCTACTGCAAGTCAGCTGCTGCAGGTTTGCACTCAGACAGAATCGGTTGCTGCAGATCTGCACTCAAGAGAACAAGCTGCTGCAGGTCTGCGCTCAGACAGAATCAGCTGCTGCAGGTCTGCACTCAAAGAGAATCGGCTGCTGCAGGTCTTCACGCAAAGAGAATCGGCAGCTGCAGGCCTACACTCAGACATAATCCACTGCTGCAGGTCTACATTCAGACAGAATTGTCTGCTACAGGTCTGCACTCAGAGAGAATTGGTTGCTGCAGGTCTACACTCAGAGAGAATCGACTGCTGCAGGTTTGCACTCAAAGAGAACCAGGTGCTGCAGGTCTGCACTCAGAGAGAATCAACTGCTGCAGGTTTGCACTCAAAGAGAACCAGGTGCTGCAGGTCTGCACTCAGAGAGAATCAACTGCTGCAGGTCTACAATCAAACAGAATCGGGTGCTGCAGGTCTGCACTCAGAGAGAATCGTCTGCTGCAGGCCGGCCGCTGCAGGTCTGCACTCAGAGAGAGAATCGTCCGCTGCAGATCTGCACTCAGAGAGAGAATCATCTACTGCAAGTCAGCTGCTGCAGGTTTGCACTCAGAGAGAGAATTGGTTGCTGCAGATCTGCACTCAAGAGAACAGGCTGCTGCAGGTCAGCACTCAGAATCAACTGCTGCAGGTCTGAACTCAGAATTGGCGGCTACAGATCTACACTCAGAGAGAATCTGCTGTTGCAGGTCTGCACTCAGAGAGAATGGGCTGCTGCAGGTCTACACTCAGACAGAATCGACTGCTACAGATCTGCATTCAAAGAAAATTGCTGCAGCTCTGCACTCAGAGAGAATCGTCTGCTATAGGTCTGCACTCAGAAAGAATCAGCTGCTGCAGGTCTGCACTCAGAAAGAATCGGGTGCTGCAGGTCTACACTCAGATAATAGGCTGCTGCAGGTCTGCACTCAAAAAAGAATCAACTGCTGCAGGTCTGCACTCAAACTGAACTGGGTTCTGCAGTTTTGCACTCAGACAGAATTGGCTGTTGCAGGTCTGCACTCAAAGAGAACCAGGTACTGCAGGTCTGCACTCGGAGAGAATCAGCTGCTACAGGTCTGCACTCAAAGAGAATCGGCTGCTGCAGGTCTGCATTCAAAGAGAACCAGGTGCTGCAGGTCTGCACTCAGAGAGAATCAGCTGCTGCAGGTCTGCACTTAAACAGAATCAGCTGCTTCAGGTCTGCATTCAAAGAGAACCAGGTGCTGGAGGTCTGCACTCAAAGAAAATCAGCTGCTGCAGGTCTTCACTCAAAGAGAACCAGGTGCTGCAGGTCTGCACTCAGAGAGAATGAACTGCTGCAGGCCTGCACTCAAAGCGAATCAGCTGCTGCAGGTCTGTACTCAGACAGAATTGGTTGCTGCAGGTCTACATTCAGAGAGAATCGGGCTGCTGCAGGTCTGCACTCAAAGAGAACCAGGTGCTGCACGTCTGCACTCAAAGAGAATTGGCTGCTGCAGGTCTACACTCAGAAAGAATTGGCTGCTGCAAGTTTGCACTCAGACATAATCCACTGCTGCAGATCTACACTCAGAGAGAATTGGCTGCTGCAGGTCTGCACTCAAAGAGAATCGGCTGCTGTAGGTCTGCACGCAAAGAGAATCGGCTGCTGCAGGTCTGCACCCAGGCGTAATCCACTGCTGCAGATCTACACTCAGAGAGAATTGGCTGCTGCAGGTCTGCACTCAAAGAGAATCGGCTGCTGTAGGTCTGCACGCAAAGAGAATCGGCTGCTGCAGGTCTGCACCCAGACGTAATCCACTGCTGCAGGTCTACACTCAGATAGAATTGTCTGCTGCAGGTCTGCACTCAAAGAAAATCAGCTGCTGCAGGCCTGCACTCAGAGAGAATCGACTGCTGCAGGTCTGCACTCAAAGAGAATCGGCTGCTGCAGGTCTGCATTCAAAGAGAACCAGGTGCTGCAGGTCTGCACTCAGAGAATCAGCTGCTGCAGGTCTGCACTTAAACAGAATCAGCTGCTTCAGGTCTGCATTCAAAGAGAACCAGGTGCTGGAGGTCTGCACTCAAAGAAAATTGGCTGCTGCAGGTCTTCACTCAAAGAGAACCAGGTGCTGCAGGTCTGCACTCAGACAGAATCAACTGCTGCAGGTCTGCACACAGAGAGAATCGGCTGTTGCAGGTCTGCACTCAGAGAGAATTGACTGCTGCAGGTTGGCTGCTGCATGTCTGCACTCAGAAAGAATTGGCTGCTGCAGGTCTGCACTGAGAGAATCATCTGCTGCAAATCAGCTGCTGCAGGTTTGCACTCAGAGAGAATCGGTTGCTGCAGATCTGCACTCAGAGAGAATTGGCTGCTGCAGGTCTGCACTCAGAGAGAATCAGCTGCTGCAGGTCTGCACTCAGAGAGAATCAGCTGCTGCAGGTCTGCACTCAAAGAGAATCGACTGGTGCAGGTCTGCACGCAAAGAGAACTGCATTCTGCAGTTTTGCACTCAGACAGAATCGGCTGCTGAAGATCTGCACTCATAGAGAACCAGGTACTGCAGGTCTGCACTCAGAGAGAATCAGATGCTGCAGTCTGCACTCAAAGAGAATCGGCTGCTGCAGACCTGCACTCAAAGAGAACTGGGTGCTGCAGGTCTGCACTCAGAGAGAGTGGGCTGCTGCAGGTCTGCACTCAGAGAGAATCGGCTGCTGCAGCTCTGCACTCAGAGAGAGTGGGCTGCTGCAGGTCTGCATTCAAAGAGAATTGACTGCTGCAGATCTGCACTCAGAGAGAATTGGCTGCTGCAGGTCTACACTCAGAGAGAATCAGCTGTTGCAGGCCTGCACTCAGAGAGAATTGGCTGCTGTAGGACTACACTCAAGTGAGAATCGTCTGCTGTAGATCTGCACTCAGAGAGAATCGGCCACTGCACATCTGCTGTAGATCTGCACTCAGAGAGAATCGGCCACTGCAGGTCTGCACTCAAAGAGAATTGGGTGCTGCAGGTCTGCACTCAGAATCGGCTGCTGCAGGACTGCACTCAGAAAATCAACTGCTGCAGGCCTGCATTCAAAGAGAATTGGCTGCTGCAGATCTTCACTCAGAAAGAACCTGCTACTGCAGATCCGCACTCAAAAAGAACCAGGTGCTGCAGGTCTGCACTCAGAGAGAATCAGCTGCCGCAGGTCTGTACTCAAAGAGAATTGGCTGCTGTCGGTCTGCACTCAAAAAGAACCAGGTGCTGTAGGTCTGCTCTCAGAGAGAATCGGCTGCTGTAGGTCAACACTCAAAGAGAATTGGCTGCTGCTGGTCTGCACTCAGAGAGAATCGGCTGCTGCAGTTCTGCACTCAGAGATAATTGGCTGCTGCAGATCTGCATTCAGAAAGAATTGGGTGCTGCAGCTCTGCAATCAAAGAAAACTGGATGCTACAGGTCTGCACTCGGAGAGAATCAACAGCTGCATGTCTGCACTCAAAGAGAATCAGCTGCTGCAGGTCTGCATTCAAACAGAATCAGCTGCTCAGGTCTGCACTCAGAATTGGCTGCTGCAGGTCTGTATTCAAGAGAGAATAGGCTTCTACAGGTCTACACGCAGAGAGAATCAGCTGCTGCAGGTCTGCACTCAGAGAGAATTGCTGCTGCAGGTCTGCACTTAGAATTATCTGCTGCAGGTCTGCACTCAGAGAGAATCGACTGATGTGGGTCTGCATTCTGAAAAAATCAGCTGCTGCATGTCTGCACTTAGGAGGGTGGTGACCCTTGTTTTGACAGGTACTAAGGAGACAGCTTGAAAGAAGTGCAGGCATGTTATTATGGGCACATACTTACATGGCTGTACTGATGTTCTGACTAGTCAGAACACTTGATTTTTTCTTACACGTTATAACAAGAGATACTGTCACATCCTGTGTGTATTGAGAGACATGAGATGAAGCAGAGTGACTTCATCCACCCAAGAAATCACGATATCAATTGACATACCACACCTTCGAGTGTATTATTGTGATTATAAAATGGTCTCAATGTGTTAGGACACGGCCAATCTTAGTATGCAGGTCTGTCTTTTGATGACATACTGTGATATCATCATGGGCCAAAGATGTCTTCAGCCAATCAGCTTTCAGGATTTTTCCTAGCCATTTAAAAAGTCATTTATACCACATCCGATCCTTTCACCAAACTTAGCAATGTGGTACTAAGTCTTCAATGCAAAACAGTCCTGGGTGGAAACAAACTGTCTCTTGTGCAACAACTCCAAGACAAAAAGCATGTTTTTCAGTAGCAAGACAAAGACCTCCAAGTTTTTTCAAACACTACCCAAATCAGGAACTCTTCTGGAGAATGTGCAATGTTTTAAATGCTTTGGTTTGACCCAAAACTAATCTACATAGAACACCTCACTGGAGCTGTAGTTCAAATCATACAAACATATGAAGGTGCCAACAGAATAAGGCCTTGTAATCTCTTAAGTCTGCACGTACTGCAGATTGTCTGCTCGTACTGCAGAGTCCACAGTGCCAGCCAAGGACTCTGCACCCCCCCCCCCACCAATGCCCCCTTCTTTCCGGCTATAACTCTTTTGACCCAGAGTTTCCCCTTTCCCCTGTCCCAACTTCTTTAGATGACATCCACTGTTTCAAGTGACACCACTTCCTAAGGGAGCCCATTCCATCCTGGCACCACCCTCTCTGCAAAGAAATGCCTCCTGTTTTATCTCCTGAACCTCCCCTTCCAACTTAAGACAATGCACACTCGTGTTTTTGTTTCCACTGAGCCTGAAGAGGCACTACTTTTCCACCCCATTTATGCCTTTCAAATACGTGAAGGTCTCAGTCATGTCCTCCTTCTCCCTCCTCTCCTCCAGGGAGTACATGTTCAGGCCTCCAGTCTCTCCTCATATGTCCTGTCCTGCTGACCTTTAACCATCTTTTTTGCCCTCCTTTGAACCACCTCCCACAGATTTATGTCCTTTCTTAGGTAGGAACCCCAGTACTGCACACTGTATTCCAGATGCAGCCGCACCAGTGACCTATACAATAGTAGTATTACCTCTTGCCCGCCTGCTGCTGATTCCTCTTGCAATTCAGCTCAACATTCTATTGACCTTTGTTCCTGCCATCCTGCATTGTGTGGAACGCTTCATGTCACTAGTGATAAACACCCCCAGGTCTTTTACTTCCTCAGATTTGGTTACCATGACTCCTCCCAGGCTGTATGCAGTCTTCAGGTTCTTGACGCCAATGTGCATAACCTTACTTTTTTTTTTTCATTAAAGCCAAGTTGCCAAATTTCAGACCACCCCTTGAGCCTTACCAGATCTTTCTTTAGGTCACATATCACCTCTGCTGTATGCATCCACCCACAGAGCTTGATGTTATGTGCGAATATGCAAATCTTGCCCTTTATGCCTTCTCCAATGTCACTGATGAAGACATTAAAAGCACCAAACCAAGTACCGAACCTGTGGGACTCCGCTAGTGATATCCTTAAGACCTGAGAGCCCCCGCCCCCAGGTCCTGCCTTTCAGCCAGCAAGCTATCCACCCACCCAGTCAGTTTCTCTCCTACTCCCAGATCCTTCAGCTTTTTGACCACTCTCTTGGGGGGCACAGAATCAAAGGCCTGGCTGAAGTTCAAGTTTAAGTTTATTGCAGGAAGACTCCATTGAGCAAGCTCATTCACAAGGAGGTCCTGAAGCATGTACACAAACAAGGGGACATTACTTAATAAGGCAACATTAATTACAAGTATATAAAAAGTATATAAAATGCACACATAATTCAGGAGAGGTGATACATAGAGAGGCACATCATTGTAAAAAGTGTACTGTGGTATAACATTTGGTACATATTATGCAATCAGTACAAGGTAGGGTATATAAACTTAACACTGTTATATACAATAAATAAGCATCATATAATGATCACAGGCAGGAAAGACAGGCTGTACGGGGTAGGTAGGGTTACTTGGAAGAGGATGGCTAACAAGAGTATGGGGGAGTAGATATATAGATAGGCGGCCATGGGGGAAGGGTAGGGCAGCAGGTAAGGAAAACTTGACGTGTTAGTCACAGAATGCATTTTGCAAGCTATGAGGTTTAAGTACAGAAAGGACTAGTACCAGTGAAGACGATAAGCACGGGGCACACACAGGGGTAGCAATAGGGCTTAAAAGCAGTAGCAGATATATTTTATTTTATTTGCACTTAGCTCTTTAAAGAAGTTAACTGGGACAATGCTAGTTAATAGAACGAATTGGAGTTGGTTCCATATAGTAGGAAGAGTGTGCGAGATAGCGCTTTTACCAAAGGAAGTATGAGTCCTAGGTACGTCAAGCATGATGAAGTCTGATTTCCTGAGAGAATACGCACTGTGGAAAATGCAGATAAGAGATGTAAGGCAACTCAGTAGTTTATGCAAAAGCAACTTAAGGGTCCAGACAACGGCATGGAGCAGGCATCTGGTGGTGAGAGATGTCCAGCCAACAGCTGCATAAAGATCACAATGGTGCCTACGGTAGGGTGAACTGGTAATGAACCGTAACGTACGGTGGTAGAGGATGTTCAATTTGCTTAGTCTTGAGATTGTGGCGGAGGAGTAGATTAAATCACCGTAGTCAAGTAAGGGAAGGAATATGGCCTGGACGAGCCTGGTTCGAGTCTCAAGGGGGAAAAGAGACCTATTTCTAAAGAAGAATCCTAACCTGGCTTTCAGCCTCCTGGATAAGTCCTCAATGTGGTCTTTGAAAGAAAGCTTGTTATATATCCAGATCCCCAGGTATTTAAATTTAGTAATGACTTCCAATGGCTCACCTAGGGAGGTCACAATAAAGTCTTTTGGTAGGTCAGGGGAGGTGCAAGAGAAAATCATTGCTTTGGTTTTCTTGGCATTAAGGAGAAGCTTGGCTTTTATTAGATTATTTTTGAGCTGAGCAAAGTCAGCTTGCAGCACATCCCTGAATTCAGATAAAGTTGAGCCGGAGGTATACAGTACAGTGTCATCGGCAAAGACGTGCAGGTTGAAGCTAGCTACGTTAGAATCCAGGTCATTAATATAGAGAGAGAACAGGACTGGACCTAGAATGGAGCCTTGGGGGACTCCTTGGACAATCGGCAGAGAGGCAGAGAACAGACCATCTGCCTTGACTTTCTGGGTTCTCCCTGTAAGATAACTAGTGAACCACTGTGTAGTGGAGGAAGTGACACCTAGGCTAGTAAGACAAGTGACTAAGAGGCTGTGGTCAACAATGTCAAATGCTTTACAAAGATCCGAGAAGATTGCACCAGTAATTTTCTTAGCATCCACAGCAGAGACCCAATGATTAGTTACTTTAGCCAATGCAGTGATAGTGCTGTGATTTGCCCGGAAACCAGATTGTGCTGGGTTAAGGAGTGAATAGGTTTCAATATGAATTTTTAATTGGTTATAGGTCATTTTTTTGAAAACTTTAGAGAGGATGGGCAAATGGAGATAGGCCTCTAATTATTCAAGTCGCATGTGTCCCCCGATTTGAATAGGGGGAGAATATGGGCAGATTTTCAACAGGATGGAACTGTGGCAGAAGTGATGAAGAGATTAAAGATGTGAAGAATGGGGGCAGAGAGATGGGCATGGCCTAGTCTAAGGAAGAAAGGTTTGAGACCGTCATCCACTGCACTTTTTCTGGTATCCAGATTAAGAAGTTAATCTTTAACTTCTTTATAACTGAGTGTACTTAGTTGAAGGGGACAAGATGAAGTGCAGGTTGATGGAGAAGAGCTAGGTTGATTCTGCGCATGGCTAGCATACGGTGATGAGTCAAAAGCTAGGCCAGCAGTGACAAAATGGGAGTTAAGTTCTTCGTGGATTTGAGAATTACTTTCCACCACCTTGCCATTGGTGATTATCCTAGTTGGAATGGAGTGGGCAGGAGGCCATCCTTCAATAAATTTAAGTGTTCTCCATATTTTGTGCAAGTTCCCGTTTGCCTGTTCGAGGGTAAAGACGTAGTAATTTGCTTTGGCAGTGCAAATGCTTTTTACACAGGCATTCCCGGCTGCTCTGAAGGCCTGCCAGTCTGCAGGACTCTTGGATTGCCTAGCTTGTGCCCAGGTCTTATCCTGGCTTGTAAGAGCTGCCTTAAGATCATGGGTGAACCAGGGGTTGGAGTTGTTGCACGCTCGGACTTTGATAAGAGGGGCATGCTTATTAACCAGACTGGCAAGGTTGTCATTAAGGACAAAGACAGCCTCACTGACATTTTTGGCTATGTAAAGGTCTTGCCATCTGACTTTACCTAAGTCAGAAAGGAAATTTGCTGCATTAAACTTGAGAAAGGACCGTTTAGTTATGAATTTGGGCTGTGGTCGGGCTTTAGTTTGAGATATTATGCATACAACAACCCTGTGGTCACTCATGTCATTGTGGAAGACTGCTGTGTGTGAAATTTTATGCGAATGAGTTGTTATTATTTTTTTTATCGCCACTCTGTTTCTCTTTGTGCCATACGGCTCCCATCTGACTGACTACCCCAGCTCCGTCCCCCGGAATTACCGGGGCTTACCTTATGCCGGTCCGGGAGTGATGCCTGCAGAGAGTCGGTCGCCATCCTGCCGCCGGCTGCTTTTTCTGATTTTCTCCCCTCTTTACCCGAGGACCCCAGGAGAAGGATGCATGCGTGTGGAGGCACGCATGTGCCTTACAGCCCCGGTAATGGCCCTCTTCCACCCACCCCTATTGGCCTATCGTCAGCACCCTTGCTTGCACAGCCCCTCGGCCGCCACCAGGGGGTAGCCGAGAGCGAGGGATGCCACCCCACCTCCCTTGAGAGGACAGCTGCCTTGCAGCTACTCCATCCTGCTCCGCCCGCCCCCCCCGTGCTGACCTCCGACGACCCAGGCTCGCTCTCGAACCCGGGTCGCCAGCGTGCCATGAGGTGAGACGTCCAGCACCTCAGCCCTCTCCGCCACCAGGCCGGTAGATGAGTTGTTATTATAACATCTAAGAGTGAGCTATTGGCACTGTTTAAGGTATTGTTCCTTGTGGGTTCGCCAATCAGTTATACAAGGCCAAGCTCGTCACAGAGAGATTTAAGGAAGTGTGATTTTGGGGTAAGCCAATCCAAATTGAGATCTCCTAGGAATATTATTTCAGTGTTTGCAGCAGAGATTAGGGATTTGAGTATATTAAGGATTCAGAGCCACCAGACGGAGGCCTATATCCACCTATAATGGTAACACATTCCAAGGAAGGAAGGAGAAGCTTCAATGAAACAATCTCAGGTTCCTTGGGTATAGTTTTACAGCAGATGTCAGTGATTTGAGTACTTGGTTTTGGCATAGCCGACTACTCCCCCACCCCTAGATTCCCTATCTGCCCTGAATTGTTTGTAGCCAAGTTCAAGTATAGGATATCCACTGATTGGCTCTTGTCTACTGTTTTAGTGACCCAGTCAAAAAAGTAAATAAAGGTTGTCTGGTATGATCTCCCAGCCATAAATCTGTGTTGCCATTCATCCTAGAGGCCATTCTTCCCCAGGTATCCCACCAATCTTTCCATCAAAAGCTCTGACTTGTTTATCTGAACTGTAGCTGCTTACGAGCACCAGAAAAATGTCTATTAAAACAATCCTTCCTGCCCTGGAGTACGGGAGCAAAATCTAAAGAGCAGTAAATGACATTCTGCTACATAAAGGGCACAGCATCTTTCAATAATATATGTAGGTCTGCACTTCTTTGTAGCAGGAATACTATCCATGACTACCTTCTATACAGCAGGCCTGGCATCCTCACTCCTGCCAATTGGAAGAATGTAAAATTGGCCTCTGTGGGTTACAAATATGTGCAAAGCCTTTACCCTGACTATTTTGGCAACTTGTTCACCATACTGCCCTAGCAGCTAAGAGCAATCACAAGACAGGCACCTTCTCTAAATTCCCAGGGAATGTTTAACATTGGTAAAAATGCATTCCATATAACCAACCCCAACTGCATAGGACTGACTCTATTTAACAACTTCAAAGGAATCAGTAATGTGCACACTCTCAAAAAGGACCCTGCTCTAGTATCTCCACAGACCATGAGAAAGTGGAAACATAAATAAAATTCAGTTCAATTCCCATCAGGACCATACAGATCATATGTATTACAAACTAGAAGGGTCATCATAGACTAAACATAGACTTTGACGGCAGAGAAGGACCGCCTGGCCCACCTAGTCTGCCCATTTCCCTACCTACGCGATAGGCCACAGATCCTAGTTAACCAACAGCCTATTTCTTCCTACCCCCCACAAGAATTGCCTTATGTCTGTCCCACACATAGGCAACATGCATACAGTACATGGCGTGAAAACCCCCACGTTCTCACATGATATCCACTCTAGTGTTTGGTATATCCTGCAAGAGGTAGTGGGATCAGTGCCCACATTCTCCAAAATCATTTTTCCCAAGACGTATTTGGAAACTAAGTCAGCTCAATATATTTTTCGTGGTATATCTTTTGAAATAAATAAATAAGTGATCTCTATGGTCAGGACCTGCTTGAAAAACAGGTGCTACACCTAAATATGGTTATCCTGCTGTGTAAAACTTCAAATAAAAGAAACACAGAAGCAGTGACAACATTCCTTGGTGTGGTGGAGTTAGGTTACACCCTTGGCTGTGACTGATGGACCACTTTTCCATCTCCTTATTTCCTAGCAACAGTTAATGCTTTTCTCTTTACTCCCCCGGTCAGCCACCTAGCGTAGCTCTTTACTGTCCCTACTAAACTTCTTACTAGTTCTCCCTTTTCATTCTTTTTCCATTTCCATCCATCTAGTCCCTGCAATGATGTCAAACACCTGGAAAGGTGTTGTGTAAAGTGCATAAGTGCATTTTGTGTACAAAAAACATGAAGGCTATTTTAAATAGGAATGAATACAGTTAATAAAGCCTTTTTAAAGAAAAAGGATTCAGAAGTCATATAAAACAATAATGTCATGATTAGTACAGTTATAAGAAATCCTAAAGGTATTTTCATAAATTCACATTATAAACCTGTTACTGTATAAGATTCTATGTATAAAAGAGCTTAGTCACTGTGGATCAGAGAGATACAGAAAGTCAAGATCTGCGGATATATATACACTGTACCTTTAACTGAACCAGGAAATCCCTTGACACAATCCCCTCACCCTTTGGTTTTGAAACAACATGTTCAGACATGAAACAGCATGTCCAGATTTGTAAATAGAAAGAGCTTAGTCAGGTGACCCCCCACCAAAATATATAAATACCTCTTCATTGAGTTCACTTAAATCAGTCCAGTGGGGCTCAGCCCTGAGAGAGGAGGAGAGAGGCAGACAAGCTGCTGAATGCAGAGGAGAAGGGTCTTCGGAGCTCTAAGATCCAGGACTGTATTATACGAGAAACTACTGATGTCAAGTAGTGATTTTCTTTGCAATTTTTTTGTTTTCATTTATTATTTTTCAAACTTTGAAAAATATCACACCACAGTGTGCTTTAAACTGTAAATTTGCCTCTTCTGAAGTTTATTCCCACATGCTGTGACAAACTTGGCGTTAGCAGTGGGCTAGTACTGGTTGTCCAGAGAAACTATTTATTTATTTATGTCTTTGATAACTGGGTAGGTGGGCTGATCCAAAAGGACCAATTTCAGCCAGGACCCGGTCCAAACAGGATGGCAGCAAAAAACAAAAATAGACATCAGTAGTTGTACAAAAGTACATATCCAAGCAGTAATGCAGGCACATGTACAGGGCACTCAAACAAACAGGATACAGAGAAAAGAAGCTTAGTAACAGTATGTAGTTCTAACTGTACAGGGCAACGGTTAGTACAAATAAACAGAAAAAGGTTTATATACAAGGGCTGAGTTGTAAATACCAAGCTATACATATATATATATATATATATATATATATATATATATATATATATATATACATATATACACAGAGTGGCTTAACTGAAGTATAGGATAACATTATATAATAATACAGCAGTTTACCGGTCAGGTACAGCCCTGATCAACCCCGAGAAATATGAGAGAAATGGGCACCAGAAACATACATGAGTGCAGTCAGGACTAGGGAGTATGGGATGGAGGAAGATGAGATACGGATCAGATAGAGAGAGGCAGGGCAGGAGAGCAGACAACTCTGAGGGCTAGGGTGGATCATGTGCTGAGGCATGGCCTGGGTAACAGTTACAGGAAGATTCAGTCAGGAGTCAGGCTCGTAGATTTTTTTTGAGGGACATGTGGGGGGGGGGGAGCATATGGATAGTGGAAGCCTGTTCCAGAGAAAGGTGGCAGACACAAAGAAGGCTTTACTACCCATTACAGAATGGGTGCATGGGACTTCCAGGGGAGGAGTGGAGGAAGACCAGAGTGTTCTGGGTGTTACCTTATCTATGAGTAGTAAGGAGAAAGGGGACAGATGACGATTCCTAAGCGAGTTATCAATTAGGCTGGCCATGGCAAAGTCGAAATGTCCCTGAAAGTTTGGCCACCCTAGGGTTTTATAAAGTGTGTAGTGGTGAGTAGAGTAGGGTGCTTGAAGAACAAAGCAACAGATGGAGTTGTACATAGTATTGCGCAAAAGCAGAGTGAGGAAGCAGCAGCGAAGGAGTAGACAGGGGAACAGTAGTCAAGCAAAAGGAGGAGGTTACCTTGCGCTACAGCAAGGTGGGCTTCCGGGGACAGAAACTGCTTGGTTCTGTAGGCCGCAACAAGTTTTTGATGTATTTTACTTATTGTGTTTGTTATTTGTTCTTTGAATGTAAGGGAGACCAGTACCCAGATATCAGTCCTGGTATCCAGACACAGGGGGCAAAGAGCAGGATGGCGTACCTCCAGGATCTCGTGGATGCCAAGGATCTGTTGAAGGAGGAGAGGTTTCCCGGTGTGCATACCAGAGCCCAGGTGAGGAGGACCAGAGGGGAATTACTAACTGGACTGGAGTTCGATGGAACGCGGAGTGTGGACCAGCACCAGAGAGAGGCGGAGCACCACTGCCAGGTGCTGATGGAGGGTTCCCAACTGGAGGATTTAGTGGCGGAGGCAGAGGACCAGGATCCATGGGGTCTAGAGGAGGAGGACCCCCTGATGGAACCCTTGCTGCCAGTCACTTTTGAAATCCCATTGTTGCCCATTTTTCCGGGCTGCTGCTACTTGGAGGATGATGAGATGAAGGCCCCAGGTAAGACTGTTTCAGGACATTTGCATACTGGGGTGAAGACTGCAAGCAACAGGGAAGACACCATGGTGGCTGAATGAGCTTTCCCATGTTTTGAACCCCTGTGATATGGTATGAAATGTTTTAAACATGTAATGTTTAAAATGAATATAGTATTAAGGCTGGTGCTGAGTACAGTCAGTTAAGGGTACCAGAATGGTGTAAGGGTTGAAAGGAAATCCCTGGTATGTTAAAAATAAGGGCTGAAAGGAAACCCCAAAGGTTTTGGAGTCAGGAACTAGCTGGTTGATGTTCAGCATGAGAAGGTTCCTTGTCTATCAGAAAATATATGAAAGGGAAATGGATAAATGAAATGATTACAAGAAATGTATAACATAAAAGAAATTTCTATACTGTATGATAGTGGATGCAAAGGGCTGAAATGATGCCAAGTGATGGGTATGGAGGAAGCTTGAAGTCAGCATAAAACTGCTGTGTGTTACTTCCTCTTTTTTAATGTAATGATGAAGGTACAATAGTTGGTGCACATGATGCCAAGTGATGGGTATGGAGGAAGCTCAAAGTCAGCATAAAACTGCTGTGTGTTACTTCCTCTTTTTTAATGTAATGATGAAGGTATGATAGTGAGTGCACAGGGCTGAAACGATGCCAAGTGATGGGTGCTGAAACAATGCCAAGTGATGGATTCTGAAACGATGCCTATTGAAGGGTGCCTGAAATTACATTTGAAGTGTCTGAGTTGTATTAACCAGAGTGAAACAGGGGATAGAAAGTCACTACAGAGTGAAGTCCTCTGACAGCATAGATGGGTACTGTGCTGAACTGTATGACAGCCCCAGGGTAATGTTGTGAAAGTATTGTCATATTGCAGTAACTTGGTATGGTGGACAATCCTAAAAATAGCTGAATTTAGGGACCCTGGGGTGAAGCTTTCATAATGGTGAGAGAAAGTTTCAACCAACCCCCATTCTACTGTTTTGGTAGAATATTTATGATTGAGAGGGTTTTGAAAAAACAGTATAGTTTTGAGAACTGTTTTTTTTTTCTTAAGGAGGGAGGTGTGTGGCGGAGTTAGGTTACACCCTTGGCTGTGACTGATGGACCACTTTTCTATCTCTTTATTTCCTAGCAACAGTTAATGCTTTTCTCTTTGCTTTTCTCCCCCACCCCACCCCAGGTTGGCCACCTAACATAGCTCTTTACTGTCCCTACTAAACTTCCTACTAGTTCTCTCATTTCATTCTTTTTCCATTTCCATCCATCCAGTCTCTGCAATGATGCCAAACACCCGGAGAGGTGTTGTGTAAAGTGCATCAGTACATTCTGGGTGGGATATTCAGACTGCGCCAAAAAGATGTGCAATAGCAGGAGCAGGCGCAAGAGCAGTGCACCATTGCACAATGTGCGCGATATTCAAACCAAGTGCAGGCCAAGGTGTGCCTGCGCAACACAGCTGAATATCGCACCCGATGCGCCATGGCACAACCAGGGATGCGCAGTGGAGCAGGGCCGATGCGCAGTAGCACATCCAGTGATGCACAGGGACAAGGACAGGAAGCAGGGGTGCACTAGCCATGGATGCGCCATGGGCAGAGGAGCATGCAGCAGGCCAGACAGACCAACACCCCCCCAAGGCCCCCCATGAACAAATGCACATCCAGAGGTGCGCTGAATGGACCATCAGCCCATGAACTCCAGCACTGATCCAACAGCAGAGACATGGTGCCTCAGCACACTCCCCCGGCAAACAGTGACCGCAACACAAGGCGGGCCGGACCCTCCCGAGCTACAGCACCCCAACAATGCTGACCACCCCCTGTACAGCAATCCCAATACACCCAGCCCAGAAGCATTACCAAACAGTGCATGGCACCAAAGGCATGCCACCACCACCACCACCACCGTGACAATGCAACCCTCTGCCCCATGGTGCCATGCATGACAGCCCCACCGTGATCTCCTTGCAGCAGGCTCCACCAGCCAATGACGCCACTGCAGTATACACAATGCCCCCCTGCATGGCCCCCACTGTTGCACAGCAAAGAGGTCGACTCTGCGTCAGTACCTGAGGGACTCCGCATGTGACAAGGCCCGCCCTGGATGCCACCACCAGCAGGACAGCACCCCGCACACCCACCCATGCACACACCCTGTCTCAGCACTGGCCCCACCAGACAGCACAGCTGCCCACTGTGGTGCATGGAGGCATGCACCACACAGGATGCAACACAGGGCACAAAAAAAAAAAAACACTCTGTCCCAAGAGTACCCCGTCACAGAGCCAGACAAAGCAGGGCAACAGATGCCACTGTCATGTGTCCAATGATGCCACGTACCCACGGCCTGTACACCACCATGGCGCTGGTGAGCTAGCCATGTGGTGCATGCTCCATGAACCTGTCTGCCGCCAGCATGCAGCTGGAGCACATGTGACAGACAGCAGACCACAGGCACCACCACAGACACCATCGACAGCATGGAGCGTGACAACAACAGCACCGCCCACAGTGTCACCTGAGGCAGACGTGCAACAGACCTGGAGACAGGACGCCAGTTGCCATGGTGCCATGCCCAGAGGATGGCTGGCATGGACAGCCACCAATGTCATGACAGCACACGTGCATGCAGTGGAGGGGTCAGCATGACCGTGTGTACCACAGACACACAAGGGGCTCAGCCGTACGGGCCAGGCACACACTGCCAGGGACGACTGGGACACAGCGCATGCACCTGAGACCACTGCATACAGACATCCAGTGCACAGGGCACAACACACATACCACAGACAGGGACCATGGCCCCCACCTACACCAGTGGAGGGGCCCTGCCAGACACACCCACGACCAGGCCGGCACCACCCCCAGCCACCATGCACACCACTGCAGCAAGGCACCAGATGCCTGCTGCAAATCAGAGACCACCACAGTTGTAGTATGAAACATGTCTATAATTCAAAAGGTAACAGAATGAACAATAACTATTTACAGTACTATATACAAAGTGGGGGAGGGGGGTACAAGGCTACAACTCGGGGGACAGGCATGGGGCAAGGAGGAATGGGCAGGAGGGGGACAAAGGGGTGTGAGGGACAGTCCGGGGGGAAGGAACAGTGCGGGCGCCGCAGGCCCTACTGGCGGCCCCTCTCATCCCTGCACTCCCTGTGGCGCCTTCTGTGCCACCGCCGGTCACTCCGCTCCATGCCCTGCAGCAGCTCCAGTGTGGCCCGGGTCACCAGCAGAATCTCCTGGATGTGATGCTCCAGGGTCGTCCAGCGTTGTCCACCTAGGACAAGGGAGCAGAGTCAGTATGTGTGACTGGCCAGACCCCCGCAGCCCACGCAATGTTCATGGCATACAGCTGTGGGCTTCGCCCCTGTGATGGCATGCGACCACCCACAGTGGGTGCGCCCACAAGACCCACCTACCCAGGCACCCACAGCCATGCAAACTGCTGCACACCCCCACCACCCATGCACTGCACAGCACCAACATGGCCGTACAGTGTCATGGCTATGCAGTGTGATGGAGGTGGCACAGCCAGGCGCCCAGTGCATGCACAGCCCACCTGCGACACCCACCCACACATGCAGTCCCACAGGACAGTGCGGAGTGCACCGTGTGGCGTGCACGGCAGTGGGGCCATGTGCAGGGGACCATGCCCCACCACCACCCCTGCAACCCACCATGCACAGATGAAAGGGGAAACACGGCACTCACCTGCGTCCTGGTCAGCAGGGCGCTGCTGACCCATAGCA
This sequence comes from Neoceratodus forsteri, assembly GCA_016271365.2. NCBI lineage: Eukaryota > Metazoa > Chordata > Ceratodontiformes > Ceratodontidae > Neoceratodus > Neoceratodus forsteri. Next base: position 6,899,243 of record JADMNL010000040.1, read on the forward strand.
CCACCACTGTGCCCCGGCTGCAAGGCAACACCACCTGTTCCAGCCCGCCATCCTTGCTCACGGGCCAACCGGGCCCTACGGCGATCCTCCAGGCCTAGAGTGCAAACATGGAGAGGGTAACATCAGTACAGGCCAGTAACATAGTCCCCCCCGCTGTATGCGTGCCCGCACAGCCCAGCCGTGACACGGTGGCGCAGGGTGTACACGAGGCGCCTGCAACACAGGTAGGCCCCCCCGCGGCATGGCCTGATGACCACCGCGATACCTGGACAGACAGATACTATCAGTGATGTGATGGAGCACCTACCTGGCCGTGGCACGGCGCCCCGCCGGGCACGTGCCTGCAGTCACCCAAGGTGGTCGGGGTCCTGCTGCTGGAGGTCCCCATATCGGTGGCGACACTGCTCGGCAGTCCTGCTGCACCCCGTGGCCTCCTCAAGGCCCTCTGCCACCTCCTGCCACACTGCTGTCCGTGGCCTCGGGGGGGGGTACCTGGCCAAAGAGGGCACCTGCATGGGGCTCTACCGACGCCACCATGTTGGCAAGCTCAATTGCCGTCCACACGGGCGCTCTGGTGTGCAGCATAGTGCAGTGGCTATCGGCAACAAAATGGCGCCCTATAGCACATGTGCCCCACGTGCAGAGGCAGTGTGGTACTGCGCTGCCAGTCGCTATCGCGCTGTCACCGGACTGCGTAATAGGGATGCAGCCATGCGTACGCATGGTGCCTAGGGACAAAGGTTAGCTGCAGGGTCAAGGGTCTGTCCACGCAAGGAGCGCCACAGTGCTATTGGGAAGCCCTGCGTGTAGCATGGTAGGGTGCATGTGTGTGAGGCCTTGCAGTGGCCTTCCATGCTGTGGCACCATGGCGCCCATGGCGCACCATGGCATGAGCGCCACCTGAGCATACAGCGCACTTGCGCCACAGGCACAGTGGTGGCCATGCCCTGTACTGCCTCCCACGCATAGCACATCAGCAGTGCCGCTAGCGTCGGCATCAGCACCGTGGGCATGCGTGGTGTGGTGCCGATTGTGCACGTCACAGTGGTGCGCCATAGCCTGAGCACGCTCAACACCATTGCGCAAGGCGCAACAGCACAATATTCAACCAGGATATGCAAGTCAGCTCATGAGCCATTCCACAGCGCATCCACTGCATTAGCATCCAATTACAGATGCACCTGCTCTCATTTGCATGCGTTGCGCTATAAATACGTGACCTGAGGTTGCATAGGCCATGGATCGGTATTGCAGTCCTTTGAGGTAGGTTGCATGCTGTAGGGATGTGGAGACAGTGGTCTGGGAGGGCTGTATGGGACTGCACAGTCCAAGGTAACACCTGTCTATCCCCCAGGCACGAGCATGACCGAGCGAGAGGAAAAGGAAGAGGAGGAGCAGGGAAGGGTGCGAAGGAGGAGGCCCAACTTTACCAGGGCTGAATCTGATGCCCTGTTCGAGGCATACCTCGACAGGGAACCGCTGCTTAGTGGACAGCAGGGAACACCACATGCCCGTTCTGCGGCGTGGGGTGAGGTGGCACGTTCCGTCAACCAGCAGGGCAGCCACCAGCAGTCCATGCAGGAGTGCAAGAAGAAGGTTGGCATGGACAGGAGGGGATTAAAGACAAGGTGCTGCCATCGGTGGGGGCCAGCAGGACGTACCCTGCCTGACGCCACGGATGAAGCGGGTGGCCAGCAGCATGCAGCGTAGTGCCGTCAAGGGTGTTCCTGGTGGTGGCTTCCAGACACGTGGCAGCCCATCACTACATGGTAGGTCCAGCACTGGCGGTGTGTGGGTGATAGGAGGGCATGCCACAGGGCCAGGCGGAGCCACTAACGGTACTGTGTTCCTTTACAGCTCCTGAGCATCTACATGGGGCAGCAGTGGTGGGTGTGTCCACCGATGGGGAGGCTCTGGACATGGAGGAATGCCCATCCACCTCCACAGATGTCCAAGGGACCGACCATCTGCATACCTGCACGTCTGTCCGGACTGATGCTGGTGGTGCGGGTGCGGATATGGCCCTGCCTGTGTCCCAGCGTGACACCGCCCTCGGTGTCCAGTGTGCTGGGACACAGATCGGGGCCGGCTCCAGCACTGATGATGATGTGACACACGTTCCGGACAGTGATGTATGTGGGACACAGGATGGTCCCACAGATGGCAACCACCCAGGCGGTTCTGCGGATGGTGCTGGCGTGGCTGCCTGCACAACAGCCCATTCCCAGGCTGCGTCTGCATGCTCCAGTGGGGAAAGCACTGGTGTGCGGCCAGGGTGCTGGGGCTGTTGCTGCTGCTGCAGCCGCACCGGTGTCCCCTGGTGATCGGCAGCCGGAGGGACAGCACCAGCAGATGGCCAATGTTAACGTGGGGAGAGGGGCAGGGGGCGGTGGCAGTGCACTGCGTGTGGACATATCCCAGAATGGCAGTGCTGTGCAGCACTCACCGTCAAGGGGTGCTGGGCAGCAGGGCCAGGAACACCACGGGGGACAGCATGCTGGACATGCAGATGACCCCTTGGACGACCACAGCTGTCTTCTCCAGGCCTCAGTAGATCAGCAGATGCGGCTCATGGCGGCGGTGGATGCACTCAGTGTGGTTCTGCGTCAGGCAGAGAAGCGGCACAGCAGGGACCACAGCTTGCTCCTGGCAGAGTTGGCCCAGCAGTGGGTGGATGTGACCGCTGTCACTGACCACTGCAATGGCGAATGTCATGGCTACATTGGCCACCCAGTTGGGTGCCCAGCTGCCGCACACCCCACAGAGTGCTATGTCCACCTCCCGTTCCCGGCGTCATACGACCCCTGCTATGTCGACACTGAGTTCGTCTGTGGGCATACCAAGCATGCCTGGTGCGGGTATGTTTGGTGGCCTGCAGACCCCTGCACGGACACGGTCGCGTTAATGCAACATCACCCATGGGGGCCCGTCGGTGCCACCCCATGAGGCCACTGGTCAGCCTGGCATGGCTGGCAAGTCTTGGCGGAACCGCCCACGCATCCGTGGTGGCCATGGTACTGTGCCACATGACTGACCCATCTCCCTCCATGGCCACTGTCTGCCGCTGCCCTTCGTGCACTGTGGTGTTCTTTGTGCGACGCATGGGTGAGGTGCCCAGCCCTGCACACACATGGTCCCTGTGCATACCCTCCCAGCTGCTGGCCACTCTGGCGTGTGCATGATGATGCCTGCATAGCGCTGTCCACCACTGTGCAATGGTGCTCAACATCTCAGGCACGCACAGTGCCAGCCACTGGGCAATGGTTGTGTGTGGTCCTGTGGGGGTGCCTGTTGGGGTAGGCGTGCCTGTTGCCCTGTGGGCATGTGTTGTGGTGTGTGCGCATGTGTGTGCACGTGACGTGTGCAGCCCTGCCTGTCCCTGCTGTTGTGTGCGGTCCCCCGCCCATTCCCATTCCCTTTATGCCGTCCGTCCCTGGTGTCCACCCCTGCCTGTCTGTGGGCTGTGCCCTTGCCCTTGGTGGTTGCACATGGCCTCGTTGCCTACCTGTGTTGTCCAAAGTGCTCCTCTGCGATGGTGTCCCGGTGCTGCTGTGCCATCCGGGCCAGCCGGCGGTCCCGTCGCCCAGGGGTGGCTGCCCTACACCAGCTGAACCAGCGTCCTCATCATCCCCACCGCTGTCCCCCTCCTCGACCTCAATGGCTATCCCACAGTCAGTGGCCATGTTGTGCAGGATACAGCAGGCCAGGAATAGCCCGCAGGCCTTTGAGGGGCTGTACTGTAGGGCACCGCTTGATGTGTGCAGGCAATGGAACCGTGCCTTCAGCAGCCCAAACACCCGCTCGATGACATTCCGTGTTGTGGCATGTGCCTTATTGTACTGTTGCTGCGCTGGGGTCATGGAGCACCGGTTTGGTGTGAGCAGCCAGGGCCATAGTGGGTAACCACTGTCACCTGTGTGTAGAGCGGAGTCATTAGCATGGTGGTCTGCATCACTGTGCCATGGGCCATCATGGCCATTACCCAGGGCACCCCTGCCAATGCCCCACACACACCCCCGTCTGCACACATCATCCATTGTGCTATGCATACTCATCTACCAGATGGCCAGCGGGGATGTCCCCACTCTCAAACTTGTGGCACAGTGCAGACTGGTGCCAGATGAAGGCATCGTGTGCTCCTCCAGGGTGCGTGGCACAGACATTGATTATGCGCCCCCTGGCATCGCACACCACCTGGCAGTTGATACTCGAGTAGCCCTTGCGGTTGATGTACACCGGCCCCTCTGGGCCAGATGGCATGCAGATGCCTACATGGGTGCAGTCTATGGCCCTGAGTATGCCAGGCAACCGTGCTACCCTGTGGAACCCCTGTATCTGTGCTGTGCGCGCCGCCTGTGTGCTAGGGAAACAGATGTACTCCGCAGCATGTGGCAGCAGTGCGCTGAGGAATTGTGTAAGTAGGCATGACGTGGCTGACTGGGTTATGCCTGTCATGTCTCCTGTTGGTCTCTGGAAGGTGCCCGTGGCGAGCAGGCACATGACGGCTGTGACCTTTGTTTCCACAGACAGTGCATGGCTCCGTCGTGTAGGTGCCTGCATCCCATCACTGCACAGCTCACAGAGTTGCCTCAGAATCGCCTGATTCAGGCGGTACCAGCCCACAATCTCAGTGTCACTGTACTGTTCGAAGGTGGTGTGGGCTCGGTACAGCCTCTTCTGGGCGTATCGCCAACGGGCCCTTCCACGGCCGTGCCTCCCTGCTGCCTGCCTTCTCACACCCCTCATTACAGCCTCCATCTGGAAGGTGGCACTGGCCATGTCCCTGGCTGGTATTCCCCCCCAGGCGGCTGTCTTCCTGTTCCCCCGCTGTGTGTTGCTGGTGCTGCCCCTGCACCGGGTTCACCTCCAGCTGTTTACCTCTGGGTGCCCTGCCTCTTGCCACTGCCCTCCGTCCACTGTGGCACTCTCAGGCCCTCTCGCACACACAGGCACAGGCACACACACTCCTTCTCTCACTCAGGCACACCTCCAGTGGGCCCTGTCCAACTCCTTGCCACACCTGCCCCCTGCTTCCTGTCTTGCCTCCCTGCCACTCTGTCTCCGAGCTCCCACCTATGGCTCCTCTGTGGCGCATTCATCCTCCCCTCTCTTGCTCCCTTTTATTTTGGATCATTTCCGCTGTCGCGCAACTTCTGCTTGCTCTGCTCCTGCGCACATCGCCTACTGATGAATATCGCACTGCGCATGTTATTCCTGGTTCTGCCCCCTGCAGTTGCGCATGCAATCATTACTGTTACAGTATGGCGCATTTCATGTTGTGCTGCGCTGCCGCTCCCGCTGAATATCGCACCATGACACTTTTCCGCTCTTGCACTGGTGCATCCCTATTGCGCATGGCGCATCTGCTCTGAATATCCCACCCTCTGTGTACAAAAAACATGAAGGCTATTTTAAATAGGAATGAATACAGTTAATAAAGTCTTTCTAAAGAAAAACGATTCAGAAGTCACATAAAACAATAATGTCATGATTAGTACAGTTATAAGAAATCCTTAAGGTATTTTCATAAATTCACATTATAAACCTGTTACTGTATAAGGTTCTATGTATAAAAGAACTTAGTCACTGTGGATCAGAGATATAGAAAGTCAATATCTGTGGATATATACACTGTACCTTTAACTGAACCAGGAAATCCCCTGAAACAATCCCCTCCCTTTTTGGTTTTGAAACAACATGTTCAGACATGAAACAGCATGCCCAGACTTGTAAATAGAAAGGGCTTAGTCAGGAGACCCCCCACCAAAATATATAAATATCTCTTCACTGAGTTCACTTAAGTCAGTCCAGTGGGCTCCGCCCTGAGAGAGGCAGACAAGCTGTTGAATGCAGAGGAGAAGGGTCTACGGAGCTCTAAGATCCAGGACTGTATTATATGAGAAACTACTGATGTTAAGTAGTGATTTTCTTTACAATTTTTTTGTGTTTTAATTTATAATTTTTCTAACCTTTGAAATATAAATATCACACCACAGTGTGCTTTAAACCTGTAAATTTGCCTCGTCTGACGTTTATTCCCACACGCTGTGACACTTGGCAACACACCATGGCATGTATTATTTTAAATATAAAATGGATCCCTGAAGGGAAAAAAAAATCATATACTGGGATATCATTGCCACTTGGAAAGCTGTCAGATAATAGTAAAGGCTAAGACATTCCATGCCTGATGTAGTGTAGGACGCCATTACAGGACTGGTGTGCTACAGCCTATACAACCATTAGAAACCTATTAAGAGAACATATAACATTAATTAGAGTACGCTGTCCTGTACCTCAGAAAGATGTCGCACCAAATTTTAATATATTTTTACCGCAAACAGAGTTTGAGTTACGAAAAACGTATATGTACAGACAAATAAAACATCGCACAAACGAGTGAGGTACGAAACACACATTGACTATAGCACTCAAAATGACCAGCATAATCTGGGGAGAAAGGTACTTATAATTTTGTTTTCATTTTTTATTTTGTAACTGCTTAGCAGATGGGCAGTAACTGCCCTTTCTCACAACAACCAATGAACATTAAATATACATACATGCAATATTATATAGAAATACAATAATACAAAAAAACAATAACATTATGCAAAACATGAGCATTCGGAACATTCATTAAACAGTTTAGCAAGATTAGATCTGAAAACAGACAATTCATTACATGAAGTTAATGTACCGATGAGCTTATTATAAAAGCTGACTGCTTTCAATTTGAAAACCCTTTGTCCAAATGAAGTGGTAATGAAGGGAATTGGAAACAAATTTTATCTTTGAGGCCTTACAAAAAAACTGTTCCGAAATCAGGGAAAGGTATCCATCTCTGACTGAGGTATCAGTCCAAACAGATTTTGTGCATAAGAACTGATGCACAAAAACTGAATCATAATAACCCTCAGCCAGCTGGCAGGAGAGTACTAAAGAGCCCTTTACACGACAGGCTCTGTACTGCAATGAGCATTACAGAGCAGCTATAACGTTACATTTTTGCCATGTAAAGCCAAGCGGCAACACAACACAAGTGAGCATTCACTTGCCTGGCGATCCCTGTTTTGCCGTTGCATTTCGTTCCTTTCTGTGTTGTTTCTCCACTGAGTGCTGCTGTGTACACCAATTGTTGCAGTCACATCCATCCTGGAGAGTGTCTTGCGAGACCCTCTGGGATCTCCGTTGCTTGGGAAAGCCCACTTCCCTATGGTGGGTCCCGAGGCTGGTGCGATCAATATTGGTCCCAAGTTCAGCTTCATATATTGCCTGATACTACAAAGAAAGCTGAACTCAGGTAAGTAAGCAGTTCTTAGAAATGGAGGCTAAAAAATGCTTTAAAATGGTTCAGAGCTGGCCCAGAGGCGCTGAGGGTTGAGGCGCTGGACACCTTACCTTGCACCATGCTGGTGACCCAGGTTCATGAAGGACTCAGGTCATCGGACAGCAGGCACGGGGAGGGGAGCAGGATTGAGCAGCTGAAAGGCAGCTCTCCTTTCCCAGGGTGGTTGTTGCCCCCCATAGTTCCGCTCCCACCAGGTGGAGGTTCAGTGGGTAGTGTAGGCGGGAGGGGGCGGCAGTGTAGCAGACGCTTGGGGTTGGAGACAGAAGAAAAAGCCTACAAAAATCTATATAGAAAAAATGGTTCAGAAAGTGGTTCTGTGTTACTGGGCATGTGCGTATGCAAATTCATATCCCAAAGAATATGAATATGCATAAGCGTATGGCTAGTAACACAGAATCACTTTCTGAACCATTTCTACATTTTTTAGCTTTTGTCTCTAACAACTGCTTAATTGCCCGAGTTCAGCTTTCTTTGTAGTATCAAACAATACATGTAGCTGAACTTGGGACCAATACTGATCGCACCAGCCTCGGCACCCACCATAGGGAAGTGGGCATTCCCAAGCAATGGAGATCCTGCAGGGTCTTGCGAGACGCTCTCTGGGATCGATTTCCATGGTGGTGTATAAAAGCACACCATAACAGAGCAGTGCACAGCGGGAGGGAACAGGAGGGGCGCAACAAAATTGTTACGGTGCTGAAGAGCGCCGTGTAAAAGTGCCTTTAGATCCCGGACATCTGCTCGAGTACCCCAGGCCCAGCCTGTTCCTGCCAATGGTACCGATACAAAACAGTGATGTAGCTAGGAAAATAAAATTTGTGAACCAGAACCCTTTGGTGCTTATTTGAACGCTGTCATCCCCCCTACCCCCATTGTAGACATGCCCATATTTATTTGTTATACTCAGACCCCTTGTGCACCCCGTATTTCTTAGTTTTATGCATTTAGCATTATGTTTAATTCAGAGCACAACAATCACATTACAACACTAGTAGGAGTAGATGTCAAACAGCAGGAGGAACCAAAATCAATGGTCAGGACCTAGAATGCTGGCCTCAACTCCAATAAACTTGTAAGTGTCCTACCTGGAGTATGCGTTCCTGCCCCCATGATGCAAAAGGAAACAGTCCACTAGTCCAAGTGCTCAGTGCCATTTTAGCCCCATACTAAATCACAGCTGCATTTCCAGTGTAAAACGGCAAGGAAAATGTCAACAGAAATGCTGAAGGCATGCATTAAAAGCACCTATTCCTTTTATCATTGCAGATGGAGAAAAACATAAAGGTACTGGCCAGGTGGTAATAACTAAGCAAAACCCATTTTGTGCCCCCCCCTTCCCCCGTTACAGCCCAGTCATATGTTCTGAGCGAAATTCAGTCACACGATTGACGTAGCTGTGGTAATCAGAACTTAACAATGTCACCAGTCAACCTTCTTTGATTTGTACAGATACCTAAGAAGACTGCCAAACGATCACATTCTGTAAAAATGCTGTGGTGGCCATTCTACCATGTTTGCACATGTCTGTCAGTTCCATGTGGTCACACTGCACAAAACTTGAGAAACACAGACTGGATACTCAGCCAGTTCACTGGTGATGGTTGAACTTTCAGAACTGTAACTCTGTACAACCAGCATTTTTAAAGATACTGTATAAGCAAGTTGTGTGGCTGTGGCAGAGCCAGAAGCACTAGTTTCCCATTAAAGCACCCCCAGGATGCTTAACTATCTTCTGATAAGAATCTTGAACTCTCTTAACAGTGGCTATATACTCTAGCAGTCATTCCTGTTTAATGACCTGTGGAGACCGTTTTATTTTTAGCATCTGCTACAGGCCATTGCGTCCTGTTAAACATGTTTTACACATTTTCCTTTGTACAGACCTTGAGGGAATCATGTACACGAAGTTCAATGTGCAACAGACATATACTGTTTCCAAAAAGTTGATTTTTGTTCATCACTTCCCCTGCTTCATTTTATGTCATCTAGTCTGTCTGACACTGCAAATTGTACAGCCCATCATGATGCTCTGCACTGGGGTTTCCTCTCCAACACTAAAAGCAAGTAAGATAAGCAAATCTGCATTTCTTACAGGCCTCATAACATGCACAGGACTCACAACAAAATCACAGCTTGAAAACGTCACACATATGCTTGTACCGCATTCTGCAAAAGTTCCAAGTTTTTATGTCTCACTGCAACACTCAGAACTAAGGTCACATTCCCGGTTTTAGTACAACTGAGTTTCTCCCCTAATTATGGGAGAGTCATATAATGAACCTTGAAAGGTGCAGTTTCGCACAACTTGCCCAAGAAATAGTTACATAAATATCACAATTACACAGTGTACTTTCAAAGATTTGAGATCTCAGTCACTACTGTACTTTGACCAGTTCTACAGAAAGTTACAATAGGCCCTTTACGACCGCACATGCACACACCTTTGTATGCAGAGTGGATAAACTCCTGCTGGATGAAGGATAACGCAGGTGTGTATGTAAACGTGTCAGCTTGGCTGCAGCGCTATGGTTTAGTGAAAGCAGTGTGGACTCATGAGTAGACAATTAACTCTGAAAAAGAAGTTCCCAGACTTGAATCCCATCACAACTACCTGCTCACTGTGACCCTGAGCAAGTTCCTTGACCTCCCCTGTGCCACACTCCTCCATGCTAGAAACCGGTGTAGAAGCAGGATGCCACTGATTAGGAGATGCTGCATCTCAGCCAGGCTCTGCTGTATAAATAAACTGTAAAAACTGTTAAGAGCTACAGTAGCTTTTTTTATTCTGCGTTTTCTTTGTTTAGATGCAGCCAGCAAACGAGCTCTGCCCCACATCTCATCCATCTGATGGCCTCCTTGCTATTGCCATGGAATGAACAGGATGTCAGCAGCAATTTAAAATGCAATAGTGTTTTGCTTAATCTGCTGCAGTCTTTTTTTTTTACATCTGCTCACATCCCCAGCACCCATTTCCCTTAAGAGAACTATGACACAGCTCACCCCCCCCGCCTCCATCCTGCCTTGACATGTACCCCCCAGGCATGGTCAGGGTATGGGTCATGTACCCCCAACTAGGGATGTCACAATAATACAGTATGATGATACATAATGATAAATATCACCGACGATAATTTTTTGTTCTAAAATAAACAATATCACAATTACCGTGCGGCAGGATATACCATGATATATCATGATAATGCATCTTGACTACTCTAGCAGTGTGTTCCTTTCCAGGTTCAACCATGACTCCTAATTCCACACCTTCCTCCAATCAAATGTTACTATTTTTCCTAAAATCACAAATGCCTCAGATTATCATGATATTTTTTTACACAAGTGTTGTGATACTAACATTAACATTTTGATATTGTGCCATCCTTTCCCTCGACAGAGTCCTTGTCATCAGGCTGTAGTGCAACAGAGGCATGGGTCCCAGATATACGGAGGTCTGTCATCTACTGGCATCAGGCCATTTTCCAGTTTTCTCCCCTCCTTCATGGATGCTGACCTCGGTGATGTCATGCACGCATGCTTAAGTATGTGGCTGCAGACAGTGTACCCTCACCCCCAAAGACGCACCCTGCCTGTAACGCCACCTGTGGTCACCCAGGTGGTGCTGTAATGACGGCGTCACACAATAGCCCTTCCTCCCCATGTAGGGGGAGCGTCCTCTGGGATGTTCGATCCCTGTACCCCCAACCTGCCCCCCACCGTGGATCAAGGCTTGTTCCCGAAACCCATTCACTGGCATTATAAGTGGAAGCCCTATCGCTGCACTGTTGGGTCAGCCCAGCTATTGACATCTTCTTAACTAAATGATAAAAATCTCAGTCAAAGCCTACAAGTAAAATACAGTTTCCTATCAAACTGTAGAACCTATTTTACAATTTTGGATTCTGTGTTTTGTCATCTAAATACAGACATGTTCAGCAAAAAATGATTCACGAAGCATAAACGTTTGGGGCCGGCCCGGTGGCACTGAGGGTTGAGGTGCTGGACACCACACCATGCGGCACACCGGTGACCCGGGTTCAGGAGTGAACTCAGGCCATCAGGGGTCAGCAGGGGAGAGGGAGGATCGAGCATCCCGTGACAGCTCTTCTCCCTCTGGGGTGGGGAAGGGGTCCACATCGCTCTGCAACGGCAACTGGCAGAAGCCAGGGGCACTGCTAGCAGCAGTGCACATTGACGGTTGGAGCACGACAGGCATTGGCACGTTGTGCATGGATGCCATTGCACGTCCGGCTCCAAGGAGGAGAGAAAATCCAGGCAGAAAATTGTGAGGCAGTTGTGGTGGCTGATGTCCGTGCACCGCAGCCACAGACATGAGAGGTGCGCCATCCAGGTAACAGGATCCAGGTCCCCCGGGGGGGAGGGACTCTGCGTGGAGGAGAGCATGTTGCTGGCCAGGCCGGTCCAGGGGTGTGGGTGCCAGCAACCGGATGACCTGTCACCTGCTCTGCAGAGGTAGGAGAGAAAAGAATGCTGTGATAAAAGATAAAGGAAGCATAAATGTTTGACGGCTGCAGCTCAGTCGTGTAAGCCCCACCCACCCACCCACCCCTTCCTACCTTAATCCCTTGGTGAACAGACTGTAACCATCTTTGGAAAAGAATACAAGTAGAGCATTTTACAAAGGTTTATGTCTTGTTTTTTTTTATTTTACTAAAAAAATGCTGTGTTGAACTGTAATTTTTTTGGAAACTAGTACTTGGTAACAGCCAGTGTCAGAACATGAGATTTCTTAAACAAACAAAAACCTAACTCAGAGCACCTGTAAACTTTACTTACAATTCTATATAGATGGCATGTGATATGGTATGATAGGCAAGCTACATTAATTACCACCTACAGTACTTGCCAAAAAAAGCAGGTCTGTTGTTGGTTTGTGTTTTGTTGCCACCTCACTTGCCCACTGGCACCTAATTCCTTCCAGCTCCAGAGCTGCACGGCAGCTATTATGACATACCACAGTCACACAGTCAGGGACTGATGCATTGGAACCTGTTGTAATAGGAGATGGGATGCTGACCACAACACCGGGTATCCCGTGTTCTTTTTGAAAAGTGCTTATAGGCACCTTTAACTTCCAGAAAGGCAGAAGGGACCACAGTATGATGGCTCATCCAAAGGATGCTACACCTAACAAGGCAGAATCTCCTGGCACTGCAACACATGCTCAGCAATGGGTACGAGTCTACGTTTGGAACTTTGACCAACGTGATACCAGTTAATTCATAGTAACATTAGCAGCAGCACTTCCAATACTATGTAAGATGGCATTCCATTACATCAGGCTCCTGAAGGCAATGGGAATAGTAATACAATAGGTTTCGTCATCTAGGAAAGTTGCATTTTCCATTCTTACACCATAATTTGCCCTGGGAGGTAGAACACCATGTTATAATGATACCTGTTTCAACAGTTTACACCCGAGCTTAGATCAAAGCACTGCTCTTCCCTTAGGCAAAATTCTTGTTATTTTGCTTTGAAAGTGAACAAACAACTAAACAAATATATAGAGGATAATGTTATGGTCTTTGGTTAATAACCATGCTGTAAACACTTTGGTAGGTTGCCATGACATCATTGTAAGCCTCGAAAGCGCAGCTCAAGAGGTTTTCAGATGTCATGGCAACTTCGAAAAGTGTTTTCAGCGCAGTTGTTAACCAAAGACCATACATTATATTTTATAGTGTATGGGCTGCCAAGATTGTATAATCACGTACTGAATTACTCTATGGAACATTGATTATTGTGAGCATTCTGTTTTGTTATACCATTGATATGACATACTCAAGAAAGGTTAACAACAAGGAAGCACCAAGGGAGGTCGACAGTGAAAATGCCGACCTCCCGCACAGCGATGGAACAATACTGACGCAGATATTGTGCCGCCTGATCGAGCAGTGTTTTCTGTGGGGGGCTGTGCCCCCCACACCCTCCATGCGACCCCCCAGGACTTTAGGATTCTCAACTCCAGGTCAAGTTGGTCCAGGGAGGGAGCAGAACACTAGGGGAAAGCGAAACACAAAACAGGACCATTACAGCGGCTGTCGCCATAATGGTCTTTTTTCATGTTTCGCTGTGCGGGTGTCGAGCTGAAGGGGTGCACCAAACAACAAAGTGATGTCATATTGATGGCATAACAAGGCTGTACTCTGTTTGATTTCAGTTAATAATAAGGGCTCTCCATACATTATATATAGAGAATAATGGATAGGCAAGTGTGTGATGTGAATTTGTTTTTCACACCCAAGGTGTGTGATGACCCATAAACCTTGAGAGCGAAGCTCGAGAGGTTTATTTTGTCATCACACACCGAAGGTGTGAAAAAAAATTCAGAACACACACATTTGACGATCCCTTGTTTTTTATAATCACTGGTGCAAGAACTTGCAATAAGTGTTTCTGTTATATGGAAAAATAAGAGTTGTTAACCAGAAAGCTGTTTTATTTATTGAATATTTTTTCCAAAAAACAGAAGCATTTCAGACAAGTAGGAAGCAACATGACATTAACTAGGTCATTAAAAAAAATAGGAACTTTAACAGCAGATAAATACCAGAACTGTGGTGTTCTCAAGCCCAATTCTCCGTTTCTGTGAGTTCAGATTTGATCGGTCAAGAAAAGGAAAACAGTAGTGTCCTTTTACTATGCCAAGAAAACTCTTTTTGAAACTTTTTTAAAATATCAAAAATGAGAAATGGTAACAATTTCAGAACTCCGGGCGCTACTTCAGAGAAAACCGCGAGTCAGCGCTCGAGCTGTCTCGAGCGTGGAGTCCTGCTCGAGCAAACTGTCAGCGAGTCTGAGTTTCTCAAATGCTGTAATAACACGATTTCAGGTTATTACGGCATTTGAAAGCTATCTGAAAATGGGCTGATAAAGGGGGTTGGCAATAATTATAAATATGTAATGACTAAGACACTGCACAGATAACATCACATTTTGTGCTGCAAAATGTTACATATCTTTTTGAAAGAAAGCTGCCTATGATGCAGGAATTATTGCGTTTACTGAAGCCAGTCCAGAAGGAATACGTATAAATAACTGATCACCACATAGCCCCTTGACCCCCTCTCCTTCCAGGCGGAAAGGAAATGTTAGATACTAGTTTACTTTATTACACTGCACAGTCAGTTTCTTGTCACTGTCTGTCAATGTCACCACCTATATGATGGGTATGTGTGGTGGCTACTATACATAGCTAAGGAAGGCTGGATCTGTGCCACGGAGGGACAACCCAGTGTTACTTCTTTTAGAAGGTCCAGGTTCCCTTTACTTGCTTTATCCCAGATGCCCCTTGGAGGACGCACCACTGTACCCTCTATAGGAGTTTGAATTGGAGGGGCCTAGCGAATCGCAGATAGTTACATCTGTTGCATTTTGTCTACAATTCCCATCAATGGAGAATGCCAAATTATACTCTAGAATTACTAGAAGCAAAGAAAATGAAAGAGGACCTGAGATCCTCTAATGACACTGAATTTCTTATTCTGGCCTTTAAATCTACAAAGGGATATTCCTCATTTTCATACATGAGGCCAAAAGCATGGAACGGCTTACAAAATAATTTGAAAATTCCAGTTAAATCAATTGCACCTTGGAAGCCTGTGAAAATGTGGATAACTGAAAGTGCAGTGATATCTAAAAATCTGCTGCCCCTCCACCACCACCACCACACACACACACACACACACACACACACACACACACTAAATGAGGGCTGAACCTCCACTCTGGGTTAAAGCAATTTTGTTTTTCTACAATTTTATTTATTTTTGCCCTTATCTAGTTTTTCAGTACTACTGTGCTCCCAGCTCACCAGGTTCCTGTAAAGGGTTGTCTATGACCTTGTTTGATATTTCAAATAGAACTTATACGTGATATATTAATTTTGTGTATGAATATTGTATTATATGTTATCTGTATAACTGCCTGTATGCATGTTTTGGTTATTGTATCCGTGTTTTTATTCTTTTACTCTTTGATTTATTTTAGTCATTGGTATATAATGCTGTTTTTATAGTACGGAACTATATCTGAAACTGTGTGTATAAATAGCATGGACCTCATTGGAACAGAGCTCCAATTCAATTGGGCAAGTCTTTCCTGATTTTTAAGAATACATTCATTTACTGCTACTACTCAATCAATCAATCAATCAAAATCTTTATTTAACCAGGCGAACATCACTGAGCAAAAGCTCATTTGCGAGATGGACCTGGACAGGATACAAGAACAATACACAGCACATTGAACACAATAAAATCATACAATATTTAAATAACTAACTAACATAGTCAGGGCTAAATATAATACACAGGGTAATGACTGTGGTAGTGCATGAGTACTATATACACACATGAGCAGCTAAATACAGGCTATAGTCAAGACTGGACACTACGGTGTGGTGAAGGCAGAAGAACAAACACGAGTGAGGGGGGCAACAAGGAAAGTTAGGAAGCTGATAAGAAAAGGAAGGGAGCTGTGAAGGTTAAAGAGGGAGGAGGAGGGTAGGTAGGGGAACCCACAAGTGTCATAGCAGCAAATAGTGATACCAGGGCCATGGGTAAGGACAGACTCCAGATAAGGGGAGCGAGGACTCGGAGATGCAAAAGGTAAGGTGAGTGCCCCAGGGTCAGTACTACTGCTACATTTTCTCATAGACTTTGCATAATGCTGTACTGTAGTGGCACTGTGAGAGGGGCAATGCCTTCTATCTCTATTCTTTAAATAGCACCACCTGTCATTTGGACGTGCAACAGGGATGCTGGGAGCACACAGACTGCAGTGGAGTCAGGACCTCTACCTCCCTTGATCGTTATAATCCCTTGAAAAAGAAAAAGAAAGAAAACTACTCTTTCTAGGAGCCCAATTGCAATGAAAGTCTTACTTAGAGAGGAGACAATGTGACTAATGATTCTTTTACATTTTTATTTATTTAAAAAACTCTTCTACAGGATACACCCAATTGGGATGAGGTAATCTTGTTTGCATGGGGCTGCCAGTGGTGATAGCAGATGTAGCTTCAGTATTCATGTTAATAGCCATAAGTCTGAATTCCTTAGTAGGTAACAACTGAAACATATGCACAGGTCTGTGTCACCTACTATATATGTAACCCCTAGATGGCGCTATCCCAGGGGCTACTACCCCTGCCTGATTTGCCACTAACAGGTTGAGGGGCCTGGATCCAATGGCCGGTGCCTCCACCCAGAGGTCAGGGTTTGCAATAGTTAAACTAACTTGGTCACAGCCCTCTGGGACACTGCAACCCCCCTTTCTTCCCACTAGTGGCCCACACAATATATCAGAATTACCTTCACAGTATACACTTACCCCAGGTCTGGTTCCGGCACTGGGACCTCCTGTGAAATGAGATACAGTGCAACAATCACAGTACAGTACTTTAACATAGACAAATACCTCAGGCAGTATAACTTTGCTGAAACAAGCAGCTCTGATTTATTTAGGGGATATAACAAGGACAGGGGGAAATCAGGTTAATTAGCTTATCACTCTAATAATCTACGTATGGCTCTGTGCACAGGCCTATCCCTATCAGTTACTGTCCCTGGGTACCCAAGCCCTAGTGGCTAGTCCAAACCGTGGCAGCTGGTAGGGGCCCTTTCACACAGAGAAAAGGAGAATTAAACAGTCAGCAGTACAGTAATTCCATTCGGATTTAATGTGGCAATTCAACAGGGAGCAACCCTGAATTAGTACTCACGACCTCCAAATAAGATAGGGTCCTTCAATGTCAGCAGGGCTCACTTGAGGTACACAAACCTCTTCACACATCCATATAAAAGAAGTACTATACCAGGCAGGCTGCATCTGTATCCGATCGCAATTACTGCACAATACCGGAGAACACACAGCAGATTCAGTTCCTGACAGACCGAGTGCAATTTTCAGCAATTCTTCCAGTCTTCTACAGGGTGAGCCTGGTTTCTACTCTTCAGAGATCCTTTGATTCTTTTCACAGGCCAGATTCAGTCCTAACAAGCTGTTACACAAGCTGCAGACGGAACTCTGGGCCTTACACCGTTTTTGACTAAAACTGCACACTGAAAAAGCACAGGGCTCCTTCCTTCTTCACTGCCAAAGCTCAACTGAACTCCAACTGACGAAACCGGCACTTCCTTTGAGTTCCTCCCAGTTCTTGACTGGATTGGCTGTCACTCACAATAGACTGCTGCTGTTGGTCCAAAAGGCACTGAAGTCTAAACTACATCTCCCAGAGTCACTGCCCATACAATCCTCTTGTGGCTGGCTCAGATTATGAGTCCAAGTTCTGATTCGTCCAAGGCATCATTTTAGAGCTAGCTTACCCACACTGATTGGTCCAGTTCAGCAGTTCAAAACTAGAATGGGAACTAGCAGACACAGTTCTGACTGCAAAGCAAGGTTAGACAAACTGTAATTTCATTATTACTCTAAATAATTTCTGGCAAACAGTTACATCTTTCAGATAGGTTCCTTTGCACTCCTAGTGACTGCAAAATGAAGTGAATTGGCAGCAGCTCGAGTGGTACTCAGAGAAGCACACAGTCCCCCCATACAAACTAATTATGTCTGCAAGCAGACAGCTCTTAAAGAGACAGTACCAGAGGCTCTAAAACACTCACTGATAAATGGCTTAAATGCAAACACCATTCAGGCTTGGAGCATTCAAGCAAGCCCCTGAAGTCTTTGGGAACCCCATTTGCAGGGGTTACACCTTCCTGGCCTGGGAAAGCTTTGCGTCCGCTCAAGCAAGTACCCATAAGTTTCAACTGCAACTATATACATTTGCGTAGGCTCGCATATGTAATCATCAGTCAATATATCATTTTACCAAGAACACATTTCTGAAACATTGCAGTACGTCACTCTTTACACAGTATTACATACACATTGTACCATAACTCAAGTTATTACCTCTTGTACATGAAACCTGAAGAGGGGGCCTTCCTATCAGTTACCTTGGGGCTGGATGGGGCAGGGCACCATATGAAAGGCAACACAAGTAACTTGGAGTTAGCACTGATGCTCAGTTTGGGCAATGAGCTCGGGGACACATACACTCCTTTATGGACAACATTGAGAGGCAAGTCCAGGCTCCCAAGTGAATCATAACTGAGGTGCACCACAGGCTTTACAGCTCGACCAGTCTTTCTAGGGGAACTGTTATAGTCTCTGCACTCTGAGCCTCATTTTCAGCATTGTCCTCACTTGTCAGGGAGTCTCCATGGGGGTAGAGAGGCTAGAACTTGGGGCACTTTCAGCTCCAGGAGTTACAGTTTCTGAGTCCACAACATTTGGCTCGCATGGAGAGCTTTCGGACACTGGCAGTGGACTGTCAGGGCACTCAAAATACTCTTCTTGTTGGTGTATCACCAGTCTGCCCCAATCTATCATTTTCCTCCCTGAAAGCTCAAACAGTTCAACCATGCACAATGATTCCATTTCATCTGATCTGATGCTTTGCACTTCACTTTCTGGGAGCATTGGCTCCAGGGATGAAGCTGGGGGCTTAGACAGTCCAGAAGGCCCAGCTTTGTCTCCAGTATTGACTAGGGGATTGCCCCGAAACAATTGACTCAGTTCGTAAGAAGGATAGTATTCAAAGTCACTCACTTTCTTCCGATATGGACTGACAGTCATGCTCAACTGGGACTTGTGGAGGGGAACACTTTAACTTTGCTTCTGTAGGTGCAGACTTTCTTGATCTTTTCTTAGCAGCAGCTCTAGTCACTGGTCCAGAGGGGGCATCTTCTAGGGGCTCAGACTCAATTAAGATTTGTCCAATGGGCAGTAAATGATTTCTATGCATTGTTTTTACATCTTTTGAATTATTCTCAGGCCTTACTTTGTACACTGGCAGATCATCTAGTTTGCCCACTACAATGTGAGGGAGATGGTGCCATCTGTCAGCAATCTTGTGCTTGCCATGCAGTCCCACTGGCAATTTTCCATCGCCTGGTGCATCCAACATTAATATTTTATTCTTAACATCCTTTCTGATACGGACCTCTCCCTGTAAGGTACACTGGGCATTTGGCGCCAGGATCAGAGACTCAGGATCCTTCTTCCATACAATTCCGACCGGTTCCTCTGGTTCTGTTTTTTCAGCATCTCTCTGTGCCTCATAGGCCTTCTTAATTAAAGCCGGAACTCTTAAAGCTCTACTAGTCTTTGACCCTGTTTTTCATAACACAACTGTGCCAGCCTTCCGAACATATGAGCATTTGTTCCAATCAACAAAGGGACACCATCATACAGTCCAGTGGGGGGACACACTAAGGCTAGGGTCTCTACTTGTTCGCCACTCCAGCCACGGAGGTGGGGAAAGACAGCCAAATTCGGATATACCCGAATAGGGGTAGGCCTTCTCACTTAACCCCCATACATGCAGTCCTTCTAATGGTTGTAAGGTCGTCTGACAAATGCTTCTGATACCAATCTTGGAACATAATTGTCACTTGGAGCCACTGTCTAATATAGCTCTTGTAGACACTCCGTTCACCTTTACAGTGGTCTCCATGGAGGGACCCACTATTCTGGACCAGTCTGGAGAGGCGGTAGTGGGGGCCTGGGCAACTGACCTTGCCACAAAAGGACGTGAATTAGCATTTTTGGTGCCCTCACTGGGATCATGTCGTGCACCTCTTAACCACTGATTTCTTCTCCGAAGCTCTCCTTGTAGCCTATATGCAACTTTGTCAGTGTCTTTTGGGGACTGGCATTCCCTTTTCATGTGCCCATCTTTCCCACAATTATAGCAAAACATACTTCCTGGAGTTTGAGCTGGCCGAGGCGCCACACTGGGAGCCAGGGCGGGTATTACTAACTGGAAACCTTGGTGCCATCTCTGTCTCGGCGTGATAAGCATTTGGAGACATCTCGTCAGTTTCTCCACTTCCATGGTCAAGGAATCGAGTTCGAGCTGTTATCAGCAGGAGATACATGGTGGGTACCCCACCCCCATAGCAGA
Organism: Neoceratodus forsteri; assembly: GCA_016271365.2. Taxonomy (NCBI): domain Eukaryota; kingdom Metazoa; phylum Chordata; order Ceratodontiformes; family Ceratodontidae; genus Neoceratodus; species Neoceratodus forsteri. The sequence goes on from JADMNL010000040.1 coordinate 6,919,582, forward strand.
TGCAGTCGGATATAGGTCAGGGCCCGTGACTTGCAGGCGTGGCCTTCATAAAGGGACTGTTTTGAATCTCGGATCTCTCTCAACAGTTCGCCCCATTGTGACATATCTTTTCCTTGTCAGAGCACTCATTGACTGCCAGCCTCTGCCCTGAACTTCACTTGATGGGTCACCCTCAGTCACTCGGGTCGTAGCCGCAGCTATTGGTGCAGGTCCCTCCCGAGGTCGTCTTTTCTCAACTCCTCGAATTTCTCTCATTAACTCATCATAGGAGGTGGGGATTCCAGTCGATCTGCCAGGTGTAACTGAAGCAACAGCAGTTCTGAGAAGGGGCAGACTTAAGGATCCTGTCCAGCCTGGTTCGGTCCAGTTCAATCGCTGGCAAACTACCTTTCTGAGGCATTCTTGCAACAATTTTTCCAGCCGAGATACATACACAGACAACAACTCCCCTTGGTACTGTTGTGCATCTCTTACTCTCCACCATAGGTCCTCATCAGAATCTGGGCTCCCATACACATTCTCCAAGGCCTCAAGATAGGCCTGTGCAGTCGCTTCAGGGTTACTGGCCCGTTTAGCACGGATGGTAGCCAGGGCAGGACCTCGGAGGCTCTCACTAACCCTCTTTCGCTTTTCACCTTCCGAGCATTGCCATTCTAGCACTTGGGGGGCAACATAGTCTATCCAGGTCTCCCAGTCATCCTCCCCTTGGGGGGTTGGGAGGGTGCCAGAGAAGATCCTCAACCTTCGGTAAGTGGCTGACTAATGGCAGGTGCAGAAATAGGAGTCTGCATTGGTTCAGCCACCATTACGGGCACTGGAGCAGGAGAGGGTGTTGGGGAGGAACACCCCAGGTGGCAAGAATAGTTTCTTCAAGTCCTCCACAGTTTTCCCTCTCCCAGCAACCATTCAGAATTTCTCCTCAAAAGTTTCAGATAGTGGTGGGGGCTGATTCCCCCGGTCTTTACTGTCCTTAGTTATCACTCTCCAAGCAGTGAGGGCTCCTCTGGGGTAATGGTCTGTGGCACTTTGGAGCTATCTATGGGATCCTTAAACTCTACTAGGGCCAGGAAAGTGTGGGTGAGCAGATTAGCATGCCGACCCACCACCACAGGGTTTTGTAAACCTTCCACCTTGGAAAGTACTCCTGCACAGTGTCCGTATTGATACCCAGGGGATGTCCAGGATAAGCATAGCATTTTGGGGTCGATCTCCTCCCCAGTACACCACTCCACCAGCAGGTGCACAGCCACTTCTGTCGGGTACCCATTTTTCTTAACAGTGGTTCATGAATATGGCCACTAGAGGACACACAATCCCAGCGGTGAGCCTCCAAGATGTAACCCCTAGATGGCGCTATCCCAGGGGCTACTACCCTGCCTGATTTGCCACTAACAGGTTGAGGGGCCTGGATCCAATGGCGGTGCCTCCACCCAGAGGTCAGGGTTTGCAATAGTTAAACTAACTGGTCACAGCCCTCTGGGACACTGCAACCCCTTTCTTCCCACTAGTGGCCCACACAATATATCAGAATTACCTTCACAGTATACACTTAACCCCAGGTCTGGTTCCGGCACTGGGACCTCCTGTGAAATGAGATACAGTGCAACAATCACAGTACAGTACTTTAACATAGACAAATACCTCAGGCAGTATAACTTTGCTGAAACAAGCAGCTCTGATTTATTTAGGGGGATATAACAAGGACAGGGGGAAATCAGGTTAATTAGCTTATCACTCTAATAATCTACTTATGGCTCTGTGCACAGGCCTATCCCTATCAGTTACTGTCCCTGGGTACCCAAGCCCTAGTGGCTAGTCCAAACCGTGGCAGCTGGTAGGGGCCCTTTCACACACAGAAAAGGAGAATTAAACAGTCAGCAGTACAGTAATTCCATTCGGATTTAATGTGGCAATTCAACAGGGAGCAACCCTGAATTAGTACTCACGACCTCCAAATAAGATAGGGTCCTTCAATGTCAGCAGGGCTCACTTGAGGTACACAAACCTCTTCACACATCCATATAAAAGAAAGTACTATACCAGGCAGGCTGCATCTGTATCCCGATCGCAATTACTGCACAATACCCGGGAGAACACACAGCAGATTCAGTTCCTGACAGACCGAGTGCAATTTTCAGCAATTCTTCCAGTCTTCTACAGGGTGAGCCTGGTTTCTACTCTTCAGAGATCCTTTGATTCTTTTCACAGGACGGATTCAGTCCTAACAAGCTGTTACACAAGCTGCAGACCGGAACTCTGGGCCTTACACACGTTTTTGACTAAAACTGCACACTGAAAAGCACAGGGCTCCTTCCTTCTTCACTGCCAAAGCTCAACTGAACTCCAACTGACGAAACCGGCACTTCCTTTGAGTTCCTCCCAGTTCTTGACTGGATTGGCTGTCACTCACAATAGACTGCTGCTGTTGGTCCAAAAAGGCACTGAAGTCTAAACTACATCTCCCAGAGTCACTGCCCATACAATCCTCTTGTGGCTGGCTCAGATTATGAGTCCAAGTTCTGATTCGTCCAAGGCATCATTTTAGAGCTAGCTTACCCCACACTGATTGGTCCAGTTCAGCAGTTCAAAACTAGAATGGGAACTAGCAGACACAGTTCTGACTGCAAAGAAAGCAGGTTAGACAAACTGTAATTTCATTATTACTCTAAATAATTTCTGGCAAACAGTTACATCTTTCAGATAGGTTCCTTTGCACTCCTAGTGACTGCAAAATGAAGTGAATTGGCAGCAGCTCGAGTGGTACTCAGAGAAGCACACAGTCTCCCCATACAAACTAATTATGTCTGCAAGCAGACAGCTCTTAAAGAGACAGTACCAGAGGCTCTAAAAACACTCACTGATAAATGGCTTAAATGCCAAACACCATTCAGGCTTGGAGCATTCAAGCAAGCTCCTGGAAGTCTTTTGGGAACCCCCATTTGCAGGGGGGTTACATATATACTGTATTTCTCAACACAGTTTAAAATTATGTAAGTTGCTTAATAGTTTATAGTATAACTGTCAGAAGGTAGTGCGGTCACCAGCATTCCTTTCTCCGGTCTTCCTGCAGATCTGGTGCTCTATAACATTTTATTTTTACACTAGCCTCTTTGTTGAAACCTACAGAAGCAGATATCTATTAAACTAAAACGTTTAACACCATTATGTTCACAACAATGTAGCTTACGTTGATGTTATCTACGATTCTGTCGTTGACCCACTGTTGGCCTTTTAAATGCCTTCATGCATACATTAGTACTTATTTATCTGTGTGTCTCAGAAACATCTGATTGTCCATGACTGACCTCACAACTGCGTAAGTGACATCCCAATCTGCTGTCCTGGAAACAGCTGTGGTGTCATAAATAAACCCACCATGAGGTCAGAAAATCCTCATTGAAGCTGCTCATACACAGTTCACGGATAAGTTGGCAAAGCATAGTACAACTTAAGCACGGGAAAGGATAACATATTAAAACAAACGTTCTTGCAAATTGTGCTGTCTAATTGTTATGTTACAGAAGTACATGCTAACATGAACACTTTCATCTACATTTCCAAAACATTTGCACATGTAATTTGTTTTGCTCCAGCAGACAATAAAACACTTTTTGAGCAGGGGACGGGGACAGAAAACTGCTTGTCCAGAATTTCTAGGGATAGCGCCTGAATTTAAAGCAGAGTTATAACATTTGGTGATGTTCTTAGAGTGGCATTTTTCTCCCACCCCCCAAAAATTCAAATTTGCACGTGCAAATGTTTTGGAAATATGGTCCTAGCATTTTCATAGAGTCTTACGCCTCCCTTAGTCTTATCAGCAGATGTGTCTGTCTTGATATGGCTCTCCAGTGTTACAAATACTATTATAATTACGACATGGACTGCAAAGCAGTCAGGGGCTTGCTCACTATAGGGGGATCCTTGCTCCTAGTCAGTTTCTTTTTTATTTCAGAAAGCTCATTCTGCAAGGAAAGGATCACATGACAGAAGGAAGCCTGTGTTGCCAAACTGAAAGGCCAGTCACTAACCATGTCTCCCAGACTCTGGGGAGAAATGAGCTCACCATGCAATGGTGCCATGATGATATGAATAAAAACATTGAAACTCAACCTCTGCAAGAGGTAAAAAAACATACTCACTTTTTTTCAGCCATGCTTATATCTCAGTCCTGGTCCAGCATTCGCAGACGTCCCCAAAACACCATTGTTTCTTCAGCACCTGCCCATGCCACAGCACTGAGTATGTCCATAAAACAAGCGGCCACTTTCACTTTACATGAACTTTGATATTCTTAAACCCGCTGAGAAAAATCACACTGTCAGTTCCATCCAACAAGAAGCTTCATAGCACTCCCAGTTCAGTGCACAGTAGGTCGCTGCCCCCTTGGCTATCACAGGACCATTCACCACTCACTGTTCAGAGGTGATTACAATGCAGAGAACTATATCGATGCTCAACAACCATTTTTAATAGCTGCATCTGTCCACAGAAAGCAGGCAATGCACTGACAGGACAGTTGATAAATGTCAAGAGCTTTTCAGGAAGCAGTATGTAGCCTAATTTGGGGCACTTCCAACATTTCAGCTCGTCAGTAATTACACTTTCTCTGATGCTAGTCATTGCATGCACAGGGACACCATTACCTGCCAAATATCCAGCAAGCCCACGGGCTTGCAGAAGAAAGTCGGTATCCCCCAGCTGATGAATGAGCTACAGCCACACTTGATCTCCCAGATTTCTTTCTTTCGGGCATGCACATCTGTGTGCCTGTGGGCACAGAACCCAGTGAAGCAGGTGCCAGCAGCTTCTAGTCAATGTAACCAAGTGACTGATGACTGTGCAGTCCCACGAGATCCTGTCTACTTTGCCCTGTGATTGCTTTATTGCTGTCTCCTCGCCCATATGCTTTCAGTTTAGCCAGTTAGTTCTAGCCGGATTAAATAACAAACCCAGCCTTAAGAAGCAGCTTGATGTTTGTTTACGGCTTTTATGGACCACAGATTTCCTCCCCCCAACACCTGCTGAACTGAGTTAAGAAATCTGGAAAATACTTTAACAGCTACAGTGGCTACCACAAGCCCTGGGTCAATGTCACATTCAAAATGAAGTATAAACTGATCATATTTCAGCTGCTGACTGCATGCAGAACCAGAGCACATGCATTTAAACTGGGCGGGGGGTAGATTAGGGAAACGATAAAGCATTACATCACACAGAGGGTGTTAGGCACGTGGAACAGTCTCCCTAGTAAAGCAAGATGCGACAGATTCAGGAGGGAGAATGCCGTTTAGGTTATAACGTGAGTAAAAGTAGCATTCTGGCTGAGAAGTTTGGATGTGCATCCGCCCTCCTGTCAGGTAGTCACTGGCATGTGTCAGGAGGGAAGGATACACAGCAGGAACCCTAAGTTCATTTCGTCACCACAATGGCATGTTAAGATGTTACTGTTCTTATATTTTTCTGTGTTACAATAAGAGCAAGCACCTTGTAGGGATTCAGGGAACCGGACAGGGTAAACACTTAGCTTATCTTGTAACAGGAAATTAAGACAGGATCAAAAAATAAACTAGGTGTGTGTAGCAACAACAACCGGTATTCAGATTAACGGGAAAAAATAGCAGGTGTATGCAAAATTCTTTCGGCACTAAAGGTCTATTTTTTTTTTTTGCATTCTTGTCCTTTGGTGATCCACTGCCCACGACCTGTTTGTTGGGTAGGACATGACAGGCATATATTTCTCCTAGACAAGAAAAAGTCAAAATACTTGTCTGATTCAATTATTGTTCAAAATACTGCCTGGATTCTTCAGTTACTTCTCTGAGCACTAGAAAGGTTGCAGGGGACAAGTCAGAAAAACTTTGCTGATTCAATTATTGTGCAAAATACCCGCCTGGATTCTTCAGTTACTCCAACCTTTTGAAATGCTGCCCCACCCCCACCCCCACACACATTTTAACCACATCTGGGAGAGTCCCTCCCTGTCCCTGTCCAGAGCACCACTGCTGTTGGTGGTTGATCGGACGACTTGTAATGAGAACAACCGATGGCTGCAAGCTCCAGTGAGTATTTATTTTCCGGTCACCTCCCAACTACGGATGGCAGTAGCATGCACGTCATGCTCTGACTTTTCTGATCAGGAAGCAGTGAGCAGCGCTTCCCCAATCCCATTCCAGTGAGCAACCTGTAAAGGGTGCATGTCAGTGATGGGGCACTCCCGCTGCCTGACTGGGGGCTCCTCATCATGCCCTAACGTCTGCTAGTCCACAGAGATAGTCCTGGATGTGCTCCTAATCCTGGAATTCCTACTTAGACAATAAGATATGGCAGGGTGTGCACTGATGTGGGAGTAACAGTACACCTAGGGTGCACCGTGACCACCTGAAAAGTGTCACTATTCCACGAAAATGCACACCATGGAGTGTCTAATTACAATACTAAAACGCATCCAAGATTCTCTCGGATGGATTAATATTCAAAAAACATATTTTTAATAAGCAGTAAGACACAACATGGTGTGAGTTTGGCTTAATTAACTGTAAACCAAGGGGCGCAGTCAGGCCCAATGCCACAAGCAGAGGGCCTTACACACCCCGGAAGTGTGGATATCTTAGCCTTAACTCTCACTCTGGAGGGTCTCACTGTGCTTATAAAATGGGGTTTATGGTAAAAAATGTACACAGACTACAAAATAACAGTTAATTCAATGTTTTATGTAAGTGTAATATTACTTTTAAGGGCACAAATAGTACCAAAACTTGCAAATGTGGAAGTATTTTTTTATTTATTGAGATCTTGGAATTACAAACCTGTGAGTCAGAGCCTCATTTACAAAGGCTCCATGTTGAAAAGTAATTACAGGGCAAGTTTACAAAGTGTCACAGTGCTAGATACAATAAAAAATTGCAAGGTACAGAATATGTAGTGAAGAGGCTGAATACAGGGTGATGCATACAAATACAAGGAACCAGTAATCAGGGAAGTCAACACTGAAATAGAGAGCTGGTCATGAGCAGGCACAGGTATGAGGAGAGGCAGGCCAGGGGACCTTGTCAAGTCTTTAGGAAGGAGGTAGCAGGTAAATGGGAGTGGGGGGGGGGCGGAGGAACCTACAGGTAGATTTTGGGAGAGGAAGGGATAAGAGGGGATAGGAGGAAACTATAGGAAGCAGAAGCAGGGAAGGGAGAGAGGGAGAGATGGGAGGTCAAGTCAGGAGGAGAAAATAGGGAGAGTAGTGAGTAAAGAGGCAGAAACAGACAGAGTTAAAATAAGGTCAGGGGAAAGTGTAGTTGGGGATTAATACCAGAAGTGCAAAAGTGGAAAGAGAGGTGGTGGTTGGGCTCGGAACAATCACAACTGTTTAATGACAGGAGGTGTTGCTGTAGCTTAAATTTAAAGTGGCCTATTTGTTCTTCAGAGAAAACCTCAGGAGGCAGACTATTTAACCAGACAGCAGCCCTATACATAAAAGCAAGCTGGCCATGAGCTGTTCTGCAAAATGGGACAAGGAAGGAGGCTTTAGTGGTGCTTCTAATTGCCCAGGGAGCAGGGGTGACAGTGAGGCGTTGCCGGGCAGAGGGCTGTGAAGGACTGAGGGTAAACTTGCATGCCAGTAGACAGGTGTGATATTGAAATCTCCCTTTAAAATTCAACCAGTTTGCTTGTTTATAGAGGTCACAGGTGTGGGTAAGCCTATGTCCATTAACTACGAGATGACTTGCTTTATTCAGAGCAACCTTAATCCTATTTAGCGTGGTCTAGCCACACTGCCATAGATCACTATTCCATCGTCTACAATGGAGAGGACCAAACTGGTAATGACCAGTCGGAGGGCGTCAGTAGTAAAACATGACCTGTGCCTATGAAGTAAGCCAATTCTGGTATTTACAGCTTTGCAGACCAGGCTGATATGCTTCTGGTAGGAGAGGGAGGGGTCAAGGGTGATACCGAGGTACGTAAAGTTAATGACCTGCTCCAGTGGCTGGCAGTTATTGAGAACAGTAAGAAGCAGATCTTTATGTTTATTCTGGGGGGTTAGCAAATAGCATCACTTTGGTCTTTTTGTAGTTCATAATGAGTTTGTGTAAGGCGAACCAGGATTAAATTTCCGTAAAGTTCTTTGCAGATTACATTGCAGGGGGAGAGGGTCAGGGTGACTAGAGAATATGATGGCATCGTCAGTGTAAAGGAGTAAGTTGCCACAGCACGTGAAGAGAAAAGTATTGAGGAAGAGACTGAAAAGTAGCGATCCAAGTATGGACCCTTGTGGTACCCCAGAGCAAACCAGTAGGCTGGAAGAGACCGTGTCAAGGATTTTTTACTCGCTGTGATCTCCCACTAAGGTAGTTTGAAAACCAGGAGGTGGCAGCTGGGAGAGGCCCAGTGCTGAGAGGGATGTTATAAGGACAGCATGACTGACCATGTCAAATGCTTTTGTAAGGTCTATAAAAACAGACCCTGCTAAATGACCACAGTCCAGGGCTGTGTGAGTAAAATCAGTAAACTCTAGAAGGGCAGTGGTGGTACTGTGTTCCTTCCTAAAACCAAGCTGCTGTTTGCATTGTAGATTGTATATGGTGAGGTAATCGGAGAGCTGGTTGGATACTATCTGTTCAAGGACTTTGGAGATGGGAGGGAGGCTTGAGATGGGGCAGTAGTTACTATGGGAGGTTCTACCACCACTCTTATGTACTGGAGTTACCACCGCAGCCTTCCAATGTGTTGGGAATTGGCCAAGACAGAGGGAAAGGTTTGGGATTTTAGTAAGTGGGGATAGAACTGCATCCAGGGCTAAGCGTAGTAGCCTGAGGTCCAAGGAATCACCACTTAATCTGGATTTCTCCAAAACCGGAGTTAGATAGGATTTTGCTTCCCTAAGGGTGACTATCCTAAAACGGAAGTGGGGGGTAAGCATGGGTACCGAAGTTGCTGGGAAGCCTGGGTTATTACTGAAAAAAATCAGGCGGAAGCACACCACTAAGATCTGTGACTGCAGAGTTAAAGGTGTCGGCAATACGCTGAGGGTCCTGGCTAGTGGCTCCAAAACTGCAGGTGTGCCCTCTAATGTGTGGAAAGTGGATAGACAGGTAGGCTGGTACCCATACTTTTTTGTCTGTGAGTTAGGCTTTGGTAAAAGTAGAGGTGCCAGATTGTGTCAGTCAATCAGAAGCCAGCTTTTATTTCCTTACTTCAGCTTTTTGCTCCCTTTCCCTCCAGTACCTACCTCTCTCAGGAGCACTTAGGGTATACCAGACACCCTGTACTCCTACCCATAATCGCCATCCCACCCACAAACAGGGATGGAGTAGGTAGGGGGATTTATACCTGAGACTCTGATTTTCTCAGGAGCTACCTACCACCAGTGGTGGTGGTGTGAGGCCCAGGTATACCAGGGTCCATTATTGTGGGTGCAGGGGCCATTTTCCTGGTTTCTCCCAGCCCTCTGGGGCATCCGCATGCCAGGTGTGCAGTGTAGAGGCATGCAAAACAAAGCACTAACCGTACACCCAGTTGATGTCCTTCCTGCCACTCTGCCTAATGCTGCACTACCACTCGTAGCCACCCAAGTGGCAGCACTATAGTGAAGGCATTGACCTGCCCTCCTCAGAGAAGTCGAGCATTCTCCGGGAGACTCAATCCTCCTTGCCCCAGCCAGCACTCCAATGACCCCAGCTATGCATCTTAACTCTTACCCGAGTTCGGGAATAAGCTCGGGATGTGGGGGTTGTCCAGGGGGAGAGGACTGAGTGTCTGATGGACTGCTCTCCTCTCTTCTCCTGGAGATGGTAAGGGATGCTGTCTTGCTCCTCAGCTGCCATCTGGTGAAGGCCAGGTGGCAGCGCCACAGTCTGAGCGCCAAGTACGGGGGAGGGGCATGGTTCCATAGTGTGTGTGTGTGTGTGTGTGCCTCCACATGGTGCAATAAGGAGTAATGGGGGAAAATGGAAAATGAGAGAGCGCCGGCTTCATGAAGCCCTGCCTGCCTGCCCTGTTCCTGCATTGCCACCCGACCATTGTCCCAATTCTGAATGACAGTCTCCGGGTGGGGGGGGCGGGGCCTCCCTTTCCTGGCCCCACCACACCACCACAGGGGGCAATCCATAGGGGAATCTCTGGGTGGCTTGGTAGGGTGGAGGGGTGCCAGATGGGAGTGGTAGGGACATGGCTGATAGCCCACTGGAGCTGACCCTTGGGGAAAAAAGCTGTATGAAAAAAATGAAAGGTAACATGGATCACCCCATGGTCCAGTGGTAGTTTGGCACACTACAGAGCAGGCGACCTGGCTTCAGGAGCAGATCTTGGTGGACAGGGCTGGGAGGAGCAACCCTGCCTGGAAGGGATGGGGTCCCAGCCTGCTGCCACAGAAGCCCCTCATGGTGGGCCAAGGGGAGCTTGCTCCTTCCACAAAGAGATGCACAATACACATGTGAGGCCCTTAGTGTGGCTATGCCTGACATCGAGGGGAAGTGAGAGGGCAAGGGGTGGGGCACATCATCTTGCATATGCCAAGCCTATAAAGCTGAGAAAACACTATGTTCTAGATATGAGGATGAAGAAGTCAATGAAACTCTTCCCACTAGATGAGGACCAGCGGATGAGAAGGGGGGCTCCCCCAACCCCAGGGCTCCACCATGGGTGCAGGGGAGGAGCAATCAGTGAAGGACTTGGAGGTAAGTAAGCTGGGTCAGGGCTAAGAGGCTGCTGGTGGCAGCCTGAGGGTGGGACAGAAGGGCAGAGGGAATAAATACTGTATACTAATAATAAAAAAGCTAATAGGCCCCTTACCCCAGCTATGCAAATTCCCCCCCAACATTAGTTTTATTAAAATACTAACCTACTCCCACTTCCCAGTTTACTAGTCCATATGATCAGTACAAGACATATTTATATTTAAAAAGAAAACTCCCCCAGCATCAGATGTTTGTATGTTTAAATAAAACCTAATCCCCCATTCCCAGCTGTGCAAGACTAATCCCTTCTCCATACCTATTTTAAGAAAGTAGGGATCTTGCCCATTTGATCATGTAAGCAATCCTGTTCTTAGACATGCTTACCCCAAGGGACTCCTATATCCTGCACTCACCTTTCTCATACCAGACTCACGAAGCATTGTACCACCTCCAATGCAGAGCCAACCCAGTGGGAAGATGCCAGAGAGGCAAGGGAACCTAAAGACTTACTCAAAGTTTATTTCCAATATCAGGAGGAGGTGGTTATGACCCCTGGGGCTGGTAGCATGGTGGTTCACGGCACTGTCTGGACCCAAGTGGTAGCAATTTCGTTATGCCCACCCATCACCTACAATGTTCATATCATCCCTGTAGCACCAGGCCTAGGGGAGCAGGACATCACGTGGTCACCCACTGTGTCCTGTGCCACCCCTAAAACACCCATAGGAGAAGCAGTGTCAGAAAGGTCTCCACCCCCTCCCCCGGAAGGAGAACACTCCTGCTACAGCACTCCCACAGATCCTTCGGCCCAGAATGGGTGAGCACTGCTGGTTTACACAGTGAACCGGGGTCACCCTCATGGGAGCATAGACTGCTCCACCAACTTCACTGGGCTGGGCTCTGACTGCTTTTAAAGATATGCCAAATCTCCTACACTGGCCTCAATTAACTGTATCAATGAATGTTGTATTTTTCCCGCCACACTGACATCTATGACTAATGTTAAAGACTCCTTTGAAACTTAACAGCAAGGGAAAGGGATTTCTACCACAGAAGGGGGACCAAAACTGAATTGCACACTTGCATGATTAAACTGTCAGGATTCCAATTTGAATTAAATAAAATATGAGGAAGGAGGAGGCTTGCACAATTGGGAAGTTGGGGCGGTGGGGTTACAAACACAGACACCTAATGCTGGGGGGGAGGGTTGTTAAGCTTTTTATTTCTTAAGTATGCTTTGTATTAACGTTAGCATGGTGTGAAACCTGTACAGCGAAAGACAATTACAGCGACAAATTCAAACAGATTTGAAATTGTCACTGTAAAGGTCCTGCTGTACACTGGCGATGTTTTCACCGGTGTTTCCCTCCCTTACAAAGCAACTCAGATACACAGTTGATTATTTATAGCTCGGGGGTGCAGGGGGTGGAGCCCCTGAAAAAAACCACAGTGTTCTCCTGACATGCTAAGGGGATGTCGACAATGAAGTTGTCGACGCAGGTTGGTGGAACCTTGGTTGGGAGGCTATTAAAGTAGGAAAGGGTGTGGGTTAGTTTATTTTTGGGGGTGACTACAATGAGGATAAGTTACTGATCGAAGGATTGGCTATTTCTGTGCAGACAAAGAAAAATGACCCCATCCCATGATTATACGTGTAATTCAGTCAGTACATTTTGACCTGTGCTGTTGTCCTGGGAGCAGCACACGTTGGTAACTCAACTGGCTAATCAAGCTGCTTGATTTTTCCTCCCTATTTAATAGTGAAACAATAAGACATGACAGGGTGTGTGTTGTGGTGGGACACCAGCACACCTCAGATTTGTTGTGAGGCATGACACAACGTGGAGTGCCTTCAGCCATCCAAGCAGTGTTGTTATCCTACAGCAGTGCACACTTTGGATGTCTTATTGCAATTATAAAATGGATACCAGATTTTGGGGGCAATAAAAATGCATAAAAATAAAACAATAATAATTTTAAACATGTTATTTTTTTAAATTGTTCCTTCACCGCACTAAAATAGTCCCAGCACACTCTAGCACTGGCATACCATTGGTTTTATGTGATAATGCTGAGTGTATGTCGTTCACCACAATGAGCGATAGAAAAAACGCCTGATGTCAAAAGGGCGACTAAATTAACACTGACCATCTCGCTATTTCACTAAACAAAAACAAGCAAAATATGTATTTTTAGGGGGGGGGCTATGCCCCCGTACCCCTCTTTGTGGGGGGCAAGTCCCCGTGCCCCCAAACTAAATATAACCAACTCTACAGGAGGCATGGGCTTAGAGGAAAAGCACAAAAAAATAAAACAAACAAAAATCTATTCTCCCAGCACCAGGCCCGAACCTGGGACTGCTGCCTTCGAGGATGGTGGCTTATGCCACTGCACTAAGTGGCCAGCTCGGCAGGGCTTGGCCAAACAACTTTCTATATCTTGCTGTAGTGAGTACAGCTCCCTGCTACACTCACTCTACAGGATATAGCAACCTTTTTCTCCACTCACTTTAATTACGAGTGGTATTACTGAGTCACTCATATTGAGCGGCTCATACATGATACCCACACCATCTAGTAAAATAAGATATTTTTTTAAATTAGCCTTTAAACCCTCTATTTTCCCCAATCCACTCCCAATTACGTGTTTCCTCACGTTTCCTCCTCTTTCTTTCTATTATTTCTTCCCTTTCCCTACCCTGTATTGTTTTTAGCTTTCATACAATTAATAGAGTAAATGTTTACAACGGCATACAAGAGTTCATATCTCTGCTCACTTATACTAGCAGACTGTCCACCCCTGCACTCATGTAACAGAAGGCCTGATGAAACCAGAGGTTTAATTTTATCTGTAGTAGGTTACAGTGAAGTTCCAAAATGTAAAATATTTTGTTAATACAAAAGCCATTACTTTATGCTGGCAATAGTCTTTTTAAATAAAAACGGAATGTTTTGCAGATGTCCACCATGGGAGGGAAGGCACTGAAAATCATGCAAAACAGATGGCCAGCCGACCCTTCCACTGGGATCGGCTGGTCGTCTGTTTGGCATGATTTTCGATGCCTTCCCTCCCATGGACATCTGCAAAACATTCCGCTTTTTTTTTCAAAAGACTATCGCAGGCATAAGGTAATGTTTTTTTGTATTGAAAACCCCATTTAAATAGCATTTTCAGACCAACTGTATTATGTGACTGTGGATGTCAGGATGACCCTGTTTTGTAATAAGCACGAGAATTTTCACTGACAATACTGACATCGTATGGAAGCAAGGAAAGAGATCCTGCTCATGAACCACCCCCACTCCCTCCTCCTGTTCCCCCAGCTGTCTCCTCACCTGCCTGTTTCTCGCTTCACCCAGTTTCACCCGCTGAGGTACTAAAAATATTTCAGTCACTAAATCCAGCCAAAGGTAAATGCCCCTCGGGCCTCGACTCCAAAATGCTCCATCTTTCTGCCCCAGCAATAGCCAACCCTCTAGCCGCTCTCTATAACCTGTCTTTCAGACTTAGTTCCGTCCTTACAATATGGAAACAAGCCACAGTCATACCCCTCGCCAAAGGAGGTGACCCTTCCTCCCCATGCAACTACCGTCCTATATCGCTACTCCCCATCCTAGCCAAAATACAGGAGTGCCTTGTACTAGCCCAGCTCTCCCACTACCTCGACTCCATCTCCTTCTTCACCCCTTACCAGGTCGAGTTTAGAAAAAATCACTCCACCACCACCTCTCTCCTTCGTCTCACCGACACCATCCTCACGGGCATGGATAAAGGGGAGATAACTGCGACTATCTTCATCAACCTGGCTAAGGCTTTCGACATAGTCTCTCATGCCCTGTTACTGTCCAATCTCACCCAAGCTGGACTGACTAAGCCTGCCACCAATTGGTTCCTGTCGTACTTGGCACGTAGGTTCCAGTTGGTCTGTATTGGCTCAGCTATCTCCACCTTACTCCCTGTTAACAGTGGGTCCCCCAAGGATCTGTCCTTGGCCCTCTGTTGTTTTCTATTTTCCTCAATGATCTGCCTGCAGCCTGCCCGCATACATCTATCCACATGTATGCAGACGACACGGTGCTGTTTGCCTCTGGTTCATCCCCCACTGCCATGGCAGCCTGCCTGCAGAAGGAGTTTGACTCCATCCAACGCTGGTTCTGTTCAAATCAACTATTTCTAAACCCCCAAAAAACTGTTTCACAAACTTTTGGCACTCGGGCCAGACTGTCCCGCCTATCTGCCTCCCCAAGTTTCCACACATTAGAAGGCTCCCCCCCGGAGGTCTGCACTTCCTACAGATACCTCGGGGTCTGGTTAGACCAGCATCTCGACTTCACTGTGCACATCGATGCTATACATAAGAAGCTACACCCCATGTTAGGCGCATTATATCGTAACAAAAGTTGCCTTCCCCTACCAACGCGACTGGCTATCGTTCAAAAGATGATTCCCCCCAATAATCGACTACGGCAATGTAGTCCACTGTGCAGCCCCTCAATCCTCCCTGACCAGACTAGACCCTCTCTTCAACTCCTTCGGATGGTTCTCCCTGGACTGCCCTCCTAGCACACATCACTGTCCCCTCTACCAGTCATTGGATCTCCCTTCTCTCCACAATCGGAGATTGCTAAACTGTGCTAGAACCGCTGCTAAATTCTGGTCGCAGTCCCTTCCCTCCTACCTGACGACCACCCTGAATGTTCTTCCCCCACCAGCCTACTCTCTCAGGAACATTGATTCTCGGCTACTTCACATCTCTCACAGGTCCACCAGGTCCAGACAGGTTGCTTTAAGCTTCAGGATGCCCAAATTATGGAACTCCCTGTCGGCTGATATTAGACACGCCACCAGCACTCCACACCGTAATGCTCTTCTTAAGACTCAATTCTCTACCACTTGCTCTTGCATCCTGCCCCGCTGAATCCCTTGCAACCTTGTTGCAGTTGTTTATTTGTCTCCGATATTTTTTCTCCCTTTAGTTGACAACCCTGCTTATTGTGTTGATTGGTTGCGGGGATATATACATAATTCAGTGTGTGTTGTTCCCTTACCTATACCACCCTGTCTGTATATTTGCTATTTGTATATAAGGATTTGACTACTCTAATTTGACTGCAATTGTACATGTGTAACTTCTACTATTACTCTATCCTGTCTATCCCTATTCCTCCAGGGCACATCTGGAATCGAGCGGTACACTGCTCAGTATGCCTTCCTGGTAAAACTCTTAAATAAATAAATAAACCACTGACGTGGAAATCTAACCTCTGAGGGTAACAGTACTGCAGGGTGGGAGGTCACAACCTCCCCCTGTGGGGAGCATACACCCAAAGCTTTCACTGTGCAGATTACAGATTCACTTCCAATAAAGGAACAGTAAACTGAGCCCAGTAAGGGGCATATCTTTATTTGATGCCTTCAGCTGATAAAGACATATTGATTTGCACAATTGACGTCACCAGTTCAGCCGGAGAATTTTGCAAGAAACTACAGGGTTTTATTTAACTCTAAAAATTAATTAGCGTTTTGCTCATAAAAGTGCTAAAACTTTGTGAAAATTAATAGCTCTTGCCTCACTGTATTTAACAAATGCAGCACTTCTAGAAAATCTATATAAATACTTTCTGTACAGTTAGTATTGTCCCAAGAAAAAAATTGCTAATCAATTATTTAAAACCCTGAACTATTTATTTGTAATCCAAACATTCAATCAGTTGTGTGGTAAGTTTTTTTTTTTTCCCCCAGATATTTTATTCTCCCCCCTTCCCCTCTGGAGTCTCCTCTTCGGGCGAGCCAATTGAGCCTGTCCCTACCCCGTCCTACCTCACTGGTCAGGATCCTCCATCATGCTGCGGTTTTACCCCTCACGCGGGATAGGGATGGGGCACCCCCGAACCTTCAAGTCTTGTCAGGACCCTAATTTGCCTGGGCAGGCAGTGGCAAATTGGGACCCAGCTCGGCTCTCTGTCTGCCCGACTCCGAAGGGGCTATTTCTGATTTTTCGTAGGTGGACTTGCGTGCCCCAGCGTCAAGTTGAAGGCGCTGACGCTCTCAAAGTGCCACCCCCAGTTCCCGTCCCTGGAGCTGGTTGGGCCGTGGCCTACCCCCCCCAATGAATCGCGCCCCAGTGACTCCAGCAGCTGTCGTGCCCCCCGCCTCTGCCAGGGTCACCACTTGCACATGGGTACCCACCTCCCCTGGAGAAGGTGAGCCGCTGTGACGCCGAGTTTTCTCCTCACTGCTAACCCCTCGGTGGCCCAAGCTCGATCCCGAACCCAGGTCACCAGCGAGTTGCGAGGTGTGGCATCCAGTGCCTCAACCCTCAGTGCCATCGGGGCCGGCCCTATTGTGTGGTAAGTTTGCTGGCAGTGCAGATCCACAGCCAAGTACAGTAGCTAAGACTCAGAAAAATCTAGAACATAGGTAAATGTGGAGGTACTGCAGGGTTTTCTTGGCATGGGCCATGTCTTCACTGGGAGTCCCACTGTGGCTTTCCATTGCCCATGCAAATGATGGTCCTGCATTCCCGAGTTGGCTTGCAATGCACTGCCAATGCAATTCTGGGCCGGAACAATTTTCTTTTTAAATAACATTTTCAGACCTACATTACTAGAAGACTAAGGATATCAGAATGACCATGTTTTGTGATAACCACAATGAGTTTCACTGTCAATACTGATATTGTGTCTGTTCTCCTATATCATGATAACCATTTTTCATGATATACCATGATATATCATGATAAAGTGTTAAAGTTACTATTTTTAGTCCACGACCCCATTTCCACCCCAAAATGTAGGGTGTAGAGGGTCCCTCCTACAAACCACATACCTGACACATTAATTGTATCCCATCACGAGGGTGCGGGAACAAGGGCGCCGTAATGTGGGCGCACCCCAAGTGGGCACACGGGACTTGTGGGCATGGTGCAGTGAGGGCATCACTCTGCCTCCCATCCCCGATGTGCCCCAACATGGAGTTTGTTATATTAATGTCAAGGGATGCGGGGGGCAGAGGCCTCCGCAACAGCATGGCACAACATTATCTGCAGTGCCGTCTTTTAGGGGTTGGCTTTCTGGTGACATTTGCTCCCTTCCTCCTTTATGACTGTCGCCTTTTAGATGGGCACTCTTTTTGTTGCGTCCTCTTTCACCTTTGTTTTTGCCTGATCATACAGAACCCACCTTAATATCATGATAACCATGACAGTTTCTTTTAAGGTTATCATACCGTGAACATTTTCATATCATCACACCCCTACATGAGACCTGCTCCTTAGATAAAATTGTACCACCTGATCCTGAAAACAAGAAGATTCATACAAGTAATGTATTTATTTTATAATTTTGGGCCAGGTAAGTCGCACTGAGCTGAAGCACATCTCCAGGAATGCTAAATGAATTGCTCAGGGTCACACAGTATGCAAGTGGTGACTGTGGGGTTCAAACTCAGTTCTGCTAGGCCTCCAGGTTCACAGCTTGTTGCTCTAATCTGCAGACTAGACTGTCTCCCTAAACATGACTTAACATATATTGTCTTGGGGCATCGTCTGGCCAAGCAACATGGCAAATGTCTTTTAGCTGGGCTACCCCAAGCCACAAAACCCTCATGGGAGCAAACTTAATTTAAAACTCCAATTTGAGCTGATTTTATGGAGCAGAGGGTGTATAAGGCTCATGGCTTCACAGAAATCGTGAAAACAGCAGTTTTAGTGGCAGTTTCAGCAAGTAGTAGCCATCAGCGAGAAGCGTATGTTGGCATAGGCCCAACCTATTCACAAACTGCCTAGTGGGAGTAGAGACCCTGGAGAAATGGGGAAAATCTGTCAGGAGTTCCAGCAATGCTGGCCATGATGCAGCAGGAAACTAAGGCTGGATTCAACAGTATTACTGCTCAAATCGACCACCTTCAATCCATTATGACTGGATTGTCTGAAACCCTGGCCACTCATTCCATGAGGCTTGACAAAGCTGATCGCAGAATTAGTGAGCTGGAAGACAGCATGGCAGATCTGGCGAGAGAGCGCAACAACCACAAGGCGAAACTGCAGGAACTGCAAGAGTAGGCTGATGACAGCCAGCCCAGTGGAGCTGAGGGTTGAGGCGCTGGACGCCACACCTCACACTGCACCGGTGACCCAGGTTCGGGAACGGACTCGGGTCGGTGGGGGTCGGCTGGGGGAGGGAGGATGGAGCATCCCCATGGATGCTCTCCTCCCTCAGGGTGGGATGCCAGGGGTGCTGTGTAGTGCCCGACATCCTAAGAGAGCCGGTGGATGCACCGACTCTTGAGGGGCACGGCGGCTTTGTATCTTGGAGCCGGGGAGGGGGGGATGCTGTTAGGCACTTGAGAGGAGCGTGCATCAGCACGTCAACACTGGACTCATGTCCTACGCGCTGGCGTCTCCGGGGGTTGGGCTACAGGGAATGATCACAAGCTTGGAGGAAAATGCCCTCCAGCCCCCTAGATGAAGTCCTCGGGAGCCAGTCTCACCATCAGCCGACCAATGGCAGATCCCACTGTGCAAGCTCACTGCAGAGGATGAGAGGAGAGGAGAGGTAAGGGGGAGATCTCTCCTCGCTCTGCCTGGGGGGTAATCTGGGACATCTAATAGGTCTCAATAGCAGTGAGCATGTGGCACTCTAGGGGCAGACGCAGATGGCCAGAATAGATGTGAAGGGTGTCACTCCCTGAGCATGGAAGGAGAGAGGGTTGAGGGGACGCAAGGCGTGGAAAAATAATAAGTAGGAAAAAAAAAAAGAGTAGGTTGATGACCAGGAAACCCAAGCCAGGCAGTCTACCTTGCACCTGGCTGGTCTCCTGGAGGATACAGAGGGAAAGACCCTGGAGAAGGAGATCATGAAATGGCTGGCTAAACACTTCGACATGGGATCTGTGGCTACTAAGTATGACACTGCACAGGGACAAAGCTGAAACCCAGAGACCATCCCAGACCCCTGGCACCTAAAGTTCGTGGCCCAATTCAGCTCAAGGGTACACGTCTATTCATGTTCCAATATTTAAGCTGGGAACTACAGCAGCAGCGTCAGCAGTAAGTTTCTGGAGTGAAAACAAAACATCATCACAGAGGCTGGGAGTTTGCACACTTTTACTCTTCAAGGCTAAGATTTAAACTCCATGGCAACCCCCCCCCCCCGAAATTCTTTGCTGAGGAGTTAGAAGCAGACAGATATATCAAGTAGCAGGATGTCATGGCGGAAGGTAGATGGGCAAGTTAGAATCATCGCACCAATGCCCTGATTGTGAAGCAACTGTCAAATGTGAGTACACTGTTAATCATCTCCAAATTACTGATATCCCCCCCAATCTTGACTTGACTTCTGATGGGCCAGCATGCCCCGAGTTACAAACTTCCCTCACTCCCACTGTTTAACACCAAGTGGGCTCGGTATCTACATTCATGACCATAAACTGGCCTCTTGAAAGCCCAGTATGGTCATGCTGGAATACTTCTGAGAGACTAAGGCAAGTGTGCTGTCTACATATCTTGCATGTACTGACCATCTACTATGTCTTAGTTCATTAAAATGGAATAAAATCCCAGAGGGGCTAGATCTGCTGCAAGTGGAAGGGCACAGAACAGCCAGCAACTGGGGAAGGGGCTGCTCACGAGAGAATCTGCAAAACAGTGGAACCCTGACTGCCAAGAGACTGAACGTAAAGCTTATGGCCTGGGCTGACTTGCGGTGTCTCACAACTGAATCCTAAATTGGTCCCCGTGGTGTTGTGTGGTTCCTATCCCTAACAACTGGAGGTGATGTACAGGAAGATAGCGAGCAGATGGACCGCATAGTGTCAGTGTTCCTGCCTTGACTATGGCAGGGACTACAGGTAGCAGTGTGGTGAGAAAGTAGACAGAAAGCAGGTTGGTTTCTACTCGATCTATGCCTTCGATCCCATCTCAACTGCGACTAGGGCTGCAGGTAGCAGTAAGGCGGGACAATACTGGAAATCTGTTTTCCTGTTACATTGAATATGCTGAATTCCCTAGTTAATAACTGTTACTGTGCACTGTTTGAACTCTCCGTTTTCGTAATGGCTCCACAGCCCTGCAGCTTGGCAGCTGCCAGCACACAATCGATCTTTCATAGAGTTTGGCTGTTGTAACTCCATCATGCAGAATGCCATGATTAGCATTTTAGGCAGATTGCCTATAAAGTGCACAGAACCTTGAACACTGCCTCACTTAAACTTTACATGATCAGAACTGGAGTGGGCACTGGGACCAAGGCTTGCATTGACTACGCCACCCTTGGAGAGGTGACTCACAGCCCTCTGCAATGGAGCCTCTGACTGTACCTGTGAAACTCTATTTTCTTTCTTTTCAGCATCAAGGACTTTGAAACATTATTCTTAACTTCATGTTCCATAATTAGAACTACTGTTTTGTATATTGCATATTTACCCTTGCACCTAGGGGCTGATTCATCAGCTTCTGAGACAGTATGCTGTGTTAATCTGCTGCCTTATCAGTTTATTAGTGCCTATTATGCAACACCATAGTAGATTTGCTCTTGGTTTGCTTGGGATGTTGGTCCAGGATTTACTATACCTGGATAGAAATGGGGTGAGGAGGGGGGTATGGAGTGTTTTGTTCTGGTTTGTTGTTTCATGTTTGGGGTTCGTGGGCAGTGGGTGAGACTGGGAGGAAATTCAGGGATTCAAGGAAAACTGAATCTTGTTTTTATTCATCCACAGATCAGTAACATGGCACACTATGATCAGGTGTCGTTCATATGCAGGTGGGCACTGGTGGGCAAGAATCAGAGGTGCAATACAGCGTGTGTCAAACTCACCCCTAGCAGGGCTATCGTTGAACCATTAAATATAGTCTCCTGGAATATAACCAGGAAGAAAAATGTGGTCAAGAGGAAATGGGTGATAGCCAGGGTAACAAAAATGAAAACGGATATTCTCATGCTGCAAAAAATGCACATTACTTAGTGAGCAATCTAGTACTCAGGCTTGCTGGGGAGGCGCATGGGTGGGCTCATGTTTTAGTAGAAAGCATAAGAGGCTGTTATGGCTCAGCCCATGATTCCCAGGCAAGATATTACATATAGGTTGATGGGGGATATGCACTTGCCCAGTTACAGATAAATAGTGAGGGAATGCTGGTGGTAGGGTCTACATATGGTCCAAACATAGATGACTGTGGCTTCTATGGGCACCTAGCATTGGAGATGATAAACTTCCAAGGACCCTGGGTATTGGAGGTAATTATAATTGTGTTCTTGACACAACTATGGACAGATCCGGCACCAGTATTGCCCCCCTTCACCGCCAACGTAAGGACTCTCAAGAGACTCTCTGAAACATATGGCCTCACTGATACTTGCCGCCACTTCCACCCTAGTGGCCAGGAGTACAGCTTCTACTCCCAGACACACAGGAACTATGCAGCATAGACAGAGTTCTGGAGAATGCCTCCTTGATGGCGAATGTTGGTATGGTATTGCGTGAGGCAATATTAATTTCAGACCATGACCCAGTTCTTATGAGACTGTCCTGGGGCTCCCCTGCCACTCCTACTAGGGCCTGAAGACTGGATCCCACTCTCCTCACCAAGGCAGAGTTTAGCACCCTTGACAAAAAGCCACTGGGGAATTTCTCTTATTAAACAAGAAAGCAGACATATCCCACACAATCTGCTAGGAGGCTCTTAAAGCATATCTGAGAGGGCAAATAACGTCTTATGTTAAATATAAAAAAGTGCAATTAAGTAGTGTTGTGGTGGAAAAGAGACTACTGTTTGCCAGGGTGGGTCAGTACTACGATGGAGACAGGGGGGTAAGCTACTGGCCTAGCAATTAAAGAGCCATGAGGTGGCCAGAACCACTGCTGCCATGGAAAGGAAAATGAGCTCTATGGTCACCTTGCACGATGACAGTGGTGTGGCCTTCTATTTCTTTTACAGCAAGCTTTATACCTCTGAAGCCTCTCCTACCCACAGAGCAAATGAAGGCCTTTTTTTCAAAAGGCACCCATAAATCCAGTAAGTACATGCGTGAGGTAGGGCCTGGATAGACCCCTCATCAGGCAGGAGGTGGGCGAAACAGTGAGGAGCCTCACAAGCAGGAAGGCACCGGGCCCCAGTGGATTTTTATAAAAACTATTCTCCACTCCTGTTTGACATGATACAAGAAAGCATTGAAAAGGGAGAATTAGCCGGTTCCTTGGCGCTAGGCAATAGGGGATCGCCTGGCATGCTGGCAATTTGGGTTCGCACTCGTGCCCAGAGAGTCAGGAGCAGAGGCCGGCAGGGAGGGCTCAAGAGCATCCTTTGGTGGCTCCTTGTGGTTGGATTCAGCCTTGCACTTTGTGGCGTGGGTGACAGCTACACGCCCGCATCACGCAGCTTCTTGAGGATATACAGTAGCTGCCTCCCAGGGGTAACCAGAACAAGGAAAATGGCCACCCATGCTGCCTGGATGACAGCAGCTCTCCTCCCCGGCCGCAAAGCCGGGAAGCCTCCCAGTCGACCCGTGCCGCCCGCCCAAGATGCGAGGGGGTGCCAAAGGGCACCTTGATCTCCCCTCCCCTTCCGGATTCCTCCTACAGGCGGGGGGGGGCCCCCCTGATGAAGGGATATGTCAGGACAGGTGGGGGGGCGGGGTACATGGATGGCAAATCAGGGGAGCGGCGGAGGGTGAGGACTTGGCCACCCAAAGGAGAGGGCAGCTGTGTAGGACGGAAGGGGGCATAAACACAGCATACAAAAAAAAAGAAAAGGGAGAATTGCCCCCCCCCCACGTGGACAGCAACAATAAAAACAGGTTACTCACCTGTAACAATAGTTCTAGGAGTGGTATATGTTGTTCATCCACACTCTTTGGCATGTCCCCTTCCACTTTAAATCTCACTGGAAGTCTTCAAGCTGGCTCCTCCCACCCACCTGTGTGGTGTATACCTCGGCTCCACCCCATGATGCCAGATCTTAGCCCGCTGGAAGCCAGGTTGTGTGCGTCTGCAGCTGGGGAGGTAGGGTGGGTCCGTGTGGATGAACAACATATACCACTCCTAGAACTACTGTTACAGGTGAGAAACCTGTTTTTCTAGGATCGTGGATATGTTGTTCATCCACACTCTTTGGCAGACTCCTAGCAGTTCTCCCAGAGAAGGGAGGCAAGACGCACCCCCCCACAAAATACTTACTTGGGAAATAAGAGATTGGCGAGCTGGGGCCCCAAAACCAGCATCACGGCGGGATTCAAGGTCGATGTGGTAGTGGGTAATGAAGATGTTTGCTGACTTCCAGGTAGCAGCCCGACAGGTCTCCTGGATAGGGATGTCCCTGGAAGCAGCCAGGGACATCCCTATCCAGGAGATCTGGATAGGGATGTCCCTGGAAGCAGCCACCGATGCAGCCGAATGGCGGGTAGAATGAGCTCTTATCCCTCTCGGAGGTTCCTTGCCCGCCAACTCATAGCATAGACCTGTGCATGATGTAATCCACCTTGCAATGGTCCATTTAGCTGCAGGTCTGCCAGAAGCGGCAGTGTAGGTGACAAACAGCTGGCAAACCCCTCCCCAAATTTCTGCCGTCCTCTCCTTATAGTAGGAGAGAGAGCACATCTCAGGTCCAAAGTATGGAGCCTGTACTCGGCCTCCGAGGTGTAATTAGGGTAGTATATTGGCAGAGTCAACACCTGGTTAAGGTGAAACTCTGACACCACCTTTGGAAGGAATTTCGGGTGGGGGCGCAGGACAACCTTGTCCCTGTGGAAGACCAGATAAGGTGAGTCCACTGAAAGCGCTTGGAGCTCCCCTGTCCTTCTGACAGACGTGATAGCCACCAGGAAGGCTGTCTTCCACGACAAGTGTGACAAGGCACACTTGTGCATTGGTTCAAATGGTTTGCCCATGAGCTTTGCCAGTACCAGCAGTAGATCCCACGGAGGTGGAGGTTCATGCACCAGAGGGGATATGTGATGCAGGCCTTTAAAAAAGCGCCCGACCACTGTCTCCTGCACCACTGTCGGCTGACCGGCCCGTGCCCGGTAAGCAGAGATGGCTGCCAGGTGCATCTTAAGGGTCAATGACCGTAGACCCCCTTTTGAGAGAGACCAAAGGTAGTCGAGAATATTAGCCACTGGACATGACAGAGGGTCCAGGCCCTTGCCCTGACACCAAATGGAAAACCTTTTCCATTTGAAGGCATAACATTTCCTGGTCGATTCCTTTCTGGATGCCTCCACCACGGTGTAGACATCTTCAGAAAGACACAAAACCTGGAACTCTAGCTGCTCAGGTACCAGGCTGTGAGGTGCAGGGATTGAAGGTCCGGATGGAATACCTTCCTCTGACTGAGTGATATTAGGTCCGGGCATGTGCAAAGCCGGTCCGGGGGCCTGCAGCTGAGGCTGAGGAGATCTGGATACCAGAACTGACACGGCCAGTCTGGGGCTACCAGAATCATCTTCACCTTGTCCCTCCTCACCTTGAGAAGCACCTTGTGGATCAAGGGAAATGGAGGCAAGGCGTAGAGGAGGCCTGGGGTTCACGGCCTCAAGAAGGCATCCCCCTGCAGTGAGCCCTGCTGGGGGGGAGGGCATGAAACAGTCACAGCTTGGTGTTTTCCCTGGAGGCAAACAGGGCCACCATCGGTTTGCCCCAACGGAAGAACAGTTTGTAAGCTACCTCTAGATAGAGAGACCACTCATGGGATGTCTGGCCTATGCGGCTGAGAGCATCCGCCAGATGGTTTGAGGCTCCTGCCACATGGATGGCTAGGAGATCTGCCTCCAATCGGCTCACAAGGGTCCAGATGCGGAGCGCCTCCTTGCACAGCAGTCGGGAGTGCGTTCCGCTCTGTTTGTTGAGGCAGTACATGGTCGTGGTATTGTCCGTCTGGACTTGAACCACTTGACCCCGGGGCTGAGGAGCGAAAGCTGACAGTGCCAGTCTGACTGCTCTGAGCTCCAACAAGTTGATGTGGCATCGGGACACCTCGGGGGTCCAGAGCCCGTGGGCCCTGTCATTCCCCATGTGGGCTCCCCAGCCCATGAGAGAGGCATTGGTCGTGAGGACAACCGTTGGCTTGGGGTGGACAAATGGGATCCCTTCCTGCAACCAGTCTGGGACGGTCCACCACTGGAGAGCGTCCCACATCTTCTGGGTTACAGTGATCAGCTGGTCGAAATGACCATGGCGCTGAGTCCACTGGGCAGCCAGCTCCCATTGGAGGGGGCGCATGTGCAACTGGGCCCAACGGACCACTGAGGTGCATGCCAACATGTAACCCAGAAGGCACAGAAAGTCCCAGGCAGGGCACAAGTGCCCAACCAGAAATGATTGGGTAAAGGAGGAGAGAACCTCCGCCCTGTCCGCTGGGAGCTGAGCTCTGGCTTGACAAGAGTCGAGCTCTGCCCCGATGAAACCCATCACCTGAGAAGGCATGAGTTTCAACTTGGTCTTGTTGATCAGGAGGCCAAGGAGAGAGCAGGTCTGGAGGGCCAGGTCCCTGGACCTCTCCACCTCCTGGTGGGTGGAACCTGCTAGGAGCCAATCGTCGAGGTAGGGGTAAATTCTGACCCCCCCTCGACGCCGGAGATGGGCCTCCACCATTGCAATGCATTTGGTGAAGACCCGTGGGGCCGATGACAGGCCAAATGGCATGGCTTGGAACTTGTACAGGGTCCCTTCGACCCTGAAGTGGAGGAACCACTGATGGGATGGACAGATTGGGACATGAGAGAATGCATCCTGCAGATCCAGTGAACAGAACCATGTGTTTCGCTCCAAGGATGGTATGATCTGGGACAGAGTGAACATCCGTAAGGTGCGTGACCTGAGATATTGATTCAGGTCGTACAGATCTAGAATGGGGCACCAGCCCCCTGTCCACTAGGGAACCAGGAAGTACCTGGAGACAAAGCCTGGGTCTGCTGGAGGATCCACCACTGGAACTACTGCCTCCTTGAGGAGGAGCTGAGTGATGTTGTCTCGAACAGCCGACTGGGTCTGAGTGGATACTCTTTCCTCCCGAGGGGTGCGGGCTCAGCTTGGAGGGTACTGCTCGAATTCCAGAGGCAGTCCCTGATCAACCACTTCGAGAACCCACCTGTCTGAAGTGACAACGGACCAGGCAGAAAGGAAGTGGCAGAGCCGGACCCCCACGGGAGGACCCAGAGCTGGTGTGATGGGAGAGGGAGTAGCAACCCCCTCCCCGTCACTAAGCAGGTTTGGAGGAGGAGGAGGCTCCAGGACCTGAGCCTTGGCCTCCTTTGCGAGCCTGTTGGGGTCCGGGCTTGGGCCGAGGGTGCCAAGCTTGAGCCTGCTGCTGATGCTGGTGCTGCTGTCCACCTTGAAAGGAGGACTGCTGAGCCGCAGGGGAAGAGTGCTGAAAAGGCTTCTTCTTTTTCTTCTGTTGGTTCTTGCCCGAAGAACCCTTGGCAGAAGTCACGTCCAAGGTGGCACTGGACTGCTTAATGCACTGAAGGTGACCGGTCACTCCTGGGCCAAACAAGTTGGTCCCAAGGAAGGGCACATCAGCTACTTTGTGCTGGGTATCTGCCAGAAAAGAGGGGAGCCTCAGCCAAGCCCTGCGACGAGAGGCAACTGCAGCAGCCACCAAACGGGCACAAGAATCCCCAATGTCTAGGGCCATGTTTGGCGACAGCTCGGCCCTGATCCTGGACTTGCTTGACTGTGGTCTGCATATCCATGGGGAGATGTGGTAGGACTTCTTCTAGCGACCCTAGAAGGGCGTGAGAGAAGTGTGCCATGATGACAGCCGAACTTGCCTGACGAAGGCCCAAGAATGAAGCCGCTTAGACCTTCCTGGCTGAATGGTCCAAAAGCCTGGACTCTTTATCAGGAGGTCGGTCAGTGTCAGCAGAACTGCCAGTAAGCCTGAACACAGAGGCGGTCACCAGGCTCTCAGCCGAAGGGTGCTCTGTGAACCCCGCAAGGAACCCCATGGGCACCGCATACTTGCGAGCCATGCGGGTAGATGGTGCTGGGCAGGAGGCAGATCACTGCCAAAGTTCTAGGGCTGGGCCAACAATGGCCTCAGCCACAGGAAAGGCCTCCGTCGAGGTATCCCCTCTCTTAAGGATGTCCGTAAGAGGGTACTCCGCCTTTTTCTGGATTGGCTCCAGGGGCATCCCTGTAGATTCAGAGATGAGGCAAAGGATCCCTTGAACAGACGAGGGACCTTCCTCCGTCTCTATGCCAACAGATGACTCATCATCCCCTGGATGTGAGTGCAGGCCGGTGACGTCCGAATTGGAAGAATCTGGGTATAAGGGCCTGCCGCCCAGGTCGCTCTCGACCCGCCGAGGGCGGTCCGTGGTGACCGTGGCCAACAAATGCCAGGGAAGCCCGGTGTCTGGTCTGTCTCCTTTGGAAGGAGCCCCTCCCACAGGTTGTTTGGTCGGTGGTTCAACCACGATCGGTGTTGAGGACGAATTAGAGGTTTTACCAGCTCTGCAGGCTGGGGACCCGTTTTAATCAGCTCCGATAAGAGTCGGCTTCTGCCTAGGAGGTGAAAGCCAAGTAATGGCCGGGATGGAAACCGGAGTCGGCTTCTGCCCGGTCAAAATCAGCTGCTGCCACATGAGGTCCTCGTAGCGCTGATGGAGTTTCTGCCGGAGCCTCTTCTTATCCGAGGAGGACAAGGACGACCGATGGTGCTGCCTCTTTTTAGAGCGTTTATGGCTCTTCCTCGGCCTGTCGGTCGAGGGGGTCTGAGACCTCAATCAAGATAGGGCGGGCCGACTCGGTCGCTCAGGAGACACCGGCAGGACCAGTGATTTCCTGGGATCAGGGACCACATCTTTGACTGGAGTCCCAGCAGGCTGGGTCTTGTCATCTGGAAAGACCAGATTAGGTGTTCGATTGAGGAAATCATTGACCAGAGTCGGCGACATTGGATCGATCACGATCTCAACCTCGTCAACAGATAATTTGGTCGACTGGCAAGATGGCAAAGCCGATAAACCAGCGTCCGAAGAAGCGATCGCAACTGAAGTTGAGACCGCATGCTCTCAAGACCAAGATCTCTCCTGCTCCCAAGAGCGTCTCCGTTGAGACTAAGATGCACCCGGGTCCTTCTCCCACTTACGGGATCGAGAGGAGTGTGAGCCCGCAGGTGCCTCTCTCTTGGTTGGGAGAGACTGGCACAACTCCCGGAAGGAACCTTATTCTACTGACTACCTTTCCATCCCAACTTCCATCCTTAGAAGGTGGAACCCAGGTTGAGTGGAACAAAAAAGCTCCAAGAGGAATTCGCCACATGAGCCGCTTCCTCCTCAAACACTTGCATGTGCTCCAACTGCTCAGAGGAACCCGCAGCCGTGGAAACCACCCACCGGGCCTCTTTGGATTTCACTAGAGTATTCCTCTTCTCTGGCCTCCCCAGCTTCAGGTGTGCGAGACGATCATCAAGAACGTTGGGATGGAAAGGCAAACATAGACTGCACAAAGAGGTGTTATGGTCGACACTGAGGCAGTAAATGCATGCGGTGTGGGGATCGGTGCACGACATCTTCTGGCCGCAAGGGCACCAACGAAATCCAGGGAAAGACTTGTCTTCCATGATCGAAGCGTCAAACTTGCAATCGCTAACTTGAGAGATGTGAATTTTCGGTAATACCGAAGGTCTGAAAGCCAGGGCCTACGAAATGCTTGAGCACGAGGGAGGCAACCTGAATCTTCCAGTGGAAAGGAAGATCTGGCGTCATGGGTGGAGCCCGCTTGAAGACTTCCGGTGAGATTTAAAGCAGAAGGGGACATGCCAACGAGTGTGGATGAACAACATATCCACGATCCTAGAACTGTACTTCCAAAATCAGGCAAGGACCCCGCACAGTGTTTTTCATACCACCCTATATCCTCCGTCTTTATGCCAATGGATGACTCATCATCCCCTGGATGTGAGTGCAGGCCAGCGACGTCCGAATCGGAAGAATCCGGGTATAAGGGCCTGCCGCCCAGGTCGCTCTCGACCCACCGAGGGCGGTCCAGGGTGATTCCCTATCTCCCCCAATCAGATGTTCACTATTTTTCCTAAAATTAGAAATACTGCAGATTATCATGATAATCAATATATCATGATAGTTTTACACAAACATCATAATACTTAAAAAAATGTATATAGTGACATCCCCATCTCCACGCCCTCCCCCACGTGAGCCCCGCTTGGTAGCCATTGAGAAAGTCAAGACTCGGGGGTTCCTTGTGGAACAGCTCCCATGACCCTCTGCCACCAGGGGACAGCCATTCTGCGGGGACATCAAGAGGAGCTGTTCTCCCTGGAGAGAAGAACTGGCCCTGGGGACTGCTGATACAGTTAATTTGAGAGAGAGAGAGAGCGAGAGAGACAGAGAGAGAGAGAGCTTTTCCTCTGTAACCTTCATGCTCACATCTAACAGATGCTGTGTTACAGTGTTGCACAGCAATAGCTGTTGATTACAATTACTAAAAATGCACGCTGTTGGCTGCAATAATGTAGTTAACTGCTGCAAATGCCTACGTCTGATAGTTCAGTAGCACGGTTTCTGGAGCAGAAGCCAAGCAATACCACCTCACATCTGGCTTGAGCCTAATACAGTGCAGGGGCTATCCATGACATACAGTATGGTCTCGCAGCAGAACATGTCCTCCTTGTAGCACAAACAAAAGGAGTGAAAATCCTTCCTAGGGTCACTGCGAGGAATACGCCACACAGAAATGAAAAGAAATAAATGAACTGTGCGTCCAGAAACAAAGACAGCTAACTCAGCTATACAATGGCACAAATGTATTTATTTATTCATTTATTTGAAGTTTAACGTGTATAATCGGTACTGGTCCCTGGGATGCCCTGGTGTTACGATATTACCACCCTTCGGTGTGCGAGAGTGGCTTCCTGCAGGAATTTGGGGAGGTTGTTACCAGCCTGACACTGGAACACCCTAGGTGGCTGGTATTGGCTGAGTTCAATGTCTGGGTTAATGACAACTCCCTTGTGCACAGCAATTCCTGTAACAGATGAATATGTTGGGCTTCACACAGGTAGTTACCTCTGTGACTCACCAGTTAGGCCAAGCCTTGGATCTGGTTTCCTCATTGGAGTTTGACGTATCTAAATTTGGGGTTGATCTGACTGCATGGTTGGATTATCATACTGTGAGTTTTCTCACCCCCCCAACCCCACCTCCGTGGAGTTAGTTCAATACTGACCTTTACATAATCTTTCATATGAGATGTTACACTTGTTCTCCAAGATTCTGCCAGAGTGGTCTGTTTTATATGCCTGCAACAGTCCTATTTTAACATTGTGAATTATTTCCCTATATTCCATTGTTTTCTGCTGCGTAGTAAAGGCACACCAGGCCTGCCACAAATAATATTTTAGCAAGGCAAAAAGAAGCCAAACAGTGCCTTAATGATATTTGCCCATCTAGGACAAATAATTCCTAAAACTAATTACTCATAACCCAAGGATTTAAAATATGGTGCCTGCCAACCTGAAGCTAAGGTATCCCAAAATCCCCAAACATATGGACATTGAAATATAAATGTTCTTGGGTTTATTCCCCCACACACACACGCAGTTTGGTCTAGGGCAATTTCTTGTCATTTATACTTTTATGCTTGTGAGAGTTTTTCACACCTAATCTGCCAGGGCCACATCCCACATATAGATGAGGAGTCTCTTATCTTGTAATAATTCCAATACCATTCCTCTCTGGTGGGGGGGGGGGGACACCTATAGAAGTCTACCTCAGGTTCCAAGGTTCCACTATACGGTACAAAATAGTATCATATACTGTAGTTTTCTTCGCGAAAACTATTGCACCTGGACATATGAAACTCACCAGCCCCTCAGTTTCTTTAAGGTATCTGAAAAATAATCCGGAAAAACTTGTTAAGGGGATCTGGGAAAGTGAATAGCTCCTGACAGCCACAAGAGGGATATCCTATCAAGCTACTGTTGATGGGGGACCTGAATATGTCAGATGTTAACTGTACAACATGGACTGCAGCCACATCCAAGAGCAGGGTCATTCTCGATGCCCTACAGGGGGCATGCCTTAGACAGCTAGTGGTGGAACCCACTCGGGAGGGAGCAATATTAGACCTCGTACTCTCAAATGGAGAGAGGATCACAAATTTAGAAGTCAGTAGACATCTGGGAATGAGCGGCCACTGCACAGTGTGCTGCACAATAAACACAACCATGGAGACAAGCCATACAAAGACAAGGATACTGGACTTTAGAAGGGCTGACTTTGGCATAATGGGTGAATACATGAGGAATGCATTAGCAAATGGCCAGAAAGGAGGGGTGGAAGAACAATGGAGAAAAATCAAAACTGCCATCGTGGAGGCAACAAGCCTTTGTGTGAAACAAATAAAGAAAACAAAGCGGAATAAAAACCACTATGATTCTCAAAGAGGTGTCAGGAAGGTTAAGGAGAAAAGGCTGCATTCAAAAAGTATAAGGAATCACAGAAGGAGCACGACAGGAATTGTATCAATTAAAGAAGAAAGAAGTGGGAAGGCAGTCAGAAAAGCAAAGGCCCAAACCGAGGAAAGGATAGCCAACTCAGTTAAGGGGGGGGGGGATAAAACCTTTTATAGGTACATTAGGGAGCACAGAAAGGTTAAGGGAGGGATAGTAAAGATTAATAAATGAGAGGGGAGGTGGGCAGAGGGAGACAGTGAAAAGGCAGAGATATTGAATGAATACTTTTGCTCAGTATTCACAAAAGAAGAAGAGGAGAAGTCACCTAAACCAAACAGTAGAAGCACTCTGGGTAGTGGGGTTGATGCCAGTTCATTTACAGAAGAAAGAGTCCTGAAAGAACTCCTAAAACTCAAGGTGGACAAAGTAATGGGGCCCGATGGGATTCACCCTAGAATCCTAAAAGAGCTAAGGGAGGACACCACTAACCACACTTTTTAACAAATCATGGGAAGATGGGGTGGTACCTGAGGACTGGAGGAGGGTAGATGTGATTCCCCTTCACAAAAGTGGGAGCAAGGCAGAAGCAGAAAACTACAGAACTGTTAGTTTGACCTCAGTGGTGGGGAAAATGATGGAATCACTTCTGAAAGAAAGAATTGTTCAGTACCTAGAGGCCAGCGGGGCACAGGACCCAAAGCAGCATGGATTCACAGCAGGAAGGTCATGTCAGACGAATCTAATCGATTTCTTTGACTGGGTGGCCAAAGTAATAGATCAGGGAGGGGCTGTGGATATGGCCTACCTAGACTTTACAAGGCATTTGACACAGTCCCACACAAAAGATTAATAATCAAGTTAGCCAGCCTGGGAGTGGGTCCTGGGTAGCAAACTGGCTGCACAACAGGACACAGAAGGTAATAGTGAATGGAACACATTCTGAAGAAAGGGGGGTTACTAGTGGAGTACCTCAGGGCTCAGTACTGGGTTCAGTCCTCTTTAACGTCTTTATAGGTGACATTGCAGAGGGTCTGGAAGGAAAGGTATGCCTCTTTGCAGATGACACAAAGATCTGTAACAGAGTTGATACACAAGGCGAGGTAGAAAGGATGAGAAGGGACTTGGCAAGGTTGGAGGAATGGTCAGACATATGGCAACTTAGATTCAATGCAAAGAAGTGCAAAGTAATGCACCTTAGAAATAAAAATCCAGGAGAAGAGTACACAATAGCAGGGGAGGTACTAACGACAACAATAATGGAAAGGGATCTGGGTGTAGTCATATCAGATGACCTAAAGGTGGGTAAGCAATGTGAGAAGTCAGTAAGGAGAGCCAGGGGAATACTAGGATGCATAGGGAGGGGCATCACAAGTAGAAAAAGGGAAGTGGTTATCCCTCTGTACAGACAGTTGGTGAGACCCCATCTGGAGTACTGCGTGCAGTTTTGGAGACCTCATCTACACAAGGACAGAGACAGGATGGAAGCAGTCAGAGGAGGGCAACCAAAATAGTGCAGGGTCTACATCAGAAACCATATGAAGAGAGACTGAGAGAGCTTAATATGTATACCCTTGATGAAAGGAGGGACGGGGGACATGATAGAAACTTTTAAGTACCTCAAGGGAATCAACAAAGTCCAGGAGGGTAGCATCTTTCAGAAAAAGAGATGTGTAAGAACAAGGGGCACAATTTAAAGTTAGAGGGGGGACAGCTCAGGGGTAAGTAAATAAGTAAGTAAAATTTATTTTTTAAGCGCTTTTCAAAAACCAAAGCGCTGTACAAGTGAACAGACATTAAATTACAAACTATAACAATAACAACAATAATAACAATAAAATCACAGTAAAAATCACTCTCCATACGCTTTCAGGAATAAATAAGTTTTTAACTCTGACTTAAAACTCTCGACGGTCAGGCAGCTTCGTATCCGACGAGGTAGAGAATTCCACAGGGTGGGGGCAGCGTAAGAAAATGCAAGTGCCCCAGATGTTTTTAAAGACCCTGAGAATCTCTAGCAATCCCTCGTCGGTGGATCGGAGTGAACGAGAGGGACAGTAGGGAGTAAGGAGATCTTGTAGGTACTGCGGTCCCTGTTCATGTAGGGCTTTGTAGGCCAGTAACCCGACCTTGAAGGTGATCCGCCACTGAACCGGCAGCCAGTGCAGTCCGCGTAGCACAGGCATAATATGACTGCTTCTGGATGTCCCAGTCAAAAGTCTGGCTGCTGCGTTCTGCACCAGCTGCAAGCGGCGGGTAATGTGAGGAAATTCTTTTTCACGGAGAGAGTGATGGATGCATGGAACCGCCTTCCTGGAGAGGTTGAGGGGTCTAAAACAGTGGGGGAATGCAAACATGCATGGGACAGACATAAGGCAATTATAGTGGGGGGGGTTACAGGAAGTAGGCTGTTGGTTAACTAGAATCTGCAGCTTATCCAATAGGTAGGGAAATGGGCAGACTGGGTGGGCCAAGTGGTCCTTATCTGCCGTCAAAGTCTATGTTTCTATGTCTCCATTCCTTTACCAAAGAAACCCATATCTTAGGTTTATTCTCCATGGCATACCCAAAGTTCCCAGCAATGAAGATACTATAAAAGAAAATTAAAGGGTGAACCATCCTACCCCCCCATTTTCATCCTTATAGGTCATATCCCTTTTATAGAATTGAGACAGCTCCCCCCAAACTGTCTCAAAAAATATATGAAACATGGATCCTAGGGCAGATAGTGATGATCCAAGCCAGATAGTGATGATCCAAGCCAGATAGTGATGGATCCTTGTAAAAGATAAAGCTTGTATTGAAGAAAAAAAAAAAAAAGAAAGAAAAACATTTATGTACTCTCCCCTCTGTGTGCTTTGTCTGTCTTTGCATTAATTTATTCAGTCTGTTGCAACAGCGTTTCTTTATTAAATATACTTGTGTTTATATTCTCAGGCTGGCCACCTGTAGAATTATTAACCGTTTATTTTCACCCTTGTATGTCTCTTTGACTTTCTATATGTTACATATATGTTACATGTCGTTGTTCTGTGTTGTCTCTTCCCGAGGATGTTTAAATCCCAATCGTTTGATGCTGTGCCCAGTTAGAAAAAAATGGTAAAATGAAATAGATTCTGGAAAGTTAAAAGAATCTCGCAGACTAGGACTTATTTTTGTATTAGAGAAAATACCATTGGAGCAGTCATTAAACGTCCTTCCTGTTTGTAAACCCTGGCGTATTTAGTAAAGTAGAAAAATAAATAAACTCGTTGCTAAAATCACAAAGTTACTCCTTAAATAGTTGGAGAATCTGTCAGACAGTGTTTAAGCTGCCGAATGAAGTTGTGAACAAGAGATTACCTTCATTGAACACGCGTAACGCCTTTCCTCGAATGTGCGCATCGCCCGCAAGCACCCTTTCCTTCAAAGCGCCAAATCCAAGTTCTCTGTTAAATTGCGAATATGCTGGGACTCTAGATATCACACTAAGTAAAATGCTGTAAAAAGTATTTGAATTTGTGTTACAAAGATAAAACGAACCTCTCTCATGGTTTTCAGACCTTATCATTGAGGATGTTGCTATATCGCCTGCAGCTCTGTATTAAGAGCTGGCGGCCACTTCCTAAAGCTTTTATAGACTCAAAGTAGGGAGGTGCTTCCCATGAATTGTAATGATTATTATTTTATTCCAGGCTTCTAGAAATTGGAAAAGCAGGGATACAAAGTTTGCTATGTACAGGAGAAAATATATTTTGTGCAAAACATGAAAATACTTGCTGGAAGAAAAGAAATGCTTTCTGGTAAAAGTATAGGAGGGTTTTGCTGTCACATGACTTGGACGGTATATATTCGATGAACCTGGCCTTGAAGATCAGATGTGTTAGGAGGCTCAGTTGCATACTGACCTCCAGGAACTTCACTAGCCATTCTAGTGTTATTTCTTTAAGTTATTGTTATTGTAAGGCATTTTGCCTGTAGTTTCTTTATTTTTTTATACTGACCAGTGTTCCTGTTCTACTTAAAGCTGGTAATAAAAATATTTATTTTTGGATCTGGCATGAAAACCTGAGTATGCATCCTCCTTGGAAACCCACACTTCACAATCCTGGTTAGGATTCAGGTATCCTAGTTAGGATCCATGGATCCTAGGGCAGATAGTTAGGATCCAGGGCCAGATGGTGATGGATCCTGGTTAGGATCCAGGTATCCTAGTTAGGATCCACGGATCCTAGGGCAGATAGTGAGGATCCTGGTTAGGATCCAGGTATATTAGTTAGCATCCACGGATCCTAGGGCAGATAGTGAGGATCCTGGTTAGGATCCAGGTATATTAGTTAGAATCTACGGATCCTAGGGCAGATATTTAGGATCCAGGGCCAGATAGTGATAGATCCTGGTTAGGATCCCGGTATCCTAGTTAGGATCCATGGATCCTAGGGCAGATAGTTAGGATCCGGTACCAAATAGCGATGGATCCTGCTTAGGATCCAGGTATCCTAGTTAGGATCCACGGATCCTAGGGCAGATAGTTAGGATCCGGGGCTAGATAGTGATGGAATCTGGTTAGGATCCAGGTATATTAGTTAGGATCCACAGATCCTAGGGCAGATAGTGAGACTCCAGGGCCGGATAGTGATGGATCCTGTTAGGATCCAGGTATCCTAGTTAGGATCCATGGATTCTAGGACAGATAGTTAGGATCGAGAGTCAGACAGTGATGGATCCTAGTTAGGATCCAGGTATCCTAGTTCAGATCCATGGATCCTGGGGCAGATAGTTAGGATCCAGGGCCAGATAATAATGAATCCTGGTTAGGATCCGACGGCCAGATCCACAGGCAGATAGTGGAAGTATCCGGCAGATCCACTATCCTGCCAAAAAGGGCAGGTATCTGTGGATCCGGATTTGTCTGGATCCATCTGAGCAACACTAATCTAGACACAGCACATTTAAAACAGGGCTTCAAGGGCACCCTTGCCTAACTCCTTGCACTACTGAGACAGGTGTACCTTTCCAACTGTTAACTACTGGGATAACTGTAGCCCCTTTATACAGTAAGGAAATCCACTTCTGAAAGACAAGAGGAAGGTTATCTGAGATAGTTGGGAGGAACATAAGACTGAAACTGAGTAGGATGTTCCACTACACTTGACATCCTAAGCATCAGTATTTTAGTGAGAATTTTAACGTCCATGCAGCAGACTCAGTGGTCTCCAACTGTTCATGTTCCCCTTACTCCCTTTCTTAAATACCATAAGTGCCTCTGACATACTACTTGGAATGGTTCCAAGGTCTAAAGTTTGATTAGATTTCTGCTAAAACAGGGTTCGGTTGTTCTGTAAATGCTGGGGCTGGCAGTACAGCCTAGAGGTTAGAGTAACAAGCTACGAATGAGCTTGGTACATCCAGCTGACCTGAGTTTGATTCCCACAACCTCCAATTGCATAATGTGGGACTCTGAGTAAGTCGCTCAACCTCCCCAGTGCTCCCGGGTCACCCCAGAAAACAGGCACTTGTGCCTAATGGGCCTTACCCAATAACCAAAGAATAACAAAAAAAAGCTTTACAATGCCCTGAAGATAAACCATCCAGGCATGGTGCGGTATTGCTTTTAAATATAGAACGGCTTTGGATACTTTTTCAACAGAAATAGGAAGGCATAGGGTATGCTGAAGTGAGTCCGGCAACTGGGAGGGTGGACTAGCTCCCCAACATTTTTCAAGTTCTGAGTGTGTATGTTAGTACTAAAGGAGTTCTGTATGTACTTATCCACTGCCTGGAGAAGTCCCTGGGTATCAAAGATTTCCTTATCATCATCAGGTAATGTGACCACTAATCTATGCTCCGTCCTATTCTGGCATTCTTTAAACTGGTCATAAGTACGTTTTGTACTCCTCTGTGTACCAAACTGTATTTCCTTTTTCAGGGAGGAGGCCATATCATACTGCAGTTTCCTTATTCATAGCCAAATATTCTTGTCCAAGTATGAAGATTTATAATATAAAGATGCTAAAATGAACTTACAGAGTTGGGTTCTCTTTTGTGCAATACAGAACTGTTCGTAAAAAGTTTTAAACATCTCCTTTGTATCCTGCCCCCAACTTAGCATTCAATCATACATCGGCAATACTAAAAGTCTAGCCTTAACAAATCATTGTTTCAGCTGAAGAGTGGTATCAGTCAGCACACTTTCATTAAGCTTCCACCAACCGGTTCCCTTACAGGGAGTAGCTGAGAGTGGAAAGGTATGCGTGAGGCAAAATTTCAGTAGGAATAGCTGTGGCAGCATTATTATTAGCTGCATGAGGTATAAAAAATGAAAAATACATACTCACCATAATTCTTTATCATCTAGGAATATCTTCACCATAGAGTCACACTTGTGGGGTCTTAACTGTTGGTGCTAGGACCCTGCGGGAGCCAGACCTTTTCAGGAGGGCTGGCACTGAGGCAAGCTGTGCACAAGCACGGCAACATGAGAGGGAGCTCACAGAGCAAAGTTACCTCGGCATCAGCCCTCAACCACCTCGGTACTTTTTTTACTGAGAAGGTGCAGCATAACCTAACAAGTACTTATACACTTAACCTAAGGGCATAAGACAGCCTTGGTGACCTGGGTAAGAAGGGTCAACAAAACAGTAACACAGTGTCTTGACAGCCCAAACTAAGAACAAGGGGTGAAGACCAATAAAACATATTGAAGAAAGTCTGGGAAATGGTGGGTGGACGTGTGAATCAATGGTGAAGATATTCCTACAAGATCAAGAATTACGGTGAGTACATAATTTTCATGCCTTCCAGAAGTCAATCTTCATCACTGATTCACACTAGTGGGTCAGAGTACCAAGCTCAGACAAAATCCCCCGCACTAGGGAGGTAGGAGCCAAGGGCTCACTGAGGACAAAAAGATGCAGGATAGTCCTGCCAAAGGTGGCATGCTGCCTGGCATGGACATCCAGGGCATAGTGCTTAAAAAAAAGGTGCATTGTGCTCCAAGTTGCAGCTGTGCACATATCACTGACTGGTACAGAGTGGATCTCTGCCACGGATGTGCCAACTGCTCTGGAGGACTGGGCACGTACCTGGCCATCCAGCTTGACCTGCGCCATGGCACAGCAGTGGTGTAGACAGCTCACAGTCCAGGCAGAAATGCACTTGATTATAACAGGATGTCCCTTTTGATTAGGATCTAAGGAGACAAACAGCTATTTGGACTGCCTGAAGTCCTTAGTACTCTCCAGGTAAAAAGTAAGGACCCTCTTAACAGCCAGAGAATGGCATGTGTGCGCTCCTGCATTCTGGAAGTTGACAAAGTAAGTAGACAGCACAAGTGGCTGATTTAGATGGAACTCTGATACTACTTTAGGAAGAACTTAGGGTGTGTGGAGAACAACCTTGTTCTTGTGGAAAACAGTATACGGAGGATCTGTGACCAAGGCATGGATTTCAGACACTCTGCATGCAGAAGTGATGGCCACTAGAAAAACTGCTTTCCACGTTAACAATTTCAGCTCACAAGTTGCAAGGGGCTCAAAAGGCTTGCAGCAGAGCACAGCCAGCACAAGCACAAGGTTGATATCCCAGGCAGCCACTAGCTTCCTGACTGGAGGCCTTGTGTGTAAAATGCCCTTAAGGAACCTCTTGATGAGCAGCAGCTGTGCCAGATGGAGGAGTACCGAAGGGCTCAGCGTATGCAAAAATAGCACACAAGTGATCCTCAACTGTAGAATACTGTAGACCAGCATCAGAAAGTCCCAGCAAATGCTACAGAACCTTGTCAGTTGGGCACCCAAAGGGGTCCATGTGGGTTTTGGAACACCAGATGGAAAATCTTTTCCATTTGACGGTGTAAGTCTTCCTAGTGGAAGGTTTATGGGGCCCACAAGTATTTTAGAGACCCTCTGAGATACCTTGTACTTGTTCATTTCTATCTCTTCAGGAGCTAGGCCTGAAGGTGAAGGAAGCACAGATTGGGAAGGACCAGATGACCCTGAGTCAGTAAGTCTGTCCCAAGTGGAAGGATCCTCGGTGTGATGACTGACAGTCTGTTCAGAGGAAACAATATATGTCGAGTCCACCAGAGGGCAATTACAATCATCTTGCCCCTGTGCGCCTCTTGCTTGAGCAATACCCTCTGCACTAGGGGGACTAGAGGGAATACATATAGACAAAGATTTTGTTGTTGCAGTCTGAATACATCCTAACAGAAAATGCCATGTCCTGGATTTGTGGAGCAGAATCGAGGTAATTTGGCATTGAGTGGGGATGCAAAAAGGTCACATCTGGGGTGTCCCTCTTGTTGAACAGCAATCTCATGACATCTGAAGCTAGTGATCACTTGTGAGGATCAGCCTCTGTTTGGTTGAGCTTGTCTGCCAGAGTATTCTGGATTTCTGGCAGATAAATGGCTTGGAGCAGGATCCCGTGCTCCAAGTACCATTCCCACACTCACAACACCTCCCTGCAGAGAGGGTTAGAGTGCGCTCCTTCTTGTTTGTTTGTTGATGTAATACATCACAGACTTGCTGTCTGTCTGTCTGGAGGAGGACTGTTTTATGGCTGACGAGATCCCTTAGGGCTGGCAGGCCATACAAAACAGCTTGCATCTCCAACATACCGATGTGAAGATGAGTCTCTGATGAGTCCCAGACACATTGTGTTTGGAGACCCTGACAGTGGGCCCCCACCCCAACAGGGAGGAGTAACCTCAGGTTACTCTGTGGGGAGAGTAACCTGAGGTTCCAGTTGGGAGAAGGGAAAGCCCTGGTGGAGACCGTCCTCCACTGACCACCATGTGAGTGACTGAACCAGGGGCTTAGTCACCTTAACAGGGTAGGTCTGAGGATGCGACGCTTGTGACCACTGTGCACAGAACATCCACTTATTCGTTCTTATGTGCAACCATGTCAGAGACACTGTGAACACTGAGAAGGCTATCAGACCCAGCATGCATTGCATGGAGTGAGCTTGAACAGATTTGCTCTCCATTATGTAATATGCCATCTGCAAGATTGCCTGCATTCTGCTCTCTGAAAGGAAGGCCAGGGCCTTGGTCATATCCAGAAGAGCTCCTATGAACAGCAGCCGTTGTGAGGGCTGGAGCAGTACCCCCAAGGAGGTAAGGAACTTAGTGGCTGTGGCCACTGCCAGCTCTGTCTCCTGGCTGGATGGATTGCCCATCAGCCAATTGTCTAGGTAAGGGTAAACCTGGAGTTCCAGTTTTCTCATGTGCACTGCGAGTACTGCAAAGCACTTTGTAAAGAACTGAGGCACCAAGGACAGCCCAAATAGCAGGACTCTGAACTGGTAATGCTGTCACAGCATAACGAACCAAAGGTATCTGTGGTGGCTGGGGTGCACCAGTATGTGCTGGTATGCATCCTGCATATCCAGGAAAGCTAATCAATCTTGGGGTTTCAGGAAGGGAAGCAGAGACCCCAGTGAAATAATTTTGAAATGTTCTTGGTCTATGAACTTGTTCCGATTTTTGGGGTCAAGAATGGGATGCATGCCCCCTGATTTCTTTGGTACTAAAAAGTAATGAGAATAGATGCCTGTGTTTCTTTCTGACTCTGGCACTATTTCCACTACCCTGTTGCTCAGAAGGCCCACAGACTCATGTGCCAGACCCTCATCACGTGGGCACCTCTCCCAGATGATCCTGAGGACCCACCTGTCCATCGTAATGGACTCCCACTGACAGTAAAACCAGGTGTCTGCCCCCCCCAAAAGTGGGAAGAAGAGGTCTGCCTCGGGCAGCTGAGGCAGAACCAAGGCTGGAGTTTCAGAGGGTGGCACTGGGTGCTTTCCATGTCTGTGCCTTCAGCTGTACTTTTTTTGTGAAGCTGGGGAGGCTGAGATTTGTTTTGGACTCTCCTGCCTTTTCTATGAAAGAACTGTCGGTTCTGAAAAAAAACATGTCCTTCTTCCTTCTGAGGGTTAGCAGGAACTGGCCTGGAAGTCTTAAGGGTCATTCTAGTTTTCTGCAACGCCTCAAGAGACTTTTCTACCTACTGTTCAAACAGGTAAGTGCCATCAAAGGGAATGTTCATAACATGTTGTTGGACATCCTGAGAAAAGCCAGCAGTACAAAGCCAGGAATGCTTTCTGATACAGATGGCTGCAGCAGCAGGAGGTAATATCAAAAGCATCCATAGCAGCTTTGAGCTGATGACTGTTAGACTCAATTCCATGTGTGGCAGTCAGCACAATCTTTTGTTTAGTTTCAGACTAGGAGGCAGTATAGCGCAGTGGTCTAAGGCTCTGAGCTGCAAATCTGGTGATATCTAGCAGACCAGATCTGGGTTTGAATCCCACAGCTTCTACTTGCATACTGTGTGACCCTGAGCAAGTCACTTAATCTCCTTGTGCTCCCAGGTTGCTCTTGTAAAAAAGCTTTCAGCTTAGTGTGCTATACCTGGTTAAACAACTAAATTAAAAAAAGAATATGGTAGGAACTCAGCCAGAAATGTAAGCAAGCTCCAAGAGGTGTACTCATATTTGGACAAATGCCCTTGGCATAGGTGCTGTGTTGTATGGCCAGCAATATTTTCTGATGTGGGCCCAACCCCAGCAATATTTGGGAACCATTTTCTTTATTTTCTTTGTTCTGCCCCCGTGGCAATACTGGTATAGTTTAAATTTGCACTGCTCCCAACCCCACCCCCTCGTGATCCTGACCCTAGTAGTAGTAGTAAAAAGTTTATTTCTGATATCAGAAACAGGATAAAACCCAATTTAGCATCAGCTAATTTACAATGGGGTCCTACTGTACAAAGAACATCAGTTTCATTTTAAGAAAATACAAATACGTACATTATACATACAAGCAACACAATACATACATAAACAAGAAAAGAAAGAAAAATAAAAGTTACAACAATATATCATATGTGCAAGTGTCTCAAGTACAACAAGTTTTTAAGGACATTGCTTCTTTTACAAGCCATCGTCCTTGGCTTAAATCATTGGTCTGACAGCAAAATCCCTTGACATGCATGCACCCAAAGAAGACAGCAA
Source organism: Neoceratodus forsteri (assembly GCA_016271365.2). Lineage (NCBI taxonomy): Eukaryota > Metazoa > Chordata > Ceratodontiformes > Ceratodontidae > Neoceratodus > Neoceratodus forsteri. Next base: position 6,962,659 of record JADMNL010000040.1, read on the forward strand.
GCATCCTGACTGGGTGGCAGGAAGGCTTAAAATGACATGAATGTTGAGGACGAGCGGGGTAACATGTAGGGCGGGATGATCTGAGTGTCCGCATTGGCCATCGGTGAAGAGCGGAGGAAAGGGTACACAGCACCACAGAAGAAGGGAAGAAGAACTGAAGAAGCCAAGCAAGGCAGCACCGTGGCAGGAAAAGATGCCGGCAGCCTCCACAAACACAAAGTGAGGGGTCGAGGAGGGACTGGCACCACAGGACCCTTTGAGAGAGAGGATACACTCGGGCCGAGCAGAGGGTGACAGAGAAGGAGTCGGCCAATCTGGGTTCCGGCCTGGAGAAAAGTGTGTGGCATGCGTGGGTGCTGGTAGTGGCTCAAGCCAGAGGGGAGTTGGTGGGCCGCAAGCAGCCAGGTGGGTCGTCGTTGCGCCGGTCAGGTGACGAGGTTGGGCAGCCACCAGCAGCTGCATAAAGAAGAGGACACGGTCGGAGTCGGAAGGAAGCCAGCTAGGGCCCAGCCCCAGCAGCAGCCAGAAGGAGTGGAGGTCGAGGACAATGAGAATGGGAGAGGAGTAACCACCTTTCACCCTCCCAGAGTGAGTTGCAGGCCCGGTACTTGAGAGGAGGAACCCCTGCCAGGACAGGACCAGCAGCAGCAGGCCAGGCAGCACTAAGCAGCAGAAAGCAGCACTGGGTGGTGATAACATATACCCTTACCCCCCCCCCAAAAAAAAACAACAAAAAAACAAGACAGCCAGCCAGCAAGTCCCAGAACTAGCGAGGTAAAGTGCGGTGGGGATGGGAGGGATCAGGGATGCCTCATCAGCAATGCCAACAAAAGGGGTCAAGGCGAGGATGAGGTATGGAGAAGTCAAGGTCAAGGAGAATGCACTGATATGATCAAATGGAAGGAGAGGGCCTGGTATCAGATTGCAGGTTATCCCTTTGTTAAACTGCCTGAAGCACCCAAAATAGTGGGTCAGTGCAGAGGTCTCTCTGTGTGCTTGCTTGCTTGCTAGCTAGTTGTGGTGTTGCAAATACCACAAATGTTTGTTTGTATTCATCTTGGCTATTATTTTTCTTTCTGGACAGAGGGAGACGGGTGCCCATCACTTCTTTCATGGTATAAGTTCATTGCAGTGAGCACTGCTGCGGTGTTGAATATCCTTTTTGTCTTCCTATTTCCTTAATATTGTGCTGCTCACACAGTGTAAAGCTTATGTATGTTCAGACATGCAGTTACTTTAAAGCTTTCTGTTATTGCCATTTCTACAGAATTGTGGCAATCAGGTGTTTAGATTTTTAATATACAGTGGCTGTAGTGGAATATCTAGTCCAGGCATGGTGTCAGAAATAAGGACAGGCAAACATATGTGAACTGGTGGTGACCTCCAGCAGGAATGAGAGACAAGACTTTAACACTCTGGTGTGGTAAATTCAGGGGTAATGTTAAGGAGGCATTTCTTCTCAAAGAGGGTAATGAACCTATACAACTTCCTACCAACACAGTATGCATAAAGATAAAATAGGTCTTTAAGTTCAGCCTGGTCAAGGTGCCCTGTATTATGTTCTATCATGGCTAAGGGCTCAATCCACACAGTACAGACAGTTCTTCTGCACCTGTGAAGGGCTGTAGAAAGTCATGGAGCTCCCCACTGCACAAGGTGCATGCACATCTGTGCCCCCCCTCCACAGCATCCACAGCCTTGGCTGTGCACCCTCTCCACACCTGTCAAGCCACCTGTCATGCCAATAGCTTCTAACCAGCCAGGATGGGGGCAGGGTGGCATTCTGCCCAATTCACAGCACTGCTGGAGCAATGCACATGGCCAGTGGAGGTGTGGATGCTATGCATTCCAAGGGGTTGCTGTTACGCCTATGTGTCTCCCTCTGCCAAGCTATCCAGGATGTTCCTGGGCCAGAACAGCTTTGCATCCACTGAGCCCTGGCCCCAAGGAGCCCCATTATGGGGCTGGGAGTGTCACTGGCACCAGTCAGTGCATGAAGGCAAAATGCCTATTTTTTCCAGAGGGGATATAGCAGCATGTAGAGGACCAACATGGGCTGCATGTCCCATGGAGCCCTGCCCATAGCGTGGGGATCTGCTGAGGCAACAATCTGGGCATCTGACTGGATACCTAGCAATCCCTGCCATGATACCCCTGGCATCACCCACAGCTCCCGCGTGGGGCTCCACACCTGTACAGGGTGGGTGGGGGTGGATGAGGCTGAGGATCAAATCTTTCCCCTTGTGGTCCCGGAACATGCAGCTGAGCAGCAGGGATGTGCTTGTGGATCGAGCCCTAAAGACTTATTTAAAATACTAAAATAAACATCATAAACTGCAGGGCCATTAATGGACCAGCAAGTCAGACTGTACAGAAACAGTGCTGTACATATGTGTACCTCCTGAGTCTGAGGGCTCTAGCAGCAGGCTGGCAAACTGCAAGAGGACAGGGCTGTGCAAAGTCAACCTTGACTGTTCTCACAATCACTCAAAATACTAATTGACATGAAGGAACCTGATACAGGACACCGCTGTGCAGCTACCAACAGAATGGCAGAGTACCCTGGGCTGTAGAGTGGGAAGGGAATACTTATACATTTGTACATCTCTGTACAACACACTTACTCAACCCTACTTGAGAAGCAGGGAGCAGTGGACAGAATGAAATAATTACTCACCAAAGTAATATTACTTCTTCCAGGGTATTCTTTAGCATTATTGACAGAAGTAGTATGCCAGCTGGGTTCAGCTGCCCCGGAGAGGAGGAGTCAATGCAAATGAGGAAGGCATTGGTCAATCAGGATACAGTTAGAGTAGAGTGCTGCCTGCAGTCAGCCTGAAGGACCTCAGAATGCATTTTGAAGCTTAAAAAGAGCAAAAACTGTGCCCACTAGGGGCAAAAAAACTGTTAGCAATAACCCACTATATATTCTAACCCACTTTTATGAAACATTTTTTTTCTTTTAAATCACATGAACGAATGACAATAGTCAAATTTGGCTAAATCCCCTAGCAGAGCCTTTAGACAAGGTTCCCAGGGGAGGAAGGGTGTGAGTGTCAATAATGTTAAAGAATACCCTGGAAGAAGTAATATTACTTCAGTGAGTAATTGTTTCTTCTCACCCCAGGAATTCTTTAGCATCTATTGACAGAAGCAGACTTCAAAGCAGTGTAGTTGGGAGGAGGGCACAGAAACCTATTTTAAGAAGAGGCTCTGAAGTACCATCCTGCCAAAATTGGCATCCTATCAGACTACACATCAAGAAAGATCTTATTGAATGTGAAAAGCAAATTTCAAATAAGTGGTCTGCACACTTCTGGTGAGGATATAGCCTTGAACGCTGCCCAGGAGGCAGCTGGTCTCCAGTAAGTAGGCCCTAAGCACGAGAAGGGCTGAATGTCAGCTTTACTGTACCAGACCCAAAATACGGGAAAACAATCCCGTGGGAAAATACTCTTGGTCATTAGATTCTCCTTTTCTGCAAAAACGCAAGAAAGAAAAGTATGATAATGACAGAACCTGAACTGCTAGGACTGCAGACGCAGACCAGCAGGACTAATTCATGCCCCATCCAAGCAGGTTGAGATAGCCTACACAGGACTTGCCTGAATGCAGTACAGGCAGAGAAAAAGGATTGATGAAGGAAATGGTAGAACACTTGGGGAAAAAGATTTTCTATCCGTCCAGAAGACTAAATTGTTCATAAAGGCACTTAGAAGATAAGGCCTAAGAGAACAACCTGAAACTCTGAAAACATCTGACAGAGTAAAACAAGCAGAGAAATTGTCTACGATGTTACTCGCTTTAGGACAGAATTTCCACAGATTCAAAGGGACACCCCATGAAACTGAACTTACAGAGGTTTGTGTTCCATGGGAAAAAACTCCGGTCCCTAGAAGGGTCTGAAAGTGAAGATGGCCCTTTGCAGAATTCTTTGAAATGGTCTGAGAAAAGACAGATTTCTCTTGCCTGATGGAAAAGGAATCCGAGTAACCTTTAGGTGTACTCCCAAAGAAAAGAGGCCTACTGTCCCACTGTTGGAAGGAAAATAAAAACCTTTATACTTTTACAGGTAACAAGTCACAAAGACCAAACTAGTTCAAAGTCCAAGATTGTAATGCCTGGAAATGAACTAAATAATCCAGTCATGAATGGAAAGAGGATTGAAAGACTCCAGGCTCTTGTCCTTGTACCCAGGGGAAAAAACACTTCTCCTAGAAAAACTATGGTTTTTGTGATACTAAAACCTTTTTTTTTTTTTTTTTATATATAGACATTCCAGGCCTTGTTTAGATACAGGGACTCTAAGAGATCTAGCCTCTCAGGAGCCAGGCCTTGAGAAGAAAAGACTGGGAGCTGAGAAAAACACTACTCCTGATTTTTCAGAAAGTACCAAGGTTGTCCAGAGCCACCGGGATTGTGGTGGCTGATACCTTAACTAAAGAGGTACTTAGGAAACAAGGGATATAAGGAGAAAGAACATTTCTCAGGCCAGTCTTGAGATAAGAAAATCAGTTGGATGGAACCCCAAGCTGGGGCCTGCAACAGGAAAAAAAGGAAAAAAATGGAGGTTTGGGCTGGAGGTGAAAATTCAGATCTGGACCTGACCTTTCCCCTGAGTGATGTGGCTAGGACTTGTGTGCTGAGGGCTCACTTGCGGTGGCCCTGACTATTGTGGCTTAGAGGACCTGCCAAAGGGCCCACTTGTGGTGGCCCTGCCAAAGCTTTGTCCTTGCCCGACGGATGAGTGATTAAGACACCTCCAAAGAAGCCAGCTAGATATCACAACTCGTAGCTATTGCCCTGTGTCCCAAATGCTCGTTAGTGAGATACAGGGCCGGGATATCGAACTAAATAGCCTCTGAACTGAAAAAATGCAGGCCTGATAGAGATGCTCTGAGATTCCAGGGACTGAAGAGAGAAGGACTCTCTCAGAAACCAAGACCCAGTGATGGACACCCCCCCCGAAGGAAAGCGCCAACCAGAAGGAAGCCTCTGTACTGAAGATTTGAAGGGGAGAGGTGTGAAGTTCACTGTTTCCTTACACCAGTCCAGCTTGTAACAGGGTTCAAGCTTCACGAAAAATTAACTTATTTGGTATCTAACCTAGAGGCCTAGCCCATGGGATTTAATGACAAAATTATGCACCCCATGCAGGGAAAGTGCTTCCCCCGACAAGAGATGAACATTGCCCCCTAAGAGTTGCTGAGATTTAAATAGTTAGGGGACTTTTTCCTAGTACGTACAAAGAACCCTCAAGACTGTAGGAAACAAAATGTCAGACTTAGGGCTTGAAAACCAGAGTCAAGGGGAACTGGCTAAGATCGGCCAAGCCTCTGATAAGGGAAACCAGAGATTCCCTGTCTTCAGGGGAGAACCTCCAACCTACCCAGATACCTGGAGAACAGCCTGATCTTTACTCCGTATCTGAGAATGCTCTGGAGGCAGTCTAAATGGCATGGAATAAAACTGCCTGAGGAAAACCCCGTACTAAGGAACTGAGAACATAGAATGTATCGAAGGAGACAAGAAAAATCCCCTACGTTTGCAAAAGAAAGACCTGAGTCAAGGAAGTATCCTGACCCCAGGTTGTGAAAATTGATAATGATTTGCTGTTCCCTATTTTCCTTTAAGATTCAGGTAATAGCCTGGGAAAAAAGGTCCAACTCCCAAGCAGGAGGGAACCCTTTTACGACTTTTGACTCTCACGAGGTTCTGGTGCTCTAGTTACCACTGCTGTCATGCTACTGAAGAACAACAGAGAATGCAGCATTTGGAGGTAAACTTTAGATATTTATTTACTTATCATGCACATAGATATACTGTATATATATTTAAATGTTAATATCTGCATATATCTATCTCCCTTTATTTAATTTTTTTTTTAACAATCAAAGAAGGGGTAAAAACTTGAACCAAGAAGAAAAGTAACTGAAGAAAAAAGGGATTATCAAGAATGAAAGAGCATTCCTGCCTAACCCCCTGTAAAACTTTACATTTGGAAATTTCCTAATGTGTTGGCGTAGGAAAAAAGGGTTAAAGGGAAAATAATTCCTACCCGAAGCCCCCCATTGAGACTTCTGGGGAAGGAATGCTTAAATTTAACTGAGTACTAGGAGAGTTAAACTCATTCATACGTGCCTGTCAGCTTCAGTTTGACATAAACACCAACCAAAATTTGCACCAAAGCATAACCCAAAAGGCTGGAACTTTTCAGACAGGCAAGCCTCAGGGAAATGACCTATGCCAAGACTCTAGAAGCTGTAACATTATGACTTACTATGAGAGCATAGTACTACTAAATGCCACTTGGGTATTCCAGCAAACCTCCTTGTGAATAGTGCTCAAGAGATGCCACACTATGGCAAGGATAGTATACATCAAACACTCTTAATATATAATAGTGTATGCTACAAAGGTTCAAGGCATTATGTAAAATTTCTTACACTTAGTATATGATTATCTAGAGTCTCTCTCTGGAGGGAAAGCAGACAGTGGCACGAGGCTGAGAAGCAGGCCACTGTTTGCACTAACTCTCTTTAATCTAAAAGTGTACAGATAAAAAACAGAACACTTACTGAGCTGGTAATTCATCTGAATGCTTCTGTCAACCCCGAAAGAGAAGGAGGGGTTTCTAGAACCTACCTGTAGGAGTCTTCAGAGAGTTGTCAACTTCTTTGGAGGACAGCAACCACCAGATCTACAAAGTCATCGTCCTCCACCTCTTTATTGGTGTCATATCCTGGAGTGAAAAGTCCAGGAGTCCACGGATGAATATATATATATATATATATATATATATATATATATGGATATGACATGGCCTGACAGAAGATATCATATTTATCTTCACGAGAGGCCAGTGATATCATGATATCTCCGCAGTGGCGAAGCCACGGTGAGATAACTTGATGTCACTGGCCTCGAGTGAAGATAAATATGATATCTTCTGTCAGGCCATGTCATATTCTGTTTATACAATGTATGTTTTGCCCCCGAAATGCAACCCACTGTATATCTTCTCAATGCAATGGCCACATAAAGGTGATGGTTCTAGAATACAACTCCCTTACAGGAATGCTGGCAAACAACAGATGTCATTTGTTGTTTAAAAACATTTCTGATGGAGCTTGCTATTTATAGTTATTTCATCTGGTTTATCCTGCCATGCCCTCAACACAGCCCCCACCCCCAAGACAACAAATGATAGGATCAACCAGATATTTCAATACCTTGTCGGTTTAAAGTTATTTAAAAAAAATATCTGGTTGAGTCTGCTATTATCGGTAAGTAATATTTTAAATGCTTATCTGTGGTTGATCCTGCCATTATTTTCACTTAAATTCGAATTTCGTGGGAAAAATAAATGGCAGGATCAACCAGATAATTTCACAGAAGATTGACAGCCGCTTGGGGTGCCATGGGGGTAGGCGTAGACAGCTGCAGGCAGTAGACAGCAGCAAGAGATAATTTCAGTTTCATTCTGATGACGTATAGGAACGTGGAGATAAATGTATGACGTATAGGAACATGAAGATAACAATGTTATCTTCACTGGTCAGCGCAGATATCATTTTTTACACTGTGATTTATCCCTAAACATACATTGTATAAATATATATATATATATATATATATATATGCCTCATTATATCATAACCTGAATCAACCTCAAGGTGACCGACTGGAATTAGTGGGCCCCGAGAGTTGAGTTCATGAAGGAAAATCTTCTCCTAAATTACTAATAATAATCATAACAATAATATCCTTGGGTGTATGGATTGACAAGGAGAGGAATACTCGGACCCGAAGGAGCCGAGAAACACCCAGAAAATAAAGTCTGGAATAACTGCCAAGCTCTCAGAAATTCAGTTGCAGAGGGCATAATTTTATCAACCCCTGATGTCTCCCTAAGTCCTTCAGGAGGGAGGGTCAGAGGAGATTAATCTCTATCTTTGTGCAGGGAAGAGGACACCCTGCCTATTTTCAAATTAAAGGCTTGGACAGAAAAACAACTACTACAGAACCAGACTTGTAATAATAGAAGTCCCAAGGGGACTCGTCATTTCTTTTTGTGTTAACTTGAGGTACCCTCCTCAGTGCTTTTAGAGGAGGGGGAGGTAGACTAAAAACCCAGATAATAATAGTTAGGCCAAAGCTTAAACAAATTAAAATCAACTTTGAGATTTTTATTTATTTTTCACAAAGAGGAAAAAACAGAACCACCTCCACACCTCTTGTTAACAAAGCCCACTGCACAGCAAACAAGAGAGTCTCACCCCAAAAGAGAGGGGATTACCCTTCAAATATTAATTATTTTGAATTTAAACAAAGAAAAAAGGGTTCCAAGAATTCACGCTGGTGCGCAACGGAAAAAATGCGCATGCGCAGGAAAAAACAAATCAATGATTTTACCACAAAAGTGTTAAAAACCACCGATAAATGCTAAAAACTAACAAATTAAATAAAAATGAAGCAATTTATCGCGCACGCAGGCAAATTTTACTTCAGAAAAAACGCCAAAGCGGGAAAATACGAAAAAATCCAGCAACTGCATGGAACCCAGCGCAGATGCGGTAAAAATAGATACACTGAAGAAAATATACAAAATACCTTAAAGCAGCACTCAAAAAGAAAGAAAATGGCACAGGAAGATCTCTGAAGAGAAGAGCTCCAGGGCAGTGTTGCCAGTTTAGCGGAGAAAAAAGTTCTGAGGTCCTTCAGGCTATCTGCAGGCAGCACTCTATTCTAACTGTATCCTGATTGGCCAATGCCTTCCTCATTTGCATTGACTCCTCCTCTCCGGGGCAGCTGAACCCAGCCGGCATACTGCTTCTGTCAATAGATGCTAAAGAATTCCTGGGGTGAGAAGGACCTATTGCCCCAGCTGACCATAAATTATTATATTACTACTTTGTCTTGGCACATTCCACATAAAAATGTTATCAGAAACATTTTAATCAAACAGGTTTTGCACATATTTCATAAATGAAGTGTGTGCACCTTACTGCATTGAGCAGGCACTGGAAAGATTTTCATACACCAGTTAACACTCCACTCACACTGTAACATATTGTGTGCAACTGGAAATAAATACCCTTTTTCAAACATGCTCCCTGCAGTGAGGGCATACATAATAAAAATGCAAAACCATGCATTTGACAACTTTCTTTTGAAGTTATAACAGCACTGCCACCATTGACTGTGCGGAGGTTTAAGGGTATGTAATGCAAACTCTTTATTACTGATACGACTTCCACAGTTGAGAAAGTATGACTGGGTCTTTTCTGTCGCTGAGCGAGTGGGGAAAAATGGTGGCTGCTCATTTCGAGGTACCCAATGATACCCTAAGTACTGGGGCACCTCGAACTGACACCTGTTTTTCACCAGGCATCTACTGAAAAAGAAATGCATGCCTGACCATGACTTTCAGCCAAGCGGCATGCTTTATTTTTCAAGCCCATTTTCTAATAGCATAACACTGACTAAGCTACAAAGAATACAACATAGTTTTGTCACGAGCTTGCTGTGCTGTACCGTAGCTGCACTTGGCTACTTTCGTTGCATGCTGGCTGTTGAATTATGTGTTCTCTGTTTGAGTTGGATTCCTTTTTGAAGTTTAAAAACAAGGCCTTTAAAGAGTATTTTCAATTCTTTTCTCATACCTGAGGCCAGGGGCTTAACCCCCAGACCCCGTTACTGTACAGGGTGCTCTGCTTCAATAGACCCCTGGTTGCTGGGGGGGGGACCTGTGACCCCCACCAAAAACGTTACAAACCCGGCTCCTATGGTCCTTGGTAGCTAGAAATTCACATGCTAAGGGTCATTCTCAGTGAGAATAACAATGGCATCAAATACAGTTTGAGAAACATACACTGGTCTGTCCTTAGGGGCAGTGTATTTTTTGTCTATCTGGTTACAGACAGAAGGAATACAGCCAGGTCTGTTCCAGACCAGGCAGAATAGAAGGAACTAAACTGACCAGCATGGTAGACTAGAAGGGGACACAACTGATAATGTGACCTCATTCAAGTACCATGGTGTCTAGCTTGACTGACACCTCAACTTCTCTCAGCACGTAGATGCCATATAGAAGGGGGAAATCAGGAAATGGCTACCCCTTCTCCTCATATTCAGTTCTTGCCTCTCACCCCTCTCTTCTCCTCCTGCCCTTCTGGGTCACCAGTGTGCACAGCCTAACCCCATCCTTTTTACTCCAACAGCACTTGTGTACTGTGTCGAGCCTGCTCCTGGTACACTCATGCACTACATAGAGAATAAAGGATGGGTCGGGGTGTGTAACAGATTTACACACCGAGGTTGTGGGATGCTACACCCGCGCTTAAGCCCGAGGGTTTGTGAAAAGCATCCCACAACGAGGGAAAAATCAGTGGTTAAAGGGGACAAAACCTTTTACAGGTACATAAGTGAAAAAAGAAAGACAAAGGGAGGGATAGTGAGACTGAAGGGTGAGGATGGGAGTTGCGTGGAGGATGACAACAGTAAAGCTGACATATTGAACAGGTATTTCTGCTCAGTCTTTACTGAGGAAGAGGGGGGTAATGGGTCTGAAGGGAGTACAAGGAGTGAGAATGGTGCAGAAATGGACACAAGTCCCTTTACACAAGAAAGGGTCCTGAAGGAACTGGAAGTAATTAGAGTTGACAAAGCAATGGGGCCAGATGGGGTGCACCCCAGGGTCCTTAAAGAACTAAGAGAGGTGGTGGCCGAACCTCTGGCTATCCTGTTTAGCCAATCACTGGAAACTGGGGAGGTACCCAAAGACTGGAGGACAGCAGATGTAGTCCCCTTATACAAAAGCGGGAACAAAGAGGAAGCAGGGAACTACAGACCAGTCAGCCTCACCTCGGTAGTGGGAAAGATCATGGAAGCACTTCTGAAGGAGAGATTGGTGGAACATCTGGTTGTCAATGGACTACAGGACCCAAGGCAGCATGGTTTCACCAGGGGGAGGTCATGTCAGACCAATCTCATTGAATTTTTTGACTGGGTGACTAGGGAGATGGATCAGGAAGGGCAGTGGACATGGCCTATCTGGACTTCAGCAAGGCCTTTGACACTGTGCCACATAGAAGACTATTACACAAACTGGGGAATATGGGTGTGGGCAGGACAGTAGTGTGGTGGGTAGGTAACTGGCTGGGTGGCAGGACACAGAGGGTGGTGGTAAATGGCTGTCACTCCACACAGGAAGAGTGACCAGTGGGGTACCACAGGGATCAGTGCTGGGACCGGTCCTATTCAACATCTTCATCAGTGACATTGCAGGGATCTAGAAGGCAGAATTTCACTGTTCGCTGATGACACAAAGCTCTGTAACAGAGTAGACACACCAGAGGGTGTAGACAGAATGAGAAGGACCTGCAGAAACTTGAAGAATGGTCAAGGGTTTGGCAGTTGAAATTCAATGCAAAGAAGTGCAAGATAATGCATATGGGGCACAAAACCCTGGCACAATATATCAGTTGGGGGGTGAGGATATAGCATGCACCAAGCAGGAAAGGATCTTGGGGTTGTCATCTCTGATGACCTCAAGGTAGGAAACAGTGTGACAAGGCATCAGGTAAAGCAAACAGGATGCTGGGATGTATAGGCAGGGCATCACCAGCAGGAAAAGGAGGTCATAATTCCACTATACAAGACACTAGTGAGGCCCCACCTGGAGTACAGTGTACAGTTCTGGAGACCATACCTACGTAAGGACATAGACAGGGTAGAGAAGGTTCAGAGGAGGGCAACAAAGATGGTGCATGGGTTGCATCACAAGTCCTATGAAGACAGGTTGAAGGAACTGAACATGTACTCCCTGGAGGAGAGGAGGGAGAGAGGGGATATGATAGAGACATACAAGTATCTTACAGGGAGGAACAGGGTGCAGGAAAACACTATTTTAAGCGAAAAGATGTTTCAGGACTAGAGGGCATGGGATGAAGTTGGAGGGAGGGCGATTCAGAGGAAACATGAGAAGAATTTCTTCACAGAACAGGTGGTGGACAAGTGGAACACCCTGCCAGAGGAAGTGGTGGGGGCTGAAACAATCACGGATTTAAGAATGCATGGGATAGACATAAAGGAATTCTAGAGGGCAGGGGTAAGGGGAAACAGACTTCTAGGAAAACAAACTGAACTTACAAGCTCAAATGGGCAGACTAGGTGGGCCATAGGCCCTTATCTGCCGACACTGTCTATGTATCTATGTATGTATGTATCTATGAGGGTGTGTGTAAAATCGAGTTTGACACACATCCGAACCATATGTTATTTTATATAATTGCTGGGTTTCCCTTTTTCGTCTCAGCAATTATATAAAATAAAAAGCTTCTGGTGCATCCACTGTGTGGCTTCTCAGGTGCCGAATTGAATCGGCGTATTTTAAAACATTTTGTTTTTGTCCTGGTTTGTGAGGTTTTCACTGTGTGGGGGGGGGGGGAGAACTTACTGCCGAGTTCTTCTGACGGTGGCGGTGCTGTTTCGGGAGAGATGGAAGCGGTCAGCGGTCTTGAGTGGTGGCGCTGCTGCGTGAGGATGTACACAGCAAGGGAAACTGTGCGCGTGTTTGCCGTTATAAACACTCCTTTATAACGGCAAATTACGCCATGGTTTCCCTATGGGAAAAAGGGGAAGCTGGTTATTATAAATGGTTCTATCGCATTATTACTGTTTTGTATGTTCATATGTTCTTTTGTATAATTTTTGACATGTAATTTACCCAATGTTCCACTACTGTTTATTGTACAATACCTTGTGTTCCAACTGTTGCACAATCTTACAATGTTGTATTGTTTGTACTACCCACATACTATTGTAACTGATAATCCTTCACAACCCTATGTAACCCCTCCCCCCAGGTCGCACCGTGAGACAAGCAACTTGTTGTTCAGTGTGCCCTCCTGGTGAAACATTTCAATCAATAAATAAATATACAAAAAACTCCAGCCAAAGCTTGGTGCCCTCTACAGGAACAAAAGCTGCATCCCTCCACCTGCCCGTCGAGACATCCTTACTAAGATTATTCTCCCCATCTTTGATTATGGCAACATAGTCCATGGAGCTGCCCCAAGATCCACCCTGGCCAGACCCCCTCTTCCACTCCTTCTGCTGTTTTGCTCTAAACTGTTCTCCTCACACCCACCATGGTGCTTTTTACTTTGTTCTCTCCCTCTTCTTGAGGATCGCCCACTAACCCACTGCGTCATCTTCACTTCCAACTTCTGTCTGTCTTCCCTTCCCCATCTAAGCTCCCTTCTCTCACCAACCACCCTTCCTCCTACTCCCTCCGGAATCCTGGCTATCTCTCCCTCCTGCTTCCCTCTCGTAAATCCCTTGCTGGACAAGGTGCCTTCTCACTCCATTTTCCTAAACTATGGAAGTCTCTCCCTGTACCCAGTCACTCTGCTTCCTCCAAACACTCACTAACCTCTCTTGTCCGCACCCACACCATCCCCTCCTGTCACTGGCCCTAGCTGCCTGGCCCAACGTTTCACTCAACTCTTCTGTCTCCGCACTCCACCCCAACTACTCCTAGCTGCCTGGCCCAATGTTTCACTTAACTCTTCCCTCTCTCTGTCCTTTCCAGCCTCTTCACTCTCTCCCCTCCCTTTTCTTCCTCGTTCCCCCCTTCCTCTCTTTCTCTCTCCCCCAATTTTCCCTCCCCCCATCCCCTCATCCTGTCTCCCATCCCACTCATTCCCCTCCCATGCATTGTCTCATAAATGTTTCCCCCATACCTGCCCCCAATCCCTTCTCCCTGACCCCAGATTTGTTTCTCCTATCTAACGCCCTGCGTTGTGTCTCTACTTCAAATACCCTGTGTATCTTAGCTGCACTATTACCTTGCAGTCTACCTGTATATGATTGTAATTAGTATATATACTATTATAGTACACGATTAGCCTTTGTTCTGTATAAAAATTAAAGGAGAACTGCGACAAACCTGAAGGTTATTTTTCCCATTAGAAACAGTTTTTTAAAAACTGGTTCAAATTCTGCTATTGTTCCGTCTATACTTGCCTGTTAGTGACCGTGGTGGTTGTTTCTGATTGACAGTCTGGTGCTGAGTGCCATTTTAGAATTGAATGATGTAGTTTATATTCCTCTTCAACCACAGAGTTCTATAGTAAAACATGGATGCATTGTTGCAACAATGGAAGAGCTGAGCAAGGGACATAAACTACATCATACAGTTCTAAAATGACACTTACTATCTGTGTGTAAATCAGAAACACCCAGCAGGATAACAAAGAAGCCTGCAGAGATGAAACAATAACACAATTTGAACTAGTATCTAAAATCAATTTCTACTGGGAAAATGACCTACAGGGTTCGGTGCAGTTCTCCTTTAAGCCTGCTCAGAATCCTTGTTGTGAATGTTCTAAACTGTTGTGTGCATTCTGTGCAGTTGTTCAACACAGTTCAAAGGTCATGACATTTTAAATGCCTCATTCACCCCACACCTAGCTGATTTACTAACCATCCAGTGCCAAACTTTGTACCTTTTAACTTGTAAAGTCAGTAAATTAAATTTTGATCATAGAACAGAACAAAGAAATGGCAAGGTTTTTTTCTTTTGTTTTTACATTGGGGAGGGAACACTTCTGTGACTCGTGTGTACAGAACCATATACTGTATAAAATAAAATGAGCAACCACACACAACTCGGCATGTGTTTCCAACGAGGGGTTGAAATGACAGCATGGACCTCTCGAACTTCGCTCTCAAGGTCCATATGGTGTCATCTCAAACCCTCAGTGGAAACACAGCCTTGTTGTGTATGGTTGCCCATACATTATTCTCTATCTAGTAACTGGCGATACTCGGTTTCATTATTGTATGTATACAGTATGTTATTCTTGTTTTAATTCCTTCCCCCAAAGACGCATCTAGAAATCAGCCATTTAAGGCTCAGTATGACTTTCCTCGTGAAACGCTTTAATAAATAAAAACATTTAACCACTGCAGATGAAGACATTTACCTGGGTCTATGGCTGAAGGCTCAAAATCAAGTGCAGAATGCATATTCTTGAGCAAGGCCTGGAAAGTTATATCCTCCTGTGGAACAGAAGAAGGGACTAGTTTCGAAGAGTCCAGGCTAAAGAAAGAGCTTCCTTTGCCAGCCCCAGAAATTATGAGGTCGGGGTCAGACTCCTCCTCCTACACATCTTCCCCTGGGTTGTTCATGCTTCCCATGTTTCCTCCTAGTCACCATGGTAGTGCCAGGTTCCTCAGGTGGAGGGGTGTGGGCATATCAGGCAGTGACTCCACTACCACTTCATGTTGTGGCTCCTCATTTCATGTATCCAGTACTTGAGACTCAACAACACCAGAAGGCCCAACTTCCATTCTTATGAAAAGAGACAGACCAGGCAACAATGGGTCTTCAGAATCAGCCTCTATCATTACAGCACTCTAAGGAAGATCAGCAGAAGTGGATGGGTGCGAGAGTATCTCCACCTCAGGGTCCTCCTAACTTGCTTTGTCAGGGGCAGCTTTGCCAGGACCTGGTTCAGCTTGGGGTGGGGCGCAGGCACTACTTCCATCCACAGAGAATCTTTTTCTAAGCCCTTTTGCAGGGCTTTAGTGACCAGGTTCATTTGATGCAAGCCTGCAGGTCTATTATGGGCTGCACAGGTACACTGCCTATAAGTGTGCCCTGTGTCTTCACATAATATGCATTTCATGGGGTTAGAGCAGTGAAAATTCATGTGACCGTATTTCAGACACAAACTACAATCAGGAACTAGCACAAACATTACTTAAATGCGTTTTAGAAATGTGCTTGGGAAATGTTTCGGCTGGTCCTAGTAAAACAGTAGGTCCTAATCTCTGCCAGTGGAGAACCTGCTGGGGAGGTGAAGCATACCTTGGTCAGACCCTAGATATTGCACCCTAAACTTCCAACCCCCAGTCCAAATGAATTCCATATCAATTACTGGCTCTGGCTTATCTAAACATCACATTTTTAGAGAAGCCAGTACACAATAACTTTAGCATTTACCCTTTCATTCCTGAATAGTACTGTGGTGATTTTAATAAGCAGGCTTAGTAAGGGGTATAACGACAAACGGGGCCCAGAGAGGAATATCTTTAACCTGATTTTATTTTTTCCAATTCTGTTTCTACGCCACCCTTTGGAAAACTCTCTCCAGCATCCTCTGTCCACCGGTCTCTACCTCCCACCTGAGACCCCTTCAATCTCCCCTGCTCCATCCCAACATATCCCCCAGATCTGAACCCCCTGGGGGAGCCGCCCTATCCGCTCTGGGCACTCTATCTACAGTGTACAGTGTCAGGCTGAGTGAGCGGGGGGAGCGGAGAGGAAAGAGCCCAGTGTTGGGAGTGTGGTCCGGGGCAGCGGTGCCTTCAGCTATCCTCGAGGACGGGGATTTTCCTTGTTTCTGTACCCAGGGAGTACTGTGTGCAATGACACCTGTGCACAGCTACCCTGCTGGCATCTGCCGCACTCCACCCCTTATGTTGGCTGGTGCATCTGCAATGCCCCCGATCTCCATCGGGGCTGCCAGGACACCTGGCATCCTTGATCCCACCCCAAGGAGAGGAGAGCAGTCCTTTGGACGCTCAGTCCTCTCCCTCCCAGATGAGTATGAATAGACAGACCACTGACACAGCAAAGGCCAATGGAACATTTATAAGGTAGAAAAAGAAATGGGCAGACTGGATGGGCCTTGAGGTCCTTATCTGCCGTCAACTTCTATGTTTCTATATTCCCCTGCCGACCCCCGGCCACCTGAGTCCATTACCGAACCCGGGTTGTCGGCGTGGCGCAAGGTGTACCATCCAGCGCCTCTACCCTCGGTGCCACTGGGATGGCTTTTTAACTTGATTTTACATAGCCCAGAACCTATGCCATGATATTTCTATTTTAAAACTATCGTACATAGATTCGCCAGCCACATGAATCACGACACAGATTTCTGATGCAAAAAAGTATGAAATCTTTCAGTAATGTTCTAGTAATATGAGCAAAGTCTGAAGGAGTTTATAAGTCACCTCTGTACCTCACATAGACTGCATTTCTCCTCTGAGCAGGCTCACCATGAGAAGCAAACAGATAAGATAATTTAAAAATTCTCTCCAGATTAGAAATGGCAGGCAAGGTATTGTTCTAAACATCCAGGGCAGGTTGTGGGATTGACATATTCTGAATGGGGGGGGGAGGGGGCAGGAGATTGAGGGTCAAGAGGCTTTACATCACTCACACCAGGGCATGCAGTAACAATTCCCTAAATAGATTTAGCACCCATGTTTACTACAGTAGTGGCAGCAGTGTCAGGTACAGCACTCCTCAAAGCAGTACTACTCCCCCACCAAATCAGCAGGTCTAGTTCTAGGTAATACCTTTCTGCTGAAATTACCATTATCTTCCCTGGAGTTCACAATACCACTGGAAGTTAGTTCCCCTGTAAGTTCATGATTACCATAAAGCAGAACCCCCATACTAGAGACAGTGAAAGTTCAGTACCTAAGTCCCCACCCAGTGTACTCACTGTGACTGCATGGACTTCCACTGATACCAGATGAGTACGATCTTTCGGATGGACTGAAGTGAGCTTCACGGGCAGTGCTGCTAAAAGCCATTCAGATGTCTCTTTCTGTTGTCTCAATGTGCCTGCCACCTCATGCTGCAGGCACTGTCTCGGGGGCCCACTCTCGTCCTCAGAATGAGCTACCCACTTGGAGCCATCTTGCAACCTCCTCCACCCTGCTGCAAGCAGTGCCTTCTCTGGAGACCAGTCTGCATCCCCAGGGCACTCCTCTTACTGCTTCTGTGAACCTGAGTACCATCCAGATCACGTCTGCTGCTGCACTTTTGGGCCAGAGGAATGGGCTGCCACATCACCAAGGAGGATCACTAGATCCTGATTGCAGACTGGGCTGTGAATTGGAGATGGAGCCTCTGGAAGAGATGGTGAGCTTCACCACAGAGAAGGTGCTACATAGAGGATAATGTATGGTCATCTATCAGTAACAAGCTTCTGTAGCCATCGAGAGATTGCCATGGCGACCACTTACACCTCGAGAGCGAAGCTCAAGAGGTTTTTGTTGTCATGGCTATCTGGAAATGGATACACAAGCTTGTTGCCGATAATGGACCACACACTGTCTTTTATAGTGTATGATCCATTATTAGCAGTCCATCACACTCACATTTATGCTGAGCCTCTCTGTTCCATAGTGTTCATCTCTCACCGCCATGGCCATTACAGAGTGCAGTTCGCAGAATGTGCATGCATAAGCATGTACCAGTTTGCAGAACGTGCACGCACGAACACATTCTGTGTTGTTATACCATCAATGTGACGCACTCATGATGGTATAACAACATCGTGACGTCACATCGATAGTACAACAACCTGTGAATCAGTTGAATTCAGGTAATAATAACGTTTGACCATACATTATTTTCTGTTCTTCCATACCTCGGACGATTTTATCAGAAACAGTCTTACACTCCAAGGTACTAGCCAAGGTAACCATAGCAACAGACTGATCAAAGGAAAGAGTTTTGTGAGCAGAATCAGTCAGTATCTGACTGGTTGGTGCAGGGGAGACGTCTGAATCCTTCCTCATCTAGGCTGCTTTCAAATGCTCTTGCTCATGGAAAAACCTCACTTCCTCCTCTGCCAGCAAGGCCACCAGGTGAGATGTTTTTGCTCCCAATGCCATGCTTAAACTTTGCCTATTCAGAAGCCAAATTAGTCTCCATTTCAGAGAATCTGAACTTCCCTTAGGATCAGTGTCCACAACAATATCCAAACTCTCAGGAACAGCATCACCGTCATAATGTTTTCCTTTCTCCAGAGCTACCTCAAGCATACAAAAAGTTGGGAAGCAGATCTGCTCCCCTACTCCTGCTCCACCCACCTCCAACTCCTCGGCTTCCACCATGTTGGTTAGATGGACAGCATCTCCCCCTGCTGGAGAGATGGGGAATTTCCCTGGTGTCATGGCTGACATGACCCCATCAATAAAACGTAACCCATCCCCAAGACGCACCTAGAAACAAGATGTCATAGTTTCGTATGCCATCCCGGTCAAAAATTACAAAATAAATAACAAACTAAATAACTTCTCGGCTATTGTCGGCATTGAGCTGCTTCCGCCTTCTGCTGGTGTATACTAAGGGAGTTGAGGCATTGATGGGGGCTTGTAATACGGCCATGATGCCGGCACTCAACTCCCCCGGTTCAGTGAGGAACTTACATGGTCGAGATCAAAGGGTGGAGGTCTGAGCATTCTTGACAGAGATTAGGATCATGTGAGGATAAATTAACCCTGAGAGCTCACTATAAGGATCATTGAGGGCAATCACTATGAGAAGGGCAGCATTCCTGTCACGTGTTTGCTGCCGGGAGAAAGAGACCTGATCCAACTCTTTGCCACCGTGGTTAGGTTGATATATCTGATCTGTCTACAGTTTGGGGGAGTACTGACATTTGACACTTGACAGATGTGAGGAGTTTGGTTAGTTTTCCTTGATAGGGTACCTTCCATTCAATTAACAGTCTCCCCGTGTGGGCTGTCATGGCCCAGCTTGGTCCAGTCTAACAACTAGCCAAGACCTTCTGTCAGTCTGGTGGGAGTTTCAGCCAATGGTGACTGGAGAAGTTCTCCGTCTGATCTTGGAGCTGCATCCCACTTTCTGTTCACTGGACCCCGGACCAGCTTGGCTGTTGATGGATTGCTGGGGTTCCTTGGGCCCACTGATTGCTGATATAGTCTGGTGCTCCCTTAGGAAGGGTGTCTTCCCTGCAGCTCTGAAATGGGCTGTGGTGAAACCCCTAATTAAGATACCATCTTCAGACCCAGACATAGAAAGATAGAAGTTGATGGCAGATAAGGACCGCAAGGCCCATCCAGTCTGCCCATTTCTTTTTCTACCTTATGAATGTGCAATCGGCATTTGTTCTGTCAATGGCCTATCTATTCATACTTATCTTTATTGATCCCTTATGCCTATCCCATGCCTGTTTGAAGCCCTGCACTGTACTTATATCCACCACTTCCTGAGGTAGGCCATTCCATGGATCCACCACCCTTTCTGTGAAAAAGAACTTCCTCACATTACCCCTTAATCGGCCACCCTCTCATCTCATGCTGTATCCTCTTGTCCTGCTATTTTTCTTATATTGAAACATGTTAGACTCTTTCACCTTGTTAATGCCATTAAGGTGTTTGAATGTTCTGATCACATCACCTCTCTCCCTCCTTTGTTCTAGGGTATACATATTGAGTTCCGTTAATCTGTCCTCATATGTTTTCTGATGCAGTCCCTGCACCACTATGGTTGCCCTTCTCTGGACTGCGTCAATCTGGTTAATGTCCTTGTGAAGGTGTGGCCTCCAGTACTCGACGCAGTACTCCAGATGGGGCGTAACCAGTGTCTTGTAAAGAGGCATTATTACCTCCCTCTTATGACTTGTGATACCCCTGCTAACACACCCCAATATCCCGCTAGCTTTACCTACTGCTTTAGTGGTCTGCTTGGATGATTTCAGGTCATCTGTGATGATGATGTCCAAGTCACTTTCTTCCCTTGTGACTGCCAGGAACTCCCTTCCCAACCTATAGGTGGCTTCAGGGTTTCTCTTCCCTATGTGCATGATCTTGCACTTCTTTGCGTTAAACATCAGTTGCCACTCTTCCGACCATTCTGCTAGTTTATCCAGATCTCTTCTCATTCTGCCCACCCCATCTGGATCATCTACTCTGTTGCAGATCTTGGTGTCATCTGCAAACAGACAAACCTTACCCTCCCGTCCATCTGCAATGTCACTGATGAAGATATTGAAGAGGACTGGCCCCAGGACTGATCCCTGAGGTACCCCACTTGTGACTTGCATCTCTTCTGACTGTATACCATTTACCACCACTCTGTTTTCTGCCCGTCAACCAGTTTGCCACCCAGTTGACCAACTTCTGACCCACCGCGAGCCTACCCAGCTTATTTTTTAATTTTTTGTATATTCTATTTATACCCCTGTCGTGCTCTGGAGCTGTTTCTCCTTCGGGCTGCCATGACCCTCAGACATCCCCCTACTAGACATCCCCCTACTATCTCCCCCAAGCCACCTTACCTCAGATCTGCAGCCATCCTCGGGATAGCCCAGTGTAACCCTGTACCGGGTGGGTCCCTCTCTTCCGAGGGGGAAGGCACCGGCGGGGAGGAGACCGGTACACTATTTTTCCCCTCGGTCCCGGGTGCTGCTGAGGCTTTCCGTGGCTTCCTGGGAGTCTTCAGAGGTGCTCAGCCGGCAGTCAGCCATCCGCCAGTCCCCAGAGCAGTATTTCCATTTTTCCTGGTGTCTCTCGTAATGCGATCCTCTGCTGGGGCTCCTGTCTCCACCGGGGCCGCCACAGCACCATGCGCCCTCACCCACCCCAGAGGAGGAGAGCAGTCCTATGGATGCTCCATCCTACCCCTTCCCCTGCCGACCCCCGGCGCCCGAGGCCGTTCCCGAACCCGGGTCGCCAGCGTGGTTCGAGGTGTGGCGTCTAGCACCTCAACCCTCTGCACCACCGGGCCAGCCTACCCAGCTTATTTATCAATCTTCTATGTGGAACAGTATCAAAAGCTTTGCTGAAGTCAAGGTAGGTGACATCAACTGCTCCCCCTTGGTCCACCACTCTGGTTACCCAGTCAAAGAAATCTATGAGATTAGTTTGACAGGACCTTCCTGTTGTAAACCCATGCTGTCTTGGATCCTGTGCGCCTATGGAGTCCAGGTGTTGCACTATCCTTTCCTTAAGGAGTGCCTCCATAATCTTGCCCACTACTGAAGTAAGACTGACTGGTCTGTAGTTCCCTGCCTCCTCCCTGCTACCACTCTTGTGGAGCGAGATGACATGAGCCCTTCTCCAGTCTTCTGGGACCTCTCCTGTGCTCAGAGACTCACTAAACAGTTCTGATAATGGCACTGCTAGTTCCACCCTTAGCTCCTTTAGTACCCTAGGATGTATGCCATCAGGTCCCATAGCCTTGCCCACCCTGAGCTTAATGATCTTCTGTAGGACCCTTTCTTTTGTGAAGGGACTAGTGCTCGCCTCCTTCCCCCCTGTGTCCACAGTGCTGAGCTGTGGGCCCTGCCCTACCTTCTCCTCAGTAAATACTGAGCAGAAGTATCTATTTAGGATAGATGCTTTTACATGGTCCTCCTCCTCACACACACCCTTATCCCCTTTGATCTTAGCAATAACCCCTCTGGACTTTCTCCTTTCATTAATGTATCTATAGAAAGTCTTGTCACCTTCTTTTACTGTTCGTGCTAGTGTTTCCTCAGTTTGGGACTTTGCCTGCCTTACTGCCTTCCCTGCTTCCCTTAGGGCAGTTTGGTATGCCTCCCTATCTTCATCCCGCTTTGTTCCCTTATATTTCCTGAAGGCCAGCCTTTTGGCTCTGACCTTTTCTGCTACTGTATTTGAGAACCAAAGTGGTTTCCTTCTTCTTTTGCACTTCCTTTTCTCTCTAACACAATGGGATGTTGCTTCAAGTATTGCATCCTTAATACTTGCCCACTTTGCCTGTACCCCCTCACCTGTGTTTCTTCTTGCCAGGTCTAGGTTAACTCTGATGGCCATCTTATCAAAGTCAGCGCCTCTGAAGTCCCATATTTTTGCCTTGGAATGGGATGATTTAGTTCTAGTGGCCAAATTGAACCATACCATGTGATGGTCACTGGCTCCCAGGTGACCTTCTACCTGGAGATCTGTAATCCTTTCCCCTGTCAGTCAGTACTAGATCTAGGATAGCCCTGTCTCTTGTGGGTTGTTGTACCAGCTGTGTGAGGCCCTCCCCCTGCAGGGAATCAACTATGTGTCTAGTTGTGGCAGATGTTCCTGCTGGTATGGACCAATCCTTATCTGGCATGTTGAAGTCTCCCATTATCAGAACCTCCCCCTTAGCTGTCATGTTCTGTATATCTTCTAACAGTAATGTGCCTATGTCCTCCCCCTGGTCTGGAGGCCTGTAGACAACCCCAGTTCGTATGGCTGTCAAATTTTCTATTTCCAAGGTGACCCACAGTTCTTCTGGCTCCTTATGTGTATTCTGAATTTCTGTAGCTTTGATATTTTCATTGACATAAAGGGCCACTCCACCCCCTCCCCCTTTTTGCAGTACATAGCCGGGTACTGAAGTCTCCCCAGTATGGTTACTGGTGAACCATGTCTCACTAATGGCTACTATGTCCAGTTTAGCCTCTGTCATTATTGCCTGCAGGTCTGGGATCTTGTTTCCCCTACTGCGAGCATTTGTGTACATGATTTTCCACCAGCCAGATTTTGGTGTGTTAGTTGTTGGGCGAGGTCTGGCGTTTCTCCTGTGCGTCAAATGGGGAGCCAGACCTTTTTCATTACCTGGTGATGCAAATGAACTACAAACATGCTGAACTCCTGTTTGATCACTAGCTGAGGGGGGAAGGGCATTCTTCCCATTCGACTTATCGGGTGCTGCACCCCTCTCCCCATTTGCTAGTTTAAATATTCTGCAAAGACATCAAGCTTCTGCCCCAGTGCACTGACTCCCTCCTTAGTTAGATGCAGCCCATCAAATTTAATGAAATTTCGCTCCCAAAATTGTTGCCAGTTACCTACAAATTTGTGTCTCATTCAACTACAGGTCTGTCTCAAACCTTGGCTTTTTAGGGAAGGTGATTGGGAAGGCAGTGGCGATGCAGCCACAGACTCATCAGGGTAGACAGTGACCTTCTCCTGGCTAGAGACAGAAAGAAGTGTTCCATTCTGGGTCTCTTTGCACTCTCATCAGTTTTTGATGCCGTAGACAACAGGATTTTAAAAACAAAGCTGAGGAACTTGGTGGGACTCCGAAGCGCCATGTTGATGTGATCCAGGTCCTTTCTGGTAGGATGTATCAAGTTGCGTGAGGAAATTGTTCCTTGAGCCCTGCTGCCCTGACCTGTGGGGTTCCCCAAGGTTCAGTCTTGTCATCTACATTGTTAGCAGTGTATATGCTGCCACTGGGGGGTTGGGAAGTCATTTGATGATGCAGTCTGCAGTTATACTGCTATGCTGATGATACTCAGCTATATCTGTCCTTTGTCCCCAGGGAGAGAGATGCCGTTGATGTGCAGAACACATGCCTAGCTGATATCAATGACTAGATGGCTTCCAGCTGGCTTAGGCTGATAAGTGCTATGGATGGATGTGGGTGCTTGGAGTGTGGCAGGTTTTGGAGCATTGCCAGGGACAGGGTGAAAAATCTGGGTGTCATCATTTCCCATTAGTTGACACTAGAACATTGTGCGTCTGCGACATCTAAGAAATATCATCTAGATGAAGCCCTGAGTCCTGAGGGCATAAAGACACTGGTGCATGCCTTCGTAACATCTAGTGGACAGGCCTACTGTAATGCTTTTTACCGCAGGCTATCTGAAGGTTTGATGCCCGGCTTACAGCTAGTGCAGAGTGTTGCAGCTAGACCGGCTGCCAGAGTTCCTCACTCTGAGCATATCACTCCAGTATTATGGACGATGCACTCACTGCCTGTGAGGTGGCACGTCTCCTTCAAGATAGGTTTGTTGACATAACAAGCCTCACATGATGTGGGTCCCAGCTACCTGAAAGAGTTCCTCTGTCCCTATGCTCCTGACTGCCCACTTCATTCTTCGGAAGTGGGCCTCCTGAGGGTCCCCAGATCCTGGCTAAAGCTATCCGGGGATCAGACATTTGCAGTAGCGGTGCCCATTTTGTGGAACCATCTGCCGTAAGGTCTCAAAGACCCCTTCCTTCTCAGTTTCAGTATTCTAGAGGGGATGGAAATACCCTCTTTTTTCACTGGCCTTCTCTTACCAATGAGTTCTCTGACACTGTGCTTTCTAATTGTTTATTGTTATTGAATTTATTAATAACTGCTGTATTGTGTTGTGAATATCTCTGTGCTGTTGATTGTATCATTGCTGTAAGGTGCCCAGAGCCTGTAGGACTGGGCACCAAACAAATAAAAACTACTACTACTCCTCAAAATGATGGCAGTTAAACCTCTTATTCCAATGAGATTGTCCTGCAACAACATTTAACCTGGAAGAGCTAACCTTTCCATAATGAATGGCATCACCTTTTACCCTCAGCCAGGAGATGTGGCTATTTGGCCTGTAGTGTGACAAGCCAGTTCAGCCCGATCTTCGCATGGCATTGCACACCCGCACACCTCATTTGCGAGTCTCTGCTGAATACATTTTTATTTCAGAAAAAATGACTCCCCAGTCTCTGCTGCAAAAGACAGCAAACGTCTTACCTGTACATTCTGATGACATCCCTGAAGACCCCAGGAATGTATTTTTCTCCAACTACTGTACAACAGCTATGAAGAGTATCTGAAAATATAGTTTGTACAATTAGGCAAGAGGGTCAGTAAACCTTTACCAGGTCCCGCATGTTTTCTATAAAAGCACTTTTTTATATCATACAAGCCCTACCACTGTCTACCTATGGCAAATATCTTTTGATTGAATGGGTCGTCAAGCTCCTTATGTATGAGTGCATAAGCGGGAAGTGATGGAGTTTGCTAGACTGTATTGGTAGTTGAATGATTTGAGTAGGTACTATATTGTCTAGATGGCAGTACACAAATGCCTGTACAACATGCTTGCACTCAAACAGGTTCACTCAGCTGTCCTCATGCTTATTAACTCTGTTCCCTTTACTTTGTTGATCACTGCAATGCCACTATGTAGTATCCACTCCACAAAGTATTAAATAGTGCACCACACACACACTGCAACTCATTTGCTTTAGAATAAGTACACCATAAGATAGCTTAGTCAGTGAGATCTCCCCCTCACTGACCACCTCTCACAAGCTCTGCCTTTTTAGACAGATCATCACTATATCCCATTGAAGTTCAATGGCCCCTATTTATAAAGGGGTGGATTGCCTATGTGTCATGGATCTATGGCACGTAGGCAACCCTACACCGGAATGCGACACACCGGGGGTCCTGTGGACCCCTCCCCCCATGTTCATAAAAGGGACGCGTGCCCCTTCTGCAGGTGATCCCTTGGCCTTTTGCGAAGCTATATGCGCAGACGGTCTGAGAGCATGTCTGGGGGGGGTGCCTGCATTCCACGCTATTCATGATGGGACATGTTAGTGCATGCCACATTCCCCACACCTGTCCACAGGTGCAGAGCTGTGTAGGCTGGGTACACATCTCTTAAGTGTGCCCAGCTCACCTTTGGGCATAGTGCCCTGTGACAGCACTGAAATATATGAGCACAAAAGGATCAAGCTGGCCAGATTCTCTTCTCCTTGAGAAAAAAGTAAATGCACTCACTGTAGGAGTGGCACAGCCTCAAACCCACTGGAAAAGACACCTGGCCATGTGCACTATAACCTTTATTAAAACAGAAATAGAGGTTACTTACCTATAACCATAGTTCTACTACTGGCATTCAGTTCACATCCACACAAGGGCAGTTCCACTGGGCATAGTTCAGTCACCGAACGTCTTCAAACTTGGCTCCTCCCACCATCCGTGGTAGCATCCTCCAGCTCTGCCCTACTGACATCAGATCTGCATGCTGGAAGCAGTAATCTGAGCAAATCTTGCCAGAGGAGGTTGGATGGGTCATGTGGATCTACACTGAATACCAACAGTAGAACTATGCTTACAAGTTAGTGACCTCTATTTCTACCAACATGGATTCAGTTCACTATCCACACTTGGGCGGACTCCTAACAGTTCTTCGGGGGGGGGGGCACAGTGCGCACTCCAACTTTTTAGAGAACAGAGACTGGAGGACTGAAACCTGAAATGTTGCATCATGATGACTGAGCACGTTGATGCTGCAGTGGGAATGTATGCATGTTGGACAAGGCAGCAGCCCTACAAATCTCCTCGATCTGGATGTAACATGCAGCAGCAATGGAGGCAGCAGTAAGCCTGGGGGAATGAACCTCCAACCCCCTTGTATGGCTCCTTGACAGCCAATCTATAGCACAGATCAATGCAGGATGTTATCCATTGGCCTAATGTCTGTTTAGCTGCTGGTCTGCCCAGAGCGGCTACTGGTCCACACAGGTCGCAAACAGCTGACCGTGAACCTCTGCCATGCGATCGCGGTAAAAGAGGAATGCCCTGAGTATGTCCAGAGTATGGAGCACATGCTCGGCATTCGAAGCAGGCTTCAGAAAGTAGACAGGTAGATGTAGACAGGGAGCTACAATGCCTGGTAAAGATAAAACTCTGAGACTACTTTAGACAGGAACTTCACGGGGGGCTAAAGATGACCCTGTCCTTGTGGAAAGCCAGATATGGAGACTCCACTGAGAGTGCCTGGAGCTCACTCACCCATCTGGGTGAGATGACAGCGAACAATAATGCAGTTTTCCACATCTTCAATGGTTTGCTCATCATTTTTAGCAAGCACTGGCAGTAGGTCCCATGGTGGCAGAGGCTGCCACAGTGAAGAGTAAAGGTGATCCAGACCTTTTAAAAAGTGCCTGATAGAGGCTAGCCTGGTGGCACAGTGGTAGCACTACTACTTCTCATGCAGGTGGCCCAGGTTTGGGAACAGACTCAGGCTGCTCAGGGACAGCCAGGGAAAGGAGGATTAAGTGTCCCAAGGACAGCTCTCCTCCTTCACGGAGGTGAGACAGCACACCTCGCTGCATCACTACCACTTAGCAGAGGCTAGGTGGTATGACAGTTAATACCTAGTAGAGAGGCATCAACATGGGCACCTGTGATGAACGTGCAAGAGCATCACTGTATGTGGATAGGCCCTCAGGGAATGTGAATAAGTGAAGGAAAATGCCATGGCCCACTCGATACCCACCACAAGTACCATGCAACCAACATGCCATGCTACCTAACAAAGTTTGTTTGGTGTAAGTGGTTAATCAGTAAGCTCACAAGAAGATCAGTGATGGGACTGAGGAGTACTGCCAGTACCAGGCACTGTATATAAAAAAATAAGAAAAAAATGTCAAACTACTTTTTCTAGTGCCACCATTGGCATACCAGTCCATCCCCAGTAAACTGAGATGGTGGCCAGATGCACTTTAAGGAATGTGGCTCCACATGAACCATTATGTTTTATGAGTCAACTGCTCACAGGACACTTTCTGAAAGTCCAAAACCTGGAACGCTGGCCGCTCGTGTACCAGTCTGATGAGTTCAGGAACTGAAGGTCCAGGTGATGGACCACTCCCACTTGTCATGTCAGGAAACCTGGGCAGAGATGACGCTGCCATGAGGACCTGCTGCTGAGGCTGAAGAGATCATGGTACCAGAACTGTCTGAGTCAGTCTGCAGATGTCAGGATTAGGTTTGCCTTGTCCCTGCATGCTTTGAGCACCATCTTGTGGATCAAGAGAAGGGAGAAAAGATATACAAGAGGCCTGGGGTTCAGGGCTGACAGGAGGCAGGCACAGAAGAACCTCAGCTTTCTGTTCTTACAGAAGACAAACAGGTCTACCAGAAGTGTGCCCCACTTGGTGAACAGCTGTGTCACCACATCCTTGTGCAAGATCTCTTCCATTTTGCTGAGAGTGTCCACCAGCTGGGTGTCCTCCCCTGTCACGGACACTGCAAGGAGATCCTCCTGTAGACTGTACAACAGGAACCAGCTGTGGAACACCTCTTGATACAGGGGAAAGGAGTGGGTCCTGTCTTGTTTTTTCTGATCTAACATGGTGGTTGTGTTGTCAGTGTGAACTCGCACCACCTGACCCTGAATTAGCAGTGCAAACTCCATTAGTTTCAGCTGCACCGCCTGGAGCTCCAGAAGGTTTATATGATGGCAGGTCCTGCTTGGCAGCCAGACCCTGTGTGTTCTGTGGTCTGACATGTGAGTCCCCCATCCCACCAGAGATGCATCCATCATCATTGTGAGGATTGGCTCAAGGCAGACTAAAGAAATTCCCTCTGTGAGGTTCCAGGGGCACAGCTACCACTCAATGGCATCCCACATTGGCTGTGTCACCCTAACTAGTTGTTCCAGGCAGTCAAGGTGCTAGGACCACTGGTGCCGCTGCTCTCACTGGAGAGGGTGCATATGCCAACATGCCCAACGAACTACGTTGATCAAGACTGCCATGAGCCCCAATAGCAGTAAGAATTCCCAAGCTAGGTGCAACTGCCCAACCAGGACTAACAGGGCAAAGGAGGTAAGATCCTTTGCCCTGTCCACTGGTAAGCAGGCCCTGGCTTGGAGAGTGTCCAGTTCCATTCCACTGAACAGGATCAGCTGCTTGGGAACCAGTTCTAACCTTGCCAGATTAAGCATGAGATCTAAATTCTGGAAAGTTTGGAGGGCCACATCCATTGACTGCTCTACAGCCTCCCTGGAACTGCCTGTGATAAGGCCACCATGCCCAAAAGGCACCTGCTAAACACCCTGGGTGCCAATGACAGGCCAAACAGTATCACTTTGAACTGGTACAGAACCCCTCCCACACAGAACCAAGGGTACTGTTTGAGGAATAGACAGATTGTGAGGTGAAGGAAAGTGCCCTGGCGGTCCAGGGAACAAAACCAAGGCCCTGGTTCCAGAAACGATAGGATTTGATTGAGAATGTGCCATATGAAACTTTCACTTGTGGATGAACTTGTTCAGCACATGTATGTCTAGGATGGGGCAAAAGCACCACATCCTTTTTGGTACCAAAAAGTAATGAAACACAAATCCTTGTGAGTCCAGACCATCTGGACAGCCTGTATTGCGCTGCGCTCCAAGAGCAGAGCGATGTCACTCTGCAGTGCAGCTAGGGTGTCCGTAGATCCAATGGACTCTTTTCATGCATGGGATCAGTAAAAAGGGAAGAGTCTCAAACTCTAGAGACAGAGCTGAATTCACCACCTACAGAACCCACCTGTCCAAATTGACTGCGGACTACTGTGGAAGGAAGCAGGAGAGCCAGACCCCAACTGGGAGCTTAGCAGAGATTGTGCAGGAAGGGAACTGTGCACCCAACAAACCATCATATTTTGGGGGGGGAGGTGGTTTGGGAGGACTAGCCTCCAGCTGCATCACTGCCCCCCCCTCCCTTTTCTGGTCCTGACTGATGGACTTATTAGACTTTGCTGGATAGTAGTGCTGATACTGCTGCCTCTGTTGTTGCTGCTGCTAGGGCTCCTGTTGCTGGTGCAGTTGGTAGCCAGAGCCATGAAAGGCACTTTGAAAAAAGCCATACTTCAGCTTAGGTGGCTGCTTAGCCTGCTGGGACAATGCCACTGAATCCAGGTTGACTGAACTTCTCTTGCAGGTGAGATGATCTTCCACCCCAGGGCCACAGAGGTCAGTGCCCAAAAATCTGCCAACTTGTCCTGGATGTCCAGAGTAAAAGTTGAGAGACAAAACCAGGCCATTCTATGCATGGGCATCATCACTGACACTGCACAGATGCACAAATCGCCTAAGTCAAGAACTATATGCAGCTGGTGCTTAGAGAGTAAACACCCCAGGTTCCAAAGAGTCCAGCCCTCTGCCTGGCTATCAGCCTGGAGCGAAGGAAACATATGGATGAGCCTTGTCCTCCTCAGACTTCTGGTCAAGCTTATGCCCCAAATGAACCATCAGGGTCACATACCTGGCTTGACGGATCCCAAGAGAAAATACTGCATAAACCTTGTAAGCAAGGAAGTCCTGCTTCTTGGACTCCTTGTTAGGTGCCTTGTCCACATCACCATGTACCTTCAGCCTGCAAAAGGCTGAGTCCACCACTAGCCCCTCCACAAAGAAGTGCTCTGAGAACCTGGAGAGCTCTCCAATGGGAAAAGCACACTTGCAATCCATATGGCAGGAAGGGGCCTGGCAGAAAGCTGGGTGTTGTCAGATATCAAGCACTGGGCCCAGAATGGTGTCTGTGTCTGGGAACGCACCCCAGGTGAGGAATCCCATTCTAAGATATCAGTCCGAGGGGTAGATCTTCCTTTTCTGGGTCTTCTCTAGGGAGACGTTCAGAAGGGCAGCAAAGGAGAACAAGTCGTTGGTGGTACACTGGCTGTCAGATGAATCAACCTCCATCCAATAGTGGGAGGATGACATGGAGAAGTCCTCTGAGTGGGTGTCGAGCACCCACACAAAGGTTAGGACTAGCAATCAGGGGTGTGAACCACTTGTTTAGTCAGGGTAACCACCACCAACAGGAGGTCAGACAAACTGGACTCAGGCTTAAAGGACTTATTAGGAGCTCTCCTGCACAGTTTCAGAGGGTGCGACTCCACCAGGATCAGCTGAGGAGCAGGTACCACCCAGGGTGGAGCTGCTGGATGTTGCCCTATTGGCTGTGTCAGCATGGGCATCCAAGATGAGATCAAGATGGCCAGTAACATTGGCCAACCTCACCCCCCTGGTCCACCAGATCCCATTGCCATCACACAAAAGTCTTCATATTTCTGACACGGTCAGCGCCATCGATGCCCGTGCGAGATGAAGATGAGCTGGGGAATGCATATGGCAGTGACATCAACTGGAACAAGACTTCGATCAGGACTTCAGTCTTGACCGTCAACCCTTACGTTAACAGGAGTCCAGTGGTGGTGGAGCAGTGTACACCAGTTGTTGAGGCAGCTTTACAACAAAAGGATACCATGGTTGTGTTTGGGGCAACCATCTGTGAATCACGGCAGATCAGAAACCTGGGCACTATAATGTCTCATCCATACAAAAAAGTCATATATTAACCAAAGTTCATGCAAAAATAGATTTTAATCAAGAAACTTGACAAAGCACATGGATTCTGCATGAAAGATTAGGCATCTTTCCTGTGATCTACATGTACGTTTGCACAGCTGCATCATTGAATAAACTCTCTTTGCATGAACTTTTGTCAACATATGACTTTTTACTGTGGATGAGACATTTAATGTTCAGTTTTCTAACCTACTGTGATTATCAAGTTTTTCAGAGAGCACCGTTATATCTCTTGCGCAACCCTTTTGATTCGGAACTACTTGTGAAGGCTCAATGGTGTTGGGGTTTACTCGGGAATGGTCTGACTTGACCCTTCGACCGGAAAGGACCCCTGCACCAGTGGATGGTCCTGGAGAGAGAGATGAAGTCTTGTCCTTCTAAAACTCTTGGTCAATGATTTGAACACAGTCTTGACTGGATCATTAGCCATCAACCATGAAGTTGACTGCTCCATTCAGGGCACCACTGGAGTGTCGAACGACCCCTTGATCAGTACCAGTTCAATCAAGGTCGACAAGTTGGGGTAGTCGAAGGACCGTGAGGAGCCGGAATGATCCCCTTCCCACAATCGCTGGCAATGGCACATTTTATGATGCTTCTTTTGATATGGAGGGCTTTCTTTGAGAGTCTGCATTGACAAAAAAAATTCCCTGAACACCAAGACTACAGTCAGGGCCCATGCCGCCACTGCCTCTTTCTCCATGGCCTGTAACAGGCCTCCAAAGCTGTAGCTAGGGAGGCCTTCTGTTCTAGAGGCCTGTCTTGGAGGAAACATGCCCTATGTTTGTCAAGAGAAGAGGGATGCAATGCCTGACAATGAGGATATTATCCCACATCGTGATCAGCTGCCAGTGGCAGCAGACACATGTTTCATGGCCATCCATTACAGGCATTTTCTGTCTGCACCAAATGCAACACTTGAACCCTGGCTTTCTGCATTCTATTTTGGCAATCATTGCTAGAATGGCAACCAGAAGACAATGCACACACAGTCAAAAACTGAAAATTCAAGTTGAAACATCCCTCAGAATAAATGCTTAAAAACTTAGAATTCTCTCATGCAGCAGGAGCTATGAAGGAGGATGCCTTTCCCTCCCAGTGGAAAGATCTGACCTATGATGGGGCAGAGCCGGAAGATGACACCTCAGGTAATGAGAGGAACCAAGCTTGAAGACATCCAGTAACTGAGCTACACCAAGTGGAACTGCTCAAGTGTGAATAGTGAACTGAATCCAAGTGCATAGAAATAGTCCAAGACACAGAAGGAGACTTGTGAGCCATGCAGAACTGCTGAGTAACACTGTAAGGTTCAAGAACCTGTTGATAACAGAGGTAGAAAAGAAGATTACATTATAGTGACCACTGCAGCCCAAAGTGGCATTAGACCATGAAACATTGGCCCCACTTTTCTTACATGGTGGCAGGTCTACATGTACAAACCCAATAAGAACTTAGGTTTGAAACCTAGGAGTTGAGTCTCACTCAGTGCTGTTTACCATTATAAAATGGGCATAGAAAATGCCATAATCTGATTGGCTGAAAGGACGTTTGAGCCGTGTCCTTATCAGTGTGTATATATATATATATATATATATATATATATATGCCAACCGGCACTTTTCTTCCTTGGACGATCTCACAACAGTGAAATATCACTAAGCTACCAGAGCTTCAAACTGCTTTCACAAGTGGGCAACGCGTGCCACAGTTCTCCCACTGTAGCTCCTCAGCCAGCGTCACAGGGAACCGGGAGAGTGGTGACACAGTCAAATCAAACTACACAAGACTTCCATCATTTTGCCAGCTGAGGCAAGTAAAAAACACCAGAAGCTGTATATTGTTTTCAATCCTTTTTTTTTTTTACTCACAGCCCATTTTTCATGCAAGTTCACCTGTCCGTCCGTTCGTTTTTGTATCTCCAGACTGCATCTCTTCCACATCCCCCTTCATGACCACCGCAAGAATCCCTACAAAACTGCACTGAACTAGCAAACTTCACGGAGTTTGCTGTTCTGTACCTTGACCATCCATTTCAGTTTGAAAACCACAAATCAGTAAACGCCTATGTATGGCTACCATCAAGGGACACGATCGCTCCCAGTGAAGCCAGCCATACTGCCAGCTGCAAACTACTGCTTCACCTCACCGCGATCTTACAACCTAAGCTCCAATAAAATAAATAAATGAAACTCGCTCCCTTGCCGGTTGGCCGAAAATGAACACCAACCTCTGTTCAAAAAGGTAACTGCTTCACACATACATAAGCCTTGGCTCTATAGAATGTGAACGTGCAGTGGGGGGGTACAACTTCAGTTCTCATAGTGTTGTGTGTGGGGGGCAATGAGGCAGTCAACACTTACACAAGCACCTTCACTGCAGCAATGAGGCACAGATAACACTGACCTCTAGTGACTGACCTACATCACTGAAAACCACACTATATTGAGGGACTACTTTTTTATTTTTTGTATTAAATAAAAACATTCTAATAATCTTTTAACACTTTTTATTTTAGTTTTTTATTTAAATTTATTTACAAGGGGACCCATTTTATAAGCTCAATAACACAATCTGAGGTGTGGGTTATCGCCTGATAAGAGCACACCAGGGTGTATAAGACACTTGGCGCAAGCGCCTCGTGCCTTAGTGCACCCCTGGGCATCCTCTTATCAGGCGATAACCCACACCTCGTAGTGTGTTATTGCTTGCATAAAGCAAGACTCCTCTAACAATAACAGTCTCACCCCCCAACAAGGAGTAGGTCATCCAGGCTACTTTTCAAAAAGACTATCTAGCCAAGTCCTGGCTTAACATAATCAACACAATCCACAGACCCTGCCAGCATAAGCTTTTGTGAGGATGTCTGGTAAACTTGGGGTGAGCATATATACTCAATCGCAGACACCAACAGGATTTGGCTATGCTGTGGTCAGCACTTTAATATACTCCTGGCATGGAACTGCCTTTTTACACTTGCATTTTACAAAAAATAAATAAGATGCTGCCAAGAAAACAATACAACCTAAGATCAGAGCAACCTTCGTTCAACATTGAACAAAAACAAAAAAACAAAAATGTTGTACATATTCTTAGCTGGAGTTGAAGTATGCCAAAAAATCTGTATGTACTGCATCCTACTGACAGCAAACATCAGGCTCTGAATGTATTTGTGAACACTGAGAAAAACGTATTTTTTAACAAATGAAGCAGTTTTGTCAGGCCTGACCATTAGGAAGAAGTTATGTGAATATGGCTGATGACTGCCTGTGGCATGCAGCTTCTTTCTGAAACAAAACTTAAGAGGAATATGGAGAGGTGTGTTTCAGTTACATAGCACCTAAACTTTTGTGAACCCAGAGGAGGAGAGGGAGGAGGAGGAGTTGCATAATCAAACATACTTTCACTGAAATACCAAACCGAAACAGGAGAATTTCCACCTCTGCTGTCGATCCTTACAGTTCAAAAGAAGCAATTTCATCCATTGTGTTGCACAAATAAAAGAAACAAGGTTATTAGGTAACTCTTATTATTTAAAAATTAGCCATAGAGTTCTGCATACGTGCAGCACTGGACTATATGATTTCTTTAGTAGTGAAATTTAGACCCCCCACTGCTTGGTAAACACAGCTCCCGTGCCCTTGGACAACCAGTTTGCTGGTACCCATCTCTAACAAAAGTCATTTCTACTTCAGCTACTTGGTTACAAAACAAGGTAAGTGACTGAGCGGTGCTGTAAACAGGACTAAGTTTTTACCTCTGTGGGATAACTGAAGAGGGATGCATCACCTGACAATATGGACATTATCCCACTTCATGATCAGTCCTCAGGCAGTAGACACACGTGCAACAGCCATCCATTACAGATATGTTCTGTCAACACCAAATGCAATGCTTGAAGCCCAGCTTTCTGCATTCCATCTTGGCAATCATCACTAGAATGGCAATCAAAAGATGATGCACACACAGTCGAAAACTGAAAATTCAAGTTGAAAAATTATTTAAAATAAACAGTTAAAAACTTAGAACCCTCTCATGCAGCAAGAGTTGTGAAGGAGGAGACCTGTTCCTTTCAGTGGAAAGATCTGACCTAAGACTGGGCAGAGCTAGAAGATGACACCACGGGTAGTTCACAGGCTAGGGGTAAGCAGCAGAGCCGAGCTCACGGAAGGCTGCTTGGGAACAAAGGGCAGGGACGTGTATTTTTACTTGTTTCGTATTATTTCTTTTGAACATTTTAGTGAAGTACTGCTTACAGTAAGAGCAAGTAGAATGGACTGAATTATATTGTTTAATACTGCTGATTGATTTTACTTTACAGGTCAGTGTTTCTTCTGGGGGGCTGAGAGTTCAGTGATGCTGACCAAGTTTTTGGTTAAGTCTGGGCACGGTAACACTATTGGAGAGGTATTATTGGTGATTTAGTTTTGTTTTAAGGGCTGATTGTTTTTGGGAGAACCAGAGCCGTGGTGTAGGACCCACCCAACCTCCACACAGCACGGACTCAGGGGGTAATTTAAATAGCCCGCCACATCAACAGGTTTAAATCTTCCCACATAGGAGCTACAAGCAGTAGCCCACAGGCTATGGAGAGGCAGCAGAGCGGAGCTCACAGAAGGCTGCTTGGGAACGAAGGGCAGGGAAGTGTATTTTTACTTGCTTTGTATTATTTCTTTTGAATGTTTTAGTGTAGTACTGCTTACAGTGACAGCAAGTAGAAAGGACTGTTGATTTTACTTTACAAGTCGGTGTTTCTTCTGGGGGCTGAGAGTCCAGTGATACAAACCGCTTTTTTCGGTTAAGTCTGGGCACAGTAACGCTATTGGGAGGTATTATTGGTGATTTAGTTTTGTTTTAAGGACTGATTGTTTTTGGGAGAACCAGGGCCTGCGGTGTAGGACCCACCCAACCCTACCCTCATCCCACCGCCCCAGGGCTTCTCTACCTTTATAGAGGCCTGGTCCAATCATACTTCCTCCTCCATCACAGGAAGGGGTTACACACATCTCTGTGGGCAGCTTCCGCAGATCAGGTAGTTGGAGCACTTTACAGCAGCGACATACAGAAGCCATGACCCATTAAATCCCCTAAAGTGCACAGAGTTTGGTAGGGGAAACTGAGGGGGAGTAGCAAAAGGAAGATAGAGGCTACAGAGGGGGAGAATGAATCTTGCAATAGTGTTCAATCAAGGGGGGTGAGTCCTTCAATTACTGACCATACATTCCTATACTGGAACTGCAGCTGGGAAGTGAGCTAGAATGGACAAGGAGCTGTTCTAACTCATACAATCCCATAGGGGTACGTCTAGCATTGAGAAGGTAGGGATGGGGGGGCTAGGAGAAAAATCAGGTGGGACAGTTGATGGGAAGTTAATAAAAGGGGAGGGGCACAGATATCTATAATCCAAAAGGGAGGTGCTAGATAGCATAAGGATTAAGAGGAAGAGAATATCACTGGTCAGTATGTGGCAGGCAAGCAGTTGGGAGGGGCCAGTAGGCAGCAGGTGGGTCGGAGACAATAGATGGAGGGGGTAGGGGGGAAATGGGAGGATGGTCAGCTGCAATGGTTGTGGCGCAGCCATCTTCCTAGGGACACTATGGAATATGGGCAGATGTCCAGTGTGCAGGCAACTTGGATTTCTCAAGGAGGAAATTAGGTGGCTGGGATGGGCACTGGGGATAAGAGGAGAAGATGGGGGAGCCAAGGTGCTGGGAGGAAGAGGCAGTAGTTTGGGACGGGGGGGCAACACCATAAGGAGCACCAGGAACAGGGTGGAGAGGAGGGTTAGGCAGGACTTTACGAGGACAATCCACGGAGAGGTTGGACCCATGACAGGGAGTCCAAGCAGGGCAATAGGTGGAAAATAGACAGTAGTGTGGGGGGGTAATCAAGGGAAGGGGTCAGGCACAACAAGAAGAAAGGGAGAACAGGGCAAAGGTGCAGAGGACAAAGCAAGCATAGGGATACAGTCCTCAAACAGGTTCTATATCCTGCAGGGACTGGATGAGTCAGGGGGGCAGTGATGTGTTGGGGAAACAGGATAAGGCAGGAGTGGCTCAAAGCATTCAGAATCAAGGGGAAAAGGTGAGTCACAGGGCAAGAGGGGCAAATGGGGTCAGGTAAAGTGGAACTTAAACCCCAGGGGTGGACTAAGGGCAAGGGAGGCACCGGGGGGAAAGCGTGAGAGGACAGGAGGGGAGGTTAGCATAGTAGGCACATCCAACGGGGACAAGATGGTAGAAGACCAAGGGATGACAGAGGCAGGGCAGCCCACGGGGAGGGGGGAGGAAAGTCTGAGGGGGAAGATGGACCAGAATGTGATCACAGGCAGGGAAGTTACTGGAAAACAGGAGGGGGACAAATGCAGGAAGGAAGGAGGGACAGCAAAGAAAGAATTCTATGAGTAAGAGGCTGGTGGGGGGAGGAGAAGTGTCATGATCTTAGGAGACTCCACCCTGAAGGGGATTAGATGGGGGAGAGGGAAATCTGGCAGTAGCAGCAACAGGGTGGAATGCATGCCTGGCATGATGACGACGGCAGAGAGGATGGGGCCATATTACCAAATTGTGTGGGGCACGGAAGGCCACACATTGTAATCCACTTGGGTACCAATGACCTAGCCGGATGCAAGGTACACGTAGTGCAGGACGGGTTCTTGGAGCTGGGCAGGATCTGCAGAGGCTTGGGCAAAACGGTGACCTTCTCGGAGGTGTTGCCAGTCCCAAAAGCAAGCACAGTTAGAAAGGTGAGGATCGTAGAGTTTAACATGTGGCTAAGGGGGTGGTGTGCAGAAAATGGCTTCGGCCAGATGGATGATTGGAGTGGGACATGGAATAACAAGGAACTTTATGCACTGGACAAGTTGCATCTGAGTAAAGAAAGCACTGGAGTACTGAAGGGTAAACTGGAAAGCTATTTAAGAGACAAGTTACATTTAAACTGAATGGGGGGAGGCAGTGGAGAGCAAGAAACTCAGCACCAGATGGGGGGGGGCCCTAGGGCCTCCCCACCTAGACAAGCTGACAAAAAGCAGGTGTAAGCAGCGAGGGGAGGGGGGAGGACAATATAAACAGGAGCAAAGGGGGCCATGGGACGCACTGGAGGGCAGTGGTACTTAATGCATGGAGCCTAGGTAATAAGGTAGTAAACCTACAGGCACTACTAGCAGATGGTAAGGTTGATATAGCTGTCATTACAGAAAGATGGGCAACTCAGTACCATGAATGGGATCTAGAGATCCCGGGTTATCAACTGGACAGGAAGGGCAGAGCTAAAGGAAGAGGTGGGGGAGTGGCCTTGTACATAAGAGAAAGGATAGAGAGTAGCAGGGAGGAGGGGGAGGAGGGCATGACAGAAGCCCTACGGCTGATACTACAGCACAGTGGGGGTAAACATAGCCAAGTAGGGGTGGTCTACTGACCACCTTCACAGGATACTGACTTGGACAGAGAACTAGAGGAGCAAATCAGAAGGGTGGGGCCGGGCGCTAATGAGCAGCTAATGCGAACGGTCGCAACTTTCCAGAGCTCCACACCACAAAGATACAGAACTTGTGGATCCCTGGGAATGTCCCCACGGTAGACCAGTGGAAAAACCTTGCTTTAAGGGCACTCTCAGTGGATAGACTGACATATTTGCTAAAGGGACAAGAAGAGAGATTTTTGAACACATGGGCCACTTTTCTGACCACACTAACGCTGGGGGAAGCTACTCTCCTTCGGGAGGGATGGACAGCCTAGGAGGTCTTACTTATATTTATCAAGGAAATTAGAGATCAGACGCCACGCCCTTACCAAAATGACTAATAGAACTCCTGGAACTCCTGAATTATATACTAGTATATGAATATAAAAGAAATAAATCACTAAGGGAAGCAGTCTGAGTTCAGGCGAAGCTTTTTATTCTGTATTTGTTTTTAATTTTTTTATAAACGGACAGTGATGCATATTATAGTAAGAGAAAGTAGTATGCTTTGTCCTTTTGTATGTTCTTTTTTTTTTTTTAGAACATAGCTAAATGTTAAATGATTAAGTCTTGTGGTGTTATTCTATTTATGCCAAATAGACATCAGATTGTAATGAAAACAGGACAGAAGATATGTGTTAACCAGATACCCCCACAGTAAAAGGGGAATAGTTTGAGTTGAAGATGATGTATCATCGGGTCTGAATGTAACTGAATGGCATATGAAAAACCTTAATAAAAATATGGCACAAAAAAAGAAGGGTGGGGGGCAAGGGTAACGTTATAATCCTAGGTGACTTCAATCTGCCGGGAGTAGACTGGAGCACCCCAGCTACCACCTGCAGCACGGAACAGGTTCTCCCTGATGCCATCCAGGACTGTTTTCTAACCCAGAGAGTCAAGGAACCAACCAGGGAAGGCGCCATATTGGATCTGTTGTTGACTAATGGGGAACATGTCCAGGAGGTGAAGGAACCTCTCACAGGAAGCGACCACAGGCTGGTCTGGTTTTCTGTGTTCATGGGAAGGAGGTAATCAACACTAAAAGAAAGGTGGTGGACTTCAGGAAGGTGGACTTCAACAGAATGGGGAGCATAGTGAGGGAGCACTTGACAAGGATCCAACCTGAGATGAACATGGACCACAAGTGGGCCATCATCAAGTCAGGGCTGATAGAGGTCACCAATACCTGTACTAGGACTCCAAAGAAAGAAGCCAGAACCAAGAGGCCAAGCTGGTTCAACAGAAAGGTGGCGGAAAAGGTAAGGGGCAAGAAAGAGGCCTTTCTGAAGTACAAATGCAATGCAAGGAAAGAAGACAGGGTGATCTATGTGGAGAGATCTTGAGAAGTGGGCAGGGAGGTCCGGGCAGCCAAAGCCGAGAAAGAACTGAGGCTGGCTCAGGGGATCAAGAGAGAGGATAAGGACTTCTTCCGCTACATTAGGGAGAACAGGAGTAGAAAAGAAGAGATAGTTAGGATGAAGTGGAAGGGAAAGTTGATGGCGAAGAGTGAGGAAAAGGCAGAGACGCTTATTGAGTACTTCTGCTCTGTCTTCACCAGGGAATCTAGTAGGCCCATGCCAAAGGGAAAGGTTGGGAGGCCCATAAGGGGAAGGAAGGAGTATGAAGGGGAGATAGAAGCATGTATGGTTCAAAGGGGACTAAGGGAACTGTGAGTGGACAAGGCTCCCGGTCCTAACGGAATACATCCTAGGGTTCTGAGAGAACTGGTGGAGATATTGGCAGCTCCAATGCTCGACTTATTTAACACCACACTAGAGTAGAGGAGTGTCCCACAGGACTGGAGGGCAGCTCATGTGGTACCGATCCACAAGAGTGACCCTAGAGATGAGCCAGGAAACTATAGGCCAGTCAGTCTAACCTCCGTTGTGGGTAAGTTAATGGAGTCTATATTGAAGGAAAGGCTTGTGGCCTTCCTTGAGGATAATGGTCTACAGGATGACAGGCAGCATGGGTTTGTCAGGGGGAGGTCGTGCCAAACTAACTTGGTTGACTTCTTTGACTGGGTTACAAGGGCTTTGGACAAAGGGAAGGCAGTGAATGTGCTGTACCTCGACTTGCATAATGTGTTCGATTCAGTGCCTCATGGATGACTGATCAGCAAACTAATGAACCTGGGAGTTGGGGAAAAAATGCTGCGGTGGATAAATGGATGACTGGGAGGCAGAAACCAAAGGGTAGTGTTTTGGGGGGGATTATCCAACCCTATGCCCGTGACTAATGGCATCCCACAGGGCTCAGTGCTTGGGTCTGTGCTATTCAATGTGTTCACTGGAGATATAGCAGAGGATGTCAAAAGTAAAATCTGTCTATTTGCAGATGACACTAAGCTTTGCGGGAGAGTGGACACGGAAGAGGGGAGACAGGACCTAAGAGATGACCTGGGGAAACTGGAGAAGTGGTCAGGCATGTGGTAGCTGGGTTTTAATGCCAAGAAGTGCAAGGTGATACACATGGGTGCAAGAAACCCAAAGACCAGTTACTGGTTGGGAGGAATTAGGGTGACAATATCAGAGGAGGAAAAAAACTTTGGGATCATGGTCAGGGGGGACATGAAGCACACAGCGCAATGCAGAAGCTCAGCAGTCAAGGCAAACAAAATGCTGGGCTGCATAGCCAGGGGGATCACCTCTAGGAGGAGGATGTTATTCTTCCATTGTACAGGTCATTGGTGAGACCACACCTGGAATACAGTGTACAGTTCTGGTGTCCCCACCTGAGGAAGGATATCCAACTTCTGGAGGGGATCCAGAGGAGGGCAACCAAAATGGGCCATGGCATTGGGGACAGAACTTATGAGGAGAGACTGAGGGCACTCAACATGTATTCCCTGGACAAGAGGAGAGAGAGGGGGGACATGACTGAAACCTTCAAATATCTAAAAAACATTAACAGAGTCAGTAGTGAAGGCATCTTCACACTACACAAGGAGGGTAAGACAAGGGGTCATGACCTAAAACTGGTGGGAGGCAGATTCAAGAAGGAAATGGGGGGTGCTGAGCAGCCAAGAGGAAGCAGCATCTTGCTCGAGCTCCCAGAGAGAAAATAAACTTTTTAAATATAAAAACTTAATCAGCTTATCTAAAAAGTACCAAACACTGTCTCGGAGTGCTTAGACCATCATCTGTTGACAGGATGGAAAAATCTAAAGGGGCTGGTGTGCCAGCAGGCAACTTTTTTGCTCCGAAAAAAATAAAGCAGAGAGGAGAGGCCTGATCAACGTGGAGGAGCAAGGGACTCTGGCAACAAACCACTGGAAGAGGCCTCGCTATCTTCCATCCTGACTACACTACATCAGCTTGTTAAAACAGTGCAAAATCTCAACAGAAAATTTGACTCCCTCACCCCGAGAGTCACCGCTCTGGAAACTAAAATGGACTGCCTTGAAGCAAGTGTCCAATGCTCTGAATCTTTCAGCCTTAAATCGGCGGATGCGACTGAAAAATTAATCAAAGACAATTCATATCTCCGTCAAAGGCTGGAAACGGTAACCCGTGAGGTGGGCGCATGAGGAAGGGTGCCGTCTGTAATGGCGACTCCTTCCCGGCACAATCCTTCACAGCGATGGGAGGGTAGGGTGACGGATGAGGGGGTGAGAACTGGGCGACAGGATGGGGTATGTGTATGCGTGCGTGGGGGAGGGCGAGCACGGCGAGCATGGGCTGGGAGGGGCGGAGGGGCTATAGGGGTGGCGCTATGGGATGGCCAAGCCGCGCCATGGCGCCAGGGTTGGCTAGTGGTTGGGGTGGGTGAGGTACTGGTTTCGGGTCCGGATGCTGGTGCGATTTTAGCGCCCGCCCGAACCCTTTATTTTAATGCTTACCCCCCGACATGCACCCTCCTTGAGTTGAGAATCTTAAGTGGCGTGGGCGAAAACCCCCATAGAAAGCATTAAAAACTCTCCTGGCGCCGTTGTCCTGTGCGCCGGGGTTGTCAGAGTGCCGACTGTGCGATAACGGTGATCACCTTTAGGCATTCGCCGTTATCACATAGACTCATTGGAAACAGTTGAAAACCAGACTAGGGAGCGGAACATTCGGATGATTGGGATGACCAAGAGTGTCGAAGGGGAGGATAGCCTTAATTTTGCCAGAACATTTTTGGCAGCTATCCTAGCTCTCGATGATGCAGATCCTACTATGTCCCTGGAAAAAGCCTATAGAATAACCCCTAGAAGAGCTACAGTGGATTCCTCAAACCCGAGGACCTTCCTAATTGTCTGCACGGGAGTAGGAGATCGAGACAGGGCATTAGCAATCGCCCGGCACCGTAGAGCACTGAAATCTGACAACGCTGAAGTTATGCTGTTCCCAGACCTTTCATTCGGCACCCGCCAATGCGAAGAGCTTTCAATGGGCTGCGGGGCAGATTGCTCCAACTTAAAGTTCAACATCAGTTACTGCTCCCGGCGAAACTTCGTCTACAGTGGAATGGGCAGTATTATCTGTTCAATGACCCAAAGGATGCCAGTAAACTGCTCCTCAAGATTGAACCAGAACTGAACAGAGTGGACAAGCTGCAAAGTGGATCTGAGGGGGACTGATTCTCTTTATTATTCTGGTAATGTACTCAGTACATACAGGTGGGGTAGTGTAAGAGGCCTCGATTTCTGGGGGTAAAATGCGGCATGCTGTGGAACTGTTCTTGAACTGTAGACTGTACTACGCCTCTCGTTTGCCTCCATTTATGGTTTTATTTAGGATTTGATCCATGGACTTACACGGGGACCTCAGGACTACTCCTGATTTGATGGAATTATGAAACTGTTGTTGAGACTACTATAATCATTCCTCCATGTTAGTTGGGGATTGTATTGGGGGAAGGGGTCCTCATGGCTCCCATATCATT
Organism: Neoceratodus forsteri; assembly: GCA_016271365.2. Lineage (NCBI taxonomy): Eukaryota > Metazoa > Chordata > Ceratodontiformes > Ceratodontidae > Neoceratodus > Neoceratodus forsteri. Next base: position 7,006,683 of record JADMNL010000040.1, read on the forward strand.
GCTTTTCTGCTCATTGAGAGAAAAAGGGAAAGTACTGTAAAATACTGGGGCTACTTTACACATATTAAAGACAGGACATTTACTGTTTGATATAGATTAGGTTAATAAGCTGGGATTGTTCTGGCTCTGGGGGAGCTTGGGAATTTGCTTTTGACTTTATATTCCTATGATATCACTGTGGGGGAGTCACTTAGACTTTATAGTCTCTTTGGTGAAAGGGTAATCTTTTTTTAACCTGACCTTCTAAGACTCCCTATTGTCCTTCCTGGCTGTATGCGTTGGGTAATTCTATATGTTATATTTTTTATTAAAGGGATCCCTCCTATGTCACACCAATAGAGGGGGTGTCATTCACAAGGCCTTTGTAAGAGATTAGCGTCTGTATTATTTGCTCATTGTTATCCTCCTATGTAAATCTTTGTGAGTTTTGCAAAAATCAATAAATATACAAAAAAAAAGAAGGAAATGAGGAGGCATTTTTTTTCATCAAGAGGGTAGTGAAGGGATGGAACGAGCTACCGCCGGAGGTGGTGGCGATAAAGACAGTCGCCAGCTTCAAGAGAGGATGGGACAGGGTCAAGAGCAGGATTAGAACAGCAGGGATTGTGGGTGAGATATAGGGGAGGTGGGCAGCTTCCAGCTGCATATTCGAGCAGACTCGATAGACTGCTATGGCCTTTTTTTATGCTGGTAACTTTGTATGTTCATATGTAGTGGGAGTAGCCAAGCTTGAAGACATCCAGTGACAGTTACATCCAGTGGAACTGCTCAAGTGTGAATAGTGAACTGAATCCAAGTGGGTAGAAATGGTACAAGACACAGAAGAAGACTTGCAAGCCACACAGAACTGCTGAGTACTTTAACACTATAAGATTCAGGAACCTGTTGATAACAGAGATAGAATGGAAGATTACATTATAGTGACCACTGCAACCCAGCAAAAGTGGAACAGACCACGAAACGCTGGCCCCACTCTTCTTACATGGTAGCAGGTCTAAATATACAAACCCAATAAAGAACGTATTTTTGAAACCTAGGAGTTGAGTCTCACTCACTGCTATTTACCCTTAAAGCAAAACTCTCTGACAATAACATTCAAATCCCTCTAACAAGGGGTAGGGCATCCAGGCTACAATTCAAAAGACTACCCAGCCAAATCCTGGCTTAACATGATCAACACAACCCACAGCCCCTGCTAACATACACCTTTGTGAGGATGTTTGCTAAAACTGAGGTGGGCATATATATTCCATCACAGACAGCAACAGGATCTGGCTGTGCTGCAGTCAGCACTTAATATACTCCTGGCACAAAACTGCCTATTTACACTTGTGTTTTACCAAAAATAATAAGATGCTGCCAAGAAAATAATACCACTTATGATCAGGGCAACCTTTGTTCCTTACCAATGCATGATGTTATCCTTAACACACTGAACAAAAAAATGAACAAAGTTGCACGTATTCTTAGCTGGAGTTGAAGTATGCCAAAATATCTGCATGCACAGAATCCTACTGACAGCAAACATCAGGTTCTGAATGTATTTGTGAACACTGAGAAAAACTTATAATTTTTTGACAAATGAAGCAGTTTTGTCAGGCCTGACCATTAGGACGAAGTTCAGTGTGTGGTACATAGCTCAGTGCTTGTGTATACTTATGAGCTTGATGTTTAATATTTGAGCTTTGGCATTTCTCTGTATCTCACCCTCTGTAGGATACTGGGTAGGTGTAAGATTTAAGACCCAGCACAGAGGGTGAGACAAGAGTGCCGGGGAAGGAGAAGGAGGCAGGGGAGGATGGAGGGTGCATTCGAAACACTCGAAGCAGAGCGAGTGTAAGCCTGAAGTTTAAATAGGGGATGTGGGAGGAGCTATTCCCCCCACTGAACGTCAAGCTAAAAGTCTTCCATTTCAATGCGTGGTACATAGCTCAGTGCTTGTGTATACTTAGAGCAGAGAGGTATGTGCTTGATGTTTATAACTTGAGCTTTGACGTTTCTCTATATCCCACCCTCTGTAGGATACTGGGTAGGTGTAAAATTTAAGGCCCAAAAAGACAGAAATAGCACAGAGATTACCTCCTCCAACTCTGGAGAGTGTGGCCCGTAGCACGCAGGAGAGGAAAAACCCCTGTTGTTGGAAACCTCCGAGGACCCATGGCTACTGACCTGCCCATCCTCTGGGCATACTAAAAGGAGAATAAACCTAAATGTGGGCTGAAGTTTTAGTTGTGGTATGTCCAGGAATTAAGTCTGAATCTTGCTGGTAGAATAGTCCATTTTCCGAGACAGACGATGGGTAGGATGGTCAACACTGAAGATGAAGGTTCCAGATGATGAAAAAGGTCTGAATTAGACCTATGTCTGAATGAGACGATGGTTAATCCATGTCCTGGGTAGCTATAAGTGAAGCAAATATAAAGTGTACGTAGACAGTCAGCATGATGGGGAGTGCATGCCAAATTGTAATTTGAAGGATGTAGGTCACAGATGAAGAAGTGGTCAGAAGCAGTGCATTGCCAGGAATGAAGATAAGGTAGGAGTGTAGCCCAGCTGGGAATGATGATGAGGCATGAGTCTATGCGAATCTGGGAGGCTTGCATGGCTGTAGTACATTCATTATAATGTCAGGGTATGATCGAGTACCTTGTTAGAAGGGAAAATTGTCCTAGGAAGTCCAAGTATTTGAGGTGTGCTTCACGGAGATGACTAGTGCAGAACTAGGCTGGAACTGGAACAGAAGAAAGTTGGGCTGCAGTAGAAGTGAATAACTTGATGAAGTATGGTAGACCCAGACGTGGGCTAGCAGAAGTGTGGACTCTCGCGTAGGTCCAAGTATGCAATCTACGATGCTCAAGCAATAGAGTAAGTCTAAGTGGTTAGACTAAGGAGGGTGAGACCCCACGTGGGTCTGCCACAGTAAAAATGAAAAGACGATAGGAGTACTGAGAAGTGCCCTCCTCGTGGGGCACAATAGCTTTGGGATGGCGAGACCCCTACATGGGTTCACCATCGCCAAGTATGATATGATCCAAAGTAAGGAGGCAAAACCCCGCCTGAGATTACATGTTGATGATAGAGAAATACGTTTGAGCAATACATAATGCCCGTGTGGGCATGTCTATATTGGAATAATGGGACCTTCCCACAAGTCTGCTGTCACTGTATAATGACATAATCCAAGGAAAGAATGGCAACCATTGTTGGGATGGTGGGACCCCACGTGGTCTGCCACTGCTGTTTCATTGAGTAGTCTGAGGAAAAGAGGGCAAGATCTCAAGGGAGACTGCCTGCAATTTATATGGAAATACGTTGCATATGAGAAAGGCCCCTTCATGAGGCATGCGTCCTGTGGTGATTGGGAATATGTTTTAACTATGAGTAGGGCCCCCTTGTGGGGCATGTATGTTTGGGATGGCGGGACCCACATGGTTCGCAATCACTGTTTCACTGAATAATGCGTGACTGGTATGGCAGGACCCCACATGGTCCGCTATCGCCATGGTATGGAATAAAGTATGTTCGGGATGGCAGGACCCCATGTGGTCCACCATCATCGTTCGATTGAGTAGTGCATGATTGGGATAGCAGGACCCCACGTGGTCTGCCATCACTTTGATATGGAGTACAGTATGTTTGGGATGGCGGGACCCCACCTGGTCCGCCATCGCCATGTTGTGGAGTGGAGTAGAGTATGTTGGGGATGGCGGACCCCACGTGGCCCGCCATTGCCACAGCATTGGACTGTCCAAATTAGGGATGGTGGGACCCCCCCCTCCCATGGTCCGCCATAGAAGTATAGTGCATGGCCCAGGATGCTACAAAATAAATAGAGTATGAATGCAAGGTATTCACAGTGTTCTGAGGATGAATCTTCAGGCTTGAGGATGTACACCACAGTATGTCCTTTAGTGGGCATGTCCATGTCTTTCATGTCAGTGACTGGTGAAGAAGTAGAGGAACAATCTTTCAGGAATGGCACCGGGTCCCGTAGAGCCATGCTCTGCTCAATTCTCAGGCCCCAGAAAGTAAGATGGAAATGGAAGGCAGAGCACAGTCCGAGAGTCACAGAAGAAGAGGAGAGCAGCCATTGTCGAAGGGCCACGGGCCAAGAAGGAAGGTGGCATGGTGCAAAAGCCAGCGCATAGGCAAACCAAGCCAGCAGCGGAAGAAGAGGTTGAAACTGACATCCCCATTACACTAGTATAGTGTTTTGTTTCTGCTGTTAGTTTTAAAGGCTTATTACAAGTTAATTCTGGAATAAAGCATTTTTCAAGGTTTCCACTTAATTTCTGTTTCAATGATATGCAGGCATGGAAATGGTGAAAGCATCCAGCAGTAGAGCAATACTTGTATAGGGCAGGACTTGCTGCCCTGGACAGCCAGTGGATATATCTGAAAGGTTTAAGGGGTCGTATTCTACGTTCCGTAGTTTTCAGGAACAGGATATAATGGTACAGAGTAACTGTTGTTGCCTGCGTTATAGCATTTCTTACAGAAAGTGTTGTGCCTGCATCGCCCATAGAAAACGTACCCCCAGCCAGAACTGAGGAAGGATTGAAGTAAATCCACCAGAATACGAAGCAGGAGAAAGGTAATAGGAACAAAAGAAGACCATAACTCATCATTGAAAGATTGGTATTCAAAAGAGAGCATTGCCAGCGACATATAGGACCCCCAGTTCAGAATCCCATAGCCTGAGGAATGTCCCCAACAAGGAGGTGGGCTCATGAGGGAATGGTGAGGATGGGAAGCACAAGTCCGGGTCTCATCTCTCAAGGGAAGTAGCGTCTGCTATGTGGTCCCAAAGCACTGCACAGTACCAGGGGAGTGGAAAGATCAACATCACTAGGCCAGCTAGTAGGAGGGTCTGATGGATACAAACTGAGTAAGCGGAAACAACAGCTGGCAGTACAGGCTGACCGTACAGGAGGACTCCAACCTGTGGTACAGGATGCTGTGGCAGTATAATGGAGGTCAAGCAGCAAGGGGCCGCAGGTAGCAGCGAAATGGCCCAGGCAATAAACCAGTCTGGGAGCAGCGGTGGCAGGAGAAGCAAAATGACAGAGTAGGTGAACCAGCGTAGTGGGGGCAGCTGGCAGAAGAGAGAGAAAGGCGCCCAAAAGAAGGAAAGGGAAGACTGCTGGAAAAAAAGGTACGGGGCAGAAAGGCCAGGGCAGGGAGACAAAGGAAACTGAAAAGAGCACCACAGGGGGAAGGAAGGGGGGGGGGAAGGAAGACGATAAGACAGAAACCAACTAGGAAAGCAAGAGGCAAGGCAAACAAGAAGGGGAGCAGCAGAAGGAAAGGGGGGGCCCACAGCCGACCAACCACTCAGCTGCAGTCGAAATGCTCGAAGCAGAGCAAGCGGAAGCCTGAAGTTTAAATAGGGGATATGGGAGGAGCTATTCCCCCCACTGAACTTCGGGCTAAAAACCTTCCATCTATGTGAAGATGGCTGATGACTGCCTGTGGCACACAGCTTCTTTCTGAGCTTTCTGAAACTAGAGCGGCTACAACCCAGTGGCTGCAGCCAGCCTTTTGTCTGGGGCCCTCCCACTCCCAGGACCTGGTCAGTGAGAGGTGCCTCCTCCTGGAGTGGACAGAGGCCAGGCTAGGTACCAACAGGCTACCCATGGGCGGGGGGGAGGCATGGGCCTGAGGGAGGAGACACAGGGCATATACATGTCCAGCAGCTGCTGGACTCTCCCTCTTTCTCCTCCATCCAGTGGATCCTCTCCCTCCCTCCGCCCTTGGAGCAGGGAAGGGGGCCAGGGAGGTAGGGCCCCCCTTTTGACCCACTACGGTTGATCGCACTAGGGGCTGGGGAGTGACTTTTCCCGGTTTCCCACTTAAGATCTGGGTTTTTCCGGGTTTTTCACCTCCTCTGAAAGGGGTTATAATATTTAGGTAGACGTGTACAGAGTAGTGTGGTAGACACGAATAGATATCTAAAAAAAAAAATAATATTTGTTGTTGCAAATAGTAGTTTGATGAGCAGAATTGTCTGAAGTAATGATATTAACCAACACATTACGTATCTAAAGTAAACTTTATGAAATAAAACAGATATTAAAAAGAAACAGCATAAGAAAAAGAGTAGGTATTGCATGTGGATACTAGTATTGGTTAGTGTTCGTAATAGGAATAAAGCAAATAGGCAACTGAGGACAGGTGGTAGATGGAGAGTGCATGGCAATATGTATCACATTAAAAAAAATTAAGCGCAGCCATGTAAAAGTGCTTGGAGGAGGCATAGAGTGAAGGTAGCGGAAATAAAAGGGACAAGAGCCAATTCTCTCAAGAACCTGTTGTCACTGGTCAGTGTGAGGGTGGGGGGCTGTTAGGGGTCGCGGTCCCACCTCATCAATAATACTGCAAGGATAGCGGCACCAGACAGGGGGTGACTGCAAGAGCCTTGGCCAGAGGACCTCCCCAAGGGTATGGGCGCTTCCTCTCAGCGGCGCACGCTGCTCTAGATGGTTCCTATATTAATAAATGCATGGCTGCATCCATTTCCTCCAAGAATCTGTGTGTGTGTGTGTGTGTGGGTGGGTGTGTGTGGTTATTTGGGAAGGGGAGAAGTGGGAGGGCTACTGGAGAAAAAACTTGGGAGAAATATGGAGAGGTGTGTTTCAGTTACATGGCACCTAAACTTTTGTGAACCCGGAGGGGGAGGAGTTGCATAATCAAACATGCTTTCACTGAAATACCAAACCGAAACAAGAGAACTTCCACCTCTGCTGTCGATCCTCTTACAGTTCAAAAGAAGCAATTTCATCCATTGTGTTGCACAAATAAAAGAAACAAGGTTATTAGGTAAATGTCTTATTATTTAAAAATTAGCCATAGAATTCTGAATAAGTGCAGCACTGGACTATATGATTTCTATAATAGTGAAATTTAGACCCACCACTGTTTGGTAAACACAGCTCCCGTGCCTTGGACAACCAATTTACTAGTACAAGTTTCTAACAAACATAATTTCCATTTTAGCTACTTGGTAACAAAATAAGGTAAGAGACTGAGCAATGCTACAAACAGATCACAATGACATTTCACTGTTCACGTCTGTGGAATAACTGACATTTGTTAGCCCACCTTTGCTGAGAGGAAGGCCATGGGCACATTGCAATGAAGTAGGGGCCTAAGCACAGCGCCAGCTGATAAAGAAGCAGGCCAAGGACTCAAACAGGGAGAACTGCAGCAGCCAAAGTAGGGCCAACTATTATTAACCTTTGCTTTCAAGAAAAAGAAGCATACCTTGAGTTTCAGAACAATGTTTATGCTCCATGGTTAACATTCATGTTTGTTGTTGGGTTTCATGGCTTGTTACACAACAAGGTAGGAGGTGGTCATCCCAGCAGTACAACTTATCTGAATGAAGACCCCTCTGGCGGCACAGAACCCTCTACACCCCATGCTTGGTGGATGGTCAAGGACTTCTCTAAGTACCCTTCTCATAATGCTATAATCAACTGTAACACAGCTACAGTTTTGAGGCGTCAACTCTCTGTCTGCCCTTTCCTATGCTAATTCTTTACTATCAACCGTTGGTATAAAACCTGCTTCCTCTGCTCAGTCTTATAACACACCTGACAAAGGGACCCATGTGGCTCCGAAAGTTTTTGCACTGTAATGTCTATGTAAAATTTCTTTGGTGCAAAGTGGTCTACTTAGCGCTTTGTGGTACACAACGGAGCCACAAGGCTTTCCTTACACTGTTGCATGAGCATTGCTCTAGCACTGGGAAAGGGTAGCCAACACGCAAATAATGTGCTGTGCTATGTCAGTCACACACTGATCCCACCCCCCAAAAAAGACACCCTGGTCAGACACCAGAGTACCACCAGCCACGAAGAACTGGTAAAAAGCAGTTCTTTAAGGTGGTGCTGGCATGCAATGAGGCCAGTGAGAATTGTTGGGGGACACACACAGGCAGTGGGGCTAGGGAGGAGGGTTCACTACTAGATACCTACTGGAAACATATGTTCCACTGCTCTGACACAGGAAGAAGTAGATGAACTGTCAAGTTCAAGTTCAAGAGATATTCTGGTTTCCAGCCAAAATTTCACAGTTGGCATCAGCAGAACTCAGCCACACAAAATCCTCCCACAAAGTGAATTTTGGGGCACTCCATTTTTTATCACTGAAGAGATATTACATGATCTTTTGCCCTTGGAAGGAAAAGATGAAGACCGGGGGGAAATGAAACTGTTTTCATGTAAGTGTCTAGGAACAAAGACTGCACTGCCCTGAAACGTGTTTCTTGGGAGAAGGGATGCTTTAATATCTGAATTCTGCTGATGCCAGCAGTAATCTCTCAGAAGAAAACTGGCAAATCACTTTCCAGTGACCATCCAAGTAAGTCGGATATAAGACTACCAGCAGTGGAACTTTTTCTGAACAAAATGCCTTCTATCCACTGAAATGATGCTCTGCTGTACTGTATACTGTGGCTGGTGTTCAGAATACAATTACCACTGGATAGCTCTGCTGAGATACAGCATCCCATTCACAGAAGGTGTCCTGCTTCTATACTATTCTGCAGTTGGGAGGACTGAAGGACTTGCCCAACATCACATAGTAAGCCAGTGGGTCATAGAGGAAATTGCCAGGATCTCTCATTCATAGCACTGTGCTCTAGACACCGGACTGGTCTACTTCACAAACGCAACCATTAGATCAAATATTAGACTCTTAACAGTATCACAGGGAGCAGTTATTGACTAAACAAAGTCCTCAGTGCAAAGACTCTTGGTAGGATTCCAAGGAGCAGTTCTTGACTAAACAAAGTCCTCAGTGCAAAGACTCTTGGTGGTATCACCGGGAGCAGTTCTTGACTAAAGAAAGCCCTCAGTGCAAAGACTCTTGGTGGTATCACAAAGAGCAGTTCTTGACTAAAGAAAGTCCTCAGTGCAAAGACTCTTTGTAGTATCACAGGGAGCAGTTCTTGACTAAAAAAAGTCCTCGGTGCAAAGATTCTTGGTAGGATTCCAGGAAGCAGTTCTTGACTAAAGAAAGTCCTCAGTGCAAAGACTTTTGGTAGTATCACAGGGAGCAGTTCTTTTTTTCACCCCACCGACTTAATTTCCCTCTGTCGCGGCGCCTTGAACCTCTCTCAGGCATCTGAGTCCGTGTCCTGCCCGCCAGAGACCCCCCTGAACTGTACCTCCTCTATCCCCCTCCTCCCTGCAGCCGGTACCCCTGGTCTAACCCTCCCAGGGTGGGTCACCCTACTATTCTAGGGTGCTCTTACAGACAGATTCCGACTGTAGGATAGGATTGGCCGTGGAGGACCTGGAAGGTCAGTCAGGGTTGGCCCGGCGGTGGGCATGGGGGACTCAGTGCCATTGCCAATCCAAGTTGCCATTGTTTTCCCAGTTCTTCTACATCCCCTGGAGCTTGGATATGCAATGACGTCCAGCCCAGCTGATGCACGCTCCCGCACATCCCCGATTGACGTCCACCACAGCTCCAATCCCAGCAACTTGCAGCCGAGCACTGTAGTGCCTGCAGCCTCCTAGAGGTCACCAAGGCCGGCAAGTGGATCCTCCCTCCCCGGGAAGGAGAGCAGTACTGGGGATGCTCAATCCTTTCCCCTCCCTGCTGACCCCCGACAACCCAGGCTCGTTCCTGAACCCGGGTCGCCAACGTGGCGCGAGGTGTGGTGTCCAGCGCCTCAACACTCAGCGTCACCGAGCCAGCAAGGGAGCAGTTCTTGATTAAAGAAAGTTCTCAGTGCAAAGACTCTTGGTAGGATTCCAAGGAACAGCTCTTGACTAAAGAAAGTCCTCAGTGCAAAGATTATTGGTGGCATCACAGGAAGCAGTTCTTGATTAAAGAATGTACTCAGTGCAAAGACTCTTGGTAGGATTCCAGGGAGCAGTTCTTGACTAAAGAAAGTCCTCAGTGCAAAGACTCTTGGAAATATTGGTGTGTTCTCCTGTGGCGCAGGGGATAAAGCAGAGATAGAGGAACACTCCAGGGTCATGGGTTCTAGGCTGGCCTCCTCATAATTTTTTGGGGGGATGGGATATCTACAAAGCAAGGCACGATGGGGATAGAAGCGGCAGTGAGTGGGATCAGGGGAGCAACAGAAATGGAGCAAGAGGGAGGGAGAGGTACCCCAGGGGTGTCACATCTGGATAAGGATAAAAAGGCCAGTAAGGTGGAGGAGACGGATGATGCTATCTCCGCCAAAAGGGTGTGGTTAGCCCTCAAGGCCCTAAAGAAAGACAAATCTCCTGGGCCGGATGGCATTCATCTGAGAGTACTATGGGAATTGGCGGACATACTGGCTGCACCCCTGGCGGAGCTATTCATCAGGACACTTGAGACAGGGAGGGTACCTAGGGATTGGCGAGAGGCACATGTGGTGCCAATCCATAAAGGGGGGTTGAGGGAAGAACCAGGTAACTATAGACCCATCAGTTTAACCTCGGTGGTGGGTAAATTAATGGAGAGTATAATAAAGGAACGATTGGGGGTGTACTTGGAGGAGGTGGGAGGTCTGGATAGTTGGCAACATGGGTTTGTGCCAGGTAGATCATGTCAAAACAATCTTGTGGAGTTCTGCGTATGGGTAACATCAGAACTGGACAGGGGAAAGCCTGTGGATGTATTATTTTTGGACTTCAGCAAGGCGTTTGACTCTGTCCCCCACAATGGTCTGGTGGAGAAACTGATGGGGTTAGGAGTAGTCCTTTGATGGTCAGATGGATTGAAAACTGGCTAGCTGGACGCACCCAGAGAGTAGTGGTCTGTGGGGACCTCTCGAACCCAAGAGAGGTTGGTAGTGGGGTACCACAGGGCTCGTTCCTGGGTCCAGTCCTGTTTAATGCATACATATCAGACATCAGGGAGGGTATAGGGTGTGAAATGAGTCTCTTCACTGATGACTCCAAGATGGGAGCAGTAGTTGAGGGAGAAGAGGGGAGGTTGGCCCTGCAAGGGGACCTGGACACCCTGGAAAGCTGGGCTCACACATGGAAATTAAATTTCAGTATCACCAAGTGCAAGGTGTTGCATCTTGGGCGGGGAAACTCTAAACACAGGTACACCCTGGGAGGGGAGGCGCTGGAGGCCTCAACAGGGGAAAAAGACCTAGGGGTCATGGTGGATGCATGTATGAATAACTCTGAGCAGTGCAGGAGAGCAGCTAGCAAGGCAAACAGGATGTTGGGATGCATCGTAAGGGGGATCACCTCTAGGAGCAAGGATGTGATTCTGCTGCTGTACAATGGACTGGTTAGACCACACCTTGAGTACTGTGTACAGTACTGGAGACCACACTTGAAGAGGGACATACAGCTCCTGGAGAGGGTACAGAGGAGGGCAACTAAGATGATACAAGGGCTAGGGGATTTGATGTATGAGGACAGACTTGAGCTCTGCCTGTTTTCACTGGAGGAGAGGAGAGACAGGGGAACATGATTGAGGTCTTCAAGTACCTCAAGGGAATAAATAGAGTAAACATGGAGGAGATCTTTAGACTAAAGCAGGGAGGTATCACCAGAGGGCATGGTTTGAAGTTGGAAGGTGGATTGGTGAGGGGGGAAAAGAGGAGGAGGTTTTTCACTGAGAGGGTGGTGGACCCTTGGAATGCACTGCCTGGTGAGCTGGTTCAGAGATCCACAGTGGAGGGCTTCAAGAGAGGGAGGGACAGACACAGAAAGTGGATGTATCAGATGATGGCCTGGCCCAGGAGGTGGGGATGGATGATAGGGGTTTCTGGAACACAAGGGAGGGGAGGGCCTCGGCACCCAACTAGGGATCTGAGGTTTGAGCAGACTCGATAGACCATAAGGCCTAATCTGCTGGCAAATAGTATGTTAGTATGTTAATATCGCAGGGAGCAGTTCTTGACTAAAGAAAGTCCACAGTGCAAAGACTCTTTGTAGTATCGTAGGGAGCACTTCTTGACTAAAGAAAGTCCTCAGTGCAAAGACTCTTGGCAATATCGCAGGGAGCAGTTCTTGACTAAAGAAAGTCCGCAGTGCAAAGACTCTTTGTAGTATCGTAGGGAGCAGTTCTTGACTAAAGAAAGTCCTCAGTGCAAAGACTCTTGGCAATATCGCAGGGAGCAGTTCTTGACTAACGAAAATCCTCAGTGCAAAGACTCTTGGCAATATCGCAGGGAGCAGTTCTTGACTAAAGAAAGTCTGCAGTGCAAAGACTCTTGGTAGTATCACAGGGAGCAGTTCTTGACTAAAGAAAGTCCTCAGTGCATGGACTCTTGGTAGCATCACAGGGAGTGATCAGGGAGCAGTAACTGAAAGAGACAAAAGGCACTTACTATAACCACTCTGCTAAAATCAATTTAGATCCATCCTTCCAGCATTCCCCAAATTATAATATCTTCAGCTATGTTTGCTCCATGTGTATGTAGAGTGGTACTAGTAGCCTGAGAGGGAGAATTTTAACAATCTCACCAGATGGAGTAAAACAATTTAGAAACAGCTACATTTTCAATGAAATTCTCATCTGTGGCATACCATGGGGCATGGAGCAGTCTATGTGCAGTCTATGTGCATTTCCCTGTCACACAGCGAGGTGTCAGCAGTTCTGTGTCATAATAGTGAATGTGTTACAGTGATCGCTATTATGGCAAGTGTACGGCACCAAAAGCAATTCGTCGATATACACTTGCAGGTGACCACGAGGAACCAGCAACAGGATTTCTGGATAGTGTTGGGGTCAGTACTCCACCCCCCACCCCACCCCCGCAGAGGGCTTTGCTCCCTGCTACCTAAGGATTCTCAACCCAGGGGGTGCATGTTGGGTGGGGTGTGTGTGTGTGTTTAAAACTTAAAAAAAAACATCACCGGCCAAAGCAAAAAAGACGTGTGCCCCAGAATTGAACCCGGCATCCTCCCAACCTCAGCCTGCCATCCTACCCACCACACCACACAGCCAGCTCAGCAGCCGACTGCTGCACTACACCTCATATACCCTCCCTCTCCTTCCGCCCGTTGTGCGGCATGGTCCATCCCCCCCCCCGTGTGTGTATATATAGCAACATCCTGTCACTGTAGTCACCTACCCTGTATTCCGCTGCTACCCTACCAGGTAGCCCAGAACACAGACACCATGACTGAGTCACCCTTTTTGCAGTCGCTCAATCATGGTCGCCGTGTTCACTGGATGCCGCATGACAGCAGCAGCCTGCCCCGGCCCATAACAGTTGCTCCTTTACAGGACTGTGCTCTGGTAAGAGGGGATGCCTACCCTCCTCTCTAGCACAGCCACGGCAGGTTCTCCATGGCAGCATTATGGGAGATGGCTGGTGGTGGGGCCGGGCAAGCTACATGCCTGAAATGGTGCAGACCACATGGTGGGATTCACAGGAAGTAAACAGAACATACAAACTGGTAACAAAATGCCTCTGGCACTCATGACTGTGCCACAAGGTCCCCATGCCAGCAGTTCTCCTCCCATCTGTAGCGATGAACTTGGGTGAAGCTGGTGTGGGGGGGTCAACACCTCGAGGGCCTGTCAGGGCAGAGCTTTCCCACGAAGTAACATGGTGCAGCTCTGAGTCAAAGGTCAGACAGACCTGTGAGGCTTAAGGGAAGAGGATGAGTGGGTGCCCAAAGGTAGCAGGAGAGGAGCTATACGGTAGGGCATGCATATGGATTTAAAAGATAAGCCTTGGTTAGATTTGTTTGGAAAGAAAGGGATTGATACTGGGGTCAGCACTATTTAGTATCTTCATAATGGATGTTGGGACAAGGTGCAGAGGGTGATTAGTACAATCTGCAGACAATACTAAAATCATCAGCATAGTGGAAAATGAAAATCAATGTGAAGCTTTGAGGACATCAGTACTGTGGCTGAATTGGCAGATAAATCTAGTATGAAATATAATGCTAAACAATGCCCAGTTGTGCATTTCAGGATGCCAACTGGTCATATAGACTTAAGGGTATAGAAACAAAAACTGCTGAATGCAAGAAGGACCTGGGGAGGGATTATTGATAATAAATTAACTTCTAAGAAAACAGTGGAAACGCCATCAAAAAATGAAATGGTATAATAAATTGCACTAAAAGAAATGTTAAGAGTAGAGCGAGGAAAATGTCAATGCCCCTGTTCTGATCCCTGGTTCGAATGTCACGTATATATGGAATATGCGGTTCAGGTTTGGGTACCATTTCAAAAACATGACATTATCAGAATAGAGCACATCCAGAGGAGATTTATAAGACCAATGGGAGACTTGAGGGGCATGGCCTACAAAAGGAGGTTGACTGACTTGGGTCTGTACACCCTGTAGTACACAAGGCTGAGAGGAGACATGATTGTTATGTAAAAGGCCTTTAAAGCAGCAGTGCAATGTAAAAAAAAAAAATTTGCGCTTTTTCGACAGTTTATTCCCTGTGCTCTGTTGAACATTTCCCTGGTAATCTTTCTCGCCGGCATTGTACTATCACCCCGTAATTTGCTCAGCTGTCCTTTGTTTTTATTTACATTTCTGTCACCCACCATGTGGAAAGCAGCAGTAAGAGATAGGCAGCTGCCATATTTTCTGTAGTGCTACAAAAACTAGAAATTGATCACTTCCTGATCAGGTAGTACTGCTACATTAACAATGAATCTCTCCTAGAAACCATACACCTAAAAGAAGGCTGTGTGGGAAAAAATTAAGAGGGCATACCACAAAACTACAAGGAGATCTGTTCTCATCTGAAAAGAATCTAAAACGGTCTGTTGCTTTAAGAACCAACTGAACAGCTGTATGTCGGAGGGTAGTATAGAAGGTTATAACCATTGAGGATGTGAAGGAAGATGGGATTGATGGGCTCTCGCCTTCTCCTGTTGTCTGCTTAGGTTCTTATAGAGCATCTTTCATAAATATGGTATCCCAAAGTGATATACAATCCAGGCATGGTTGTCAGTATCTGGTTAGTGTGTACATCAAAGTTAAGCGACACTGAGGGAAGTTGAGAAAGTACTGGGGGGAAGGGTAAGGAAAAGATATATAAAGAATGAGAAAGAGAGAGGAGATGAGGTACAGGGAGGTTAAGTGACTTGCTCAAGTTCACTCACAGAAACATAGAAGTTGATGGCAGATAAGGACCGTGTGGCCCACCTAGTCTGCCCATTGTGCCTACCCCTTAAAAACACCACAGATCCTAGTTGATCTGCAACTTACCCTTTTTTTCTGTCTCTAGGGTATGGCATTAGTGAAATTCAAACCTGAACTATCATGTTCACAGCTTTACATTCTAGCCAGTAGGCTGTAATGCCACCCAATACATACAAATGTACCATTTTCTGAAATGCAAGAGGACGACTAGCCTATTAAGGTCTTTCCCCCACCAATTTAGTGGGAATACCTTGTCACAACTTTTTTCTTTGAGGGTATCAGCGTGGCTCAGTTGATAGCACATCTGTCTCTGGGTCAGAGGGTTGTGGGTTCTAGTCCCACAGTGGGATTGGTCTCATACCTTCAATGCTGGCACCTAAGTGCAGGGGGGGGGGTGCTGTACTGTCCTTTGTGTGAGATGGCAAACTCTGGGGGTGTCCAGGTGCAAGTAAAAGAACTCAAGGCACTTTTCACAAGAAAAGGCAATTTTTCCCGGTGTCCTGGCAAACATTCCCCTTCCTATAAAACTGGTTCCTGATACTGTTCTAGGCTGGGTGTCGACGTGCAAAATGGCTGCCACTACATGTTCAGTCATTTTACTACCACTCTAGCACTGTGCTTTGGGATACAACGTGTAAGAAAAGTGCAACATAAATACAGATTTTTCTTCTACTGTCAAGTCTAAGCTTAAAGGTAGTTTAAAGCTAGTATCAGCCAATACCATTTGCTCTGGGGCTCTGTTCCACATATTCATCACTCGTTCAGAGAAATGATTCTTCCAGATATTGGATTTTGCTCCCATAATGACACTGTTCTCTTGTCTTTGGATATTCTGAAGACCCATGTGTGTGATCAAATGGTATTATCCCTTTCAAGTACTTGATCATGTCTCACCGGAGTCTCCTTGTTTCCAATGGAAAGAGCCCTCTTTCTGTCCAAGGGTCTGCATAACTCATGTTCTCCAAGCCCTTAACAACAGTTGGCTCTCTGTGCTGGACTTTTTTGATCGTGCCAACACGTTTTCTCAGATATGGGGACATAAGCTCAATACTGTATGCAAGATTATGTCTGAACAAGGATCAGTACTAGGGCCCCATGTTATCTCTTGATCTGCTCACGAAGCCTCTCTCGATACATGCCATGGTTCTGTTCATCTTGCTAGCTGCCACCTACGGTACTATTGGTCTGATTTGACTGTGCTGCTGATCACTACCTCAGGTCCTTTCCTTGATGGCTTCTGGTCATCTCTCAGCTGTTAAAGTAGCATTCTGCCTGTTAAAGTTGTCTTTCTAAAGTGCGTGAGATTGCATTCTCCACATTTAATTTCATCTGTTTCTCTGCCCTCCCGAGCCCCCCAACTTGTGCAGATCTCCTTGTATATCAGGGCTCATCTTGTGATGCAATGGATGCTCCCATTTTGGTTACAATGGCAAATCTAACCCCCATGAAATGACCTGCAGTAGTATCTATTAAATAGTGTTAAAAACTTACAGGAATGTAAGTAGCCCTTCTCGTGGGCTTTAAAAACAGACACAGGGGATGGACTATTCAGATTTTAGCGGGCAAGCTGCTCCACAGACATAGGGTGTAAGCTGCCAAAGCACAGTAGCCTGTCCTTGCTTCTGAAAGAAGCACAGCTAGCAGGCCCTCATCCTGGAAAGGGAGAGGACGAGGGGGGCATATGAGACCAGAAAGTAAGACTGGCTGGTTCCATGCTGCTTTATGCCTTGTGCATCAGCAAAAGCATTTTTCTTACTTTAGATGCAATCTGACAGCCTTTACTACAGAAAACCATTAACGTGACAGGGAGCACTTGGGTGGCAACTGTAGGAATTTTGCTGACATGTTTTCAAAAGTCTTTCAGCTTTACTGCTGCTTCAAGTAATAATGCCAGCTACTAAAGGCCTTATCTGGGATTATGGAGCAGTCTGGCAAGAAATAGGTCTGGCTTAAATCAGCTGCCTATAATGCCAAAATGTTATATAATCCCTAATCAGTGATGATATTATTGTAATTATATGTCAGCAGGGCAATTATTTGTTTTGTTACTGGGGGATATTCCAGTTTTGTGTTCTAATAGGAGAAAAGGTTCTAAGTTTTTAATTGCTATAGTTGGTATAAAGACAGCCATGTTGGAATCCAACTCTAAAAACTTTTTAACTTACAATACGTAGTGTAGTACCCTTTTCGCATTAGTCTGAAAACAACACTTCAGTGTTCATTCTAATCAGCTGGTTTTGTTCTATTGTGCAATAAAATACCAGAAATGTGGATACTTTCTTTATTTTTTTTGCTCCCACCGACCCCCATCGGCCACTAACCCCAAGGCTCTGCCCCTGCCACTGCTTCCAGTGACTCACCTCCACCCCTTCCCCTCAAGCACCCTGGCTTACCCCCCAAGGCAGGGCTGTTGGTTCCCTGACGGACATGAAATGGCACTGGAGAGGAGGAAGGGACCCCCAACACCCTGGCTAACCCCTGAGGGTGGGGCCACCAGTTCCTCAATGGACTTTAATGGTACTGGTGGGGAGCAAGGGGTTGCGGTTTGCAGCGTGAGGTCTGATCCATGGAGGGCAGATGTCATCATGCTGGCAGACATTTTCTGTTTTCAAACCTGATGGGAGGCGTAGCGTGGCATTAACTGATGGGATGATGCAGAAGCATCAGCATACAGCACACATCCCAGTAGTTCTGTGATGGCTTGCTGTGACCCCCGGCCTTCACCAGAGGTCAGTCATACATCACACACTGACTCACCCACCCCTGGAGGAGGAGAGCCATCCCGCAGATGCTCACTCCTCCTCCCCCTGGTTGGCCTCCATCACTCCCGGTCCATCCCCGAACCCGGGGTGTCAGCATTGCAAGCGGATGTCTTGCTGCTGCACCGGTGGCCCAGTGTGGACACTTTGTCTGTATACTTATTTAGTTACTTCGTTATGTAAAAGATGTTCACTGGAAAAAGGGACTGGGTGCTCAAACGCTAATCATAGTTATGTCCTGTGGCAAACAGGCAGAAAGCTGTATTACACAGGTTGCAACAGAGGCCAGCCTGATGACACAGCGGAAGTGCTACATGCTTCTGTGTTGTGGCCTGGGTTCAGGAATGGAGCCAGGGAGACGGGATCATGGCAGACAGGGCTAGGGAATGCTGCCTCTGGAAGGGTGAACCAGCTTAGGGTGGGGACGGTGGGCTCTAGGTGATGCAGTGCCCCCTTGCAGTGGGACAGGGAGTCTGCTCGCACGCATGGAGTAGTGCACACATTCAGAGTGCGCTGCATCGACTGAGGTCACAGGACGGCTGACCCATGTCAACAGGGTGAAGAGAGGCAAGGAAAACACTAGGAGAAATCCCCAACTGCCAGCCAAATGATAGTGAGGCCTGAACAGAGCATATCCCTATGACTACTGCAACTGGCCAGGGACATAAAAATCTATGTTTAATAAAAAAAAAAGTTTGCATCATTAAACAATAATACGTGACAAGCAGTGCAATATCATGGAACACTGTACCGCCTCAGGTGCGTTCTGAGGGATGTGGCCATAGGCTGAGTGACTTCAGCCACCTGAGAAGGGATGATATCCCATATCGCACACCATGGAGTATATTGTTGCAATTATGAAATAGATCCATTATGATTTTTTGACCGATGGCATGACCTACTTTCAGACCGGGATTATGTACTGAGATGTCACCCCGGCTAAAAGTGGTCTCAGTCAATCAGATTTGAATAGTTTGACCATCCATTTCATAATAGCTACTGCAGCCCGGTGGCACTTGCATTATCACACAGGAGACCCAGGATCAGGTCTCAATGCCAAATCCCATGTCCTGGACAATGGGGTCCAGGTTGCAATAAGAAGTCATAGCACACTGGCCCGGGGGAGGGCATTTCTGTCCTACCAGCTGCAGTAGTGATGTCAATTAAAACTGCTTGCATTCAGTTTCATAACATAAGTAGTTAGGATATACTTGCTCTTCGGTGGTTATCTTTAACTTTTGTAGTTCATCAGTTATTGACTCATGTCCATGTCAGAAGTCGGTCCACAAGCTAACTGCAGGCACGTTACATATTAACTCCTTTAGTGCTCTGTTCCACACGTACAGCATGTAGCACAAGCACTAGCACCAGTATGGTCACTAAATCATACAATGTACTGCATGTCCTGAAATACATCAACACTCCTTATATTAACAAAGAGGCAATTTGCAATAGGAGACTCTGGCATAGTCGGCCCTGTCGGTGCAGCTATAGCACTACTGGTCACAGCGCTAGCGACTCAGATTTGGGAGCAAGCCTGGAGCCTCAGGGAGCAGACGGGGGAGGAGGATGGAGTGACCTCATGAATGCTGTCCTCCTCCAGGAGGGGTGGGTGGGCAGCAAGCTCCACAAACAACATCGCTACCTATGTGACCACAGGTAGTGGTGTGAGCAGAGCAGCTAAGGGTGGGGACTCTCCTGTGGAAGACACTGGCATGCTCTAGGTGCGGTGTCATGCCACTGGCTCCACAGAGCATCCAGGGGGAGTAAAAGGAGGATGAACCCACTGGCTGAAGCGGGACTAAGTGGATGGCCCCCCCATGAACCCCACAGTGCCAACAGGGATGAGGGCGGGCTTGACCAAGCTTGGATACCGGTGGGGAACTGGGTAACCCCAACTGGCCCCACCACAGGCAGAAAGCTGTGGGAATCAAGCCAAGGCCAGAGGTAAGCCCCACAAATGACAGGTGATGAGGCTGGGGGGATCCGTCAGCAAAGAGAGGGACAGCAAGTGTGTGGGGGAGAAAAAGAAAGTAAGAGAAAAAGAGACCCCGGGATAACAAGATTAGGCTTTGGTCTCACAATCTGGTGGCCATTAGTGTTGGTCCTTACCATGCGACTGTTCCGGTAAGGACTAAAATACAAGATTTGGGGGGGTTGGGCCTAGAAAGGACATAGGAGCATCCAAACTGCACATGAATGTATGTTTCTTGTACCATTTGGTACAGGAAATATTCCTAGCGGAGACCCTATGCCAGGAAGTTACAGATGAAGTAAAAACTTCACTCACCTAGAGGTAAGAAAAATGTTAAAAACATACAGTTGTTTATTTATTTAGTATTTCAATATGGTCAGAGGGCAGAGAAAGCAGCACTCCTACCCCAAGTGCAACCAGTCACAATGAAGATACTGACTCAGGTCCAATTAAAAAAACACTGGCAAGGTGATGGTAAATTCGAAGTTTAATGAAAGCACAATCAGACATGCTGTTGAAAGTCACACAGAAACAAACACCCCTACGTATTGCCTCCAAAATGAGACTTCATCAGGGGATAGTGCTTTGTTGGCTTCATTTATACATCTTAAAAAGATACCCTTATGTAAGCAATAAGAGAAAATGGGGTTGTTGGTTATAGTGCAATAAATGCACGCCTAGCAGCATGGTGAGGCACAAGGCTGCAGACTGAGTACCCTTCTGCAAAGACACACAACATCAGAGCACACAATAAATAAAGGCAAGTAGCCAGACTATGTATATATAACAGACTGAAACAATAATAACAAGAGAAGTACAGCGAAAAACTGCCTGTACTCTGAGTGCCACACTGCCCCTAGAAATAGTGTCAGTGGCTCAGTAGATAGCACACTCACCTCTGGGGCTGGAAGATTAGATGGTCGTCGGTTCTAACCCTACGCCCGGCACTTGGGGTAATATCCATAACTGACACTGTAGCGCAGTATGATGGGGGTGCTGCACTGATGTGATGCCCTCCTTCAGCTCTGGTCACTATCCAGGTGGGAGTGAAAGATCCCATGGCACTTAATCGAGATGAGCAGGAGTTTCCCCATTGTCATGGCCAATATTCCCCATCAATAAAACAGGGCCATGCAATCCGCCCCACATGATGCACCAGAAAACAAGCTAGCATGGCTTAGCGTGCCTTTCCTGGTCAAAAATTACAAATGAATGAAGTGTATCTATCCCAGCATAATCGACACACAAGAGTGTCCGACTGTCCTTGTAAAACAGGTTTTGTTACAAAATTGGGCTTAAAAAAGTAAACAAAAAAAATGTACATTTGAAACTTTGATAATGATCTATTATGCAGAAAGTAGACCCTCAGCAAGCTGCTTTCCACTAGGGGGAGATAGTGTGGCCAGTACTTGGTTTACTGCAGCATATTGAATTTATTATTGTGCCAGGAAAAAAATCTGTGATGCTCCCCCCCCTCCGAAAACTGATAGTCATATTCATAGCAAAACTGTTTTAGTGGTTCTTTTCTAATTTATTTATTTATTTTTTGTATATTAATCACAGAGTAGAGATGGACGGCAGCAGAGATGAGGGGCTGGTACAGTGAGAGAAATCATGTCAGCACCATTGAATAACTAGCAGAGCTGGCACTGTTAAGAGACCTGGCGCTCAATATTATTTCCGGAAGCTAAGTAAACAGAAGCCTGGGGTTTGTAGCTTGGACAGCGAGTCCAACTGAGTTACATAGAAGAGTGGGCTGAGAATGACAGGGATCCGGCACATTTGTGGTTGTCTGTGGTGCGGGGACCAGTTAAAGCTCAAAGGGGGAGCGCGGTCCCTAACACTGTAAGTAGGGCTGACAGGAGGAGTTCAGCAGACTTCAGATAGATATTTTTTACATATTTTGCTGACTATTGTTACAGTTATGCGCACTAATGGATTGCAAAAAAGAAAGTATATAGCTCCTCCGGGTCTGTTAACTGGAAATTGTAGTCCATTTTGAAAGTCGCGCTTCAGTGGCATGGAACACAGCCGGCTTAGTGGGGAATCAACGTAGCGGTTTTCCCATCTTGATGTTCAAGGGTTCGGAGTGATTTCAAAAAGGTGGGGATTCCTGATGCAGCTGACTGGCACCTTTTGCATGGGTTATGCCAGGATTTGCCATGGCAGAAAGGTGCCAGTCAGCCAGTCAGAGTCTCCCATTCTCGGACTCCATTGTATAACAACACATATATCGGACCCAAGGCATATCGCCACGAAGAACAAAGTGCATAAGTGTAAAGGCAATAGAAAAAGTACATCGGTGTCTGACAAATATTACCATTAGTTTTACCAATATTACCAATTATATATATATATATATATATATATGTGATATGGGCAAGCAAAAACATATAAAGTTGGTAGCTAGTTGAAAATTACATTATATATAAGTGGGTACCAAAATGGGTTCTTCAAAATCTGAAACACACAAATGGTGAAGGTGGCATCTAGTTGAAGTAGTACAAGAGTACCGGGGTATAGGAAGGAAAAGAGGAATTGTATACACTTTTATTATTATATCCTTAGCATGTCTGCAATTCTTGCTACCAGGAGACCACGATCAGCCCTGACAAAGCTGTGTATACGGTCATGAAATGTTGACCTTGTTGTGTTTCAATGGTGTGGCAATGAAGTTATTCAAATAAAAAAATAATAATTTTATTTGATTCAGGACTGGAATCTTTTTCTCAGTTTCTCACCATGACTTTTTTTGGCCTACAGTAACTAAGGGCTCTGTGCTATCACAGAAAAAAATGTACATTTATTTTCTGAAACTGCTTAAAATAAGGTATCCTCCTTACAAAAGGTTTGTTACCTAGAGGCAATGACATAAAACACAGGAAAACATGGAATTCTTACTCTTTTTGGACCTACATTTCTAGGTATCTTACTTTGCAGGGGCAACATCACCCCATTTCTGAATTTCCCAAAGTGCATCAGTTGCAAAGATGCCAGATATATGCACCCCTACCTTGGAACTCTGTTCACGCCTTCCTATTACTGCTTGTCAGTACAGTAAACCATGGTGTGTGGTACCTTCCTGTCCATGTTCTACCCAACCTAAACACCATGGAGCAGCAAGTCATCCAAGCAATGAAATAGGATGTTTGAAAGTCATCCACCCCAGCCCATGGTAAAGAAATCAAAATTAAAATAATGGAACAGTTTACACTGAGCAGCTCAGTTTGCCTGTTTCCAACGGGAGGGAAACTGTGCTGCCACTACAATGGCATCATGCATTCTCCCATGGAATGCTGTGGCTCTCGGCACTGTGGGCAGAGGCA
This sequence comes from Neoceratodus forsteri, assembly GCA_016271365.2. NCBI lineage: Eukaryota > Metazoa > Chordata > Ceratodontiformes > Ceratodontidae > Neoceratodus > Neoceratodus forsteri. The sequence continues at coordinate 7,029,834 of JADMNL010000040.1, forward strand.
GCCGGTACCATACAAATAACAGAACTAAGCCAGCCTGGTGTCGCAGAGGGATGAGCAATAGAGTCAATCCATACAAAGGCAAAAGTACTGGACTTTAGGAGGGCTGACTTTGCCAAAATGGGTGAGTGCCTAAGGAATGCACTAGCAAATGGGCAGGAAGGAGGGGCGGGAGAACAATGGGGAATAATAAAAACTGCCATCACAGAGGTAACGAGCCTTTGTGTGAAGCAAATAAACAAAACAAAACAATGTAAGAAACCACTATGGTTCTCAAAGGAAGTGGCAGTGAAGGTTCAAGAGAAAAAGAAAGCATTCAGGAAGTACAAGGAATCACAGAAGGAGCAGGACAGAGAACTGTATCAGTTAAAGCAAAAGGAAGCTGGGAAGGCAGTCAGAACAGCAAAGGCCCAAACAGAAGAAAAGATAGCCAACTCAGTTAAGAAGAGGGATAAAACCTTTTATAGGTACATCAGGGAGTGAAGGAAGACCAAGGGAGGGATAGTGAGGCTTAATAAAGGAAGGGGAGGGTGGGCAGAGGTGACTGTGAAAAGGCAGAGATACTAAACAAATATATTTGCTCAGTATTTACAAATGAAGAGGGAGGTACCTAAAACAAACAGTGGAAACACTCTGGATACAGAAGTTGATACCACCCATTTACAGAAGAAAGGGTTCTGAAAGAACTCTTAAAACTGAAGGTAGACAAAGCAATGGGGCCTGATGGGATTCATCCCAGAATTCTAAAAGAACTAAGGGTAGAACTAGTGATACCACTGACTACCCTCTTTAACAAATCATGGGAGGATGGGGTGGTACCCAAGGACTGGAGGAGAGCAGATGTGATTCCCCTTCACAGAAGTGAGAGCTAGGCAGAAGCAGGAAACTACAGACCTGTTAGTTTAACCTCAGTGACAGGGAAAATGATGGAATCACTTCTGAAGGAAAGAATTGTCGAGTATCTAGAGGCCAGAGGGGCACAGGACCCAAGGCAGCATGGATTCACAGCGGGAAGGTCATGCCAGACAAATCTGATAGATTTCTTTGACTGGGTGACCAAAGTAGTAGATCAGGAAGGGGCTGTGGACATGGCCTACCTAGACTTTAGCAAGGCATTTGACACAGTCCCATACAAAAGATTAATATACAAGTTAGCCAGCCCGGAGTGGGTCCCAAGATGACAGCCTGGGTAAAGAATTGGCTGGAGAATGGGACACAGAGGTAATAGTAAATGGAGTCCACTCTGAAGAAAGGGGGTTACTGGTGGGGTACATGGGAGTTCAGTATGGGACCGGTCCTCTTCAATGTCTTTATAGCCGACATTGCAGAGGGACTGTAAGAAAAAGTATGTCTCTTGCAGATGTCACAAAGATCTGCAACAGAGTTGATGCCACAAGGTGGGGTGGAAAGGCTGAGAAGGGACTTGGCAAGGTTAGAGGAATGGTCAAATGTATGGCAGCTTAGATTCAATGCTAAGAGTGCAAGGTAATGCACCTGGAAACAAAACCCAGGGAAGAGTACACGATGGGGATGAGATACTAACAACAACAAAATGGAAAGGGACCTGGGGGTAGTCATATCAGATGACCTAAAGGTGGGCAAGCAATGTGAGAGGCAGTAAGGAGGGCTGGGGGATACTGGGATGCATAGGAGAGCATCACCAGTAGAAAACAGGAAGTTATTATCCTCTGTACAGACAGCTGGTGAGACTCCATCTGGAGTACTGCGTGCAGTTCTGGAGACCCAATCTCCATAAAGACATAGACAGGATGGAAGCTGTCAGAGGAGGGCAACTAAAATGGTGCAGGGTCTGCACCAGAAGACATATGAAGAGAGACTAAAGGAGCTTAATATGTATAGCCTCGAGGAAAGGAGGGAGAGGGTGGACATGATAGAAACTTTCAAGTACCTCAAGGGAATCAACAAAGTCCAAGAGGGTAGCATCTTTCAAAAAGAGTTGTGCAAGAACAAGGGGCACAATTTGAAGATAGAGGAGAGGGCGGCTCAGAGGCAATTTAAGAAGTATTTTTCACAGAGGGTTGTGGATACATGGAGCGGCCTTCGAGGAGGTTGTGGAGTCAAAAACAGTGGTGGAATTCAAGCATGCATGGGACAGTCATAAAGGCAATTCTAGGGGTGGGGTAGGAAGAAGTAGGCTGCTGGTTAACTAGGATCTGCAGCTTATCCATTAGGTAGGGAAATGGGCAGACTGGGTGGGCCAGCGGTCCTTATCTGCCATCAAATTCTATGTTTCTATGTTTCTATGAGGCTGGACACCCTACTCACACACGCCAGTGACCCAGGTTTGGGAATTAAACCAATAAGAGCCAGCACGGGGGCGGGAGGAGCAGAACTGAGCAGTCGAAAGGCAGCTCTCCTCTCCTGGGGAGGCTGTCTCCCCACCCCCATAGTTCCACTCCCACTGGGTGGAGGTCCGATGGGTAGCATAGGCGGGAGGGGGCAGCAAGCAGTGAGAGGGTGCCCCGTGGCGTGCCTCCACACACGCATGCAGGGTATGGGGACAGGCAAAAAACAGGGGTAGAAAATCGGATAATAATCTATATGTAAAAAAAAAGAAATAACAGAACTAGTATAACAGTGATATTATGTCCTAGTCACATTGTATCACATGACCCCCCCCCCCCCCAGAAAATTACATGCAGTCATTACATGCTGGTAGAAATATACGCTTTGGCATTCAAACAATTGCAATTCTAGTCCTCTTAGTTCTACGACTGGAACAGAACACCATCTAGAAGATTTCAACATTATTATTTTTTTCAAGGTTGCTTTGTTACAAATACTCCTCAAAATTTATTAATTACAATGATCTTATACAACCATTGCCTCTAAGGAAAAGAAAAACAGACATCCAGGAATATGCTTTCTTTGTTAGTTTGATATTGGTTAGATGAAGTTTACTGTGTAGTATTTGGTTATCCCTTGTTGTGCAGAGATTTCCATCCTGACTAAAAGTGGTAGTGGGAGGGAGGAGCAGGAAGCTTTTGATGTGCTTGCTGTTCTGTAGTGCGTTGTTTGTTTACAAGCCGGCTACTCAAGGGAGGGCAAACAAAGGACAGTAACCCAGTTCAACAGGATTACAGGCCCCGACACCACCTGTCTGCCCAGCATGAGGAGTCCCCGTGCCATCAACATTGGAGTTTCAAGGTCCTACCATGAGTAGGTTCCCTGCAGGGCAGGTAAAGGGGACTCTCTGGGGTTCGGGTAGGTTGCCAGGGCTTCACATTGCATAGCACATGGGGGCTGCAGCTGGGTAGTTGGGAAGAAAAAGTAAATAAAAAAAGGAACTAAATGTTAGCTTCCAGGTACAGTACCTTTCCACACATTAAACCTAGCACTGTCAGGTATAAAAGTAATGAAGAATGGATTGAACTGAAATTCAACTTTTTTTTTTGCACCTCTCGTGCTACCCCCGTGTCACTCCTTCCAACTAGATAGTGACCCAAGTACTGCTGTGCTTACTTGTGTACTGGGCTAGCCCCTTTGTGATCTCTGAGATGACCAACCATCTCTTGGCTCCACATCTATCCTTAACACGGAGAGACCCCTCCCCACATGGCCAGGGGCATGTAGCCAGGAAAAAAGGGTGTGAGTGGCCAGAAGACAGACAAGGACATCAGATGTGGAAGGCCCTGTGCAGCACAGACCTGGCATAGGGGGGGACAAGGTGCCTGTCATATGACACCTGGAATGGCCTGACTGCCTGCCTGCTCTCCCCTCCCTCTGGGACACAGAGTTGGGTGACAAGCTAGTCCTCTGAGCATCAGATGTCTTCCTGCATTCCAAAATGCCAGCTGACCCTATGTACTGCCTAGTGCTCGGAGGCAGCTGAGATGGTAGATCGGATGTGCAGTCATCATCTGCTAGCCTCCTCTCCTGATGTCTCAGGTCACCAGTGTGCCAAGCAGTCTCCTACTGCTTGGTACCAAGGAGTTTGAAAACATTATTAAAAAAAAAGTTGTGCTGGCCCGATAGCATGATGGTAGTGCTACTGCCTGCCATGACAGTGACCCAGGTTTGGGAGCAAACTCAGGTCACTGGGGGTCAGCTGGGGGAGCAGATCGAGCATCTGGAGGACTGCTCTCTCTCCGGGAGGGAGGGTTGCACCTCCTGCAAATGTCTGACACCGAATGGAGGCTCTGTGTGATGGTAATTGGGAGGGTTGTATCTCCTGCAATGGGCCTCACACCTAGTGGGGGCTCAGTGTCATGGCATTTGGGAGGGTTGTATCTCCTGCAATGTGCCTCACACCTAGTGGGGGCTCAGTGTCATGGCATTTGGGAGGGTTGTATCTCCTGCAATGTGCCTCACACCTAGTGGGGGCTCAGTGTCATGGCACTTGGGAGGGTTGTACCTCCCACAATATGCCTGATATCTAGTGGAGGCTCGGTGTCATGGAATTCAGGAGGCCCAGAAGGGCACGGAACGTTGGCAAGACACTTCACTTCATTGCACGCTGAAGTCCCAAGGGGGGGGGCAAAATGGTGGACATATCCCTGCTGGAGTAGGATGAAAGATGATCCTCCCACAGGCCTAGCACCACCAACTGGGCAACTCACTGGATCCTGCATGGAGGGGGCCAGGGCAAGTCTCCCCTGACCCTGCCATGAAGTGCAAATCCTGGGACCAAATGGATAAGTCCCAGAGATGGTGAGTGACTAGGAATAGGACAGCTGTCCAGATGGAGGGGCAAGCAGGAAGACAGGGATCAAAATGTAATAATAATAATAACATGAAAATTACATATAAATGCCTTCTGCAGATGCCGTCTGTGATATGACAAGCTGCTGGCCAAAGCCCATCCTTCATATTATTAGATATTTTTATATAGACGCAAAATGTTTCATATCACAAATTCATGCACGTGAAGGAAAACTTTATTTTATAGTTTATTTATTATTATTTATCTGAAAATGTTCACCAGGAAAGGCATACTGAGCTGCAATAGCTCATTTCCAGATGCGTCCTGGGGGAAGGGGCTACATAGGAGATAAAAAAAAAAAAATGCAAGACGCATAACATTACATAGTGATATACAAATAAAACAGTGCATGACATCAGTTGGGAACAGTCAAGAATATCCAGTTACAAAACCAAACGTGAAAAGCTTAATATATACATTTACTTTACAGAGGACCAAATAACATATTCACGCACAGTGCTAAGCTACACATTTCCAAGACTGAAACTTACAGGGAAAGTGCTAAAACCAAACAGTTATTTGGTGAACTGAACAGTCACAGGGGTGCGAGTTGGGCTGGGGGGGATCAGTGGGTGGGAGGGAGATTGGCCAGCCAATGCCTTCACCCCTTCGGGATGCAAGAACTCCGTAAGGAGTAGACAGGGAATTGGCATGGAGAATTAGTTAACCAAGATAGGCTGGGCATTGTTGAAGGAGGAGAGCAGACTGGGGGGTCAGGTGCAATTGCAAGAGGGAGTTATGTGATGTTGGAGAAGGAGGGATGGGAGCGAGGGACTGAACAGGCGAATGTCTCAAGGGACAGAGTTCCAGATACTTGGAAAGTGATAAGAGAAGGTGGCTCACCCTGAAGTGGTATCCGGGGGTGGGGAGGGAGTTGTGGAGGGAGTAGGGGGGTGGGACAGAAATGAGGGGGTGCAGGTAGGGAGGCAGAGAGCCAAGTCAGTACTTCCCAATTAAAGAAGCACTATGGGCAAGGCGTCTGGCACCGAGAGATGGGAAGGAGCTGAGGTGTAAAGGTCACAGTAGTGAATATGAGGCGGACAGTCGAGAGTAAAGCAGCAGAAGGAGTTGAAAAGAGTGTCCAGTCAGGAAAGGGTGGATTTGGGGGCAGAGTTGTAAACTATCTCTCCGAAGTCAAAGATAGGGAGAATCATCTTTTGGACGACCTCTCTGTGGGCTTGAGGGGGGATGGCAGCTGCAGTGTCTGCACAGAGCACTGAGTTTGGGGAGTAGCTTTTTGTGGATGACATCCACATGCACCCCATAGTTGAGGTTCCTGTCGAGCCAGAGCCCAAGGTATTTGAAAGAAGAGACATCTTCCAGTACGGAACCATCGAAGGTACGGAAGGAGGGAGCAGCATCAAGCCTGATGAGCTTTTGCCTAGTGCCAAAGGTCAGAGAGACTGTCTTTTTGGCATTTAGGGAGAGTGATTTGTGCCTGCAATAATTCCTACAAGAAAGAACCTTGATGGCCTGGTGGTGCAGAGGGCTGAGGAGCTGGATGCCACACCTACCACCACACTGGGACCCAGGTTCAGGAGTAAACACGGGCCACTGGGGATTGGCCAGGGGGAGAGGATTGAGCATCCAAAGGACTGCTCCCCTCACGGGGGGAGTGGGGGTCAAGCCACAATGTTCCCAGGCTGCCACCACGTGGAGGTATGGCAGTAGGGCAGTAGGTGCAACTCCTTGGGGAGATGTCTGGTGGCAGGCATGTGGTGCCTGCATGCCTCTGCACACCTGCACATCTGTGTCACTGCAAACAGTAGGGAGAAAATGAGAAAAGGGGACTGGAGCATGATTCCTGACCCGCTACCTGGCCTGTGCTGCCGCTCTGGATGTGGTCACAGGGGGCGGATGAGAGGCAGGATATCCCTCTCCCTCTCCTGGCTCTGCCATGGGGGGAACCTGCAGGGGATTTGTAGATGTAAGTCCTGAGAGAGACAGCTGCCAGATAGGTGTGGGTTGGGGCTGAGCAGCACCTGCCCTGGCGAAGAAAAGGTTCTATAAAACACAAACTAGAAAGAACTCTGAACAGCCATACAACACAGCATGGAAGAATGGATTGAAAATAGATAGCCAAAAGACAACTGGTGGTGTAGTCCACTGGTTGAAGCACAGAAGTGTGAAGCAGGAAAACCACAGTTCTAATACCACCGCAACCACTGACTCACTGTGTGACTTATAAGGTCACCTACCAGGGCTCTGTCCACCCAGCTGTAAACCTAGGAAGAAGTAGGACCCCACTGAAAATGAGATGCTCCATCTCAGTTGGAAAACAACACCAGAGTTCTGCATGATAACTATATTTCACTGTAGCAAGGCATTATCCTATCCAGTTCTAAGCACATTTTTGAATTCTTTTTTTTAATCTTTTGCTTCTGAGCAACACTGATTCCCAGGGTTTCTTTCTGTCACAGGTCTGTGCCTCTTATATCCTTCACCTACCTGTGGATGAGCAACTTCAGTGTCTTGTATGATCCTTTCACAAGAGCAATGGCCTCCTGCCTAGAACCACTCAGCTCCACATCATTGATGTTTACCACCTCGTCTCCCACCTGCAGCTTTGTTTTCAGTGCGTCCGCCTTCCCGCCGCCTTCAATCTGGGGGAGCCAAAGACAAGACTCAGTCAGCAGGAGGCTTGAAAGCTAACTGCCCTCCTCAGAGGGTCTCTATCATTTATTAAATAGCAATATGGTACTCTGTCCATGACTGCTTTAGCCCCCACCCTCCTCCTCAAAACAATGTATTCTAGCAGGAGCTTTGACAGCTTTTAGTACACAAAATGCCTTTTGCAACAGACCAACTTCTCCAGATCTAAGGATCAAAACCTGAACCGCGAGGCCCTTTGACTTTGAAAATTGACATCTTTGTGCTGGGGTCACAGCTGATTATCGCCCGTTTGGGTACAAACTAAGGACCCTTTTACTGAATTCCATATCCCTTGTTTCCTCAGCTGTGTTTGTTGCACTCTGTTGTTTTCTTGCACTGTGTATTCACAGTTTGGCACTTGGCACTTTTTACCACTACTACTCTACCTTGTACACTACATTTGCACAAGCATACATTCCTACTCACAGTTCTGGATTCATCCCCCTCCTTTTAATGTCATGGCTCTTGCACTTATGTTCTTATTACCACCACTGCTCTAGCCAGCACAGCACATAGTTGCACATCCATGCATGCGTACCATCCTGTGCTGCGGGGCACTGCATTCATTGCTGCCATAGATATTACTATGTACTGCTCCTCATCTCCTTTCCCACAAGATGCATCTGAAAACAAGCTGGTTCCCACCAGCTCAGTATGCTCTTCCTGGTCAAACTTCTAAATAAATAAATAAACAAGGACTCAAACAAAGAGAGTAAATCCTTTTTTTTATATAATCAGTTTTTATTCGAGAAATGTTGCAATTTCATATATATACTACAAAACAGATACAGAGAGAGATGCACGTTGGTCAGGTGACATCAGCACAGTTGTTCTTCATACCTACATTTATTTGTTTATTTAAGTGTTTAACCAGGAAGGCATGCTGAGTAGGCTACTACTCGATTCCAGATGTGTCCTGGGGAAAGGGGTGCAGATACATAGTTGAAAGACAGTCATAAATACAATTGTGGTTACATAATGGGAATACCTGCTATCACAATAGGTCCTGGTTTAAGATACAAAAGGGCTGAGATAACAATAGAATACAGGCATAGTTTAGAATCATTACCATATCATATAGATGGACAGGTAGAACATACAGAGATGTATACACAGCTTGGATGCATAGCCCTGCCATTTTGTGACCCGTAAGCTGTCTAGACACATGAGCAGGTAGCAGAGAAATGAGTTAAGGAGCAGGGGGAGAAGTGGCGAATGTTTGCTGGGAGGGAAATCCACAGCGTCGGTAGGCGGTAGCCGACAGCCGCCTGGCCAGCAGCAGTGGACCTATGTGGGACAGCTAGGGACCGAGAGTCTGTGTTTCGGAGGAAGTATGCTGGGGTGCTGGGGTTGACAAGGGCAGTGGCGAGGTAAGAGGGGAGCAGCTGGGACCAATACTTGGCAGTAAGCTTAGCACAGTAGGACAGTCTTGAGTTGTCCAGAGAGGGGAGTTTCATTGATTGGTAAAGGGTACAGTGGTATTTGGAGTATAGACAATTCAGGACAAAGAGACAGAAAGAATGAAAAAGAGGGTCCAGTCTGACTAGGGTGGACTTAGGACCGGCACCGTAGACTACGTCCCCGTAGTCGAAGACGGAGAGGATCATTTTGTGCACAGTGGCCCTGTGGGCAGAGACTGGGATGTAGTCCTGGTTGCAGTAAAGTGCCCCGAGCCTGGGGTGCAGCTTTTTGATTATAGAATCAACATGGGCAGAGAAGTTGAGGTGCTGGTCCAGCCAGACCCCGACGTATCTGAAGGAGGTACAGGCCTCCAGGGGCATCCCGTCCAGGGTGAGGAATGTGATCGGGGAGGGGAGCCTCAAGAGTCTCTGCCTTGTGCCAAAGGTTACTGAGACTGTTTTCTTGGCATTGAGGAAGAGTTGATTGGAGTGAAGCCAGTGCTGGACCATTATAAAGTCCAGCTGCAATCTGGTCGTAACCTCTGAGGCCGAGGGGCCAGATGTATACAGCACAGTGTCGTCCGCATACATGTGGATAGAGGTGTGTGGGCAGGCAGAAGGCAGGTCATTCAGAAAGATGGAGAACAGGAGTGGGCCAAGGACAGAGCCTTGCGGTACCCGTATGGTGACTGGGAGGGGTGCCGAGATGGAGGAACTGATTCTGACGGATTGTGACCTGCCTGTAAGGTACGAGTGGAACCAGCTAATGGCGCAGCTGGACTGACCAGCATTGGCAAAAGTTTGGTCAGGAGGAGTGAGTGTGAGACAGGGTCAAATGCCTTGGCCAGGACGATGAAAATGGTAGCAGTGATGTGGACAGCATCCATCCCAGTGAGGATGGAATCAGTGAGCCTGAGAAGGGAGGCAGTGGTGAAGTGGGATTTCCTAAAGCCAGACTGGAATGGGGTAAAAAGGAGGAGGAATCCAGAAAGGGTGATAGGCGAGTGAGTACTAGACGGTCTTGGAGTTTAGCCAGAACAGGTAGAAGGGAGATGGGTCGGTAGTTGCTTGGGTTTGAGGGATCCCCCAACCTTAGGAAGTGCGATTACAGTCGCATGTTTTCATTCAGAGGGTAGCTCAGCAAGGGAGAAGGATAGGTTAAAAAGGGAGGCCAGGGGTTTGGCTATGGCGGGGGCCGAGAGGTGGAGCATCTTGGAATCCAACCCGGTGGGGCATTTGCCCTTCCTAGTATACAAAGAGAGTAAATCCTAATCATGTTATTGCACATGAGAGTCTCAAACCAGTTACAAAACACTTCAGAATGCGTATTAGCCAGTCAGGACATTTTATGACCAGCTTTTTTTTTTTTTTTTTTATAATTAATGGGTTTCATTTTTTCCCACTGAAAACCCATAGCATAATTTGCCATAATAAAGGAGTATTTATTATAGCAAACACGTGCCGGGTTTCCTTTCTACTGCGCATGCGCCAGCATCAGCCGCCGCTCTTCCACATCACCAGAAGCCAACCCCAAGCCAACTTAATGCCCGGAGACCAGACCGCCACTCTGACTTGGCAGTAAGTGCAAATAAAAAAAATAACATTAAAACTGCCTCCAACAACCAGAAAGGAAAAAACAACCCTTTCTTCTAACAGTCGTGTCTGACCGTTGACCCTGCTGAAACTCGGTTGGACCATGGCTGCACAGAGACATTTCCTCTTTATGTTATATAATTGCTGTGGCAAAAACATGAAATCCAGAAATTATATAAAATAAAATATGGGGTGGTATGTAAACTCGAATTTTACACACACCCTCGGTGTTGGATGCCAAGATAAACCCCTTTATCTGGCATCCAACACCTCGGGCGTGTGCAAAATTCTTGTTACACACATCGCCCCATACTTAATTTATAATGTACAGCTCTGTGGAAGGGTGGAACCAGCAGTCAGGAGGACTACACGCATACAGTATCTTTGGAACTCCTGTATTTTGGCAGCCAAATTTGACAAAATATTGTTAATTTTCTTCTTTACTGCCTGCAGTTTCGATGGTGATTTAATTCTGAGAAGTCTGTTGCTTCAGCTGAAGTTTGGAGAGAATTCAGAGATGGCAAAGCCTAAAAATACTGTGGCTGGCCTGCAGGACTTTTTTAAGCTGAAACAGTCAAAGGAATCGGGGAACTCTGCGAAGACTTCAGGGTCAGTGTAGCCAGAGGTTACCCTGATTACTCTACAGCAAACTATGCAGAAAACAAGTCAGTTAGTGGAACTTCACAACATTCAACGCCTTTTTGCAGCGGCTACAGCTGGTGAAATGTGCAGCTTTGCCAGCATAGAAGTAATATTATTTCAAGCTACAGTCCAGGATAGCTGCAGTGCTGCTACTTCTACCCTTTACACTGGACCCTCGGTAGGGGAGGCAGGGAGGTCAGTAAGGGAAGCCAAAGCTCAGACAGAAGAACACATTGCAAAATCAGTGGGTAGAGGGGACAAAACCTTTTACAGGCACATAGTGAAAAAAGAAAGGCAAAGGGAGGGATAGTGAGACTGAAGAGGGAGGATGGGGGCCGCGTGGAGGATGACAACAGTAAAGCTGACATATTGAACAAGTATTTCTGCTCAGTCTTTACTGAGGAAGAGGAGGGTAATGGGTCTGAAGGGAGTACAAGGGTGAGAATGGTGCAGAAATGGACACAAGTCCCTTTACACGAGAAAGGGTCCTGAAGGAATTGGAAGTAATAAGAGTTGATAAGCAATGGGGCCAGATGGGGTGCACCCAGGGTCCTTAAAGAACTAAGAGAGGTGGTGGCTGAACCTCTGGCTATCCTGTTTAGCCAATCACTGGAAACAGGAGGTACCGAAGACTGGAGGACAGCAGATGTAGTCCCCTTATACAAAAGTAGGAACAAAGAGGAAGCAGGAACTACAGACCAGTCAGCCTCACCTCGGTAGTGGGAAGATCATGGAAGCACTACTGAAGAAGAGATTGGTGGAACATCTGGTTGTCAATGGACTACAGGACCCAAGGCAGCATGGTTTCACCAGGGGGAGGTCATGTCAGACCAACCTCCTTGAATTTTTTGACTGGGTGACTAGGGAGATGGATCAGGGGAGGGCAGTGGACATGGCCTATCTGGACTTCAGCAAGGCCTTTGACACTGTGCCACATAGAAGACTATTACACAAACTGGGGAATATGAGTGTGGGCAGGACAGTAGTGTGGTGGGTAGGTAACTGGCTGGGTGGCAGGACACAGAGGATGGTGGTAAATGGCTGTCACTCCACAGAGGGAAAAGTGACCAGTGGGGTACCACAGGGATTAGTGCTGGGACCGGTCCTATTCAACATCTTCATCAGTGACATTGTGTAGGACCTAGAAGGCAGAATTTCACTGTTCGCTGATGACACAAAGCTCTGTAACAGAGTAGACACACCAGAGGGTGTAGACAGAATGAGAAGGGACCTGCAGAAACTTGAAGAATGGTCAGGGGTTTGGCAGTTGAAATTCAATGCAAGAAGTGCAAGATAATGCATATGGGGCACAAAACCCTGGCACAATATATCAGTTGGGGGTGAGGATATAGCACGCACCAAGCAGGAAAGGAGGATCTTGGGGTTATCATCTTGATGACCTCAAGGTGAGAAACAGTGTGACAAGGCAGCAGGTAAAGCAAATAGGATGCTGGGATGCATAGGCAGGGCATCACCAGCAGGAAAAGGGAGGTCATAATTCCACTATACAAGACACTAGTGAGGTCCCACCTGGAGTACAGTGTACAGTTCTGGAGACCATACCACGTAAGGACATAGACAGGGTAGAGAAGGTTCAGAGGAGGGCAACAAAGATGGTGCATGGATTGCATCACAAGTCCTATGAAGACAGGTTGAAGGAACTGAACATGTACTTCCTGGAGGAGAGGAGGAGAGAGGGATATGATAGAGACATACAAATATCTTACAGGAGGAACAGGGTGCAGGAATACACTATTTTTAAGTGAAAAGATGTTCCAGGACCAGAGGGCATGGGATGAAGTTGGAGGGAGGGCGATTCAGAGGAAATGTGAGGAAGAATTTGTTCACAGAGACGGGTGGTGGACAAGTGGAACACCCTGCCAGAGGAAGTGGTGGGGCTGAACAATCAATGGATTTAGAATGCATGGATAGACATAAAGGAATTCTGGAGGTCAGGGGCAACAGACTTCTAGGAAAACATAAACTGAACTTACAAGCTCAAATGGGCAGACTGGGTGGGCCATAGGCCCTTATCTGCCAACACTGTCTATGTATCTATGCATCTATGTAAGGGTCTCCACATGGGTGTCAGAACATGAGGAAAATTGTGTGTGGGGGGGCTGTAGTCATTACAAACAGGGCTCCAGATAAGGTGAGTAACGACCTATTTTACTCACCTCATTTTAGGAAATAATCTTCAGAAAATCTTTTTAATGAGTACCAGTACTCACCCAACATTTGTAAGTGCTGCACACTCCATAGAACAGTGCTTCACAACAGAACTGGTGATTCAAATGCAGTTTTTCCAGATTTACAGCACTTGTACTCATCCCAAAAGTGTGTGTATGTGTGAGGGGGAGGAGTATGTTTACTATGTAGGGCCTGCCCCGTCTCCAGGACTGTAAAAATTACAGGCTTGAGATGGGTCTCCGCAGGACTTAAAGCAGCAGTACTTGTCAACATAACAGTCCCACGGTTTTTAGCATTCTTGTACTGCTGCAATTAATTCAGCTAGTTGTAAGATCTTGTTAAATTACACATTTTGTAATTTGTGTGGATCTACAATCAAGGTTGGCAGCTCCCAGAATCATTTAAAAATCTCCTCCCCAGAAGTCACCAGTGCATGCATAATGCAGACATGTCAGGGTTTTGTCAGCACATGTTTCTGATAACCAACAGTACAGTACTGCCCTAATCTGCTTACATCCACCACTATAAACCTGGCAATGGGCAAGAACTTAGAAAGTACAATTTCGTACCTACCATAATGGCAGATCTTCAAAAGGATCTCTTGCAGCAGGTCATACACTTGGGTCTCTGCCACAGGGCGCTCTCGTCGACAGTAGCTTTTACCAGCATTGTTGAATGAGGGCCGCTCACAGTGATGTTAAGTCATGCATATGTATAAATATGTGGGAGGCCTCAGTTCCTGGACGGTGACCAGCTCGTGGAGCAGGACACCAAGGGGAATCAAGGAGGCCGGAGGCATCACCCAATAAGACGATGAGAACAGATGTAGAAGACAGTTCTCCCAGAGAAGGAGCAGGAAGGAGGGTGGGTGGGAACGTGACCTGCTGCAAGAGATCCTCTTGAAGAGCTGGCCCACCGACACAGAGGCAGGGTGTCCGTCTATGATACTGACGACCCGGGTTCAGGAACCATCTTGGGACATCGGAGGGCCGGCTGGGGGAGAAGGCTTGAGCAGCCTACGGACTGCTCTCCTTCTCCGGGGGGGGGGGTTTGTGTCCAGGGGAACCACAGTGCTGGTGCCGTATCAGTGTGGGGGGGGGCAGGGTGGACGCTGCCATCATTGCATGTCCCCGCCCCCAATATAGCATACAAAAATGCCAGCCCCAAAGCGGGAAGCTCTGCTCTGCTGCCTCCACTGCCTACCATGTCTGCCGGGTAGGGCCCCGATCCCGTGGCCCCACTCTGGGGGGTAAGCCAGGGCAAGTTATTGTTGTCCTTGGGGGGGGGCCCACCCAACAGCCCCACCTGGGGGGGGTAAGCCTGGGCATGGGGAGGTGGCGAGGGTGGGAGCAGAGTCCCTCCAGGGAGATGGGGGAGCTGGAAAGAAAAAAGAGATCTTTTCGAAGATCTACCATTATGGTAAGTATGAAACTGTACTATCTTCTTTGGGGGTATCTCTTGCAGCAGGTCATACACTTGGAATGATTCCCAAGCAGTTAAATAGAAAGGGCGGTCAAGACAGGAGGCCCTGCAGGACAGCACGGCCAAAGGAGGTGCGGCACCTGGAGGCCAAATCAAGACTATAATGTCTAGTAATTGTATGGACAGTAGACCATGTGGTGGCATCACAGATATCGGTGATGAATATGCCCCTGAAGCAGGCATCAGGGGTAGACAGAGCCCTGGTGGAGTGGGTGTGCACAGCTCCAGGAAGGGGCTTGTATTTATTGTGCAATAGGTGATTTATTTATTTATTTAGTTTTTGTTGACTGGGTAAGTGTACTAGACTAGACAAATTCTTGCCTATTTTCAGGCACGACCCGGGGGGAGGGGGATACAGATGAATACCAACTGACATTGAACCAGATTAAGCTGCTGGTGGTATTTTTAGTGATACAATGGGCTAACCAAACAGACAATGTTTGCTTTGTGACAGGGTGACCTTCCCTGCCAGAACCGAAAGCAACAAAGTGTTGTCTGGATCTATGAGAAGGCTTGATACAAGCAAGGTAATAACGTAGGATGCGGTGTACAGCCAGAGTGTGGACAAGTGATTCTGCTGGGTTAGAATGGACTGGGTAGAGGACAGGTAAGTTAATGAACTGGTTGAGCGTGAAGTCTGAAACCACCTTCAGAAGGAACATGGGATTGGTGCAGAGAGAGACTGTCTTTATGAAAGATCGGGTACAGTTCATGGCACATGAGGGCATGAAGTTCCAAAATGCGCTGAGGTGATGTGACAGCCACCAGGAAAAGGGCCTTCCAGGCCAGGATGCGCACGTCACAGGTAGCTGCTGGTTCAAATGGTTCAAGGGTCAATTTTTCTAAGATGAAGCTGAGGGCCCAGGGTGGAATGGGATTCGGATGGGGGGGGCTTCAGATGGAGAATGCCCTTGACAAACATCTGGGTGAGGGCCATCTGGGCAATCTGCCAGTCCCAAATGGGTTAATGGAAAGCCTAGATCACGGCTAAATGAACTTTGATGGAACAGTAGCTTAATCCCTGAGTGGAGAGGGTGGAAAGGTACTCCAGGATTGTAGGTAATGGGCAGAAGTAGGGATTCAAGCCCTTGTCTGACATCCAGATGGCAAAATGTCTCAAATTGGCAGCATAAGTCTTTCTGGTGGACATCTTCCTATAGGCCAGCAAAATGGTAGCCACAGAGGCAGAGACGTGTTGCCAAGCTATGAAGACATCCTCAGAAGCCAAGCATGAAGATGAAGGAACCAGAGACTGGGGTGAAGAAGGGTTCCCTGGATCTGCGTGAGGAGTTCCAGTTGGAGAGGCAGGGGAAGGGAATCCATGACCGACAGTTGCTGGAGGAGGGGAAACCAGATCTGCTGGGGCCAAAAAGGGATGATGAGAATCATGGAGGCCCACTCCTGCTGGAACTTGAGTAGTACTCGCTGGAAGACAGGAACAGGTAGAAAGGCATATAAAATGTGCCTGTGCCAGGAAAGGGACAGGGCATCCAGGGATTTGCCCTGTGAGTCTGAAATGATTGAGCAGTAGCAGGGAAGTCTGTGATTGTTTGGAAAGGTGAATAAATCGATGTCCGGAGTGCCCCACAGAAAGAATATGTCATGGAGAACTTCCATCACCAAGGCCCACTCATGGCCTTGTGTGTGACAGCTGAGGTGATCTGCAATGACGTTCTTGGTTCCAGGAATGTGTACCGCCACTAGATGAAGTTGGAGCACTAGAGTCTGATTCTAAACTGTTACAGCTTCTTGGCACAGAGCTCATTATTTCATGCCCCCTTATTTGCTGATGTGGTACACTACACAGGTAAAGTCCATTTGGACCAGCAGGGGTCCAGGAACAAGGAACGGTTGGAAGGCCTGAAGAGCCGGATGGATGGCCCACATCTCCAGAAGGTTTATGTGGAGAGACGTGGCATCTGGACCCCGGAGTCCCTGTGTTTGATGTGGACTGAGATGGGTGCCCTAACCCAGGGCGGAGGCATCCGTGTTGAGGGTCTGGGTCGGAGGTGGTGGTGTGAAAGGGTACAAGGGTACAACAAGTTGCAGGTGCATCAGATCAAGCCACCAGGGGAGGGCCCGCTGGAGGGCAGGGGTCACTTGGATGGAGTCGTCGATGTCCCCTGTCTTTTGCTGCCATTGTTGGCTCAGGGACCATTGCACCAGGTGCACATCTAAGTGAGCATATGGCACGATGGAAAAGGCTGCGGCCATGTGACCTAGAAGGCGCATGTACTGGTGCGCAGTGATCCGGTGAGCCGTGCGACATTGCCATGCCAGGGAGATAAGCTTTTGACACCTGTCTTCCGGCAGAAAGGCCCGGCCTTGGGCAGTACCCAAGATGGCACCGATGTACTGGAGGCATTGAGACGACTCCATGTGGGACTTGGTGACATTTACAGTGATGCTGACATGCTGGAGGCACTCAAGGGTGCAGGCAAGGGAGTGTAGCAACCCTTCTCGAGATGAAGCTTTGATAAACCAGTCGTCCAAGTATGGGAACACATAGTGACCCTGGCGATGAAGAACGGTGGCCAAGACTGCCAGGCACTTTGTGAAGACCTATGGTGCTGAGGATAATCTGAAGGGCAGGGTGCAGCATTGGCAATGGAAGCCCAGGAGCTGGAACCAGAGGTACTGGCGATGGGCCGGTTGGATCAGGATATGAAGGTAGGCGTCCTTCATGTTGAGGACGCAGAGCCAGTCCCCTTGATTTAGAAGATGCAGGACTGTTGTTAAGGTGACCATGCAAAATCTTTTGTATTGGATGAACCAGTTGCAGTCTCTGAGTTCCAGAACAGGGTGAAGATCGCCCATGCATTTGGGCACCAGAAAGAAATGGGAGTAGAAGCCCTTGCCCAGATTGTCAGGAGGCACAGGCTAGATTGCCTGTTTCCAAATCAAAGAAAGGAGTTCCTTCAGCAGTACAGGCACGTGGGCCAGAGGATAGGACAGGAGCTGAGGTGGGTGTGGGGGAGGTGGTAGTCAGTTCCAGAGTACGGCCGGTACGAATAATTTGTGGGACCCATTACCAGGCCTCCAAATGTAGAGAGAAGCGACTGCCCACTGCCTCCAATGAAAGCAGAGGAGGGCAAGGGAGTCTGTCTGAGGAGTCAAAAAGGATGGGAGGGTGGAGGGGTGGCGGCCCCTGCAGCAGGGGTGGCCGGGCACCCTTGGAGGCGGAGGCAGAGGTACGGCCAAGAGGTTGGGCCTGGTGATGGCCTCTTTTGGCCTGACAGGCTGTACCTCGCTGGTGAGAAGTTCTCTGAAACTGAAAAGACTGGTAGGGCCTGTACTGTGAGGTAGGCTGTGGAGTATGGTACATTGTGTGTACTATACGGAGTGTGTGGCCCGAGGCCTGTAAGTCATTTAGAATAGTTTCTGTGTCCGAACCAAACAGTTTGTGGCCATTAAAGGGAGCATTCATGATGGTCTGTTGCACGTCTGGGGTAAAGCCGGAAACAGGGAGCCAGGCATGGCAGCGAAGGGCAATACCCATCCCTGAGGTACGGGCAGAGGTGTCCACAGTGTCATAACCCACACAGAGGAGATGCCTAGAAAGAGTAGTAGCTGTTTTCTTTTTCTATTATGTGTTTATCCTTTTTCCCCATTTTTTGTCTGCATCCCCCGCCCTCACGTCCTTGGCGTGAATGCGCACGTGTGGAGGCACACATGTGTCATGCACTGTGGGACACCCCACCCTACCGGTCGCCTGTACCCGCCTGCATCTACCACCGGACCTCCCCCCGATGGTGGCAGGACTGTTGGCAGGTGACCCCCCCCACCCCCATGCCGACTCCCTGACGACCCGAGGTCGTTCCCGAACCTGGGTTGCCAGCATGGCATGAGGTAAGGCAAGGATACCTCAGCCCTCTGCTCCACCGGGCTGGCTATAATACCTGTTTTTAGGGTAGCTAGCAATTGGTCTGTTTCAGTGGACATGGGAAGCTTGGTGGCCATTTCCAAAGAGGCAGTCCAAAGGGTTTTTGGCTACTTTAGCAAATTCTCCATATAATTTCGAATACACATAACAAGGGTAGATGAGTCACAGTCCCTTTTCCCCATTAGATCCAATTTTCTGGATTCTGTGTCTGGAGGCAAAGAGCTCAAGTGCGTAGGACACTTGGTCCAATCACATGCAGCACTGATGACCACCGAATCTGCCTGTGGAGCCAAGGTAAAAAATGGGTGGTCAGTGGGAGCCTGGTAAAGGCAATCTGCCTACTTAGGAACCGGAGGGACCATGGTAGGGCAGTGCCAAGCCACAAAGACGCATCCTGGTAGGCCTAGATGAGGGGAGGAACCACAATGACGAGGTCCTCTGGTAAACTTATCTGTCTTAAACATGTATGCTGTAATTCCTGGTATATTCTGCAAGGATATCTGTTGTATAACTTCAATAGCTGTTTGTATTCCTCCGATGTCTTGCTTGTTGATTGTACCGTATCTTGTACCCTCCCAGGTCATGCTTGAAAATAGGCAGGTTCTTGCCTAACGCACCCACCCGGTCAACAAAAACTAATAAATAAATAAATCCAAATAATTTGCCAAATTTTGGCAGTGCCTGTCTTGATCAGTGGTGGTGAACCCCATGACCTGTTGCAATTGGGCCATGATGTCTAAGAAACTAGGGTCATCAGGAGGAGAGCAAGGGGTATACAGCCCTGGATCCTCAACCACTGAGGACAAAGTCGAGGCACTAGAAGGGGTGAGCACCCCATCATCATCAATCGGATCCTCATCTTCTATCTCCTCAAAATCTTCTAGATCCCCCTCTCCCATGGCTGAAAGAAGGGAGAAGGAGGCTCCGGACACACCCACTTGCGAGGCAGGGGTGAGGGAGAAGAGGGAAGTTGCAGAGAAGGTTGTTACATGGCTTTGAAGACTTCCAAGACAGTTTGGACCACAGAGGCCATGTCTATGGCAGGAGTTATCAATGAGAGCGTGGAAGACAGAAGAGTGCTTCAGTAGACCCCATGCTAGAGAGGGGCAGGACGGAGGGCTTGGGCTCTAGTTGGAGCCGAGAGCAAAAAGCATGAGAAGTCATGCTTGATTCGTGACCTGCTGAGCCTCTGTAAGAGACGGGCTTGGACGGCAGCAGTAAATATGGCAAAGCCGTCAAAGTGAACCCTTGATCCATGCTGGAGGATTGTTTAATAAGGGTTGAAAAAGGTGACGTCGACGAATGCTGAAAAGCAGTAATAGCTGATGTAGAACCCGAGCGCATTCTGGAGGGACGGATCGTCGAGAAGGAGTGAGCAGTCATCGACGAAGGGCTCTTAGTAGTAGTAAGGACAGACAAAGTCTGAGTTAGAATCATTGACATGACCGGCAAAGCGGTTGTCAATGTAGTGGTAGCTTGGTCGATGCGGGAGGCCTCCATGCTCTGGGCCAGGGCTGCAAGGACCATCTGTGCCTTCTGAATCAGAGTGAGAGAGGCTTGAGCCATCAACGAGCGACCAGAAGTGGAAGACGTCGACAGATGAGGGTCCTGACCATGTCCACTCGAGGCCTTGTCCTTGTCTCTGTGCTTGTGCTTCGATTAATGGTGATTCGATTAAGAGGTCTGGGAGCTCATCGATGGTGGCCGAGATGAGAAGCGGGACTGCACTTCCTTCTCAAGGACAGCTACCTTCTGCTCCATGAGGTAGGATTCCAATTCCTGGTGTTGTCGACGATGTGTATCTTGGTTAAATTCCTCCCCCTCCTGGGCCCACCATGGGGGGGGGCAATCTGTGGGGGTCCCTGCTCTAATGAGTTCCCTGGGGAGGTGGCAGCCAGTTGGGGAGAGCAAGAACAGGCCTGAAAAGCCTGCCCGCATGTCACCCAGAAAAGATAAAGTTATATGGAAAAGAAGACAAAGCGTATATAGCACTAGTTCTTTGGCCCCCTACTCACCAGACTTCTTAAAACGTTTTAAAAGCTTTAAAACATTTTAAGAAGTCAAAACATGGTTTGCGTCTGCACTTAACATGATTTGAAACTGTGTTTAAAAACTGTGCTTAAACCCTGCAAGGTACATAGACTTATTAACGTTTTTAAACACGGTTTCAAACTTAAACCGTTTCACCTTGTGATGCAGACAAGCTATAGATCCATGCTTAGGTTACAGAAAGATGCAACCGAGCTTCACCATGACCCAAAAGCGTGCTGGAAAATGTTACCAGCAAGGAGTGTGGATGCAGGCTTATGGTGTTACTGTACGATGCTTGACAATAATGGGACCGGCAACTGTGGTGAATTTGAATCGTTTCAGAAACGGTTTCAAAACGTTCTCCTAGGGTATACAGGGCCTTAGTGTTTATACACACATATTACAGGGAGGGACTACTTTTAAAGCCCCTCCCCAACACACACACACACAGCCTGTTTCTCTAAGTTATAGCACTTTTGCTTCTGTTGATCAGCAGTTTACCTATCACAAAGCCATGAATGTTCCATTTCAGAATCTTGGAAAAAATGTGATCGTTGTCTTTATTTAGCTTGCCTCGTACACCCTCATTTACATTAGTAACATACAGTAATGGCATCACATGATAAGTCTAACTTACTCAGATAAACTACCTCATAGTTATGGTTGTAACAGCATAAAAACATAGGACTGAGAGTCCACTGGGTTTGCCATTATTGACAGAAGTTGTTTAATTAGCTTAATCTGGTTCAAGGTCAGCTGGCATTCATCTGTATCCCTGCTTCCCCCTGGGTCGTGCCTGAAAATAGGCAGGATTTGTCTAGTGCACTTACCCGATCAACAAAAACTAAATAAAATAAAATTAAATAAATAAATCATTTAAACATATGATCGGTGCACATACATTGGAGGCTCATTGGTTCAGTGACCAATCCCTGCAGCCAGATGCAGAGATGCTATGGCTTAATAAGAATTGCCAGGTGGGACAAGGGTCACACATGCAACGGCAGTGAGTTTTGGGGACTCTGCTTAAGTAGGGAAGATGCTCTTCAAAATACTTGCACAATGGGGAAAGGAAATGGAGGTTTCAAGCAGAAGTTTGAACTTGAGTGTGACCTCCCTTTTCATGGGTTAGTGTGTGCACAGCACTGGAGTTACAGCCTGCACTCTGAAGTGGAGACTCGAAGAAATGTACTGCTGTACTGAGGCATCTCTGAAGGGCACTCTACCCACAGGCCATTTGTCTACACCAACATGAATGCACATTGTAAAAAGAAGAAACTTGGAAAAATGCCAGTTTTCTAACTTGTGCAACTTGAAAGCTGTGAAG
The DNA here is from genome assembly GCA_016271365.2 of Neoceratodus forsteri. NCBI lineage: Eukaryota > Metazoa > Chordata > Ceratodontiformes > Ceratodontidae > Neoceratodus > Neoceratodus forsteri. Next base: position 7,051,754 of record JADMNL010000040.1, read on the forward strand.
TTAAAATGGGAGGGGGCTTACTGAAATCCTAGCAGTGAGCCAGAAAACAAGTTCCCTGTTTGCACTGTGAAATGCCTATTTTCCCCCGCTATCGGAAGTCTCTCTGTAGAAAGCCAGACAATTATCTTCTAATCCCACAAACTTTACCCTCACTACTCTGTATTACAAAGGAGTCTTGAAAAAGCCTTCCGAGATCTTTTTTCTAAAGGGAAATATTTGCCCCTACTGAGAAATCTGAACCCAGCTGATACGCTGCAGTATTTCAAAGAACTGCACACAGCGGAGGATTCATCACAGTAGAACATAAACACAGTAGGGTCGAATTGGGAAAGATTGAAACCTTTCTAAATAAACAGCTTGTGTATTTTAAAAAACACAAGTTAAAAGAACAAAAACTCCTTAGGCCAAATGAATGCTGCTTTAAGATTTAAAAATTAAAAGGAGAAGAAAAAGATTAAGAGAGATTACATAAGGGTCTTTCTTCCTACCAGCTGCATCTGCTTTAACATGGGATTACTGTTACAAAAGAATCTTTTATAAGTATTAAGGTTTTCATGCTACAAAGGAAATTTTAAAACATTTTACGTTACATCTACCATTAGGGGTCTTTTAATGTCCCATTGCCTCCCCCTCCATTTTACTTCCTATCCCATCTGAGACCTCTGTAGCCATAGCTCCCATGTAGTGACACCTGTTGGCAGCAGTTATACTAGAGCTAGGGGCTGCTTCCTGTTCATTTGAGGCACACCCACCGAGAATCGTGCCAAGATGAGGCACGTTTGTTTTTCCCTCTCCCCGAATTCAGGGCAGAACAACCCTATTGTTATCCCTGGGGAGAAGTGGCGTAGCACAATCCAAAATCCAGATAGGAAAGACAATGCACTCTCGTGCTTTACAAGTTTTTTTGTTTTGTTTTCTATTTGTTAGGGCTGGGCACCGGGTCGGGTCACAAGTTTGGGCTGTTTGGGTTTGGCAGTGTTCAGAAGTAATAGTCCGAAACTGGTTTCACAATGCCAAACCCAAAACTGAAACCTGAAACTTCAGAAAGCAACAGCACATTTATTTAATAAAAAAAAAAAAAAAAGATCCAGAGCAGTTTTTTTATTTTTCCATTATCTGTTCATCCCTCCTGGGAGCCCTGGCAGGTGGTTGCGGTCTCTCCTGATGGAGAGACTCACTCTCTGGCTTCCTGTGTCCCCATATCGCCGAGCCTGGTTAATCCCCCATAGATTGCCCCTGCGGCGGAGCAAGGGAGGAGGGTGCCGGCCCCCCCCCCCCGAGACACAACCCAGATGCCATCATAGAACCTGCCAGACTCCATTTTCCACTTTTCTCCCGTCCCCCCCCTACCAACGTGGTGACTTTGGTACATGTCTCCCAACCCGTACTGCCCTCCAGCAGCCAGAGGGGCAGTCAGTGAGTGGGATGACAGGGCTCCCTCCCCCCAAAAGAGGAGAGCAGTCCTCCGGATGCCCAATCCTCTCTCACTCCTGCTGACCCCCGGCAGACTGAGCTCCTTCCCGAACCTGGGTCGCTGGAGTGGCGCAAGGTGTGGCATCCAGAGGCTCTGCCCTCAGCTTCACCGGGCCAGCTGATCCAGAGCAGTTTTTACACTGCATATCGCCACACCAGCTCTCAATGTGAAGACGAGTGGGGGGGGGGGGAGATATCGCCACTGTTGGGAGATTAGGGCTGTGCGTAGTCAGGCAACTTGTATTTAATTTGGGCCAAACGCCCAATCCAAGTTTTGCCCAGCCCAGTTCGGAATTGGGCTGTCGGGCAAAATTTGCCAACTCACACAGCCCTACTGTTTGTGCCCCTTCATTCTCCAGCCTCAGGCACACTCTGGCTCAACCAAGGCCAACCCAACCCCCTGCACCTCTCACACTTGCAGCTGCTGTCTTCCACCTAGCCTTGGTTCCCCCCAGGCGGGGTTGAGGGTGAGGGGATCGATCCCCATACATCCTGTGTCATAAGGCCAAGGTGAAGCAGGGGTACTGGCCACAAATATATTGGGGTTCATCGTCACAGTGGCTGGGGCCTTTTTTTCCTCCATTTCTCCCATTCCCTTCGGATGCTGCATGCCATGTCAACAAAAATGGGAGACTGGAGGAATACTGTGAATAAAATTTATCATACGGTAATGTTAACCTTTTCCAGACAACTGGAAGAAAAACAGAATAATAGATAGGCGAATGGGTATTGCTAGGGTGTAATACCATCAAGAGGTTTCCATGTCCCCAGAACTTCGAGATGGTATTACACCTTTGTGATACACACTCTCCTGTTATTTTTTTGTAATATATGGATCATATACAAAATACCATGGCTCTGAATTCTTTTGCCGCTATCCTGGGAAAACAGCCACCAGACCACTGCACTGAACACTCACTCACTTTAACTACTGTCTCTGAACTTCTGCTCCTTCCACAGTGCCTCAGTTCATCAGCTTCACTAGGAAGCGTGATGCTAGCTAGCTAGTGTGGAGGCAGGAACAACCAGATAATATTTTAAATGTAAAAAAAAAATGTAAATCATAGCATGGAGAGTACACGGGCTACAAATTACTCTCACTAAGCGAGAGACAGACGCTACGTTTTCTGAACTGTTCTGCCCACCCACAGACAAAAAATGGCCAATCGTAAAAGATGCTTTGAAATCATCACATCACGTCCCAAGCAACCGCACTGGGCACCATAGCAACCAGCCTACAGTGTCTACAGACATAAAACAGAGCTGTAGATTGAAGGTCATTTTATTAATTGTGTTTATGTTCTCCTGATTCTGAACATAACAGAGCCTTTCTTCAGTGGTGTTTGCTTCTTTTGACAGAGACATCTTGGTATTTTGCTTGTTTTTGGCAAGCTGCAAGTCGGCCTTTACTGTACACGACAGTTACAGTGAAAGCTTGTCCCCGCTCTGCATGTGCCATTATTGAGCTTGCGCTGCTGTCTTTCTGTGATAATACTATCGTTCAGAGCTCCGAACTATAGTATTATGGGCTCTGAATGATAGTATTACGGGAGAGAATCGATGGTATCACTTTTGAACAATGGTAATACCGGGATTTTTTGTATGCTTTAGTAACATATTATTTTGATGGGCTCTACCATGCCGGCGCGACAAAAAAGATCGCGACTGGCATTACAGCGACGGGCTCCATGTCGACTGCAAGTTGCAGCCTGCATGGAGCTGCACAGTTTGGCCTCTATTTTTTCACATCGGGGTTTTGCTCCCAAACCTCTATGCAGAGAGATGCTACCCCCGCACCCCCAACTAGCGATTCTAACTCCAGGTTGGAGTTAGTTCGGGGAAGGGGTGCAGGTTGGGGGAAGTAGTTGCCCCCTTCCAGCGGCACTTCTACGGCTGCATGACACTGTTGTTGAGATCAATGCATGTTGCCATAGAAATGTCACTGTTAGGGTGACATACCATTTTGATGTATCCATATGTAACCCCACTGCAAATGGGGGTTCCCAAAAGACTTCCAGGAGCTTGCTTGAATGCTCCAAGCCTGAATGGTGTTTGGCGTTTAAGCCATTTATCAGTGAGTGTTTTTAGAGCCTCTGGTACTGTCTCTTTAAGAGCTGTCTGCTTGCAGACATAATTAGTTTGTATGGGGGGACTGTGTGCTTCTCTGCTTGAGTACCACTCGAGCTGCTGCCAATTCACTCCATTTTTGCAGTCACTAGGAGTGCAAAGGGAACCTATCTGAAAGATGTAACTGTTTGCCAGAAATCATTTAGAGTAATAATGAAATTACAGTTTGTCTAACCTGCTTTCTTTGCAGTCAGAACAGTGTTTGCCTAGCTCCCCATTCTAGTTTTGAACTGCTGAACTGGACCAATCAGTGTGGGTTAAGGTAGCTCTAAAATGGTGCCTTGGACGAATCAGAACTTGGACTCATAATCTGAGCCAGCCACAAGAGGATTGTATGGGCAGTGACTCTGGGAGATGTAATTCAGACTTCGGCGCCTTTTTGGACCAACAGGGGCAGTCTATTGTGAGTGACAGCCAATCCAGCCAAGAACTGGGAGGAACTCAAAGGAAGTGCCCGGTTTTGTCTGCTGGAGTTTCAGTTGAGCTCTGGCAGTGAAGAGGGAAGGAGCCCTGTGCTTGTTTCGGTGTGCAGTTTTAGTCGGGAAACGTGTGTAAGGCCCAGAGTTCCGGTCTGCAGCTTGTGTAACTGCTTGTTAGGACTGAATCTGGCCCTGTGAAGAGAATCAAAGGATATCTGAAGAGTAGAAACCAGGCTCACCCTGTAGAAGACTGGAGAAATTGTTGAATTGCACCGGTCTGTCAGGAACTGAATCTCGCTGTGTGTTCTCCCGGTATTGTGCAGATTGCATCGGGATAGAGAAGCAGCCTGCCTGGTATAGTACTTTCTTTACCATATAAATGTGCAGGAGGCTTGTGGCTCAAGTGAATCCTGCTGCCATTAAAGGACTTTTGCCTGTGACTGTTTACCATATAAATGTGTGAGGAGGCTTGTGTAGCTCGAGTGAATCCTGCTGCCATTAAAGGACTTTTGCCTGTTACTGTTCACCATATAAATGTGTGAGGAGGCTTGTGTAGCTCAAGTGAATCCTGCTGCCATTAAAGGATTTTGCCTGTTGCAGTTTGCCATATAAATGTGTGAGGAGTCTCTTGGAGCTCAAGAGTAGCCCTGCTGACATTGAAGGACCCTATCTTGTTTGGAGGTCGAGTACTAATTCAGGGTCGCCTCTGTTGAATTGCCACATTGAATCTAAATGGAATTACTGTACTGTTGACTGTTTAACTAATTTTTCTTTTCTCTCAGGTGAAAGGGCCCTACCAGCTGCCACGGTTGTTGACTAGCCACTAGGGCTTGGGTACCCAGGGACAGTAACTGGTAGGGATAGGCCTGTACAGAGCCATAGGTAGATGAGTAAAGTGATAAGCTAATTAACCTGATTCCCCCTGTCCTTGTTATATCCCCTAAATAAATCAGAGCTGCTTGTTTCAGCAAAGTTATACTGCCTGAGGTATTTGTCTATGTTAAGTATTGTACTGTGATTGTTGCACTGTATCTTATTTTACAGGAGGTCCCAGTGCCTGAACCAGTCCTGGGGGTAAGTGTATACTGTGAAGGTAATTCGATATTGTGTGGGCCACTAGTGGGAAGAAAGGGGGGTTGCAGTGTCCCAGAGGGCTGTGACCAAGTTAGTTTAACTATTGCAAACCCTGACCTCTGGGTGGAGGCACCCGCCATCGGATCCAGGCCCCTCAACCTGTTAGTGGCAAATCAGGCAGGGGTAGTAGCCCCTGGGATAGCGCCATCTAGGGGTTACACATATATTACAAAGGGCATATACAACGGACCAGATGGATGTTACATATAATGGGTGTGGACCCGGACTCTGACCCTCAGGTCATGGGGGAGGACGGGAGATGGAGTTTGGTGGGGGCAAGAGGGCAGACTATCTACTGTATAACAAAGTCGATAAGGAATATCATATGATTGATATAAAGACCTGACTATTCCATGTATAGCATGAAACATAGAAACATAGACTTTGACGGCAGATAAGGACCACTAGGCCCATCTAGTCTGCCCATTTCCCTACCTACAGGATAGGCCGCAGATCCTATTTAACCAACAGCCTATATCTTCCTGCCCCCCACAAGAATTGCCTTATGTCTGTCCCATGCATTCTTGAATTCTCCCACAGTTTTAGACTCCACAACTTCCACAGGAAGGCTGTTCCATGTATCCACTGCCCTCTCTGTGAAATAATACTTCCTCACATTGCCCCTGAACCGCCCTCCTTCTATCTTTAAATTGTGTCCCTTTGTTCTTGCAAGTCTCTTTTTCTGAAAGATGCTACCCTCTTGGACTTTGTTGATTCCTTGAGGTACTTGAAAGTTTCTATCATGTCCCCCTCTCCCTTCTTTCCTCAAGGTATACATATTAGCTCCTTTAGTCTCTCCTCTATACGGCTTCTCTTGCAGACCCTGCACCATTTTTAGTTGCCGCCTCTGGACTGCCTCTATCCTGTCTATGTCCTTATGGAGATGGGGTCTCCAGAACTGGACACAGTATTCCAGATGGGTCTCACCAACTGTCTGTACAGAGGATAACAACTTCCTGTTTTCTGCTGCTGATGCCTCTCTATACATCCCAGTATACCCCGCCCTCCCTACTGCCTTCTCACATTGCTTGCTAACCTTAAGGTCATCTGATATGATTACCCCAGGTCCCTTTCCTGTTTTGTTGTTGTTACTACCTCCCACCCATTGTGTATTCTTCCCTGGGTTCTTGTTTCCCAGGTGCATTATTTGCACTTTTTGCACTGAATCCTAGCTGCCATACGTCAGACCATTCCTCCAACCTTGCCAAGTCCCTTTTTCATCCTTTCCACGCCTCCTGTGTATCAACCCTGTTGCAGATCTTTGTGTCATCTGCAAAAGGCATACTTTTCCTTCCAGTCCCTCTGCAATGCCACTGATGAAGATATTAAAAGGACTGGACCCATACTGAACCTCATGTACCCCACTAGTAACCGCCTCTTTCTTCAGAGTGGACTCCATTTACAATTACCTTCTGTGTCCTGTTGTCCAGCCAATGTTTTACTCCAGGCTACCACCCTGGGACCCACTCCCAGGCTGGTTAATCTGACTAATAATCTTTGTGTGGGACTGTGTCAAATGCCTTGCTAAAGTCTAGGTAGGCCATGTCCACAGCCCTCCCTGGTCTACTACTTGGTCACCCAGTCAAAGAAATCTATTAGATTCTGCCTGACATGACCTTCCCGCTGTGAACCCATGCTGCCTTGGATCCTGTGCCCACTGACCCCTAGGTACTCAACTATTCTTTTCCTTCAGAAGTGACTCCATCACTTTCCCTACCACAGAGGTCAGACTGACCGGTCTGTAGTTTCCTGCCTCTGTCTTGGTCCCACTTTTGTGAAGGGAATCACATCCGCCTTCCTCCAGTCCTCGGCACCACACCATCCTTCCATGATTTATTAAAAGAGTAGCCAGTGGTTTCACTAGTTCCTTCCTTAATTCTTTTAGAATTCTGGGTGAATTCCATCAGGACCCATTGCTTTGTCCACCTTCAGTTTTAGGAGTTCTTGCAGAACCTTTCTTCTGTGAAAGGACTGGGATCGACCCCCTATCAAGAGTGCTTCTGTTAATTGGATTAGGCACTTCCCCTCCTCTTTTGTGAATACTGAGCAGAAATATTCGTTCAGTATTCCTGCTTTCACCTGTCCCCTCTGCCCACCACCGTTTATTCTATTCAGCCTCACTATCCCTCCCTTTGTCTTTCTACGCCACTGATGTGCCTATAAAAGGTTTTATCCCCTTCTTGACTGAGTTGGCTATCTTTCCCTCAGTTTGGGCCTTTGCTATTCTGACTTCCTCCCTGCTTCTTTTCTGCCTTAACTGGTACAGCTCTCTGTCCTGCTCTTCTGTGTTTCCTTATACTTCTGGAATGCTATCTTTTCTTCCTGACTTTCACAGCCACCTCTCTTGAGAACCATAGTGGTTTTTCTTTCGCTTTGATTTGCTTATTTGCTTCACACAAAGGGATTGTTGCCTCTGTGATGGCAGTTTTGATAATTCCCATTGTTGCTCCACACCTCCTTCTAGCCTGTTTGCTAGTGCTTTTCTGAGGCACTCCTCCTATCTTTGCCAAAGTCAGCCCTCCTAAAGTCCAGTACCCTCACTTTTGTATGGCTTGACTCTGTAGCTGAGTTTAACGTGAACCACACTGTTTGATGGTCACTTGTCCCCAGATGGCAACCCACTTCTAGATCTGAGATCCTCTCACTGCCCCGCTTGAGAGCAGAGGTCTAGATTGCTCCCTCACGAGTGGGTTCCAAACTAGCTGTCTAATGTCTGCCACCTGTGGAAGGCCAAGAATGGCTCCTTTTTGGATGTTGCTGCAGCAAATGTGCTCCAGTCAACATCTGGCATATTCAGGTCTCCCATCAACAGTATCTCCCCTTTCTCTGCCATTCTAAGAATGCCTTCCATCATATCCTTGTCCATTCCTTCCCCCTGACATGGGGGTCTGTACACAACCCCTGTGCGGACTGTGGTGCCCTTTCCAGTCTCCAAGGTGACCCACAGTGCCTCCTCTCCTCCTTAAGCATGGCTTAAACTTGTTTGTGGCTGGTAGTTTGTCTATATTTGTTGAAGCTGTACTGTGTGCCAGAGTTTTAATGAATAGTAAATATAGACAAAAACACACATCTTGAAGAATAAGACTGTAGCAGATTCCAGAAAACGTTACTTAAGTTAATTAGCCTGGTGTGTATCTTGAATTTTTTTTCTTTATCTTGATTAGGAAGCACCACTGACACAGCTGGATGTTTATGTAGTGTTTTTTTTTTTATTCTATTTATTTTCAATTTTGGTGGACAGATTTCAGGTTTTTTGATGCTGTGTTTGTTCTTGAAGTTGTACTTCTTAATGTCTGACTTTGCAATGTATGGTGTTTTTAATGGGGGGGGTGGGTGGTCAGACTTTTTGAAGACTTAGCTTTTTAGTAGCATTTCTTTGATTTTGGAGTAGTAGTGTGCCTGTGGGTGTGCTGTGGTACTTTCTGTCTTTTTGTTGTTTAGTTTGAATAATGTAATTTGGGGGTACTTGTATGGTAATTTTGTCTGTGGCTCTCTGTTTTGCCCAATGTTCTTTTGAACTTGATGGGCTGTATTGATTTGCACGTTAACCTTTTGACCCCGTACAGACAGTACAACACCTTTCGAACCTTACAGATTGTACTTTGATTGGTGCACCCCTAGGTGGTGTATGTGTAAGAAATACGTCATGACAGAGGGGGTATTAAGTAAGCATTATTGACGACGAGATCGAATGTTGGATTAATGCATGGTTGGGAGGGTTGTACCGAGGTCGCAGGCCAAGTGCCTACAACGGCCCAACCATGCATTAATCCACCATTAGATGCCACCTTCGGAGTGGCTTAATGCGTTTGTAACATGGTATGTAGGATATCAGGCTTCCTATCAGTGTATTTGCTATACTGTCAACAAGAAAACACACACAGTGTTCCTGGTATTTTCAAACGTTTACTGCACTTTTGTAACATGCAGGAGACAGCGATTTACATCGTGATGCTGTCAAAACCACTGCATTCCTAAATATCTAGAAAGAATTCCTGAACATTTCAATATTACTCATTTCGAGATCTACGTGGCTATTATTGTCATACCCCACTTAGGAGGTCCGCAGCACACTGATTTGTACTTCGCTTCTTCGCCGGGCGCAACTCATTTGCATCTTGTGTCACTAGGCTGTGTGTTGCTTTCAGGTCCCTCCGATGTGGTGCCCGGCCGTTTTTGCTGCCTGTCTCTCTGCTCCTTGTTCTCACTCTCTGCCAGTGATCCCCTCGTTTTCCCCATGTCCGCAGCCGCTGTGCAACAGCCACAGTTCTACTTTACTGTTCCATGCACACTACATGTGTGGCACTCTAACGGCGAACACATCTCTTGTTTTGGCAGGTCTGCCTGTCTGTTTTGCTCCAGTGCTCTCTCCGTGTGCTCTGCGGTGTCATGCTCTCTGTCACCACTGCTGGTAGTTGAACATGATACCTGCACTTATTATTACGGCACTCTGTGCGGTGCTGCTTTTGATTTCTGTGGATGATACTGCTATTTCAGTTTGGAGACGGCATTATTGCTGGATTGATGCCATCTCCAACCTGTACCAGCTGATCCATTCTATCCAATCCATCGTCTTCATTTAGTGCCCCATATCTTTGCCATGTTATAAACTATGTTAATGTACCATGCCTGAACACAAATTACAGAACTTAAACCATCATCAAAAAAGCAATATAGGCTAAAAACAACAATACGTGAGAGCAATAGTACATGAAGAAATGTAACAGAGCCATTACAGAAAGAAAGCGTGTTTATAAATTACATGTAACCCATAGGCGCTATCCCAAGGGCTACTCCCCCAGCCTGCGTGACTAGGTGCAGGTTAAGGGGCCTGGGTACTGAAAACAGCATACAAATCCCCACTCTGACTGCACTTACCACCAGGGCTGATTCCACCAGTTCGACCCTGGAGACCCCCTGCAAAATAAGGTTAGACATAGCAGGTAACAACAGTACAGTGCTTCTTGTACAAAATGGAACCACAGTCAAGTTAAATGCAAAAAGAATTAGATCTGATTTATTCAGGGGAATGAACAAGGGAGGGGCATAATGTGGCTGATTACTTCTGTAACTGATTCAATCAGGCAATCATGCATGCACTTTACAGTCCATTCACAGTCACACACTCTGGGTACCCAGTTGAAAAAAGGTGAGCTAGCCTGACACATTGCCCGGGGTAGGCCAGCGTTGCAGCTGGTTGGGGCCCTGTGATGGAAAGAAGGAGCATACACAACCACACACAATTTGTAATCCAGAGCCTGGAGGCTCATTTCGGGACAAGAAAACAACTGAATCAGATGACAACACTTTTGATTTAGCTGATGTTGCAGGGAGCTACCCTGGTGTTTACTCACACTACCCAATACAAAACCCAGGAGGGACCTAATGGAGACTGCAGGTCGACTAGCTGGTATGCCAGGACAAGCAGAGCCCACACGATTCACCAAGGTGTCGTTCCTGTTCGAGATGTTGAGCAGGGGGCTGATCCCCGGGTGAGCCTCTCATCGATGGTGATTTCTGCATTTGAAGTAGCTGACTGGGCCAAGGTGGCAGGGCCCAGGAAGAGTGAACAGTTTGGATTCAGTTCGACAGGTGCTGGAGACAGCTTCCAGCAAGCGTGACACACTTAAGTAGTGGGGAACCAAATCGCAGCCCACTGACAGCTTACAGCACATTTATAGTAAAGCAAAACACAGTACCATAGGTTGGATGACAGTCCAGTTACAATTTCAGTTTTCATGAGCAAAACCGTGATCTCTGTGGTAATTCAGACGTCCTGACAGGCCGATCGCTTACAGCAAACCTTTGGTCTTCTTCAGGTAACAGGGCAGTCACAATTCGGTATTTCTGGTCACAAGCCAGTTCGTATTCAGTCCGATTAATTTCACTAGCAGATCCTTCAGAAGGGAAGATGAAGCAGGCAGGCCAGACACAGCCTTCCTACCAGTTTTCTGCACTACTATACAGAAGCAGCTGCTCGAATGTCTTGAGCAGATCACTCTCTCAACTCCAAACTCAGAGTGACTCTATGCTGCAGGCAGCACCGAGACTTCCTTCTGATCCAAAAAGGGTTTGGTTGGTTGAGTCATCTGTCTGTCAAAGCAAGGGCTCCCCCTCCAGGACCATTTAGGCGCCAAAATGAAAAAACTACAATTCCTACAGAAATTCACCCCCCAGACCCTTGGGTACAGACTCCATTTTAAGGTCCCCAAAAGGTACTGATTAATGCAATACAGAAATGTCCATGTTGCAAGGAAAGGCAGGTTAGACAAACTATAATACCATTATTATTAGAGCGGCTGATCAGCAAACAATTACCAGTTCTAACAGAGCTCCCTCTGCACCATTAGCGATGGCAGAATGAAGCAATATTACTGCAGCTCGGGCAGGACGCGAGCCTGGAAACATTCGGCCCCTACCCAGATTAATTATACACTACAAAAATAATGTCTCTTAAAGAGACAGGCACAGAGGTTAACAGGAACTCGCATGCAAGCACATTTACACCTGTAAAGACACAGAACACCCGCCTGGCAATGGGCATTTAAGCACACCCAAGAAAGACTTTTGAGAACCCCCATTTATAGGGGGGGTTACATACACATTAAGAGATGCTAGTGGTATTCCATTAAGAAGAACTGCAGTCCTTTTTTTTCTTATTTATATTCAGTTTTCCCCATTTCTTCTTATGACACATAAAAATACCTCACAGTTGTAATCATTCGTATGACACAACGGCAGGCTGCCTGGAATCTCACTGGAACCGGCCAGGGCCTCCTCAGGGAGGATGGTCTTGCCATTTTAGAAATGCTAGTCTTATTCTCTGGGGATGTTTTTGAACTACAGTTACTAGAACAGAATTCACATTTTGTCACAGGTGCTACACAGTACAGGCTCAGACACATAAAATAGCTAGGTAGACAGATAAAAGGATATATAAAATTCCATTGAAAGGTATTTCTTGAAAACCATACAGGTTCACATCGGCTTGAAAGTGTTAATCATTCATTGTTTTAATGCAGTGGGCTGCCACCCATTGCATTTTTTTTCACTACCTGGTTTTCTTGAGAAACAAATCTTATTTTTACCACTACTGCTTTACTATCACTACCAAGTTTTTCTTTTTGTAACCCCCACCCTATCCTGCATTTCAGATCCACTTATACTCTTGTAGAACTCTCATAAGAGTCCCAGGGGGCAGATTCTTCACTTCAGTGCCAGAGTACCATTCCATTTTCAAAAAATGTGGAGCCCTTCTATTAACAGCTTGTTTTAGTACACCCTAAAGGATCCTCCTGTACCTTAATACAAAATGCTGGGACCGAGTTGCTGGTTTGTCAAGGATCATGTGCTGCTCCTGTCCCACACATGAAACCTGTCGGAAGAGGACAAAGGATAAGGCTGTAGGTTCAGGCGCTGGCCCAGTGGCATGGAGGGTTGAAGCCCTGGACGCCACACCTCCCATCATGCCAGCATCCCAAGTTTGGATATGGACTCAGGCCCTGAGGGTCAGCCGGAGGGGAGAGGATCAAGCTTCCACCTAACAGCTGTCCTCTCTCTCCAGAGGAAGGGTTGTGCCACACCACTTCTGTACTGTCAGCATGAGGGGGCCATGGTGGTGGGGCAGTTGTTGCGTCCAGAATGGGGGGGGGGGGGCAGCTGCCGGATGACATGTTCATGTCCCTACATGCATGCAAGTATGTGTCAATGCACACCGCCAGCCATAAAGGGGAGAAAATAGAGAAGAAAATTGTGGAGCATCTGGATGAAGCCCCGTTCACTCTAGACCAGCACCGTCACCCAGGCAAGTCCACTACTCCATCGACTCACTGGGAGGGGGAGGATGACCCTTCCCTCTTGGCTCTGCTATGGGGGTAATCTGTGGAGGTATGCATGGCCAGTAAGGCCTAGGCGAGGCAAGTGCCAGCCATGACTGGGGTGGGGCTGAAGGGGGCCAGAACCAGCAGGGTCAGTTTTGATAGGAAAGACTACAGCAGCTAAAGCAACATAGTAGCTGAAGAGAGCTATAAAGAACAGGTGCTTTGGGTCACATTAAAACATTAAATCGCTAGTGTACTGCATAAAACTAATATTAGATTTTAAAAGCAGCCAACCAATACCTGTTTCACTGTTTCATCGCCAGCATCAGATTTGTGCATAATCCACAGTTTGTAGCAAAGTTCTCAATCAAGAGGTGTAAACACAACTTCGACTTGTTTGCCTGCCTCGACGAATTGAAACATTCCCTGCGATGGCAGGATTTCTACTTAGCCAAAACGGTTAATGAAACATATACTGTCTTTCACAAAATACTAACTGCGGCCTTAAACAGGCGTGCCCCCATGGTAAAGGTACGTGTAAGGAGCAACACTTGCCGCTGGTTTTCACCAGAACTCAAAGCTTCCATGCTAGATAGGGATATGCTTTGGAAAAAAGCATGCAGAAGCAAGAATGACTTGGATTCGTGTCAGTTTAGGAGGGCACGCAATAAGTGCACCAAGTTGGTCAGAGCAGCCAAGGCCGCTTTCCATCGCACTGAGCTAGACTCTTCCTCAAGGAATCCTTCAACATTTTGGAAAATAATAAAGGACATGTCTGGTCATTCACCTGGAAATTCCCTCCCATGAAAAATTATATCCAGTAGTAACACCATTTCAGACCGATCGGAGATACTGGAAGCTCTCAATAATCATTTCACAACTGCTGGGCCAGCATTTGACACATCCCCTGCTAATGCCAGCCACACTCAGCAGGGATTATTGTTTCACAAGTCTCCTGCTACCAAAGAGGCCTTCTCCTTCCTGCCTGCCTCTCTAAAAGAGGTTGAAGATCTATTGCTGCAGTTGGATATCAAGAAGGGTGCAGGTTCGGACTCTATAGAGCCTTACTTTCTGAAATGTGCATACCATGTGTTAGCAGTACCAATCACGCACCTCTTCAACTTGTCACTATCCCAGGGGAGCCTCCCCTCGCAATGGATAGTAGCCCATGTCATCCCTCTGCTCAAATCAGGTGACCCTTGCGACCTTAATAATTATAGACCGATCTCCCTCCTCCCCATTCTGTCCAAATTATTGGAAAAGATAGTGAGTGGTCAGCTAAGGGCATACCTTGAATCCAGGAGTCTGTTAAACCCAGTGCAGTCTGGATTCAGAGCAAAGCACAGTACCATAATTGCCCTAGCAAAAGTGACTAATGATTGGCTCCTTGACCTTGACAAAAGGAATTTTGTCTTGCCGTTTTATTGGATCTAAGTAAGGCCTTCGACACAATCGATTATAGCCTGCTTCTTTCCTCCCTATGTAACCTAGGGCTGGACCCTAACTCTATGTGCTGGTTTGCTGACTACCTTGCGGAACGGAAACAGCAGGTTAAGGCTGAAGGTGATCTTTTGCCACTTAAACCCCTACAGAGAGGTGTGCCTCAGGGGCTATCCTTGGTCCACCTCTTGTTTGTGGTTTACATTAACAACATCGATGACAACATCAATAAGGCCAATATCCACTTGTTCGCTGATGACACAGTACTTTATTTGAGTCGTCCTACGCCGGAAGCAGCCTGTGAAGACCTCCAAGCTGAATTTAACCTATTGCAATACCAGTTCATAAGCAAAAAGCTTCTGCTTAATGTGAAAGAAACAAAAGCAATGCTCTTTTCCTTCCTCCTATCGTGAACCCGCTTGTGTTGGGGCTATCCCTCAGATTACCACAGTACTTGGAGAAAATCTAGAGTATGTGCCAAAATTCAAATATCTGGGTGTATGGCTCAATCACAAACTCTCCTTCTCTGAACATCTCAAAGAACTACAGAAGAAACTAAGACAAAGACTAGGACTAGTCTACAGAATTAACCACTTCCTTACTAGGGATGTCAAGCAACGGTTGGTTCAAGCCACGTTCCTTTCATTAAAAGATTACGTGGACCTTCTCTATAGCCATTGTACTGCCTCTACCCTGGCTAAGTTGGACACCCTATACCACAAAACAATCAGGTTCATAACGGGCCTTCCACTTTCCACACACCATTGCTCCTTGTACACTGCGGTGGGCTGGACTTCCCTTCATTATAGGAGAAATAGAAATGCCGCTCTATGGGCTTTCAGAGTGGTTACCAGCAAGCTCCCCCTATACTTCTCTGATTGTATTCTCCTGAGTGTGATAGGTGCCTATGCTCTAAGAAGCTATTCCCTAATTGCCTTGCAATTACCCAAGGTCAAATCTCGTTTCGGCAGAGCTGCCATAAGTTTCTCATTGCCTTCCTTGTGGAACAATATGCAAAAAAACTTGAAGCTGAGCTGTCCTGTTAGCCTGAATATTTTCAAGTCGCTCTATGACCGCTCCGTGAAGGAATCCTGCAAATGTTTCCCACATCGCTAGCTTACCTATTTTCCAGTTGCCCTCCTGCCCATCCTGACTCCCGCCCTGCCTCTCTCCCCCTACCAAAATACCAGCTTCTCTGCCTCTCTTTAGCCATGGCCAAGTTCCTCCCCCTTCCCTGAAGTATGCCAGTTAACTATTCCAACCCCATCACTTCTTCCTAAGCTGGTGTCCCTCTTCTTGCCTTTCTCGCTCCTTTTAAGTGAACATTCCGGCTGTACCCAGTTATGAGCCTATCTGTTGTAAAGGTCCTCTCACTTAAATGTTGATGTACATATGTATATTTTTTCTTCTTTATATAATATTGCATTATGTTTTATCATGTTACTGTACTATGATTTTTGTATGACTAGGTCCATCTTGCAAATGAGCCCTGCTCAATGGTGCCCACCTGGATAAATAAAGATTTTGATTGATTGATACCGTTGATATCTGAGGTACTTTTTCTTTTCCCGTTCTTTAATTAGAAGATTGTTTACCTGATGTTAGTAGGTGTGATGTGTGGAACAGCTCTTAGCCTGGCAGCTGACATATCTTTCTCTACTACCCCACACTACATCATCAGCATTGTGACCTCACTAACTGTGACATCACTGCTACTTAGGAACAGCAAGTGAGTGACTGCCAGGTCATTTGCCTGTGATGTCACTGTCAGTGAGTTCATAAAGCTGAAGATGCAGTGTGGGGCAGTAGAGTTAGATATGTTGGCTGCCAGGCTAAGAGCTGTTCCACACATCCAGCACAATATTATCACATAGAATACTTTCTGATGAGCAAAAGGAAAAAGGAAAATACTTCAGAACTAAAAAAATACAACTGACTACTACTTAGAATTTGTATTATTTTCCTGTCTGCCTGTTTTGACTCTACTAGCTCTTTAAAATTTGCATTAGTCTTCATCTTGTGGAAGTTTTCTTTTTTTTTTGCTTTATGTGTTTATACCGCCTCCCATGCTTCACTAGCCCCCACTCCTTCAGGCTCTACAAGTTCCCCTGACCCCAATGACCTTAGCCAGCCCTCCTCAGGTCCTCAAATTGCAGCCGATCCCCGGGATATCCCGGTGTATCCCTAATGCCGGGTGGGTCCCCCTCCTCTGAGGGGGAAGTGCACCGGGGAGAGAGAGGGAAGACCCCAGCACACACTTTTATTAGAGCCCGGGGATGCTGCTGAGGAACAAGAGACCCTGGCCAGGTACTGGGGGTGCTCCGGGAATGGAGAGCCGTCATCTTGGAGGCCAGCGAGCAGTTTTCCCATTTTCTGTGGGCAGCAGCATGGTGACGTCATGGCAAACGCCGACGTCCGCTCCTCCCCTAGTCAACTTAGGCCGTGCGTCCTGTGATACTCCCAGCCTCCGCTGAGCCAGCAGGCGCCGGACTCATCCCCTCCCCTCCCTCCGGAGAAGGAGAGCTGTCGTAGGACGCTCGATCCTTCTCCCCCCGGCCGGCCTTCCAGTGATCTGGGCTCATTCCCGAACCCGGAATGCTGGCGTCGCAAGCAGAAATCCAACCGCTGTGCCGGCAGGCCGGCTTGTGGAAGTTTTCTGTTGAAAACATGTTCAGTTCCACTCACTCCTTTATATGGCACATGAAACATAAATATTTGTGCATAGTCAGATCAAACGTTAACTAAGAAAGGGCCTGCCTTCTGCAGAAGGTAGCAAATAAAGAAATGTATACGTATATAACAGCAGTGGAGGAATTAGTGGCTAAAACCGCAGTCCTACATTGGTACTTTGACAAATCCCATGATGGTTTAGATGTAAATCTTTTAATTAAACAGAGAAAAGATATGAGAAAATCCAGGAGACAATTACGTTTAATGCACTCTGACAGACTGGGAATGTGCCTGCATCATACCTAGCCACTGGCGATGCTTTACTAAAAGAAACATTGCGATCTGACAAACAACAGGATTACTTCTGACCTACCGTAGCTAAAGTCATTTACATTTTAGTTCTCAGCTGTCCCATTTGGGGAAAGCATTGCTCTTGTTTTTATCATATATCAGTGTCCCCTCCGTCCCACATGCTGAGGGAGCTGTTCCTCTTAGTAATCTTATTGTTAAAGCAGAAGAAACTTAATACTAATTTATGATTTTCCACCAGCAGCAAATCTGATATGTGTACTTAAACGTGAATATAAAACAATGGCTGTAAAAAGACCATTCTGAGCGGCTGCTTCGCATTCGAAAGGATTATATCCCAGTTTGTCACCTGTAATTTAAGGCTACCCATTTTAATTGCATATGTTCAGCCTGTGTTATTCATGTCTCTTCAACATATTTTATGCCTAATTCGAAGTCCGTTTTTACTGAGCATCCTCATTGTACAATGCAGCCTGACTGTCCCTCTGCCAGACATGTGTTGCTCTTTGCCAGCATGTTCAGGTAGAGAAAATCATTTTTAGCCTGCTATTTCCTCTCTTCCTCCTTTAGCCTATCTGCGTCCCTCCCCTCTCTTTCTGCCTGCTTCCACTGGCTATCCCGTTCCTACTCACCCCCTGTTAGTCGCTCTGCTGACCCTTATATCTTCTTCCTCCACAGCCTCTTTCCTAAGACTTCGCTGTTCCTGCGGCTGGGATCGGGTCATGAGGACTAGCTCCCCTGCCCTCCTCACACTGATGGGACTCATTGTTCAGGACCCCCAGGTACAGACCTCAGACCATGCTACTTCAGTGTGTGGTGGCGCCACTTCGGAGTGCCACAGAGGAGTATCCCACCTACTCAGAGGAGTATACCATACAACCCCTGTCCTCCCACCCATGAACTGCTTACCTCAGCCTTCTTCCAGCATTATATTCTTGTCCTTGCAGCACTCCCCAAGACCTCTCCCCTGAGGCTTCTGCTGCATCCTTGGGTCGCGAGGGCCAGGAACTGTAGCAGCCCTCTCCACTCTGCGCTCCCTGCCATTGCCCAGGTACAGCTAGACTGAGGAGCAGCAACGCATGGCGCCGCCTAGTGCTTCTTACCCACCCTCCCCTCCTCCCAAGGTGTTGCTCTTTATATACTGTTCTGAGTCTGCTCAGAACCAATCAACTCATGTTTCCACCCCTCTGTGCAACTGCATGGTCCGCTCCTCTAGTCAAATCCTCCCCCAACACTATCCCATTTGGTTCTTCCTGAGCATCTAATAAATCCCTCCTTCTCTGCTTTGCACTCTCCTCTAGTCACACACGTTTAGTAAATTTCAACACTCAACAACTTGCCCTGACCCCTACCCCCACCTACTGGTCTCTTAACCTCCCCCATATGACTGTACCCACCTCCAAAGAAAAAAAAAACAAAAACACCATCATTTTTAATTCCTCCTATTGCCAATTCACTACATTATGGCCCTCAAAGGGCTCTGTGCAGGTTTCCTATCCTGTGGGCTGTTCCTAATGCTCGACCTAGTTTTCCACAGAGCAGCTATATATCAGGAGCATGGACAAGTGACTAGCACAACCTATCTCATCTCACCCCCAGCTCTAAAACCCCCTGTCCTTGGATTCCTCCACAGGGAACACGTAAATGCCTTTGGACTCTATACTTCTCTCCTGCCCTCCTTATGCCCCATTAAATCATCTGTACTGCCCTTCCTAATATTACACTACCTGTTACTGCTATCTGGGGACATGGAAACAAACCTCAGCCCACTGGCAAATGCCCCCCTCCTCTCCCCCCAGATTTGGATCAGTCATAAAGGCACTTGCATTGTTCATTTAAAGGAGTTCTACTAGCAGAGGTGAAGCCCCAACCGCTGCACAGATCGGGGCTTCACCTCTCCGATCCCCCCCTGCAGGCACCACAGTAAATTAGTAGTTTCTTTACCTGACTGCTCATAAAATTTGCTCAAACCTCCGGTGGAGCCGGCATTTTAAGTATGGTGCTCCCGAACCTCCACGATCTCGCTGGAAACAATCCCAAGACAATGACGCTGCACTGCCCCTGCCTTAATAGTGCCCTTATGTATGGAAACTTCACAGGGTCTGTATCACCGATGTCTGGCACAAATATTTTCACAGAATTTGCCTAAATCCCATGGGTATGCCTGCCATGTGAGGTACGTGAGGGGGAAAGTCTACTTTTACAATAACCCAGCAGATGCCAGAAGATTTGCAGACAAAACTGCTGAAGTGGAGTGGTATCATCAGGGACTATAGACAGAGGAACTTGAAGGCAGAAGGCACCTGAGGAGTTTTAATGGTACCAGGCTGTTTTCTGGACTTTCAGCTTCAGGGATATTCGCCACAAATAAGTTTGGAGGGGTCTGTGTCAGTAAGTTTTTCAGTTACTGTATTTCTCTTTGACTATTAAAAGGGCACAGATCCCACAATAATGGTAAGTGCCAGTAGGTTATATGACGCTCTACCATTCAAGTCTGTTGCTTGCACTGGACTTGCTAGATTCATGATAAGGGGAAAATAAAAATGTAAGGAGAGGGTTACAGTACACTTAAATAGTTTACCTGAAATTGCTAAATTCAGGTTTCAAAATGTTACCAGTTATCAGGATCTTGAGATATGACATGCTTTCATAGCTCGACACAAAGCAGTTACATTTAGTACACATGGCTCTGCATACCATTCATGGACTCTAACTGCAGCAAGTAAGCAATAATGCCCGACAGGGTGGGCGGTGATGGGCAATACCGGACCGACCAGGGGAACGCCGTAAGGCCAGCATGGTGAGGCGCCTGCTCCTGGCCGTCCGGTAATGCCCATACCGCCCACCCTGGAGCGAATTATTATGCTTAGAAATGGGCTAACTGTTGAAAATAAATAGAAAGAATAGTAGTTTTTAAGTGAATAAATAAGTTTTATTTTTAACATTTTTTTGAAAGTTGAGAAAAAGTAGTCCGTTTTTAACATGCTTAAAAATGGTTAAGAATATTGTAAATAGACTGTTAAACATTAATGCTTTAAAATGGTATTAAATACTTTAAATAGAATGGTTTAAAAGACTGTTGAACATTTAAAACATTTTGAGGGTAGCATTTCGTGAAAAAATATTTTTAACTACTGTTAAACATGAAATGCTTTAAAAATGATTTCAAATACTGTTACACTTGTTGAGGGTAGCGTTTATTTCTGGTAAGTAATGAAGTTTATTGGTGAATTAAATGTGCAGTTGCTACGCTGGAAAATGTTCTTCGTTGCAGTTTGTGTGAGATCAGTAGGTGGCAGGCTTCTGTTTCAGCTGGTGCTGGCGTCTTCGTTATCTGTGTTCTGCTCTGGTGTCTGACTTGACGTTTTTTCCTTTCGACTTTGCTTGCCTGCTAGTATGGAGCTCCATGTTTTTCTGTCGGTACTTGAAGGGGCCCAGTATGATGCCAAACTTTGTTCTGAGCGGTGGCCTGTCACTGCGACGATCTCTTTGTCGGTAAGTCCTGCTCTGGATAGCAGCTGCACTGCAGTTGCACGAATACTGTGATTTGTGTAACGCTGGGACAAATCTGCTTCTTTGCTGAGTCGAGGCATGAGGGAGCCCAAGTAATTTTTTCCCCATGGACTCCGTGGAATACCAGTACTGTTGCTGGTCAAGGATCTGTTGTGGGAGCTTCTTGGGATGCAGATAGAAGCTTGATGCACTTGGTGGGTATTTCTCTATGTATTTTGAGAAGGAGCTAACAGGGCAGAGCGGGTCGTCTTTTTGCTCAGAGATGTAACCTCGTGTGTTTTCTTTATTTAGCTCCTGTGGATCTTTGTGGTTTTTAATTTGTTGATTGTGTGCGAAGGTTACATATTTGTGCCCAGTTTCGTCCTCTTTTATTGTGAAGCTGTCTCTCGTTAGTTCACGGATGCCCTCCCGACCGCGCCTGGCCATATGAAGCTGGATATTGAACCAGACTTTACGGACTAAGCCGGGGCAGTTTCGGGATTTAGTGCTGGGCTGTTCCTGAGTTTTTGTAGATCTACTGTGTTTATTGCTGGATAGTGGCTTGCTATATCTTTTTTGTGACTTTCTTAGTCATTTTAGCACTGCTGCTAGTACGTTGTTTGAGGAGTTAAAAGCTGGGTTGCTAATGATGCTGACAGGGTGACGGAGATCTGTACTGGCGAGGTGGCAGTTGATGCCCGCGCGCAAGGCGCAATACCCAGCTACTGAGTAATCTGTCCCACTGCTTGTTCGGACCTCCGCGTAAAATCGCCTGAGGAGATCGTTTAAATATTCAAAACTGATGGTTTGCCAGTTAATACTTAGGTGATTGTGTGTTAGCCACTGTTCGAAAACGGTGACTGCCCATTTAGTGTTTTTTTAATGTATTCTGTTCTTGTCTTTCATTTTCGATAGTATCTAGCTGCAGATCTGTGACTGAAATGAAGCGCTCACTTACTTGTGCTTTTTCGGTTTTGTTTTTTTCAGGACGACTTCTTTTTGGTTGCTGTGGTGGCTGGTCGTCTTCCGTGAGTACATTGTGGCGCTTTAAAATGCTTATTAGATCGAAATTTATTGCCATGTGGTCAGACATATTTGTTTTTTTTTAAACTGAGGTTTAGTACTGTTAGCTGCTTGACAGAAGTGGTCAGCTGGGCTGCAGGATATGGGCAAGGTACAGTGGTCAGCTGACTGGCACTTCTTACTTGCTGGTCATCTATTGAAACTTAATGTACCCCTATGTTGAGGGTACAGACCAATGAGATTACAGCAAGTGAGAGGCCCATTTTCTAATGTTGCTTATAACATGGGCTTTAAAATAAATGCATCTGACCGATTAAAAGCAGACATGCGACAATACATTTATGTCTGTTATACGCACATTGAGTATAAAAAGTAATTTGCCAAAATCCCTACTCGCCTCATGCAGTCGCTCCGTCTATGTTTGACAATCAGGTCTTCTTTTTCATTAATAGCTGACGTGTTGTACAGAACCGCATCACTGTCGTTAGTTCATTATCTGATTCCGATAGCTCTTACAATCATAATACTCTGTTTCCCACCCACCCACCCACCGGCTGAACTCGGACTGCTCCTAGAAAAGTTTTTTTCGTATAAACTGTCTGGGAAATCGCAGTGGCAATCGGAACACTTGTTAAAGATTAATTTCCGGTTTTCCGACCGCATTTAGATACAGGTACGATGCCACTGTTAATGTTGTAGACGGCATTATTCACCTAATGTTATGTTGAACAGCATCAGCTTGCAAAGGAGAGATTCCCTGTAATGTGTTTAACTGCCCTAAATGTTTGCAGAGGAGACATTCCCTGTAATGTTGCAAAGTTTCGTTAATGTATTTTGCACCTAAGAGGAACGTTTTTTCCCCCCATTAAGTTTCCCAGTAGATATCTGTTACTGTGACACTTGTGAGTAAATGCGACAGCTCCGTGGTATTTCCTGTGAATTTGCATATTGCTCCATTGTTGTTTTAGACGTTGCTAAGTTTTCTTTTGTCATATTATAACTATTCCATCAATAGTTAAGTTAAGGAATTGTACCACTTTTTACTTCTACAGGAATGTGAGTATTTTTTCATTTGCTCGCAAACACCGTGCAGTACTGTTACATCGTGCTGAAGCACTACTAAGAAATATGGATAAAACATTATTCAGTAGTTTAACAATGAGTCTGTTTCATTTCATTTTTAAGGTGAAATTGACATGGACGACGCAGTACCAAAAAATGCTAACCTTACCATATGAAAATAACAACTGTAACAGAGCTTTACTAAACGGACTACTTTATTAGGTGTAATGACACCTTTCAGAGTTGTGTATTCAACTACGATTTAACAACGTTTTCCTTACAAATACCACAAATCTGTTCTGCCCATGTTATAAGCGCAATAACCCACTCCAGGCTCTGTGGTTACTAGGGATTAATCAACACCCTGGGTGGTGTGAGGCACTACGCCTTCGCCTCATGCCTCTAGCGCACCCAGGGTGTTGATTAATCCCAATAACACAACCTGTCGTGGAATTATTATACTACAATTAAATTTTATAATACCACTGTGATCCTCAATATGAGGTATCATAATACGACAGATGTATTTCTTTTAGCTATTCCTTTGTATTAAGGGGTTTCTTTCATTTCATTTCATTTTTATTGGTTATACTGGAAAGGCATGTGAGCATTGCTGCCCGTTTACACAAGCATCCAGTTACATACAACAATCATGAGACATGACATAGGCTTAAACATTTCACTAACAGCGAGGGTTAATGAAATGGTACATAAATTAGGATAATATAGACTAAAGGGCAAACCATGAACTAGCCTTGGTGAATTAACAAATACAAGGTGACATTAAGCATTCAGTGAGGGTTTACCAATAATATAATAAATATAACAGTGGGAAACAAAAAAAAAAATTAAGTGCAATCTAAAAACTAGCCTAGGTAGATTGACAATACTACAAGTGCTGGAAAGAGAGGGTAAGTGCCTGAGGTGGATAACAAGAGAATGAAGGGAAAAGAGTGCAGAATGGGAGCCAGATTAAGGCTGCGAGCAGGTGCAAATGGGAGAGAAATGTCTCCTGATACTGTGTTTGAAGGCATTTGTGGAGGGACAGAGTTTTAGTTCCGGAGGGAGAGAGTCGAAGAGCTTGGGTCCCATAAAAGTGAGTGTTTTCTGGCCTAGAGTAGTCCGGCAGAAAGGAACAGTGAAAGGGAGAGTGGAGAACAGTCTAGTGGTCCTGGTGGTGGTGGTTGTCTGGAAGAGAGAAGTGAGGCAGTCAGGGAGTAGTCCACGGGAGAGTTTGAAGAAGAAGGTGGCCATCTTGCAGTTGAAGCAGGCCTCAAGGGAGGGTCGACTGATGAGCTTATAAAGGTCACAGTGGTGTGTGAGTTTAGGGAGCCCATAGGCAAAGTGGATACAGTTGTAGTAGGAGCTTTGAAGTCTGGAGAAATTTTTGATGGAGAGGCGGGGGAGGGAGACAAGTGAACCATAGTTAAAGACAGGAAGGAGGAAGCTGGAGACTAAGAGGGATTTGGATTCCACATCAAGACATGTATGGACTGTCAGTCGTATGAAATATAAATGTAATGTCTTACACTGACAATAATAAAGTTAAAAAAAATTCATTAACCTATTTATATTTTTAAATTGTACTAACACCAGTTTGCACCGGACATACTTGCAATATTAATGAACTGTCAACTGTCTATGTAAATACATACTTACCCCGGTACAAAAAGAGATTCTCTGTGATGCTGTGGCAGATCACCGAAAAGTGCCGGGGTATTTTTTTCATGCTTCTGCATGGCCTACAATTGTTATACGACACTAAATAAAAGCAGTTGTATTAAGCTACAAAAGTGTGAGCCACAATTTTGTTATTTTTCTGTAAATGCAACAAAATGTCTGAATGCTATTTTCAAATGTTTTGCAGCATTTATGATAGTGGACGTCACTTTACAGCAAAATAATTACACATGCATCAAAGCTTGACGCATACATCATTAAGAGATTCCTCATATGCTGCAAGATGCAGCAGATGTGAGCGTAATGGCCACAAGCATCAGGGATGAAGCACAATCGTGAAGGAAATCCCAGCCCCTAATCTGCAGGTTGCGACATTACACCCATTTCTTCAACAGACTGTGATGTCATCAAAAGAATCAGACAGCACTTGGTTGCAGACAGCAAGTTTTACAGCTAGACGGGTTTTAGAGACACTCTGTCTCATGCACAGTGACTGTATACTAACATACTAAAATGCCAGCAGAATAGGCCTAGCGGTCTTTCGTGTCTGCTTGTTTGGTCAGCCCCCACCCTAGGAGCTGACCTTGCTGCCCCCCCCTCGACCTCTCGGGCTTCTCCTTTCCCAGTCCAGGGTATTCTCGCTGCACTGGACTTTGCTTCCAGAACCCTTCCCCTGTACCTGTCCCACATTCCTCTTGTACCCCTCCACAGTCTCTGCCTCCACCAACCCCCCAGGGCAGCACATTCTATGGTTCTACCACCTTCTCAGTGAAATAGCACCTCCTCCTTTCTCCCCTGAGTCTCCACCCCCCTTCAGCTTCCATCCATGCCCTCTAGATGCCCCCCCCTTCCTTCGGAGCACCCTGACTGCACCTCCCCTATTTAGCCCCTTCATGTACTTGAAGACCTCTATCATGTCCCCCTGGTCCCTTCTCTCTTCCAGTGTGCACATATTTAGTTCTTCGAGCCTCTCCCCATAGGTCCTTTCCCCAAGCCCCAGATCATTTTGTTTCCCTCCTCTGGACCCTCTCCAGGAGTTCAATGTCCCTCTAAGTGTGGCCTCCAAAACTGCACGCAGTACTCTAGGTGTGGCCTCACCAAGCAGTTATACAGAGGGAGTATCACTTCCCTCCTTCTGGAAGTGATCCCCCTAGCGATGCATCCCAGCATCCTGTTGGCCTTGGCTGCTGCCCTCCTACAAGTCTCCGAGTTGTTCATCTTGACCTCCACCACCACCCCCAGGTCCTTCTTAGCCATCAAGACTTGTAGCATTCCCCCCTTCCCCAGGGTGTACACTTGGCCTGGGTGTCTGGCTCCCAGGTGCAGTACCCTGCATTTCCCTACACTGAAACTCAGTTTCCACTTTCTAAACCACCTTTCCAGAGCCTCCAGGTCCCTCTGTAGAGCCATCCTCCCCTCCTCCCCATCCACCACCGCCCCCCCCAGCTTTGAGTCATCCACAGAGAGACTCGTCTCACTCCTGATACCCTTTCTTGTGTCAGAAACGTAGGCGTTGAACAGGAGGGGCCCAAGGACCAATCCCTGAGGGAAACCACTAATGACCCTCCTTGGAGATGAGACTATCCCCCCAACCATGACCCTCTGGGTCCGGTCTTGGAGCCAGTTTCCTATCCATCTGATCATCTGGTTCCCCACCCCCATTTCCCCCAGCTTATCCAACAGGCCCCCATGAGGAACAGTCAAACGCCTTGTTGAAGTTAAGGAAGAGGACATCCACCGGCCTACCCAGGTCCAAGGCACTCGTCACCCAATCACAGAACTCCACAAGGTTTGTCTGGCACAATTTCCCCGGGATGACGCCATGCTGTGTATCGTCCAGGCACCCAACTTTTCCAGTCCCCCCCCCAGCCCCTCCTTGACAATACCCTCCATCACCTTGCCTACCACTGATGTCAGGCTGAAGGGCCTGTAATTCCCTGCCACCTCCCCGATCCACCCTTGTGGATAGGCACTATCTGCACCACCTTCCAGTCCTGGGGCACACACCCCGTCCTCAGAGAGATGCTGAAAAGCTCTGCCAGGACAGCCGCCAGTTCCCTCAGCACTCTGAGATGTAATTTATCTGGTCCCGGTGCTTTCTCCATCTTAAGGGACCTGAGGTCTTCCCTCACTATCTCTACCATGATTTCCACCTCCGCTTCCTTGTCCCCCTGTTTTGCCTCCCCCCCCTCCTGCCAGTGATGGCCCCCCTCTCTCCCCAGACCCACTGATCAGTAAGGGTCCCTTCCCCTTAGTTTCACCATCTCCTCCCATGTATGATGCAGCCCCCCCTCCCATTTTCCTTGGTAAAAACTGAGGCAAAGTACTCATTTAGTACCTCAGCCTGCTCCCCCGGGTCTTGGGCCCATCCCTCCCCTGTTTTAATCCTGCTAATCAGCCCCAACCCCTTGTTCCCTCCTAATTTCCCTGGCCAGGTTCTGCTCCTTCCTTGCCTTAGCCACCCTCACCACCCTAGTGGCCCTTCTAGCCATCAGCTCGTACTCCCCTCGATCCCTTTCACTCCTTGAGCACTTGAACTGCCCACAGGCCGCCTTCTTTTCCCTCACCACCTCCTGAACCTCCTGGGTCCACCAGCAGGGTTTTCGGGCCCTACCGCATTTGCATCTCACTCTTGCACAGGTGCTGGTAGCATTCTGCACGCCCCTCCTGATGATTTACCACCTACTGTCAGTGTCCATGTCCGGCCCTATCTGGTCCAAATGCTCCTTAAGGATCCTTCCCATTTCCTTGAAATCTGCCCCCCCCGAAGTCAGTTACCTCTGTCTTTGTGTGGCCTTCTACCCCTCCTAGGTCCAAGCAGAACCAGACCGTGGCATGATCACTCCCTGCCAACGGGTCCCTTACCTCCAGGCCCCCAATCTGGTTACTGTCTGACAGGACCACGTCCAGTATCTATGCCTCCCTGGTCAGCTCCCCCACCTGCTTGGCTAGGAACACGTCCTGAAAGACATTCAACAACCTCTGTTTCCTGGCTACCTTAGATGTCATAGTCCCCCAGTCTGTTCCTAGCATGTTTAAGTCACCCAACACCACCACCCTTCCCCTGCTCAATCTACAATGTCTCACAACATCTGCCACCAGACTCTCCTCCAGTTCCTCCGCCAGCGCAGGGGGGCTGTACACCACTCCAGTTTTTACTCTCTTGCCCCCCCTTGTTATCAAGGTGACCCAAATTGCCTCCACGGTCAACTCCGCCTCCTCCACTCCTCCTATGCTAATGCAGTTATTGACTATCAATGCTACCCCCCCTCCCCTTCCCTCCCCCGTCCTTCCTGAACATAGTGTATCCCTCCAGGTTCAGGTCCCAGTCGTGCCCTGCGGTGGCCCAGGTCTCAGTGACAGCTGCCACATCCACCCCTCCCTCAGCTAGCATTGCCTGGAGCACAGGTATTTTATTACCCAAGCTCCTGGCATTTAGCAAGACCACCCTCCACCCCTTCCCTATACTCCCATTTCCCCTGCTCGTGTTCCCATGGGGCCCTCCATTTCCCCCGGTCTGCACCTTACCAGTCGGCCTTTTCCCGCATTTCTCCAGCTCCCTGTGGGGGGTGGTGGTGGAGACAGAGTCCCTCCTTTATCGGATCCCCCGCGACAGCCTCTTCTCCCATCCCTCCCCCCTTCACAAGTTTAAACCTCACCTTTCACCAATGAACCCCTCTATTTTCAGCTTAAGGATTTCCCTTCCCTCCAAATTCAGATGGAGCCTATCCCTAACATACAGACCCTTATCCTCCCAGGTCTCCCCTCAATCCCGCCATCAACCCATACCCGCTGGCCCCACACCACTCCCTGAGCCACTGATTTATCTCCCTAATCTTCTTCTTGTGTTCCCCATTAGCCTTCAGCACCGGCAGGATTTCCGAGAAGGAAATCACGCATCCTATGTCATGACAAACCCTGGCTAGCTCCCTGAACCTTGCCTGTATCTCCAGCTCACTATTTCCCTCAATGTCATTGGTACCCAAGTGGATTAGTATGTCCAGGGAACCTCCACAATCCTTTGCCAGTTGATATACCTCATGCTTGGCCCTGTGCACCATTAGTCCAAGGAAGCATTTTGTTCTAACCGGGCAGGCTTCCCCCTCCCTACCTCACTTGATACCCCTGATATGGAATCACCCAACAGGAGCACTCTAACCACCCCCTTTCCTCCATTTCTCCCCTTCCATGTCTCTTCTCATCCTTTCTACCGGCCCCTCCCCCCAGCCGGCTCCTTGCCCCTCCCCCTATCTGGGTCCCATCTGCCACCCTCTCCTTATTGATGTATATAAAACAAATTTTTTTTTTGTATATTCTATTTATACCCCCCTCATGGTCTAGTGCTGCCTCTCCTTCAGGCTGCCATGACCCTCAGACATCCTCCTACTATCTCCCCCAAGCCATCTTACCTCAGATCTGCAGCCATCCTCGAGATAGCCCGGCGTAACCCTATACCAGATGGGTCCCTCTCTTCCGAAGGGGAAGGCACCGGTGGGGAGAAGACCGGCACACTATTTTTCCTCAGTTCTGGGCACTGCTGAGGCTTCCTGGGAGTCTTCAGAGGTGTCTGGGGCCAGCAGCCGTCATCCGGCCAGTCTCCAGAATGGTGTTTCCGTTTTTCTGTGGTGTTCCCATTAATGCAATCCCTCTGCTGTGCTCCCGGTGTCCACCGGGGGCCGCTGCAGAGCGACCATGCGTCCCCAACCCACCCCAAGGGAGGAGAGCAGTCCTATGGACGCTCAAACCTACCTTCCCTGCCGACCCCTGGCGCCTGAGTCTGTTCCCGAACCCGATAAAACTGATTTTTTTACATCTGGATAACCAGACTTTTAAGTCCCATTACAGCCACCCAGTTGATATTTTGCGTTACAACCGGGCGGTTGTAATCAGTGCCTGTTAATCAAACAAGTGCTACACAGCTCATTGGCTGCTATGCTCTGTGTGGGTGGGATGAACATCTCTGCCAACATGGTGGCTCCGTTGCTCAGTAACTGAGTTCCTGTAGTCATCCTTTGCCTCACACTTCATGCCAGGTAATTTTTTTTTTTTTTTATATTTTTCAATCTCTATCTGGTTGATCCTGCCTTCACAATGTTAAAAATCTATCTGGTTGATCCTACCATTTTTACCCTTCAAGTGGGGCTCCACACTGTGGCTTCATCCCCAACGGACCGTGACTGACTAGCTCCGATTTGAACTGCAGTTCAACAAAAACAAAAAACGAATGCCTGCACTGGAAACAGAGAGACAGGCAGAGTGTGTGCATGCGTGTGTCTGTCTGTCAGTCAAAAATGAGGGCCAGTAATTAAATAATACATGGGTGAGTGTGTGTAAAAACCAGAATTTTACACACACCCTCGGTGTGGGATGCTTTTATAAACCCTGAGGGCATTTATGTAGCATCCCACACCTCAGGTGTGTATAAAACTCTGGTTACACACATCCATCCACGTATTATTCTATATTTAAACTGAGCTTTTTCTGCCAAATGTTATATCACTTAATGCTTCTTACCTTCCTGTGATATTTGGCAATATATGATAAACGATAGGAAAACATTAGGGTCCAACTTTGAGAGGAAACCTCCACAGACACAGAGTGTGGCAGGCGGTGCTGGCAACAATCCTTGCTACAGACCAGAAGGTTGAAGCCATCTGACAGCAGCTGCAGATCTAAAATGCCAGGATAGACGGTGGTGGTACAAAACACTTCTAACGGGGCCCACAAGAGAGTGACCGAGCCTAGCAGTACATCAACAACCCTAATGAAAGAGAATGCAGCCCTTACTTTTCATCTTGAGACCCTGGAAATCAAATAAGAGCCCCCAACCTGGGTGTAGTGGGTGATCTGTAAGGCAGTGAAGGAGAAAACCTGAAGTTATTTCTCAAGACCTGGCTCCAAGAGATTCTCCAGAAGGGATGACATTATTATTAAAAATGCCAACCACATTAACTCCAGACTGGCTACAACAACTGGGAATTTCAGATGCATGATCATCGTGATCACAAACAGAATGACCACCAGGGGTCTGCTTTTTGAGGCAGCAAGACTATAAGTGATCCTACATGGTGAAAAAACCATCAGTCTCTTCCCGAATCTCACCCTGTAAACCTAGTATACTGAAATCTACGGCTAAAAGGTTACATGAATGAAAATACTTTGTGCTGATAGTATAGCAATATCCCTGCACTTCCTGCGGGAGCTGCATTCTGACCCACTGTGTGAAGATGTAAGAAGTCCATCAAATAAAGGCCAGCTACTTGACTCTGCATGTGCATGTGGACATTGTTATATGCCTCTGTGTGTTTGTGCGGGTCACTCCTCATGTCTTTTCTCTCCATAGGTCCTACACCCCCTGACCCAAGTACTGTAAATAGTATATGTTCATGGTGGGCAGGCAACCTCCCTTGGAACCACGTCAGCTGAAAACCCTAGCAGGGTAGCGGGCAACATGTTATTGTATGGAAATACTTTAAAATAATTAAATAATGAGAAATATGTTGGCCTGATAGCACTGCAGCAGTACTGCAACTCACTACAGGAATGGACTTGGGGCGCTCGGAGGCTGACTGGGGGAGGCAGGATTCATTTCTGGACAAGGCCCCTGGGTGGTTTGGGCTTCTCTCTAGCTTTATTTCCCAGGTTCTGTGTCAGCAAGGCTTAATAGCCACTTTGTAGTCATCATTTACTGATGACAACTGGTTTGCCTCAACCGGACAGAATCGTTATCTTCGAGAGTAATTTGTGTTTCAATTTCTGTTCCACGTCATACTCTGCTTTCCCTTATCCGTGCCTTTAACTGGGCAGAGACTTGACCAAGAACACCTTTCACAAAACCAAGGTGATCATATATGTTTGTAATATTTACTTGTCGGTATATCTGGTGGGGTGGGTTGTGGGGGTGGTGGGAGGGGTTGGAAGGGGAAGGATATGTGCTCTATAACAGCAGGATATCAGTATATAATTTAGAAACAGTGGCTTCATATGATTCTTTGAGGATCATCTCTTGGAATGTTAAGGGCCTTAACAGTCCTATTGAATGCAAGAAAATATTATTTAAAGATATGCACTGTTATATAGCCCTCCTGCAAGAAACTCATCTTGCTGTACAACATCTGAAGTGTTCCTGGGTGGGGGCAGTGTATGCCAGTTCACACTCCTCTAAGCAAATGGGAGTGGCCATATTGTGTAGCAAAGGCCTCCAATTGGGTATCCATGATCAAACTACAGATATGGAGGGCCGATAGTTGTTGCGAGGGCACATTCCAGGGTGAGCCAATTACACTAGAAAGTCTATATGCTCCCAGTTCTCCTGACTATCCCTTCTTTGACTAGGTGCTGCAGTCCCTCGCAAGAGGCCCAGGCAGTATTATAATCGGGGGGACGCGACCTTCAACTTAGCATTCTACCCCGCCATTGATAGGACGGGTCCTAGTGGGGGGATGGAGGCCATGGTGGTGTCACATGTTCTGACTACCTATAGTGTTGTGGGATTGCATGATGTCTGCCACACCACGCATCCCTCAGAGACAGATCTTACCTTTTACTGCGTGGTCCATATTGATCTCATTTTTGTATCCCAAGATCTGATTCCTTGCACCGAGAATGTGTTCCTGGGCCACGTTTTGGCTTCTGATCATGCTTCAGTTATTTTGTCCCTGGCTTGGGTTTGACAAAATGCTGTCATGAATAAATGGAGACTGAACACTGCCCTCTTCAGCAAAGCAGTTTCACTGACTGGCTCCAACAAGAAATGCTTGACTACTTTACCCATAAAATCCCCAGACACTGGGGTACTAACTCAGTTGGAAACTATGAAAGTTACTATATGGGGCAAGCTCACAGCCTACACATCTAAGCTCTGGAAAGACAGGGATCATCATACCAGGCAGTTAGAAGGTGCCCTTAAACACTTGTGTAAGCCCCCTCTCTTCTGAGGGGTTTATGCTTCCACTAGGGACCCCCTTCCACCTCCTAGCTCCCCCCAAGCTTAGGAATTTATTAGTGCTCTGGGGGTTAATCCCTGCTGGATGCCTAAAGATGGCAGCAGAGGGCAGGTTAGGAAGGGTATATAAGGAGTGGAAACAGGAAGTTCTGGGTCTTTTCCAGCCTGGGCAGTAGGCCTGGGCAGGAGGGGGCGGCTGGAAGAGCAGGAGAGGCAGGCACTGTAGGGAGCTTGACGGTCCAGGTGGGGCCTGTGGGGGACCCCCCAAAAGTTCAGTAGATAGGGATGGCCTCTACAGTGACATGGTGTCGAGGAGCAGGGAAGGGAGCTCTGCAGGTAGGATAGTCAGCCAGTGTATCTGCGTCATTGGGATGGAGGAGGCCTAGTTGGTAGGAGAATGACCAGGAGCCCCGTTGTGGATCCCGTGTAGGAGTTGTTTCAGGCTGTCAGAGCTGTGGGGATGGTGGCAGAGGTCCTGCAGAGGAGGGGTCGGTGACAGAGGTCCCCTCCTGTACCCAGAGTGGCAGGGCAGCCCAGGTGTGTAGGGAGGCTGGAATGTCCTTCATCCATACAAAGGGACCTGCGTGGAGGGGCAGGTCCTGGGGCACCAGCATTTCAGGGCCAAGCGGGTCGCAGGTCTTAGGACAGACCTTGGAGGGCAGCTTCCAGGATGTGTTTGGCAGGGACATGGACAGGAGGCTGGGGCCATTCCTAAATGGTCATCTGGGGGCACTGCAGAGAGAAAAGGCACCATTGGGAGCTGAATAGGAGTGTGGGCTTCTTGGAGGGTCTGAGTGGTGGCAGTGCTCAGGGCTCTCTCATGGTAGGGCAGCCCAGGAGGTACAGCTTGGGCACTGGAGCTGGGCCAGGTTTAAGGGTCCCAGCACCAGTGGGAGCGAGAGAATGGACATGGCCGTAGTGATGGAACCTGTGTGGGAGATGTTTGGTACACTGGTGGGTTTCAGGCTCAGTATGGAAGGAGAAGATTGTTGTTTTGTCTAAGAATGAACACATTATTTTCTAGTTACTGTTGTATTTACATAACCAGTGTTTATTAACCAATAAGTTATTTTTTCTAAAGACTGGAGTAACTGGTTGTTTGTGACTGCATCTCTGAGGGAAGAGTACTGGATTAAAAACATGCAGAGTGAAAGGTCTTGGACAGAGTAGAGTGTGTCCTAACCAGAGCAGAGACATGGTAGTCTAAAGTATAGAAGATGGTGGAAAAGGGCCATCAGAGCACCAGCGTTAGAGCTCTTGCTAAAGAAGGAACCATGACAGTGGTGATGCTGGTTCAGATGGTCTCAGTGCCAAAGGCCTGAGAGAGAGAGAGAGAGAGAGAGAGAGAGAGAGAGAGAGAGAGAGAGAAAGAGGCTCAATAGGGACTGCAGGGTGCTCTGACCATTACAACTACTGAAAGGGAAAAATGCAGAGGGTCAAGCCTGGGAATTTTACTTCAATTTTAAGGCTAGTTAAAGGAGAACTGTAGAAATTGGGCAGCTCCTGCCCCTGTAAGGTTTACCCTCCGTTTAGCTTTAGCCCACAAAAGCGGCATTTTTCTTGCGCCGCAAGGGAGTTTATTTTATTTTGTAAAAGTCCGTGAACCAGAAGTATGGCAGACGCTGGGGGCTCCATTAAGTGTAATAGTGCGGCGCTGCTCCACTCACTTCAATAAAAGCACGCGGAAGAGCACTGCACTATTACACTTAATGGAGTCCCCAGCGTCCGCCATACTTCCAGTTCCTGGACTTTTACAAAATAAAATAAACTCCCTTGCAACATGAGAAAAATGCCGCTTTGGTGGGATAAAGCTAAACTGGAGGGTAAGCCTTACGGGGGCAGAAGCTGCCCGATTTCTACAGTTCTCCTTTAACATAGGAGTCCCACAAGACTATATTTTAGGGCTGTTATTGTATATGAATAGCCTTCCCCCAGTATGCCAGAACTGCAAAGTAGTCTTGCACTGATGATGCGGTCTTGGCAATAACATAAAGTTTCATGCCTGCTCTGTAAAATCCCCTGCAGAAGGACTCTGATACAGTCCAAGACTGGTTCCTTAAAAGCAAGGTAGTAATGAATAGGAAACAACTAAATCCATGATTTTCAGGTCCTGTGGAAAGACTGGTCTAGGATGTAAACTAAATATAAATACTTCAGCAAAGGATGTGCTAGACAAGGTAGACTTCTTTAAGTATTTAGGTGCTTACCTGGGTAGCCCACTATCCTGTACCAAGCCTGTTGTTTACTGTGTCTTGTAAAAAAGATAAGTGTTAGATTGGGGTTACATTATAGAAGGAAAATTCATTTCATCCAGGAAACGTAAATTGGCTGCTCAAAGTTTGATATTGTCAGTTGTCTATTATGGTTTGATAATGTATGCTTTGACAACGAACAGTGTGCTATCCAGATTAACCACAGCTTAGAACTGAGCTTGTTGATTTGAGCTAAAGGTATACAAAAATGTTGATCATTGTGAACTGTATGAGTGAGGTGACTGGTTATCCAATTCCCACTGATTTACTTATTCAGTATTATGATGAATTATGGCACTGGAAGATGTCAGAGTACAGTTAAGCTGAGCAATATGATACAATATCATTGTCTCCCAATGCTTACAATACCAGGTCAAGTACGAATTTAAAACAGGAGTTTCCATGCTATAGACCCACATAGGGCAGAAATAGGGCTGTTAAGAAGAGGAACTCCTGCCCTGAAAGTGTTTTAAGAAATCAGTCAACAGAACAATTCAGAAAGGCTATTAAGGCATACCTGAAGGACTATAATGTGTGCAGCTGTTTTAGATTACATGTGTTTTTTTTTATTTTTATGTAACATGTTCTGATGATATATTATAAACTATACACTTGGGTTAATATCCCAATATTGACACTGCAGTGCAGCCTGAAGGGGTGCTGCACTCCTGAGGTGCCGTCTTCAGACGAGACCTTAAATCGAAGTCCCTTCTGCCTGTTCTGGTGGTAGTTCAGGTGGATGTTAAAGATCCCATGGCACTTCTCGAAAAGAGTTGGGGAATTTTTATTTAGAGAAGGACTTCAGACAGTAAATACACAATAAATCATTATAACCATTATGTTCCATGGACAATTACACACTAATAAACAAAACAGAATCATGGGAACAACCATCAAAACTAAAATAAAGAATCTTGAACTTTTGCCATGTGCTCTTGGGCTACAGTTCCATGGCACCATTTGCATTTATATTGTGGATGATGAAAATTAAAGAGGCCTCCCCTATCATGGAAAAAGTATGGGACACTGCTAAACTGTATAAGAAAAATGATTGTGAGCTTTTGATGTTCCTTGCTTGCTGAGCTTGTATTTTGGGCAACCTGAAAAATGATTAAAATACAAAGTATAAAAAAAAAACAACTAAAAGAAAGAAAGGAGACGACCAACAATTACAAACAGTACATTCTTGAGATCGTAATCATGAAATATTTAAGTTCATGGTGGCTTCGCCCAGTGTTCATAGTTTGCCCATAACATTCTTACTTGTTCATTGTTTCCTTTTTACAATCACAGAGCCATACTTTCTGTAGTGAAATGTGTACATTCCTCAGAATGTCACTATACATCACAATCTTCTGTTGTGCTGTCTATACACACCGGGACTGCCATATGTAGTACTTGATTACTGCAAAAACTATATACAGCACATGGTTTCTTCATGATATTTTCCCCACCCCCTGCCTCCTGCCCCACATAGCAGCCTAGGATGTGTCACCTGGAGAAAGCGAGGTTCTAGTAGCTCCGTAGCTACATATGCCCAGAAATATTGAACATATCCGCATTCTAAAAACAAGTGCCGCTGGGTCTCAAGTATCTACACACAAGCAGGCCTAGTACAGTATCCTTCCTGAAACTGCTTATGCTTATTATTGTCCGACACGTTTAATTTCTCATAGAAGCATAACCAGAGAGTGTCCCACAGAAATTCAGGAAGCCTCTTAGATGCTAAAATTCCTAAACGAAATTGGAATGCATCCTGAGGGTAGTCTGGAAAAGAAATACATACTTTACTATCAGCTAAAATTATTTGACAATATAAAAATTTCCTATGTTTGGTCAATACATTCTCTTTCGTGATCCCCCATTTTATCATATATTTCATTTGCTCTAGCCCATACCTGGGCAGGCCTAACATTCTATGCAAGGCTCCAGTTCTGCTTTGCCCCCAGGCCATCTGGCAAGGGCTGATCCAATCCA
The DNA here is from genome assembly GCA_016271365.2 of Neoceratodus forsteri. NCBI lineage: Eukaryota > Metazoa > Chordata > Ceratodontiformes > Ceratodontidae > Neoceratodus > Neoceratodus forsteri. Next base: position 7,088,577 of record JADMNL010000040.1, read on the forward strand.
ACACTAAAGGTTTCCAAGTTTTATCTCCTGGACTTAGGGCTCCCCCATGTTATAATGCAAAAAATACTGCTGAAAAAGGCTATGGGATTTACCATCCCAAGACCTCCTTCTTCAATTTTTTTGTAAGTAATCTCCCTTTTGACAGGATTTAAATGATTGCTCCAAAGCACTTGAAAGAAAACACTATACAAAGAAACTACCAAAGCCAAGGGGGATGTAACTTAAGCATAAAAATACGGGAATAAGAAAGGTCTTTACTAAGAGCACCCTGTTTTCTTTGAGATTTGCTGTCCTTTCCATGAAGCTAACATTCTGCTGGCTCTCTGTAACCTATTTTCTCAATTCTGTTTAAGTGCGTCGTCTCCTTCAAAGGTGATGCCCAATACTGACATTGGGCCTTTTGCTATCTTTGATACCTGCTAAAAAGGAAGTCTCTGGGGGTGGGGGTTATTCCTAAAAGTTACTCCTGAACTCTTGCTATAATTCATTTTGGACCCTGAAACTACTGCAAAATTCTGACGTTTCCTCTAAGGAATCTGCATTAGTGGTAGGACTAAGGCATAGCACCAAATCATCGGCATATGCTAACATCTTGACAGGTGACGCGGTTGGGCTAGGTACCAGTCCATGTATCTGAGAATACACTCAATTTTCCTTATCAAAATATCAATACAAAAAGCATATAGTAATGGACTAAGGGGACACCCTTGTCTGACTCCCCTTTTAATTTTTTTTTTCTTTCCCAACCTAGCCATTTATGTTGGGGACAAGGGTGGTCTCTGTGTACATACACCGTACCCATTTAATGTAACTCTCCAGGATTCTTTAAGCAGCCAAAACCGTAAATAAAAAATCATGTGAGACCCTATCGAATGCCTTTTCCTGGCCTATGCTCAATATAAATCCTTGTAAATTATTATCTGTAACTTTCTGGAATATTTCCCCGAGCATGATCAAATTATCATGCTGGTGCCTGCCTGGTATGGCACATGTTTGGTGTGGACTAATTACTGCGTTAGCTATTGCTGTTAGTCTATTTAGCAAAATCTTGCTCAGTATCTTAAGATTTGTGTTTAAGAGGCTAAGCGGCCTCCAATTCCTTAAATCCTCTTGGGGTCCCTTTTTATACAGCAAAATCAAAGAAGCTTGGTTCATTGATTTCGCCAGATTACCACTATTTAACACGCATGAAAAAACAATTTCTAAGGCTGGAGCCAGCTCATCTACAAATACCTTATAGAATTCAGCTCCTAAGCCATCTGTACCAGAGGCAGAGTCATTCTTCAGAGTGCTAATAGCGTTTTTTTATTTCAATGTTTGAGATAGGGGCAACTAGTAAAACTCCATCTTCCTCTGAAGTTTGTGGAAGGCTTAGATTTTGCAGTTTATCTTTTTGTATTAAGGGGGCCTTCCCAAATAACTCTTTAAGGTATTTGTCCACCTGTTCTAAAATAAGTTCAGGTGATGTTACAACATGTCCAGTATCTGTACGTAACTTAGTAATAATTCTATGGTCAATTCTGTTTTTACATTCTTTGAAAGGGTCTATGGAACCTTTCCTTACAGTAGTCCCAAATCTTAGTTCTTGTTCCTGGGATTTTGCCCTATTATATTGCACACTGCACATCTGCTTTTTAAGAATCGTAATAAGAGGTCCATATTGGTTTCTGTAAGGGCTATTAATTTCTGAAGGTGTGTCCTTAGTTGTAAGTAATTATTTTTTGTTAGCTAGTCCTCTTGCTTTATTTTAAAAAAATCCTTTCCAAGCCAATTTTGCCTCTTCCCACCAGATGGCGATGTTATCATAAAACTCTGTTACAGATAGTCTGGCATGCCATTCCCCGACCCAGGCAAGCCTGATTTTTATGTTTGCTTGCACACATGTGCAAGATACATAGTGCCACCATACGAGTTTTCGTAGGTGTGCCACCCCCGCTTCCAATGCCCTGATTCTTTTTGCAGGCACGGCTGCACCGCACCAATGACTGTCTGAGCTGTCTATGACAGCAGTTCAGATACAGTGACGTACAGTTGAAAGCAAACTACCAGTACAATCAGCGGTGGTAACATTTAGGCAATTGCATAAATTGCCTGCACATCACCACTGCTGACTGTAGTGGTCATTTTCTTGAAACTGTATGCCACTGCATCTTGTTTAACCTTGTGTTTAGGCATGTAATTTTTCTGTACTCCCTTCCCCATGATGAATCTGGAAACGAACTATATGCTTTCCTTATAAGAAAGCTTTAAAATGTATAGTTAACTACGGAATCACACTTCCGATGCAAGCATTTCCACCAGTGCATACCTGTCAACCTTCTGTCACTCATATGTGGGACACGGACACTCAAGTCGTGCATTACTTTTGTACTATAAATCATTGCCTCATAATATTTTAGGGTGGTAAATCAAAATAAAACTATGAAAAAGATAAAGGCTTTGGTGGTTTTGTCCAATATTTGAAACTGTATCTCCCTATTCTGCATCTCACATTACAAGGACAATCATCCAACAATGAGTGACAGCAAGCGAAGGGTAGACATGCCTCAAGTGGAAATCTATGAAGGAAAACAAATCAAGGATGTCCTTGAAAATCGCAGAGTCGGGAGGTATGCCGATCATCTGAAAGCGATGAAGATACTATTAATTAATTATTTTTCAAATTCAACTTTCTGGGGTTTCAGTACCAAATACAAATAGAGCTAGGGCACAAATGCCATATTATGGGTACCTTTGAAAATAGTGTCCACAGAACAAGAACAGAAGCAGCTTGCAGCCGAGGGAGAGGAGTCCACCGGCAGCGCCAATCTGCAGCACAGGAAGAAGGAAAGACGGCAGCTCCTGCATGAACCAGCCTACCTGCGCCGGCACCATGCATGCCCACTGCCCAGCAGACTGCTTACATAATGACCGCAGGGTGTCAGCACCGTGGTCTGCCTCAGGAAGTACAGCATGCCTCCCACCCCCATGAAGGTGGATCTGGCTGTCACTGCACTGCATCCTCCCGGCATGCTGCTGTTCCAGCTCGTGAGAGAAGCCGGTGAAAAAATTTGAGTTCTAAAGGGACTTTGACCGCTTTATAAACTCATAAAGGGATCAATTTTACAAGGATGGTCACATGGTAGCAACTATTATCAGTTAGCAGCAGTAATCGGGTAAACCAGACTTTTTTTTTTAAATTGTTACGAAATGCTCTCTAACTCGTCCCGCAAAGGAAATGGTGGTGATTTGTTTAGTCACAGTGTTGGAAATTCTTAATTATCTGCAGGTGGCAGCGCCTGTTTTTAATCGTACTTCTTGTCAGATTAAAGGTACTGTTGGACAGCATTGCACAAAGTGATTGCTGGTCCTTAATCAGAGTTGGAATTATGCTTTATGTGAGCTGGAGGCGGTGGGGTTCGAAAGAGCCCTATCTTTAAATTGAGCTCCTCCCCCTTTCCATTATTAGTTAATGGCAGTCATGCATGAGCTATATGGGTTGACTTCAGAGCAGAAGGAGGAGCGAGCAAGCAAGGGTGTACGCAAGCATACTCACTGTACACATTTGTGTAGTTTTTTTTTAATTACCTGTCCCAAACTATATTTGTTACCATTATCATTCTAATATGGTATATTACAGTTAGTGTAGGCTAGTGAGTAGTGTCTGTATTTGATTAAACCGTTATTGTTTATGGCATAAACATGTGTACAACCTGTTTAGAGATTAGACAAGTCATCTGTTATAATGAGGGAGGTGCAGCAGTTTGAGAGGATGTGTAAATTTTTTAAATGGGGGGGGGGGTAGCAGTTGGAGAGAGTGTGTACAAAATGAAAATTTCTGGCTACACCCCTGCGAGCAAGCAAGCCCTCCATAATGCCAACACTGCTCGACCCAGCCGCAACGACAAGCTCCCGTGATTACAGCTTTTGATTTTTTGTAATGGAGAAATGTGGCAGTTTTTATGTGTTGCACTCCTGGAATCTGCTGCGTTTTAATATGTGGTGTAGTCACCAAATGGATATTTCGGATGAAAGTATGTAGTCTCCTTCATGGATGGAATAAGCATGATTAACAGTACTACTGAAGGGTTGCTCATGGCCATGGGACCAGTGCAAGTGATGTAGGCACTTGTTTCCATTGTTGGCCACCCGTAAATTAAAACCGTTTTATGGTTGCCCTAAAACCGTGTGTAGGGGTTGCATGCTTAGTCCTCTATGCACGTGTTGCTTCTTGTTATGTTTGCTTGCACACATGTGCAAAAAAACAGTGCCACCATAAGAGTTTTTGTAGGTGTGCCACCGCTGCTTCCAATGCCTTGATCCTTTTTGCAGGCGCGGCCACACCACACCAATGACTGTCCGAGCTGTCTATGACAGCAGTTCAGATACAGTGGCATACAGCTGAAAGCAAACAACCACTACAGTCAGCGGTGGTAACGTGTAGGCAATTTGCATAAATTGCCTACACGTCACCACCGCTGACTGTAGTGGTCATTTTCTTGCAATTGTACGCCACTACATCTTGTATAACCTTGTGTTTATGCATGTAATTTTTCTGTACTCCCTTCCCCATGATGAATCTGGAAATGAACCATATGCTTTCCTTATCAGAAAGCTTTAAAATGTATGATTAACTACGGAATCACACTTGCGATCTGCGGGCCCAGCAGTCACCCCCTTCCCCAGGTGTCAGCAAAAGTCAGTTCCCCTCACCCTCCTCACAACACGCACACACCGCTCCATGACTCAACCCTGTGCCTTTCAAATCTGGGCACACAATAATCCAGGCAGTTATATGGCTAAGCGAAAAGCACTTACTAATTAACTAGCCCGCAAAGCAATTTTAGGGGGACAAATCCAGAGAAAACTGAGAAGTAGGTTTGCCTGCTATTGCGCAAACTCCCGTGGCCACTTTAATCCTCCCAATGCTAGACTGTCAATCGCTAGGTTCCAGACAATCATCCTAAATCCTTACCCTCAACCAGAATGTTCGGTTGTTTCTCACATCTGAGCATGCCAAATTCAAACAAATATATCTGTGCTCCCAGACTGATTCGGCATTTCCCCTGTCATTACAATGCAATTTTCCATAGATTACATTATTTCCTAGATGGATTGCTGCCTTTTTTGGACAACCAGTGCAATTCTATGGGACCACTTTCTCTGTAAAATACAGGAAGCACTGATATATTTAGGGCTTTTGAGCAACTCGGCTCTCACCATATTGCAGCACAGCACCACTGACATGCTTTGGAAATGGGTGGGTTTTTTTCCTAGCCTTCCTTCTGTCCTGTCCTGATGAGCCAGTACAACATATCGCCACCCATCGAGTCAATAGGCAGAAGATTTTAAAATGAGCCAATGAGGGTGCGGTTAGAACCCGGAAAAGCACTACTTGAGAACATGGTGCCTGGTTTTAATTTCTGACGGCAGGGCTATTAAAGAAGGAAAAAAGTGAGTATTGCTTCTTCCCTCCTGCATTCGAATAGCTGCATCTATGTAATGTTATTGCCAGACGTTTTGAGGTTTTTTGGGGTGTGCAGCTGGATGCAACACACAACATGATGTTACACATACTTTCATTTCTGCTTGTTGGGTTACATTGTTATTGGTAGTGGTTTAGTAGTGAGATTTGTGGGCAGATGAGAGAGATACCAGAATTGAAATACCCCCTTTTAAGTCCCTCATTTTAACTTCACAGGCTTGCTCTGTCCAATATCCTAAAGCTGTTGCACATACAGAAATGTGCAGCATGCTGGCAAACCGTGACTGTAAAGCATAAATCCTTTATATTCCACCATGATGCTAAATCAAAAACATTGCACAAACAAGGTACTGGTTTTCTGTTTTAAGCTTTTAGTGTCTTCAAGATGGTCTCTTCCACAGACATTGAAAGAACCAGTGTTGTATTTTTTTTTTTCAAATTCTATTTGTGCACCACTCACCTCTCAACTCTCTCCGGCAACCTCCTGGATCACAGTCTCTACCTCCCCACGTGGCTCGGAAGTCACAGGCTCCTCTCCTGCACCAGGCATCCCCCGGGTCTACCCTCCGGGGAAGGGCCGCCGCCCGCCCAGGGAGCTCTTTCTCCTGGTATTGAGACACCGGGCCGGAGAGGAGGGGGATAGCCTGAGGACCGAGCCCGTGATTGGGAGTGTGGTCCATGAAGGGAGATGCTTTTGCCTATCAGATGCGATTTTTTTTTTCCCTTTTTTACACTACATCCCCTATGGAGCCTGGCTACCTAGGCAACGCATGCCGTGGCTCCACTCCTGGCATATGCCTGTGACGCTATGTTCGGTTAGCCCCCAGCCTCTGCCACAGGGCACTCGTTGAGTGAGTCGCTACCCTAACCCTCCCAGGGAAAAAAGAGCAGTCCTCCGGATGCTCAATCTCTTCCCTACCCTGCTGACCCCCGGCCACACGGGGCTGTTCCCGAACCCGGGTCGCCGGAGTGACACAAGGTGTAGCATCCAGTGCCTCAACCCTCAGCGCCATTGGGCCAGCCATAGTGTTGTAAAGGGAGAAAAAATATTCACCAGGGAAACCCACCACCTTTGATGTAGAACCGAATAGTAGGTATGGGTGAAGTCTGGACCACTGGACTGGACCAAAATGGTAAAAACTGGACCAGCAGACCAGGCGTATCATGCATGGTCTGTTGTAGCTGGACTAGTCAGTCTGGTTCTGTCTGATCCAGCTGGTTTCAATTTCATTTAGGGTGAGGGTATGGGTGAAAACTACACTGCTGGACTAAAACTGTAAAAGGTCTTGTCCAGTTGTCTGGATTTCACCCAAACACTCACCACAGATGAAATCCCGAACAGATGGGCCAAACAGTAAAAACTGGACTATCTAAGCTGCAGGTGGTCTGGTATTTTTTTTTTGTTATTTTGGTCTTTGACTGGTGGCCTGCATTTTATCATATTTGTTATTCCTGACAGGGGTTTGGGGACATGTTTCCTCATTAAATGTTACATTTTTGGACTTCTGGTGATGTCATCTTCTGGCAGGTTTCTGAATTAGCTAGCACCTGTCCGCCACCTATTAAAATACCTCTTGGTGGTAATCTACCCAAACTAACAGCAAAAGGCAAGGAAGAGGTACATTCAGACATGGTCCGAACATCGAAGGACAAGGAGCATGTGGAGCAGCTGGGTGGTGATGGATCAGAGGCTGAACAATCTGATTCAGCAATCTCCCAGGCTTGCAGCATGGTGGCAGCCCTGTGGGGTTGGTGTGAAGTTCAGTACTTCACTGCCATTCCTATTCTGCATCTGTCTTAACTCCTGCACTTCCAATGCTCATACCAGCAAGCAAACATTCGGGTAACCTGTGAGGTGGGCGTATGAGGAAGGGTGCCGTCCGTTACGGTGACTCCTTCCCACGCTATCCCTCACAGTGATGGGGAGTGTTGGGCGACCGGATGAGGCTGTGGGTGAATTGGGCGACAGGATGTCGCTATGCGTATGCATGCATGGGGTGGGAGCAAGCATGGTAAGCGTGGGCTGGGAGGGGGTGGAAAGACTGTGGGGGTGGCGCTGTGGTGGCTGGCCGAGCTGCGTCATGGCATCGGGGGTTGGTGAGTGGACACGGCGGGAGAGGTACTGGGTTCGGGTCCGGGTGCTGGTGCAACTGTATTGCGCCTGGCCCAAACCTTTTTTCTCCCTGCTTCACCTCTCGACATGCACCCCCTGGAGTTGAGAATCCTGCTAGGGGGGTGTGGGTTGAAGCCTCTCCCGTGACGGAAGAGTTTGGGTGGCACAGACCCCCACAGAAAGCAGTAAAATAGTGTCCTGGCGCCATTGTCCTGATGCGCTGGGGTTGTCAGAACTCTGACTGAGTGATAACGGTAATCGCCTTTAGGCATTCGCCGTTATCACATAGACCTAAACATTCGGCATTGACAAATGCTTGTTTCTTCTGCTAACAACGAGGCATTCAGCCTCCAGAGATTTTTCTTGCATCGAGGAGACTGAGATCAACTAATACTCATTGTCAGTGATCTACGGTCTGAAAACTCCCATACATCCAGTTTTGCTTCGATAACTTGTACTACAGAGGAAAGAAATGTAAAATCAATTCTAGTGGAAAGATAGGCTTTAAAAAAGATATTTCCACCTATTGGGAATTTCTGCCAATATGAATCCACCAGGTTGGCATCATTTATGATGCTTCTAAGTGCAGTGGAGTCGCAAAATAATTTATTCGACCTGATCCCCCTGTCAGCTCTCTCCATCCCACAATTAAAGTCCCCTGTCCAAAGTACTATTCTAGAAGTATATAAAAAGGGTTGGACTTGCTTAAACAGCAAAGCTCTAAATGCTTTTGTTTGTGGGGCGTAAATTGTAAAGATTCTGAAACATTCTACATGTAGTGAAAAATCTAATAATAATAATACCTGACCAGGCTCAATGTCAACCAATCTAGAGACCTGCATTCCTGGATTTTTAAACAAAATACCTACCCCATCACACAGTTCCCTACCTATAGACCAAAAAGAAGGGACTGTATTCCAACATTTGCATGCCAATTATATTTCCAGTTGAATTTTAAGTCCAGTGTCCTGGATACAAATTATATCGCTTTTAACTTGCTGTAATGAGCTTAATACCGTGAGCATTTTTCTGTGACTTTTAATACTATTGGCATTTATTGCTGAAATAGTAAGCAGGCTCATATTTCTGATGGTGTACAAAGGGTAGTGACAAGGCCCCAAACAGGTGGATGACTACAATTCAAGGAGTTTTACCATACCGCCTACGCCTGGTGCACTGGGAAATATAGGCCTCTGCCCTACCCCCTTCCATATCTGAGGTGGCTTCTGTAGTAACAGAGGTGGCTGAAGAAGAGTCCAACTCCTCTTCCCCGGAATCTGTATCTTGACCTTCAGTAGATAATGCAGAGAATTTATTTCTGGTTTTCAACAGTTCCCCAGTTTTGTTGCCAGAGGCATTCTTAGCCAGGCTAGGTAGTGTTTTCCCTGATCTGTTACTTTTTTTGCTGACACCTTCTGGAATTCCTGGCTAGGGGGAAGAGGAGGGGGCATTGTGGAGGAGTTGTGGGATAACAGATGGACCAGACACCGAACTTCAAGTTCAATACAAAACCTCTGTGTGATGTTTATTCAAAATATAGGAAATAACCTTCAGCAATGTCATATTTCTTCTTTAGTACATCAGTTTGCAGCAACAAACTACTGTATGACTGACCTTTCTCTGCACTTAGCCAGCACCTACTGACACTGATCTCTGATCTAACCATACTGCAGTGAAAACCCTTCATCCCTATGTGGGCTCCGTTTGCTTGGGTAGTAGGGACTCAAAAAGAAAAAAAACAAAACAAGCTAAAATCAAAGAACCTCTGTGCAGAAACACTGAAACATGGTTTACCCCAAAGGGCATTGGCAACAAGTCAAGTTTCAAAGAAATACAACATCATACATACTTCCATAATGCAAAGCATCATGAGATATATGCAAATCACCATGACATTTCAGACTTGTTCAGTTTACAGCAATTTACATGCATTTTAAATAGCATAACTAACTTAATTTCTATAATAGTCACCTATACTTTTTACCATTATCAAAAACACCTAGTGCCATGGTACTTTCAACATTTACAGGTTTCATAAACATAAGGTATATTATGACATAGAGCTATTACATACTAAATCAAATAAACACAACCTGTTTTATATACGCTTGGAGGTCACAACAATAGCCTCCCTGTACGAGGACCTAAGAGGGAAAAGGAAAATTAAAGAGGACACTATAGCACAGTCAAGAAAGGGGGAGGGTGCCCATAGGTGGCCAACCTTATGGACTAGAAATTGTAAAGGATAGATTAGGCTAAGAAATAGAAGAACTGTTGCAACAGATTTAAGAAAAGGTCGGTCCTCAAGAGTGGCAGGAGCTTCCTGTCACATATCCCCCACCTTAAGAGGGAAGCAGTTATTGCAGACTGCTTACCACCTTCCTGTCCCAGGAAGGGATGGAGCTTCCACCCATCCATCTTCAGAAGCCGTGTCTCAGGGTCCCTATTAACGATAAACATTCCATCATAAACATAGTGGATATCATAATTTTTTACCCTGAGGCATTAACACATTTCTCAACAGAGACTAACAGTACCTTTCCTGAACTATCTCCTTTTAGGGAAAGTACGTCATATTTCTTAACCAAAAAATCTGGATGGCTGTAAAGTGCAGTACCATAGAAACAATTTCTCTGGGGTGAGTAATTACCTGCTTCCAACCCCACCAGACAAGCAGAGGCCCAGTCCTAGGTTCAACCCCCTTACATAAACCCACTATGTCTCGATTTATTTCACCTGCTAGAGATACAGACACTCTTTTGGTGTTACCCCAACACAGGTTCCTATCCATTTTCCACCCACCTCCTCCTTTGTAGGTTTTTCATCAAAAAAATAAAACACATGTGCCACCTCCTTGATCTTAACATATTGTAACATTTTGGCAATATTAGCATCTTTAGCCTGCAGTATACCCCAGTCAATACTGTTAATAGATTTAGCTGTATCAATACAAAAAAAGTCCCTTCAGCCTTATAGGCTTCTTCTTGCTTGGAGTCTTCAACCCCAGCACAGTATCACTAGGCACAGTCTTACCTGTGGTCTTACATTCAAGTTTCATACTTGCATCTCTGACCTCCAACAGGTAACACAGGAAACAAAGGAATATCCTGCTCAGTCAGGGGGGTCCTCCTCAAACTGAGCCCATGAAAAATCCTCCTCCGACACTTTATCTAAACTCTCCAGCAGGAACTTCTCGAGCACCTGGCACCAGTGTTCTGCCTCTCTGCGTAGTCGTTCTGCCTCCAGCCATTGCCCACTCATCCAGCGGATCATCCTCATCAAGGTCTCCACCTCCTGGGTGTTGTCTTTCGCACCTCCAGTCTGCCTCGACCTGCATTTCTTCGTCGTCTTCAGGCTTGGCCTTCCTCCAAGCTCCCAGGTCCAGTTCAGGCAGCAGCTTCTCTCTGTCTGTCAGTCATGGTTGTGGTCAGAGCTCCATGGACTTTCTTCTCCAGGTTCTCCTCTGGCAACTCCTGGTGCATCAGTCCACCTGGGACATCTGGTCGATATCCACTAGAAAAACATCCCTCTTTGGCCAGTCCAGATGCTTCCAGCAAGTTATCCGACTTCTAACACTAAGTCTGTGGAAGGGTTGTGGGATAACAGATGGACCAGACACCGAACTTCATGTTCAACACACAATCTCCGTGTGATGTTTATTCAAAATACAGGAAATAACCTTCAGCAATGTCATATTCCTTCTTCAGTACATCAAGTTTGCAGCAACAGACTATGTATGTCCTTTCTCTGCCCTTAGCCAGCACCTACTGACACTGATCTCTGATCTAACCATCCTTCAGTGAAAATCCTTCATCTCTGTGTGGGCCCCATTTGCTTGGGTAGTGGGGGCTCAAAAAGAAACAAAAACAAAAACAGGCTAAAAACAAAGAACCTCAGTGCAGAAACACTGAAACATGGTTTACCCCAAAGGGCACTGGCAACAAGTCAAGTTTCAAAGAAATACAATATCATACATACTTCCATAATGCAAAGCATCATGGGATATATGCAGATCACCATGACACTTCAGACATGTTCAGTTTACAGCAATTTACATGCATTTTAAATAGCACAACTAACTTGATTTCTATAATAATCACCTAGTACTTTTTACCATTATCAAAAACACCTAGTGCCATGGTATTTTCAACATTTACAGGTTTCATAAACATAAGGTATATTATGACACAGTGCTATTACATACTAAAACCAACAACGATAAACACAATCTGTTTTACATATGCTTGGAGGTCACAACAATAACCTCCCTGTACGAGGACCTGAGAGGGAAAAGGAAAATTAAAGAGGACACTATAGCATAGTCAAGAAAGGGGAAGGGGTGCCCATAGGTGGCCAACCTTATTGACTAGAAATTGTAAAGGATAGATTAAGCTAAGAAATGGAACTGTTGCAACAGATTTAAGAAAAGGTTGGTCCTCAAGAGTGGCAGGAGCTCCCTGTCACAGGCATATCCCTTGTCTCTGACCTATCAAGGACCTAATTTCCCTGAATCTCAGGAACTGGAGCTTTGCTACTTTGATCTGCTTACAGTAAAGGCCCTGGTAGCTCTAAAACCTCTTTTACTACCGATACGTGCTCTGAAGGAGATCTGGGTTCAGTGAAGGAGGTGGGGATACCTGCAGGGTTTACTACTAAAGCTGCTTCTGCTACCCGGTTTGCCTGCATCTGTTGGGCACTATTAATAAATCCCTCCTGAGACGGACTGTTTCCCTGTTGTGGGAGGCCCGGGGCATTTACCATACCCATGTCCCATGTGCTCACATAGATTGCATTTTTAAAAGTTAACACAACTGGGAGAAGTGTGACCGTACTCCAAGCAGTGACCACATCTAGGGGTATTGCAGGCTGAGCTGAGGTGAATACAAGACCCACATTTGAAACAGGATTTTGATTGTCCTATGTAAAAAAAAACATTCCCCTACCTTTCCATAAGAAGAAGGTACTAGGAAGGTGGAACGGACCATTATTTGTGGAGTAGAGTTTCTCTTTTATCTTCCAACCTCTGTTCCATATTTGCTCGCTATCAAGGATAGGAGCAGGTTTGTCCAACTCTTCACACTTTTGACGCACCCAAAATAATATGTCCTCTACATGGACCCCCTCATTATGAAACATGACAATGATAACTTTCACTGCAGGCTTCGTAAGAGGGACGGCCATGTTGGGAATCCAGATCAGACTATTTTTCACTGTTTGGTACTGAGCCCAGACTCTATCAAGGCTAGACACTGCTTTAAAGTTCACATAAAAGTTCCCATTATCAAGCTGTATTAGAGCAAAGATTTCTGAGGAAAAGAATCGCATAGAACTTTTCAAAAGCTGTTTGGTGACATACAAATGGTCAGGGGGGTTTTTCCAACCCTCCCTTAAAAATTAACCTTACAGCATTCCTCCTTGGGGCTGGCTCACCCTTGTTCTGAAACAAGTCTGATAAATGGAACGTAGGGTCAAGCCAGGCCCTTTTAGAGGGATCCTATAAAACAGTCTCAGGCAGTCCCATGCTAGAATTAGGCATGATTTGATTTTCAGTAAATACATTAACCATGGTTATAGTAGCATTTTTCAGTCTCAGTTCTTGGGTGTGCGCTTATGATGGGGCCCGTTACTGCAGTTACAATTTCAGGGTCCACAGTAGCAGGAGGCATAGTCTTAGATGTAGCACTATTGGTAGGTGTAGTTTTTTCCAACCCAGATTGTACCTGGTATCTTTGTACGTATGAGTCATTGGGGTCAGGGAGCCAGTGACCAGAGTTTGTTTGTACCCATCCCGCTCCTTCTACAGCTCTAGCGGGAGACCAAGGAGTTTCTGAAGTGCGTTCCAGTAATTCAGTTCCTCGTGGTGATAGTGCAGCTTTAGAAGTTTTTGACTCTGCTAAGCATTCAGCGATTACCTGTGCATTCATTGACAGCCTCTCATTCTCAGGCCGTGCAGGAGGCACGCCATTATTTAGATTTATTGGTCCCGAGACACCAAGCCAACGTCCTCTCCCTTTGCAGTAATTGGAGATATTTCTAGCTTCCCTCGGCTCTAGGCACACAATGAGAAGTTGTTGAGAGCTACCAGCCAAGGAACATTCTTGTCAGGTGGTGAGATCAAAGCTTCAGCGGCACTTCCAATTACAGCCGCGTCACTGCACAGCTGACCGGACGGTGAGTCAGTGAGGCTGATAGCGTTTTCTTTAACTTGTAGATTTGACAGCTCTGCCTGTAGCGCTTGCCTTTGTTTTTTACAGTGCAGTTCTGCTTCTAATAACTGCTTTAAGAGTTCCCTTTTCCCCAAAATATCAGCTAGTACATTATCCTCTGGTATATTAACAAAAGCAGGTACATTACCATCCTGTTGGGACCAATCCATGTTAGTTTCAAAAAAATCCTCAGACGATTCCTGAGGTTCAGTATTTATCAATGTTCCTGTTCAGCCTCTGGTCGTGAAGGGGCCGGATCCACAGGAGCAGCCATCTTTCTACCTCATGATCCTCTCCTTCAGGCCTCTCAGTGTTCGCTGCCAGATCCTGGACCCATGATCTGCCCCTAGAGTGCCTCCTCCCCTTCTCTGCACAGTGGGGTCTGTCTGGTGTCGGTGGTCTGAGATGAGCGGAGAGGTCGTCATCCAGGACCGCGAGGGTGACTTTTCCTTGTTTCTGTTTTTGTCTTCCTGTCCCATCCTCTGGGGACACCGCGCTGGGACTCAATCCCGAGGTGACGTGTTGATGCACGCCTAGCCTCTCATGGCGCCGCATTTACGCCCCCGACCTCCCTAGTATCGGAGCTGCACCCATCCCTTCAAGGACCGGTGCTTCCACCCACCCCTGAGGGAGGAGAGCATCCAGAGAGACGCTCAATCCTCCCTCCCCCTGCCAGCCCCTGCCTACCCGGGTCCATTTCCGAACCCGAGTTGCCGGCATAGCGTGAGGTGTGGCATCTAGCGCCTCAACCCTCAGTGCTACCGGGCCGGCCCCCACAGGAGCAGCCATCTTGGAGAATGGCCAAGAGTTCCCCCTACTGAAAGAGTAGGGGAATTTCCCCAGTGCCCTGGCCAAATTTCCCCCCATTCATTACATATACCACCAACAGCTTAATCTGGTTCAAGGTCAGTTGGCATTCATTTGTATCCCCCCTCCCTCGGGTCGTGCCTGAAAATAGGCAGAATTTGTCTAGTTCACTTACCCGGTTGACAAAAGCTAACTAAATAAAATAAATAAATATATATATATGTGTGTGTATCGTTACTGATAAATATTTATGACTGGGTGACCTTTGGAAAAAGACTTGCTGCCTAAAGGCCTTTCCCCAATTAAACTAAAATAAACTATTTCTTGTTAGTCAAAGATATTGGAGGCACATTATAAACATTTCCCCATACTCTGTACAGATTCTGTGTACAGAATGTCTAGGAGGACACATTTAATGTAATTATGTCCAGTTGTTGGTATTCAGAGATGAGAACCATATTTCTGGGTCACTATCAGAAAAATGTGTTTCTTGCAACAAAAGAAATAGTCATTCTCTTATTTGCTTCTTCTGCCAATGCGGTATTAAAAAAAACAGGCTGTATTTTTAAAAGAAACTGTGTCCTTAAGAAGTTCAAAGATTCATTATGATGGGAAAGCTATATTGTAATTTATGAATATATATTCTTTTATGCTGATACAAATCTTTTAACCTGTTTAACTTGAAATACTTGTTAAATATTTGTGAAAGATTGCAATGGCTTTTGCTGAACAATAAAGATTAAGTAACTATAAGATTCATGAGAGAGGAGTGATTGCCTGCTAAACATAGTCTTAACGAACTGTGATCTCCTGATCCTGTCTGAGAACCTGTACAGTTTATTTGCCAGTAAAGGAACCGTGTGCTCAAAGACTGTTGTGTCAGTGAATACTGTTGATGAGCACTAGGTGGGTTTGGGGTGTTCTAGTGAAGCTGCCGCCTGGGCAAGGTTATAAATATGTTGGGCTGAAACAAGTCTTCTATTGAGCATGATATACCTGTAGACATGTTAAGCTGCCTTGGGCTACGCTCCCCCTCTCCCAGGGTACGGGAAGGGATGCTACACTAGGATAAAGAAAATCTACAATATCAATGCCAAGTTTCTATCCAAACAAGTAAAGTGGAACTGGACTTTAGCGATTCAGCCTGAGCCATACCATTCACCCTGTCCCACATTACAAGGGACAGCCCTCATTTTACCCCTCAGAATTGTTCTGTCCCACATCTGTCCTACATGGAAGGTACTTCCCAAACAAAGTGTAGCAAACTCAGACTTTAAAGCAGAAATCCACGTTACTCTGAAAGGTCCAAGCAAACTGAAACAGTGCACAAATAAAGACACTTGTTTCCACAGTGCTGCAGAGCTTATATCTCGAGATCTGATGTGTCCCACATTCTGAGGGCCAGTGTCCCACATTTCAGTGCTATAAGGTTGAGAAGTATAGCTTGAGTCATGGGTCTGTAATCTCTGTTATAATGGACAGAAATCCCTAGGAACTACTGTTGAGAAAAGCAACAGTTAAAAAACAGGTCAAAGGTTAAATGCATAAGACCTTTTAAGTGTTACTCTTCAACTGCACCTTTATAACAGTCTGTCAATCAAACAGAGAACATAAGACCAGAGGGCATGCCTTAAAACTTCCCAATGCTCAAAAACAACATAACCCTTGTCTGCAATTAGAGAAATACGTCTTGAAACAGATGAGCAGATGTGATTTTGCTAATGAATGGATCCGAACAAAAGGAGTCATACTGAAAATAATTACACATTTTTGTAGCAAAAGGCTACCCTTCCCTAATCCACATAATTCCATCCTTACACCTGAATTATTTAAATGTTATGTATACTGCTTTGCAGGATAGGAGTGTCTTCCTTTCTAACTGCTCTGGAGTTTAAAATGAAAAATACACTTTAGAGGGCAATATCTTATTTTTCTTTTTTAAGTGGAACAGAAACACTGCTATATTCCCAATTCAAAGTAACTTACTCCCTGTTCTCTTTCTCTACATATCTCTTTTTATTGTTTTCTGTCTCCCACATCATTTAAACCAGCTCTGTGCATAGCCCCCCACCCCAATATACATGCTCCAACCAGTGACATCAGTCTGAGTTCATCAGTGGCACCTATGCTGATCCTGTTAGTTGCATGGGCTCGTACATGGATACAAACTGGGCACACTGATGAGCTGCTCCACCTTCATTATTGTGGCATCCCAAGTCAGTAGTGGTACCCTGTCATAAATCACCGAGATGCATGCGGCAGAAAACTTGGAGCGAGAGATGTACGGAAAGTGAGCAGGGAATAAACAAATATGAACTGGGAATGTTATATATATATGTATTATAGGGGTGCGGTCACGCCCCTATATTTAGGGTTGAGTAGGCACTTCTATGTTAAACTCGAACTTTTGCCTGTTAATAACTCTGGACCCGTTCAACGAATTTGCATGGACTTTGGTATGCACAGTGGGGCATGGTAGAACTCTTGATCTGCCAAATTTTGTTTGGTTGGACTTAATGGTTTTTGAGCACCAAAACGCTGAAAAATTCACTTTTCGCCAGTTATGTGGACAGTTTTTTGGATTTTGTCCGTGGCGCTTTAACTTTGTTAATGCATCATTTAGAGTTACAACACAAAAAGTCAGGAAATGAAAAATCTTTAGGCTTGCCTTCCCCCCGGACCCGCCAATCATCCCAAGATTGACAGATGACAGAGTGTGTCATTGGGGTTGTGAGGGCCTAAGCGTCACCCCATTCCTTTTGCTGTCTCTTGCCAACATCATTACATATGGAATGGGGAGACATGTAGGCCTCACAACCCTAATGACACCTCTCATCATCTGTCAATCTTGGGATGATTGGCAGGTCGTGGGGAGAGGCAACAGTAATAATTTTTCATTTCCGACTTTTTGTGGTTTAACCCTAAATTATGCATTAACACATTTTTTATATATATATATATATATATATATATATATATATATATATATATTTATATAAATAGCGGCATGGTCGCACCACTATAGTTAGAGTTGAGTAGGGTGTTTAATGGTAAACCCAAAATTTGGCACCTTAATAGCTGCCATTCGATGGAAATATACAAAATTTTGCATGTGCGGTCTTGTGGGTATATCTCGTGACTTACCAACTTTCGTTCTAATCGGATGTGCGGATTTTGAGACGTAGACAGTGAAAAAAGTGATTTTTTTTTCCGCTGTTTTCTTTGTCCAACTCTAGCATCCAGACAGTTAGGAAATTTGGTCTCAAATTTTCAGGGCAGAAAGGGCTTGGCCCTTAGATGTACATTTTGTTAGTTTGGTTAAAAAAAATACTAATCCATTCCAAAGTTACTGATTTTTTAAATTTTGGTTCTGAGCATACTCAGTAGACACTTTCAAGTTAGCTGCAGAGAATGAAATAAGAATTGGGTCATACGAAAAAGGATCTTTTTTCATATTGGTTAATCCTCTTTCATGTGACAAAATCCTTTTTCGTATGCCGCTATCGTTGTTGTCTGTTTTTTTTTTTTTTTTTTTCCAAAACCTACAAAAATAACATGGTACAAGAGACAGAGAGAGAGAGAGAGAGAGAGAGAGACCAATTTTATGTATCTTGCTCATCTGGACCCCGGTAGCTCAATTCTGTGGTTATCAGTTGGAAAAAATTTGCTCTGAAGTGTTTTATTTTTGCATTTTCAATCCTTTTTCGTGACTCGCTTCCCGTTTTTTCGTATGATGTTTTTCGTTCATATGAAAAAGGATTCATAAATACTGTAAAAGACCACTATTTCATTGTTCACCCCTAGTGCATAGACGGTTTGGAATATTGGTTTGAAATTTTTAGCGCAGTAAGGGCTTGGCTCGCAAATGTGCCTTTTGCTCGACTGATAAAAAAATGTGATGCCGTTTACAAGTTCTTACGCATTGCACATTTCGGTTCTGCACATGTGCAGTGGAAACTTTCAGGCTAACTGCAAGGGAAAAATAAACAAGTTGCCATACCTGCATTTGTTTTCAGTTTCCTTGGTGTCTAGTAGCAACCTGCACCTCTCCGATCGCCGTTCCCGTATTTGTTTCACTTTCCTTGGTGGTGTCTAGTGGTCCCCCCCATCGCTGTTCCTGTATGCTGTTAACTATCCCTGGTGCCTACTGGTACCCCCCTCTCTGACTGCCATCTCTGTATTTGTTTCAGCTTCCCTGGTGTCTAGTGGCACCTCCTCCAATTGCCGTCCTCGTATTTCGTTAAGTTTTCCTGGTGACTAGTGGCGCCCCCCCCACCCCTCTGATCGCGATATCTGTATTTCTTTCAGTTTCCCTGGTGCGTAATGCCACCCCATCGCCGTCCCCATATTTTGTTAAATATACCTCGTGTCTAGTGGCACCCCCATCTGATTGCCGTCCCCAAATTTTGTTAAGCATCCCTGGTGTCTAGTGGTGCTCCTTCCCTCTCTGATCGCCGTCCTCATAACTGATTCAGTTTCCCTGGTGTATAGTGGCCCCCCCACCTCCGATCACCAGTCCCGTATTTTAGTACCCTGTAGTAAAGAAAACCGTCCCTCAATGTCTTTTAAACCTATAAAGAAAAAAAAATGATTCCTCACCAATCTGACACCCCCTTCCCAACCTCCCACTGAGCACCCACCACCCCGCATCCCCCTACATCCCCTCACACCCTCACTCACCTGAACAGGTCCCAGGGTGAAGATCCACTCTCTGGTTGAAGACATGTTTTGCTAGTGGAACTGCCAACTGCAATATGAGAAACTAAGGTAAGTGCGGTTTAATGTATTTCAATGGGTTTTTCAACTTTGATGCATACCTGTGCCATTTTTGCATATTTTGAGTCCAAATTTTCAACATGGCCTTTTTGAGACCCCACCTCATGACCAATGGTGGTGGGATTTCAGAAATCAAGTCTGAAAGGCGATTTCACAGTCACTTGGTGAAATCACCTTTTGGTCAGGATTTGAAAATTTGCACTGCCCTTGTTCATGAGGTGGGGTCATAAGAAGGCTATGCTGACAATTTGGGCTCAAAATATGTACAAATGGAAAACTTATGCGTATGCGTTGAAATTTTGCTACGCTTGCCCGTAACTTTGGTAATTTTAAATATTTTTACCCCAGATTTTCAACATAGCCATGTTTTAGACCACCTCATGAATGAGACAGATGCGATTTTTCAAATCCTGGCCAAAGTGTGTTTTCGCACTTATGGCATGGAATGACGTTGCAGTGGCGTGCAATCACGTTTCTGCGGGGATTTTAAAATTTATTGTACTGGATACATTAGGTGGGGTAATAAGAAGGCTATGCTGACAACTTGGTTGCTGTTACCCTACAAATGAAGTGCAGGACCCTCCCACAGGCAAATAAGCATACAATTACACTATCTCAAAAATTATGGATGGATGAGAGCACAGGTCCCTAAGGATACAATTTTACGAACTCAAAAAGTAAGGAAATTCATTGCAAAAAACTTTGTTAATGCACTAGTTAAGGTTAAAGTGACAAAAGCAGGCAAATGTAGCGTTATGGCTTCTAACCCTAACATCCCACCCTCACCCTGCAGGCAGCAGCAGGAAAAACCATTACGGTTTCACTTCTCTTGCCTTTTCAAGAAATCAGGCATGGGTGTGCCTGGGGTTGTCAACCCTAACGCTTACCCCATTCTCACAGTACCCATCTCAGCTTATTTACTGATGGAATGGGGTGAGCGTTAAGGTTGACAACCCCAAGGCACATCCCATGCCTGATTTGCAAAGAGGCAAGAGTGGTGAAACTGTAATGGTTTTTCCTGTTGCTGCCTGCAGGGTGGGGCTGGGGTGTTAGGGCTGGAAATCCTAATGCCACATTTCCCTACTTTAGCCGCTTTAATCCTAACTAGTGCATTAACAATGTTTTTTGCAATTAGTACGGGGGTGTGAGGTAGTCATTAAATGGGCTGTCTCGATGGACCATTGGTCTCTTTCTACTCTCAAAGTCTAATTTTTTAAGTAAAATACATCTTCAATAAAGCATACAAAGCATGGGAGGAACAATAAATGTGCATGAGTAAGAATAAATCTGCAGGGCAATACTGTGTAGAAATTAATACTAAATATAACACAGTAGAGGCTAAAAGGTACAAAGGATGCATGCATTGTGTGAGAATCAGTTACTTGAGCTAAGGACCCTCTAGTTACAGCCATGTGGTTTCTGAAGAAAGATAAACATGGCTCCTGTGAAGTGCATCAGGACTCTTCAAACTATCTGGAAGTGCATTCCAGCTAGAGGGAGCTAAAACAGTAGATGGTGCTGGTTCGGTAGCATGGAGGGCAGAAGCACCCATGCCTCACTTGCTGCCACGCCAGCAACCTGGGTTCGGGGACAGACTCAAGTCTCTGGGGGCTGGCCAGGGAGAGGAGGCCTGAGCATCTACTGTACTGCTCTCCTCCTCGGGGAGGGAATGTTGCAAATCCCAGCACTTGTCTGACATCCAGTGGAGGCTTGCAGCAGACAGCAAGGGCTGGTAACTTAGGGTATAAAGGGATGACAGTCGTTGATGTCCCATGCATGGTACCATGTATGGGTATGTCTGGACGGCACTGCATGTCTGTTCCTCCAGGGGAACAGAACAGGGAAAAAATGACCAGGTGCAGTACGGGATGACACCGACCCCTTGCAGGCTCTGCACCAGATACAGGGCTCTCTCCCAGAATTGAATCCGTTCTAACAGTGGTAAGGCACCTACCATCAACCCCTGCTATGGGGGAGAAGCCATGGAGGAAGCACCGGGATAAAGGTAAGTCCCTAGGATGCCAGTTGACAGGGCTGGGAGGGGTTGGGGTCGGTGGATGGCTAAGCCTGCACCACAGTGGGGAGCAACAGCATTAACTATTAAAAAAAAAAAAAAGAGTGGATGGAGGGTTACAAGGAGCATTCTGTACCTCATAACAGTGTTATGCCTGGCAGAAAAGAGGCAGCTCGCAGGGCCTTGGGTTATCAGAAGCAGTGTTCCCACTGACACCCAAGCTATGAGGGTTTGCTGTACCCTCAGTTAACATTTTAAGGGGCACAAACTCATTTTGGGGTATATTACATAACAGTCCCAACTCCCATTTGCCGATTCTTCTCTGGCCCAGGTACCTGTAGTAATATCTGCCTCTTATTTCACAAACACTTGGGCTCTCTTGCAGCCCACTTGGTCTGGCCACAACAGTTTTCAAGTGCTTCTGCAAAGTGAAAATGCTTCTGTTGGCCAAAACCTACCAGTAGAAGCATTTTCAGGATGCTGCAGCACTTGAAAAAGTGTTGTGAACAGCAAATGTGTGCTGTAAGAAAGCCCATGAAATCAAAACTAAGAGCATGCTCTTTGCCAACTCCACGTCTCGAGCTGTCCTTTAATCGGTTCAGTCTTTCAAATACCTGTGAATCACCTTGGACCCCTCCCTTTCGCTAGATGTACAGGTGTAATATAAAACTGTATCTGCTCTCTATGATAAGAGATAAGAGATATTCACCGTGGATAATGAAATATCATTAATAATATATTAATATATCTTATCGAACCAGTGCCACTGAAGAACATCTCTCCTGTGGCACCATCTCAGCTGGAGCCCACAGTCCACACCCCCACTCCCCCAGAGGCCCACTGGTCCAAGGGGATGGAGAGAGAGGTGGGGAGGCTAAGGGTGGCAGCAGCAGCCACAAGGAGGTCAACCAACCCCACACCATCCCGAAAGCAAATCTCTGCATCCCTGGAGGAGACTCAGATATCTGACTCCACCGGTGCATAGGTAAGTTTTTCAGGTTCAAATGACTGTTACAGCCAAATCTAGAACCTGCCACCAGAGTGGTCAATTATCCCATTTTTTGGGGCCCATGTGTAAGTCCAGTACATTTTTAAAACAGTCCATACTACCTGCATTAATCACCTCCGAGAGGAAAGAATTCCATGCATTCACAACTCTTTGATTGTACCACCTAGCTCTCCTGGTGGTGTTGTACCTTTCTCCCATGAGTTGCCTAGTATGTGATCTTGTTTTATGTGCAGCTTGTGTTTTTTTATTTAACGCTCATGTCTCCATATAATTTCATCCTTAAAGGCTTTGTAAGCATAGCACAGGTCCCCCCTTAGCCTACGGTAGGCCACTGAATAAAGATTACGCCCTACCAACCTATCTTTGTAACTGAGATGTTGCATATTTCATATTTTTGGTAAATTTCCTTTGAACTTTCTCTGTCCTGCTTGTTGCAGCTACTGCCTGTGGTGCAGAGAAAGGTGCCCCATATTCAAGTATAGGCCTAACCAAAGTTGAATACAGAGATACCAGTACTTCTTTATTTCTACTTTTTGTATTCCTTAATATATTCCACATAACCTTGTTACTCTTGTTTGCCACCTCCACATTGTGTTTGTCAAAGCTGAGGGAATTTGATATATGCACTCCAAAATCTAATTCACTGTCTATTTCTTGTATAGTTCTACCATTTAAGCTGTATTTGTGCATCTTGTTTCTTCTACCAAAATGCATCACCCTACATTTTAGCTCGTTAAACTGTAATTTATGTTTCATTGTCCATGATTCTGGTGCCAGTTGCTGGTTTTGCAGTTTCTTAGCTGACCTCTCATCATTTACTATCACCTCCAGCTTTGTATCATCGGCATATTTACATATCCAGGCACCATCTGCCACTTGCACTGAATGCACCAGTGTGTTAAACAACAGGGGCCCAAGAACTGATCCCTGAGGGACCCCACTCGTCACACCCCCTCAATCTAATAGATAACCCCTAATCTGAACTCTCTGTACCCTGTTCTCCAACCAGGATAGTATCCAATTACATAAGAATTGGTTTATTCCATATTCCTGCAAGACCTGTATCAGTGTCATATGCGAAACAGAGTCAAAGGCCTTGGCATAATCAAGATACACCACATCCACTGGTAGACCCTGGCCAGTGCTGAGCTAACTGGTTTAAAGAAATGCATTAGATTACTAATGCACGATCTTCTCCCTGAAAACCCATGTTGGGTTATGCCTATCAGAACTAACTGTTTGAGGTTCTCCTCTAGATATATTTTTACATAACATTCCAGAAGTTACCCCAGACGGGACGTAATACTAATTGGCCTATAATTTTCTACTCTGGTTCTGTCCCCTTTTTTGAATATGGGAGTGATGTGAGTTACTTTCCATTCATCAACCACTTGTCCCTCTTTCAGTGACCTGCTAAACAGGATGGCAATGGGTTCCGCAAGTTCTTTTGCCGTCTATATTAGAAATTGAGGACTGATGCCATCAGGCTTTGCTGATTTATACGTATTCATACTTATAAGACTGTTATATACCATATCTGGAATTATAGTTTGAGATTCTACTGCATTTCCTTTCTCTCTAGTGTAGACTGGAGTGCCAGTATCTTTGTCTTGATAGACACTAGTAAAATAGTTATTAAAGCTGTTTGCTATATCAAGTTCACCATTCACCACTCAATTTCCAACTCTGAGATTGGTTACTTTGTTACTAGATGTTCTTAGACTTCCCACATTACCACACTGTAGAAATGCTTGTAATTTCCAGTTTTATTTGTTGCCAAATGTAATTTTGCCCTCGACCTTGCCTTCCTTATAGCCTTCTTACACATACTTGACAGTTTTCTGTTATCTATTTACTCTCTCTTGTGTTGGATTGCTTTTGACCTTGTTGTATACCTTATTTTTTTCTTAACTAGTGATTCAATATGACTATTAAATCACTTAGGTATTCTGCCTTTTGCATTATATTTACTCCTTTCGGGTATGTAGTTGCCAAGCAGCGCTGGATAGCATCATTTATTATGTTCCACATATTCTGTGGTGATAACCCCTCCAACTTATTTCTCCGGTCTATACTAGATAAAAAGTGCCTTATTTTTTCGTAATCAACCTGTCCAAATATTTTTATTTTTGTTTTTCCCTTATGTTTTACATTTGCCCCTATAATACAAAATGTCACCATATTGTGATCACTTGTTCCCAATGGCTGTATCACTTTATCATCCTTGACCATCTCTTCAGCATTTGATAATACTAGATCCAAAATTCGTTCTCCTCAAGTACCTGATGTCACTAATTGGTAGAAGTCACTGCCTGTACATATGTCCAGGAACATATTCTCTAATGTAGGGGTTCTCAAATGGTGAGGCCAGCCTCCCTGGGGAGGCCCACCTGTTCCAGGGGAGGCTCAAGCAAGCCTTAAAATGTACTATATTTAAATGTCAAGTTTTGGATGCTTTGTGTGATAGGATGCAGCAAACTGAAAGCGAATAATGTCATGCAAATTTATGTACAAAATGGTTACCAGGAAAACACACTCAACAAACACTTGTTTCCTGGTATGACATGGGGAAAGCTGAATGGAGGAAATACAATTCTTGGAAACTGTGCAAAACTAAATGCATTATAATGCAAATGAATAGGAACAAGATAACAACTGACCCATTATACTGGCTGCAGAAAAGCACAAATACAAAGGCTAAGCAGAGGGATACTAGAAGCAAGGCCAGGAGGGAGCAAAATGGTCCCCGAGAAGGTGTTTAAGAGCAGGGTAAAACTGACAAAGAAAACAGTCTGACTCATAGAGGTAGTGCAACGAGGGGTAAATAGGGCCAAAACTCAGAAGTGTGGAGTGAGTAGGCTGACCTGGGGAAGGGGGTTATAGACAGGGAGAACAATAAGTCAATAAAATGAGAATAAACTCAACTACTCACATGCACTTCATTGTATTCTTCCTATAATGTGCAAAGTATGATAGTTGTTCTAACTATGGGGAGGCCCAAAATTATTTCTATATTAGGGGGAGGCTCAAGATCTTTTCCAAGGCTTGGGGGAGGCTCACTATGACAAAGTGTGAGAACTCCTGCTCTAATGGTGTTTTTCCTGTCATGCTCTGCCAGCAGATAGATGGTTGATTAAAGTCCCCTAGAACCACCACATTTTCCTTTATCATACCATCTATCACAGTCATAAAATCTATGTTTTCTTTCTCAGTCAAACTTCGGATCTGTAACACACTCCCATCCTAATCCGTTTGTGTGCCTTCATATTAATATTAACCCAAAGTTGTTCTACATCTGCTACAGTCATGCATTGTTCTATAACTAAGGCTTTCAGATTTGTGGCTAAATACACTCCCACTCCCCCCTCCGGTTTTGTGTTGCCTAGCCTTGTGAAAAAAATCGTAGCCATCTAAGTTATTGGGCCAGTCTGTCTCTCTAAGCCAGGTCTCGGTAATGGCACAAATGTCCACTTTTTCACTGTGTAATATAAACCTTAGTTCATCTATTTTATTCTTAATACTTCTTGCATTAATAATACTTTCAGAGTGTCTGCATAATGTTCTCTTTGCATAGCTTCCCGGCCATTCCGCACATACTTAGATCTGCAAGGGGGGAGAACTCTGGCTCAGTCATGGGAAAATGGGAGTGACAACCTGTTGGCACTCAGGGGTGAGAGTAGGAAGAAGAAGGCAGCTAGAAGAGCCTTAGTGGTCAGCATTCTATGATCGTGGGAGTAGAGAAGGTAGTGGATGGGAGAAAGGAAGGTTGGGGTATGGTCAGGTGCCTTCCTGGGGCATCTGCCATCCGGGACATAGAATAGGGAGGACAGTGGAGAGGGGGGAGCCGGGGATGCTGGTACACTTGGGTACCAAGGATGTTGCAGACCATCCTGTGGAACAAGTGAAGTGGAACTTTCAGAGGCTGGGGGACAAACTGCAGGCACATTCGGCCTTCTTGGCCTTTTTCCAGGTCCTCCCTGTGTTGGGTGGGGGGAAGGAAGATAGGGAACTATAAGGAGGAAGAGATAGAGGAATTAAATGGGTAGTTAAAAGGATGGTGTCAGGAGAAGGGCACCACTTTGTGGGGGATGGGGGGGACTTCTGGGTTAGGAGGCTTTTTGAAGGTGACAGCCTTCATCTGACACTTCCAAGGTGACAGCCTTCACCTCACAAGAATAGAGACCAGCGCACTGGAGCAGAAGTTTGATATCTACATTAGATAGTTAAACTGACTGCAGGGAACAGTGATGCTAGAAGAACCAGGTAAAAGAGTGAGGGAGGGGAACCTAGGTAGTTCTCCCCTTATACTGGGGATTGGTAGCAGTAAGGTTGGTAAAAATAAGGCTGAGGTTCAAAAAGGAGTAGTTGAAGAGGCAAAGGGGGGAAGGCTCTCAGGGTCTGCAAGCAATAGGAAAATAAGAAGGTAAGGAAAATGGAGGGGAATGCAGGTGTAGGATCACAAAACAGCAAAAGAGGAGCCAGAGTTAGTTGGAAGGGGGTCTGCCTTAATGCCAGGAGTCTGGGCAATAAAATCAGTAAGCCAAAGGTATTGGTGACAGACACTCGCGGACCTTGTAGCCATCACAGAACCTTGAGCCACAGAGAATAAGGACTGAGACTTGTCTGTCTCAGGTTACACACTATTTAGACAGGAAAGAGGGAAAGGTAAGGGGAGGAGCATAGCCTTATATGTCAGGGATGGCATAGGGGCTGCGGAGAATGGACACATCATGGGAAGCAAAGGGGAAACAGAGTTGATGTGAGTTAATTTCACGGCATCTCAGGCAAGACAATATAGGCAGGGGTGATCTATAGACCACTAGGACAAGGTGAAGAGAAAGATAGGGAGCTCAGGGAAGAGCTGGCAAAGGGAGTGAAGAAATGGTGGTTGTGGGTGATCTGAATGTGTCGGATATCAACTAGAGCATTCCAACAGCCAGATGCACCAGAACTCAGGCCATGTTGGATGCACTACAGGACTGCCTGCTGGTGCAGCTGGTTAAGGAACCCACTAGACATGCAGCCATTGTCAATTTGGTGCTCACCAACTCAAAGACGGTGGGTAGTGTGAGGGCAGGGACGCTACTGGGGTCCAGTGACCATAACTCCATTTGGTTCAGGCTGGCCCTTGAGACCAGAATGTCCCTGTCAAAAACTGAAGTTCTAGATTTCAGAACAGAAGACTTCAACTGGATGAGGGAGCTGGTCCGAGAGTGTAGAAGAAAGATGATATATCACCCCCATACATGTATAACTGCCAGCAAAGATAACGTTAGCACATTTAGACAGCCCCCTTCCCCGATTCCATTCCTGTCCTGTTACTCACTACTGTATATAGAGCACCTGCAGTCTCGACCCATACCTAGCGTCATCAAAAAGCTGATTTTCACGGCCGGGCTGTACTGCTGAGATGGCCACTCGGCTCATACCCAGAAGGTACAAGCTGAGCACTGTAAGTTAAAATTTTGCTATTTATTATGACCAAAAAATTGTGGCACAAGTTTATTTAGCTAATCAGGCAGGCAACTTCCGAATGAGCTGCCTGCCCGAACCGTGTCACCAGCTCCTTAAACTGAGCACTATAGCAGAGATAAGGGACCTGGGAGTCATCATTAATAACTCTCTCATTAGTGACTCCCTCAAACAATCAAGCCAGTGTAACAAGGCCTTTACTAAGACTAACAGAATGCTGGGGCGGGGGTACTGACAGCAGGAAAAGGTGGTACTACTAACCGTATATAGGTCACTAGTGAGGCTGCACGTAGAATACTGTGCTCAGTTCTGGAGTCCTCACCTAACGGAGAGGCTGAAAATGGTGCAACACAGGGTGACCTTGATGATTCAGGGCCAACACGGCAGACATTATGAAGATCGTCTCAGGTCATAGAAACATCGAACCTGACAGCAGATAAGGACCGCTTGGCCCACCTAGTCTGCCCGTTTCCCTACCTGATGGATAAGCTGCAGATTCTAGTTAATCAACAGCTCACTTCCTCCTGCCCCCCACTAGAATTGCCTTATGCCTGTCCCATGCATTCTTGAATTCTCCCACTGTTCCTGACTCCACAACCTCCTCAGGAAGGCTGTTCCATGCATCTGCTACCCTCTCTGTGAAAAAATACCTTCTAACATTACCTCTGAGCCGTCCCACCTCTATCTTCAAATTCTGCCCCTTGTTCTTGCACATCTCTTCTTCTGAAAGATGCTACCCTCTTGTACTTTGCTAATTCCCTTGAGATATTTGAAAGTTTCTATCATGTCTCCCCTCTCCCTCCTTTCCTCAGGGGTATACATATTAAGCTGCTTTAGTCTCTTCTCATATCTCTTCTGGTGCAGACCCTGCACCATTTGGCTGCCCTCCTCTGAACAGCCTCCACTCTGTCTATGTCTTTGCGGAGATGGGGTCTCCAGAATTGCACACAGTACTCCATGTGGGGTCTCACTAACTGTCTGTACAGAGGGATAACAACTTCCTGTTTTCTACTGTTGATGCCTCTCCTTATCCATCTCAGTATCCCCCCAGTCCTCCTTACTGCCTTCTAACATTGCTTGCCCAACTATAGATCATCTGATATAATTACTCCTAGGTCTCTTCCAATTTTTGTTGTTATTAACTCATCCCCATTGTGTACTCTTCCCCTGGGTTTTTGTTTCCCAGATGCATTACCTTGCACTTCTTTGGTCTGAATCTGAGCTGCCACATAGTTGACCATTCCTCCAACCTTGCCAAGTCCCTTTTCATCCTTTCCACCCCACCTTGTGTATTAATCCTGTTGCAGATCTTTGTGTCATCTGCAAAGAGACATGACTTTCCTTCTAGGTGCTCTCCAATGTCACTTATAAAGACATTAAAGAGGACCAGTCCAGTACCAAACCCCGTGGTACCCCGCTAGTTACCCTCATTTCTTCACTGTAGACTCTGTTTACTCTAATAATAATAATAATAATCATAATAACTTTATTTAATTGAGCGCCTTTCACAATATCAAGGCACTTTACATATTCACAAATAATTCAATAAAACATAATTAAAATCACAGCAAATCTGGAAATGCTTTACTCCATAAAAATGTTTTCACTGCCTGCTTGAAGTTCCCCACAGTCCTGCACTCCCGAAGCTGACGGCACAGAGAATTCCAGGGGGTTGGGGCAGCAAACATAAAAGCACAAGCCCCAGATGACTTCAGACTAACCCTCAGGATCTCCAGCAACCCCTTGTCAGTCGAGCGGAGCAGTCGCACAGGGGTGTAGGGAGTCAGAAGCTCTTTCAAGTAGTCAGGACCAAGTCCATGTAGGGCTTTGTAGGTTAACAAACCTACCTTAAAGGTGATCCGTCACTGAACTGGCAGCCAGTGCCTTTGCGTCCTGTTGTCCAGCCAGTTTTTTATCCAGGCTACCACCTTGGGACACACTCCAAGGTCGGCTAACTTGTATATTAATCTTTTGTGTGAGACTGTGTCAAATGCCTTGCTAAAATCTAGGTAGGCCATATCCACAGCCCCTCCCTGGTCTACTACTTTGGTCACCCAGTCAAAGAAATATATTAGGTTCATCTGACATGACCTTCCTGCTGTGAAACCATGCTGCCTTGGGTCCTGTGCCCCACTGGCCTCTAGGTACTCAACAATTCTTTTCTTCAGAAGTGATTCCATCATTTTCCCTACCACTGAGGTCAAACTAACTGGTCTATAGTTTCCTGCCTCTGCCCTGCTCCCACTTTTGTGAAGCGGAATCACATTTGCCCTTCTTCAGTCCTCAGGTACCACTCCATCCTCCCATGATTTGTTAAAGAGAGTAGTCAGTGATGTTACCAGTTCTACCCTTAGTTCTTTTAGAATTCTTGGGTGAATCCTATTAGGCCCCATTGCTTTGTCCACCCTCAGTTTCAAGAGTCTTCTCTGAATGGACTGGTATAGACCCCCCAATTCAGAGTTTCTCTCTTGTTTGATTTAGGTACCTCCCCCTCCTTTTCTGTTGTGAATATTGAGCAGAAATATTCATTCAGTATCCCTGCTTTTTCACTGTCTCCCTCTGCCCACATTCCCTCCCCTTATTAAGTCCCTGTATCCCTCCCTTGGTCTTTCTTCACTCCCTAATGTACTTATAAAAGGTGTTATCCCCCCTCTTAACAGAGTTGGCTATCTTTTCCTCAGTTTGTGCCTTTGCTATTCTGACTGACTTCCCTACCTCCTTCTGCTTTAACTGATAAAGTTCTCTGTCCTGCTCCTTCTATGTTTCCTTATATTTCCTCAATGCTGTCCTTTTCTCCTTAACCTTCCCTTCCACCTCTTTTGAGAATCATAGTGATTTTCTCCTTTGTTTTGTTGATTTGCTTCACACAAAGGCTTGTTGCCTCTGCGATGGCTGTTTTGATTATTCCCCATTGTTCCTCCACCCGTCCTTCTTACCTGTTTGCTAGTGCTTTTCTGAGGCACTCTCTTGTTTTCCCAAAGTCAGCCTTCCTAAAGTCCAATACTCTTGTTTTTGTATGGCTTGACTCTATGGCTGTGTTTATTGTGTACCACACTGTTTGGTGGTCACTTGTTCCCAGATGGTTACCCACTTCTAAATCTGAGATCCTTTATTCTTCCCCATTTGAGAGTACCAGGTCTAGGATTGCTCTCTCCAACACTAGCTGTCTGAGGCATACCCCCTGTAGGGCATCAAGAATGACCCTGCTCTTGGATGTGTCTGCAGCAAAGGTATTCCAGTTAACATCTGGCATATTCAGGTCCCCCATCAACAATATCTCCCCTTTTTCTGCCATTTTAAGGATGTCTTCTACCATTTCCTTGTCCATTTCCTCCCCCTGAGATGGGGATTTGTACACAACCCCCATGCGGATTGTGGTGCCATTTCCTGTCTCCAGGGTGAACCATAGTTATTCATCAACTTCCTGTTTATTCTTTAGTTCTGTTGCTTTAATCCCTTCCCTTATATAGAGAGCTACTCCTCCTCCTCTTTTACTCACCCTGTCCCTCCTGTAGACTGTGTATCCTGGTATGTTGACACCCCAGTCATGGTTCTCTGTGTACCATGTTTCAGTGACTGCCACAATATCCAGGCATCCCTCTTCCATCAAGGCCACTAGTTCGGGGAGCTTGTTACACAGACTGTGGCATTGGTACTCATCACCTTCCATTTTCTTTTATGGTCTTACCCTTTAGCCCCATCCCTGTCCTTACTGCCTTTTTCTGCATTTACCCCTGTTCTGCTCCCTACTGACTTCTCTACCTTGGCGTCTACCTCTCTAACTACTGTGCTTTGTGGGGAGAGGCTGGGATTTCCCTGCTCCTTTTCAGTGCCCCCCCCTTGGCTAGTTTAAATGCTTGCCAATGAAGCATTTAAACCTATCACCTAGGATCCTGGCCCCCCCCCCCGGACAGATGCAGACCATCGTGCCAGTAAAGGCCTGCATCCCTCCAGGTGGCTCCCCAGTCCCCAATGAAGCCAAAACCCTGAGCTCCACACCAGTTTTTCAACCATTCATTGAATCCCATGGTGCAGAATACCCTAGCATCATCCTTGCCATAGACAGGCAGCACCTCCGAGAAGATTACCGTACATGCTACTTGTCTACGGCCCCTTCCCAACTCTACAAACTCCTCTTGCACCACTCTGATTCCATTCACAGCCAGATAATTTGTCCCTAGCCTAGGTGGACAATGCCATCCAGCTCCCTCCCTTCGTGCAGCTGCTCCCACGATCCTGAGGATTCGCTTCCTGTCCCACCCAGCCAGTGGCGCCAGGCAGGCACCTTACCTCCCTATCCCCTTCCTCACCCACTTCAATCCCCCAATGATCGAGTCCCCCACCAGGAGTCTTGTGCCACCCTCCTGTAGGTCTCCTTTGTGGAGGTTCCCAGCTTCTTCCTCGGTCTCCACTGCAGGTGCCTCCATAGAGGAACCACTCTTTGCCAGAACAGCATATGAATTGTGGAGAGGTACAACTGGAGGGATGCACCTCTGTTCTACCACCCTCTCCCTCCCTGAGCCCACCTTGGTCCAACCGCTCCTCTTTCTTGGCAACCTCTGAGGTAGTGGTGGTGTCCCTGGTGGTCCCTGGGTGGGGGAAGAGGTTTCACGAATCCTAGCCAGGTCAGCCTGGAGATGGGCAACTTCCTCTCTCAGACCAGAGAGGTGCCTGCAAACAGGGCAGCATTGCAACCTCCAGAATGTCTCCCGGAACACTGCTGCCCCACAGTCATTGCACTGCACCACCCCCATCTTGACTTACTTACTTACTTACTTAGCTTTTGTTTACCAGGTAAGCACACTAGACAGTCAGGTGCCTATTTTCAGGTGCGACCCGGGAGAATTACAGGTACAGCCAATAACAGTACAGAGTCAAAGCAGGCAATCAACAAGGGACAGTCACTTATTTTGTGTTCCCTCTCCTGTTGCTTTGTATGCTTACTGTCTCCTCCCTCTATGTATTTTTACACTTACTTTCCTACTGCCTATGTGCCCTTACAACTCTCGCCCTTCCTGTTCTGGGACAGGAACTTCCTGTAGTCTTCAGTAGTTTCCTTCTTCTGTGCTTGGATTCAGACCTCCAGCAGCCGGGGGGGGCAGTTATTTTTATATGTTCCTTCAAGGTTGATAAAACTAATGTGTCTCAGTGATCCTTCCCTTCCTATTACCAAACAGGAAGTTCCTGTTGTCAGTCAATCCAGTGGCTATAAAAGTAGAACTAGCTTAGGGTGGGAAGAAGGGCAATTGGTAAAAAAAGCTGTAGTTCTAGACTGCTGTTTCCTGCTCAAGAATGGATGGGACCGACATAAGGCAATTATAGTGGGGGTTAGGAGGAAGTAGGTTGCTGGTTAACTAGGATCTGCAGCTTATCCAATAGGTAGGGAAATGGACAGACTAGGTGGGCCAAACAGTCCTTATCTGCCGTCAAAGTCTATGTTTCTACGTACATTACATAACTGGATCCTCCTATGATTATCACAATTATGAGGACTTAAAAATTATTACACAAACAGAAAGTGATCACTTCCCACTCTTTTTGTATAGAACACTGCCAGGAACTAGGTCAGATTGCATGTATGAACAATTAGGGATAGTAAATAATAAAAACATCTACTGGGATCGTATTCCTGGGGAGAAAAAAACAACAAATGATAAACAAATATAGACGTGAAGTGACTCAGTTTGGAAAAATAAAACTGAATCAGAAGGTCTTTATTTATGCATGGTGAACTGCTATGAACCAGTTAAAGAATCCTACAGAAAAGGGAAAGGAACATATAAGGTACAGTACAATGGTTGGTTCAATAAAACATGCAGAGCGGAGAAAAAGAAACTGGCAAAGTGTGTATGTTTCACCAAGAAAAATCCGACCAGAGCAAATATACTAACACTACTCTAAACAGGCCTAGAAAACAGTACAAGGCCTATGCAAAAACTCAGAAGTCTGCTTATCAGAAAGAACAATGGGAAAATATGATTACAGTGATAGAAAACAAAGACAGTAAACAATTCTGGAAACTGGTTGCCATGGTAACCAAGCTACTGTATACAAAAATCATACTAACATACTAACACACTATTTGCCAGCAGATTAGGCCTTACCGTCTATCGAGTCTGCTCAAACCTCAGATCCCTAGTTGGGTGCCGAGGCTGTCCCCTCCCTTGTGTTCCAGAAACCCTTATCATCCATCCCCACCCCCCCGGGACAGGCCATCATCTCATACATCCACTTTCTGTGTCTGTCCCACCCTCTCTTGAAGCCCTTCACTGTGGATCTCTGAACCAGCTCGCCAGGCAGTGCATTCCAAGGGTCCACCACCCCTCAGTGAAAAACCTCCTCCTTTCCCCTCACCCTTCCACCTTCCAACTTCAAACCATGCCGTCTGGTGATACCTCCCTGCTTTAGTCTAAAGATCCCCTCCATGTTTACCCTATTTATTCCCTTGAGGTACTTGAAGACCTCAATCATGTCCCCCCGTCTCTCCTCTCCTCCAATGAAAACAGGCAGAGCTCCTCAAGTCTGTCCTCATACGTCACATCCCCTAGCCTTCGTATCAGCTTAGTTGCCCTCCTCTGTACCCTCTCCAGGAGCTGTATGTCCCTCTTCAAGTGTGGTCTCCAGTACTGTACACAGTACTCAAGGTGTGGTCTAACCAGTCCATTGTACAGCAGCAGAATCACTTCCTTGCTCCTAGAGGTGATCCCCCTTACGATGCATCCTAACATCCTGTTTGCCTTGCTAGCCACTCTCCTGCACTGCTCAGAGTTATTCATACATGCATCCACCATAACCCCTAGGTCTTTTTCCCCTATTGAGGCCTCCAGCGCCTCCCCTCCCAAGGTGTACCTGTGTTTAGGGTTTCCCCGCTCAAGATGCAACACCTTGCACTTGGTGATATTGAAATTTAAATTCCATGTGTGAGCCCAGCTTTCCAGGGTGTCCAGGTCCCCTTGCAGGGCCAACCTCCCCTCTTCTCCCTCAACTACTGCTCCCATCTTGGAGTCATCAGCGAAGAGACTCATTTCACACCCTATACCCTCCCTGATGTTCGATATGTATGCGTTAAACAGGATCGGACCCAGGACCGAGCCCTGCGGTACCCCACTACCAACCTCTCTAGGGTTCGAGAGCTCCCCACAGACCACTACTCTCTGGGTGTGTCCAGCTAGCCAGTTTTCAATCCATCTGACCATCAAAGGGCCTACTCCTAACCCCATCAGTTTCTCCACCAGACCATTGTGGGGGACAGAGTCAAACGCCTTGCTGAAGTCCAAGAATAATACATCCACAGGCTTTCCCCTGTCCAGTTCTGATGTTACCCATTCGTAGAACTCCACAAGATTGGTTTGACATGATCTACCTGGCACAAACCCATGTTGCCGACTATCCAGACCTCCCACCTCCTCCAACTACACCCCCAATCGTTCCTTTAGTATACTCTCCATTAATTTTCCCACCACCGAGGTCAAACTGATGGGTCTATAGTTACCTGGTACTTCCCTCGACCCCCCTTTAAGGATTGGCACCACATGTGCCTCTCGCCAATCCCTAGGTACCCTCCCTGTCTCAAGTGACCTGTTGAAGAGCTCCACCAAGGGTGCAGCCAGTATGTCCGCCAATTCCCATAGTACTCTCAGATGAATGCCATCCGGCCCAGGAGATCTGTCTTTCTTTAGGGCCTTGAGGGCTAACCACACCCTTTTGGCGGAGATAGCATCATCTGTCCCCTCCACCTTACTGGCCTTTTTATCCTTATCCAGATGTGACACCCCTGAGGTACCTCTCCCTCCCTCTTGCTCCATTTCTGTTGCTCCCCTGATCCCACTCACTGCCGCTTCTATCCCCATCGTGCCTTGCTTTGTAGATATCCCATCCCCCTTCCTAGTGAACACAGAGGCAAAGTACTCGTTAAACACCTCTGCCTGGTCCTTCGCCTCTTCCACCCACCCTCCTTCTGATCTCAATCTGCTGAGATGGCCTTTAGCTTTTCTCCGCTCCCTAATGTACTGGAAGAACCCCTTTTCCCCTCCATGTATCCCCTGTGCCAGCCGCTGCTCTTTACTGGACTTTGCTCCCCTCACCATCGGGGTGACTTTTCTAGATGTAAGATGGTACATTTCCTTATCCCTATCCCCTCTTGTTGTTTTATATTTTTTGTAGGCCACCTTCTTTTCTCTGACCACTACCTGTACCTCACTGGACCACCAGCATGGTTTATGTGACCTTGCTCCTTACGCTTTCAACTTAGCGCAGATCCTGACTGCCTCATGAAATCCCGCTTTATGACCTCCCATCTCCTTTCCACACTTGTCATTGATGTAATCCCTTCAAGTGATCCTTGAGAATATCTCCCATGCCCACAAAGTCTGCCCCCCTGAAGTCCACAGCCAGTGTCCTAGATCGCACCCCCCCCATGCTTATTTGAAACCAGACAGTATTGTGGTCGCTCCCAGTCAGGGGGTCCTCTACAACCAGGTCCCTTAGCAGATCCCCATCTATCAGAACCACGTCCAGGACATGCCCCTCCCTTGTGGACTCCATCACATGCTGTGTTAAGAACACATCCTGGAAGCTGTCCAGCAGCCTCTGCTCCTTGGCCACCTTAGAGGACATGGTTCCCCAGTTTGTACCTGGTATATTAAGGTCCCCCATCAACACCACTCCTTCCCTTTTGGTCCACACTGGGCAATGATGTTGTCCAGTAAACCATCCTCTAGAACATCACTCATCCTGGGGCCTATATACTACACCCAGCTTGACCTTATCTCCTGCTGGGGATCGTAAGGTGACCCATAAGGCCTCCATGTTTCCCTCTGCCTCTTCTACCCTAGCAATTTCTATGTAATCTCTAATGAACATAGCCACTTCACCCCCTCTGCCCTCCTTTCTATCCTTCCTAAGCAAAGTGTACCCCCGCACATTCAGGTCCCAGTCATGGTTTTTGTTGGCCCACGTCTCCGTGACCGCCACCACATCCACCCCACCCCCCTTCAAACAGCATGGCCTGGAACTCTGGCAACTTGTTTCCCAAGCTTCTGGCATTTACTAACACCAACCCCACCCCTTATCCCTGATCCCTTTGTCAAACCCCACCCAGGTTCCTTATACTTCCATCCTCCCTCTGCTCCTCCTGAAACCTCCACCCCAGTCTGTTTCCCCTCTCCCCTTGGGTTTGAAGGCTACTCCTCATCTGGAGGAGAGGGCTTCTGGTCAGCCCTTCCCTTATCCCCCCCCCCAAATAAATTATTTTACAGAATGACTGTGACAATAACATTTTGCAAATAAATGCATTCATTTTCACGCGTGACAGGCCTGCAGTGGAAATAAATAATTTCATTTCAATCTTAGGTGGGTCATAAGCATTTATTTCCACTCGAGGCTGGTCACAAGGAGCTCTTAACCAATGGGAGAAAAACTTGAACAATGCCTGATGACATCACAATGGCATCTGCTGCAGTTAAAAACAGAGCAGTGAAATCAAACAGAAAGATCTTCATCCAAAGTACTAATCTTGTCAGAAATGCACAGTCATTGTATAAATGACACATGCCATGGACTGGCTAAAAACATCCCATTTATTTTGATCTGCAGGGTTCGACGTCTACAGACCTCACTCGTGGCTTTGCCACTCATGTGGACATAGAGGGCAAACCCTGCAGATAAATATAACTGTGATATTTTCCGTCAGTCCATGGCGGTTTACCTATAATGCTGCAACATCTGCTAGACTGACATCCCCAACAGTGACAGACACAATGCTGAGTGTTGGCATTGTACTGTCGGGGATGTCGGTGTTTCCTTAGGGGGCTGTGCCCCCGAACCCATGTGGGGGGCTGTGTCCCCCACACCTCCCGATCTCTAATTATACAACTCTGAGTCAGAGTTCTCTCAGGGAGGGGGCGAAACACTGAAAGATGCACTGTCGGTGACTGTGGGGACCATCACAGTGACCCGACGCTTTTCATCGAAATCTGTCACTGTCATGGTCTTTGCGATGGTGGTGTCGATGTGCGGTCGGCATACCGCCCACAGCATATCCCATATATATCCCCCAGATAAATGGCCTATTATAGGGATATTTTGTACAATCCAGTATATCACTCTGTGCAAAAAAACAGGGAAATAGATGAATCATTTATTTGGATTACTCAACAAGATGTTGAGGAAGCAATATCTAGTTTTAAGATCAACAACCCCCCAGGCCCGGATGAAATACCTGCTGAATTTTATAACTTTATGTAGAATGGTAGACACAGCTTCTAAGTTACAACAAAGTTATTATGTATGGATTTACGCCAGATACGTGGAGAGGCACTTTCATAGTTCCTATTTTCAAAAAAGGAGCTAGGGGAACCCTGAAAACTATAGGCCGATAAGCCTATTAGACAACATGGCTAAAATATAAGCAAAAATTCTGCTGAACAGACTTCTGAGCCAGACTGAAAAACAAGAAATACTCTCTCCTTTGCAAGTAGGATTCAGAAAACAACTAGGAACCACTACACACATTTTTTGTTTTCACATTTAAAAGAAAAATACTGCATAATTAAAAAACAGAAAATATTTTGTAGCCTTTGTGGATTTTTCTGCAGCATTCAATTCCATCATAAGCTCTCTCCTATGGGCCACACTGAGGGAACTTGGGACTGATCAACATTTAGTTTGATATGATGGCTTTATATTTATACATGGATCAAAATCAAATATACCAAGCATGGGGATTTACCTGAAAAGCTAGAAACCAACATGGGAGTACGAGAAGGATGTGTCCTTGCTCCTTGCTTGGTTATCCCCCTGTACAAACAGTTGGTGAGACCCCATCTGGAGTACTGCGTCCAGTTCTGGAGATCCCATCTCCGCAAGGACATAGACAGGATGGAAGCAGTTCAGAGGAGGGCAACTAAAATGGTGCAGGGTTTGCAAGAGAAGCCGTATGAGGAGAGACTAAAGGAGCTTAAAATGTATACCCTTGAGGAAAGGAGGGAGAGGGGGGACATGATAGAAACGTTTAAGTACCTCAGTGGAATCAACAGAGTCCAAGAGGGTAGCATCTTTCAGAAAAAGAGATGTGCAAGAACAAGGGGACACAATTTGAAGATAGAGGGGGGATGGTTCAGGGGCAATGTGAGGAAGTATTTTTTCACGGAGAGGGTGGTAGACACATGAAACAGCCTTCCTGAGGAGGTTGTGGGGTCTAAAACTGTGGGAGAATTCAAGAATGCATGGGACAGACATAAGGCAATTTTTGTGGGGGGTAGGAAGAAATAGGCTGTTGGTTAAATAGGATCTGCAGCTTATCCTCTGGGTAGAGAAATGGGCAGACTAGGTGGGCCAAGCGGTCCTTATCTGCCATCAAAGTCTATGTTTCTATGTTTCTCCAACTCTCTTTAATCTTTACATAATTGAAATTTTACTTGAATTAAACATATTGGAATATCATCTCCCAAAGATTTTACAACAGTGTGTCCCCATCCCGGGCATATGCTGATGATTTGACACTTATCTTTACCAGGAGATTAGGACTATAGAGAAGTATAAGAAAATTTAATACACTTTGTCTCAAACTAAATCTTATACCCAATACAAATAAAACAGAAATAGTGATTCTGGTACGAAGAAAAAATACAGAAGCCGGCCCGGTGGTGCAGAGGGCTGAGGCGCTGAACACCTTACCTTGCATCACACCAGTGACCCGGGTTCAGGAATGGACTCGGGTCGTCGGAGAGCTGGTATGGGGGGGAGGGGGAATGAAGCAGGATCAAGCAGCCGAAAGGCAGCTCTCCTCTCCCGGGAGACTATCTGCCCCCCGTAGTTCTGCTGCCATCGGGTGCAGGTCCGATGGTTAGCCTAGGCAGGAGGGAGCAGTAAGTAGTAGGAGGGGCATTCTGGTACAGCAGCGTGTGTGTGTGCCTCCACATGTGCACGCACGGCCGGGACAGGGGATTGGAGAAAACAGGGAAAAAATTTGGGGCCATAAAAACTTAAAAAAGAAAAACTACGGAAGACTATGGGATCAATTTGCAAAGGGTGATGCAGGGCTTGCATGAAGCCGTGCATCAAACCTGTTGTTTGGTGCAGCTGTGCCAAACAACTTCGCTGCAACTGCATCTGATTTTAGTACACTGGGTGCAGTTGTGACAGTTCCCATCATTTACAGCAGCTTGCACAGAATATTTGGTGCAAGCCCCACAAAAAGGGTCCCCTGAATGCCACAAGTTAGACTGGGGGAGTGGGTCTAACTTGAGGCACTTGGCACACGTGAGTGAAAATCCTGATCACTGCCAGGAGGGGGGCTCTGAAAATTGAGCCCATATCTTTCAGAAAAACCTCTGGAATATGTCCAAGAATTTCCAAATTTGGGTGCAAAATTCAGTTACAATATGAGATGTAATAGGCATATTAAACATTCCAGTACTAAAATACGTAGCACAGTAAGGGCATTAAAGAGATTCAATAGAATCTTTGGAGGCACATCAGCGTGGTTGACACAGGCAGGGTTGCCATGCGCCAAGAGTGCACCACTGGGAAGAACACCAGAACAAGGAAAAGCCCAGCTCCATGGGGTAGGCGATGGCACCTGACCCCCATGCCCACCGCTGGATCCGCCTCGCCTGGCCTTCCAGTTCCTCCACCCGGGCCCTCACCTGCAGCCAGAGTCTAAACATAAGAGCATCCATACAGGAGGGGCGGCCCCACCCTGGAGGGGTTAAGCTGGGGGGTGCTGGGGAAAGAGAAGGCTCAGTGTCGAGTGGACCTCAGGCGGGCTGGAACAGGCAGGATGCCTGAGAGAGACTCCACGGGCCGTGACTGGAGTGACAAAGAGTTGGAAAAAAAAATAATACATTTCAGGTTATGTTTGTTTTAACTGTGTTGTCCATCTATGTGTTTTTGCAATTAATAAACAAGTAACGGTGTCCTATTCTTTCTTTTCAAGTCAAATCTGGATAGAAAGAGAATAATATTTTTAGAATCACAACACATGCTCAGATTGTTTTTACTGTCTTTATCCAAGAAAGGCACACAGCTACAACTTGTTTCTGGGTGTGTTTTGGGAGCACAGGGAGGTTAAGTGACTTGTTCTGGTCACGCAATATACAAGTAGAGCATGATGGAATCAAAACCCATTCTGCTGGATAAACAAAGCCTGTTCACAGCTCTTTGCTTTAACCTCTAGGCTGTACTGCCAGCTAATAATCAAAAACCTTACATTTCAAGGCTGGCCCCATGATGCAAGGCCAGTAGGTACGTAGCCACATTTGCATTTTGTAGACTGGAGTTCACACCCAAAATTGTAAGAGAAAAGGCTGCAAGAGAGGGAATGGAAAAAGACAGAAGTTGGTGCTGTGGCAGCCCCAGAAATCTGTACTGACATGAACACAGCCAGGGTTTAGAAATTCTGATATGGGGCCCCAATACCTGTTGGCACCACAGAGCCAGCCTTGAGATATGTAGTTTTTGATGATCAGCTGGCAGTATAGCCTAGCAGTTAAAGCAACCCTAAAGTTGGATTATTTTTACTAACAGTTTGAAATGTAAAGGTGATAACTCACTAGTTTCAGTGCACATACAAAACAAAAAACAAAAAAAAGTATTATAAATGTAGAAAGTATTGTTATAACACTTTAAAACACACTTAATAAAACAGACAATTTCCTATTTAACCTACAGTCAATGGAGGGCCAAGATCCTCGGTGACATCATTTCCTGTCAGGAGCCTAAAACTTATGGCTGCCCCAAGCCCTTAATTACAGGCTGATTTACATATGAATAACTCTGGACTGCAAAGACTCACAGATAAGCACAATGGTTCACTCAAATTAGCTGTTTATGGTCTTTCAGACATTAAGAAACCCTGTTGATGACATTTCTCCTTTAAGACAGAAGTCCCTGTAATACAGCCTTGCCAAATCCTGCATGGGCTCTTGGGGCAATGGCCAGACTATAATGCTTGGTAAAAGTATGGTCTGTACTCCAGGTGGCAGCCACACAGATATCAGTGGCTGAGACCCCTTGAAAGCAAGCCACCAAGGCAGCCATTCTCCTGGTGGAATAAGCTTTGACATCACCATGCAACTCTTTGCCATACTTGTTGTAACCAACCATTTGGATAAACATTGCTTAGAAACTGAAGTGCCCTCTCTAACCGGGCCAAGGAGACAAACAACTGCATTGACTTTCTGGACTCCTTATTCATAAGCAGGTAATACTTCAAAGTTCTCCGCACATCTGACGTATGGAGCAATGCTTCCCCTGGATTGGCATGCTCAGGAAAATAAACAGGAAGGTGGATAGGCTGACTGAGTGTGAACTGTGAAACCATTTTAGGCAGAAACTTAGGATTCGTGCACAAAGACACCCTGTCTTTGTGAAAAATTAAATAAGGTTCCTCGCACCAGAGGGATTGAAGCTCTGAAATTCTTTGAGCAGAAGTAATTGCAACCAAAAACAGCGTTTTCCAAGAGAGAAAGCGCAAATCGTAAGATGTGTTTGGCTCAAAGGGAGACAGGGTCAATTTCTCCATAATAAAATTCAAGTACCAAGCTGGGACAGGGGAATAGATTGGAGGCTTCAGATGCAGGATGCCCCTAAGAAAGGTATGGGAGACATCCAGCAGAGCAATCGTGTGGTCACCCATGAGCTCATGGAATGTAGAAATAGCTGAAGGGTGAACCTTGAGGGAAGAATACTGGAGACCTGAGTCTGACAGCAAAATCAGGTAGTCCAGTATATGAATCACTGAACAGGTGAAAGGGTCTAAGCTATGTTTGGCAGCCCAGATGGCAAACCACTTCCACATCATGGCATATGTGGCTTGAGTGGAAGGCTCCCAGATGGCCACTAGGATATCTTCCACCCTGTTAGATACCCCAAACCCGGCGATGGCTATGTTCTCAGGAGCCAGGCATGCAGATGGAGGGACCTGAGGTGGAGATGGACCAAGGTCCACTGATCCTGGGTCAGCAGATTCCTGCAAAGAGGAAGAGGGACAGGAGGTTCTTCCGCCATCTGCTGAAGGAGAGGGAACCAAATCTGGTGAGGCCAGAATGGAGCCACCAGAATCATGCTGGCCCCCTCCATCTGCAACTTGATTAGCACCCCATGAATTAGAGGAAAACAGAGGGAATGCACAAAGAAACCTCCCGCTCCAAGAGAGGGACAACATGTCTCGCAAGAAAACTCCAGGCCCTGGATCTAGCGAGCAGAAATTCGGCAGTTTTGCGTTGAATGGGGACGCAGAAGGGTCCAACTCTGGGTGACCCCACCTGTTGAACAAGTCTTCTGCAACGGATGAGAGAAGTTCCCATTCGTGCATTCTGGACTGAGTCCTGATGAAACCGTCTGTCAGGGTGTTTAAAATGCCTGGCACGTGGACCGCAGAGAGTGTCAGGCTGTGATCTAATGCCCAGTACCACACTCTCACAGCCTCCCTGTAAAGGAGGTATGAACGTGTCCCCCCCTGCTTGTTGATGTAGTATGCTACTCTTAGGTTGTCTGACTGCACCAGCAGCTGACCTGATGCAAGGTGTTCCTGAAAGGCCTGCTTGGCGTAGGGCACCACCCTCATCTCCAGGACATTGATATCACAGAATCACAGAAAAGTGATGGCAGAAAAGGATCCTCTTGACCCATCAAGTCTGTCCCTTCTCCTCCTCCCTACTTGCCCTCCTTGCCCAGAGATCCCCACTCAGCCCCCTGGATAACCCATCATGTCTGTCCCATGCCCTCTTGAATCCCTTCACCATTTCAGCCCCCACCGCCTCCTCCAGCAGACTGTTCCAGGGCTCCACCACCCTCTCAATGAAGTAACGCCCCCTCACATTACCCCTAAACCTTCCCCCTCCACTCTCAGTCCATGACCCCTAGTTTTAGCACCTACCCTTCCTGTGAATAAGCTCTCCCCCACTTTATTAATCCCCTTCACGTACTTGAACGTTTCTATCATGTCCCCCCTTTCCCTTCTGGTCTCCAGCAGGTACAAATCCAACACCCTCAACCTCTCTTCATAGGGCTTCCCATTCAACCCATGCATTATCTTTGTGGCCCTTTTCTTAACTCTTTCAATCCCATCTATGTCCTTTCGTAGGTGAGGTGTGCAGAACTGAACCCCGTACTCCAGGTGACACCTTACCTTCGATTTGTAAAGGGGCATTCCCACCTCCCTCCTTCTGCTTGTTGCACCTCTCCCTATGCACGCCAGCATTCCATTTGCTTTGTCCACCACCTTGCTGCATTGGACCCCTACCTTAAGGTCATCTGAAATTATGATCCCCAAATCCCTCTCCTGCTCAGTTGCTTTCATCCCCCCCCCCCGTGTGTAATCTGCTTGTGGGTTCTTCCTCCCCATGTGCATCACTGTGCATTTTTTGGCACTGAATTTCAGCGGCCATGTTTCCGACCACCCTTCCAGCACCCTTAGATCTTCCCTCATAGCCTCCACTCCCTCTGGGGTGTCCACTGTATTGCAGATCTTCGTATCATCTGCAAAAAGGCAGACCTTCCCCTGCAGCTCCTCTGCTATGTCACTGATATAGATGTTAAA
Organism: Neoceratodus forsteri; assembly: GCA_016271365.2. Lineage (NCBI taxonomy): Eukaryota > Metazoa > Chordata > Ceratodontiformes > Ceratodontidae > Neoceratodus > Neoceratodus forsteri. Next base: position 7,132,981 of record JADMNL010000040.1, read on the forward strand.
CAGGATCGGCCCCCAGCACCAACCCCTGGGGGACCCCACCCGTCAATCTTAACTCCCTGGAAAGTACCCCCTTTACCACCACCCTCTGGCTTCTACCTGTCAGCCAGTTCTCCACACACCTTATTTTCTGACCCACCACAAACTCTCCAGCGTATTACCAGCCTTCTGCGGGGAACAGTGTCGAAGGTCTTCCCGAAGTCCAGATAGGCCACGTCCACTTCCCCTTCCTGATCAACCACCCTCGTCACCCAATCAAAGAACTCGATGAGGTTCATCTGACATGAACTTCCTTGTGTGAAGCCATGCTAACAGATGTCCTGCAGCCCATTCTCCAAGTAGCTGACCACCCTTTCCTTTAATATTGCCTCCATCACCTCACCCACCACCAAGGTGAGGCTGACGGAGCGATAATTGCCCACTTCCTCCCTGTTGCCACTTTAGTGAAGTGGCACCACGTCTGCCCTCTTCCAGTCCTTTGGCACCCACCCTGTATCTAGGGATAAGTTAAACAACCTCACTAGTGGTGCCGCCAGCTCCTCCTTTAGTTCCCAGAGTACCCTAGGATGCAGGGCATCTGGACCAATAGCCTTGTCTACCCGCAATCTACCTAATTCCTCTCTGACCCTGTCCTCACTGATCAGGCTGGGATCCACCCTTATGTAATCCCTTCCCCTCTCCTTTAACACTGGTCCCCTTCCTTCCCGTTCCACCGTGAAGATCGAGCAGAAGTACCTATTTACTACCTCTGCCTTCTTGAAGTCCCCTTCCACTTGTACTCCCCCACTCCCTTCACCCTTGCTATCCCCTGCCTTCCTTTCCTCTTATCTCCTATATACCAAAAACAATTTTTATCACCCCTTTTGGCCTGCTTAGCAATTCTCTCCTCCATTTCTGCTATCGCCTTCCTAGTCCTCTGCCCCGCCACCCTCAGCTTCTCCCTGTAGGTTTTCCTGCCCTCCTCCATGTCCTCTTATATTCTCTGAATGCCCTTTTTCTTTCCTCTACTACCCTCCTCACTTCCCTGGTGAACCAAAGTGACCTCCTTCTTCTTTTGCTCTTCCTCACCTTTACTTATGCAGATTTCCACGGCTTTTATTAACTCCACCCCCTTAATTGAATTCCATAGTTCCTCCATTTCTATTTTCTCCTTCCCCTCCATTTTGTTCCTGAATATCTCCCTCATTTTGGGAAAATCTGTCCGCCTGAAGCCTAGTACCTCTGTGATGAAACATAGAAATATAGAAGTTGACAGCAGATAAGAACCACAAGGCCCATCCACTCTGCCCATTTCTTTTTCTACCTTATGAGTGTACCATCGGCCTTTGCTCTGTTAATGGCCTATCTATTCATACTCATCCGTATTGCTCCCTTATGCCTATCCCATCCCTGTCTGAAGCCCTGCACTGTATTCATAGCCACCACTTCCTGAGGTAGGCCATTCCATACATCCACCACCCTTTCTGTGAAAAAAAACTTCCTCACATTACCCCTTAATCGGCTTTCCTCTAATCTCATGCTGTATCCTCTTGTCCTGCTATTTTTCTTATATTGAAACATGTTAGACTCTTTCACCTTGTTAATGCCCTTAAGGTGTTTGAATGTTTCGATCATAACACCTCTCTCCCTCCTTTGCTCTAGGGTATACATATTGAGCTCCGTTAATCTGTCCTCATATGTTTTCTGATGCAGTCCCTGCACCATTTTGGTTGCCCTTCTCTGGACTGCCTCAATTTGATTAATGTCCTTGTGAAGGTGTGGCCTCCAGTACTGCACACAGTACTCTAGATGGGGCCTAACCAGTGAATTGTAAAGAGGAACTATTACCTCCCTCTTCCGACTTGTGATACCCCTACTAATACACCCCAACATCCCCCTAGCCTTACCTGCTGTTTCAGTGGTCTGCTTGGATGATTTCAGGTCATCGGTGATGATGATGATGCCCAGGTCTCTTTCTTCCCTTTCTACCCAAGGTACAATAGTATAGTACATAAGGTCACACAAATTATGAAATCAAGTACAGTCCGGAATAATTTATGAGATGTTATAGATGAAATGCGGTTGTAGGGCAAAAATCAATTAAATGGAGTAGTAGTAGTAGCAGTAGCTTTATTTATAAGGCGTAATTCCCCGAAGGCTCAGGGTGCTGTACAGAGTGACAGACAAAATAGATAAAAACAATCATAAACAACTTAAATAATACACATATATATATATACACACACACACAGCAGCAAAAGGGATAAAATAATGCATTTTTTTCTCCCCAAAGGCCTGGTTAAACAGGAAGGTTTTCAAGTCCCTCTTAAAGGCCTCCACCGAGGGGGCCTCCCTCAGTCCCCTGGGTAGTGCATTCTATAACACAGGGCCAGTCACCTTAAAGATACAGTTTCCGGAGGACTTAAGATAGGCCCTCAGGACCGAAAGGAGCCCTTGGAAGAGGAGGAGCAGAGGGGGTGCAGGGATAGGACAGGATGCAGGAGCTCCAACAGGTAGTCAGCACCCAAACCATAGGGCTTTGTCATTTAGAAGACCAAACTTGAAGGCAACTCTCCACTTCACAGATAGCCAGTGCAGATCACGCAGTACCGGGGTTACATTGCTGGACCTCGAAAGGCCAGTGAGCAACCTGGCAGCTACATTCTGCACCAGCTGCAAGCATCGTAGGGTGCCTCCACCAACCCCAAGGTGGAATGTGTGACAGCAATAGAGCTTAGACGTCACGAATGCATCCACTAGAGTCAGCAGGTCTTCAGGAGGGATAAGGGACTTAATCTGAATGATATTCCTCAGATGGTAAAAGCCACTCTTAACCACAGCCAACACCTGAGCCTCCAGTGTCAGCCGTTCGTCAAAAATGGTCCCCAAATATAGGAGATACAGTTGGGCAGAAACAGTAGAATGTACGAAGAGGGCAAAAATGCAATGGCAAATAACTACAAGTTATGAATGTCAGGGGCACAGAGAAGTAGAAAGTCAGATATGGGTAAAAAGTAGGTTATGGCAAGAACAGGAGGGGGAGAGAAAGTTACGGAGAGGTATTAAAAGCTACATAAGAAGGAAAGAGATGGAGGGAAGTTGGAAAATTTTTACAAATTGATTACTGAATCATTAGATAAGAAAAAGAAAATCACAGACAGTATTCTTGAACTTGATAAAGGTCTTTGGGTTGGTGAATCACCACTTTCTCTTGAATAGACTATTAAATACGAGAATTCATCTTAACTCCTTGCAGCAGTTCAAGTCTTATTTATTGGGGAGAGGCAACAGGTAAAGGTGAAGTATAAAGTGGTCGATACTAGAGATCTTACGGGGAAGGGGTCATCAGGGCTCAATCCTGTGTCTCCTTCTATTTACGACCTTTATAAATGATCTGCACAAAGCTATGTCCCACTCAAGGATCAGGAGGTACACAAACAATAGGGTCCTTGTGGCCACTGGGGATACCAGGGAAGAACTGGAGATGAAGGAGATGAAGCTTCAGGATGACTTTAAGGCTATTCAGGGGTGGTTTCACAAGGTCAAGGCTTGTTTAATAAGTGTTAAGCAATGTATGAAGTTTTGTGCAAGGACTATAAAGACTGATGGGAAGTTGGAAGATCTGGTAATAAAGGATTTAAAGGGGTTACCAGTGGGCAATGTTCAAGGATATCAATATTTGGGAGTGGTTCTTGACCAGGGTTTGAGCTTCTCTAAACATATCTCAAAATCTCAGTCAAAAATAAAGAAAGACACTGCTTCAAGGAGAATTCCCAACTATCTGAAAAAAAGAGCTTAGATTAAAAATAATTCGAACATTAATATTACCAATTATAATATAATAAATAATAATAATAATAAAACTGTATTTATTAAGCACCTTTCAGGTACCAAAGCGCTGTACAATCTTAACAATATAATCCCAAAGAAATACAGTTAAAATAAACCATTAAAATCATAATATCAATTCATAAAATGCTTGTCTCCACAGGTAGGTCTTAAGTTCCTGCTTAAAGTTCCCCACAGTTGTACATTTCCGAAGCTGATGGGGCAGAGAATTCCAGAGGGTTGGGGCCATAAACATAAAAGCGCAGGCCCCAGAAGATTTCAAGGTAACCGTCGGAACCTCCAGCAACCCCTTGCCAGCCGAACGGAGCTGTCGCACAGGGTTGTAAGGAATCAGAAGCTCTTTCAAGTATTCGGGACCAAGTCCGTGTAGGGCTTTGTAGGTCAACAGACCTACCATAAAGGTGATCCGCCACTGAATCGGCAGCCAGTGCAGATCACACAACATAGGGGTAATATGTGACCTTCTAGACGCCCCTGTCAACAATTGAGCTGCAGCGTCTGCACTAGCTGCAAGCGGAGGATATCAACCCCAGGAAGCCCTAAGTAAAGGGAGTTGCAGTAGTCAAGGCAGGAGGTCATGAAGGCATGGACCAACACAGGCAAATCGCTAGACGGAACAAGGTGTTTCACCCAGGCAATGTTCCTAAGATGGTAAAAGGCTGACTTGACGACTGCTGACACCTGATAACAAAGGGTCAGCCCGTCAAGTACCACTCCCAGATTATGCACCCGTTCTGAGGTAAGGATCTGATTGCCCCCCAGAAATAAACCAGAGGGCTGATCAGTCCTGAACCCCTCTATCCTGTGGCCCAGATCCACAACCATGACCTCAGTCTTTCCTGCATTCAACTTTAACCAGCTTGAATTCATCCAATCATGGATTTCAGCAAGGCAGTTGTTAAATACTGAGAGAGCACTAACCTGGTTGGGAGCAAAAGACACGTACAGCTGGGTGTCATCAGCATAGCAGTGAAACCTCAGCCTATACTGTCTTACAATGTCTCCGAAGGGTAGCATATACACTGCAAACAACATGGGAGAAAGTACCGAGCCCTGAGGAACCCCACAAGGCAGAGAGAAAGGGTCGGAAGAAAAAATCCCGACACAACTCTCTGCGTTCTACCAGATAGGAATGATGTAAACCATCTGAGCACTGTACTTGACAAGCCACAGATGGACCTCAGGCGCTCTAGCAAAACCCTATGGGCCAGATATTCAAAAGGGTTGCACATGGCGCAACAGTGTTGCGCCATGCACAACCCACTGATGCGCCCCAGTGCGATATTTAAAAGGGAAAAGTGCGCCTGCACAAATCCCGATGCACTGGAGCGCATCAGTAATGTATGCAGGCACAGGTGGGGGGGCGTGCCCATGCATAAACTGCACAGCCCGATATTCAGCCGGGCCATGCAGAGTTCTGCAGGTGCAACCCCTACCTGCGCCTGCACAACTTTACATCAAAAAGGATCAAGTCGAGGGCCACCCACAGGTGAGCTGCCACATTGCAGGGCGCAACACAGCAGCTGCCACCTGTGAGTGGCCCTCCACTTGTTCCCGCCGCACCTGGCGGCCCCATGCCCGATGGCGGGCTGAATCTCCCCAAGTAGCCCGATCGCGGGCATGAATGCACCCACCCCCAGTAGCCTGATCGCGGGCATGAATACACCCCCACCCCGGTAGCCCGATCGTGGGCATGAATGCACCTCACCTCGAAATAGCCCGGACCGGGCACGCACGTCCCCCACCCCTAGGTAGCCCGACTCGTAACGCACGCAGCCCCACCTCATAGCCCGATCTGGCATGAATGGCTTCAGTAGTCTTTATCGCAGGAATGGATCATTTCTAGTAGCTCGACGCGTGGCAGAGCCCAATGTTCATCCCCTGTGTCTAGTGGTTCAGCCTGATCGCGGGTGCATCCATGCGCATCAACATTCGGTGATCTGTTTCACTTACCTCCTCGAGCTCACCCAGTGCTTTCCGCCGCCGGGCGGGCAGGCCGCACCGCCACCTCCGCCCCCGCCTCGACAAAGCCGGGTAGGCTGCACCTCCCTGGCTCAGAGCATTGTGCAATGGGCTTGGCAGCTCATACCGCAGTGTAGTCAGATATGTGAATGAATAATTCATTCACATATCTGACTGCCTTAGCGAGAGCTGCACGCCCATTGGCTCATGCTCTGAAACCATGGGCGCAGCCCACCGAGCTGTCAGTCGGCGAAGGCGGGCGGCAGGCGGGTGGGGTGCTGCTGTTATTGACGGGGAGCGGGTGGTGGGGCTCCATGGGGGTGGGGTAGAGGGCCACTAGATCACCAGGGATGACATACTTGGGGTACAGATGCCGCCAGCGATCGGGCTACTCTAGGCCCACTGGACCACCAGGGATATTGGACATTGGGGGAGGTCTGATGTCCACGATTGGGCTACTCGGGGTGGGGGTGCATTCATTCCCGCGATCGGCTACTGGGGGTTGGAGACCATTATGCCTCGGATCGGCTATTGGGGGACATTATATTATGCCCGGATTGGGCTGCTGAGGGGTGGGGGAAACATCATATTATGCCTTGATTGGGCTCTGAGGGGACTATTATGCCTGATCCGGGCTGCAGGGGCGTCGGTCCCGATGGCTGCTGCCTGGCAGGCGCCAGGTGCAGTCATTTGGGGATCGGCGCACCTGCATGCTAATGGCATGCAAATGGGGCCGTAATTAGATACAAATGCCCCCGTGCGCCTTGCAGAAATTATGGCCCTATTTGCATGTCACCTTTCGAATATCACAGGTGCTGCGCATAGCGCAATGGAACTTGCGCCACCGCATCTGAATACTCCACTCTGACCACTTGCGGTGGCGCAGTTCCACTGCGCCATGCACACTGGGTGTGGCCAGGGGGCGATATTAAAAGAAGTTGCTCAATAGTGAAACTCCGTTGAATATCGCCCTGGCCACACCCCTGCGTAACTCTTTTGAGCAGCGCAAGGGCTTGCACCACAGAATGGCGCAGTTTGAATATCTGGGCCTATGTCTACAGTGTCAAAGGCTGAAGAGAGATCAAGGAGTATCAGAATGGAACAGTTTCTCTGCTCTCTCACCATCAGGAGATCATTGAGCACCCGAACCAGAGTAGTCTCAGTACTGTGCCTCTTACGAAAACCCGACTGGAAAGGTTCGCTGATATTATGGATGCTCAAATGGTTCTCCAGCTGGGTTGCCACTACTTTCTCCATAACCTTTCCTATAAAGGAGGCAGTATAGCGCAGTGGTTTAAGGCTCTGAGCTGCAAATCTGGTGACATCCAGCAGACCAGACCTGAGTTTGAATCCCACAGCTTCCACTTGCATACTATGTGACCCTGAGCAAGTCACTTAACTTCCCTGTGCTCCCAGGTCACTCCTGTAAAAAAGCTTTCAGCTTAATGTGCTACTCCTGGTTAAACAACTAAAATAAAAATAAATAAATAAATAAAGGGAAGGTTCAAGATCGGCCTGTAGTTAGCAAAAATATCTAGGTCCAATGAAGCTTTCTTCAGAAGGGGTGTTACCACCACATCCTTCAGGGAGCTTGGAAACTCACCCAATTCCAAGGAGCACCAGATAATTTGAGCTAAAAATGGGCCACTGATCTCATAACAACCCAAAATCAGGGAAGTTGGGCCCGGATCTAAACTACAGCACATAGGGCGCATCCCCTGGACAATCCGCATAATATCCTCGAACTCCGGCAGGTCAAAGGTACTCCAGGAAGAACGAGGTATCGTGACCGAATGCCGACTAACAGCGTCCCCCATAGAGTGGGTCAAGTGGATCTTTGATCTGATGTCGGCCACCTTATTCGCAAAGAACTGAGCAATCTTATGACACTCTTTTTGTGAAAAAGCTCGACGGAGCTGCAGGCAAGCTGGCAATTACCAATTATCAAATGTCATTTTGTTTACATGAATGCCAGGAGAACTGACCTAATTAACTAAGCTACAAAAAGTCTATAATAATCTGACCTGTTTTATACTGAAAAGTAAATTTGAACCCATCTCTGTGATTTGTACGAACAACTAAAATGAGTCCCTTTAGGGGTGAGGGAGGAGAGAAAATAGATCATAATGATCTAAAAAGTTTTAAATTCAGATAGTAAGCATCCTTTGTACCAGAACCTCCACTCCAAACAAAATACAGTGCAATATTATGATACGATAACAACAAAGGCCAGAGGACAGAAGGTGCCAAGAACATTGACTAAATTTGGGGAGAGGACCCTGCGTTATAAAGGAGCTGTGGCATGGAATAACTTAGGCATGGAAACCAGAACTAAACCAGTACTAACCCTGTTTCAGAAAGCTATGCTAATCTGCTTAAACACTGACTATATCCCTCCAGTACTGTAAGCATGTTATATACCCTGTACATTCTATCCAGCAACCTATAACGTACAACAGACACATATGTTTTCCTCCTGCTGTTACACTAGAGATACTGTTTCATTCCCACATCTGGCACTTGGGTTAATATCCCAGTACTGACACTGTAGTGCAGCATGAGAGGGGTGCTGCACTTCTGAGGTGACATCTTTCGGACGAGATGTTAAACCGAGGTCCCATCTGCCTGGATTGGTGGTAGTTCAGGTGGATGTTAAAGATCCCATGGCATTTATCAAAAAGAGTAGGGGAATTTTTTATTGAAATAACATCAAAAGTACATAGTAATCAAAAGTGTTACATCACACCAAAAAAAAAAAACACAATTTTATGAAAAAGAAATAAAAAATTTATAACTTTTTATACCTTATTTAACGTCTTATTTTACCTTGTTTGTTTTAAAGGTTATTTCATATGTTCCTTTAAATAACATAACTATTGTTTTTTAAACTATATTTTAATTTCGTACTTCCTTCATTTGTGTTTTATAAAGATATAAAAACCTTTCCACCACCAAAAATACTTTTTTAGTAGAATGAAACCCCATATCCATATTATACTGCTTTGTCATTGCCTGTGAAACCAAAATTCGTACAGTATCGTAGGGCATCATCCTTTGATAAAGAACCCATTGACATCTACTTTGCCACAAATAATACTTTAAACAACATAAGAATACTACTAATGTTTCAGAGTAATTATTAGCACCTAAATGGTCATAATGACCTAAAACTAGAAAATCATACGTCATATTTGTTAACCATTGCATATTCCATGCAGATGCTAGATAAGTCCATAGAGGTTTAGAAAATGAACAATCAAATAAAAAGTGCTCTGTTGTTTCCTCTTTATCAATACAGTCCATATAAGGACAGTTCCATTCATTTAGTGCCTTATGTTTGGCACTCCCTCGAACATTTATTCTTCCATAAACTGAAAGCCATAGGTGTTCCCACATTAAAGAAGCGATTCTAGGATTACTTAGCCGAGCTAAAACCCGATAATTATTCTGAGGAAGACAGTTCCTAAAGATGGGTTCTGTTGGAAAAACCGAAGACATAACTAAGTCATATAATTGTTGTCCAGAACTCTGAATAATGCTTTGCTTAGAAATCCCCCATTTATATAATTTAGTCACTACTGGGCGAAAAAATTCAGGTACATGTAGGTGGATTGATAACCGGGGGAGCAGTTCCCCACATGGACAGATATCGTGATATCTTCTGAGTCCACTGCTTTTGGGAGGCAGGAGATATAATCAACCCATTTTTTACAGTTTGGGAAATGAATAAAGTGTGGAAAAATACTATTGGGTCCACCATACCGAGACTCCCTTTCCCTCTGGGTAAGCAGGTAAAACACCATTTTATGGGGTTAAGCCTGCTTCCTCAGAGCATTTGGAAAAACAGACTATATAATTTAACCTCTAAATGACCAGGAGGGGGGAAAATCATAGCTACATAAAGCAAAACAGGAATTAAAAATTGTTTTATTACATTCACCCTCTTAATTTTGGACATTTTCCAGTGTTTCCAGCGACCCACTTTAATTTCTATTTTCTGTAGCCCTAAATCCCAGTTTAGAAAAGGTAAATTTTGGGGGCCAAAAATAATTCCAAGGATCTTTAAGGGTTCAGCAGAAAAGGGAATACCTTCGAAAATATTGGGGGAGGGAGCACCTGCTCCTAAAAATAAGCCCCTACTTTTCCCAATGTTAAGTTTTGAGTTTGACATGCTAGAATAATACTGAATTTCTTGTAATATAGGGGCTAAACATGTTAAATTTAAGAAAAATCAACCGAGATCATCTGCATATGCTTGCACCCGTAATTCTCTCCCTGAACCTGGTTCTTCAATACCTGACCAAAAGGGGGACACTGCTAAATTTCTCAAAAGAGGATCTAGGGCAAAAACATAAAGTAGTGGACTGAGAGGGCACCCTTGGCGAACACCAGTAGGTACCAAAAAGCCCTTAGTCATTTGTCCCTGAATTACTGGGTGCACCATAGTAGATGAATATAATAATCTAATTTGTGTTATCAAGGGATCTGGGATCCTAAAGGCTTTAAGAACTGCAAACAAAAAGGGGGGGTATACTCGATCGAATGCTTTTTCCTGGTCCATAGAAACCAGGAAAGCTGACCTACCATTTAATGATAAAAATTCAATCGAGTCCCTTAAAATCATTAGGGCTTGCTGAATTTTCCTAGAGGGTATCCCACAAAACTGGTAAGGGGAAATGACCAATGAAGCATAAGACTTTAATCGATTATTTAAAATCTGTGCTAAAATTTTATAATCGGAATTAAGAACTGTAATTGGTCTCTAGTTTTGGAGAGAGGACTTATTCCCATTTTTAAACAAAAATATCAAAAGACCTGTCAAGAAGGTGGGATGTATTTTATTTACCTTAAAGAAATAGTTAAAAACTTCAACTAAACATTGAAAAAGCTCGGTGCTAAAAGATTTGTAAAATTCAAATGGCAAACCGTCCACACCTGGAGAGATGCCATTTTTTTGAGTTTTTATTATTTGCTTGATTTCAACAGAATTAAAACTGCCTTGAATAGCAGGTATTTCAACTAACATATTACCAATATCTGTGGACTCCAAGTATGTTTGAATGGCTCCTTCTGAGGGGGGATTTAGGGGACTATGAGGTTTAACAAAGGAGACTATAGTCTCATGAATATCTCCCTCAGAATGAACTGTTTGCCCTTTAGAATTTACCAAAAATCCATTTCAATAGTTTGAGATTTTTACAGGCTAAAAAAGGGTCCCCTAATGGGGAATTTTGGGTACCAAGTTGTAACATGGCCTGTACTGAATTAGCCCTATCATACTGGTAGAGCAACATTTCCTTTTTTAAATTATAAATTTGGGAAGAATAATCAAGTTTGGAAGTGTTTGCCAAGGTATATAGTTTAAACAGTTATTGTCTTAAGGACAGATATTTAAGAAATGTATTATTTACTGACTTTTTGCAATACTTCTGAAACCAAGATTTAAAATCTGCCTTAGTGTCCATCCACCATTCTGATATATCTGAATAAAGAAACCTAACAGAACACCTGGCTGCTATTAACCCACGGATCCCTGACAGAACCTGGGGGTCATTAAGTATGGAAGAATTAAGTTTCCAACGATTAGTTTGAGTTTGTTTCTTCTGATGACAATTTGCTTCAATAACCAATATTAAGTGATCAGAAAATTCAGAGGGTTGAATATGGAAAGAAAAATGCGGCAAATTCCTTGATACAAACATGTGATCTACAGTAGAATAGTACTGCTGCCTCATATAAGTAAAACTAGGCCCAGTTTTTTGAAATATATTATAGTTTATCAATTCTGCAAGGTTTATAACTTGAAACAAAGCATTAGTGTCACAATAAACTTTTTTTGCAGCAGATCCCCCTCCTTTCCCGTAAGGGCAATTGAAATCTCCTCTAGAAACAATAATGGATGGAGTCACCAGATATGGTTGTATTGCATGTAGAAGAGCAACCCTTTCTGACTTTAACTGGGGCCCATAGATATTAGTAATAGATATTAGTAATAGATATTAATAAAGCGGAAATGCATATTTTGCCATAGTCCATCCAAAACTAAACACCTTCCTGGGTTCAGATCAATTAATTTGGAGAGGGAAAATGTATATCCTTTAAATAAAATGCCCACCCCATCCGCAGTATCCAACCCAAAGGACCAATATGAGGGGGCTCCAAGCCCATTCCCCCTGGAAAGATCTTATCTGATCCTCAGAAAACATCCAAGTTTCCTGTATATAACAAATATCAAAATCTGAAGCTTGAATGAAATCCAGAACTGCCTGTCGTTTGACAGGATTTAATAAACTATGAATATTTACTGACCCCCTCCTTTAATGGGATTGCAGCTTAGGCAGTTTTTTCCGTCTTTTCTTTTTTTTTCTCTTTATAACCTATCAGTTCAGGAGTGGAAGGGGTATGGGGAGCAGACAAAGATAAATCAGCTGATTCTGTTTGATCCATATCAGAGGTTCCATCTTCAGAAGCCAGAACCTCAAAGGGGTTAATAGATTCTATTGACTCATGAGGAGAAACAGATCTATTTTTAGAAATCCTAGAGGATCGCCTAGGAAGGGGGACGGGAGTCTCTGCAGAGTCTTCCCCTATGATAGGATCCTGATAATAAACTGGAACCAAAGAAGCATCAGTAGTGGGATCTGCGAGTGGCAAGGAGGGGAGAGAAGGAGCAATTTTTACAAGGGGGAGAACTGGGAGGGGGGATCGGTTGAGTAGGACAGGGAGAGATGGGGAGGAAAGGGGTGCAGGATCTGAACGGGGTATCAGATCTTGTGCATGCTGGATTAAAAGATCAGGACTCCTACATGAGGCTTTGTTTTTGGCTGCCCATGGGCATTCGCCAAAAACATGTCCAATCTCTTCGCATAAGTCGCATTTGGTGTGGGAGGCACATTGAAGGGCAATGTGCCCCACCTCCCCACAATTGTCGCATCGTGGTTTATCACAGGAGCTAGAAATGTGGGTTCTAGAGCCACACTTGTAGCATGCTCGAGGGTGACCAGAGTAAAAACATACACCTCGATCCCTACCCAACATGAAAGAATTAGGAACATGGGAAATCCCAGAATCTGACTGTCACAGTTTAACTTTATATTTCCAACTGCCAGTCCAAAATTGCTCTGAATATAAAATAGCCTCTGGGTCACTTAAAACATCACATTTCTGGGAGAGCCAATAGGTTATGTCATCCACGTGGACCCCCTCGTTCTGAAACAGGACTGTAACATATTTAATTAGGGGTTTGGTTAGGGGAATAACCAAAATGGGGGTCCACCTGGGTGAAAATTTAACCTGATTGTATCTCTCCCAAAAGAGATCTAAAGCATAATGTGCATGAAAACTGATGCCATAATTATCTTCCCCTCTGATATTAATAATGGCAAAAATCACTCGTGGGGAAAAATGTAGGGAGTCTTTTAATAGATTTTTTCCCACATAGTGTCTATAGGTCGATGCTCAAGGCCCCCTTTGTAGCGGATCCGTACTGCATTCCTTCGAGGGGCAGCTTCTTTTTTTATTTTGGAAAATAACTCAGACAGAAGAGCTTTCTGAGCTTGGGGGGGAGGGTCATGAGGACCACCCTTTAAATTCTCGGTGTTGTCTTTTTGTACTTCAGTTTTGGCCAGTTCACTTGTAGAACAAACATCTCCAGGATCATTTCTCTGGGTAAAAGTCTGAGGATCAGGGACCTTCCCTGGACCAGGGTACTTTATATCTAGAGGGGCTTCTAGAAAAATCTGAGACTCTGGTAAAGGATTAGAAAGGCCTCCAGGATGCCAGGCAGGAGAAGACTGAGAGAAATTGAATTTAGGGTCCCAACCAGGGTCAGGAAGACATATACCATTAGCAGAAAATTTCCAACCTGCCCCACTACGGGCTTTTTTGGGGGACCATGAGTCAGCTGTAGGTTCCAAACCTTCTTCCAGAGAAAGAACAGGCTGTATTTTGTCTCCTGCTGGATTTTTAGGCACATTCTCAGCTGTTACAATTTTTTTTAGGGGCTGACATGGAAGGTAAGACAAGTGTCTTTTTGCCAGAGTTACAGCAGTCCTCCATTCTTTTTTATTGTATTTGTAACTTGTTCATTATCTTTATTATTAAAAGAAAAAACTGAAGCCCCTTCTTGCATATTCGGTGCCTGCTGATAATTTATCTTTACCGGGTTAGTACATGAAGATCCTGATTCATAAGTCCCGGTTGTCAAGGGCTTAAAAACAAACCCTTTGTCCCTAGAAAGGGGTACCCTTATGAGAGAAACATTGAAAATAGGGTCATTCTCTGTTTGTCCAGACAAACGCCGAGGAGATTTCACCTCGGAAACAGTTTTAGATAAGTTTACAGGAATCTCTTTTTCGGCTGTAGGCACCCGTCTAAAGAAGCGGTCAGATTGCCAGCTGATTCAAGGATTAATTTACTTGACTGAGGAGAAGTATTAGAGACTGACACACCCAGCCCTGCCTGGGCCAAAGTCTTTGATGCTGCTGCGTCATAGACACTGTCATCGGCTCCTGTCAAAGGAGAGGCGGGTTGCATTCCGGTTTGTAGTTTCGTAATCTGATCCCTCAGCTCACGCTCCAGCTCTGAGTGCCGTTTTCTTTCTTTTTCAAGCAACTGTTGACAGATTAACTCCGCGGATGCTGAAATCGGGATATACTCTTCTCCTTTTAACTTAGTTGTATTGTCTATATGGCTTAAATCCTCTGTGGACAAAAAAAACTCCGGAGTTGCAGCTCCAGCTTCTGAAAGGATCAAATCTTGTGCTTCATCACGCTGAGCCTCTAAATGCACACAGGTAGGAGAGGAGGCTTGGTCCCCCACCCTAGACACATCCATCTCCTCCGCAGGTATGCTGGAAGTGGCCATAGTCTCAAGCAAAGGGTCCCCCTACAGACGAGTAGGGGAATTTCCCCGGTGTCCTGGCCAAATTTCCCTCATTCACTAGAAATACCACCAACAGCTTAATCTGGTTCAAGGTCAGTTGGCATTCATCTGTATCCCCCTCCCCCGGGTCGTGCCTGAAAATAGGCAGAATTTGTCTAGTGCACTTACCTGGTCAACAAAAACTAAATAAAAAATAAATAAAAAAAATTTGAACTTAACTACTCATGTTGTTAACATGTATTTGTCTTAACTGTTGCTTTAAGAAAATTCAATAACATTTTTCATGCTATTTTAAAAAAAAGAAAATTATATTGAGTGAACCGAAGTCTGAATGTAACTGTTTGGCCCAAATGTTTATTTTCTGTATAAAAATAAATTTTGTTACAAACATGAAAGAAGGGCAAGAAAGAACAAACAGACTAGAATGCTTGCTGGGCAGTAAAGTACAGTTACGTAAGAACTTACCGTAACAGTAGATCTTCGAGAACAGATCTTGCAGCAGGTTACACCATTAGGACTGAAGCCGTCAGGCGTCAGGACCCCATGGAAATTTTCTAGCTAGCAGCCTTCAGCGGGGACCGCCTTCGACGTCGGTCCCGCCCCCGATGTCAGGCATAGTACATAAGGAGGCGGTCCACCCACAATCCTCAGTTCTCCCGCTGGAGACTCCCAGCCGCTGGATGACATTAGAAGAGGAGACCGAGGATCCGCCACCAGATGGCCAAGACTATAGAATCGGAACGTCCCATCCCTTAAGATGGGTGTTTGGCTACGACCTACCTCCAAAAGAAGAGGGATGGTGGGCGGGAAGGTATCTGCTGCAAGAGCTGTTCTCAAAGATCTACTGTTACAGTATGTTCTTACATAACTGTACTATCTTACTTCGAGATACAGCTCTTGCAGCAGGTTACACCATTAGGACTGATTTCCAAGCAGTAGTGGCAATCCTATGCCACAGGGAGGAGGAAAGGTTGAGATATTAATACTATTCGAGCCTAGGACAGGAGTCCCTGAAGGACGGCTAGGCCGAACCCTGCTCTTCGCCTCGAAGCAATGTCCAGACTGTAATGCCTGATAAAGGTACGCACAGAGCTCCAAGTAGCTGCAGCACAAATAGTTGAGGCGGAGACGTCCTTTAACGCCGCAAAAGAAGTGGCCACCCCTCTCATGGAATGATCCTTGACCGCGCCCGGTAAGGGTTTATTGCGTTTGTCATAACAGAAAGTGATGTACTGGATGAGCCACCTCGAGAGAGACTGTTTGGAGACAGGAGCTCCTTTCATTCTGAAAGCAAATGAGACAAAAAGTTGGTCCGCCTTTCAAAATTGTTTGGTTCTGGTCAGATAATATCTAAGGCACCGATGCACATCGAGAGTGTACAAAAGGGCTTCTCCTCGATTAGTGCACCTTGGGAAATATACTGGTAAATCGATATCCTGGTTAAGCGTGAGAGCTGAAACCACCTTAGGCAAAAACTTTGGGTTTGTCCTCAGAGATACCCTGTCCTGGTGAAAAACCAAATAAGGCTCTTTGCACATTAGAGCATGCAATTCCGAGATCCTTCTCGCTGAAGTAACAGCAACTAAAAATAACATTTTCCAAGAGAGAAAACGTAGTTCGCAATCCGCGGCTGGTTCAAAAGGTGGCAGCATAAGCTGCTCCAGGACGAAGGGTAAGTCCCAAGAAGGAATCAGATCCTTGATGGGCGGCCTAAGGTGGAGGACTCCCGTAAAAAGGCACGAGTAGTGTCCAGCTGGGCCACCGTCCGATGGCCTATGGGGGCATGGTAGAGAAATTGCACAAAGGTGCACTTTAATCGAGGAGTAAGCCAATCCGGAATGAAAAAGGAGAGCAGGTAGTCCAGAACCAGCTTTTTGGGACAGTCTAACGGCGAGAAACCGCACGCTTGAGCCCACAAACAGAATCTATGCCATTTCATGGCGTACATTGCGTGGGTTGCCGGTTTTCTGGCGGCAGACAGCACATCTGCCACTTCTTGCGAGACCCCATATCGCATCATGGCTATGTCTCTAGGAGCCAAGCGTGCAGGTTTAATGAACATTAAGTCTGGATGAACCAATGAACCCACCTCCTGAGATAACAGATGGGAGCTGATTGGCAAAGGAACTGGAGGTTCCCGGGATAGCTGATGCAGAAGAGTGAACCAAATTTGTCTGGGCCAGAAAGGCGCGATCAAAATGAGCGTCACTTGCTCCCTGTGAAGTTTTAAGAGTACTCTCTGGATCAACGGGAAAGGAGGGAAGGCATAGAGGAATCTGCCCGCCCAGGAGAGGGACAACGCGTCTCGCCGGAAAACACCAGGCCCTGGATCTAGCGAGCAAAAATTGGGCAGTTTTGCATTGAATGGGGACGCAAAAAGGTCTAACTCTGGAGTGCCCCATCTGTGAAACAGATCCTCTGCCACCTCCTGTAGAAGTTCCCACTCATGGACTCTGGCCTGAGAGCGACTCAAGACTGTCTGCGACGGTGTTGTCCACTCCCAGGACGTGTACTGCAATTAGGTTTACGCCGTGTTGTAATACCCACTCCCACACTCTCATGGCCTCCCTGCAAAGCAGGTAGGAGTGAGTGCCTCCTTGTTTGTTGAGGTAATACTTCACCACGGTATTGTCTGTTTGCAACAGGAGTGTACCCGGTGGAATCTCCGACTGGAAGGCCTGCAGAGCGTAAAGGACTGCCCTCATTTCCAAAATATTGATGTGGAGATGATATTCCTGGGCTGTCCACAGGCCCTGAGACCGAACACTGTCTAGGTGTGCTCCCCACCCGAGCCAGGCATCTGTGGAGAGAGTCACAGTCGGAGACGGCGCTACAAAGGGAACCCCCGCGGAGAGGTTCCCCGGATCTAGCCACCACTGCCAATCCCGAATCACGGCATTCGTGATTCGAATTGGCTGCTGCAGATGGTCTTGCTTTTGGTCCCATTGTACCCTTAGCATCCACTGGGTTACCCGCATGTGGAGCCATGCCATCGGGACTGTTGCAGTGGCCGCAGCCATGTGTCTGAGCAGGCGAAGGACCAATCTGGCTGGGACGGTCTTCTTCACCGACAGGTCCCTGATGAGGGATCTGATGTGTTCCACTCTGTCTGAGGGAAGAAAAGCTTTCCCTCTGACGGTGTCCAGAACTGCTCCTATAAATTGCAGTTTCTGGGACGGCACCAGGAGTGACTTCTTGTAGTTGATGAGGATACCCAGTGATTGAAAAAGGGACTGGGTGCTGTGAATGGCCGTCATCAGTGCCTCCCTGGAGGGTGCCATGAGAAGCCAGTCGTCCAGGTATGGGAACACGTAGTGGCCCTGTCTCCTCAGAGACACCGCTACGACTGCCATGCACTTTGTAAAGATGCGAGGTACTGATGACAGCCTGAAGGGAAGAGCTCAAAGCTGATAATGGCGGCTCTGAAACTCAAAGTGCAGGAACCTCCAGTGCGCTTGAGCAATAGGAATGTGCAGGTAGGCGTCCTGCATGTACAAAGACACCAGAAAGGCGTTCTGCTTCAGCATGGGAATTAGGCCCAGAAGGGTCACCATGCAGAAGCGTTTGTAAGCGACCGATAGGTTGAGGTCGCTGAGGTCCAGTATTGGACAGAGGTCCCCTGTTTTCTTTGGAACCAGGAAGAAGTGAGAATAATACCCTATTCCTCTCTGGTTCTCTGGAACGTGCTCTAAGTCTTCTTTCTCCAGAAGCGCGAGCACTTCCTGCTGTATGAGCAGGGCGTCCTGACCCGAGTAGTGGGAAAGCGTGGGAGGTCTTGTAGGTGGGCTGCCTACAAATTCTATATAGTTGCCTTTTTTGACCAGTTGCAGCACCCACCTGTTGGTGGTGATCAACAGCCACCCTGGCAGGTGGCGTGCGATGCAACCCCCAACCTTCTTTTCCCGTTGATCCTGAGAAGGGGCAGGGGCCAGGAAGGAGTCATGCTGTGGCAGCGTTTGATCTAGCAGGCTGGGCCGACTTTGAAATTCGTTGGCCTCTGCCTGGGAATGACTTGGCATGGGCTTTTCGGGTGAAAGTGCCCTCTGCTGTTGGCCAGAACGTGGCTGTTGCCTTTGTATCCGGCTGCGAAAGCAGCTCTGGTTCCTACGAAAGGAAATGGGCCGAGACCTGTACATGGCTTGTACAGATCTGACTGCCTTCCCTGCGTCCTGAAGCTTGGTGATCACCTTCTCGGAGGCTTCACCAAATAAGACCTCGCCGTTATAAGGGACGTCTAAGATGTTCTTCTGGACGTCCGAGGTAAAACCAGAGACATGAAGCCAAGAGTGTCTCCAGAGACACACGCCTGAGGCTGCAGCTCTGGCTGAAGAGTCCGCAGAATCGTATGCGGCTCTGAGCACCTGGGTTCCCACATCCGAACCCGTGCGGAGGAGGTTCAAGAGCTCCTCCTTTTGGTCGCCATCGGGCATCTTCTTGACCAGGTCCTGTCCCTGCTCCCACAGTGCGTTCTGGAATTGAACCATGTGGGTGAGGTAATTCAGTGACCTGATGGCGCAAGTCGCAGCCGCGTACGTGCGCCTACCCAGGACATCCAATTGCTTGGATTTCGGGTCCAGTGGCTGTGTGCTCAAATGCTGAGGTCTCTGAGACCGGTCATGTGAGGCAGTGATGACCAGGGAGTCAGCCAGAGGATGGTTCACCAGATACTGGTCCTCCCTAGGGGCCTTGTATAGGCAGTCAGCCTTCTTCGGCACTGCCGGAGTAGAATGCGGACGCTTCCAGGCAGCCTTGGTGACGTCGCGAAAGTATCCACCAAGGGCGGCACTACCACAGGCTTTGGGTCTTTCTGCCGAAGGTAGCGGGCAAGGTGTTGTCTCTCGGGGTCGAGCTCTTCAGCATCCCACCCCATATTCTCCTGGATGTGCCTCATGATCTCCACGAAAGAGGGATCATCCGGAGGAGACCTAGGTAGGTTGTGTGGGTCCGGAGAGGGAATGCTGATGGGAGCAGGAGATCTGGAGCACCCTGAGGTGTCAGATCTAGAATCCTCCCCAGACGGGGTATACCGGCGTCATCTGGGTCTCTTAGGACTGGGTGACCCTGAAGTGGATCTGGAGGGAGGTCTTCTCCTGTCTGAGGATCTGCCCCGAGCAGGTGGTGTTGGCTCCTTGGGGTTGGTGACCGTCCTACGGGCCCCTTGGGCGGAGGAGGGAGCAGGGGGCATAGGCGATGAAGGAGTGGGTGGAGGTGGAGCCGGAGTAGGAGGAGGGTGTGTGGCGACCACATCTTTCCTGAGATTGTGTCCCACCAGAAGGTAAAGAGCTCCTTTACCTCTGCCAAGTTCATGCCCAATGACGGGCCAGACGCCAGTGGCCTGTCGCCGGGATCAGGCGTCAGGTCCCCGGGGGTCTCCCGCTCTGGGGAAGGTTCCTGTGGGAGTCCCACATCTCCGGTGTCGCCCACCTGGTCCTCGGGCTGAGTGGTATCCTCCTCCAATGAGTCCTTCCGACCGAAGTCAGCTGGTGACGGTGGTGCGGTCCTCCTCTCTGGGGTAGCCGACATCGGTCCCCTGGCCGACGTCCTCGGAGGCGAATGCCCAGCCGGCGACGGGTGTTTCGCTGTTGCTGGCTCCTGGGAGTGCCAGTGATGCTTGGCCGACGTCTGTTGGGCCGATGTCGGGTCAGGCATCCATTTAAGGGATGTCAGGTCCTTGGTCTTACGAGGAACCGGGTCCGACCCATGCGGAGGCTGGGAAACCGACCTGGCATCGGAGTCCCGATGGCGGGAGGAAGATTTGTGGCGCTCCCCAGACTTAGATGAGGCCTTAGATGGAGTGGACGATGCCGACGGCCTACAAGTCTTGAGGGGCTGCAGAGAGGAGGAGCCGCTGGAGGATCTGACCTGAACCGGGGGAGGTTGCGATCTGGCCCTGGAGGGAGAGCGGTCTGACTGCGAGCCAGAGCTTCGGGAGTCCGAGGCCCTCACCGGGGACCTGGGCCTTTCCTTCTCCCGGTGTTTCTCCCGGTGTTTGTGGGTTTTCCCCGACGACTCCCACCTGGAGGAAGGTTCCTTATCCTTGGTCTTCAGTTTCTCTTCTAAGAGAAATGCTTGAAGGGCCTTCTGGCGGCGGATCCTGGTGAAACTATTGAAGCCCTGGCAGAAGGAGCAGGCCTTGATGTCGGTTCTGGGCCCAGGCAGCGACGCAGGCCGAGTGAGGATCCTTGAAGGAATCTGTTTGCCGCAGGCACTACTCGACAGGACCTTCCAGAGAACTGTCTGAGAGGACATCAGATGAATCCAAATCTGTGAAGAAGGACGAGAACGTCAGAAGCGCCAAGTTCGTCACACGCCAGAAAGGGACCAAGAGGCTGATGCTTGTGATGTCGACGGTGGGAAAAGAACTGGGGATTGTGGGGGGACCACCTCCTTATGTACTACGCCTGACGTCGGGGGCGGGACCGACGTCGGAGGCGGTTCCCGCTGAAGACTGCTAGCTAGAAAATTTCTGTGGGGTTCTGACGCCTGACGGCCTCAGTCCTAATGGTGTAACCTGCTGCAAGAGCTGTATCTCGAAGTAAGATCTAAGGATTGTCACCCTAGATGAAGTGCTCTATGGATCACCAGTCATTGGGGCTAGTTAAGTGCTCTAGGGATCATGAAACATTGGGCCTACTTACAAAGGTGGCCAGAGTGCTCAAATTAAATTTGAGCATTTAAAATAAAAACACTATATGGGTGATCCCTCCTCCGACTAACAGAGTCCATCCGTACAGCTATGGACCAGGGTCTTCTTACTGCCACCATTTTCGTCGATCTAGCAAAAGCATTCGACTACTGTCTCACATCCACTCCTTCACAAACTCAATTCAGCTGGTCTTACTGCCCCCACCACTCGTTTGTTCAGCCCCTACCTCATAGGTCAGTTTCAATCTGTGAGGCTTGGAGATGCCATATCCCCTTCCCTTCCCATTACCACCAGTGTCCCCCAAAGGCTCCATACTTGGACCACTCTTATTTTCCATCTGCCTGCTCATCTGCATCCATACACATGTACGCAGATGACACAGCCTTATTTGTCTCTGGTTCATCGCCAGTAGAGCTGACATCCAAGCTCCAACCTGATTTTGACTCAGTCCAACAAGGGTTTCAGTCTAATCAGTCATCTCTTAATGCCAAAAAGACAGTCTCTATGTGCTTTGGCACAAGACCTAGGCTATCTAAATTCACAGCCCTCCCTCCTCCTCACCCTAGATGGCGCCCCTATTGACGTATGTGCCTGCCTTCAAATACCTAGATGTCTGACTTGACTGTCACCTCCATTTCTCCCAGCATATAGACGCCATTCACAAAAATCTCCATCCTAAACTTGGCGCCCTCTATAGGTATAAAAGCTGCATTTCCCTCCCTGCCTGCTGAGACATTCTTACCAAGATGATTCTCCCCATTTCTGATTACGGCGATTTCGTCTATGGTGTTGCCCCTAAGTCCACCCTGGCTAGACTGGCTCCCCTCTTCCACTTCTTCTGCCATTCTGCTCTCAACTGCCCTACCTGCACCCACCACTGTACTCTCTACTCTGCTCTTTCCCTCCCTTCCCTGGAGGATTGCTGTCTCTCCCACTGTGCCTCATTCACCTCAAAATTCTGGCTATCCTCTTTACCCCCTTATCTCGACTCCCTACTCTCTCACTCCACCTCCAAACTCTGCTCACCCTCAGGCTCCTTTCCTGTAAAACTCTCGCTGGCAATCAGCCTTCTCTTTCCACTTTCCTAAACTCTGGAATTCTTTCCCCTTAAACACTCTGCTCCCTCTAAACCCTCCCTTATTTCTCTTCTCTACTCCCACACCTCCCCCTCCTGCAAGTGTCCTTAACGTGCCTAGCCTTGCTTTTCTTCCAACTTCCTCCACTGTCTGCTACACACCTGTCAACTTCCCTGTCTTCCTGAAACATAGAATTTTATGGCAGATAAGGACCGCTTGGCCCACCTAGTCTGCCCATTTCCCTACCTAACGGATAAACTGCAGATCCTAGTTAGCCAACAGCCTACTTCCTCCTACCCCCCACTAGAATTGCCTTATGTCTGTTCCACGCATTCTTGAATTCTCCCCGTTTTTGACTCTACAACCTCCTCAGGAAGGCCAATCCATGCATCTACAACCCCGCTCTGTGAAAAAATACTTCCTCACATTACCTCTGAGCCGCTCCCCCTCTATCTTCAAATTGTGCCCCCTTGTTCTTGCACATCTCTTTTTCTGAAAGATGCTTCCCTCTTGGACTTTGTTGATTCCCTTGAGGTATTTGAAAGTTTTTATCATGCCCCCCCTTTCCTCAAGGCTATACATCTTAAGTTCCTTTAGTTTTTCTTCATATGTCTTCTGGTGCAGACCCTGCACCATTTTGGTTGCCCTCCTCTGGACAGCCTCCACCCTGTCTATGTTTTTGTGGAGATGGGGTCTCCAGAACTGTACACAGTACTCCAGATGTGGTCTTACCAACTGTCTGTAAAGAGGGCCAACAACTTCCTGTTTCTGCTCCTTCCTCTGCTCACCTGCATAATTTCTCTTTTTTCTGTGCTCCAGTTCCCCCTTATAGCTCTCCTTACCAGCTAATTATTCTCTCCCTGTTCCCATTTTCATTATAAGGCATATTCTGCCTCTCCCCTTTTTATTCCTCAGGTACCTAACTGCTGCCATGTATATTCCACTTATTGTATATACCTCACTGCTGACACTGTTTATTGCACTTATTGTGTTGCCTCCCTGTTCATTGCAGGTACACTGGTTCCTATCTGCTGCCACTGTATTTTGCACATATTGTTTGCACCCTTTTTACTTTTTTCTGCTGAATTCTGTATATTGTATCCAATATGTACGCTCTGTATTTTTACATTTGTGCTACTGTATATATTTACCCTACTCCCCTTCCCCCAGGACACATCTGGAAACAAGCTATTTGTGTTCAGTATGTTTTTCCTAGCGAAACGCTTTGATAAATAAATAAATAAATCAGTGTCTTATTCTCTCTACATTTATACTATGGTATAACAACCCAAACCAGCCATGATATTCTAATGAAAACCTGGCTTGACAGCACTATTTGACTCCAAGTGTTGTCTCCTTACCAGGATATGAATTATACAGACTTAAGAGACCCACTTGAGGAAGAGATAATTAATTATATATATTAAACTGTCCTCTTCTATGCTTACTTCTCTTAGGCAGCCAGCATAATTTGAGTGTATTGCTGTTACTATAGCATTATCCAAGGCTGAACCAATAAATGTGGTAGGCTGTTACCGGCTTCAAGCAGCTGGTTCTGAAATACTGAATTAGATATCCAAAATCGCCAGTTCTAATAATAAGAAACTATAATCTTAGGCGACCTAAATTTTGATTGGCTCGCCCCAAATCAAAAGATCTTAAACTAATATGTGATGAACTTGGGCTACCCAGCTTGTTTTGGAACCAATGAGGCCCAACACATATGACCCCCTGAACACCTCCATATTATCTTTACCAATAGACCTCGGCAAATTAGCCTAACCACTGTATTTCATAATGAATTCAGTGACCATAATGTGGTAGGTAGCGTTAGGGGCACGAAGCAGCTAAGTAGTCAACCATTATTTATTTAGAGAAGTGACGTCTTACACGCTTCCGTGAATCAGACTTCTTAAGTGATCTAGCTGCCATGTACTGGCAGAGGTTTTATCTGGCACCATCAATACACTCTGTCATTGATTTTTTAATCAGCAAGTTCTTAAATTATAAAACACAGAAGCTGCTCATGGTTTAACCAAGAGCTAAAAACAGCCTCGAGGGATAGAGATTTACACTGGGCCAAAGCCAGGCAGGTCTACTAAATTATCACATGACTGGCTAGTTGTTAGACAAAACAGAAACTAGTGTATTAAAGTGATTCAAACATCTAAAGCCAAATACTATTTAAAGATTCTGGAAGACAATAAAAGAGACTTATCCAAATTTTGGAAGTTGGTTAAGCCCTCAGAAGCGGGCTCCACTCCATCATCGATGCCAAAGCAGCTTCTAGTTAAACTAAGGAGGCAGTTTAGCGCAGTGGTCTAAGGCTCTGAACTGCAAATTTGGTGACATCCAACAAACCAGACCTGGGTTTGAATCTCACAGCTTTCACTTGCATACTGTGTGACCCTGAGCAAGTCACTTGTGCTCCCAGGTCGCTCTTGTAAAAAAGCTTTCAGCTTAGTGTGCTATACCTGGTTAAACAACTAAATAAAAAAAAATAAGCTAATGACAGAGGAGCTTAACTCTTATTTTGCCTCTGCTGGTATGGCTTTTGATAGTTCATCTGCTACCTCCCTTTCTCTGCCCGACATGGTAAGTGGTCCCTGCCTAAGCACATACGGTTCCTTTTCACTTCCAGCTATTTTTATTTCAGCAAGGGGAATGACTTCTTCAAAATTTGGACCCAATTAAAAGCACTGTAGTAGCTAACTAGAGCCATTCTACCTAAAAAAGGCCATCATGTGCTGACTGCCCCCCAACACAACTCTTTAACTTGTCAATTGAACATAATGAGTTACCGGTACTTTGGAAAATAGCACATCTAATCTCCTTATTCAACGCAAGAGATAAGGCCTCCTTAAATAATTATAGGCCCATCTCCATCTTACCTATTTTAGCTATGCTCTTACAGAAATTGGTTAACATTCAATTACTTGAATAGCTTACTATGTTTAATGTTATTATTCATAACCAATCATATTTTAAAGCCATGCACAACAGCACTGGTTAAAGTCATCAATGATTGTCTTATAACCTTAGAACAGCAATTTACAAACACTGCCTTATTTTTAGGCTGGCCTGGTCAGTGCAGCAGTAGCGCTACCACCTGTAATGACAACAACTCGGTTCAGAAGTGAGTCCGAGCTGTTGGTGGGTTGGCCGGGGGGGGGGGACTCGAGCATCCTGAGGACTGCTCTCCTAATCGGGGAGGGGGAAGGGGCAGAGCCCACAGCTCGCCTAGTCCCTGGTGGAAGCTGAAGGAAAGGCAGATTGGGGCCAATACAGATCGGGATACATGGCAGACATCAGTGTACATCGCACAGGAGTGCATGGCATGCACCATGATGTCACTGCATGTCACATCTCCAGGAGTGTAAACCGGAGGAAAAATGCCAGTGGCAGGATGACAAGGAGTGCCTACAGGGCCCACTCTTGACCAGCTGGGCACGCCGCCAGAACCAGATCTGTTCTGCATTGGGGCTTAGGGAACCCCGCCGGGGTGGGGGGCAAGCCCTGGGTGAAGACGGCAGCAGGTAAGTCACGGCAGATGTCGGGGTGATGGGGCTTGGGTGCTCCTTGGAAGGAGGGTCGACCAGGGAGAAGAGAAAAAACAAACACTGCCTTATTTTTGTATCTTAGCAAGGCTTTTTACATGCTTGAGTATGACATTCTCCTGTAGAAGCTTGCCAACACAGGTGGTATTACAGTAGTATCTTGGTTCAGGAGCTATTTGTCAAGTCGACAGCAACAACTGAAGTTGGAAGGTTACTCTTCCTCCTGTACTCCAATATGCAAAGGAATTCCACAAGGATCCATATTAGGGTTATTACTTTTTATGAGCCATACAAATGATCTAGGTTATAATACTGAAAATGCCAAACTTTATTATTATGCCGACACCACCATTCTATATGTCATCAGGACCATTCTAGCCAATGCTGTAAATGATCTCCTGGTTCCTTTCAATAGGCTACAGAACAGTCTACGTGCCGCTAAGCTTCTCCTAAATGCTACAAAAGTGAAGTTTATGGTGTTTACTCCTAGCAATAAGTGGGCATCCGAGGCTGCACCTCTCAGTATCTTGGTCTCTGACTAGATAATGGACTAACATTTAATAAGCATACTGTCAACCTCTGTTAAAAAACTCCGCTCTAGACTAAATTTTTTCCTTTAGAAATAAATTCTGGGGCCGGCCCGGTGGCGCTGAGGGTTGAGGCGCTAGACGCCACACCTCGCTCCACGCCAGCGACCCGGGTTCGGGAATGAGCCCGGGTCATCGGTGGTCGGCAGGGGGAGAGAAGGAATTGAGTGCCCAATGGCGGCTCTCCCTCTCTGGGGAGGGTTACCAGTCAGTCCCACTGCCATATCGCCACCTCCTGGGTGAACCCGGGAGTGGCAGTGCCGATTGAGACGCACAATGGGAAGGGTCAGTGCTGGTCGAGAACCCGAGGAGAAGCGGCGTGTGTACGCCTGCCTCCTCATTGGCTCTCCTAGTGTGCCAGCACTGCAGGGGGATACGGCAGAACAGGAGAAAAGTGGAGCCTGTCACTCCTTGGTGATGACTCCTCTGACGTCAGACCACGTCACCAGGTGCTCACCGGGACACACTCCAATGTGAGTCGCCAAGCTCTGCCGCTGTTAGGAGGATTGGCGACCCTTCCTCACGCTACCTGGGGTATAAGGGCACTGGGACAGGGGAATTTACCGAGTAAGGCGACCAGTCTAGGAGCAGACTTCTGGGGGTACCGTGGGGAACGTGTGGATGGCTACAATAGAGGGTGTCTGAATGAGTGGAGTGACGGTGTGGTAAGGAGGAAGAAAGATAAAGTTAAAAAAAAAAAATCTGGGGGCGTGGCCAGCAAGCGAGCTGTCAAAAGCTTCTCCCTGCAGCTCTACAGGCAGGCAGTTAACATTTTATAAAAAACCTTATTTTTCAACGAAAATACTGTATCTAAACAAGACTAGTACCAGATTGTAGAGTAACCCAATACAAAATTTGAAGGGATCTGGAAATTCGTCCAGCGACAATGGGTCGCACAAACAAATCGGGAGCAACTACGGAGGGGACCCACTCGAAAGATCCTAAACCGAGCAGTAGTCAGGACTTCCAGACCAGCATGTCTGAAGCAGAGGGCTCTCAACCATCGAATGCAGCACTGCTTTGGGCTATCCAAAGCCTAGACCGGAAAATGGAAACGGTGAGCACTGACCTTAAACAATTAAACACGAAGGTTCGGAAGCTCGAGGATGACACTAAGGAGCAACAGACCATGTGGATAAAGCTTTAGCAACTGCGGCCAGAGCGGCTAAAGAAAATGGGCTTCTCCGGTTGCGCCTTGAGGATATAGAAAATACTGTTTGAGCTACACATGTCTGCCTTCTAGGCTTAACGGAGGAGACAGATGGGGACCATATAGCAGCATTCCCCCAAAACTGGCTGCAGGACTTACTCAAAATGCCAGCAGAGTTTACCATAATTAAGGCCTACCACATCACGCCATGTGGCAGTAAGCTGCGTTCAGTAACTGGAGTGCCTATTCCTCAGACAATAATGTTGGAGCTTCGGTCCTCTCAGGAACGGGATGTGATCCTCCAGTTCGCTAAAAGTATGAGCCTGATAACCTGGTAAAATTCTTGGATCCATATTTTTCCAGATTGCTAATGCGCATGCCTGAATTTGGAGCACTAGGTGCTACTGCGCATGACTGAGCTTGGAGCTCCTACTTTAAGAACGATTTTAAATACCTTACACTGCTCCGTTTTAACTGGGAATTGCTTCTAGAGGTTCAGTTAATAGACATCTACATGGCACGGTGTTTCTTTTTATCCAGTGTAAATGTGCCTCGCTCGTCATTTTTACGAGCATTCCAGCACAGGACCGGATGTCTGGGTCACACTCTGTCTTCCGGTGTGCGGCACTTTCAAAATGGTGCATCCAGGAGCAACAGTACAGCAATTAAAAACTCATAAAAGGTTAGCTCCATTCATTTTAAACTATATTGGTTGTTTAAATCGGGCATTTTTTGCAGCCCTGGTGAATGCCCTCACTGTTTGGACAGTTTTCCTTTAAAAACAAGGCTTTTACATTTTTATTAATGGCACATTTATATCAACTACACACTATAAAATGTAACACAATTCAAATCAAAATAGCTTGATACTGTAAATTCCAAAATCAAGTGTGCAGGACTAACAAATATTCATTAAGGGTTTAATCCCTACAAAAAAACGCCCCTCATACTCACCCACATGACAGTGCTGTCAAGATCTGATGCCTGACAAATACTGAGAAAAATCAAAAAACCTTTGTAGCAGCAAACCATTTATAAAAAGAGTGTATAATCAATTTGAGTATTCAAACCCACTGGAAAACTCGTATTCAGCCAATAAATCCATTCCGTTTCTGTCTGCAATAATAGTTTCAATCTGTCACCACCCCTTTTGTTAACGGGAACATGATCAACGAATGAAAAGTCAGAGGTGGTGCACCCATGGCTAGCTCCAAAATGGTAACCAAGTGCACTCTCTGGAGTACCCTGTCCTATATAGCTCTTATATGCTCTTGAATCTTCTCCTTAGCATTCCTGACCGTTCACCCCACATAAAGCTTGCCACAGGTGCACCACCCCACATACACAACATAACTGATACAACAATTCATTCTAAATCTCATACCGAATTCTTCCCCAGTAACTAGATGCATAAAGGTTGGACTGGTATTGGCAAATTTACACTCATTGCAACTGTGACACTTAAAAAATCCTGATCTCCTCGTAGGCCAATTTGTTTGTGTTCTGAAAAAATGGCTGCTTGTCAAAAAAATCTTTCAAACTTTTGCCCCTCCTATATGTAACCCTTGGCTGAGTGCCCACTAGAGGTCCAATTGCAGGATCTTTAATTATGATCTCCCATCCATCTGTCACAATTTTAGCAAACACCACTGCCCCCAAACTGTAATCTAAAACAAAATTCACCTTGATAGCATTATCATCTGTCCTCTTTTTAGGCACTAACAACATGTCTCTAGATTCTGTTGCAGCATTGTTAGCAGCCCTTTCAAAATACACCTAGATGAGTAACCCTTCTCACGGAACCTGGCCAACAGATTCTGAGCTTCCTTCCCATAAGTTTCTGCAAAGGAACAATTCCTCTTGATCCACAGGAATTGCCCATAGGGAAAACTGTCGACCAGGCCCCTGGGATGAGCATTCTGAGACCTCAATAGGCTGCTGCCAGCCACTGGTTTCCTATAAGGCTCACAAACAAAAATGATTTCAGATCCTACCTTAAATCTAAGATTAAAAAATTCTATTTCTGTTCTATGTTTGTTGTAGGTACAATGAATACTAAAAAAATGAGAACTAAGTCAATCAACACAGCCACTGAGTGCCCACCTCCACCCCAGACACACACACAGAATGTCATTGATAAAACAATGCTAGATCCGTCTGTGTCTGAGGTGGGGGTTGGAGTCAGGGGAAAAAAACGATCCTCTCACCATGACAAAAAATATTAGCATATGAGGGGGCTAACGCCACCCCCATAGCTGTGCCCCTAATCTGCAAATAAACTTTATGATCAAACAAAAAGTAATTGTGAGTGAGTGTAAATTTCAGTAAATCCTCAAATTAATTTCTGCAGCGCATCCTTTAATGTTTGATCTGCAGCCATGAAATCCTTGCATGCTGTAATTCCATGTTCATGTATTATGTTGGTATAAAGTAAGCTAATATCTACAGTAATCCAACACAAACTTTCATCCCACTGATAACCCTCCGCTTTATTAATTATGTCCATAGAATCACGGGCATAACTTGGTACTTTAGTAACTATCTTTTTAAGATAATAATCTACAAATCTGGAGGGAGCCACACTAAGCGAGCCCACCTCAGAAACGATGGGCCTGCCAGGATGGGCCTGCCAAATCACAGATTTGTGGACTCTAGGTAAGGTGCATAGAGTGGGGGTAAAGAGTGGGAAAATCAACCACTAAGAAATCAGCTTCCTGTTTTGAAATCAAACCTTCACTCTCTGCCCTCTCTACTAATAACTTCAATTCTCCTCTATGAGGTATACTGGGATTGAATGTTTAGGGTTTATAGCAAAATGTATCTGACAGTTGTTTATATATTGCACTCACATATTGTTCAGTACCCTGAACAACCGTCAGTCCCCCCTTATCAGCATTTCTAATAGTGATTTCTGGCATGGTTCTCATTTCTTTCAATGCCTCCCATTCTTCTTTGGACATATTCTTGTATCTTCTGACAATTCCTTCCTTCAGTAAATGATCAACATTAGCCTGCACTAAATTTTCAAACACTTTAATGGTGGGATGTCTAGTCTGTGGAGAACAGAAAGTACAATTTGGTTTAAAACCACATCTATTCAATTTTTTATCTCTATTTTGGATATTGTGTCCATTGTTTACCTCTACATCATTAGCTAGGCTTAATAATAGATCAATATCACTAGAAATAGAGAGATTAAGAGGTACATCAGATTGCAACCTGTTACCATTTGCACCAGCATCCAGAAAATAATTTACTAGAGTTCCGTCCTTTTACACCTTGACTAGACTGTAACGAGATGCCACTAGCCTCTTGCTGCATAATAGATTACAAAATCCAAATTAGTATCAGGGTTATCAAGTTCAGCATTAACCACATTTTGTATACAGTGATCCATATCTTGAATGTCCACTGCCCTCCCCTGATCTATTTCCCTGGTCATCTAGTTAAATCAATCAGATTCTGCTGGAATGACCTCCTTCTGTGAATCAATGCTGCCTCTGGTCTTGCAGCCCACTGGATTCAAGATACTGTACCAGCCTTTCCTTTAGAAGGGTTTCCATTAATTTCCCCACCGCTGATATGAGACTGACCTGTCTATAGTTGCTAACCTCCTCCCTACTGCTGCTCTTACATAGATAGACCACATGTTCTATCCTCCAGTCTTCCAGAACCATGCCTGTTTCCAGTACAAACAAAAGGAAATGGAGCTCAGCACACAAAATCACAAAAAACTGCTGAAGCTAAACAAATTAAACAAGGGACAAATAGGTTAGCCTGGCTAGCTAAACCACAAAACTGTGCACATTAAGATAAACCACGAGTCAGAGAGATTGCATCGTGAAAAGCTTGTGGGTTAATTGCCCTAGGACGAACAAGTACCCCAGCGCTTCAGATCTAACAGGGATTTTTCATCATGGGGGTTTCCAGTAAACTGTTGAATATGACCATCAGTGGGGTAGCTAGCACCTGCCCGAGTTTCCTTAGTATCTGTGAGTGTGTCCCATCCGGTCCCATAGCCTTGTCCATCTTTAGAGCTGCAAGTCTCTTTAGGACTGTTTCCCCTTAAAATGGACTTGTGTCCACCTCCCCCCTACCTTGTTCCTGCTGCTCCCTGGTGGTCTTCCCCCACCCCCAACTGGCTGAGAAGACTGAGCATAAGTACCTGTGCAGGATGGTGGCTTTTTTTGGTTTTCTTCTGCACAGTCTCCTCCTGCCACCCTCCTTATCTTCACTATCCCTCCCCTTGTCCTCCTCTTCTCACTTATGTACCTGAAGAAAATACTGCCCCCTTTAGCTACCCCTTTGGCTATCCTTTCCTATCTGTACCTTTGCTCCCCTCACTGCCTTTCCCATTTCCCTCTGTTTTACTTGGTACACCTCCCTGTCCTCCTCCCTCTGCATTTTCTTATATCTCCTGAATGCCATCTTTTTTCCTTCACCACTTTTGCTACTTCTCTAGAGAATCATAACGGTCTCTTTTTTCTTCCGCTTTTACTGATATCAATTTCTGTCTCAAGATTACATGAAACGGCTGCTGCCTTTATTTCATTCATGGACAATTAAAGCGTTATATCTCATGACTCCTGACATGTATAAGTAAAGCAAATACCTTATTTAAAAGATCTTTTTGTGAGCTTTTAAAATGTGAGTGACCCAGTCATGTTTACTTCCCCTTTAAAGAGACCGAGAACATCAGTAATTGAAATGAAATTTGACTAAAGGAATTATTTAACGAAAATCAATAGAAACAAACCAAATACCAATATATGAAGCCTTGGTTTCGAATGTCTTGAAAGACAACTGCTGGAGAGGGAAAGATTATTGCCCAGGTGAAAATGTTGTTTTACTATGAAATGTCCTGATTTGGGCTTCCTGAAGGTGGCTTACCTACCAGAGGTGGAAAGAAGGGACCTTAGTTTCCCATCTTAAGAAAAACCACACCTCTAACAGTGTAGCACCTTCCCTAGTACAACACTGTATTGTCAGCTTTGGAAATGACCCAAAGTCTCAGGCGTGGGAGTAGAACCCATGCATCTGAGCCCAGGTGAGAGCAGTTCCAGTGGGGCCACACTGTTACAAGATGACTGTAGCAGCATTATGATCCTACTCCACTGTCAGGATGGAGGAAAGATGTTGCACGTCAAATGCTTCTAAGAGGTGGTTAAAGAAAATGGGGTACAAAAAGGCATAGGCGAGGCACTGCTAATGATAAACAGGATTCTAAATATCATATGAAGTGGACACGTGCAATTTGTCACATGGGGGCTGGTGAAGGTGATCGTGAGGGAGGGATTAGTGCAAATGGGGTTGGGGAGTTAGTTCAAGTGTAACTATAGGATGAGTGATCCACTAGAGGTCTACTCAGTGTTAGACTGATGAAAGTCTAAGTAGGAGCCGGGCCGACTGGTTGGAGCACGAGTCCTTTTCTGCCTGCAAACATCTGTATTTAATTTTGGAAAAATCCAGGGATTGGACTGGCTGAGTACCAGGAATCACTTAAATTGAGTTCACTGTCAGTCCCCAACACTTCCAAACCCTACTTGGCCAATTCTGTATGGACAAATGTGTTCGCTACTAGAACTTTATTCAAACCTTGCATTACTTTTTGAATCACTGAAATGCTTTCTCTTTTTCTGTGCTGCAGCATCTATATCAAACTGCTTTCATTGTGCTAGTCCTTGTAATAGAGAACAACTGCTGACCTGTACTATGAGCTAAACTCTAACTCTGTATTATGTGAACTGTATTACATGAACTGTTAGGTACACTGTCACCTCCTTTGTTGTACTGTAATCTGTCCTACCCAGGACCTCCTTGCAAATGAGCCTTTGTCAATGGAACTTTTTTCCTGGTTAAACAAACAAATACACATTTTAGAAAATGCTGAAATAAGAGAGCTTGTCTTCTATACTTATTCTGTTTAGACGAATGGGAAAGCTACTTGTGATCCAGTCTGTTTCGAGGAACTCCTTGTTTCTATTCCCTGTGGGAAACTAAACAGCTTGTTACTGCTTCACTAAATGCCACTTTCTCAGGATCTGTCTAAACAGTTCATTCCAGGCATTCCACTGCTGAGTATATTACCAGGTGAGGCAATTAGGTTGTAATGTTTATGGGCTGGCTTCTTTTTTCCAAACATACAGTGCAGTGGCTATCAGAATGGCAGCCAGCCAAGGAACCTATTATAGGACACTTATTGCCATTTTCCATGACGGGGTACATAGCAGCCCTCTGCCAAATATAAAAAGCTCACTGACTTTCTGCTACAATTATCATAATACTAACATTTGTTTTCTGTCAGTGTTTGTCAAAGAGGTTTGGTGGCACAATGATAAACTAGATGCCTCACCTGGTACTCAGCCAATCTGATCCCTGAATTTTTCCACAAACTTATGTAAGGAAATTAGCAGGACAGAGAATGCGGGTTATGCTACATTTCTTGGTTGGTTAGGGAGGGCCGTCTTATTCCACTTATCAAATGTTTATCAAGGACAAATTAATCGGTATTTTTTAAGGGCACTTTCAGTGCATTTGCCCTTTTAAAAGTGTTTCCCAGGGCTGTGACTTTTTCAATGTTATCCCGGTGATGTCATCACTGGGCCTTACAGAGGCGGTTGCCTCTGTTACTCACATGCATAGTAACATACTAGATCTGGTCTACTCATCAGGGCTCAACGTAAGTGAGGTCAAGGTTGATCTGGTAATTTGGTAGCATCACCCATCATGCTGCTCCTTCGCAGGCCCCCGTTTTATTACCCCTATTGTGGAGATGGTTCAGAACAACCCGAAATCGAGTATAGAACGTCACAAACTTCTGACAGTCCTGGACATCTCAGTATGATGATGGCATGTGCTCATACAAATGAAAAAAACATGGAGCACTATAACACAGGTCCTACGGCCACCTTGAACTCCCAAGCACCTTTCTGTGTCTGTCCCTTGACCTTTTGCCGCAGCTCACTATGGTACTGTGAGGAGCTGAGGTGGTTGAAGACTAAGGAGCAGAAGATGGAGTGTTCTTGGCAGATGCCCCACTCCGAGGAGGACAAATTGGCTGTGTGAACTCACTACTGTGAATATCAGAGGGCAAGTACCCTGAAAAAGACAAGAGTTTCTGTCAAGGGTCATTGCTGCAAGTAAAAATTGGCCAGCTCAGCTTTTTCACACTGTAGACAGACTTGTAAATCCTTCCTGTCTGGGATACAAGCGAGCATTTTCCGTAGATAACTACGAAGTGTTTGGCTGCTTTTTCCTTGACAAGGTATCCTCCGGTCGGACTGGGTTATTCTCAAGCAGCATGTCATGAGCTGGTGGTCTCCAGGATTGGAGAGACAATGACAATCTCACGCTTTGGGCTGAGTTTCACTCAGTTGTAAAGGGGAGATGGTCCAGGTGACCTACGATTTGTCCCTGACTACTGTGTACTGAACCCTGGGCCTACTTGGTTGTTCACTGGCAGCCTTAAATCCCTAGAGCCAATCTATACCAAGACTGTTAGGGGTTCCTTGAGGGACAGTGTTTTTCCACGAGCACTGAAAAGGGTGGTGGTGAAACCCTTCCTGAAG
Organism: Neoceratodus forsteri; assembly: GCA_016271365.2. NCBI lineage: Eukaryota > Metazoa > Chordata > Ceratodontiformes > Ceratodontidae > Neoceratodus > Neoceratodus forsteri. The sequence goes on from JADMNL010000040.1 coordinate 7,168,235, forward strand.
AAACCACCTCTGGACCCCAACAGTCTGGTTAACTACAGACCTGTCTTAAACCGTCCCTTTTTTGGGAGGAATTTGATCAAGAAGATAGTTGCAGCACAGCTTGAGGCTCACCTGGAGCTATATAACATCTACAGGCCTTTCTAGTCGGGATTTAGGCCTTGTCATATTACTAAGACAGCTCCTGTCAGAGTGTTCCACAGTCTTCTCATGGCGGGAGACCAAGGACTTTGTTCCACTTTGGTTCTGTTGGATCTCTCATCGGCATCTGACATGGTGACCATGATGTGCTGACTGACCACCTTAGAAACTATGTGGACTCAGCAGCATGATTTTGTGCTGGTTTGAGTCCTATATTACCGGAAAGTTGCAGTAGTTGGCTCTAGGTAATTTCATCTCTGGAGTGGCTGCAGTCACTTGCGGGGTTCCCCCTGGTTTGATCTTGGCACCTGTGCTGTTCGTCATCTACACGTTGCCTCTGGACGAGATCATTAGAAGGCATGCAGTAGAGTTTCACTGTTATGCAGATGATACTCTGCTCTATCTGTCTCATACTCTTGATGGGTCAAATGCTGTTTTGGTGCTGGGTCAGTGCCTACAAGAAATCAATTAATGGATGGCCTCCAACTGCCTGTGTCTCAATCCAGACAAGACAGAAGTTATGACTGTTGATCCAGGCCAGCATGGTTTGGCAATGACAAGAGCTGACCTTCTTTTACTGTCTTTGAACGGTAAGACACTTCAAGCTGTGGATGTGATGAAGGATCTGGGAGTCATTCTACACTGCAAGCTAACATTAGAACAGCAGGTGTCAGCTATATCCAGGAATGGCTTTTACCAGCTCTGTAATATTGCCCTGTTCAAGCCAAATTTAGCACCAGCTGACTTGGAGACGATAGTCCATGCCACTGTCACCTCTAGACTGGATTACTACAATACTCTTTACTTAGGGTTATCTGGAGGCTTGATGGGCTGGATGCAGTTTGTCCAGAACACTGCGGCCCAGCTGCTGGCGGGAACTTCTGGTAGTGACCACATCAGGCTGGTGTTTTGGTCGATCTGCATAGTCTGCCAGTTCAATGGCATATCACCTTCAAGATATGCTTTCTTACATTCATGGCCCTACATGGACTGAGTCCAAGCTGCACGAAAGATTTCTGATCCCTACACACCTACATATACCCTCCGATCCACTGATGTGGGTTTCTTACAGGTCCCTCATTCCCTAAGCAGGGCCCTTGGGGATGCTACCCTGATACTCTGGAACTCCCTGCCAGAGGTAATAAGATCTGCCCATACAGTGGGGCTTTCAAAAACCAATTGAAGACACACTTGTCCGCACAAGTCTGCCCAGATTAGTTTATCATAATTTATTATTTATTGTATTCATTTTATTTAATCTTTGTTTTGAACTGTTTTAATGCTGTTTTTATTTTTTGTACTGTGTCCTGAGCCATCAGGAAAGGGCATTGAACAAATAAAACGGCCTTGCCTTAAAAGGACAATGTCAGCTGTGAACTCATTTTTTGGACCCCTCTTAAAAACGATACCTGTAGGCACCTTTATTGTTGAAACTGCAATACCTAATTCATGCTTGACATTTAATGTTCATTTTGAGTGTTACCATTTTTTGTCATAGTTTCCACACCTGACTGAATGCCTGGCGGTTCATTTCTCCCGGCGTGCCTTTCAAACATGATGCTACACTTCATGTAAACTCATGCATGTATGAGTTTCGATTTTTTCAAACAAACTGCAGACAAAGTGATTTCTAAATAGAGGACAGTACCCTGAACATGGCAAAAAAGTTATGTACTAAAATGAGCACTATAATCTAATATAAATGTAAAGTCTTGACTCTGTGCATGCATGTCAGCATCAACGCTAATGCGTATTCTCAGAGTAACAGCTTTAAATTTCAAACATTGATTTTAACTGGTTACAGTTCTAGTCCCAGTGTAGTCAAAGCCCTCCTCCATGCACCATATCTTCAAACAACTGTTAAATGCCCTGGTGCAGAGTGAGGAGTGCCCTTTCCTCTCCCCAGCCATAAACAGGTAACACCTCGGAAAAAGTCATTGTGCATGATACATGCTTGAGGCCCATCCCGAACTCCCTAAAATTTCCCTGCAATACCCATACCCTGTCCTTTGCCAGATCATGTCTCCACAGGTAGACAATGACATCCACCTCCCTCCCATCTCCTGCTGCTCTAGTTATCCTCTGGATATGCTCTCTATCCCTCCAAAATGGAAGCACCTCTCAAGCACTTCACCTCCCTCTACCTTCCTCCCCTTGCTCCCAAGCCTATCCTCCAAACAACAGAGTCCCTCACCAGCAGCTGCTTCCTCCTTGGCTGAGAACCTCTTCCTCCCTCCTTGGGGCCTCTCCTTCTGAGGACCGCACTTCTTCCCTTCCCATTGCTACAGGTTCCTCCTCTCAGCTGCCTTGTCCTACCAGTAAGGCAAAGGAAGTCTGCAGTGGTGCAGACTTGGAAGCGTATATTCCTTTCCCACCACTCCTGTCCTCCCAGAGCCCAACAAGGTCCAAACACTCTGCCTAGGTGTCCTCTGAGGGAGTGGTGGCAGACTTAGTGGCCCCTGGGTGGGGCAAAAGGTCCTCTGCATCCTCGTGGGTTTGTTCTGGAGTCCAGTTGCCCTTAACCCAGAGAGGCGAGTACAAATGGGACAGCACCCCAGTCTCCAGAATGTGTCCCAAACAACTGTGGCCCCACACTCGTTGCACTGCACCACTCCCATGATCTTTTCTTCCTTTGCTATTTGCCTATGTAAATAGCTCTGTACCCTACTGCCTTCTTTCTTGTGCCTATTTAAACTGTTCCTTACCCTACTGCCTCCGTTCTATTCCTGTTGTATTCCTACCTCTGCTTTCTGCCTACTTGAAACTTATTTGTTATCCTACCCTATATAGGGCATTTCTTGTTTACCCTGAGTGGGTACACCATTAGACTAGCGCTACATGAATAGTGCCAGTTTAGAGAGCGTTAGCGCAGACAGTGAGAGGGGATGTACAGCACTTGCTGTATGCGCTCCCATGGTTGCTATCCGTGGTGCTGCCAAAAAGACAAGGGCAGCTGAATACTGGGGGCTGGCTGAACTGCTGCCGTGGTGTGGCGGTCTGGGGCATGGAGCAGCTCGCCCAGAAAGCAATGGAGACCAGGGTTCTAATCCTGGTCTACTACCATTTTGCCAATATAGTGACTTGTCATTTTTTTACAAGGGGCCGTGGAAACAGTATTCCACAGCCCCCATATTTTAACTTGCCCCATGATCCACTCCCCCCCCCCCAGAGTGAGAATCCTTAAGTCCGAGGGGTGTGGAGGACAGAGCCCCCTGTGTCAGGGGGTGGAGCCCCCAGCAAAAATAGAAATGACAGCATATTTGCTACACTGTTGTTGCCAAAAGCATTCTTGTTGGCGCTTATTCGACCAGTGCTCCCAGGGTGTCTATACCCTTACACACTTGCCTGATGTTTATTTCTTAGCCTACCCTTTCACTTGCTTGAAAATCATTTGTTACCCTACCCTAGAAAGGTTGCCTCTTATTTTCCCTTTTCTAACCCTTTTATCTGTATCTACCTCACCCATACCATACCTGTAGCTACCTTCCCTGTTGCTGGCTGTTCCAGTACACGGTAACCACTAATGTGTTTTCTCCTGCCTTGGTCTGGTGTTTCCCCAGCAGAATCTCCTATGGACTACCTGCGGACACCTGCAGACACCTTAAGACAGATTCTCCACTTCTGCTCTGTCCCACTTACGTGATCCGGTCTCAGTCCTGCCTTTAGCCCCTTCAAGATGAGAGTACTGTATATGCCTAGGAGGTTAAAGTCCCCCAGGATTACCACTGCATCTGAGTTGGGACTCTTACAGTTTCCAAAACCAGCTGGACATCATATTCAGGGCCTGTTGACTCCCTCAGTATGATTCTCCTGCTCTCCTTTTTTTCCCAGCTTTACCTAAATGGACTCTGTGGAACTCATAGCCCCCCCTCCCTGTCCAACACAGTGACTCCCTCCTTTAAGAACAGTGCCATTCCACCGCTTTACTGTCAGGCCTATCCCTTTGGAGTCTCAGTCATTTTCCACCACTTCACTCACCAGGTCTAGGTCAGTTTTACTAAGTCCTGTCCTTTAAAATGCGTGTGGCTCTTAAGCACACCCACTTTGCTAGGGGCATTCCACAAATACTGGACTACATCCAAATAAGGGCAGCTGCCTCTCCATGCTTTCTTCCTTTTTTCTGCATACATTTTTATCGGCTTTTTCCTCATTTTCTACCCATTCCCATGCCTGGGCATGCACGCACTTGTGGAGGCATGCACACGCCATGCCCCGGGGTGCCCTCCCACTACACTGCCGCCCCCTCCCACCTACGCTACCCACCAGACCTCCACCCAGTGGGAGCAGAACTGCAGAGGGGCGACAACTACCCTGAGAGAGGAGAGCTGCCTTCAGTTGCTTAATCCTGCTCCCCCCCCGACAGCTCTCTGACGACCCACGGTCGTTCCCGAACCTGGGTCGCTGGCATGGTGCGAGATAAGGCGTCCAGCACCTCAAACCTCAGTGCTACTGGGCCAGCCCTCTCTATGCCTTCTTGTCCCCTCCATAGAGTCCCATTTTTTTTTCCTAGTGCTCCTGTCCTTAACTCCGTGATCCCCAGCATCTGTCTCCTGTCATTGGAGAGGCACAGCACCAGCTCACTCTCACTATCCCCTAGTTTAAAATCCCCAGACTTCCCTGTACATTGTCCTAGTCAGTTCCTCCTGGCCCAGATGCAGCCCATCCTGGTTGTACAGGGTGCCCCTTGCCCCAGAAGGCCCTCCCGTTTGCCAGAAAAAGAAGACCTCCCTCTTGTACCAGACCCTTGGCCAAACATTAACCTGCTTAATGGCCAGTTGCAATTCCTCACCAGCCCACAGGACTCAGGGGGAGGTCTTGAAAAAAAGATCACCCTGCATACCCTTCTTCGGGGACATCTCTAGTTCCATGAATGACTCTAGTCTAGTGCTCCCTATGTCATCTGTGCCAGCATGGAAGAGCATCTACTATTCCTCCCCAGCCAACTGTGCTGCTTAGCCCTGGATAGCACTAAATCTGTGCTCTAGGCAGGAAAACCACCTCAACTAAGCTACTATCCTAGCCCAACAATCTTCTTTCACCACACTTACTGCCGTAACTATGGAGTCCCCAGTGACTTCTACCTTCCTGCGACTCTGTCCATCCCTTTCCTTCCTCCTCCTTGGCAGGTTGAATATCTTGGTGCCAGGTCTGTCCCCACAGCTTCAATCACTTGTTTTCTCACCCCCTGACCTAGCCAATTAGATGCTGACACCTGTTCCTGGCGTCCACTGGTGATGGTGCTGTTTTATTACCCTTAAAGAGACACGCACTCAAAGCCACCAATGGTGTTGCCATTTGTGCAACTTGCGTCTACAAATATAAGAAAATGGCGAACACAAGGAACAACTAAGCTATTTAAGTTACTGGGGAGTTTGCCTTCACTGCTGTTTTGACGCAAGAAGTATCACACTGCTTTTGTATGCTGCACAATGCTGCATAATAAACATTCTGTGAATGACTTCTTCATGTCCTCTAGTCTAATGCAGTCCCCTCTTCCACTCTCCCCAATTGACAACTTTTGCTCCCATCCTGAACTCAATATTTCCTCTGCACATTACAAATGCTGTTATCCTCCAGCTCTTTATTGTATTGTAATTGTAAATGCAGTTATCCTCCAGCTCTTTATTGTATTGTAATTGTAAATGCAGTTATCCTCCAGCCCTTTATTGTACTGTAATTGTAAATGCAGTTATCCTCCAGCTCTTTATTGGATTGCAATTGTAAATGCAGTTATCCTCCAGCATTTTATTGTATTATCATGTATTATAAAATGGCTAAGAGAAATATTGTACTATGATTGGTGGAATCCAGTCACATGACCGTGCTGTTCAGGGAAGCCATTTTTTAATTGCAATAAGGCATACCAGGGTGTGCATAATTGAGGGATAAGAGCACTTCTCGGGTGTGTAAAGCCCTCTGCTTCACCTCAGGCTTCACTTCCTGATGTGTGACATCAACCTACAATAACGCACACCCTGTCATGCCTTATTGCTTAATTTTACTTTTTGCAACCCTTGTCTTTGCAAAATTGTTATTTATGATGATTATTGACCTATTATTGTCATATTGTTCTTAGTGCTGTATTTCTTGCTGTCCTCCCTTCCCAAGACACATCTGGAAACAAGCTCTTACCAGCTAAGGGCGTCTTTCCTGCTGTAAATTTTAAAATAAATAAATAATACATTTGTGCAGTCTATGACTGTATGCAACATCTTCTTCTCTTTTATGACAATGCCTGATACTTACCTTCTCTACATGGATCTGTCTTCCATCCGTATCGCTGGCAATTTCAGTCCATTTCACCATCCTCCCTACCCTACGTGTCCCTGCCACCCCCTTCGTGCCCTAGTGCCTATGTCCATAGCCTCTTCTGCCTCCAGTCTCAGCTGCCTGCTCACCTTCCTGCATCCCCATAGTGCCTGCAACTGGCATTCAAGTCTGGCAATGTACCCCTTGAGATGATCAATTTGGAAGATCTGGTGTATTTCTTATTTAAGCAGAAGGATCTCAGACAGGAAGACAAGATTCCACTGCTGGGGTTATACAGTGTGCTTATTTAACCTGGATTATAAAAGAGGTGGGACAGACATGACTGACCTTGAGTCCCTTCTCACCTTAAATCACTATGCTACTAAGCAGAATCCATGGGACGGAGGCAGTATAGCGCAGTGGTCTAAGGCTCTGAGTTGCAAATCTGGTGACATCCAGCAGACCAGACCTGGGTTTGAATCCCACAGCATACTGTGTGACCCTGAGCAAGTCACTTAACCTACTTGTGCTCCTGTAAAAAGGCTTTCGCTTAGTGTGCTATACCTGGTTAAACAACTAAAAAAAAAAAGGAAGACTCCTGAAATGACTTTGAGATTTACTTTTTTCAGTAGTGCAATGATTTATTTTGACTTGTACCTAAATTATCTCTAAAATGCTGATGCTTGTAATTTACTGGCCACATTCAGATGTTTTCTGTACTGGCATGTTTCCCAGCCCTGTCTATGTCTAGCTGCACTCACATGCATTGCCACTGCCAAATAAGTTCCGACCAATATCCCACTTGGAAACTTGTAATGGGATAGAAAATGATCTACGAGTAACCTGTCCACGGTATAATTACTAGCAAAGCAAGATTATGCTCACTCAGAATTGCTTCAAGATTTCAGAACGGAAATTGTACATAGAAATAATGGCTTTTATGCATAATTGCTAATCCTTTACTGGGAGACAGCAAGAAAGCGGGGAGATTATTGTATGCTGCTAATGGTAGCGTACTTTATGCAATTAACTAGGAATGTAATGAATAAAAAAGCAATAAAGGGATGGTAATAGGTATGCAGTCAAATAGGATAACCCTTTATTGAAGAGAGACACTGCTGGCAGCCATTTAATCTTGCTGCCTACTTAGCTGAAATCTTATTGGAATGTGTTGCCGCTCTTTATAAATATGGCCATGAGTAGGGCAGCCTGGCTTTGTTCATTCCTGCTCCATGAAAGTGGATTATCCGTGCTTCCAGACGCTAGACTGTCACTGTGGTGCAGTTAGTACCCTTTCAGGCCTAAAATGGATAATCTATACCTGCACAGCAAAACCTATTAAAGAACTCTACCCCTAACTGTATTCATTTGCAGCACACATGCCTCTTTGGAGCAAACAACTGAAATATCCATCTGTCTACAATATGCAGTTTCTACATGTAGTTCTCCAGGAAACTCAGATAGTTATAGATATTTATCCAACTGCGATTCTGTAAAAATAAAAATCCATTTAAACAGTGTAGCCAGCTGTTATTAACAGATCTTACAGTGAGCTTGATGCACTAACAGTCTGAGGCTGCACAAAGGCCCCATAATTTCAAAAAATTAACCTTTGCCTCCCTGCAACAGTAGTCCCCATTTGTGATACTGATCTAGTGACCATGTGAAATCGGTAGCAAGAATGAGTATGAATATAACCCTGGGTTAGGAGAGTGTTAAATATAGTTAGCACTATATTTGCTTTAAGCCCCCTAGGGAAAAAAATGTTCTTTCATTTTTACTGCAGTAGTAATGCGTCCCAATCACAAAAATATATATATATATTTTTTTTTAATTGCAATGGCCAGCTCAGTAGTGCAGCAGCTACAGAGCAGCTGTCCATGCCAGAAGCACAGGTTTGGGTCCCAGACACTATGAGGCAATCAGCTGAAGAAGCGTGAGCATTCATTTTAGATACCTCCTCCCCAGAAGAGGTGGGTTCCTTCTTCAGGTGCATGGCTGCCACCCGATGACCATGGAGTAGGGATCCACACAAGAAGGAATCCATGATCCTCAGACAGCATTCTGTGCCGACACACACCCATTATGATGTCATCAGAAGATTTTGTAAAGGGGATAGGTTAGAAAAGCTTATGCTGAGGGGCGCTGTGGAGCCCAAGCTGAACAGCAGCATCTTTCAACTGCTCTTCCTTTGAGCATTAAATTCCTTAACAATTACCCCTAAAAAGCAGCGATCCAGACAAATAACTTACACGACTTGATAGAGAAGCTCTCCAACTACAAGATGGGTAATCCTCGGAAGGCTAGAGGAGGTGGCTCAGGCAATAAATCAACTGGAACTTCTCTACCCCAGAGGTCGGGTCCTGAAGTGCAGGCCACATCCCAGCACAAGTCGGAGGAGACCATGAATTCTAAAGGCCTCAAACTACAATGGTAGATCCAAAAAACTTCTGATCATAGGAGACTCCATGATTCGGGGAGTTGATACCCATCTCCAGCCAGGGGTGATGGTCAGATGTCTCCCAGGTACATCAGCATGGAGAGACACTGACCGCATTGCTAAAACTGTTCACAAAGCAGGAGAAAACATTGATGTCCTAGTACACATAGGGACTAATGATCTCGCCAGCCGGTCAGTTGTGGAGACCAATGAACACCTGACTAGGCTGGGTGACAAACTATCATCTATTTCATCCGGCATCTCCTTCTCTGAGATCCTGCCAGTCTGGGAGAGGGGAGCAGATGGACGGAAGGTCAGAGAAGGGGAGATAGGGGAGTTAAACATGTGGCTCAAGGGCTGGTGCCAGGAAAAAGGACACAGATTTGTAGGGAACTGGCAACAGTTCTGGGAGCGAAAGTTCTTTAAATTTGATGGACTGCATCTGACTAAAGAGAGAGTCAGTGCATTGGGGCAGAAGTTGAGCGCTCTTTGCAGAATATTTAAACTAGCAAAATGGAGAGGGGTGCAGCACCCATACGTCGAATGGGAAGAACACCCTCCCCTCAGCTAGTGTGGTCAAACAGGAATTCAGCATGTTTGCCGCTCATTTGCATCACCAGGTAAGAAAAAGGTTTGTTCCCCATTTGACGACAGGGTAATGCCAAACTTCACCCAACAACTAACACACCAAAATCTGGCCAATGGAAAATCTGTACAAATGCTCACAGCCTGGGAAATAAGATCCCAGACCTGCAGGCAATAATGTCAGAGGCTAAACTGGACATGGTAGCAATTAGTGAGACGTGGTTTACCATAAACCACACTTGGGAGACTTCAGTACCTGGCTGCGTATTGTTCAGAAGAGACCGAGGTGCAAAAAGGTGGGGAGGAGTGGCCCTGTATGTCAATGAAAATATCAAAGTTACAGAAATTCAGAATACACATAAGGAGCCAGAAGAACTGTGGGTCACCCTGGAAACAGGAAATGGGACAGCATAAGAACTGGGGTTGTCTACAGGCCCCCAGACCAGAGGGAGGACATAGACACATTACTGTTAGAAGATATACAAAACATGACAGCTAAAGGGGAGGTTCTGATAATGGGAGACTTCAACATGCCGGATACAGATTGGTCAATACCAGCAGGAACATCTGCCAGAACTACACTCATAGTGGATTCCCTGCAGGGGGAGGGCCTCAAACAACTGGTACAGCAACCCACAAGAGACAGGGCTATCCTAGATCTAGTACTGACTAACAAAGAAGGGATCACAGATCTCCAGGTAGAAGGTCACCTGGGGCCAGTGACCATCACATGGTATGGTTCAATTTGGCTACTACATCTAATCATCCCATTCCAAGGCAAAAATATGGGACTTCAGAGGAGCTGACTTTGATAAGATGGCCAACAGAGTTAAGCTAGCCCTGGCAAAAAGAAACACAGGTGAGGGGTACAGGCAAATGGGCAAGCATTAAGGATGCAATACTTGAAGCAACATCCCATTGTGTTAGACAGAAAAGGAAGTGCAAAAGAAGAAGGAAACCACTTTGGTTCTCAAATACAGTAGCAGAAAAGGTCAGAGCCAAAAGGCTGGCCTTCAGGAAATATAAGGAACACAGCGGGATGAAGATAGGAGGCATACCAAACTGCCCTAAGGGAAGCAGGGAAGGCAGTAAGGCAGGCAAAGTCCCAAACTGAGGAAACAGTAGCACGAACAGTAAAAGAAGGTGACAAGACTTTCTATAGATACATTAGTGAAAGGAGAAAGTCCAGAGGGGGTATTGCTAAGCTTAATGGAGAAAAGGGAGCATGTGAGGAGGAGGACCCTGTAAAGGCATCTATCCTAAATAGATACTTTTGCTCAGTATTTACTGAAGAGAAGGTAGGGCAGGGCCCACAGCTCAGCATCACGGACACAGGGGAGGGAGGTGAGCACTACCCCTTCACAAAAAGAAGGGTCCTACAAGAGCTTGCTAAGCTCAGGGTGGATAAGGCAATGGGACCTGATGGCATACATCCCAGGGTACTTAAGGAGCTAAAGGAGGAACTAGCAGAGCCATTAGCATAATTGTTTAGTGAGTCTCTGAGCACAGGAGAGGTCCCAGAAGACTGGAGAAGGGCTTTATGTGATCCCGCCTCCACAAGAGTGGAGCAGGAGAAGGCGAGAACTACAGACCGGCCAGCTCCACTCAGTAGTGGGCAAGATTATGGAGGCACCTTAAGGAAAGGATAGTGCAACACCTGGAATCCATAGGGGCACAGGATCCAAGACAGCATGGGTTTACAAAGGAAGGTCCTGTCAAACTAATCTCATAGATTTCTTTGACTGGGTAACCAGAGTGGTGGACCAAGGGGAGCAGTTGATGTCGCCTACCTTGACTTCAGCAAAGCTTTTGACACTGTTCCACATAGAAGATTGATAAAATAAGCTGGGTAGGCTCAGGGTGGGCCAGTTGGTCAACTGGGTGGCAAACTGGTTGACGGGCAGAAAACAGAGAGTGGTGGTAAATGGTATACAGTCAGAAGAGATGCAAGTCACAAGTGGGATACCTCAGGGATCAGTCCTGGGGCCAGTCCTCTTCAACATCTTCATTAGTGACCTTGCAGATGGACTAGAGGGTAAGGCTTGTCTGTTTGCAGATGACACCAAGATCTGCAACAGAGTAGATGATCCAGATGGGGTGGGCAGAATGAGAAGAGATCTGGATAAACTAGCAGAATGGTCAGAAGAGTGGCAACTGGGATTTAATGCAAAGAAGTGCAAAATCACGCACATAGAGAAGAGAAAACCCGAAGCCACCTATAGGCTGGGAGGGAGTTGCTAGCAGTCACAAAGGAAGAAAGAGACTTGGGCATCATCATCACTGATGACCTAAAATCATCCAAGCAGACCCCAAAGCAGTAGGTAAGGCTAGGGGATGTTAGGTGTATTAGTAGGGTATCACAAGTCATAAGAGGGAGGTAATAATCCCTCTGTACAAGACACTGGTTAGGCCCCATCTGGAGTACTCTGCAGTATTGGAGGCCACACCTTCACAAGGACATTAACCAAATTGAGGCAGTCCAGAGAAGGGCAACCAAAATGGTGCAGGGACTGCACTGAGAAGATATATGAGGACAGATTAACGGAGCTCAATATGTATACCCTTGAGCAAAGGAGGGAGAGGTGATATGATCGAGGCATTCAAACACCTTAAGGGCATAAACAAGGTGAAAGAGTCTAACATGTTTAAATATAAGAAAAATAGCAGGACAAGAGGACACAGCATGAGATTAGAGGGAGGCCGATTAAGGGGAATGTGAGGAAATTCTTTTTCACAGAAAGGGTGGTGGATGCATGGAATGGCTTACCACAAGAAGTGGTGGCTATGAATACAGTGCAGGGCTTCAAACAGGCATGGGATAGGCATAAGGAAGCAATGCAAATGACTATGAATAGATAGGCCACTGACAGAGCAAAGGCCGATGGCACATTTATAAGGTAGAAAAAGAAATGGGCAGACTGGATGGGCCTTGCGGTCCTTATCTGCCGTCAACTTCTATGTTTCTATGATCAAATCGGTCTCCGATCTTAGCAGTAAGGTGAACTCCTTGGGTACAAGGGTGTCAGTGGTAGAAAAAACGGTTGAGGGGATGCAAACAGAGGTCGGAGACATTAAGCGGCAAGCTGAATCGACTGCTGTGACACCCTCCCTCCTAGTTAAAGAAAATACTCATCTATGGGCCAGACTCGAGACACTGGAGAACCAGGCCCGCTCCTCCCATATTCGAGTCCTCGGACTGCCTGAAGGGATTGAGGGGGATCACCCGCTAATGTTTTTGTGGGACTGGCTCAGGGCTAAACTGGTGTCCGAGGGTCAAACCATCTCTTCTGGTCTGCAAAGGGCTTACAGAATCACCCCCAGGAGATACCGAGAGGACTCGGAAACACCTTGCACCCTGCTCATTGTCACAGATGTGGTGGGCACAAGAGATAAAATCCTCCGTTTCGCCCGTCAGGCAGGTCCCCTTACCCAAGATGATCATGCAGTCTTCTTATTCCCAGATGTCAGCTACACTACTCGGATGCACAGGAAAAAATCTGATGGCATAAGGAAGCAGCTGAGGGAAGCTTCAATTATGCACATGATGGTTTTTCCAGCACAACTGAGGATTATCCACGGTGGTACAGTCTGGGTGTTTTCCGACCCTACCGAGGCGGGTAAGTGGGCATCCTGCTTTGTTGATCACAGCAGGAGTCAACGTCGTACTCAAGGGGCAGAGGACACTGATTCAGAGGACCACAAGGATGGATGAGTGGTCTAACGGAGTGAGGCATTATTAACTTTTTGATATATCTTCACTACAGATATTTAATATTGACTTTTTTCCTTGCTTTCAGCAGTTGGACACTAGCTAGTTCCATGGACTCTGTAGTCAAATGGAATTACATAACAATGCCTTGATTAAGTAGAAGAGTTAACAGACTTGAAGTTCAGGATCAGCGCTTTAAACTGTTTAAGGGCTTGCTCCTCTTGTTAGAGTTGCAGATTGATAATTCTAAGATTCTGCAGTCAAATGTTCTGGAGTATACTGTTGGTGCTTTTATGGAGTGGGAATGTGTTGCCTTAATTGTCCCTTTCTCTAGGATATATATTGCACTTTTGGACATAAAGTGCGACACCATTAGCCCCAGTCTGGGGCGCAAATGTTTGACACTTTAAATTAAAGATTTTAGCATATCAAAATCAGTCACACTGCTCATAGGCTTGTTCACACAGCAATATATCTTGATTTACTTGTTAGTTAAAAATTCTAGCTTTTCCCCTCTATGTGGTATCAATATATTTGGGATGTACCAATCCTTGGATTAATGGGAAGGGTACTCTCTCACTATGATATGTATCAATTGTAATAGTTTGTCCTAAATATGGCACTGTTATTTGTGTGATAAATGAAAATAATAAAAAGAAAGTACAAAAAAAACAAAGAAAAGCTTATCTTCTGATTCTCTACAGCAGTCAGAAGACCTAGACTCTACAGAAGTGCCACAGACCGCACGTGTGTGTGTGTGTGTGTGTGTGTGTGTGTGTGAATGGGGAAGAAAATCATGGAAGGACTGGTCAGATGAAGTCTGCTTTACCCCCATGCACAATGAGAGTTCCATCAGAACCTGACATTCCTAGGCCAGATCCTGCCACTCCTTCTGGCCTAGCTTGACCTCCCCAGTTAGGAAAGTCCTCCAGAGATACTGCATCCTCCTATTTTTCCCTACCATGTGGGATGTGCATCATGGTTGGATCAGAGGCAGAGGAGATCTGGAAGGAGTATGAACAAAGGCCGACAGGGAGAATGCAGTTGGGGTGAGGGGGTTCATCAAGTGAGGGTAGACTGAGGGGTTTGGAAAAAGGTACCAGCCTCGGTCCAAGTGAGAATACAGAGGGGAAAAGGTGAGTAAAAACACACCCAAAGCTTCTGAAACTTACTAACGGTTTTTGTCAAGTTTTTTTTCCACTGATGCCCCAGGCTCTTCCCTCATCCTTCAGACCCACAACATTCTGATGATATTGTTTTAGCCATCATTAGTCTCTATTTCTATCCCAAGATCATTATGGAAAGTAATGAGCGTATAATGCATCACACCCTAATGCAAAGATCCTGATGCAGTACGGCACCCTCCTACAAAATAGGGAAACTCATTCCTGTGTATGAGGGGTATTATTTATTTATTTAAAATTGATGACTGGGAAAGGCACACTGAGCCAAGGCTCGTTTCCAAGTGCGACCTGGGTACAGAGTGTACGCAGAAGTGACAAGAGTTTCACAAAGTGTAATTACAAAAAGTAACAGTATGCACAAACATTTTTCATACAGTACTATATAAATTTTACATACACCATAAAATAGACAAGTACAAGGTAAAATGTAAAATGTACAGGACTTGATTTGGGGGTAAACCCTATCTTACACTACCACCCAACTCCTGGCTGAGCTTCGATGGTGCCTAGGCCTGGGAATTTTAATGTTACGTGGATGGTGCCTCCGTCCAGAGCATTTGGCTTACTGGGGTAGCTGTAAATCTAGTTCAATCCTATGAGAAGCTGCACCTTCCAATCTCCCTTTAGAATGGACTGCCTCCCACCAATACCATGCTACCTCTAGGATGCCTGTGGACTTCGGAGCCACCCACCTGTGGCCAGGATCAGATCCTGTCGCTGCCACGTTGAATTTCCTGTTGGTATTGACACCTCTCTCTTCTTGCAGACCGGCACCATCAGCTATCTTCACCACTGGGTCAGCTTCTTGCAGGAGTGGAGGGACTAAGGCTGCCCGAGTCAGTCGGGACAGACGGGACTAGGGCAGTACATTCTGTCAGACTCCATACCTGTATTTGTAAGTACTGTGAATAGTTGCCCAAAAGGTGCTATAGCCTGTATGTCTAGTTTAGGATTAGACTCCAAATGTCCCTATTTTCAAATGTGCCACATTTATTTCAGTGCCATAACTAGCTGTAATTTTGATGCTAAACCATGTCCTGGGTTGTGATTCAGGTATGCTAAGCTTTACATGTATTTTTCATTATCTAGGTTCTTTCTGACCTGATACTGCAGTACAAGATTGCTGCTCTCAAAGGCCCTGAGCACCCTGGTGTAAAGATGTATGTACTTGGTGGTGGTGCTGAGGGCGTGTGGCTTAGCAGCAGAGCGGGGCAGACATGTTCTAGTAGAGCTCCCGAGGAATAGAGCCATTTATAAACAAAACAACTTATCTAAAACTAATTTCTACTTGATGCCAGGTGTACTTAATAGAGCTAGACATGGATGCTTTCCTTCCCAGGTCGGGGACAGGAGGGATATGGAGTGAGACTTCCTTTTCTTTATTTTTCTTACGAACGTACTTTGAATTCACAGACAACTCATCTACATTGGCAATAGAGGGAGCAGGGGGTATGGTATCCAATTTTGTTTTCTGTTCAATAGTCATGTAGGACTTCATATCAGACCTGTGTGGTGCAGTAATGGTGCCCAATTTACTAAGTGCCCACCTCAGGTTGCCCACGTAACTCCTCTATCTTGCAGTTGACACAAGAGATGTTTACCCTGGCTAATAGGTGGAACCCGGCATTCAGGTTACCTTTTTCCTTTTTTTTTTCTTTTTAGATGCAAGTAGTGTGTGCTGAAAATTATCTAATCTCCTCCTGGTAATTTTGGTCCGGCGTGGGGTTGGGGGATTGGGAGGTTTGTGTTTCTATATGTGTAGTTTTCCATGTGTCTATATGTCTACTGGTGGGGATTGTATATAGGCTGTTAAATTTGAGGGTATATGGGTTTCATAAAATAAGTTAAATAGTTCAAGTAATTTTTGCTTCTGTCATAATCTATTAGTTTACTGGCTCTTCCTTGGGGTAAAATAGTTTTCTGTCATTACTTATGTCAGGTATACATGGGTTACAAGGCACAAATAGTGCAGGATGGATGAGGAGACATCAACTTTTGCATTAAGGCACACAGTAACCCTATAGTTCTCCGTGCTGTTTTATTGCTGTAGGACAAATACATGTAATGCTTTCTATGGTAATTCCCTCGATGATGTAACACTCTGTAGGGTGTCTACTTTAATCTTTGTAAGTGGATATTTGTTGTCTTCATCAATTCATGTATCCCTGCATAGTATTGTTTTTACTGTAAGTTTTGCTTAAAAATCTTATAACGTAAAAGGTAGTGGTGCTGCACTGCTTGCCCTATAGGTTTCCACTGTGTGCCTCCCAACTCCTGTGCCTCCTTTTGCCTCTCCACAACATGACCCCTTAACTGAACTTTCATGCTCTGACATCACTGCCTCTTGGGTTAAGCCACTGCACCCAACCTGGCTACTTAGGCACTCTGAAACTGCACTCCTGGGTCATTTTGTAAAGTACAGACTATGCTGTCCCGATGCCTCCTTCGGTCAGCTGGTCGAGACCCATTCTCTGTGGCTATCACTCCTGCTGGCAATCCTGTCTGGAGATGTGGAACCTTTCCCTGGGTCTAACTCCCTCCCTTTTTCAGATCCCCTATCTGGGATACTGCAAAAGGCCTTAAATTTGCACATCTCAACATCTGAAGCATACTAGCCAATATGGTGGAGCTTACTGCTTGGGTAGGCTACTATAACCCTGACATTCGTCACCCTCAGTATTTGAGACCTGGTTAAAACCCATCACCCCAGACGCTATCTGTGCACTTCCTAACTTTAATTTTGTCAGACTGGATTGCCCTGGCCAGAAGCTTGGTGGTGGCTTGCTGCAACACTACAAAAAGCCACCTTACAGGGGAACAGTCAGCACAAAGGGGGCCCCACACTCAACACTGTGCTGTTCCCACTGTGTACATTGTGAGCAAAAACATTTTGGTTTACCTACTGTTTAGTGTAGTATAGAAGACTGTATCAAACTAATTTTGCTTAGTTCTAGGCTGACATCTTCTGTTCCAAATTCCAGAATCCTCTGCAGCTGACATCAAATCAGTAGGCAGCAGTGGGAGAGTAAATAATTTAGAGCTTTCATAATCTCAGATCAGAAGTTTTCCAGGTCTGCATTTATCCAGGGGCTAAGCACAGTCCTCTAAGACTTACGCTTTTCATGGCTATGTGTAGTTGGATGAAATGAAAAGCTTTAAAAGCAAAACATTTACTTCTGCTGGTTACATCTATGTACGCGAGCACACACACACACATATACCAAAAATACTGCAATAAAGTTATTTCGTTGAGGCCAGAACATCAGGCTCCTATCTGTAGATCACTGCCTGCCTGCCACAGGGATGTTAGATAGCTGAGTGATGCCAAGTATTATCAGAGGTTGTACAATGACCCAAGACCCCAATTTCAACACTGTGTAAGTGAAGTAGTAACTGAAGCATTAAACAGGAACTAGATTACTGAAAAAGAAGAAGCTGATTGTCAGCCATCCCGCTGGCTCAGAGGCAGAGTGTCTGTCTGCGACACCGATAACCCGGGTTCAGAAAACGGACTCAGGGCATCAAGGGGCCGGCCAGGAGGGAGAAGGATTGAGCGTCCTAGAGACTGCTCTCCTTCTCTGGGGGGTAGAGTGTCTGACACACACGCCAATCTCTGGTGGAGGCTGGGGGGACCCACTGTGTCAATGCCATTACCTGCACGGAGGAGCAGGGCAGGCAGGGCGTCACTGCGTCCCGCCCCAGTACTACCCCGCACAACTGAAATCTCTGTTCCCGGCCATGATGCCCCACTCCACCGCCGCTCCTGCTGCCACCAGTGTCCACCGGGGTTCTGCCTGTGGCTCTGCCCTGGGGGAGGTAAGCCAGGGCTAGCCTACACTGACCATGGGGAGGGGGCACCCAGCAGCCCCACCTGGGGGGGGGGGGTAAGCCTGGGCATGGTGAGTCGGCATGCAAGGTAGGAGCCGAAGCTCTGTTTGGGGCATTAAGGGGAAGCCCAGAGGCACAAAAGCATACTAAATAATAATAATAATAAAAAAAAAAAAGAAGATGATTGTCTCTTAGTAGAGCATCCAGTAGGACTGGCCTTATATCTATTACCAAAATTGCACAAAAATGAAGTCCTGGTGCCTGGCAGGATGATAGTGTTATCAACTGGATCTGCAATAGAACCACTGTCAAAATTCATAGATCAATACATAGAAAAATGTGGCAAGTACAAAATCTTCTGTAAAAGATACAAACCACATGTGAGTGCTGCTAAATAATACCGAAGTTACAGACAGTGAATTTCTTGTTTCTGTGGATGTTGAAAGCCTCTATGTGAATATCCCGCAATTGGGGGGGGTAAAATGCTATTGCTAAAGCACTTTCAAGAAGACCTGCATATATCATGCCACTGACAGAGCGTATTGTCAACTGTGCAAGGAGAGTCTTGGAATCCTATTTTTTTAACCACAAATTCTATACACAAATAAAGTGAACGAGCACGGCCACTACATATGCACCAAATTTGACAAATCTTTATGTAAGTGAATGGGAGGAACATTTTGTGTACAGCAATCATCAGAATCCATTTTTTGAAAATGTTAAGACACGGAATTGTTTTATTGATGACTGTTTAACGATTTGGTCTGGGAGCAAACAAGAAGTGATTCAGTTTAAAGAATATGTCAACAATACAAGTATACATTTGAAATTTACGTTTGAATGACACAAAGAAGAGATTCATTTTTAAAGATCTAACTACTTTTATACACAGAGGGTGCCTCAAAACAAAACTATACGGCAAAGTTATCTCAAAAAATATGATTCTCAGAGCTGACAGTTGTCACCCTCGGTCATTGATATAAATATACCAAAGGGCCAGTTTTAGAGAATTCGTGGGACTTGTGTAAATGAGCAGGCTTTTGAGCAATGTAATACAGACATGGCAAAGAGATTCTGTGCACGTAATTATGAACATGATGTAATAAATGAAGCATATGAATGTGCCAAGAACATGGACAGATAGCAACTTATTCAAAATACCACTGAAAGACGAATGTCTCAACAAAATGTACCGCCAACATTTGTCGCACAATATTTCCCCCAGCACACTGTATTGGCAACACTGTTGAAAAACATTGGGACATTTTAAAGAGTGATAAAAATTTTACAGTATTACACATGAACTCCTGAGAATAATGTATAGAAAAGGGAAGAATTTGAGATTCATTAATGCATGTGATTCTACCAAAGGAACCAAGTGGCATCAATTGGCTACCAAAACCACCTCGAGGAAATTTTAGATCTGGCCACTGCATACATTGTGCAAACACTTACGATTCAGACTCTTCTGTACACCTCAGGAGTGGAAAACAATTTAGCATAAATCAATTCATCAGTTGCAACACAGAAGGAGTAATTTATGTTTTAACATGCCTCTGTGGTATCCTACATGCTGGTCAAACAAAAAGAGCCCTGAAACTAAGAGTGGATCAGCCTAAAACAGCAGGACGGACAAATAATGAGACTTAAGCTATGATGAAACATTTTAAAGAAGCTGGCCACCATGCAGTAGCAGTTTTGCACTATACTGGAACTGAGAAAGTAGAATGGGTGTTAGGGGTGGTGACATTGTGAAAAATGTTTAAAACGTGAAGCCTTTTGGATCACCACACTCAGAACTGTTTTACCAAAAGAACTGAATGATTCTGTACCTATGCATGCATTTTGAGATTGTTACCCCTGCAGGTTATTTATTTGTCAATGTACTGAACTGCTGTAGATATGAATTATGCAAATTGAAAATGATATATGCACATTTTTGTATATGTCTTGTCTGTTTTTATACCTGTATTTATTCTAGATTCTTCAGTTTATTCTATGTATTTCTACGTTGTATGTTGTAAGTGTGTCTGGTCTTGGTACATGTGGGCACTTTTTAAGCACTATCACTTTAAATGTTGGCTTTAAATAAGATATTGAGCCACACGACCATCACTCTGAAGAAGATATCATTGTGATGCCGAAACTAAGTGACATGTAAATTTTGAGCTCAAGGAAATGCGATGGCTGGCAGGAGAAAACATTTTTTTTAAAGTTACAAAACACTGTTTGTGACCGCGCTAGTGAGTATCACTGAAGAAACTGAATGAATTGAGTTGATTCTAGACCTATGCTTGGATTTTTTTTTATATCATAGTTTTTACCCTCATGGCTGGCTTGAGTTCAGTGGTGGCGTACTGCCGATCCGAGGCACTCATCCCCTCATACAGGGATCACGCTGCACAGCCATGGGGTTAGGTTTTTTCCTTAGTTACTCTGAGTGACTGCATGAATCCCCTGATCCCCACCCCCAAGAATGCCAGTGCAAAGGACCAAAGTCCAGGCGAGAGGCTGTGCTTAGACACGGATTCTGCCAAGCGCCTAACAGTGCCCTCCACTCCCAACACCATCCATCAATTGGAGCAGTGCCTAGCCCTCCCCTAGAGTGGAAAGCTGCCACTTGGTGGCTCAATCCAGCTCCCCCCCAGCCAACCCCCAGTGACCCGGGCCCATTCCCGAACCCGAGTCACCGGCGTGGTGCAAGGTGTGGCATCCAGCGCCTCAACACTCAGCACCACCGGGCTGGCTTATACTTGGAATTTTGATGCTTCTGCACCGAGGTGACATTGAATAAAGTAACACACTGTTTTGAAGAGTGGTAAGCTGCTGATTTTCTGTCGGGTGCTGACCTTCCTTCCTGCTGTGGTGGGTGGGTGTTAATGACTGCATGATGCTCTGGTATGTTCACCAAGGTGCTTGTTGAACAGACTAAAAAAGAGCTACTACCTATGTGCTGTGTAGCATTTTATTATGGCTCTTCTTTTTCATACAATGCCTCCTGTCCCATGTGACAGTAATGCATCCGGGACGACAGATTCAGGAAGTACTGGTTTAGAGTCAATATTACAGCAGTAGAACTGATTTTAAGTAACTTATAAACATAAAAATAAAGAAATCTAGACAATGACAGCAGTAAAAGACCAAAGGTCAATCCAGTCTGCCCGAGTTCCCTGTTTAGCCCCCGGGCCTACTGTTCTTCCAGGGTCCTAGCCCTCTCCATCCCCTCCAATGTCCTCTCCAATTCTGGCACCCTGAGCAACCACTATACTCTCCACCTGTCCCAGCCATGATTAAAACCACTAACAGTTTTTGTGCCCACCATCTTGGCTGGTAGCCTGTTCCACGGCTCCACTACCCTTTCTGTAAAATAATATTTCCTCACATCCCTCCTGAACCTCCCTTCTGTTAGCTTCTACTTATGACCTTGTGACAGCGAGCTGGTATTCAAGTTATATAGTTCCTGGCAGCTCACCCTGTTAATTCCTTTTAGGAAGTTGAAGGAATCTATTATATCTCCCCTTCCCTCTCCCTTCTGGTCTCCAGTGAGTACATCTTCATTGCCTTGAGGCTCTCCTTGTAGAACATGCCCTGCTACCCCTGAATCATTTTTGTTATCCTGCGCTGCACTGTCTCGAGCCTGCCTCTATCCTTCCTGAGGTGAGGACACCAGGAATAGGTGCAGTGCTCCAGGTGTGGCCTCACCAAGGATCTATACAGGGGGAAGTACTACCTCCCTTTTTCTGCTTTCAATACCCCTCCCAATACATCCAAGCATCCTGTTTGCCCTGTTATAAGCTTTGCTGCACTGACTTGATTGCTTTAGGGAGTCACTGATAACTATTATGTCTCGCTCCTCAGTCATGGTACCGAGTCTCACCCCTCCCATCCCGTACTCCATCCTGGGGTATTTGTTCCCTAGCTGCATCACCTTGCACTTTCTGGCATTGAATTTTACATGCCAAACCCTTGACCACCCCTCCAGCTTTTGCAGGTCTCTCTGCGTTTCCTTTACTTCCTCATCACTATCCACTCTCCCACAGAGCTCAGTGTTATCTGCGAAGAGACAAGGCCAGCCCTGGAACCCCTCACCAACATCACTGATGAACATGTTGAGGAGGACCAGACCCAGGATGGATCCCTGTGGAATCCCACTTGTCACCTACCTCTCTTCTGATTTATCCCTATTGACCACTACTGTCTACTGCCTTCTCTTTAGCCAGTTACCTACCCAGTTTACTATGACCTTAGCCACATCCAGATCCTCCAAGTTCTTCAGCAAGTATCTGTGAGGTACTGAGTCGAAAGCCTTGCTGAAGTTGAAGTACAGCAAAACCACAGCATGGTTCCTAATTCCCTCATCACTCTGTCAAGGAAGACTCTCAGGTTAGTCTGATAAGACCTTCCTGCCAAGCCGGCCTGGTGGCGCTGAGGGTTGAGGTGCTGGATGCCACACCTCGCACCACGCTGGTGACCCAGGTTCGGGAACGAGCCCGGACCGCTGGGGGTCGGCTGGGGAGAGAGAGGATCAAGCATCCGGAGGACTGCTCCCCTCTCTCGGGGAGGGATCCAGGGGTAACCTGGCGCAGCAGCAGCCCCCCATGGAGACCGAGGGAACTGTGGCACACAGGGGCTCACAATGGGGGAAGATGCTGGGCGGGTGCCTTCCGGACGTGAGTGGGAGCACCCACGTCGCGGGCTGACAGCATTGCACGTCCCACGTCTGGTGCATAAAAAAACCTACATACAAAAGCCCCACCAGCCTGCATAGGCGATGGCCATCCCAGTGCTGAACCGTCACACACCCAAAACTGGAGCTCTGCCACTGCCCTTTCAGACTCCTCTGGCCCTTCATCCTCCTCGGGGGGCTAGGGGAGAATATAACGCCCTTGAAGGGTGTTATATTCTCACAGTGGGCGGTCACGGCTCACAGTGGGCGGTAAAGCGGCATAGACGAGCGGATAGGCCCGAGAGAGTTCCAGTGCCTGGGGAAGACAAACAGAATTAAAAAAAAAAAAGACCTCCCTGTCATAAATCTGTGTCACTTACCATCCTGGAGACCACTGCTCTCCGAGGGTTCTATGTGATAATGGCGAGTGCCGAATGGCAACCCGCATTATCGTGACGTTAGGGCAGCGAAAACAATTTTGCCACCCTGACATCCGGCGCTGAAGAACGTGTGCCAGGGACTTCAAATCATTTACTTTCTGTGGGGCTGCACTTCACACCCTCCCCACGTGGGGGCTTCACCCACCGCACACCTCCTACTTAAGGATTCTCAACTCCAGGGGTGCATGTTGGGGGCAAAAAGCAAGTTTTGGGCTGACGCAACAACACCACAGCAGCCTGACCCAGACTCGAACCCGAACCCCAGCAACACAAGCGGAGGCCAACCCCAATGCCACGGCGTAGTTCAGCAGCCGACTGCAGCGCCACCCCCTACATCCCCTCCCAGGCCACGCTTTGCTGTGCTCACTCCTCCGCATGTACATATAGCGACATCCTGCTGCCACGGTCGCCCACCCCATCACATCCAGTCGCCTCCCTCCCCTCGCCATTCAGACTTCGCCCACATCGCATCGCCGTTTTGGACGGCGCCTTAATTCAGGCGCCCACCTCACGTGCTACTGTTTCTAAGTAGTCCATGAGATCCTCTTTGACCAGTGATTCCATCAGTTTTTCTACAGTAAAGGTACGACTGACAGTTCTGTAGTTCCCTATTTGTTCCTTGTCCCCCCCATGAAGCAGAATTTCATCTGCCACCCTTCAATCCTTCGGAACCATCCCTGTCCTTTGAGAGCTGTTGAACAGACCTAACTTTCCCTATGCAGTGAGCCCTGAAGGCTACATTTACAGTCTAGCAAACACGTTAGGGCTAACTGAGTGGGTTACGCTCCTGACTTCCCTAACATCACTTTTACACCTCCCTGCCCTTAATCCTCTAGCGATACTTTCTCCTCTCACTTTTGTTCTGTTCTTCTGGCTCGTTGCCTACCTTTGGTTATTTTTGTTTTATAACATGGGTTGGCAAAAATGCCTCTCCCATTTGGTCCATTAGCAGTGCATGGCTGTGGATTAAATTCCCTATTTAATCCACAGTTTTGCGGACTGATTTAGGGAAAGTGCCATTGAGACTCGTTAGGTGGTGAATCAAGCAAATGTGAAAAGCAGCCATTAACAATGAGAGAAAGTGAGGTTTGCCAACCCATGTTGTAATGTTCGCCAATCAACTTCTATGTAAATGGGTAACTGCACTGCCATGTCCCAGTCTGATTATCGTACCTGTGCCCCCCCCATGGGTCAAACAGTTTCATACCAAAGCTATCCCCCTTGCTTTGACTTCACAGCACCAACATGTTGTGCCACCAATCCTGCCGGAAGCATCCCGTATATAACAGCGGTGTGTTTCATCTCCCATTCCCTCCTGTACCATCGACTGATAGTCCCCCGCAATGGTGCTTGACAGAGAGAGGGAGTCCCTCACACTGTGGTGCTTGAGAGAGAGCAAGAGACACAGGGAGAAGCTCCAAAAGAGAGAGAGAGAGACACACACACACACACACACACCCCCACGCAATATTCTTTAGTCAGTACATTATCCGTGACTGCCTGAACCAAACCCAGCAGTTGCTGTGACAGTGAGCACCAGAGACTAGAGAGAGACTGGGACATACAAGCATCTCACCCTGCGGAGAGACACTGACAGCAATGACCTGTCATGGTGGTCTGTGCTGTACATGTCCAAAGCAGAGTACAGCAAGGTCTGTAAACAGTGACAGTTTTCAGTTGACATGTTGCACTGTATGTTATGGACCACAAATGTCAGAAATCATGTTAATAATAGATTGCTAGCATTTCTGTGTTCATAACGTGACATATGCATTTCTTGTTGGGGACTACTTTTCAAGCCAACAGGATACTGTAAGATTTCTTGTATTTCAGCATGACTAAAACCCTGTCTGTATATATTTTTTGTGTTAACAAAGAACCCATGTTATAAGCACAGTAACCCACTCCAGGGCATGGGATCATAGGTATTCAACCTATGCCGCAGGTGTTATAAGGGCACTTGGCCTGCGGCCTCGTGCCTCACAATGCACCCGAGGTGTTGATTTATTTATTTAGCTTTTGTTAACTGGGTAAGTGCACTAGCCATAAAATTACTATTTTCAGGCACGACCCGGGAGGATAACAAATTATAAGTGCTTTACATACAATGAGTTAAAGAGGATGCAATATATCAGAACATACAAAGTAAAGCGCTTTACATACAATGAGTTAAAGTGGATACTATATATCAGAGACATACAGAGTAGACCATTCATAAGTTCATAGGTGCCTACCTATGCAATGAATAGAGAGGACCTTGGACAATAAATTATCAGGTGACATATCATGTGAACAGAACAAGGTACACAAAAACCAAAACAGGTAATACAAAAGGAAGAAGTAACCATTGAGAGCAGGGGGTGTCATTAAGGAAGAAATGCTTAAATGATTAAATGCCTATGACCCCATACCCTATCATGGGTTACTGCTAACTTATCTCAGATGTCTCTGCCAGCACATACTGTACTTGATTGCACTACTCTTGCTATCTGCTGTTGTCACTCTCGCTCACTGTCATTTCCTGAACCCCTCCCTACTTTATTCGGGTCCACTTATGGTGTGGTTATTTTTGCTTTTGCCTGTACACAGCTATCTGATTTATGTGTCTGTATTTAGTCATCTGCCCTATTATTACTGTTTCATTTCATTTTTTGTAGCTGTTTTGGAAACACTTTGTATGCTTTGTATATTCTGTTTTTACCGATCTTGTTTTGTGTATTGCTATCCTGCCTTTGTAATTCTCCCAGACTGTGCCTGAAAATAGGCATTTTATTTGTCTAGTGCACTTATCTGGTCAACAAAAATGAAATAAATAAATAAATAAATTCTTCAAGAAAACAGAGTATTTGCCACTTCTAGCACTGATGACCTGGAGTGATTTGTGTGCTTTTTATGGCTATGTGTAGTTGGATGAAATGAAAAACTTTAGAAGTAAAACATTTACTCCTGCTGGTTATACCTACACACACACACACACACACACATATGCCTGCACACACACCAAAAATACTGAATTAAAGTTATTTAGTTGAGGCCAGTACATCAGGCTCCTATCTGTAGATTACAGCTGCAGTACTTTCCCTCACTGAATCGGTGGTCTTGTACACATCACTGTCACATGAGACAGGAAGCACTGTAGGAAAAAAAACAGTAATAAACTGTGCTAACATGGAGATCCCCAAAGGCCATAAAATTAGTAGGCAAATTTTGATAAAAAACTCCTAATAGCAAACAAAGGGAAGGACACACCAGGAATACACACACAAATCAAAACACTCTGCACAACATACGGTTTTGCAAATTTTGAGTGTAGCACTCCTTTGATGATCTCAGAGGTGCATAGCAAAGATCTCCAGAAATCTATCAAGGGTTGGGATAGTTGGAAGGGGTCTGAGGAATTAGCTCCCAAGTTTATGGGGTAAAAGGAAGTTTAGAAATGTCCGTATAATTTGTCCAAAGTTCTATGTCTTACCAGTGAGTCTCCACACTTGGGTCTAACCACCCTATGATGTGCTTCAGTTGTGCTGATGTACAGTAGCTCTGGAGGTTAAGGAGGGTCAACCCCCTTACAGCTTCTGTAACTGTATTATGGTATATGCTTTGCCACTTGTGAGTTATAGAAATTCCACCCCCTCACTCATGGAAATAAATGGCATATTTTCATGCCCGCTGTTGTATGTTCCATTTACACAACCTACCTATCCAAACATGAAACAAAATGGAAATTACATACCCAACAGTGAAAAATAACACGTTTATTTGAATGACTTCTGAGTTACCCATGCTATATAAATTAATTTATCCCAAGCCCGGAAGTCTAATTTAGGTGCTACTAATAGCAAAGTTTGGAACCAATAAAGGAAGCGGGGCAGAATACTCATTTGGATGGAATCAGTTTTTTGTAGACGGGAGACAGGCAGATGTGTCCATCTGTCAAAATTCTCTTGCATCTGTTAATTAGGTTTATCATAATTCAAAGTAAATAACTTGTCAAGATTTTTGGGGATCTGGACTCCCTGATAACGTACTGAGGAGCGGTGCCATTCGAAGGGGTAGCATTGTTCTAGCTCCTGAGATAGAGCATAAAATAGCTGGAGAACGTCTGTTTTAGCCTTATATCCCGATAGAAGCTCTACGTCCTCCCAGCAAGAGGTGTTCCTCACGCAACTAGTTAAGAAGCAGACTCATGGGGGGGCGGCGATACTAGACCTGGTACCAACAAATGGAGATAATGTTGCTGACATCACAGTGGGTGACAACCTGGAGTCCAGCGATCACCGCACAGTGTGATTCAATATAAGGGCTGAGCCAGAACCGGGCCGCACTAAGACAAGGGTCCTGGACTTCCGGAGGGTCGATTTCAGGAAAATGGGAGAATGCCTCAGGGACACTATGGCAGGGATAGAGGATGGGGGGGAACAAGGAACTATGGTCAAACATAAAGGGAGGTACCAAAAAAGCAACAAATCTGTGTGTCAGGCAGGTTAACAAGGGCAAGAGAAAAAAGAGACTGCTATGGTTCTCTAACGACGTAGCAGAAAAAGAGCAAAAAAAACCCCTAGCATTTAGAAAGTATTAAAAAAAACAAAAAAACACAGAAGGATAATAGGGAAAACTACCAGGAGAAACACAGGGAGGCAGAGAAAGGCAGACACGCAAAGGCACAAACAGAGGAGAATATTGCCCAATCAGTAAAAGAAGAGGATAAAACTTTCTTTAGATATATAAGCGAAAAGAGGAACACCAAAAGGGGAATAGTAAGGATAAAAGGGGAAGAAGGGGGTTGTGAGGAGGACCAAAAGACGAAGGACATACTGAACAAATATTCTTGTTCAGTATTTACAGAAGAAGGGGTAGGTGACAGGCAAAAGATAAGGGACAAGGGCACAAATGGTAGCAAGGTGAACACCAGTCCTTTTACAGAGGAGAAAGTCCTCAAGGTACTAGCACAGTTAAAAGTAGATAATGCAATGGGATCTGCTGGGGTGCACCCCAGCATACTGAGGGGCCTGAAAGTGGTGCTGGCTGCACCTCTGACAACTCTGTTCAACTTATCATTAGAAACAGGGGAGGTTCCAAGGGACTGGAGGAGGGCAGATGTGGTCCCATGTCACAAAAGTGGGAACAGGGAGGAGGCAGGGAATTACAGACCTGTCAGCCTGACTTCGGT
Source organism: Neoceratodus forsteri (assembly GCA_016271365.2). Lineage (NCBI taxonomy): Eukaryota > Metazoa > Chordata > Ceratodontiformes > Ceratodontidae > Neoceratodus > Neoceratodus forsteri. Next base: position 7,196,644 of record JADMNL010000040.1, read on the forward strand.
AAAGGGCAAAGTAATGGAAACACTACTGAAGGAAATGATAGTGGAATACATTGTAACTAGTAGATTACAGAATCCAAAGCAACATGGTTTCCATGGGCGGGGGGTCTTGCCAGACAAACCTGATCGAATTCTGTGACTGGATGACCAGGGTAGTGGATAGGGGAGAAGCGGTGGATGTGGTCTACATAGATTTCAGTAAGACCTTCGACACCGTTCAACACAGAAGATTGGTGAACAAGCTGGCCTGTTCGGGAGTAGGTCAAAAAGTTATAAACTGGTTAAGAAGTTGGTTAAGCAACAGGAGTCAGAAGGTGGTGGCAAATGTCCTCTCTGCAGAAGGCAAGGTGACCAGCAGAGTGCCTCAGAGCTCAGTACTAGGCCAGTTCCTCTTCAATGTCTTTATTAGTGACACTGCGGAATGGCTAGAAGGGAAAGTATGCCTGTTCGCAGATGACACAATAATCTGCAAGCGAATAGACACAGTTGGGGGGGAAGGGATTGAAGGATGATTTGGAAAAGTGTGAAGAATGGTCAAGGGTTTGGCAGCTGGGTTTCAATGCAAAAAAGTACAAAATCATGCACTTGTGGCACAGAAACCCAGGGGCTACGCACCAATTGGGAGGGGAAGCACTGGCAACCACCAAACAGGAAAGGGACCTGGGGGTAATCATTTCTGATGACCTGAAGGCAGCCAAGAAGTGTGATAAGTCAGTGGGGAAGGCTAGCAGGATGTTTGGGTGCATAGGGAGGGATAGCACTAGTAGGAGGAAGGGGGTAATAATAACCCGCACAGATCACTGGTAAGACCCCACCTCGAGTACTGTGTCCAGTTCTGGAGGCCCCACCTCTGGAAGGAGATTGATAAGGTGGAAGTGGTACAAAAGAGGGCTACCAAAATGGTGCAGGGCCTGCATCAAAAGCCCTATGTGGAGAGACTCAAGGAACTGAATATGTATTCTCTGGAGGAGAGGAGAGAAAGGAGGGATATGAAAGAAACCCTAATAGGTATTAATAAGGTACAGGAAGGTAGCATTTTCCATAGAGAAAGAAGCTCGAGGACAAGGGGTCACGCGTGAAGTTGGGGGGGGGGGAGGCTCAGAGGAAATGTGAGGAAATACTTCTTCATGGAGAGGGTGGTGGACACCTGGAACAGCCTTCCAGCGGAGGGGGTGGGTGCCAAAATGGTGATGGGATTCAAGCATGCATGGAACAGAATCAAGGGGTCCTTGGTAGTAAGGTAAGGGGAGGAGACTAACGGAGATCGAGTAGGATCTGCGGTGGCACAGTAGGCAGGGAAAACTGGGCAGAATAGGTGGGCTAAGAGATCCTTATCTGCTGACAACTTCTACGTATGTTTCTAGGTAAGTCTCGAAGGAGATCAAACAGTGACAGTATGTTAAATATGTTACAAGATCATCTGCATAAAAAGCTATGCGATGTTCTGTATCTGCTGTCGTTACTACTGTTATTTGTTCGCAGTCTCCGAGAAGGTGGGCCAGGGGTTCAACATACAGCACCAAAAACAGAGGCTGGAGTGGACTCCCTTGTCTAGTTCCCCTAGTTAGGGGAAATCTGTTGGAAAAGGTCCCATTGACTTTGACAACTGCCTGGGGTGCCGAGTAAAGATTAGTATAGAGAGTGAGGAACGCTGCCGAAAATTAGAACTCTGTTAAAGCATGTCTGAGAAAGTGCAATAATACCATATCAAATGCCTTCTGAGCGAGCAATGAAGCTCCAAATCAGGGTGGGGGGTCTTACTGTTCCAGATACATTCAATAAGGTGTAACACGTACTTTATGTTAGCTGTTGTTTGACAGCGAGATGTGAAGTCCGATCGATCCTTATTTATTAAGGTGGGGAGAATTACTTTGAGGCGGGCTGCCAACACTCCCTCGACATTCCGGATAGAAACTGGTCAATAAGATTCACAGTTTAATGAACTTGTATGTGGTTTTAAAATTGCTGAGATAGTTGCATATCTCCAGCTAGTAGGCCCCCTCCTGCATTACCCTAAACACTACTGTAAGATGCAGCAGCAGCAGAATTTGCTTCTGTTGCTTATAAAAATCTGGCCTGTAGCCATCAGAGATCGGACATTTTCCTGTTTTAAAATTTGTTATAGCCTGCAAGATTCCAGCAGGAGAGATAGGACACGTGATTTACTGTTGAAGGTCTGTCATTCTGGGCAGGTTCAATTTGGCAAAAAAGTTTTGATATTCAATTTCTGGAAGTTCTGCTGTCTGTGTATAAAAACGTTCATAGAAATCCTTAAGTACTACTGATATCTGTGCCGTTGTATGGTATTGTACCCCCACCGTCTGAATTGCCAATTCAGCAACTGTAACTGCCTTCTGTGCCTGTCTTAAATGGTTTGTCAGTATTTTTGCCATCCTGGCACCTCCCTCATGGTATCTCTGGCATAGATACAGAAGTGTTTGTTCCATTTTCATGTTTAGAAAGATAGAAACATAGAAAATGACAGCAAAAGGGGACCTGTGGTCCATCAAGTCTGCCCAAACATGGTTTCCTGGGACCTACTGTCACACCGGGGTCCTGTCCCCCGAGATGTCCAGCCTAGCCTTCTATAGGGGTGCGTGACTGTACCCCCATGTGCATAAAACTTGACATCGACTTTGCAGCCACCACTTCGGGTGGCAATCTATTCCATGGTTCCACCACCCTCTCCGAGAAGTAATACTTTCTGATGTCCCTCCTGAAATTCACATCTTTTAATTTCAACTCGTGCCCCCATGTTGTAGAATTGGTGTTCCTGGTGAAAAGCATAGTGTGCGGCACTTTGTTTATGCTTCTAAGTAACTTGAAGGTTTTGATCATATCCCTCCTTTTCCTCCTAGTTTCCAGTGAGCACATGTTCAAAGTCTTTAGCCTCTCCACATAAGTGACTTCCTGAAGGCCATGTATCATCTTTGCTGCTCCTCTCTGGACCTCCTCCACCCTATCAATATCCTTTCTAAGGTGAGGCCTCCAAAACTGAACACAGTACTCCAGGTGAGGCCTCACCAAAGACTGGTAGAGAGGCAGTGTCACCTCCCTGTCCCTGCTGTTTATGCCCCTTCCAATACATCCCAGTACCCTGCTAGCCTTGCTGTAAGCCTTATTACACTGACTTTGCTGCTTGAGGTTGGCCCTGCTCATGACCCCAGATCCCGTTCCTCAGGCGAGGAGCTATGTTTGACCCCGTTTAGCCAGTATTCTGTCTTAGGGTTAACTCTACCCAGGTGCATCACCTTGCACTTCTTAGCATTGAATTTTAATTGCCATATTTATGTCCACCTTTCCCACTTTTTAAGATCCACCTGAAGCTCTCTGACTCCCTCCATGTTGTCCACTCTGACGCTAAGTTTTGTACCATCGGCAAACATGGCAATGTTACCCTTTGTACTCTCGCTGATGTTGCTAATGAATATGTTGAAAAAGGATTGGCCACAGGACCGACCTGAGGCACCCTACTAGTCTTCCAGCCAATTTCGCACCCACCTGACTATTTCCTCTGCTGCTCCCAGGTCCTCCAACATTTAAGAGTCTCCTGTGTGGGACTGTGTCAGATCCCTTACTGAAGTCAAAATAAAGCAGGTCCATTGCATGGCCCCTATCCAACTCCCTAGTAACGTGGTCAAAGAAAGTAATAAGGTTTGTTTGACATGACCTGCCCGCCACAAACCCATGCTGTTTATAGTTTTGGAAGTGATTAACTTCGAGACTGGGTGGGCCATAGGCCCTTATCTGCCAACACTGTCTATGTATCTATGTATTCTAACAGATCTTGTTTAATAAGTGTCTCCATCAGCTTGCCCAAAATTGATGTGAGGCTGACTGGCCTATAATTACCTGTCTCCTCCTTACAGAAACATAGACTTTGACAGCAGATAAGGACCACTTGGCCCACCAGTCAGACCATTTCCCTACCTATCGGATAAGCTGCAGACCCTAATTTTAACAACAACCTACTTCCTCCTACCTCCCACTAGAGTTGCCTTATGTCTGTCCGATGCATTCTTAAACTCCCCCACTGTTTTTGACCCCACGACCTCCTCAGGAAGGCCATTCCATGGGTCCACTACCCTCTCCATGAAAAAATATTTCCTCACGTTGCCCCTGAGTCATTCCCCTCCATCTTCAAATTGTGCCCCCTTGTTCTTGCACATCTCTTTTTCTGAAAGATGCTACCCTCTTGAACTTTGTTGATCTCCTTGAGGTACTTGAAAGTTTCTATCATGTCCCCACTCTCCCTCCTTTCCTCAAGGGTATACATACTAAGCTCTTTTAGTCTCTCTTCATACGGTTTCTGGTGCAGACCCTGCACCATTTCAGCTGCCCCCTCTGGACTGCCTCCATCCCGTCTATGTCCTTGCGGAGATGGGGTCCCCAGAACTGCATGCAGTACTCCAGATGGTGTCTCGCCAACTGTCTGTACAGAGGGATAACAACTTCCTGTTTTCTACTGGTGATGCCTCTCCCTATGCATCCCAGTATCCCCACAGCCCTCCTTACTGCATTCTCACATTACTTGCCTACCTTTAATCACATCCGCTCTCCTCCAGTCCTCAGGTACCACACCCTCCTCCCATGATTTGTTAAAAAGGGTAGTCAGTGGTGTCACTAGTTCTCCCCTTAGTTCTTTTAGAATTCTGGGGTGAATCCCATCAGGCCCCATTGCTTTGTCCATCTTCAGTTTAGGAGTTCTTTCAGGACACTTTCTTCTGTGAATGGACCAGTATCGACCCCCCCCCCCATCCAGTGTGCTTCTATTATTTGGTTTAGGTACTCCCCTCCTCTTCTTTTGTGAATACTGAGTAGAAGTATTTGTTCAGTATCTCTGCTTTGTCACTGTCACCCTCTGCCCACCCCTCTCCTTTATTAAGTAAGCAATAACCCACGACAGGGTGTGCTGTTCTACTGAACACATGAAATTGCCAGCAGATACAGGCCATATGGTCTATCTAGTCTGCTCAAGTTTGCAGCACTGCAGCCCATTAGACTGCAGCTGCCCCTCCCATTAGCTCTTCCTCCAACTGCCGCCCGGTATGTACTTTCCCTGAATTTGTCCCACCTCTCTTGAAACACCCCACAGTCTGCACTGATACGAGTTGCTCAGGCAGTGCATTCCAACCCGTTACCACTCTTTCAGTGAAGCAGTGCCTCCTCCTTTCCCTCCTGAATCTGCCCCCTTTAACTTCAGGGAGTGCCCTCTGGTATCTCTTCCGTTCTGGAGAGTTTACCCACCCTGGAAGCCTACTCTGTTCATCCCCTTCAGGTACTTGAAGGTCTCAATCATGTCTCATCTCTCTCTCTCTTCTATTCTCCAGGGTATACATGTTGAGCTCTTTTAGTCTTTCCTCGTAAGTTCTATCCCCCAACCCCTGGATCATCTTTGTTGCTCTTTGCTACACTGCCTCCAGTAGTTTGATATCCCTTTTCAAGTATGGGCATCAGAACTGCATGCAGTACTCCAAGTGCGGCCTCACCAAGGACCTGTACAGGGCAATTGACTTCTCATACATCTGGATGTAATCCCCTGCTATGTGCACCCTAGCATCCTGTTACTCTTAGCCGCCTTCCCACACTGGGTCGAGAGTGCTGAATTCCAGTCACCAGCACCCCAGATCCTTCTTCTCGTTGGATGTGGACAGTTTGATACCATCCATCCAGTAACTGTATCCTGGGTTTTTGGCTCTGAAATGCATCACCTTACACTTCCTGGTGTTGAACCCAAGCTGCCAGGTATGCGACCACTCCTTAAGTCTTGCCAAGTCCTCCTGCAGTAATTTACCACCCTCCTCCCCATCCACCTCAGCACAGATCTTGGTGTCATCGGTGAAGAGGCTGATCTTATTCTTGATCCCAACCGCTATGTCTGCGATGAAAATGTTAAACAGGACTGGGGATTAATGCACACCCGGGTGAGTTATTGCACTTATAACATGGGGTGTGCAAGACAGGTGAAGAAACCCTCAAAATATGTAATTTTTCCCTGTTAAAACAGCCAAAAAGGTCATGTATCCTGCTACCTCGTTAATTAGTCCCTTTAAAATAATTACCTACCTGCGATTCCTCAAGACAGAACTGTCACAGAGGCACTCTGACATGCTCTGTCACAGGTTTTTCCCACAATATCCTCTGCAATCACATGCAGTATATGACACTCCCCCCACACACACACACACACACACTCTAGAGCACACTGCTGTTTTGGACAGAACTCCCATACAATACAGCAACTGTCTGCAAGGCTGCACTGCTGTATTTGTTCTGCAAGTATACATTACAAACACTGCTAACTGTGCTGATAACACTGTACTCCATGCTGCTAGCTCTCTCTCTCTCTCTAGCACGGCAAAAAGTAGTGATCGGCGCAGTCACTCTCTCTCTGAATGTCCCGCTGTGTTTCTCTCACCCTACCCCCGAGCACCGCAGCTTGCAGAGAAAGACACAACACACTCCAGCCTGTCCCTGTGGTGCCACTGACCCACCCTCTGTGTCCCTCTTGCTACTTACTCTCTCGGGGTTATGGCACTCGAAAACTTTGCTGCACACAACGGCACACATTTCCACACAGCACACCCAGCAACCACTTTCTTCTCCCCTGCACACACTGAGGAAGCCTGCTCATTCAAATAGTGAAAGAGAGAGAGAGACAGACACAAAGAGAGACACAAACAGCTGTGTGCCACACTGTTCAATGCAAGTGCCGATCCTGGTGGGTCTCTCCCTGTCTTTCTGTATACCGTGTGCTGCTGTCATTCACCGCTGCAGGGGGAGCAGACATTATTGGCACGGGTTGCTGCAGGAGGGGCATGTATGTCTTTCTCACTCCAGAGACAGGGGACTGACTGCGCACAACTATGGAGAAACAGAGAGTGAGACAGAGAGGTACATAGATGTCCCCCTCCCGTTGCTCAGTGTGCTGACTGTCAGCACATGCATCAGCCTCATTCTCTCTCTCCCCCGCCTGTGACTCTGTCTCTCTCTCTCCTGGACACTGAAGGCTGGCAGGGGAGATCCATGAGGCAGGTGGCCAGGGACAGACCGTGATCTCCCTCTGGCTCTCTCTCTCATTGCACTCCTGCTCTCTCCCTTACCATGTCTCCAGCTCTGTGAAATACTACAGGTTGATTATGGGGAGCGCACATCCTCGGCATGGGGTCGCCTTACCCCATGAAACCGGACATCACATATCCTGTTCTGTGTCACTCACTACCACAAGAGGAGATATTGTGGATTGTTGGGGGGGGCGCACAGCACTTATGGACAGGCTGCAGCATAAAGGGAGAAGACACAGACACCCGGACAGGTCAGGTCGCTGTTTCTCTCTCGCACTGTGTCTTTGTCAGTCATGCATATTATTGCCACTGTTGGGAGCCACTTAATAGGCAGGGAGCTTGCTGACAAGGCACGGCACATGGCAGAGCCATGGGCCTGGTGGCTTGGAGCCAAAGGATTGACAGACAAGCCAGGAGAGAATGGAGATCCGCGGGGCAGGTGGTTGGGTATAACTGACACTTTCTGGGGGGACGTGGAGATCTGCGGGGCGGGTATAACTGACTGCATGGCACTAACAATGGGCAAGAATGCAGCTGGCCTCCTCTTGCTTAGCGAGGATTTCAACGGCTGCCACATATGTCTGAATCCTCTGCCTCTACAGTGAAGAAGTCTGGCTGATGCACACAGATTGTGCCGGCTTGGACTTCTCACCCTGACTGTTCGTTAACAGTGATTATGAAATGGGCATCAAAATATAACCAATCTGATTGGCCACTGACCGTGCGCTAAAGTGTCTAACGCCATAGGAAGAAGGTCCAGCAATGCCCACTGGGCATTGATATGGGTGATGCTGCCCACTCATAAGTTAACCTTCAGAAAACAAATAGTAGCCATCTTGTTTCATCAACAGTGGTATCAGCCTAACTCTCAGAAAAATGTATTTCTCATCACTGAGCAACATGACATCTGATCCCCCCATCTCAACCACTCAAATCCCACAAACAACATAAAACTCAATTTTTTTCTGTTTCTTTCTACATACTTTTGTACAGACGTTTCAGCCGCAGATCAGCCATTCACTGTCCCTCCCCCGGCAAGACCCATCTTCCGCTCATTCCTCAGCCATTCACTGTCCCTGCCCCGCCAACACCCTTCTTCCACTTGCTCCTCTTAAGTGACACATTAAACATCCTTTACCCGTTTCCATTTTTTCTATTTACCTTTAGCCTTCAGAAGGTTTTTTCAGTCCTCACTGCAACGCTACACTCCCGCCCGCTCCTTCACCAGACCGCATATGCCCGATAACACGTTGCTTACCAGTTCCTCCATGGACACCTGGATGAACATTACAGAACCGAACAAAACTTAAAATAGATTCAAAAATGGAATAATGGTCACACACACTTGCTCTATTTCTCCAAATAAGGATCTGTGCATCTTTCTACATGAATGTAAACACCGTGGGGTGGGGGAGGGTATTTTTCACCACAGCAACCTCCTCCAAGTACAGTAGCCATACTAGAACAAAAGTCCCAAGTCCAAAAAAAAAAAGAGTACAGCAGGCAGAGGAACTATTTTACATCAAAACACACTAGACACTTTAATTTTTTTCTATTTAAACATAAAAATTATGCCCACTACATTGATATAATATACAAAGGACCATTTCATAAGTGCAATAAGTCACTCTTGGGTGTGTGTTAGACAATTCTAACGCACGGCTAGGGGGCTGGACGCACTCTGCCTGTGGCCTCATGCCGCATAACACCCCCTAGCTGTGCGTTAGAACTGTCTAATGCACACCCCGTCATGCCTTATTGCTTACTTAACAAACAGTCACGTGGTGGAATTCAGCCAATTCCCTTTCTGTATTTTGTACCCCATGTTATAAGCCTCACTATTCCTCTCCTGGTCTTTCTTCACTCCCTAATGTACCCATAAAAGGTTTCATCCCCCTTCTTAACTGAGCTGGCTATCTTTTCCTTGGTTTGGGCCTTTGCTATTCTGACTGCCTTCTCCGCTTCCTTCTGCTTTAATTGGTGCAGTTCCCTGTCCTGCTCCTTATGTGTTTTCCTTATACTTCCTGAATGCTATCTTTTTCTCCCTAACCTTCCCTGCCACCACTTTTGAGAACCATAGTGGTTTTTTCCTTCGTTTTATTTTATTTGCTTCACACAAAGGCTTGTTGCCTCTGTGATGGCAGCTTTGATTTTTCCCCATTGTTCCTCCACCTGCAAGGGTAGGAGGAAGTAGGCTGTTGGTTAACTAAAATCTGCAGCTTATCCAATACTTAGGGAATGGGTAGACTAGGTGGGCCAAGAGGTCCTTATCTGCGTCAAAGTCTATGTTTCTATGTTTCTCCCCACCTTCTTGCCCGTTTGCTAGTGCTTTTCTGAGGCACTCCCCCATTCTGCCAAAGTCAGCTCTCCTAAAGTCCAATACCCTCACCTTTGTGTGACTCGACTCTGTGGCTATGTTTACTGTGAACCACACTGTTTGGTGGTCGTTTGTTCACAGATGGCTACCCACTTCTAAATCCAAGATTCTCTCTCTGTCCCCATTTGAGAGTACCCGGTCTAAGATTGCTCCCTCCTGAGCGAGTTCCAACACTAGCTGTCTGAGGCATGCCCCCTGTAGGGCATCGAGAAATACCCTGCTCATGGCTGTGGTTGCAGCAAAGGTGCTCCAGTTAACATCTGGCATATTTAGGTCCCCCATCAACAATATCTCCCCCTTTTCTGCCACTCTAAGGATGCCTTCTATCAGTTCCTTGTCCATTTCCTCCCCGAGACAGGGGTCTGTATAAAACCCTGTATGGATTTTGGTGCCATTTCCCGTCTCCAGGGTGACCATATGCCTCCTCTCCTCCCTGTTTACCCTTTAGTTCCGTGGCTTTGATCCATTCCCTTAAGTAAAGAGTTACCTCTCCTCCTCTTTTACTCTCCCTGTCCCTCCTGTAAACTATGTACCCGGGTATGTTGACATCCCAGTCATGGTTCTCTGTGTACCATGTTTCTGTGACTGCCATGATATCCAGGTGTCCCTCTTCCATCAAGACTCTTACAGAGTGGCACCACATCAGTCACCCTCCAGTCACTTCATACAATCCTGACTTACGTGACCTATTGAACAGATGCGCGAGAGGGGCTGCTAGCTCCTCCGCCAGCTCCCTCAGCAACTTGGGGTGCAAACCGTCAGAGCCTGGGTCCTTGCCGGGTGTCTGTAAGGCCCTTCCTGACCCTCTCAGTACTGAACTCCTGGATGCACATTCTGTGGATCCCCCTGGCTGCCCTGTTACCACCGTCTGGCGGCAGGCCTTGTTCCTTTCTAGTGAATACCGAGCAAACGTACTCATTGAGGGCCTCTGCTTTCTACCCGTTGTCCTCAAGCACCTCATCCTTAACCTTTAAGTTTACAGTCCCCCCTTCCTTTTCTCACTGATACAGCAGAAGAAATTATTTCCCCGATTTAACCCCACATGCAATCTGCAGCTCCTTTGCTGCCTTGGCATCCCTCACTATTCTTATGGCCTCCCTGCTTTTCTGAATGTAATCCTCCCATTCCCTGACCCCCTTTTGCTGCCTGAACAACTTATATGCATTCATTTTGGCCCTGCTTGCCTCCCTTACTGAAGGGGAGAACCACATAGTTTTTGTATACCTATTTTTCTTTGTTACGTCCGGATGCAGAGCATGGTTGCCTCAGGGACTGTTTCCCTAATACCTTCCCACATTTCCTCCACCTCTGACTTGTCTCTGATATTCGTTAACCTTTCCCTTACTAATTGGCTTAATCTGCCAAAATCTGCATTCCTGGAGCATAGCACCTCTGTATTTGAGGAGGTTTTTGTATCCCCTGTGGATATGTCAAACCAGACAGAATTGTGGTCGCTATTTGCAAGGGTTCTCCTACCTTAACTAATCTAATCACTTCTGAATTTGTGAGGATCGCATCCAGGATGGCATCCCTCTGGTCGGATCTTTCACTGTGCTTGTGGGTTGTGCTGTTAAATTCACTGTGCTGTCGTTTAAAATGTAACTTTCATTAATTTAGTGTCATTTGTTAAAAAAGGGGTTTGTGTATTCTGTGCTTTGTGCATTCTGATTTTGTTAGTGTTTAGTGCTTACAGTTGATGAATTTCGAGTGCAGACTCTCACTGTTCTTCTGCATTGTCTGCTTTGTCCTTAGAGTAAACAGTGATCTTGGTTGCTTGCTTTGTGGCACTGTTTATTTAAGCCCATCACACTCTGTTTTTTCGATTAGAGCCCGATCAGTAGCAATTTCCTCTCTCTGCTCCAGTGCCCTTCTTAACGTCAGCAATGCTTCCCGTACATCAGAGCAGGTAACTGGGGCAGCTGCAGTGTCATCTGTCTCCTCCTCTGTATCATCTGTATTCTCTATTTCTTGTACAGTGGAATGAAGGGCCTGAAGAACTTGAGCAATGTCATTCTCCATTTCTGTTTCTGGATCAGAATCACCAAGGTGACATAGATTGTTAAATTCATCTTCTGTGAGTCCATCAGGTGTCTGATTTTGGGCTCTTGTTCTGGCAAGATTCACACAGGCTATGGGTCACTAGCAGCTGCTGAGAACTGGCTTTTCAAAAACAGCTAATGATTGTCTGGGCATTTACATTATCCCAGGCTGTTTTGAGTAGCCTGATAGCATCCAGGATCGTAATCCGCCGCACACACTCAGTTGCCATCAGTTCTGCCCCATTGTCCATTTCAGAGAGAACCCACAGTCTCATGCCCTTAATGTAATGCCTCTTTATGGCATAAATTATCCCCTGGTCTAAGGGCTGAATTATCAATGTGGTGTTTGGAGGCAAAGAAATTTAATTTAAAGAGCAGCTTCCAACTAATCATAGTAACCCTTCAGTCCCAAAAAAACGATGAGTGACCTGGCCAGGAGTCCAAATGTGCATACTTTTCCTTTTTTTCATGGCTATTTGAAAGTTATGCCCCTCATAATTTTATTTCTAGACCCGCCAGCAAAAAACAGAGCCAGTTCCTGTTCCTATGGTCACACCCTATGCCTGCACACGCAGATCCGTTTTGTGATGTTAGTAAATGAAGGCTACGTGAAGAGCTCTCTTCATCAGATTCTTGAATGGAGGTGATTAAAGATTTTATAAATTATTCAGCTGGATTGTAAGTGATCGCCTGACCAATGGGGACCCCTGTCTAGTCGTTGATCGTTTTAATTTGTTAAAAATCCCTTTGAATGAGCATAAAATCTTTGAAAAAATCACCCCCATTCAAGTCAATGGGGAGTGTACATGCAGCCTTCATTTACTGACATCACAAAATGGGGCTGCATGTGTCGGCGTGGGGGCATGGCCGTAGGATCCAGCGGGTCTGGTTATAAAATTATGAGGGGCATAACTTTTAAACAGCCATGAAAAAAAGGAAAACTTTGCACATTTGGACTCCTGGACAGGTTAGTCATCGTCTGTTTTTCAGTAAGGGGCTAGTCGGAAGCTGCTCTTTCATGATGCAGAGTCCCTGGACTTCTGGATGACCGGAGAAATCGTCAAAGGATGGGCAACACCACAGAAGCACCTTGGTCATGTTGACTTTCCTATAACCACCAGCTGCCCTTTTTCCGAGATGTCCATGTTGCAGTGCACCATAACCGAGATGCACTCCTTGGCTTTCTTTTGTCTGCGTGGCGTGTCTGAATGGAAGGTGAGGGTACCGTACCCTACACAACAAAAGAATAGGCCAGTTTCATCGGCACTGAAGATGTTCCTCGGGCTGTGAAAAGCTAGGATGTCAGGCAAAACACCTGCTACCCAAAAACTGGCAGAGGTGGTATCAGCATTTAATTTCGCATCATGTGCCCTCCGGTAGCAGATATTGTTTTGGGTTTTCCACCTTTGTAGCCACCCTTCAGTGGGCTTAAAGTCCCGCTTCCACAGACCATCAGCAATTTGCTTTGCCTTTTGAAGCAGAAGTAGTCCACTCACCTTAGCATCTAGGTCCCACACAGCTGAAACCCAAAGGAGTAAAGCTTCTTCTACCTCACTGTCCTTCCCCTCCTGTTTTCTTTTACATTGTGGATTCTGATTGGAATGCCAATCAGTTAGAATGCTATCCTTAGTTAGGGTCACCACCTTTGGATGAGGTAAAAAACGGATGCTAAACTACACCCCAAACTCCGCCTCTGGCTCCACCCCCTTTTTATGACTGGCAAGTATATCGCTCCTCATCCAAAGTTATTGGTAATGTCGGAATAGACATTACTAGTGATAGGAAATCATTTTTATGCTGTTATTTATTTGATTTATTCTGTTATTAATTTTTATTCTTTGACAATCAGGTTAACTACCACAGGCTCCATAGCCCATTTTACAGGAGTGACCCAGGAGCACAGGAAGGTTAAGTGACTTGCTCAGGGTCACACAGTATGCATGTGGAGGATGTAGGAATCAAACTCAGGTCTGCTGGATGTGCCAAGCTCAACAGCTTATCGCTCAACCCTCTGTTAAACACTATCCCATTTTTCTTTCTACGTCAGTCATATATTCTGATATGCTTTGACCAATGTTTGTTAACTTAATTATTGGTGCTTGTGGTACCCTTAATACTGCATTGTGTTCCGCTTTACCTCAGCAGCTACTGCTGTTTCTTTTTATACTTCTAAGACATTCCACAATCTCATACATACCATTCCATGCTGTTTAATTTATTGACCTGTAAAAGTGTAGCTAGTATCATGGAATGTTAAGGTAATTAAAAAAAGCATTTGTCAACGCCGAATGTTTGCTTGCTGGCATTAGCAGTGGAAGTGCAGGAGTTAAGACAGATGTAGTATAGGAATGGCAGTGAAGTACTGAACTGATACCAACTCCATCCCCACCCTGCAGAGACGGGCAGGCATTGGGGAGTGCCTTTGGGTCGTCACCCATAACTGTCACAACATTTCACCTCACCCTACCCTGCAGACAGTGACAAGTGTTGAGGTGTGCCTTGAGGTGTTCGGGCTTTACACTCACCTCATTCCATAAGGAAATATGCTGAAATGGGTGCAGTACAGAAGAATGGTGTGAATTCTGGGGCCAAAGAGTCCAATGTGCACCTCTATGCCTGCCACTGGCTGCAGGGTGGGGGTGCGGATGGAATGGCATGAGCATTACTGTCCACAATCCCAAGTCACACTGCTAATGCCTGTCAGTCCCTACAGGGTAGGGTGGACGCCTGTCAGACCCCACAGGGTAGGGCGTTATGGTCAGAAACCCTAAGGCCCTGGGCGTTTCTTGGTATTTTTACTCTAAGTTTTTCAACATGGGCTTTTTGTGACACCACCAGTGACTATCAGTTTGTTAGCCGGAAGGTGATTTTGCACAGTGATGGCGCCATTTGGCGCCACAGGTGCGAAAACACATTTTGAACATGATGTGAAAAATGACAGCTGTACCATGGCAGGCATCTTCAGAAGGGTTGTAGGCTGCACAGGCTGTGGGATGGCAATAATTCTCAACTGGGTCTGGAGAGAGGGAGGCTGCCCACTCTGTAGACAGCTATCTTGTATCAGGAGTGAAGTATATTGGTTAAGGAGTAAGCTGGGGGAGTTGGGGGGGTGTCCAAGGATAAGGGGTGTGGATATGGGTGGCAGAAGGGTGGGGCTGAGGGGAGGCTGGGGCAACGCTCTGAAATTACAGGATGTTATGTTACAGCAAGCAGGAGGTGGGATATTAGGGATAGAGGACCCTTAGATAGGGATGTTGACACTAAGGGGAAAGCGTACGGGGTGAACATTCCGAATACAAAGAGAGTGGAGGGGGAAGAATCAGGAGGGGCTGTTGTGGGGAAGCCTAGTAGAGCAGACATTGAGATGGGAGGGGCTGTTGTGGGGAAGCCTAAAACAGCAGACTGTGGGAAGGGAGCTCCTAAGGAGAACAGAGCAAGAGGGGAGGAAGAGGGGCAGTTTAGAGTTGCAGTCAGGGGAAACTCAGGTTACTTGATGGAGGCTGACATAGAGTGTCACAATAAATTTGAGCTACTAAGCAACCTAGAGGGGGAGGAAGGGGTTGGTCCAAATGAAGAAACTGATACAGAGGCCGGAGGGAGGGAGTCGGATACCCAGAGGGCATCACAGACCAGCAATGGAAAGGATAGAAATAGTCCCAGATGGAGAAGGGGAAACATAAATGTTAAGCAGATGGGGGAGATGCAACATAATGCAGACATGAGGGGAGAGCATGACTGGAGAGAAACTGGGAGACAAGGAGGTGGGGGAGGAGCCCCCCTTCAGCAGGGGGGTAAGTACCATGGATGGGGCACTAGCTAAAGGGGACCGACAGAGAGCCTCTGGAGGTAGGGGTACTATTACAAGGGGGGAGGATGGCGGTGTGGGGGAAGGGGAAACCATCAGGGCCAGGATAAATAGTTCGGATAAGAGAGGGTTAAAGGGGACACCTATTCAGAGGGGGTCTGAGTTAAGTGGGCAAAATAACGAGGGAGGCAGAAAGGGGAGGGTGACAAGGCGGTCTCTGATAAGGCAGGAAGACTCCCATGGAATTGAGATCATGAATAAAGGGGGGATTGGGGGCTGAGAGTGCATAGTGGAGGTAACCAGAAGGATGATGGCGGTGTTAAGGTTCTGTTATTGGGAGACTCGATGATGAGGGGTATCCAGTGGGAGGGACAGGGGGGTGGATGCCATAGCCAGGTGAAGGTAGTGAGTATCTCTGGGCTGACAGTGCACAGAGCAAAGTTCATGGTGTACGAACTGGCTAGGGATTGTGGAGGGAAACCAGATTTCCTTGTGCATTTGGGAACTAACGATCTAGAGGGAAATAACATTTTGGAAATCCAAGCAAGGTTCCAAGAACTTGCCAGAGTCTGTCAGGATAATGGATGCAACATTTCCTTTTCGGAGATATTGCCAGTACCAAAGGCCTCAGTGGAGAAAAAAATGAAGATCACAGAGGTTAATGACTGGCTCAGGAAGTGGGGTGAAGAGAGTGGGTTGGGGGTGTTGGGGAACTGGAAAGGAGTTTGGGAGGATAAGAGACTGCATGCCAAGGACAGGCTTCATCTTGCCCAGTTAGGGAAGGAAGTCCTTAAACAGGGGGTGGCTGACTACATTCAAGAAAGGTGGGGTTTAAACTTGTGAGGGGGAAGGGATAAGGGAGGGGCTGACCAGAAGTCCTCTCCTCCAGATGAGGGGAGTAGCCTTCAAACCCAAGGGGGGGGGAAACAGACTGGGGGTGGAGGTTTCAGGAGGAGCAGAGGGAGGATGGAAGTATAAGGAACCTGGGTGGGGTTGACAAGGGGATCAGGGATAAGGGGTTGGGGTTGGTGTTAGTAAATGCCAGGAGCTTGGGAAACAAGTTGCCAGAGTTCCAGGCCATGCTGTTCGAGGGGGGGGTGGCGGGCGGTCACAGAGACGTGCAAACAAAACCATGACTGGGACCTAAACGTGTGGGGGTACACTATGCTTAGGAAGGACAGAAAGGAGGGCAGAGGGGGTGGAGTGGCTATGTTCATTAGAGATGACATAGAAATTGCTAGGGTAGAAGAGGCAGAGGGAAACGTGGAGGCCTTATGGGTCACCTTACGATCCCCAGCAGGAGATAAGGTCAAGCTGGGTGTAGTATATAGGCCCCCCCAGGATGGGTGATGTTCAGGAGGATGGTTTGCTGGACAACATCATTGCCCAGTGTGGACCAAAAGGGGAAGGATGGTGTTGATGGGGGACCTTAATATGCCAGGTACAAACTGGGGAACCATGTCCTCTAAGGTGGCAAAGGAGCAGAGGCTGCTGGACTGCTTCCAGGATGTGTTCTTAACACAGCATGTGATGGAGCCACAAGAGAGGGCATGTCTGACGTGGTTCTGGCAGATGGGGATCTGGTAAGGGACCTGGTTGTAGAGGATCCTGACTGGGAGCCACCAATACTGTCTGGTTTCAAATAAGCATGGGGGAGGGGTGAGATCTAGGACACTGGCAGACTTCAGGGGCAGACTTTTATGGGCATGGGAAATATTCTCAAGGATCACTTGAAGGGGATTACATCAATGACAAATGTGGAAAGGAGATGGGAGGTCATAAAACGGGACTTCATGAGGCAGTCAGGACCTGCGCTAAGGTGAAACGTAAGGGAGCAAGGTCACATAAACCATGCTGGTGGTCCAGTGAGGTTCAGGTAGCGGTCAGAGAAAAGAAGGCGGCCTACAAAAAATATAAAACTACAAGAGGGGATAGGGATAAGGAAATGTACCATCTTGCATCTAGAAAAGTCACCTGGATGGTGAGGGGGGGCAAAGTCCAGTAAAGAGCAGCAGCTGGCACAGGGGATACATGGAGGGGAAAAGGGGTTCTTCCAGTACATTGGGGACCGAAGAAAAACTAAGGGCCATCTCAGCAGATTGAGATCAGAAGGAGGGTGGGTGGAAGAGGCGAGGGACCAGGCAGAGGTATTTAAAGAGTACTTTGCCTCTGTGTTCACTAGGGAGGGGGATGGGATATCTACAAAGCAAGGCACGATGGGGATAGAAGCGGCAGTGAGTGGGATCAGAGGAGCAACAGATATGGAGAAAGAGGGAGGGAGAGCTACCCCAAGGGTGTCACATCAGGATAAGGAAAAAGAGGTCAGTAAGGTGGAGGGGACGGATGATGCTATCTCTACCAAAAGGGTGTGGTTAGCCCTCAAGGCCCTAAAGAAAGACGAATCTCCTGGGCCAGATGGCATTCATCTGAGAGTACTATGGGAATTGGCGGACATACTGGCTGCACCCCTGGCGGAGCTCTTCAACAGGTCACTTGAGACAGGGAGGGTACCTAGGGATTGGCGAGAGGCACATGTGGTGCCAATCCATAAAGGGGGGGTCGAAGGAAGTACCAGGTAACTATAGACCCATCAGTTTGACCTTAGTGGTGGGAAAATTAGTGGAGAGTATACTAAAGGAACGATTGGGGGTGTACTTGGAGGAGGTGGGCGGTCTGGATAGTCAGTAACATGGGTTTGTGCCAGGTACTGTAGATCATGTCAAACCAATCTTGTGGAGTTCTACTGAATGGGTAACATCAGAACTGGACAGGGAAAGCCTGTGGATGTATTATTCTTGGAGGCTTAGCAGGCGTTTGACTCTGTCCCCACAATGGTCTGGTGGAGAAACTGATGGGGTTAGGAGTAGGCCCTTTGATGGTCAGATGGATTGAAAACTGGCTAGCTGGACGCACCCAGAGAGTAGTGGTCTGTGGGGAGCTCTTGAACCCTAGAGAGGTTGGTAGTGGGGTACCGCAGGGCTCTGTCCTCGGTCCAACCCTGTTTAATGCATACATATCGGACATCAGGGAGGGTATAACGTGGAAATGAGTCTCTTCTGATGACTCAAGATGGGAGCAGTAGTTGAGGGAGAAGAGGGAGGTTGGCCTGCAAGGGACCTGACACTCTGGAAGCTGGGCTCACACATGGAAATTAAATTTCAATATCACCAAGTGCAAGGCGTTACGTCTTGGGAAACCTAAACACAGGTACACCCTGGGAGGAAGCTGGAGGCCTCAATAGGGGAAAAAGACCTAGGGGTCATGGATGCATGTATGAATAACTCTGGCGAGCAGTGCAGGAGGCGGCTAGCAAGGCAAACAGGATGTTGGGATGCATCATAAGGGGATCACCTCTCAAGCAAGGAAGTGATTCTGCCACTGTACAATGGACTGGTTAGACCACACCTTGAGTACTGTGTGCAGTACTGGAGACCACACTGAAGAGGGACATACAGCTCCTGGAGAGGGTACAGAGGAGGGCAACTAAGGATGATACGAGGGCTAGGGATTGCGACGATGAGGAGACAGACTTGAGGAGCTCTGCCTGTTTTCATTGGAGGAGAGGAGAGACGGGGGACATGATTGAGGCCTCTGGCACTCTCAAGGGAATAAATAGGGTAAACATGGAGGGATCTTTAGACTAAAGCAGGGAGGTATCACCAGAGGCATGGTTTGAAGTTGGAAGGTGGAAGGTGAGGGGAAAAGAGCAGGAGGTTTTTCACTGAGAGGGTGGTGGAACTTGGAATGCACTGCCTGGCGAGCTGGTTCAGAGATCCACAGTGCAGGGCTTCAAGAGAGGGTGGGACAGACACAGAAAGTGGATGTATCAGATGATGGCCTGTCCCAGGGGTGGGGATGATGATAGGGTTTCTGGAACTCGGGGAGGGCCTCGCACCCAACTAGGGATCTGAGGTTCGAGCAGACTCGATAGACCGTAAGGCCTTATCTGCTGGCAAATAGTATGTTAGTATGTTAGTATGTACTGTTCATGAGGAGGTGTAAAAATGGTAATGTTGAAAATCTGGAGTGAAAATATAAAAAAACTGGTGAAGTCACGAGCGTGCATAGAAACTGTGTAACACACACCCATAATGGAATTATTTGGGGGATTTTTTGCACCAGATTTTCAATGTAGGCATTTTGGGACCTCTGCTCATGAACAGCATTACTGTGATTTTCTTAATCTGTCCCGAACACTGATTTCCAACAGCAACTGCACTATTCTGCCCCGGAAGTGCAAAAATACATTTCGGCCAGGATGTGAAAAATGACAGCTATACTGTTCATAAGGATGTGTGGAAAAATGCCAATGTTGAAAATCTGGAGTGAAAATATTGCAAATTTGCGAAGTTACGATTGTGTGTAGAAACTGCGCAATGCACGCTCATAACACAATCATTTTAGACACTTCTGTGACCAAGTTTTCAACATAGGCATTTTAGGACTTCTGCTCATGAACAGCATCACTGTCATTTTCTTAATCTGTCCCAAACACTGATTTCCCACACTGGCCACGCTATTCCGTGCTGGAAGTGCGAAAACACATTTCGGCCAGGATGTGAAAAATGACAGCTGTTCTGTTCATAAGGGAGTGTGAAAAAATGCCAGTGTTGAAAATCTAGAGTGAAAATATTGCAAATTCACAAATTTGCAAGTGTGCATGGAAACTGCACAACGCACGCACGTAATACAGTCATTTTGGGGAATTTTTTCTCAAATTTGCAATATAGGCTTTGAGAGCTCACTATGAATAGTGACTCTGTCGTTTCGATAATCGATCCCAAAAGGTGATTCTGCGCAGTGACCATGAAATCACCTTTTGGGACCGAATAACCAAATGACAGTCACATAATTCATGAGGTGGGGTCCCGAGAGCCCCACGTTGAAAATTTGGTGCAAAAATTCGAAAAACTGACCAAGATACGCACCAAAGTTGAAAAAACCCTATTTGTGCCATTATACAACTTACCGGCATTTCTTCAGTTTGTGGTCAGTTTTGAAGAGTGTAGACGTGTTCCCGCTCCACCGAAGATTGCCGTGCCAGCCTCCGGAGGTAAGTATGGGGTAGGGGTGGGGTGTGGGGAGATGGGGTATGTAGAGAGTGCAGAGAGTGGGCGCAGGTTGGGGGAGGGGGCAAGAGAGTCAACGAGGGACCGTTTTCTTTTGTTACAGGTTCTTATTTTACAAAGACGACATGGGACTTTTGCCACTGGGTGCAGGCTCTGATGTGGCACCTGGTGGGGGCAGTGGAGCCAATGGGGATTGGGCTCCCTTGTTGGCCATACAGGCGTGGGCGGGGAAACACATGAGGGGCTGGAATTTGCCACACTGGGGTGGGCTCACAGTGTGGCACCTGGAAGTTGTTTTTATTGGGAGGGGCACTGGAGCAGATGGGGATTGGGCACCTGTCGGACATACAGTGTGCTGGGGGGAGGTGCATGAGCCGAGGAGGACGGACACCCCCTCGGCACACAACAAATGGGGGGGGGCGCACGTGCATACAATGACTGCTACAGTCAGTGGTGGTGAAGTGTAGGCGGTTGCATACTGCTGACAGCACGGCAGTATGCAAATTGTCTACACGTTACCACCGCTGACTGTAGCAGTCATTTGCTTTCAACTGTATGGCACTGCATTTGAACTGCTGTCATAGACAGCTGGGACATTCATTGATGCGGTGTGGCTGCACCTGCAGAAATGCTCAGGGCATTGGAAGCAGGGGTGCCACACCTACGAAAACTCGTTTGGTGGCACTAAGTTTCTTGCGCATGCATGCAAGCAAACATAAAAATGAGAGCAGATGTAGTGAGAAAGACAATAAATGTTAGATTATTAATTTAACAAAAATGAGTCTAAAACATACCAGAATACAGGGCAAACAAAAGAAACACATGAGAGCACATAAAGGTGTAAAAGCCGTTTCCTGTCATAGCAGTAAAAGACCATACTTAAAATTCAGAGTGGAAAAGATTAGGTTAATTTACTGCTAATGATACCTCCCAGTAACACAAGTATTCAGCATATATTACTTAATGACCGAGCTTCCTAAGATACAATTATGTTCCCCCATCGGGGCAGTGCTTGTCACACGTAACTGGTGCTGAGGAGGAGGTTTGGGGGGGTGGGGGGGGCGAAGGAGGCAGGGAAGTATTTGTAATGTCGATATGTTATGTATTGTTTAGTTGTCTGTTTAACCTGAAAACTAATAAAGCATTTTAAATTTTAAAAAAGAAATGCTATGGTGACTGAGGAGTAAGCAGGCAGTTAGCCTGGTGGGGAATGGAGACCTGTAAAAGAGGGGTATCTAGTCGCAGGTAAGGGGTTTAAAAACAGAGAGGAAAAACTTGGGTAGGCGAACGACCACAGTGGAGACAAGATGTTGCATTTCAGTTGGGATTTCCCAGGGTTAATAAAATGTAGAAGAAAAACTGAAAGTTTAAAATGGTACTGTATCATAGTAATGTCTCACAGAGAGGACTGTGATTTGTATGTTAATATGTCCCCCGGAGCCACTCGTTACTGTATAAGAGTGGTTTCACACGATTTTGGCTGGAGAGAGAGAACAGCAAAGCTGAGATGCTTTTGCTCAAGCCAAAGACAAGAGAAACCACTCTTATACAGCAAAGAGTGGCGATGGGGGACATATTAATATATTATTAATCGAGAGCGATCAACAGTATATTTAAAAAAAAAACTGTTCCCAAAACATGCTAGTTTCCAGGGCATCTGAGCGTGAGACACTTTTCACAGTGTGAATGTCTCACACGCAGGGGAAAGGAGCACTCCGATTGGTCGGGAGTGCTCCCTCGATCTATAATAAATGTTAAACGAATGTCTGGGCTGCAGCAGTAAAGCAGTAACTGGTTGCAGCCTTTATCTTTCAGTGGGGCATGAAAGGTCTCCTTTAGAGAAGCAAAGCTCAGAACTGGAATAATTACTAGTCATTTTAATACAGTAGAAATGATCTACCATCAGTGTTTGTAAATGTTGATTGAACAGCGCTCCTCTGTACACAAAGATCAGTGTAGATAATTAAATGGAAAGTCAGACAGAGCCACACATGGGATTATTGAGGTGCTCACAGTAACCAGGAAGTAGCAAAAAATAGAACTGGGCACTTACCACAAACACTACAATGCAAACAGCACTAGACAAATGGAACAGTAGTCACTTGTGGTAATTGTAAAAAAGACTTTCTCTTTACTGTGTACCCAAACTTAGTGACAACAGACCATTGTCAGACTTCCTTTGCCTGAGGTTTCGTGCAACTTACTATACTTTTTCAAAGGCACTTGATAGGGTTAATACTCTGTAGGGCCTCCTACAGGCAAACATAAAATGGAAGTTCAGCTGGACAACAGATTTAAGTATGGGATGAAAAGATCAAGCTGGGAGGTTGGAGACTAGGGTACCACAGCTGTGGATCAGAAGAGCTTTATTGAGGACAAGGGGAGTGCAGCTGGCAGCAGGAGAGTAGTGGTGGACATAGAAATGGGGAACTGGGATCTGGGCTGCAGAACAGAGAATCGTGCTGTTTAGCAGCAGAGTAAGGTGGTAATCTGGGACCAGCAGCTGAGAGTTAAACTGGGAGAGGAGGAAGAAGACATGGCAGGAGGTAGCAGGGCAGAGTGACTCAGAGGGTCCCAGTCCTCAGTGTCCGGTCACAGATGGTGGAGGAGATGTGCCAAGGAGCTGCCGAGCATCAATTCATCATCCAGTGAGCCATCAGTTAGCATTAAAGTCACAACAACGTACATTCCAACAGGACACGTCTCCCCAGTACCCCCTCCCAGCTGAAGACCCACCACACGTGTATGCCTCTACACACCCAGGCACATATCAGCATCTAAGGGTGACCCTCCCACTGCTGAAGCAATCCCTGCTATGCCACTACATGGCCTTGGACACGTGTCAAGTTGGTAGCGGTGTGCCAGAACCCCTCTCCTCAAAAAAGGAGAGCTGCCCCTAGGACACTCCACCCTCTCTCCCACAGCTGACGCCCAAGGGACCCAAGACCACACTACAACTCAGTTAGTCAGCTTAGTGGCTGCAACTGCTACAGCGGCGCTACTGGGCTACTCTTCTGCAGGAAGAATTCTAGCACACAAGACCGGCTGCCTGTATGTACTTAGAAATGGTTCAGCATGTTAGGAGGTAATCTGAACTCCCAAACAGAAACATGTCAGAATCCTCCCCCCTATCATCATGGACAGAAAAACAGTCACATTAGGCAGAGTTGGTGGCTACCCTTCAGTCAAACAAGTGTAGGCTCCTACAAAGACCCAGGAATGGAAATGGGGTAGCAGCCAGCGGAGGATTCCGAATGGTACAGTAGATAGACTTGTTATAATCCAGCAAAGAACCTGCAAATTGCAGGAATGCATTAATGCTGATGTACAGGGGTGAAAAGCATCAACCCTGAACTGACGCTTTCAGAGGACATCCCTGCTAAAAGATTTACTTAAGATTCTGCATACAAGATCTAAACAATCAGGTTCATGCAACTGGCAATCTAGTTTTCTATGTGAATTCCTAGCTTGTTGGGGGGCGGGAGTGAGGGCTGCAGCTAAAGTGTAGCATATGTGTTTTTCTTGAGTTCCAATTGCGATTTTTTTTTTTTTTGCAGTTACATTTTTATTGGTCCTGCTGTGGATTTAAAAAATAGAATTCAACTTTTCTCACACAAAAACAGTTTACAAATACTCTTGTTCAAAAGAGAGCCTAGCAACAAATGCATTGATCGTCTTAAACTACACATCCCTCCTGTTGCTGAAATATGGGCAAAAATTAAAAAGCCGACTCCGGCAAACAGAAAGGAGTAGAAACCAGAGTAACCAGCAGGCAAGTACTGAAAGGAGTGCAGCAGAAAATGACAAAAGTGTATTTATTTTACATTTTTGACCAGGAAAGACACACTAAGCTGTAATAACTTACCATATTTTCATGCGGGTTCTGGGGGGGGATAGCATGAACCCTTTTTTATTGACAAAGGAATGCTGGCTATTACACCGGGGAATATTTCCTTCTGTTCTTTGACAAGTGCCATGGTAATTTCCACCTGGACAGTGACTAGAGATGGGTAGAAGGGACCCTTGGTTTAACATGTCATCCAAAGGACACATGCCAATAGTGTAGCACTAATAATAGCCTGTCAGGCTGCCCCAGCCAGAAGGGAAGTAGTGAAGGGCAACAAAATGTTATGGTTGAGGCTAGAATTCAAGTAATAATAGCCAAAAGGGTAGGTGGTATTGGGCTATATCTGCCTACCCAGGGAATATAATGAGGCCAGACGCCACAGGCAGAAGGCCTTATAGCCCCTGAAATGACGGATATAGCCCATACCATCCACCCTGGGGGATATTATCACCCTAACAAAATGAGTATTGGCTGAAGTTTTGATAAACTATCAAAATAAGAAAGTCACTTTAAAATGAGTGCAAATGATTATAAAAATCATTAACTTGCAAAGTAGTCCCTCTACTGGTACACTTGCCAGTACAGAGCACTGCAGTTTTTGAGAGACTTTTTTTAAAGCTGCTTTTTTCACTTCTCTTTTAACACCCTACCTTCTCCACTCACCTGCCTGCTAGTGGTAACTGATGATTGCTGAATGGGAAGACAGTCCCACTCACAGAAATCAAAGGTCCTTTGATTTCTGTGGTCCCATTTAGGTTGCTCATATCATTGTTAGTGTGGTCGGCTGAACTGACAGCGATGACCAGGGTGGCAAGCAAAGCACATGCAGTATGTCGGGACGTCAGTTTACACTGGAAGTGCTGTTTCGGGTAAGATGACAGAGCTGGCAGGGCATGCTAGACACAGAGCAAGACACGAAAAAGTAGAGCTATCGAAAATGAATCGACAGGAAGAGAAGGAGGGTTGCACTCACTGTCTCACTCACTCGCTAAGCAAGTACAGAAACATGGCAGCAAATTTAATTTTGAAAATTCTATGGGGGTACTGATTAGTTTAAAAGGCAAGCAGGCACAAGGGCTAGTTATTTACTGGACTCTGTTGCCTGATACACACCCAGGGCATGGGTGCTTTCAGCCAATCAGTAAGCTGAGTTTTTACAACACATTTTCTAACCTGTTGATAATTACCAATGATATTGGGGCAAATGTAATAGGATGGGAATATTTTTCCCAACCTCGGCTATGCAATACGAGAGAGACAGAAGGCATCTGGTGGGGTCTGCGCAGGGCTACACAAGTTGAGTATCACTCATAACTTGCAGTTGCCAGCAAAATTACATTAAATATGCCAAGAGAATCTATTTATTTGGTGCCCCCCAAGAACCCGGTTAATTTCTGGATAAAGCAAAGAAAGAATTCTCAGCCCAGGATGCAAAGAACAGCTGGCATATAGGAAAGAGCATGAGGGGACTGCTTGTTCTAGTAAATTCATAGAGCAGGCGCTAAAGGACTGTGAGTTTCTAGTTTTTTTTCTGGTTTGCATTTATTTGTTCAAGACATCCGCGGCTGAGACAAAAACACCTTTTCTTTCTATCAGCTGTGCTGATTTACACACACCATAGGATCTGAAGCCATGTGGTGCCTTCTGACCACACAGGGTTGTCAGAATGAGTTCCACCAGGTCAGGGTGCCGGCGGTAGTGCGCCCAGTCATCACAGCACCAACCATCGATTTACTGATTTCTCTTTTGCGGGGGTAGGGGCTGTTCCCCCACCCTTAATAATTATTCTAACTCGGGGGACCTTGGGAGGCGGCGAAACCAGAAATCGGTGCTGTGATGTCCCAGCACTGTAATGTTGGTGCACTAATGCCCTGTAAGGGTCAGAATGCAGGAAATCTTATAAGTATACCAGCTGATAAACACTGTTTCTGTAAAAGTCTTTGGACCGTTGGGACTCGTGAGATCTTTCTAATTATGTTTTCAACATGGCAGATACACAGAAAGTATCGAAAGATGATTGTCTGTTTATAGATGTGACTCTTGGGATTAAATGCACTTCAAAAGTAAAAACAGCAGTTCTAATCTTGCTATTCATATCATCATTCAGTTATATGAAGCTGATTTTTTTTCCCAATCATCTGTTTGTCTGCCTGTGTGCTGCCCCGCCACCCCATCTGCCTGAACTCCACCCATCCTGTCACCCAGCTTCTCCAGGGCTTAGCTCACTGCTGCTTACCCTCTGCCAGAGGGCCTCCTCTGAGGTTCCCAAACTTCCCAGTTACCAGTATGGAGTCTGCAGGGTGTAAGGCGTCATCCTGTGAAAGTTTTTTTTTTTTTTCCACTTTTTCTTCCCAGGGACCACTGCACGTGCCATGAACATGATGTGCATATTCCACCTTCACAGAGATGCCGCTGGTGTCCATTATCTGGTCCCTCTCTCTGTAGGACCCTGCTGCATTGCCGCCCAAATCCCTCCATGTGGAAGATGAGCATTAGGATGCTGTCACCCCCCTTCCCGAGGGAGGGGAGCTGTCCTGGGGATGCTCAATCTTACCTCCCCAAGCTCGCTCCCAAGTGACCCACGTCTGTTTCCAAACCCGGGTCACCAGCATTTCAGAAGATGAGGCAACCAGCACTTCAGCCTTCCATGCCACTGGGCCAGCAAAAGTTGAATTTTTAATGTTCTGTAATTGCATCCGAGACTCTCAAGTAAACAATTACAGTATACTGTGAAGTAACTTTTAGCAAGTATGGACCTCTATAAGCCCCAAGTAGACCATATCACAGAAACAAAGAAAATAAGGACAGAAAAATACTCCAAGTTCATTGAATCTGTTCTGTGTTCCTACCTCACATTACTCACTGTGAGCCACACTGTACCTCCTCCATCCCCCAGTACTCACCCTCGGGCATTTACCTCCCTTTGCACATGAGCCTGTTGAAATTACTGTCTTGAACTCTTTCATGGTCTATGATTTAACTACAGTGCTAGGCAAACTACTCCACCTGTCCAACACCATTTATGTGGGAAAAAAGAAGTTTTCTACTGTCCTATTTAAAATGCCTTCCTGTAAGTCTAACATTGTTTTCCCTGGTGGTTGAACTGTTCTTTATTTTAAATGGGTCAGTGCATTCCACCCTGTTGTACCCTGTAATATATAGAATAATGTATAGGTAGGGGTGTGTAATGGTGTTTTTTTTTATGTTTTCTTTTACCTCCTTCTCTGCAGAGTGGGCTTGCAGGTCATCTGGCCGCTGGCATACGCACCCCTGAACCCGGGTCTGGTCAGAGACTCGCTCTCCTCCATGCAGGCTGACACACAGTGTCCCCCCACCCGATTTTCCACCTGGCTTTCACCCTGGAGCTGGACGTGCAATGATGTCAACACATTTATGTGCCGACATCCGCCGTGCTCCAACCCCCTGTTGTGTGCCACACCTGTAGTGCCCCTGACATCCGTCAGGTGCTGCTGCAGAGCGATGTGACCCCTTTACCCACCCCAGAGAGAGGAGAGCTGTCATGAGACAATCCATCCTCTCCCTCCTCTGCCGACCCCCGACGACCGAAGTCCGTTCCTGAATCCAGGTTGCCAGCGTAGCGTAAGGTGTGGCGTCCAGCGCCTCAACCCTCAGTGCCACCGGGATGGCCTTGTAATGGTGTTTTATACCCCCCGAGGTGTACGATGTCTCATAAACCCCAAGATCGAAGACCCCCCCCCCCACACACACACACAGTCAGTATCATGGACTTTTTTATTAATTAGTTTCTATTGCTAATGCTACTGTAAATATTAAACAACAAATAGTTTAAGTTTCCAGTGGTCTTTCAGAAGCCCCTTTACCTGAATCATTATAATGGTAGATACTTAATGATGTACAGGAAAGCCACTGAGCAGCATGTACCGATATCCCCCCAGAGACTGCAAGTATACTTAGAACGATGAAGAAACAAGCAGAAAAACAGGAAGGAGCGTCTCCAACAAATATCTGGCTGATCAAGAGGTTTAACAAATTAAAAATAAAGACAATTAGGTTACATCCAGGCCTTCTTCTCTAGTGCACTGTTTTGTTTTAATTGTGTCCTTCCTTCCTTCCTTCCTTCCTTCCTTCCTTCCTTCCTCCCTCCTCCCTCCATCTTTCGAATAGTCTTTCAGAACGAGTTGATGTATGAATTGCAGTGCAACTCAAGACAACAGAGGCAAGTTTGATTTCAAAGCTCCTCTATCAAATGATACAAGGAAATGTTCAAAAATTGGTAAAAAAAAAATAAAAAATAATTGTACTTGACACAAAAATTCAGGCAAGTGTGAAAAAAGAGGAAACAACAGATTTTCAGATGTTCAAGAAAAAACAGTACTTTAAGATCAAAAGAGAATGTAGGTCCAAACTGAAAAATCAATGGGTGTGATTTTCAAATCGAAAACTTTGACGCAAGGTGCTTGCGTCAAACAGATATGACACAAGTGGCACCTTGCATTAGAGTTTGCAGCTATCTCGATTTTTGAATGCAGGTTGCATCAAAATTGGGATCCCGGTGCTAAACCACCCTGCACCATCCTTGCTGGCGAAGCTCCGTGTACTAGGGTCGCAAGGGTGGTTGAAGGCGCCCACAGTGGGGCTTACATCATCCCTTTTTGCTATCTAGCCCCACCGTGGTTGCAAGAGGGGGCTCAGGTCAGACTAGCTAGGAGCTGGTCTAAGGGCCTGTGCCACTGCCTGGCAGGACAGCGAGTGGGTGTGGGACCGGGAAAGTGGGGACCGCAGGCCCCTGGAGCAGTAAGGGCACCATAGAGTATGACAGGGGGCGTGGGGACCCTGAGAGGGAGCAGAGGAGGCACCTGGCAGAGGTGGCAAGTGGAGTAGCAGACAGTCACTTGGATGGGTATAAGGGGTTGGCATGGCGACACCATCATGACATAGACCCCATGTGGAAGCAGCCCAGGCTACTGCCCTACAGGGCCCACAGTCCCCAGCAGGGTAGTTGGGCATCTGCCAGCCACCACACCGGGGGACTGTGTACCAGGGGAATGTTGCGGTGCCTGGGGCACATATCCATCCACCACATGCACCCTGCAACCTGTACCCACTGACACCCGCCCTATGTAAGGGACTGTGGGTCCTGTGGGGGATGTGCCAGGGCTGCTTTCACCGTTGCACAAGCACGCCCTCTACCCCAAGCTCCCGTTGAATGCCGCACCTTGTGGCGGTAACACAGATAACAGACAACCCCCTAAGCCCCGGTAAATGTTCAGAGCATTATCAAGAGGTCTAAAGAACCACTCCGCCCCAAACCCCGATAAATCGCTCCTTGCGATGGTATCAGAGAGGTCTGAAGACCCCTCCCACCCAAGCTCCCGGTAAATGCGGCACCCTGCGGTGGTAGTATGGATGTAAGAACCCCTCCCCGCCCCCCATGAAAGCCACCCTCCATGGCAGCCGGACATGAAGGAATGACCCACCCCACCCAGGCACCCCAGCCCACCCCACCCTCTTCCCCACCCCAGCACTGTCCCACCGTCGGCAGGCAGTTCATCCCCTCCATACCACCACAGCTGCCTTTCGACAGAGCTGTCTGGGACTGACAGCTACCGTAATACCTGAAGCCCTGTAGTACTGTAGCTGTCAGTCTCAGACAGCTCTGTCAAGGGCAGCTGTGGTGGTATCGCGGTGGGTTGAGCTGCCCGCCGACTACGGACTGTGCGGTGAGAAGAAAGTGAACTAGTGCCTGGAGTGGTCGTCTTCTTAATAATCGGCTGCCACGAAGGGCAACTTTCATGGGGCCTTAAGCGAGGGAGTTCGAGACTGCTTTCTGATACTGCCGCAGGGAGTGGCAGTTACCGGGCTTGGGGCGGAGGAGCTTTCGTTACCGTTACCACCGCCATGGAGAGCGACTTCAACGGGGGCTTGTGGGGGTTCTACATTACATGTACCGCCACCAGGTGCGGCAGTCTATGGGGGCTTGGGGCGAGGGGTACACTGGACTGCCAGGTTGGGCAGGCTGCTGTGCCACTGCCTGCAGTATGGCAGCCTACCTGTGGGTGGCCACCCACTTAAGTCTAGTTTTTCTAGACTTATCTTTCTGTGGCGTCTCCCCGGACTTGCCCCAGGGATGCGCCACAGGACAGGGCTGAGAATGGGGTTGTACCCGGTATGCATGGGCACGCCCCCTTCACAGCCCCTCCAGATGCGCCGCATAGCATTACTGGTGGTCTGTGGTGCATCAGGGTTGCGCCAGCGCATCGGCACCCTGCCAGAATCACCTTTGGGTGCATGTTGGGGATGCCCCGGCACATCTCAGATGCGCTGGGGCATCCCTCTTGTGAATCCTACCCTATGGGTTTTGGAATATTTCATGCTTTTCTTTGTGGTGATGATAAGTATCAGAGCTGGAATATGGACTGTATTTAGTCAATGAGAATGTGAATTTCTGAAGCAATATGACAAAGTCTAAGTCCCCCTTACCCGTTCAATCAGAAGGTACAAATGGATGCTACATACCTGATAACTGAAGATGAAATATCTATCGTAAGATCAATAAATACAGCACCCAGAGTGGAAACCTCATGAGACCGGTGAGACAGTCTTATTTAAAGGTATACCCTGTACAGTTAATCAAATTTCAAGGCAACATGCTCCACCCAGGCTCGCTTATTAGTTTTAACCAAATTTGAGAGAAATTATACTTCAGAAGGAGGCTGCTGGTTGGCGGCCATACATATGGGTGCTGCACATTAAACTTAGTACAAACTGATACATAGATACACAGATGTTGATGGCAGATAAAGGCCTACAGCCCACCTAGTCTGCTCATTTGTGCACACAACTGTGCTTCTTCAAGCTTCCCTAGAGCTAGGTTGCCCCCCTTCCCCCAACTACTAGGATCCCCTTATGCTTATCCCATGCATTCTTAAAACCTGTATCTATTTCTGTCCCCACTGTCTCCTCTGCCAGCGCGTTCCATTTTTCCACCACTCTCTCTGTGAAGAAGTACTTTCTCACGTTCCCCCTGAACCTCCCTCCCTCCCTCGAGTTTCATCCCATGTCCCCTTGTCCTGGCGCATCTTTTTCTACGAAAAATTGTGTTTTCCTGCACCTTGTTCCTCCCTGTGAGGTACTCTCCCCTGCCTCCTCTCTTCTAGGGAGTACATATTTAGGTTGTTCAGCCTGTCCTCGTAGGTTTTGTGATCTAATACTTGCACCATCTTGGGTGCCCTCTTCTGAACTGTCTCCACCCTATGTCTTATTTATTTATTTATTGAACATATAGGAATTACAAACCTTTGAGTCAGAGACTCCTTTGCAAAGGCTCCACGTCAAAATACAAGTTAAATGTACGATACAAATTAAAAGAACAAGTGGCTACATGAGGTACAGAGCTGGGTACAAGACATACGGAGGGTAAACAACTACACCCTGAGTCACGACAAGCAGATAAGCAGCAAACCGCATATTACATTAGGATAGTACAATAAGTAACATAGAACAGTAATATATCTGAGAACACTGAGGAGCAGGTACAAGCCTATCATTTTAGGGATGAGGGGGACCACTCAGAAGCGATACAGACACAGCATTTTAGAGATGGGAGAGAAGGTATGAACGAGAAAGGGAAGGGGGTGGTGGGAGTTGCCGTCGGAAAAGACTTTGTCCGTGAAAGCTAGTAGGGGAAAAAGTAGGGGGTGTAAGGAGAGCAGGGGAGGGAGGAAGGTTATAAGCAATGCAGACACAGGAGGAGAGGAGTAGCTCTCTAAATTTGGAATTGAAGGGGCCTAGTTTAAATTCCGAGGAGATATCTACAGGTAGGTCATTCATCCAGAGGTGGGCCCTATAGTAGAATGCACATTTCTCCAAGAATGCCCTGCAATGAGGGACTAGGAGTGGGTCTTTTGTAGAGCTTCTGGGGGATCTAGCTTGAGGGTCAAGCTGGATTAGATCACAAAGCCCCATAGGGAAGAGACTAGCTGAGATTTTCTTGGCTATAAGGCAGGTTTGGTATTTTAGCTGAGCCTCAAAGTTTAGCCAGTTTGTTAGCTTGCAGAGGTCACAAGTGTGGGTCCACCTATTTATTTATTTATTGTTAACTGGGTAAGTGCACTAGCCATGAAATTACCATTTTCAGACACGACCCGGGAGAGTACAACAATCAAAGACAGGTACATAGCATGAGTACAATGAAATTGCAATAGCATAGGTCAAAACAGTTAGCAGTAATGAATACATGCAGCCAGGACAATAACAATCAATGAAAGTTTTAGGCATAGAAGACCTACACAGTCTAGGAAGAGATACCACAACATAGCAGCAAAGAAATATTGTTTAAATTAGTCACAACAATGAAGATTCAAACAGGCAGCAAAACAAGGCAAAGGCAAATTCCTGACTGGGCAGGATGCATTATCATGGCCTCTGAAACAAGACTCAGAGTGTGTGGGGTGGGGGTGGGGTTGGGATAAATTAGCTCTCAAGGAGATAGTAAGGGTAAAAAAGTGCTATGAGGGTAGAGAGGTTAAAGTTAGGCCAGGCAGCATTTGGCGGGTGAGTGGATTAGGGAGGATTAAAACAAGTGCAGAGATCAGCAAGGGATAGAAGTAAGCGCAGCTCCTTTTTGAAGCTGTCATGGGATCCAGATATTCGAAGTGCTTTGGGGAGAGAGTTCCAAAGCTTAGGAGCAGAGTGATTGAAGGCAACAGAGCCTTTTGATGTTTTACATCTAGGTAAATTCAGCAGGAATTTATCTACCAATCGCAGTCTATAGGAGGAGGTTTGAGGTAACAGCAATGTTGCAAGCGCTGAAGGAGTCTGGTTTCTGAGTACAGAGTCAATCAGGGAGCCCAGAGATTATTGACGGCAAGCTGAGGGGGATAACCAGCCCAGGTCCCTGTACAGTTGGCAGTGGTGCTTAAGCCATGGTGACAAGGAGGTGTATTGACAGATATTATTATAAGTGACATCCCACTTATGAAGGATGGTTTTGTGTGTGGCAGCAAAGGTTGGCTTGCCATAGGTGAGGGCAGGGAGTAATATGCCTCAGGCAATAGCAAGTTTAGCAGTGGGAGTCAGCATGAAACTGGACTTGTATGCAACCCCCAAATTAGCATTCACTGCTTTGCAGGCAGATTGTATATGCAGGCTGACGTCCAGGATTGGTCCAGAAGAATTCCCAGGTACTTAAAAAATGTAACGCATTCTATTTGTGTGCCACTGCGGTCTTGCACCAGTAGGGGAGTTTGACATGTCCTAAGATTAGGGGCAGATCCAAGTAACATTGCTTGGGTTTTCTTAGCATTAAGTACAAGCTTATGTGCAGAAAGCCAATTTTGGACATTTGTGAAATCTGAAGAAAGGGATGCATTTATGCTGGCGACCTTATCAGAGCTTGAATAGAGTACAAGATCATCTACATAGAGAATAGATAAGCATTAAAAAAACACCTCATCTATGTTATTGATAAAAAAGTGAGAAAAGAAGAGGTCCCAGAATAGAGCCCTGGGGAACCCCAATATTGATGGTAGCACCATCAGATAAAGGGGAGTTGAATTTTACAATTTGAGTTCTGTTTGATAGATAGCTTCCATACCAGGTGACAACTGGGGTTGAAAAGCTCAGACTGCAAAGAGTGGAGAGGAGCACGGGGTGATCAACGAGATCAAAGGCCTTTGTAAGGTCTATAAAAACTGCCCCTGTCAGCTGGCCAGCGTCCATACTGGTAAGCACATCAGTAGTGAATTTGACTATCACACCCAGAGACTAGCCAGCGGCTTTGTTCAGAGCTACCTTGATATGACTGAGAGCAGTGTTATCAGCTGCACCACAGAAAGTAATCCTGTAGTCAACCAGGGAAAGGTCTGAGGATGACAAGGTCAGGCAGAGGGCTGCAGAAGGCATACAATGTTTGTGTCTGTGCAGCAGCCCAACTCTTGAGTTAATGGACTTGGGTAGAAGATGGATATGATCGCAGTAGGTAACATGAGAGTCTAGGGTGATACTCAGATATTTAAAGGATTTTATCAGCTCGAGTGGGGCGGTTTCATAGTTAAGAATGTGAAGAGGAAAGTCTTTTTGTTTTGGCGATGGGTGAAGATCGTAGCCTTGGTTTCTTTACAGGTTAAGCATGAGTTTGTGCTCAGTGAACCAGGCTTCTGCTTTGGAGAAGTTGCTCTGTAGGTCAGTTTGGAGGGTGAGGGGGTTTGGGTGGCTACTGTAAATACCTGCGTCATACGCATAAAGAAGAAGGCGACCTGAACAGGCTGAGGGAAGTGTATTCAGGAACAGACTAAAGAGGAGTGACCCTAAAATGGATCCCTGAGGGACCCTGGAGAGAACGGGCAGGCTGGAGGAGAGGGCAGAGTTAATTTTAACTTGCTGAGACCTTGCACTTAGGTAGTTCTTAAACCAAAAGGTGGATTCATGCACAAGCCCAAGGGATGGTAGGGGCTTGAGGAAGAGGAGGACATGATTAACTGTATTGAACAGCTTAATTAGGTCAATATAGACTGCCCCAACTAAGTGTCCATGATCAAGAGCTTTGTGAATAAATGAAATATATTCCAGCGGGGCAGTGGTGGTACTGTGGCCCTTTCTAAAACCATGCTGTTCATGGGAGACTAGGTTATATTTTGACAGGTTATCAGTTAGCTGGTCAGCAGCTATTTTTTCAAGGGCCTTAGATAAGGGGGGGGAAGGATGGAGATTGGGCAGTAATTGCCCAGGGAGGTGCGGTCACCACCTTTATGAATGGGTGTAATCACAGCCTGTTTCCAGGATGTTGGAAACTGGCCTAGACAGAGGGAAAGGTTGAGGATTTTGGTGAGGGGGGCAAGAACAACATCAAGGGAAAGGTGAAAGAGCTTAAGGTCCAGGGTGTCATCACTATGTAATCCCTAGATGGCGCTATCCCAGGGGCTACTACCCCTGCCTGATTTGCCACTAACAGGTTGAGGGGCCTGGATCCAATGGCGGGTGCCTCCACCCAGAGGTCAGGGTTTGCAATAGTTAAACTAACTTGGTCACAGCCCTCTGGGACACTACAACCCCTTCTTCCCACTAGTGGCCCACACAATATATCAGAATTACCTTCACAGTATACACTTACCCCCAGGTCTGGTTCCGCACTGGGACCTCCTGTGAAATGAGATACAGTGCAACAATCACAGTACAGTACTTTAACATAGACAAATACCTCAGGCAGTATAACTTTGCTGAAACAAGCAGCTCTGATTTATTTGAGGGATACAACAAGGACAGAAATCAGGTTAATTAGCTTATCACTTTAATAATCTACCTATGGCTCTGTGCACAGGCCTATCCCTATCAGTTACTGTCCTAGGTACCCAAGCCCTAGTGCTAGTCCAAACCGTGGCAGCTGGTAGGGGCCCTTTCACACAGAGAAAGGAGAATTAAACAGTCAGCAGTACAGTAATTCCATTTGGATTTAATGTGGCAATTCAACAGGGAAGCGACCCTGAATTAGTACTCACGACCTCCAAATAAGATAGGGTCCTTCAATGTCAGCAGGGCTCACTTGAGTACACAAACCTCTTCACACATCCATATAAAAGAAAGCACTATACCAGGCAGGCTGCATCTGTATCCCGATCTAATTACTGCACAATACCGGAGAACACACAGCAGATTCAGTTCCTGACAGACCGATGCAATTTTCAGCAATTCTTCCAGTCTTCTACAGGGTGAGCCTGGTTTCTACTCTTCAGAGATCCTTTGATTCTTTTCACAGGACGGATTCAGTCCTAACAAGCTGTTACACAAGCTGCAGACCGAACTCTGGGCCTTACACGCGTTTTTGACTAAAACTGCACACTGAAAAAGCACAGGCTCCTTCCTTCTTCACTGCCAAAGCTCAACTGAAACTCCAACCGACAAAACGGGCACTTCCTTTGAGTTCCTCCCAGTTCTTGACTGGATTGGCTGTCACTCACAATAGACTGCTGCTGTTGGTCCAAAAAGGCACTGAAGTCAAACTACATCTCCAGAGTCACTGCCCATACAATCCTCTTGTGGCTGGCTCAGATTATGAGTCCAAGTTCTGATTCGTCCAAGGCACCATTTTAGAGCTAGCTTACCCCACACTGATTGGTCCAGTTCAGCAGTTCAAAACTAGAATGGGGAACTAGCAGACACAGTTCTGACTGCAAAGAAAGGTTAGACAAACTGTAATTTCATTATTACTCTAAATAATTTCTGGCAAACAGTTACATCTGTCAGATAGGTTCCCTTTGCACTCCTAGTGACTGCAAAATGAAGTGAATTGGCAGCAGCTTGGTGGTACTCAATCAAAAACACACAGTCCCCATACAAACTAATTATGTCTGCAAGCAGACAGCTCTTAAAGAGACAGTACCAGAGTTCTAAAACACTCACTGATAAATGGCTTAAATGCCAAACACCATTCAGGCTTGGAGCATTCAAGCAAGCTCCTGAAAGTCTTTGGGAACCCCATTTGCAGGGGTTACAACTATGCGGATTTGCCTAGCACTCTAGTTAGGTAGGATCGGTCTCATGGTGGAGATGATCCTGAAGCCGAAGGATTGTGTTTTTCAGGGGAAGAGGGGAGTGTGTACGCAACCAGGGGGTTGAAGAAGTTGGAGGGAAGCATGCTACTAAGGTCCAAAAAGGTGGAGTTAAAGGCATTAGCTATAATGTTGAGGTCCTGCAAGAGGGCACCATTGACGACACGTTGAGAAGGGGGGGAGATGATTTACCACTGAGCTCCTTGATGTTATTCCAGAACTTATGCCCTGAGCCCCAGGACGATGTGAGCAGTTGATAGTGGGCTGCCTTGGCTTTACAGAGTTCCCAAGTACATTTATTTCTAGCTTCCCTGTAATGTTGTCTGTAAAGGAGGAGGCCTGATTCATGGGCTTTGCACCAGAGGTTAACCCTGTGTTGCATGAGATCTGGAAGGGCTTGGGTGATCCAGGGTGTAGTGTGGCCTTTAATGGTTTGTTTTGTGACGGGGCGAAGAGGTCACACACTGTGTTGAACGTGGAGATAAAGTAAGCTAAGGCAGTGTCAATGGACTGTGCAGTGTCAATCGGGGACCAATCACAATTCAAGAGATCTGGAAGGGCTTGAGTCCCTAAATAGGCTAAGGGAACCTTTTTTCAGATG
This sequence comes from Neoceratodus forsteri, assembly GCA_016271365.2. Taxonomy (NCBI): domain Eukaryota; kingdom Metazoa; phylum Chordata; order Ceratodontiformes; family Ceratodontidae; genus Neoceratodus; species Neoceratodus forsteri. Next base: position 7,233,970 of record JADMNL010000040.1, read on the forward strand.
TCGGAGCCAGATTAGTTTGGGGGGTGGTTTTAGTGCCCTCGCGGACCACCAGCAGAGCACAGGAGCATGGTCACTTACAGCATCTGGAAGGACAGTGACCTTCAATATCCCCTAGGGGAGGTTGGTAAGGATTAGGTCCAAAAGGGTGGACAAGCCGGTTTTATGATTAAGTCTCATAGGGGATGGAACGACTTCTTGAGTGAGGTCCAAGGCTGCTATGCTGTCCTTAAAGTGGGCTGCTGGGGGCGTTAGCCAGTTGACATTAAAGTCAACTAGGGCAATGAGTTTGCATTTGGGGGAAATTGAACTATGTAATCAGTTACTGCACTGAAGGCCAGTTTTTGGTTTCTGGGCAGAATGTAAACCACCATGATATGAAGCAACTTACCAGAGTTGCCCACTAACAATTTAATTGTGAGTGCCTGAGCACCATGGGGGAGCAGAGCGGATGGGACAAGACTGGCTTGTAGCGTCTCCCTTATAAAAAGAGCACAACCACCTCCCCTTTTCCCAAGTCTGTCAATTCTGAATAGGGAGTAGCCTGCGATGGCCATAGCAGAGTCTTGTGTCTTAGGGGTGAGCCAAATTTCAGCCATAGCCAGGATATCGGGTTGGTGCTGGACCATCCTGCCTTGTAGAATGTCATGCTTTTTTAGGAGGCTGCATATATTTATAGAAGCAATTTGGAGGCCGGCCGTCCTGTCTTTAGAGGAGGAGGTAGAAGAGGGAGGACCAGGGTTTGTGTGAATATTTCCAGATAGAAGGAAGAGAAGGAGTGTGGCCAGAGAATTGCAATTTTAAGCAGTCTGAGTTTAATAGAGGGGTAGTGAGGGTAGGGTTGGGGTTTGATTCCCGCCACTGGAGGGGAGGGACCTGATGTGGTGAGCTAGTAGGGCAGATAAGTGTAGAATGGTGTGGTGGGGGTTAGTGTTAGGCCACAGAGGCTGGGAAGCAACTGGGGGGGGGCACTAATAGTTTCACTACAATGGGCTAGTCTGGTTAAGGGGACCATGGGTCCTATGGGGGGAGAACTGGAATGAGGAACAGGAGCTAGTAGGAGTAGCAGGCAAGTGATTATGTGAAAAGATCCAGGGTAGATACATTTTATGAAGTCTGACTGGGGGATAGTGGGCGTGGAAGGGTGTGGTTCTGGTATCTAGTGGGGTACTAACAGAGCAGGGTAAGGACAGAAATAGGCAGGGTCAAGGTAGGGTGCCTGGTCAGCACAGTGGAATAGGTACCGACTATGGTGTACAAGGTACAAGGTTCGAGACCATACTGGGGCCTATTAAACTGGTAGATCAGCAGACGGGATAGATAGACAGCACTTGAAGGTTCCACAGGCAACGATCTCACAGTAAAATAAATGGAAATGCCTCAGGAATGGGGTACTACCCCTGAGTGAGAGAGAGAGAGAGAGAGAGAGAGAAACCTGAGAGAAGTAGGGGTGGGTCACTGGGAGACAGAAAGTGCATTTGATAAAGGAAGGCGGTGGGAGAGGGGAGTGGGACAAAAAATCACCCAGAGAAAGAGCTGCAGTGATCCCAGCTTTTCACCTTGCTTAAGGACTTCACCCAAGGTAATGAAATAATGATAGGGACAGTCTGAGGGTACTGCTCAGTTGGAGAGGTAGTCTGTTAACCTGTCTCCAGGTCCAGTAAAGCAACTTCAGTTTCAAATTGCACCGTGCCTCAGGCAGTGGGGAGCAGGCAGGCGGCTGAAGCCTGGAGGGATGTGGAAGAGCTGGCCTGTTCAGAGTAAGGGATCCCCTAAGAAAAGAAGAAAAATAGGGGAATTAGTAGTGGGCAGAGGGGGAGGGAACTTAGAGGATTAACAGCCACAACAAAAGGACAGGGCTGGGAGTAGTTCGAGCAAGGATACAGGGAGGAGACTCAGAGGATTAGCCAGGAGGGAAAGAAAAGCTGGAGAGGGGCCCAGCAGAGAAATTTTTTTTTAAAAAGAACAAACAGATGGGGGTTAAAGGCTGGGAGCAAGTAGCTGCTGGGGGGAGGATTGGGAGTCAGACCCCAGTTCAGCACGGGCAAACAGACCAGAAAAAAACTGAATTACAGTTAAATTACACTCTAAGTTGCAGTTACAATTTAAATTACAATCTAAGCTGCAATTCAAGTAAACAAACAGTGAACACTCTTTACGTCTTTACGTAGGTAAGGTCTCCAGAACTGGACACTGTACTAGAGGTGGGGCCTCACTAATGTCTCATATAGTGGGATTACGACCTCCCTTTTTCTGCTGGTGATACCCCTGCCTATGCATCCCAGCATCCTGTTCACCTTTCTTGCCGCCTTGTCGCACTAACTCCCTACCGTGAGATCATCATAGGTGCCGGAACCGGGGAGGCGGAAGGGGCGGTAGCCCCTCCACTTTTTATTTCTGTATGGCAAAAACTAGTATAGCAAAAGTGCTCTTTGAACCCTCATAAGTGCCCTTTTGATTCTCAGCCCCCTCAGCTTTTATCATCTTCCGGCACCCTTGCATCAGAGATGATAACCCCCAGGTCCCTTTCCTGCTTGGAGCATTCTATGACCCCCCCCTCAACTGCTATTACTGGGTTTTTATGTTCCATGTGCATTACTTTGCATTTCTTAGCACTGAATCTCACCTGCCACTCCCTTGACCAGTCTTCTAGCTTCTGCAGATCTCTCCTCATTCTATCCACTCCCTCTGGCGTGTCCACCCAGTTGCAGTGCTTTGTGTCATCAGCGAACAGGAAGATTCTCCCTTCTAGGTCATCTGTAATAACACTGATAAAGATGTTGAAGAGGACTGGACCCAGCACTGATCCCTGTAGCACCCCAATGGTTACCTTTCCCTCTGCGGAGTGAGTCATTTACCACCACCCTCTGTGTCCTGCTATCCAGCCAGTTCCCCACCCACCACACCACTGTCCTACCTACTCCCATGTTCCCCAGCTTATTTAAGAGCCTTCTATGTGGCACAGTGTCAAAGGCCTTGCTGAAATCCAGGAAAGCCAAGTCCACTGCCCTCCCCTATCCACCTCCCTTGTCACCCAGTCAAAGAATTCAATGAGATTAATCTGGCACGACTTTCCTCCCGTAAACCCATGTTGTCTTGGGTCCTGTAGACCGTTGGCTACCAGGTGTTCCACTGTTCTTTCCTTCAGCAGTGTTTCCATGACCTTCCCCACTACTGAGGTCAGGCTGACTGGTCTGTAGTTTCCCGCTTCCTCCCTGTTGCCGCTTTTGTAAAGAGGGACTACATCATCTGTCCTCCAGTCTTTCAGTACCTCTCCTGTTTCCAGTAACCGGCTAAACAGGGTTGCCAGAGATTCAGCCACCACCTCTCTTAACTCCCTCAGCATCTTGGGGTGCACCCCATCTGGCCCCATTGCTTTATCGACTCTTATTTCTTCCAGTACCTTTAAGACCCTTTCTCCTGGAATAGGACATTCATCCATTTCTGTGTCTATACTACCCTTTCTACTCCCTTCTGGCCCATTACCTGCCCCCTCCTTTGTAAAGACAGAGCAGAAGTATCTGTTCAGTTCGTCTGCTTTGTGGTTGTCATCCTCCACTCTACTCTCATCCTCCCCTTTTAGCCTCACTATCCCCCTTTGCCTTCCTGTTTTCACTGACATAGCTGTAAAAGGTCTCGTCCCCCCTCAACACTGATTTTGCAATGCATTCCTCTGTTTGTGCCTTGGCTTCCCTCACTGCCCTCTCTGCCTCCCTTTATGTCTCCTGGTACCTCTCTCTGTCCCTTTCTGCCTGTGCCTTTTTGTACTGTTTGAATGCCATTGTTTTGGCTTTCACTTTCTCCACCTCCTCCTTGGAATACCATAATGGTCTCTTTTTCCTTTTCCCCTTGCTGACCTGTTTTACACATAATTTTGTTGCTCTCATTATCCCCAATTTGAATACTCCCCACTGTTCCCACACCCCTAATTTCTTCCCTATTCCCGTTAGCGCCTCCTCCAAGCATTCCCCCATTTTTCCAAAATCTGCCCTCCTAAAGTCCATGATTTGTGTTTTTGTGTGGCTGGGTACTGCCCCTTAAGTTAAGTCAAACCACACCGACCGGTGGTCACTGTTCCCCAGGTGCTCCCCTACAGTGATCCCCATCACACTGTCCCTGTTTGTAAGAACCAGGTCCAGTACCACCATCTGCCGTGTGGGTTCTACGACCAGTTGATTAAGAAAGACGCCCTGCAGGGAGTCCAGGATAAACCTGCTCTTGAATGCTGCTGCTGCTGGGAGGCTCCAGTCCACGTCTGGAATATTGAAGTCTCCAACCAGCACCACCTCCCCCTTTTGCGCCATCCTTTGGATAGCCAGCATCATCTCCCTACCCATTTCTTCATCTTGGGCTGGTGGTCTGTAAATCACACCAGTGCAGATGGCCAACCCTGTTGCTCTTTCAAGCCTAATCCACAGTACCCCCCCCCGTTCCCCCTGTATCTCTGTGGCTTTTATGTTATCTTTCACATAAAGTGCCACTCCTCCTCCCTTCTTGTCCATCCCTTCCCTCCTGAATAGATGAATAGATTGTAGCCTGGTATGGCCATCTCCCAGTCATGGTTATCATTACACCAGGTCTCTGTGATGGCTGCACTGTCCAGGTCTGACTGTGCCATGGCTGCCTCAAGGTCTTCCAACTTGTTGCTGAGGTTCCAGACTTTGGTGCACATGGCTCTCCAGGATGTGACTTCCTTCCCCTGTTTTGTTGTTTTAGGCCTCCCCCTTCCCAGGTGCTCTTTTTCCCTGGTCCTCCCTGTATACTGTCCTTTTGTTGATTTCTCCCTCTGTCTGACTGTCCACTCCTGGGAGTGCGTGGGTAGGCAGCATGTGCTCCGGGGGAGGGTTAAAGCCTCCTGTCCTTCCCGCCCCCCGCCCCGGCCAGTTTAAATGCCTGCTTCTGAAGCATTCAAACTTCTCACTTAGGACTAAGGTCCTCCTCCCAGACTGGAACTGTACAGGCAAAATTCATTTGTTACTTTGCTGGAAGGGCAAAGGTGAAACATAAAGTGAGTCCTACAAAACCCAACAAAACACGGGAATACAACAAAGGTTTATGACCACTGCCACCCTCCCAGGTCCAGTAAACTGGCAACTGTCAGTTTGTAATGCGAGATGTGGTTTGTACTTTAATTGTTTTGCTTTCTCCTCTAGGTCACCAATCTGGCCTCCATCTGTTACCTCCCACTTAGGCAACTCTCAGTCCCATCACCTGCTCCGCTCCCCTCCCTAGAGGCTCCCACCTTACCTCCACTGGTTTGTATCCCGTGGTGGACATTCAGGATGCCACCTCATCTGGTGACCAAGTCTACTTGTGAAAGCCTGCCATACTGGGTCAGCAGGAGACACAGGGCCCGAGAGTGCAAGGAGTCACACCATCCTGCCAGTCGGGGGTTACACATTTTACTCTCTCCCCAGATATGCCGATATGAACTGATTGCGCAATCACCCAACTGGCATGCGTGGAGCTGTGCTGTGTGTCTTCCTTCACAAAGTGAAAAGGAAAAAATTGGTTGCCCAGATTTTCACAGTGCTTCTGGGTCAAGACTAGCAGCCAAATATTTAACAGAACAAAAGACCCCGCACCTGTAAAAGCACCAGTAATGAAACCACTCCTGATATATATATAGTTAAAACATATATTTATTGATTACAAAACTTAAAAACAGCACCAACAGCATACTGTATCTTGACAAAAGTGCCCCACAGTGCAAAAAACTTCCCCAATGGCATTTTGCACCCTTATGGGTGCTTTTTTCAAAGGTTGAATATTTCCCTCAGAGGCCTGCACCTCCTCCTGTGGTATCCCAGGTGGTGCTAGCTCAGCAGCAGGAGGCAAGCATCCTCTGAGAAGCTCAAGGCTCCTTCCGCCCTGGCTCTCCAGTGTCCCAGGCTAGTTCCCGAACCTGGGTCACCGGTGCCAACAGCAGCAGCAGCCCACTGCGCTGATTGGCCAATCTGTACGTTGATGCTCTGGTTGTGCATATCTGATACGCCTGTTGCCACTGCTGGTACCTTTTTCCTTAAGACTGCGCTGCTGTTGCCTGCCGCTACTTCCTCCCATGACAGTGCTATATATCTATCAACATTTTTTGACTCTAAAGTCTCCTTCATTCAGACATTCCCTTACAGCCCTCCTGCTGTCACTTCACACTATCTGTCATCTGAGTCTTCTAATTCCAGACAGCTCTCATGGCTGGCTGCCACTGCTGCTGCCTTTCTGCTTTCACGCGTCCTGCTGATGGTGCACTGCCTCTCCTGTCATTACAATGGTTGCTGGTTCTTGACACCTACTTCCACACACTTCCCAGCCTATTACTGCTGTCACTGCTGCTGTTATCCATTCCTTGTCTCTTGAGGCTTCCACCTCCAGACAGTCGTGCCTGTCACTGCTTCTGCCACCCGTGACACTCCACTGTCTGCTTCATATGTGGTGCTCTTGCTGTGCGTTAAGTTCCTTTCACAAACTACTGCCATTACCATATACTAAAGGCTGTGCCAACTTTCCAAATATTCCTTCCCTTAAATTCTTTAAAAAAAAAATTATCTAATGTCAGACTTTCCAAACCCTTCTAAGTTTGGTTTTAAACTGAGCCCAATAAAAGGTTTATCCATCACTAAAAATGCACAGCTGAGAAGCCCTGAAAATAGAAGTTTAAAAACAGGTATCAGCAGGCAAATTGCCAAGAGTAAAACAGAATTTCAAGGGGTCGCAAAAGATAGGAGAGTCCTCTCAAATACTGCGTTTTATCCTTGGTCTTTTGACTGCTCAAACATATCTTGAAATTGCTGTTTTTCAGGCTGTAACCAACTGTAGAGGAAACGTCATTAGCATCTGGAAAAGACACACTATCGATGAGGTGGCACTTCCATTCTAATAGACTCTACCCATTTAGAAATCTTTACTGGTAGCAAATGCCATCTTTCAAAGTAAAATCAATATTTCAGAAAAAAATACCATTCCTTTCCCCCAGCAAGTCTACAAGGTTTTAGTGTGTGAATTTCCAAATTTTTCAAACTGGAAAATGTTTTCTTTCAGTCCTTGCTCCTGAAGCAACAATGTTTCATTTGCCAGTTCCAACAGTTACATATAAACATAAAAGTTGACAGCAGAAGGAGACCGCAAGTTCCAGCTGGTCCATATTAGCTACAGTCATTTTATAAACTGGGATCATCACATATTTGTTGATCCTATCAAATCAGTTGATGACATTTCTGCATCTATAAGGGCAAGGGTAACATAAGCATGTTCACAGAGCAATTTGCTACCCCAAAAAATGCTATTTACTAAGCAAGTGCAGCCTTGATCAGCTAGATAAAAATAACCATTTAGTAAAATTGCTCCTCAAAGTTGGCTGGTTACTAATCAAGTTTTCAAAACTAATTTATGCCCTGAAAGGGCAGTATTGCCTAAAAGTGCCATCTCTTGCTCTCTACCCCACAAACTGCAATTGCTATGCTCCTAATTTGTCTCTTTCCTTTACCCAAAGGAGTGATCTGTGGTTCTCAGGCAAGCCTGTCCTGTGGGACAAATAACAAAGTGGGGGTGTGGCATAGGTGGCAAAAGGGTCTGAAAAGTGGTAGGGCCAAGGGTGTAATGGTTAAACTCCCCCCCTCCCCATTCAGTGGGTTCACCCACACCCTTGTTTTTTCCTCAATCAAATCTGTAATATGAGAACAACCCCCCACCCAGGCCTGGCCCTTGGTGTCAGCATGGCTCAGTTGGTAGCACATCCGCCTCTGGACCAGAAGGTTGTGGGTTCTCGTCCCACACCGGGTTGGACTTGCACCTAAAAATCGCTGGCATCCGAGTGCAGTATTGGGGGGTGCTGTGCACTCTGGAGTGTGCCGTCGCCGGATGAGGCGTTAAACGAGGTCCCTTCTACCCATCCTGGTGTTGTCCTGGTGGGTGTCCAGGTGGAAGTAAAGAACCCAGGGCACTCTTCGCAAAGAGTAGGGAACATTCCCGGTGTCCTGGCCAACATTCCCCTTCCCATAAACCGGTTCATGCAATTATCCAGGCTGTGTGTGGGTGATGATGTGCGATATGACCGCCACCACACATTCAGTCACTTCACTACCAGTCTAGCATTGCTTGTAAAGCGCTTTGGATGTATGAAAAGCTCTATATAAATACTGATTCTTCTTCTTCTTCTTCTTCATTTTTATTTTGAAGTTTGACCACTGTGCTTTAACGCAGTAGGCCATGACCCCAGCCTACCCCACCAACACTATTCAGGCCTTCAATTTCCAAAGTTTTGCTGACACCCTGCAAGCCACAAAGCGAGTGATTAGGAAGTAACCCTGTTTACAGCACATGCTGCAGTATTAGGGCACAGTCCTCCATTGCAATAAATTGTCATGATGGCAACAAATGACAGGGACAGGCCCGACCACTTATGAAAGTGGTAAGGCTATGGCCATAGTGACATGTAAGGTGCAAACGCAGAAATCAGCCACTCACTCACCAAATAAATAAAAAGCATTTAATGTTTATTTCATAGCTCACAGCCACAAAACCCAGTCCCTCTGTGCTTCCTCAGTATGGTGGACTGGTTCATCCTCCTAGATTGTTCCTTAATTTCTAACTTTCTTTGCAGAACTGAAGCAGTCTTGACATAGCCGATTACAGCTGCGAGGCTGACAGTCACCATTAAGAAACCCAACTCATTAGAGACATACAGACAGGAGGGGAGCGGGGACTGCGTGAATGCTGCAAAGGAAATCCAGAGAGGATTATAAATTAAGGAACAATGTTCCAGGGATGAAACCGACAACTGTACCCCTGAGGAACGCCAGATGGACAAACTGTTGGGCTTGGTAGTTGTAAACTATGAAGCTGACATTAAGTGGCTTATTAATTGTTGGTGAATGAGCGGTTACTTTCTGTATTTACACCTGTGCCACTGATTTAGGGCCAGCTTTACACAGCTCCTGCTCTTGGTTTTATGTGAAGTACATGTGCCCCCACTAACTTGGCCATGTTTAACTACATCAACTTATTGTAATTTCCAAAAGACTGTGTCTATGACCTGTGGTACAAACCAAAAGATTGCTGTGCTCTCATCCCCTATCGTCTTCACGCCCTTGGACAGTATTGTTCCTCACTTTAAGTACCTCCGTGTTTGACTTGTTAGACGACTGGACGTTTCTACCCACATTAATGCCATCCACAAGAAACTGTGCCCCAAGCTTGCTGTCCTTTATCACAAGTCTTGTTTACTGTGCGCAGTCTATTGGGAGATCCTCACCAAGACAAGGCTTCCAGTGCCCAAGTATCCGGATGTGGTTTATGGTGCTGCCGAAGTCTTCTCTCAACAGACTGGACAATTTTTTCCATGCCTTCTGTCTTTTTACTTCTAATGCCACTCCCCACACCCATCATTGCTCCCTCTACATTAACCTCTCCCTCCCTCTTCTTGCTTCCCACCAACTCTCATATTGTTCCTCCTTTCTCTCTAAATATTGGTTTTCTTCCCTCCCTCCTCTCCCCTGCTTCTTACTCAACTTACTCAGAAATTGATTTTTGTTTTGCACAGAGTTTGAGCTGGCCCCAACGTCCAACCAGATCCGACCACCTATGTAGATGTGTGTATGGGGTGACAAAGATCAGCTGCAGAGGGCTACTATAAGTGCTGCTGTTGGTGCCGAAGATATCAATGTCCATTTGTATATTGGGTCCAAATTAAAAGTGCAAATAATGAGTGGGAACAGCGGGCATTTCTGTCTTGTCCCTCCTTTCAATTTAAGTTCCTGGAAGAATACCCCATTAACTTTTACCATTTTGACTGGCCTGATGGCACACTATGGCTAGCAATGCAGGTGACCCCGGTTCAGAAGTGAGCCTGGGTTGTCAGAGGGCCGATGGGGGGAGGCGGATTGTGGATCTCAGAAGACACCCTGGGGAGGGAAGGTCAGTGTCTCCACTGCAGTGCAGCCACCTGGGTAACCACGAGTGGTAGCGCAGAGACAGCAGAAGGGTAGGGAGGACGCTGACTGGGCTCAAGGAAAATGCACCATCATGTGCACATCCATCCACATGATCCCCAGCATGCCAATGTCCGGGGGATGGGAGAACCAAATCAGGAAAAACACCCAGGTGGCAGCAGGATAGTGCCAGGCTCCCCCTTCAGACACCACAAGGATGACTGCCATGCCATCTTTGAAGGCTAGACACCGATGTCTCAAGGGGCCTGGGAGCAGCCCTGATGACCAGAAGCCTCACAGTGGGGTCCCAAAACACAAAGGGTGATGAGATGAAGGGGAGCCAGTGGAAGAGGCAAACTAGTGCAGCGGGGGCATATACTGCAGTAAAAATAAAAAGAAGAAAACCTTTTACCATTTCTGCAGAACTTGTTGTTGGAGAATGTATTTTCTCCATGACATTACAGCCTTGTCTGCATCCAGGCCCACAGAAGCCATGTTTGTTTTTGTCATCCATTATTTTGTGTTGTATAATCAGGGAATCTCAGAATTAACTTTTTAACTAAACAAAGGACCACTGTAGTTGAGATGAGAGGCAGAAAAACGACTGCAGATTTTATAACTGAAATTCTTGTTGTTTACTGCCCTCTTGTGCCAACAAAGGAAAACAGAGTTCATTAAAGGAAATATCTTTTCCAGGTATGTAATATATTCTAACCAGAAATCAGAGAAAAAAGTTAACATCAACATTTTGACCATTAGATCTTCTTTAAAATGATCTATGAAGAAAAAAGTAAGCCGCGCAATTTCTGGCAGTGCAGCCTAGAGGTTAGATTAACAAGCTGTGAATGAGCTTGGTACATCCAGCAGATAGACCTGGTTTTGATTCCCACAACCTCCACTTGCATACTGTGTGACTCTGAGTAAGTCACTTAACCTCCCCAGTGCTCCCAGGTCTTCCCTGAAAACAGACACTTGTGCCTAGTGGACCTTACCTGGTTACCAAAGAATTAAAAATAATAATAATTTCATATTATTTCTTAACAGATCATACCTGAGGAAGTAATGTTCAACATGGCAATTCTCACTTTAGTTTCTATTTTCAGCCTGCATTTAATGTAACCATTCTTCATTTTTCTTTTACTTTCTGTTTTTGCGCCTCTCTCCCCCAACTGGTCCACTCTCTCGGAGCCTCCAGGCACTCATACTCCACTGCGAGGGCCAAGGCGTCTGCTCCTAGAGTGCACTACTCTATTAATTCTAGAGACCTGGGTGGGGTGAAAGAGGATTCCCCCTAACCTCCTCCGATCCTCAGGAGAGTATGCATAGCGGAGTCTGCCCTCGGTTCCTCCATGGAAGTGTGGTGCGGCAGCTCGTCGCCCAGACCAGCTGCGGTGTGTCTTTCTTTTGTTCAGTGCCCACCCCTTGCTGACGTCGGCGCTCAAGGAGGGTCAATGAGGCAGAGGCGTGCAGAGACATGTCTCCGCTCAGGGCCCTCGGCCGACGTCAGACCCTCCCTTCATTCGCTGCTTCCCTGACCGCACTGCCAGTATTCAGGTTCACCCAAGAGATGGCTGTAATGCAGCGGGCCTAGCTCGCAACCCTCCCTAGAGAAGGAGAGCAAGCCATCGGGTGCTCAATCCTTCTCCCCTCCGGCCAACCCCCAGCAACCCGAGTTCATCACCGAACCCAGGTCGCCGGTGTGGCGCGAGGTGTGGCGTCCAGTGCCTCAACCCTCATCGCCACTGGGCCATTTATTTATTTATTTTTCTGAAGTCCATGCATTGATGCAGCACTGGGTATTTTTGTTCTAACAAGGAGGTCCTGCTGCAGTGAGGTTTTGATTAGAACAGAATACGTGAGAATATTATTAAGTGTAACTCGAAGCGCTCCTTGTAGCTACCCAGAGCTTAAACTGGAAAAGGGTTTGGGTCTCTGATTCCAAGAATCTGGGGCCCAGTACACAGTCACAAAGTGTTGAGTCCCAGAACAGTTTCCTGTTGTGGCATCACATACTGGGACTGTACACAAAAAGGTGTCATTAGTTTTGTGGGGGGGACTTCTCACCCCTGCTACTGACTCACAATGCAAATGAGTTTTCCAGGTGTTCGGTGCAAACGGGGTTTGAACTTGCTAACATCCTGCATTGCACTTCCACAGAGTGCTGTGCATGGCATAACCCTGTCACATGGTGCTACGCCATGCACAGTGGCAACTGGCGCCACTGTCATAGGGTTTCTCCCACTCGCACCTCTGGGTCCCCTGGTGGACAGCTTGAGGTCTGTTGTCTTCCAGGTGTGTCACTTCTTCCCTGGTTCTCCAGCAGCTCCCTCACTTGCATCTGGTTCCACAGTAGGGCCTGGCATCCAGTGGTATCCCTCTCTAGCCCTGTTTCCCTGTATTGGTCATTTCCCAACTAGGTCCCATGACCATCTTCATCCCTCGCTGGTTTAACTGCAGCACTCCAACCCCCCACTGTCAGCCCACAGCAGTCCTACAGGCAGGGGGTGTTGACTGGATTGGTTCCTACCTCTGCCCAGGTTGCCATACTTTGTGAATGGCACTGTGGGTCATTTACATGGCAACCCTCACCCCCTTCCCGTTATATTCACAAAGTGATTTGCAAATGTTTCAGACGGGTGTGTGACCCCTTTTTTAACCCCATCTATTTTTTCTCCCACACCGCTGACCTTATTCCTTCAGTCAGATCTTGGTGCTCCTCCAGCCCCAACTGCTGCTGCCCCCCACTGTTTGGCCAGCTGGGATCGACACAGGGCAAGGCCCAAGAGTGTGCCAACTATCGTCATATACCTGACTCATTACTAATTGTTTATTTCTGACTTTCTCTTCTGCCCACCATCCTGCGGCACCAGGTGGTGCACTGACAGGCCTTGCATGCATGCAGCATGCCTGCAGAGGAGGCAAGCTCCCTGACTCACCACAGCAGCAGCTGTGGCGGTGGAACTAGCACTGACCCTCCCCGACTGGGAGCGTTGTAGAGTGGCAGAGCCCCCTCAGCCAATCAGAACACCCATCTGACTCCTGAGTCCACATGTGAACTTGGGTCACCAGCCTGGGAGTGCAATGCACTACCCACTGAACCACTGGCCGGCCCATGTGGCCTGTTTTGAGCATAACTTAAACTGGCTCATTGGAAAACTGTTCTACACTGAATCTCCAGCAGGTGAGTTGGGGTCACTATAACACTCCAGTTAAGATCAACCTTTCACAGTCCTTTGAAGACTACCTAGCCTGCAGTGGCTGTTATCTTACCTGCAACAGTAAGGATCATGTGCTGAACTGGACTTCCCGGAGCCCCACTCCCTCATGTACGCACGCGCGCGCGTGCGCACACACACACACACGCCGCACACACACACACACACACACACACACACACACACACATAGGTTTTGGTATACACCTTTTGTAAACTCTCATTGTATTTAGTAAATGCACTTTAGTACTGCAACATAAATCATTAAAACCTAAGATCCACAAGCTGCCTTAACCCAAACTGGTAAAGGTAACCTAACTTTTGCCTGTAGCACACTCCTGATTTGGGAACAATTTCAGTAGTGGGATGGATTTTTTAATAGTGGGGAAATGTCTTGGGATTCCATAACAAATTCCAGTGCAGAGATATAGAATGTGGTGAAACCTTTTCCCATTTTCTAGCTCTTACGTAATTCATTAAAAAAGTCCTCTTTTTCCAACCAGCAGGCATATTACCTTAGCGGTGGCCTGTTTATGTCTACCACTGGTGAAGTGTTGCAAGCGCATTCTGGAAGCACTGCAAGTGAGACCTTGTGGCTCTTTCAGGGCCACCTCAGTTGCCTCAAGACAATGTAACAAAAAGCAGTAATCGCTTGCTTAGGTGGCATGGCATATATCAAAGGTTATAAAACAAAGTCTGCCCTCAAAATGCATATGGCCTTTCCTTTTAATCAGTTTTTATATTAATTCACAGTCTGTGTCAAAAGCCACAGGGCCCCATATTCAGAGCCAGCCAGCTGCTCGAGCAAACAGATGCACCACACAGAAAAATACGGCCAGCCGGCTCTGGTGCCGTATTCAGACACATAGTGCAATCCGAACTGACCGCGCTATCTGTCTGAATATGGGGCCATGGTAGCATGGTGCACGTCAAGCAGTCGTCATGTTTGGTGCAGCACTAGGCTGAAGACTGCCCATAGGGGTAAAGCACGGTGCACACTGGTTAGCACCACGGCCCCCATGGGTAATATTCAGCCCAAACATGCAGATGACCCCATTGGGCATGCGCGGCGCTAAGGGGCCATTTGCATGCCCATTATGGGTTCATCTGCATGTGTGTGCCATCTGAGTGCACCAAGCCAGCCCCCCCAACCTCGATCCTTGTCCCCATGTAAAATTAAAATCACTGGTGGTTCAGCAGTCCCCCCAGCCCCAATCCCTGTCCCCACGTAAATTTATATACATCAATGGTCCAGTGGTCTCTCCTCCTCCCCTGTTCCCTGCCCCCATGTCATAAAAATATATCTCTGATAGTCCCTCCCCCTTCCCCAATCACCGTCCCAGTCAAACCCACAATGCCCTGGTAGTCTAGTGGCCCCCAACCCGGCAGGTGTGACTCACTCCCCCATAACTCGACCCATCCCAGCGACTGGCACAGCCCTCCTCACACCGCCATGGTCAACCACCAACTGAATTGTCACTGAGCGTGTACAGTAGACAGTATGCGCTCAGTGGTTGACGGTCAACCAATGAGCATGCACTGTCTACTGTACATGCTCAGTGACAGTTCAGTCGGTGGCTGGCCGTGGTGGTTTGAGGAGGGCTGTGCCAGTCGCTGGCATGGGTCGGGCTGGGGAGGAGCGGGGTGGTGGGTCACAACTGCCGGGGTGGGAGGCCACTAGACTACCAGGGCATTGTGGGTTTGGCTGGGATGGCAATTCGGGGAGAGGAGAGGGACCACTAGGGATGTATTTTCATGAATTGGGGCAGCGATTGGGGAACAGGGGAGGGGGAAGGGACCACTGGATCACCGATGTATATAAATTTACATGGGGACTGAGATCGGTGAGCGCTGAATTCACCAATTCATTAACATGGGGACAGGGATTGGGGCTGGGAGGGGGGACCGCTGAACCACCAATGAATTTACATTAACATGGGGGCAAGGATTGGGGCAGGGGAGGGACCACTAGACCACCAGGAATTTTAAATGACATACCAGGGAAGGAATTGGGGCTAGAGAGGGATGCTGAACCACAAGTATACACAGCCCTTGACAGTGGGTAGACAGGTCTGCGCACTGTAAGGGCTGAGTTTCAGAAGTGTTAAACTGCACTGCTGCCTATGGCCATTTAGCGCTTCTGAACACTTTCAATATTGCGCTACGCAGCATATATATGAGGGAACCCTCATTTACATAGGTGTAGTACAATATTGTGCACGACAGTGCTGTCGGGGGGGCGTGTCGTGCATCTGTGCCCTTTGAATATGGGCACAACCCCAACAGCTGGCACTACACCAGGCTAGCGCAGCACAAACCCAGTTTGTGCCATGCTAACTTTTTGAAAATGGGGCCCATAGTGACTAAAATGGTACCTGGGTGTACTGGAAAATTCCTGGCCTCCACTCAGGTCACTTGCCCTTCAACAGCTCCAGCAAAAGTGGACTGTCTTGGTCCCTCTTCAATGTGAGGAATTTACTCCTCTCTCATGTTTCTTACAGGGATTCGGAGGGCTCTGACCATCAGAAGGAAACTTTGTTCAGTAAAAGACTTTCTGTCCATCAGACAGTGACCAACAACTTCTGCTACAGATAGATTCTGTATGCAGGTAAACTGATAAATCTCAGATACCCTCCCCTGCTCTCCGCTGCAATTTTGTTAACAAAAAAAAACATTACAGAGTTTTCTATGTCAATAAAGAACTTGCATGGCTTTTTCAAAAATAAAAAAAATTTCAAGGAACGTGGATATGTTGTTCATCCACACTTCTTGGCATG
The DNA here is from genome assembly GCA_016271365.2 of Neoceratodus forsteri. Lineage (NCBI taxonomy): Eukaryota > Metazoa > Chordata > Ceratodontiformes > Ceratodontidae > Neoceratodus > Neoceratodus forsteri. The sequence continues at coordinate 7,249,884 of JADMNL010000040.1, forward strand.
TCCCCTTCCATTTTAAATCTTGCTGGAAGTCTTCAAGTTGGCTCCTCCCACCCACCCAGGTGGTATATACCTCGACTCTGCCCTATGACACTAGATCTTCCTTTCCGCTGGAAGACACAGATTCCCTCGTGCTCTCAGCGTATCACAGGCCCTGGATTCTAACAGTCATTTTTTACCAAAAATTAAACTCGTTCAAGTTAGCGATCGCGCTTTCGTCGCATCCACCATGGAGGAAAAATATTCCCCCGGATTTCGCCGGTGCCCCTACAGCCAGAAGATGTCGTGCACCGATCCTCACCTCACATGCGTCTACTGCCTAGTTGTCGGCCATGACACCTCGTCGTGCAGATATTGCCTGGCTTTCCATCCCAACGTCCTGGATGATCGTAAGGCATGCTTGAAGCTGGGGAGACTGGAGAAAAGGAACCCACCGGTGAAATTGAAGGAGGCAAGGCGGGCGGTTTCCGAAGCTGCAGGATCCACCAAACAGCTGGAACAGATGAAGGCATTCGAGGAGAAAGCAGCTCGCGCTTCCGCCAGTCAAAGCTTTTTTGTTCCTCTGAACCTTGGCTCCACCTTTACGGGCTCCTTCAAGGAGTTGTGCCAGTCTCTCCCCACTTGGGGTGAGGCGCCCTCAGGCTCGCACTCCTCCCACTCTTGGAAGAGAGATTAAGACCCCGCATCTTCGTCTCGGTGAAGACGCTCCTGGGACCGAGAGAGGTCCGAGTCCCAGGAACACGCAGTCTCGACTTCGGTCGAGATCGCATCCTCGGCCGCTGGCTTCACGGATCTTCCGTCTGCCCAGGGTACCGAGGAAGTGGCCGAGGAGGTCGAAATTATCCTCAACCCGATAGACCCTTTGTTGCCAGCTAACCCCGACGACTCCTTGGAAAGGACTCCAATCCTTGCATTCCCTGATGAGGAGACCCAGCCTGCTGGTGTCCCCATCAAGGACCCAGTTCCGGACCCTCAGTTTTCACCGACCCCGGTGTCTCCTGATCGATCGAGTCGGCCTCCCAATCTCAGTCGAGGTCCAGAACCCCCTCGGCCGAACGACCAAGAAAGAGCCACAAGCGCTCTAAGAAGAGGTGTTGCCACAGGTTCTCATCCTCCTCGGACGAGGAGAGGCTCTGGCGGAAGCTCCATCGGTGCTATGAAGACCTCATGTGGCAGCAGCTGATCCTGACTGGGCAGAAGCCGACTCCCCCGCCCACCCCGGCCACAGCTTAGCTCCCGCCTCCTAGGCTGACGCCGACCCCTCCGGAACTGAAGCCACCAGTTCCTCTGCCCATGGGGCTGGCCCGTCTCCCAGTTGAGCCTATCCCGGTCTCTCCATGGATTCAGGTGGAATCACCACCTAAATAGCCTGAGGGAAGGGCGCCCTCGAAAGAGGACTGACAAGACACCAGGTTTCCCTGATGTCTGTCGATAACAGTCACCCCGGACTGCCCTCAGCAGATTGAGAGTGACTTAGGCAGTAGACCGCTCTATCACAACTTCTCAGACTCGGACATCACCGGCTTGCACTCACATCCTGGGGATGATGAGTCGTCGGTCGGCGCAGGGATGGAGGAAGGCCCTTCCTCCTTCCGAGGGCATTCTCTGCCTCATCTCCAACTCCACTGGAATGCCCCTGGAGCCCATCCAGAAAAAGGCGGAGTATCCTCTCACTGACATACTCAAGAGAGGGGATACCCTGACAGAGGCCTTTCCAGTGGCCGAGGCCATTGTTGGCCCGGCCCTTGAACTTTGGCAGCATCCTGCCTCCTGCCCAGCACCATCTGCCCGCATGGCCCACAAGTATGCGGTGCCCATGGGGTCCCTTGCGGGGTTCACAAAGCACCCTTCAGCCGAGAGTCTGGTGACCGCCTGTGTGTTCAGGTGTACCGGTAGTTTGGCCGACATGAACCAACCCCCGGACAAGGAGTCCAAATACATGGACCACTCTGTCTGCAAGGTCCATGCTGCCTCCTCTCTGGGCCTTCGTCAGGCCAGCTCGGCTGTTATTATGGCACACTTCTCTCATGCCCTTCTGGGGTCATTGGATGAAGTCCTCCCTCATCTCCCGCTGGACATGCAGACTACGGTCAAGCAGGTCCGTGACCAAGGTCATGCTGTCGCAAAACAGCAGCTCCAAACAGCCCTGGATATAGGAGATTCTTGTGCCTGCTCACTGGCAGCCGCAGTGGCCTCTCGCCGCAGGGCTTGGCTGAGGCTTTTCTCCTTCCCCACGGATGCTCAGCATAAGCTTGATGACGTGCCCTTCCTGAGTACTGACTTGTTCGGTCCAGGAGTGGCCAGTCACCTTCAATGTATAAAGCAGTGCAATGCCACCTTGGATGCTACTTCTGCCAAGGGTTCTTCTGGTAAGAACCAGCAGAAGAGAAAGAAGAAGCCATTTCGGCACTCTTTCCCTGCGGTCAGGCAGCCCTCCTATCAAGGAGGTCGGCAGCAACAGCAGCAGCAGGCTCAAGCTTGGTGCCCGTGGCCCAAGCAGGGTCCTCAACAGCTCCATAAAGGAGGCCGATGTGCAAGTCCTGGAGCCTCCCCCTCCTCCTTCTCTAAGCCTGTTCAGTGACAGGTTGGGGGTTGCCACCCCTATACCCGTCACGCCAGCTCTGGGTCCTCCTGTGGGGGGAGGTCGGCTCTGCCACTTCCTTTCCGCCTGGTCCGCTATCACTTCGGACAGCTGGGTTCTCGAAGTGGTCGGTCTGGGACTGCCTCTGGAATTCGAAAAGTACCCTCCCAGCCGAGCCCGCACCCCTTGGGAGGAATGGATCTCCGCATGCACCCAGTCAGCTCTTCAAGACAACGTGGCTCAGCTCCTCCGCAAGGAGGCAGTAGCTCCAGTGCCGGATCCTCCGACAGACCCAGGCTTTGGTTCCAGGTAGTTCCTGGTGCCCAAGAAGATGGGGGGTTGGCACCCCATCCTAGATCTCCATGACCTGAATCAATATCTCAGGTTCCACACCTTTCAGATGGTCACTCTGAACCAGATCATACCATCCCTGGAGTGAAACATGTGGTTCTGTTCACTGGATCTACAGGACGCATTCTTTCACGTCCCAATCCATCTGTCCCATCAGCAGTTCCTCCACTTCAGGGTCAAAGGGACCCTGTACGAGTTCTGAGCCATGCCGTTCAGCCCGTCATCACCCCCTCGGGTCTTCACCAAATGCATTGCAGTGGTGGCAGCCCACCTTCAGCGTCGAGGAGTCAGAATCTACCCTTATCTCGACGACTGGCTTTTGGCAGGTTCCTCCCTTCACGAGGTGGAGAGGTCCAGAGATCTGGCCCTCCAAACCTGCTCCCAACTTGTCCTCTAGATCAGCGAAGCCAAGTCAGAACTCATGCCCCATCAGGTGATGGGCTTCATCAGGGCAGAGTTCGACTCTTGTCAAGCCAGAGCTCGGCTCCCGGCAAACAAGGTGGAGGTTCTCTCCTCCTTTGCCCGATCATTTCTGGTTGGGCACTTGTGCCCTGCCCGGGACTTTCTGCACCTTCTGGGTTACATGGCGGCGTGCACCTCAGTGGTCCGTTGGGCCCGGTGGCACATGCTCCCCCTCCAATGGGAGCTGGCTGCCCAGTGGACTCAGCGATATGGTAACTCCGACCAGCTGATCACTGTAACCCAGAAAATGTGGGACGCTCTCCAATGGTGGACTGCCCCAGATCGGTTGCAGGAAGGGGGCCCGTTTGTCTGCCATGAGCCGACGGTCATCCTTACGACCGATGCCTCTCATGGGCTGGGGAGCCCACATGGGGGACAGCAGGGCCCACGGGTTCCGGACCCCCGAGGAGTCCCGATGCCACATCAACCTGAGCAGTCAGACTGGCATTGTCAGCTTTCGCTCCTCAGCTCTGGGGTCAAGTGGTTCAAGTCCAGATGGACAATACCACGACCATGTACTACCTCAACAAACAGGGCGGCACGCATTTCCATCTGCTGTGCAAGGAAGCGCTCCACATCTGGATCCTCATAAGCCGGCTGGAGGTGGATCTCCTAGCCATCCATGTGGCAGGAACCTCGAATCAGCTGGTGGATGCTCTCAGCCGCATAGGCCAGACATCCCACGAGTGGTCTCTCCATCCAGAGGTAGCTTACAGTCTGTTCTCCCATTAGGGCAAACCGATGGTGGACCTGTTTGCCTCCAGGGAGAACACCAAGCTGAGGCTGTTTCATGCCCACCCTCCTCAGCAGGGCTCGCTGCAAGGGGATGCCTTCTCGAGGCCGTGGACCCCAGGCCTTCTCTACACCTTCCCTCCATTTCCCCTTGATCCACAAAGTGTTATTCAAGGTGAGGAGGGACAAGGTGAAGGTGATTCTGGTAGCCCCAGACTGGCCGCACCAGTTCTGGTACCCAGATCTCCTCAGCCTCAGCCGCATTCCCCCGGAGCGGCTTTGTACATGCCCGGACCTGATATCTCTGAACCAGGGGAAGGTCTTCCATCTAGACCTTCAATCCCTGCACCTCACAGCCTGGTACCTGAGCGGCTACAGTTCCAGGCTTTGGGTCTTTCTGAAGATGTCTTCACTGTGGTGGAGGTATCCAGAAAGGAATTGACCAGGAAATGTTATGCCTTCAAATGGAAAAGATTTTCCATTTGGTGACAGAGTAAGGGTCTGGACCCCTTATCCTGCTCTGTGGTTAACATTTTCGACTACCTTTGGTCTCTCTCCAAAGGGGGGTCTACGGTCATCGACCCTTAGGGTGCACATGGCAGCCATTTCTGCTTACCGGGTGCAGGCCGGTCAGCCAACATTGGCACAGAAGACAGTGGTCAGGCGCTTTTTCCAAGGCCTGGATCACATATCCCCTCCGGTGCATGAACCTCCACCTCCGTGGGATCTGTTGCTGGTTTTGGCAAAGCTCATGGGCAAGCCATTCGAACCCATGCACAAATGTGAGCTTTCACACTTGTCATGGAAGAAGGCCTTCCTGGTGGCTATCACATCTGCCAGAAGGACAGGGGAGCTCCAGGTGCTTTCGGTGGACTCCCCTTATCTGGTCTTTCACAGGGACAAAGTTGTCCTGCACCCCCACCTGAAATTCCTTCCGAAGGTGGCACCAGAATTTCACCTGAACCAGGTGTTAACTCTTCCGGTTTACTACCCTAATTACACCACAGATGCTGAGTACAGGCTCCATACTCTGGACCTGAAGTGTGCTCTCTCCTATTACAAGGAGAGGACGGCGGAAATTCATGGAGAGGTTTGCCAGCTGTTTGTCACCTGCGCTGAAGCTGCTTCTGGCATACCTGCAGCCAAATGGACCATAGCAAGATGGATTACATCGTGCATAGGTCTGTGCTATGAGTTGGCGGGCAAGGAACCTCCCAGAAGGATAAGAGCTCATTCTACCGGCCATACCGATGCATCGGTGGCTGCTTGCAGGAACATCCCTATCCAGGAAATCTGTCGGGCTGCTACCTGGAAGTCAGCAAACACTTTTATCACCCACTACCACACTGACCTTGAGTTATGCCGGGATGCTGGTTTTGGGACCTCGGTTCTCCAATCTCTGTTTCCTAAGTAGCAGGTGTGCGCCTTGCCTCCCTCCTCCCAGAGGACTGCTTGGAGTCTGCCAAGAAGTGTGGATGAACAACATATCCACTCTCCTAGAAGAACAGGTTACTCACTTGTAACAGTAGTTCTAGGAGTGGCATATGTTGTTCATCCACACACACCTCCCTGGCTTCAGGCGCACAACCTTGCTTCCAGCGGGCTAAGATCTGGCGTCATGGGGTGGAGCCGAGGTATATAACACCCAGGTGGGTGGGAGACCCCAGCTTGAAGACTTCCGGCAAGATTTAAAGTGGAAGGGGACATGCCAAGAAGTGTGGATGAACAACATATACCACTCCTAGAACTACTGTTACAGGTGAGTAACCTGTTCTTATTGTTCAAGTATAAAGGGTGTCGGTTTCAGGTTCATAAACAAAATCAGTATTATTTCCACTGATCATAGTGAAAGGTCTACATTTTTACCCGATTTCAGTAATCAATTGTCCTTTTTTTGCATCTGTTGTTCCCACAGATCAATGTTAAGTTTGCTACAGAAGCTTATGCCTTAATCTAAAATACAGTTAGAGATTCAAGTGGGCAACAAAAATGGAAACTACCCAAAAGGAGGAGGTTCTATACATAACATTTACCATTCTGTTCCTGAGGCCTGAAGTGTGGGTGTAATTATGAGCCTCCTCAAATTTTCTTGTTTTCAGAAGCCCAATATTGGAATACAGGCAAAACAAGTGCACAGGTTTGCACTGTACTTGCCCACGAGCCCAAGTATGCTATATTCAGCTGGATAGCGCACCGGCACTATCTGACTGAATATAATGCCATGTCAGGGCAGTGCAAGGTCGAGTAGCATTACCCTGACATGGATCTGGGCTGTATGCAGCCCATACCGTAGTACATGGAAGAGCACCCCAGACCTGCTGGCACCAGGAGCCCCAGCATGATATTCAGCTGGCACCATGCAAATGAGCCCACAGGGCATGCAAGGCACTAAGGGGCCATATGCATGCCCATTATGGGCTCATTTGCATGGGAAGTGGTGGCAGATGTGCACCCCTGTTACTGGCCCCCCAACTCTGATCACCTGTCCCTGATCAGGAGTACCCATTCCTTGGTGTCCAGTGGCACCCCCGCCCTCTGATCACCATCCCCGTTAAGAAGAAAAGAATTCCATAGTGTCCAGTAGTACCCCCCCATCCTCCAATCGCTGTCCTTGTTAAGAAAAAATAATTCCCTGGTGTCTAGTGGCACCCCTCATCCTCCGATCCCCACCCCCATTAAGTAAAACTTATTCCCCGGCATCTAGTGGCACTCCCCAACTTCCAATCCCAGTCCCTGTTAGGAACACATCATTCCCTGGCATCTAGTGGCACCCCCCCCAACTGCCAATCCCAGTCCCTGTTAGAAACACATCATTCCCTGGCATCTGGTGGCACGCCCCAACCGCCAATCCCAGTCCCTGTTAGAAACACATCATTCCCTGGCATCTAGTGGCACCCCCCAACCGCCAATCCCCATCCTTGTTAGAAACACATAATTTCCTGACATCTAGTTCCCCCCCAACCTCCAGTCCCTGTCCTCGTTAGAAACACATCACTCCCTGGTGTCCAGTGGCACCCCACAGCCTCTAATCACTGTCCCCATAAAACTATAATATTCCCTGTTATCTGGTACCCTCACCCACCGATCCTCATCCCCATGCCAGCGTAAGTGGTACCTGGTGTCTAGCGCTTCCCTGCACTGCTGCCACTGAGCAAACCACCCTGCTCCCCTTACCCCTTTTGCCAGTGCCACGGACCCAATGTGACGACCGGCACAGCTCTCCTCTTACCACTTCAACCTGCCGCCACATGGACTGACAGGAAGCGTGTCCTCTGTACTGTAAAGGGAGCATGCGTACACTACAGAGGATGCACGCTCTCTGTCAGACCATACAGCAGCCAGCCGAGGTAGTGAGAAGGGCTCTGCCAGTTGCTTTATTGGATCCGCAGGACCAGTGAAAGGAGTAAGGCGGGGTGGCAGGGTGGTTTGCTTAGTGCCAACAGTGAGAGCTGGAGGCTGCTAGATGCCAGGGACTACTTACACCTTACAGGGACAGGATCAGTGGGTGGGGGGTGCTACTAGACACCAGGAAATATTACAGTTTTACAGGGATGCTGATCGGAGCTTGGGGGATAGCACTGGATGCCAGGTAATGATGTGTTTCTAATGGGGATGGTGATCAGAGGCAGGGAGGTGCCACTAGTTGCCAGGAAATTATGTGCTTCTAATGGGGATGGGCATCGGAGGTTGAGGGGGTGCCACTAGATATCAGGGACTAAGTTTTTACTTAATGGCGATGGGAATCGGAGGGTGAGGGGGTGCCAGTAGATGCCAGTGAATGATTTTTATGTGATGTGACCAATGACCAGAGGACGGGGGAGTACCACTGGATGGCAGGAAATGTTTTCTTTGTTATGGGTCTGGCAATCAAAAGGTGAGGGGTGTCACTGGACACCAGGGAATGTTTGCAATTTTATGGGGACAGGGTTCAGAGGGTGGGGGTGTGTCACTAGATATGAGGGAGCAGGTGTGTGCTCCCTCAACTGCTAACTTAGTTGTTGGCTGCAATGGCTCCGCCGGCTGTTAGGGTTGCTTGGAGTAAGTCAGCGTTTTATCGGTGGCAATTGAGCCACACAAAGTGGCTGGCGCTATTCCTTTTGCACAGCGCTAATGCACTGAATATTGCACTGCACACATATTCATGTCCCCGCACGCACCTCCCTTTGCACACTGATCCTTGCACGTGTGCTATCCCATTTAGTGCGTGCTCCTGATCGCTTTGGATATTGTGCACGGGCACAAACCCCAGGCAAACGGCATACAGTGACATTGCTCACCAGCTGGAGCTATGAATATTGAGCCCGATATCCACAACAAAGAAAGCAAAGAAAGTGAAAGCCAAAAAGATTGCATTCAGGCAATGCAAAAAGACACAGGGAGAAGGGGATAGGGAGAAGTACCAGGAGAAACAAAGGGAGGCAGGGAAGTCAGTAAGGGAAGCCAAAGCTCAGACAGAAGAACACATTGCAAAATCAGTGGGTAAAGGGGACAAAACCTTTTACAGGTACATAAGTGAAAAAAGAAAGACAAGGAGGATAGTGAGACTGAAGGGGAGGATGGGAGCGCGTGGAGGATGACAACAATAAAGCTGACATATTGAACAGGTATTTCTGCTCAGTCTTTACTAAGGAAGAGGGGTAATGGGTCTGAAGGAGTACAGGGTGCGAATGGTGCAGAAATGGACACAAGTCCTTTACATGGGAAAGGGTCCTGAAGGAACTGGAAGTAATAAGAGCTGATAAAGCAATGGGGCCAGATGGGTGCACCCCAGGGTCCTTAAAGAACTAAGAGAGGTGGTGGCTGAACCTCTGGCTATCCTGTTCAGCCAATCACTGGAAACAGGGAGGTACCCAAAGACTGGAGGACAGCAGATGTAGTCCCTTATACAAAAGTGGGAACAAAGAGGAAGCAGGGAACTACAGACCAGTCAGCCTCACCTCGGTAGTGGGAAAGATCATGGAAGCACTACTGAAGGAGAGATTGGTGGAACATCTGGTTGTCAATGGACTACAGGACCCAAGGCAGCATGGTTTCTCCAGGGGGAGGTCATGTCAGACCAACCTCATTGAATTTTTTGACTGGGTGACTAGGGAGGTGGATCAGGGGAGGGCAGTGGACATGGCCTATCTGGACTTCAGCAAGGCCTTTGACACTGTGCCACATAGAAGACTATTACACAAACTGGGGAATATGGGTGTGGGCAGGACAGTAGTGTGGTGGGTAGGTAACTGGCTGGGTGGCAGGACACAGAGGGTGGTGGTAAATGGCTGTCACTCCACAGAGGGAAGAGTAACCAGTGGGGTACCACAGGGATCAGTGCTGGGACAGGTCCTATTCAACATCTTCATCAGTGACATTGCACAGGATCTAGAAGGCAGAATTTCACTGTTCGCTGATGACACAAAGCTCTGTAACAGAGTAGACACACCAGAGGGTGTAGACAGAATGAGAAGGGACCTGCAGAAACTTGAAGAATGGTTAAGGGTTTGGCAGTTGAAATTCAATGCAAAGAAGTGCAAGATAATGCATATGGGCAAAAACCCTGGCACAATATATCAGTTGGGGGTGAGGATATAGCATGCACCAAGCAGGAAAGGGATCTTGGGGTTGTCATCTCTGATGACCTCAAGGTAGGAAACAGTGTGACAAGGCATCAGGTAAAGCAAATAGGATGCTGGGATGTACAGGCAGGGCATCACCAGCAGGAAAAGGAGGTCATAATTCCGCTATACAAGACACTAGTGAGGCCCCACCTGGAGTACAGTGTACAGTTCTGGAGACCATACCTACGTAAGGACATAGACAGGGTAGAGAAGGTTCAGAGGAGGGCAACAAAGATGGTGCATGGGTTGCATCACAAGTCCTATGAAGACAGGTTGAAGGAACTGAACATGTACTCCCTGGAGGAGAGGAGGAGAGAGGGGATATGATAGAGACATACAAGTATCTTACAGGGAGGAACAGGGTGCAGGAAAACACTATTTTTAAGCGAAAAAGATGTTTCAGGACTAGGGCATGGGATGAAGTTGGAGGGAGGGCGATTCAGAGGAAACATGAGAAAGAATTTCTTCACAGAGCGGGTGGTGGACAAGTGGAACACCCTGCCAGAGGAAGTGGTGGGGGCTGAAACAATCACAGGATTTAAGAATGCATGGGATAGACATAAAGGAATTCTAGAGGGCAGGGGTAAGGGGAAACAGACTTCTGGGAAAACAAACTGAACTTACAAGCTCAAATGGGCAGACTAGGTGGGCCATAGGCCCTTATCTGCTGACACTGTCTATGTATCTATGTATCTATGTAACAAACCCCACCTCCCTCTGGCTCTCCAGGACCCAGTCGCAGAGTTGTGACATCACTACCGCCTTCCTACAGTAGTTCTACAAGCAGGGGTGTCGCAACACTCAGCAACTGACTGCAGGCAGATTAGATGGACCAATGGTCTTTTTCTGCCATCAGCTTTTAGGCATACTTATACTGGAAGTACCTGAAGTGCTGCTGTCTATATCAGCTTGCACCACTCCTGCCACACTGCTGCTGACTAGCATTCACACACTCCTGTTCTGTAGCATTCCACATTCCAGGGTCCTTTCTGGCATTTTAGCAGTCTTTCTGGACAGACCAAGAGAGGTGTGTGCCCGAGTGTGAGGTGGAAACTGGGGATGTTGAGGAGTGCAGCCACAATGATGGGGGTGGTGCAGAGTGTTTAGACAGCAAGGTACTACGGGAACACCACTACACAAAGCCAGGAAGAGAAGGCTCAACCTGCGATACAACGGATGCACTCGCTGCAATGTGCAGCACGTTTACACAGCAGTAAGTAAACTGCTTTAACTAATTTGCACCACTCACCTTCTGTGTTTCTGTGACCAGAATTGTGAGAGCTGCCATGCTCGCCGAATGGCCCTGTGGCCCATCTGCCAAGTGACCCCCGCTCTCCACACAGTGTGTTTTGCAACCATGCAGTGAAGGGCTGTGACTCTAACTGTGTTAGTGCAATGGAACTGCAAAGGTGCCAGTGTGTCACTTAGTAGAGATTGTGAGTGACTACCACACTCCTGTGTGACCAAGAAAGGAGCCCCAGCAGAAGAAGGGACAGGAAACATAATGCAAAACTGTGCAGCACAGAACAATACAACATAATCTTTAAAGGACACATCTACCTCCATGAGCTCAAATGTATTTTTGGTCCTCCGGAATGTGCTATAATTCACTGCCTACTTAAAGAGGTAGAGTGTAACATGTTACCAAACAGGCAGGTTCTGTAATGGAAGGGCGTAACTTGAAGTCTTCCAAACACATCCAAGTTTGGACTTTCCGAGCTGAGCCATAAACATTTACGATACAGTATGCAGTCACTTTTCCAATGCCCTGGGGAAGATGAAAGGGCAGGGATCAGCACTGTGACTACTGGTAATACTGTAAAGAGGGCAGGAATGACCGACTCTAGCAGAGTGGGACAAATCAGTTTGGAGCTGGTGGTCAGTTTGGCCAACAGCTTTCAAAATCTGGTAGGCAAATCAATATTTTTAATGGCTATCCTTTTTAAGAATTCAAAAATCATTTGCTAGTCAGGTAGCCAGATGGCCGGTAACTTTCAAAATCTAGAAGCCAAGCCAATTTTTTTAGTAGCAATTTGCCACCTGGCTACCCAATTTGTCCTGGACTCTAGGGGCAAATGGTAGGAATGATCAAACCACAAGATAAGCATTTCCACTACGATCTAATTATCGACAAAATAACTAGCTCACTTAATGCTTTCCTGGCCCCGTTTTTTTTTCCTGCTTTAAAATATTTATAAAATAAAGATTGCGCTGCCACGTGGGATCTGCATGGGACTCAGGGCATTGCAGATGTGGGCACTCAGCACCCAGAGAAAGAGGGCATTGGCTGCCCAGCATTCGTGCAGCCACTGCCAGCCAATCACGGACCAGAATGGGACTCATCTGTGAAGGCAGTTCCCCCCCAAAGGAAGGGAGCAGCTGTGGTGGTGGTGACCCTAAAAGGGAAAAAGAGATTGGGCCCTGCTGGGGAGAGACAAGTCCCACGAGATGTTCCCTAGGGCTGGAAACTTCAGAGTTTGAAGTCTGGGGTACCGACAGAGCAAAGAGGTGCAGCTAAAACAGAAGGCTAGAATTATGGTCCTAAAACAGTAAGTTATATATCTGAAAAAAAAAATAATAACTTAAGTCAGAGGGGGGAGGTGTCTGTCTTCCCTATGGTTAATGAGGGCCCCTCAGGACAAAAACTGTAAAAAGTCATATCCAGCAGTTTCTTTGTTTATATTACTCCACTCACCTATGGTACTTTATTTTTTTGGGTGAGGCAAGATTAGCCCAGTAAAGTACAGTTTCGTCAGGCCACACCTATGAAACTACAGCCGCCAGTCACTGGGACCACATGGAAACCTTTTTGCTAGCATTCCACTAGGGGCCGCCCACGACATCTGACGTTGATGTCTGCTGTATATAAATGTGGGCAGCCCTTCTCCCTCTTCAGTTCCCCACCGGAGACCATACTCAAAGGCCTCCCTCTAGGGAACCAAGGACAGAGCTGAAGGTTCCAGCTACCAGGTGATGCTGGAACAGCAGGTAGTCCGTCCTGGAGAGAGAGAAAGAAGCGCAGGAGCTCTGGGTCTAAGGGGGACGGAAGGTGATGTAGACAGTTTCGATGAAAGAGATTCTCTCGAAGATCTACTGTTACGGTAAGTTCTTACATAACTGTACTATATCTATCTTCTTCAAGGATATCTCTTCCATCAGGCCACACCTATGGAACGAACCCCAAGCGGTACTGACAGAAAAACAGTCTGGATGGCTGAAGGCTACAGGCCTGAGAAAGGAGGCCTTGAAGCACTGCCAGGCTGAAACCTGCCCTTCCTTTAGAGGCAATGTCCAGAGTGTAGTGTTTAGTGAAAGTGTGGACAGTACTCCAAATTGCAGCAGAATATATTTCTGCAGCTGAAGCATTCTTGAAACAGGCAACTGATGTGGTCATGCCTCCGGTTGAATGGCCACAAACATCCCGGGAAGTTCCTTACCATACTTCCTATAACAAAGTAATACAGTTAGCCCACCATCTGGACAGGCACTGTTTAGAAACTGATACACCCTCTTTCCCAGGGGTGAAGGCAGTGCTGGGTAAGTTACCTTAAAAAAGTAATCAGTTACAGTTACTAGTTACTTTCATATAAATGTAATCAGTGACAGTTACTTATTACTTTTATATAAAAAGTAATTAGTAACTGTAACTGTAATGCATATTACTTTATATTACTTTTGATAACATGGTTGTATTTACTCATTGAACATAGCTATGTGCTCATGAAACCCCAAGAAGTGCATAAAACAAATAAAACAGATTCTAAAGACAATTAATATGTTAATTTATAACACAGTACCCATCTGACATTGCCAGCCACAACAATCCCTTTACATTTCCATAAATAAGAGCTCTATTAAAAATAAAACACTAATACACACACCCTGTGCTGGCCCGGTGGCGCTGAGGGTTGAGGCACTGGACACCACTCCTTGCTCCAAGCTAGAGACTTGGGTTCAGGAGCAGACTTGGGTCACCGGGGGTCAGCTGGGGAGGAGAGGATCGAGCTTCCGGAGGACTGCTCTCCTCTCCCGGGGAGGGAAGGTGGTGCACCCAGCAGTTCTGGCAGTTCCCAGTGGAGACTGGGGGCATTGCAGCTAGTGGGGGCACGTACATTGGGTAGGGGGATGTCAGCAGATGTCCTGCACATGGGTGCGGGAGCGCGCCCATTGCACCCTGGAAGTCATTGCACATCCGTGCCCCCGGGAAAATGGAAAAGTGGAAAAAGCTCTGGCACCTGGGTAGGTGAAGGTGGGACCGTGAGGATGGCACCCACGCTCACTGCCAGATCCTTCCAGCCAGCAGAGTGGGAGAACGCCGTGCTCAGTGGTCCACGCTGGAGAGAGAGAGACCTATGGCAGCCAGTGATTAGGGGGCATAAACAGAGTTTAAAAAAAAAACACACACCCTGCATCTACTGCTGCCCTCCACAATATTTTCCCCCCACAGCTGAATCCTGGATTTGCCAGCCATTGCTGTCCCTGACCTTTCTGATTTCCGTAACACCCACACTCACCCACCAACACACACCCTTCACCTACTGCCAGTGCCCTTGTGGATCTTTCCCATGCATCTGTATATCTTTTTTTTTTGTTTGTTTTAGCAATTTAGTATGCTTTTTTTGTCAGCTGGCTCATGTCCACCCCGACCCCATCAGCATCCACCCCCCCAACCGCCACCACCTCTGATAATGCCAGCCACAACTACCCGTTTACATCCTACCCTTACCCCACTGCCACATGAACCCTGCTGCATCTTCTGCACTTGGCGATCTTTCCCACATCTAGCCTGTATTCTCCCCCTGACTATGCAAGAGCCACAACTACCCCTTTAAATGTCTGTAAATAAAATCCCACCCTCACATAGCTCCCCACACACTCACACACATGCACCCTGTGGATCTACTACCTTGCCTTGCGTTGACGATCTTTTCTCATTTCCCCATAGCAGCCTGAATCTTAACATTGCCATTGCAAGCCACAGATCTACCCTACCTTACATACAATAAACTCCACCTGCACATACCTGCTTACCCCAACAAAATGTTAACACTCTTTCCCACAGCTGAACCTTGACTTGCCACTGCCACTGAGGCATAGTTATAATTATAACTAAGTCTGCCATAACTGTTATGCCACTGCCAGTATGCCACAACTGAAGTCAGGCAGTGTCACTTACAATCGAATTATCACACAACACAAAACACTTGTTGCACTCTGGTACACACTCCTTCGATAAAGATTTTTTTTTAAGATGGGGCTAGTGATGGTGACAGACCTGGCAGGTGGGTGGATGGACAATCAAGCGGCCGGCTGTGGCAGTCTGGCACATGTGGTGTTGATAGAAGTAGGCCCTGAACCCTGCCTGCAGATGGACTACTTGCCCTTTTTCCCTACAACAGCTATTCTGGCCCAGATTCCCTCGGGGTTCACAATGGCTACTGTAGAGGGCCATGACTGACGATGTGCATGGGTGTTGCACGCTGTCTATAAATTGCAAAACTGGCGAATCTGTTGCCCCCTCAGACAAATGTCATCAATTCCTATAGCGAGTCTTAGCTGTACCATGTACAGTAGTGGAGCATTAGTAGCATAATTTGGATATCAAATGTTGCAAAATGAAATATTTAAGCAATGAGGCACGGGAGGGTGTGGGTTATGGGAGGATTTACCACGGCTGGAGTGGTTTGCCCATGGGGTGCAGCCAAGTGGGTAAATCCTCGCCAGCCGTGGTAAATCCCACCATAACCCATACACTTGAGTGGCTTATTGCGATTATACCCTGGGTCCTTTTAAAGAAAATAACTAAATAATAAAAAAAAAGTTTTTTCTTCATTTTAAATAGTTTTTTTTCACCTTCATGATGTGCGACAGAAAATAGTCCTGGCTCTGTTCCAGCAACATGATGCTGCTTTAGTGAGCCTGTTATAGGACTGGATGTTTGAGGAGAGACACTGAGGCCCACCGAGTTCAAATTTTGCTCTGCGGGTGCTGCTGCTGCTGTGTGCGGCTCTGTGGATGAAATGATGACCGCGGTTTCAGCCAGACTGGTGCCGAATTTGGACTTACTGCAGGTATGTTGTTTTGAGGGCTACTCCGATTTTCACTGGATGTGTTCTCTAGTCTGCGGAATATTTTGTCCCATTCCGCATTGTCTATTAGCTTGAAAGAGGTATCCATCTGTTTTTTTATAGGTGCCGAGGTTAGCATTTACTGTTAGCGGTAGACAATATGGCACCTGTTTGAAGTCGGCTCGGGTATCAGAAGGATTTAGTGTTATGGTGGCACACGACTGTGGCAGGCTGGCACCTTTTGCAGTGATTATCAGAGGATTTACAATGGAGGTAAGGTGCCATCCTGCTGATTTGATTGGTTGTTCTTTAAGGCACATGGTATAATTAATACTAAACCAATAAATAAAATGATGTTTTCTGACTTTTATTTGCACAGCACATATTACAGATAGAGAAGAACATAGTAATAGTAAATGCATGCTAAAAAATAGAAAACTGAGTTAGAATCGATGTTTCAACTAAAAGAGAAAAAGGCAGGTTTTGGGAAATAAGAGAAATATATGTGAAGAAAGAAAATGGGGGAGGCTGTAGGAGAAATATAGAATAATACATTGGTTGGTGTGTTTAACGAGATTTTACACACACCTGAGGTGCTGGATGTCACATAAATCCCGGGACCGGAGCTCGAGGGGTTTATTTAAGCATTCAACACCGAGGGTGTGTGCAAAATCTCGAGCTAAACACACCACCCCATGTTTTCTTTTATATAATTGCTGGGGAGTGCTTTTTGCTACAGCAATTATATAAAATAAAGCCACATCCCCATGCAGCCACCATCCCAGGGCTTCAGTGCAGTCCGCTGTCAGAGCTTCACTGCTGAAACATTTTGTTTACCCCTTTTTTCTTTGTTTTTTACAGCTTAGACATAACAGCAGACGTAAACCAGTTACAGTATTTACTTTTTTTTTAAGTTAACTTACCGCCAAGTGGGCCGGCCCGGTGGTGCTGAGGGTGGAGGTGCTGGAAGCCACTCCTTGCGCTGCGGCGACCGGGGTTGAGGCAGAGCCTGGGTCATCGGGGTCAGCAGGGAGAGGAGGAATGAGCATCCATAGACTGCTCTCTTCTCTCTGGGGAGGGATCCAGGAATTGCTCAGTGCAACAGCGGCCCCCTGTGGAAGCTGGAGGGACGTGCGCACATCTGGGCACAAAAGTAGAGGGGCGGAGTTGCAGCGGGCATCTCGAGATGCCATTGCATGACCGAACTCCCGGGGGGGGGTGGGACATGTCAATTCTGGACCTGGTATGGACCAATGGGAACACAGTCAAAGAAATATAGGTGGAAGGACAGCTGGGGTCCAGTGACCACCACATGGTGTGGTTCAGCATGGAGCCATATACTCAATTAAGTCACATAAGGGCAAAAGTATTCGATTTCAGGAGGGTGGATTTCACTGAAATGGGTAGATGTATACAAGCAGTCCTGGAGAAGGGAGGGGTAATAAAGGAGTTTAAAGAACAATGGGAGAAACTGAAAGGAGCCATAGTGGAGATAACAAACCAATGCGTTAGGATAGTGGCCAAAGGGAAAAGAGAAGGAAACCACTATAGCTCTCCAAAGAGTTGGGGGACAAAGTCAGGGCTAAAAGGCTGAGTTTCAGGAAATATAAGGGGAGCCAAAGGGAGGAGGACAGGGAGGTGTACCTTGAATCTCTAAGCAAAGCAGGGAAGGCTGTTAGGAGGGCAAAGGCACAGACAGAAGAGGGTTTAGCATGGTCTGCAAACAAAGGGGATAAGGCGTTTTACAGGTACATCAGTGAAAGAAGAAAAATGGGGGGATTGTGAGGCTCAAAGGGAGAAGGGAGAGTGTAAGGAGGGGGATCTGGACAAGGCAGAAATACTGAACAAATACTTCTGCTCAGTATTCACTAAGGAGGGGGAGGGTCAAGGACCACAGTTGGGTTGCAGAGGCAATTGGGGGTGGGAGAAGTGGACACCAGTCCATTCACAGTGGAGAGAGTTCTGGAAGAACTCACAAAGCTGAAGGAGGATAAGGCCATGGGGCCAGATGGCTTCTGCCCCAGGATATTAAAAGAGCTGCGAAGGGAACTAGCAGCGCCTCTGGTGGCCCTGATCAGAGTCACCCAACACAGGTGTCATTCCAGAGGACTGGAGGAGGGCACATGTAGTCCCACTGCACCACAAAAGCAGCAGTAGGGAGGAGGCGGGGAACTACAGGCTAGTCAGCCTCACCTCAGTGGTGGGAAAGATCATGGAGATACTGCTGAAAGAAAGGATAGTGGCATATATGGAATCCAGTGGTGCTCAGGATCTGACGCAGCATGGATTCACGGCAGGAAGGTCATGTCAAATGAATCTAATAGATTTTTTTGATTGGGTGACTAGGGAAATAAATCAGGGAAGGGCGGTAGATGTCACCTACCTAAATTTCAGCAAAGCCTTTGACATTGTCCCACATAGATGAATGATTAAAAAGATGGGTCGTCTGGGCATGGGAGATAAGGTGGTGAACTGGGTTAGGAACTGGTTAACAGACAGGAGACAAAGGATGGTGGTAAATGGGATACAATCTGGGGAAAGGGGGGTGACCAGTGGAGTACCACAGGGATCAGTACTAGGACCAGTCCTGTTTAATGTCTTCATTAGTGACATTGCAGTGGGGCTGGAAGGAAAAGTCTGCCTGTTTGCAGGTGACACCAAGATCTGCAACAGGGTGGATACTTCAGAAGGGGTACAGAAAATGACGAGGGACCTGGAGAAGCTTGAAAGATGGTCAGAGATGTGGCAACTGAGGTTCAATGCAAAGAAGTTTAAAATAATGCACCTGGGTAGAGGGAACCCTGGGGAGAGCAACAGGTTGGGGGGGAGGAGCTGACTGTCACCAAAGAGGAAAAGGACCTAGGGGTTATCATCTCTGATGACCTTAAGGTATCAAAGCATTGCACAAAGGCAGCAGGGAGGGTCAGTGGCATGCTGGGGTGCATAGGTAGGGGTACCACTAGCAGGAGGTGGGAGGTGGTGATGCCATTGTATAAAACATTGGTAAAGCCTCACCTGCAGTACTGTGTGCAGTTCTGGAGGCCACACCTGTGCAAGGACATTGATAAGGTGGAGACTATGCAGAGAAGGGCAACAAAGATGGTGCAGGGCTTGAACATATGAGGAGAGACTAAGGGACCTCAATATATACTCACTGGAGGAGAGGAGTCAGCGGGGGGACATGATTGAAACTTTCAAGTACCTCAGGGGCATAAACATGGTGCAGGTGGGGGACCTTTTCCAATGCAGAAAAAAGACTAGATAAAGGGGGCAAAATATGAAATTGGAAGGGGACAGATTAAGAGGTAATATGAGGACGTTTTTCAACACAGAAAGGGTAGTCGACACTTGGAATAGTCTGCCACAGGAGGTAGTGGGGGTAAGCACAGTAGAGGGATTTAAGCATGTCTGGGACAGGCACAAGGTAAGCTTGAAAGGAGAGGGAGTGATGAAAAGCCATTGATCACATAGGGTCAGTGGCCACATACAATGTATAGGGCCTATGGGTAGACTGGATGGGCCTAGCGGTCCTTATCTGCCAAAAATTTCTATGTTTCTAAAGGAGAAAGTTATGTGTGCACTCTCATTTTCTACAGATTAAAGAAATACTCAAACTGGAGGGGCCACTGATTTACACCAGATCTGTGACAACTGGTACAAGGACACCCAGCGTAAGGACACCTCACCAGAGCCATTCAGCATAACACCATTTTCTGTAATAAGACAACTGGCAAAAACAACCCCGACACCCAAAGGCAGTGAGACTGTAACCAGGTAGAAGGCAGTGGTGCAATAAATGAGGCTACCTTGTAGTCTTAGCCACTGTGTTAGAGCAAGGATCTCGTAGGGCAAGCCAGTATTAGGTAAAAATTCCTTGGCTGAATGTTACAAGTCTGCATGTCTTTGCTCCATGTGTGGCAGCTCATAATACCGAAGCACTGCAACTACTCAAACTTGAATATCAGCAAGGCTACTAAAAATGGCACTTCACAGCCATGAAATGTTGCCTAAACTTTTTATTGTTAAAAAGGGCAAAAAATGGTAGGCAACTTGCACTGTGCAAGGTGAAGATGCTGGGTGCTCATGCAATGCTTGTCAGAAGGCACTTTCTTTAGCCTGATGTTGTAATAAATTGAGCACGCTGTCAGCTGAGCAGCCTTTGTTTACACTGAAACCTGAATATCAAAAGACACCTGCACAATCTCTGGATTTCTGTGATGTCATATAAACCTCTTGAGCGCCACACTTGAGGTTTACGAAGTCACAGAAACCCCTTGATGGGTTACAGCAACCAGAACAAATGGACGCCCAACTGTCTTTCTGTTTATATTACAGTAACTAGTTACTTTTAGGGAAAAGTAATGTCATTACAGTTACTCATTACTTTATTTTAAAAGTAATCAATTACTATTACTAATTACCTAGAAAAGTAATCAGATTACAGTTACTAGTTACAAGTAATTAGTTACTGCCCAACACTGAGTGAAGGAAACAAAAAAAGTGAGAACTTCATGTATTTCTTCGTACGATAAACATAATATCTGAAAATTCTATGCACAGCTGAGGTATGCAGCAATGCTTCCCCTGGATTGGCATGCTCGGGGAAAATAAACTAGTGGGTGGATAGTTTGATTCAAAGTAAACTCTCACACTACCTTAGGAAAAAACTTAGGATTAGTCCTTAAAGACACCCTGGGCCCAACTCTCAAAGGGCAGTGTAAGCTGCTTAATAGCTATAGACTGCAGCACCAAGGTTCACAGCTTGCAGCAAGGTGGCAGTCGCCATAGAGATGGCACACCTGAGAGGTTTGCCATAGGTGTGGTCAGGCGGCACTCCTGGAAGGTTAGACATAAGTCGTAAGGTAATGCACAGATACCCAGACAATGACAACCAACAGCACAATAATATTATATTTAATATGGCAGGGTGCTATGAGTTTCAGAGGCAGACATCTAGATAAAAGTGCTTCTAAAAGATGCAATATTGTTAACTAAAATAAAACAGTTCCTTGGTGGCTAGTCATCCCCCTCTCCCCATCCCCAATGTCCCCTGAATGCATAAAGCACAGTTATGCAAGAACTTACCATAACAGTAGTTCTTCGAGAAGAGCTCTTGCAGCAGGTCATTACACATAGGACTATGCTGCCAGGCACGAGGACCCCACAGAAAACTTCTAGCTAGCAGTCCAAGGCAGGGGACCACCCCGACATCAGCTCCGCCCACGACGTCAGTCACTGTATAAAGGGGGCGGTCCCCCAACACCAACTCAGTTCACTTGCCGGAGACCCAGCTAGCTTAAAGGAATGGACAAACTGAGGAGGTTCTATCATCCCTAAAGGGATAACCATAGCGAAAAAGCACTAGGAGAAGGAGGGAGGGAAAACATACCTGCTGCAAGAGCTCTTCTCGAAGCTCTACTGTTATGGTAAGTTCCTACGTAACTGTACTATCTCACTTCAAGATAAAGCTCATGCAGCAGGTCATTTCACATAGAACTGAGTCCCAAGCAATACTGAAATACTACTAAGCCAGATGGGCAGTGGAACAGAAGATAAGGTCCCTGTGCTATCAGAAGAGAATCCCTTGGAGGATTGCCAGGCTGAAGCCTGCTCTCCTCTTGGAAGCAATGTCCAGACTGTAATGCCGAATAAAGGTGTGAACCGAACTTCAGGTGGCTGCGGCACAAAGATCTGCGGCAGACAAATTTCTGAGTGAGGAAAAGGAAGCAGAGACCCCTCTAGTGGAGTGGCCCTTCACAGCAACCGGTAGGGGCTTCCCATGTTTCTCATGGCAGAAAACAATGCAACTGACCAACCACTTTGACACGGTCTGTTTAGTGATTGGTGTGCACAACACCCGCTGAGTGAAAGAAACAAATAACTGATCAGATTTCCGAATTGACCTTGTTCTTTCAACGTAGTACCGAAAAATTCTATGGACATCTATAAGGCCTCCCCTTTGTTGGAATACTCAGGATAGTACACCAGAAAGTTGATGTCTTGATTAAGCGTCATCTCAGACACCACCTTTGGAAGAAACTTAGAATTTGTACGGAGGGACACACTGTCCCTGTGAAAAACCAAGTATGGCTCTTTATACATGACAGCCTGGAGCTTGGAAATCCTCTGGGCCAAAGTAACAGCAACTAAAAACAATGCTTTCCAAGGGAGGAAGCGCAGCTTACAACTCGCGGCTGGTTCAAAGGGGGGCAAGGTCAGCTTTTCCAGCATAAATAACAAATCCCAAGGAGGGACAGGGTCCCGTATGAGGGGCATAATATGTAGGATACCTCATAAGAAGGTTAGGGATAGGTCGAGCTGGGCCAGATTCTTGCCATCCACCGGTACGTGACAGGTAGAAATGGACAGAGATAAAAGGTACTCCAGGACCCAATTTACTTCGCACAAAAATGGGTCCAGATCACGGGCAGCTGCCCAGAGGCTAAATCTTTTCCACTTCATGGTGTAAGTGGCCCTGATGGATAGTTTCCTTGTGGGCACCAACACTTCTGCTACCCCCTCTGATACCCACACCTGCTCCTATGTCTGCAGGGGCCTTGTGTGGAGATGAAGAGACTTTAGGTTGGGATGTAGTAGACTGCCTCACTCCTGGGAGAGCAAGCGAGAGGATAGAGGAAGGGGAACAGGTGGTTCCACCACCAGATGCTGCAAAAGTGAGGACCAGATTTGTCTGGGCCAGAAGGGTGCTATCAGAATCAGGGCTGCTGGTTCTGACTGTAACTTAAGCAAAATCCTCTGCAGAAGGGGAAAGGACGGGAAGGCATAAAGAAACTTCCCCATCCAGGAGAGGGACAACACGTTTCACCAGAAAACACCATGCCCTGGCTCTAGCGAGCAAAAATTTGGCAGTTTGGCCTTGAGTGGGGACACAAAGAGGTTCAACTCTGGCGTGCCCTATCTGTTGAAAAGATCTTCTGCCATGTCCTACAGCAACTCTCATTCATGGGTTCGAGACTGCAAGCGACTGAGGCTGTCTGCAAGCATGTTTTGAAGACCAGTAATATGGACTGTCAGAAGATGCAGGCCGTGGTCCATCGCCCAATACCAGACCCTCATGGCCTCTCTGCAAGGGGTTAAGAATGTGTCCCTCCTTGCCTAATGACGTAAAATACCACTGACATGTTGTCCATCTGTATTAGTGTAGGACCCGGGAGAAGTTCACTCTGGAATGCTTGCAAAGCATGAAGCACAGCTCTCATCTCCAGTACATTTATGTGGAGAGAGCTCTCTGCCTAAGTCCAGGACCCCCTAGTCTGGCGGTTCCTGAGGTGAGCACCCCATCCCACACCTGATGCATCTGTGGTGACTACCTACTAAGGTGGAGAGTTGCTGAAAGGAGCCCCTACCAATAAGTGGGAGGGGTTCAGCCACCAAGAGAGAGTTTGGTGAGTAGCCTTTAAGATCCTGACACTCTGGTAGAGGTTATCACTGTGCTGATCCCACTGCACTCTGAGGTTCCACTGGAGTGTTCTCATGTGCAGACGAGCATGGGGAACTGTCACAATGGCAGCGGCCATGTGTCCCAGAAGCTGCAGTACTAATCTGGCTGGAGCTTGTCGCACAGAGGCCAACCTCCAAGCTAGGGCTTGAAGACGCTCTGCCCTATCCGTGGGGAGAAAAACCCTCCTCTGAACTGTGTCCCGGATGGCTCATATAAACTGGAGCCTCTGAGATGGCCATGGCATGGACTTCGGGAGATTCAGTGTGATCCCTAGGTTCTGGAACATACTGAAGGTGCACTCCAGAGTGTGACGAAGTTGCTCCCTGGAGGGAGCTGATAGTACCCAATCATCTAGATAGAAGTAAATACAATGCTATGCCTCCTGAGGGCTGCTGCTACCACCACCAGGTGCTTGGTGAACACCCGAGGTGCCGAGGACAGACCGAAGAGCAGAGCCCGGAACTGGTAGTGTTGGCCTTCGAATGTGAACCTGAGATATCACCTTTGGGATGACAGGATCTTTATGTGCATGTAAGCATCCTGCATGTCTAGTGAGCAGAGCCAGGCCCCATGATGCAGCAAGGGAAGAAATCCTTGTAGCATCACCATCCTGAACCGTTTGTATTCTACGAACAGATTCAGCTGAGGTCCAAAATGGGACAAAGGTCTCCAGTCTTCTTCGGGACCAGAAAGAAGCGACAGTAGTACCTTTTGCCCCTTTGAGACTTTGGCACTACTTGAATGGCTCACTTGGATAGGACAACCTGAATCTCCACCTGGATCAGGCCTGCGTGGGAGGAGGAGGAGCAGGCTGACAGGACTGGTGGGTTGTCCGGCGGTAACGTGGAGAACTCAAGGGCACAGACTTTCTCTATGAGCTGCAGTACCCATTAATCTTTGGTGATTTTGGACCATCCTGTGAGGTAAAGGGAGAAACGTCCCCCACTGCCTCCCCTACTAGCTCTGCTGTAGGAAAGGGGTGGGTAAGGAGTCAGGCTGAAGTGGAAGGAGTAGGGAGAGGGGTTCTGGGCTGCTTAGCGGTGCATTGGCCCTGGAAGCCTGCTGTTTGAAGGTGTGCTTTTCTTTTAAAACCACCTTTTTGCGGTTGCTTCTTAGCCTGTTGCCCCTGCTGCCTCCGAAAGGGTCTGCACCTAGGAGAGGAGGGTAGGGTTCTGATTTGTACATCTTATATACATCTGACACTGCCTTGCCTGAATCCTGTAGGCCCTGAATAATCTTTTGGGCTTCCTGCCTGAAAAGGACTGAGTACTGGAAGGGCAGGTCCAAGATGGTTTCCTGGAGAACTTGCCTAAAACTGGACACCCTCAGCCAAGAGTGACGCCTGAGGCTGCTGCCCAGGCTGGGGTATCAGCCGCGTCATAGGAGCTGCGGAGCATGAGCTAGACCACATCCCCTTCGGATTATAATACTGCTAACAGCTCAGATTTAGTTGATGAGTCTGGCTGAGTCTTGGCAAGGCCCATAGCTTTTTGCCACAGGCACTTTTGGTACATAACCATGTGAGCCAGGAAATTTAGGGACCTTGTGGTACAAGTAGACGCGGCATACACCCTCCTCCCCAACTGGTCTATTTTCTTAGACTCCTTGTCAGGAGGCTGGGAACTGGTGTGTCTAGGCTGCTGTGACCTGCCATGTGCCACTGTGAGCACAATGGAGTCCACCTTAGGGTCCTCCCCGAGGTGAGGCTCATTTCTTGGAGTTCAATAAAGATGGTCCGCCTTCTTGGGCACCGCCAACATAGTGGCTGCATGCTTCCTCGCCAGCTTCATGACGTCATGAAACGGTTCTACCAGAGGGTGCATGACCAGAGGCTTAGGGTCGGTGGCCCCTAAGAATTTGGTGAGGTGGCGCCTCTCCAGGTCCAAATCCTCAGTCTCCCACTGATTAAGGAATTGTATATGCCTCATGACTTCAAAAAAGTTTAGATCGTCAGGCGGTGACCTCGGAGAGTCCCTCCTGGTATCTGGGAAGGGCAGAGACAGCTCATCCTCCAAAGAGAAGTAGGTGGAGAAGAAGTCGTTATAGCCCCTAAAGCAGCCCAACAGATGGTCCATGGACCTGCTGTGACATCAGGAGTGGTGACCTCTTGATCTGCTTCGACCCCTAGAACTACCATCTCTAGATTTGCTGTCCCTATGGGAAAGAGAGCATGAATGGGAAAGACAACCCCGGCCCTTACATCTGACGAAGTCATGGTCGGAGCCACCTGGAGTCGGTCTAGGTGCTGGGGCTGGCGATGAAGATCTGCGAGGAGGTGCCAGCTGCAGCAGAAGGGTGGCCCCCGGTGTCTCCTTCTGATCAGGTTCATGAAGGAAATCTCCCTTTATTGTGTTCCACCAGCTGGTGAACAACGCTCCAACCTCAGCTAAAGGGACCACAGAGCCTGACGGTGGCTCTGGCGCTGCCCCTGACGGACCCAAGGGTGCTGGCATCTGGTCCAGCAGTGGGGAAGTGTCGGGCATCTGGCCGCCTGATGCTCGATCCCCTGGCCCCCAATCGTCTGCCCTAGCCTTAGGCTTCGGGAAGTGCTCAGGGGCTGTTTGTTAGGACCTGGCATCAAGGGGTCCAACATAAGGTCAGGCGTTGTCAGATCCTCGGGCAAAGGCCATAGGGGGCTGGCGGCATTCATGGAACCTGCGCTTTATCTGACACCACAGCTGTGGAGACAGGCTCTACAGGGATCTGTTGCCTGTCTAGTTTGACTGGGGACAACCAGTCAGGTGACACGGGAGTTGTATTTGCTGTATCGCTTCCTGTGTGCTTGCTCCTGTTGTCAGCTAGCTTAGCTGATGAATGGGAGGACATGGCCTTAACAATGGGTGAGCTGGAGCAGATTCCCACCGAAGAAGAAGCAGTGGCCTGGTCCTGGGCCTTAGATCTTAACAACTGTTTGTGGGGTCTGCTGGCCAACGAGGAAGAAGATGTGGCCTGAGAAGGCCCATGCCCAAAATTACCACCTGATGCCTGAGAAGAGGCAGGAGGTGTTAAGGCCACAGCTCCCGGGAGGGCTAATGGCCGGTGGGCAGAGTCCAACAACCTGTCGGAGGAGGAGGCCTAACCTTTGTGTGGAGAGCAGGACTACAAGTCTGACCTGGTTTTCTCTGTCCATTTTCTGATGCTTCCCTGAGTGCTTTTTCTCCTTGGGGGAAGCGTCGTGAGTGGAGGATGAGGAGGAGCTATGTTCCAAGTGAGACTTCTGCATCGTGGCCACTTGTTGCTGCAAGGGATAGGCCTTCGGTGTCTTCAGCCAGCAGATGCAAGTGCGCTGGTTGAAGCTCTGGCAGTGTGGGCAATCATCAATCTTGTGTCCGGGACCCAGGCATAAGAGACAGGCTGAATGGCCGTTCTTAGCTGGAATTTTTTTTTCTACACACACACTTAGCCTTCCACCATGGAGTGGATGTAGAAGGCTTGGAAGATATAAAGAGGCAATTGAAAACTCGAGTATTGAACTGTGTGGAGCGTCGAAGAAAAATGGTGGTTGATGGGAAGCAGGAGGCATCCATGGAGCCAATATGCTGGGTCGATGGCGGGAAAAGAACTGAGGTGGTGCCGGGGGACCACCCCCTTTAAACAGTGACTGACGTCGTGGGAGGAGCTGACGTCGGGGGCGGTGCCCCGCCTTGGACTGCTAGCTAGAAGTTTTTCATGGGGTCCTAATCTCTGGCGGCATAGTCTTATGTGTAATGACCTGCTGCAAGAGCTCTATCTTGAAGTGAGATCTCCTTGATGTCCAGTGGTCCCACCTCCTGATCCCCATAAAATGTAAAATATACATCCCCTCCCTGGTGTGTAGCAGTCCTTCCTCCCTATCAATGATCCCCAGTAACATGTAACATATAAAGCATTCTCTGGTGGTTAGTGTTACCCCCTCCCCATCCCTGAGCATCCCATTCAACAACACTCAACAGTCCCTGGTGTGTTGGGAACCCCCCCCGGCAGGTAGTGATCCACCATCTCGCTCCCCCATCCCATCCCAGAGCTGGCGACCGGCACAGGCCTTTGCTGTCCACCATGGCCGCCCGCCAACTAAGCTGTCAAGGAGCATGTACTTATATGCACTCCTTCACAGCTCAGATGGCAGCCAGTCGTGGTGGAGGGCAGAGGGCTGTGCCAGTCACGCTCTCCAGAATGGGATGGGTGCGGGGGGGGGTGAAGTACTACCTGACAGGGTAGGGGGTCCCCTAGACACCAGGGACTTTTGGGTATCATGGAATGGGGTGTTTGGGGATGGGGAGAGGAGACTTCTAGCCACCAGGGAATGTTTTATATGTTACGTATACTAGGGATCATTGCTAGAGGGGGGACCACTACATACCAGCGAGGGGATGTATATTTTAAATTTTGTGGGGAATGAGGGGGACCACTGCACACCAGGAGTTCTTTTAGACACTATATATATATATATACATATATATATATACACAGTATATATACAGGGGACATTGGGGATCAGGGGAAGGGGACTGCTAGCCACCAGGGAACTGTTTTATTTTATTCAACAACGTATAGGGGCTAGGGAGAGGGGAGCATGGCACATGTTCCCTTTCACCCAGGGAGGGCTCCAGGGGTGGCGCAAGTTCTCTAAATCCTCCCAGAGGACACACTTCTAAGTACTGTTAGACCAGCCCTGGCTGGTCTAACGATGCTTAGAAGTGTGCCCTCTAGGAAGGTTTAGAGAATCCCGAATTAGGGGATATGCCAGATTACATCTGCCGCAAGCCCCCTAGCACCAGCTGCATGGCGCAGACCTAGCACAGGGTCAGTCTGGCATACTGGGTCCTGGTGTGGCACAGGGGGGGTCTTTGAGATTGGCAAAGTCCGCATGTTTTGACGCAAGGTGCTGTTTGCACCACTGCTGTGTGACGCAGGCAGCTTGAGTCAAAGTCAGTGCTTTGAAAATCAGGCCCTTTGTCTCTATGGAAAATCACATAAGGAGGCTCGCACATAAGAGCCTGAAGCTCAGAAATCATTCAAGCAGAAGTAACAGCAACTAAAAAAATGCTTTCCAAAAGAGAAAACGTAGCTCGCAACTTGCAGCTGGCTCAAAAGGAGCCAAAGTAAGCTTTTCTAACACAACATTTTGGTCACAAGCTGGGACCAGACTGCAGATGGGAGGCTTCAAGTGCAGAATGCCTCTCCAAGAATGTACAGGCTACTTCCAGCTGAGCCACTGTACGGCCATCAACAGGCACATGGAAAACTGATATAGCTGCCAAGTACACCTCGACAGAAGAGTATTGCAGTCCTGCGTCTGACAAGGACAATAAATACTCAAGAACCTGGTTAGCTGGACAAGTGATGGGATCTGTGTGGTGTGAAGTGGCCACAAAGCAAACTGCTTCCACTTCATGGAGTAGGTGGCCCTGGTGAAGGGCTTCTGGCAGCCACCAGGACATCCGTCAGTTATGGGGACACTCCAAACCTCGAAACGGTTATATCTTCGGGAGCCAGGCATGGAGATGGAGTGATGAAGTCCGGATGAACCAGGGTTCTCTGTTCCTGTGATAGCAAGTCTTTGCACAGAGGCAGGGGTACTGGGGGTTCCACTGCCAACTGCCGCAGTTAGGGGAACCAGATCTGATGAAGCCAAAAGGGAGCCACAAGAATCAGAGTAGCTCCCTCCATCTGGACATACCTCTCAACCTTTCAACCCCCAAATGTGGAACATCGTACTTCAAAATATGGAAAAAAATAGGCAAAATTTGAACACCTCGTCAAACCACAAAGACAGAAGCTCAGAACAATGTGTAAATGTGTGTTTTCATATTCGTAACGTTTTCTGTTTATTGAGCAACACATTTTTCATATTCATCATTTGGATTTCTGCTTTAAAATTTCAGTGTAAAATGTGGAACAGTACCCTCTCAACGTGGAACACAGGGCTTTTCTGAGGTGAAATGAGGAACTGTTCTTATGGGGCACTTGAGAGGTATGCATCTGGAGCTTGATTAGCAACCTCTGAATCAAAGGAAAGGGAGGGAAGGCATGAAGGACAGAACAGGGGATAAAATCTAGATTAAAGATAGATAAATTTGAAAAATGAAAAGCAAAAATGTTGTTCAAGTCTACCATTCACTGCCAGTGCTAACAATATCCATCCTCTGGTAGAAGGATAGGGAAGGTCTGCTTACTGGATGATCAGATGAGACAGTTGAATGTCCTAATTAACATCAGCTATTTCACAGCAATTGTAAACTTTCCTCATCATACGATCATCACTGGGTTAGTAGGAATACTGTGCCGCTCACTTTTAAAGGAACCTAAACACAGAGTGCCTTTATTTCACCTTTTGACCCCAATGTCTAACTTCTTAATAGAATCCCCGCTTTTAAACCCATTATTGTTGTAATAAAGTCATGGCTGTCAGTAACTGTTTTCCTATGAGATGTTCTTGCAGCATAACACGTCTTAGCACCTTTGAATGTTAACATAACATGGTGTAAATATTTTAACCAGGGAGACATGTGACAGCTTTGCACTTTTGACTCCATTTAGGCTCTGCAACAGTTGTTTCAGGAAAATCCCTACCACAGGCTTTAGAGATAGGAGTCAAAGAAAGAGATGGCTTATCAGACAGGCCGTATACACAATATGGAGAATTCTAATTGGCTTACTAGTACACTGCCAACTAAATATAATAAATACATAGTACTGCTCAACTCCTCATGAAGATTAAACACGGTTATGTTCAAAGACCTCACAGGCACTGCCGTGTTTGAAGACCTAACTGACACTATCATGTTCAAAGGCCTAAATTCAAAACATCCTTAAATCAACTAACAACCAGACCATGATGAGCTTGTGAATATAAACAATTATGTATGTTTTCCTTTGAAGACTATATCATGGAAACATAGAATCTGTGGGCAGGAAAAGGCCTGTTGGTCCATCATGTCTGCTCATTTCTTATCTAATACTGAATGAGAGAGCCCTATAGGCTCTTCGCTCTTTCCTTCGTCCTCCCTTTCTGGTGCGGTCCTTACCAATCCCTTGTATCTGTCCCACACTCAGTTGTATCCTGCAACTGATTTCATATAGACCCGACCTCTCCTCCAGTAGCCTATTCCTCCCCTAATACCCTCTCCCTGGTAAAGTACTTCTTGGTGTCTCTCTTAAACTTACACCCCCACAAGTTCTCCCTGGAGGTGATTTGCTGTTCAGTCTGAACAAACCCTTGCCATCCACTTTAACCTGTAGAGGTATCTGTATTTTTGAACCAAATCCTCTCTGCCCCTTCCTGCCTCAACTGTGTGCAGTACGTGTTGTTTGATCTTACTTCTCTTCCCATAACCTTTCCTCTACAGCGGCTATCCAAACTCACCTCCCCTCTGAGATTCCACACCCTAAATAACACCATCCTCAAAGAAATACCCGCCTTCAGGTACCTAGGGGTTTGGCTTGACCGTCACCTGTCCTTCTCTTCACACGTGGATGCCATTGTCTCAAAATTATGCCCCAAACTTGGTGCCCTCTATAGAAACCGCACTAGTCTCCCAGTTCCTGTCACACGCGAAATTGTCCAGAAAATGATTCTACCCTCCTTCGATTACTGTGATATAGTTTACAGCTCCACTGCACAGACCACCTTAGCCAGATTAGACCCTCTCTTCAATGCATTCTGCCGCTTTGCCCTCGATGCCCCCCCTCGTACACACCACTGCATGCTTTATCGTTCCCTGTCCTGCCTTCTCCTAAGTAACTGGCGCCTAATTCATTGCCTTCTAAATTCATTTGAGCATTTAGCCGGCTCCCTCCCTCCCTACCGCATCCACCCTATCCTCCCCACCTCCCCTCGCACGCCCTCAGGTCTGCTGACGCTAGGCTACTATTCATCCCCCATCAAAGGACCTCCACCGGCCAATCCGCTTTCTCCTACCTCTTCCCTAAACTCTGGAATGTCCTGCCCACCCAGATCCGCCATTCTTCATCCAAACTCTCCCTTTCCTATGCCCTCTCTAACTTCCTTACCCCCAATTGCTGCTTCCCTGACCTCCCCCCTTTACCTCCCCCTTCCCCCGTTCCCCCCTTCGCCTGACCAGCGGCCCGGCTATCGCCTAATTGTCTGGCTTATATACTACCCTGCGCACTTACACTCTCTCTTACTCACCCCCCACTGTCAAATTCTCCTTCCCCTTCCCTTCAACCCACGCCCCATCCCCTCCCCTTCTCACCTAACCTCCCTCTTCACAGCTCATCACCCTTACCCTCCTTTCCCTACCTCCATCTTGCTCTCCTATCCCCCGTCAACCTGTTACATCTCCCTTTAGCTCAACTTCTGCTACTGGCACTCAAGTTCTACTATCACTACCCCTGTTCTGAAACTTGCACTTATGTACCACATGCTGCCTCAATGTGTACCATGATTTGTATTCCAAACCCTATTGTTCATGTTCTGCTCTGTTCGTAACTCGCTGTGCAACCAAGATTCTGTTTACTCTGTTATTGTTTGATATTGTGGCGTACTTTACTGTTCTCCCTATGTATATGCTCAATTGTAATCCCTTCCACCTATGCACTGTCTCTGAATTGTATTATTGTTAAGCTCAACCATTTATATGTTTACTTGCCTCCTCTGTACCCCCAGGTCGCACCGTGAGACGAGCATCTTTTTGCTCAGTGTGCCTTTCCTGGTAAAACATTTTCAATAAATAAATAAATCTACGAAGTTCCTACAGTATCTGGAAAAAGCTCACAGTTTGGATACATGAAGAAATGTGTGTCTAGACAGGTTTCTATAACATTACTTCCTTGCACTCCCTAGTATTTAATATGGATGAATTTCATCCGACAGAGGATTACAGGGGAATACAGTAATGATGGTCCTGGATGAAAGAACTGTCTAAGTCATATGCCCTTGGGCTTCTGAATACCTGTGCCATACTGAAGACATCACCGTATCTCTTACAGCTTGAAGGGTCCCACACCCTTCCTTTGTCAGTCTGCATGTGGTTAACCAGCTGGTGATGACTAAAAGCACCAATAATGGAAACATCAGACCTCGCAATAGATACAGTCAAGCTCGTCTGATGAATTACACCACAAAAATGCATGAGTAACAGGAACAAAAATGGCCCAAATAAAAAATATGGTGCCTAATAAATGATAAAAGAGGACAGCAATTGACAGCTTTTAGTAATGTGAACTTTGCCAAAGCCTGTAAATAAAACATTTTGTTGAACTATTTACTTAGGGAAAATTTACTAGTGTGCAGACTCTATTCATTTTCTTTGCGATGGTAAACTATACAATCTGAACTCTCTGCACAGCCTACAACACTTGAACTTCTCAATAAGTGCCAGCATATCAACAGTGCTGCAACTGATTTCTCCATGTAGAAAGAAAAACGTTTCAGAGATCTATCAAGGAAACAAAGCCTCCACCATCTTACATCAAGCATGAAGAGTAGGGCACAACTGGTAAAGGCTTAAGAATGGCTTAAGAGACAGAAGTCTAAGTCCTCATGGGCGTTGCAGTTTTGGAAATTACAATTTATGAGCTTTGAGAGCTATGGAAGCCCATGAAGGTCCTACCTTTAAACTGAGTACACACCTTACAATTATAAGTCAATGGTAAGTGATGTGTAAGCTACCGGGGCTCGCTTCTGAGCTATGAGGGCCGAGCCCTAGCAAGCCCCCATGTAATTCCAACACTGGCTGTCCACCTCAAATATCATACCTACTAGTTAGAGCAAGGCAAATACCACTGTGATGGAGTGATGCAATAAGGGAAGAAAAATGGCTCAGAGCAACCAGGCTCCAGCATACTGGAAACTCGTGCTCCTGTAGGTCAATTAGAGGAGTTGCTCCAGTAACTTGGTGGAAGAAGATGCATAGGTTGTACACCCCAGTTTTGAAATACAGGGTTGTATTATTAGGGAGTGCTCAGGAGGTGAGACCAGTGACAACAGTGGCAGAATCATCCCAGTCACAATTACTAGCTGAGCTCCCAGTAGAATGAATCAGCGCAAGCAGTGCAGGGACAGTGTGACGAGGGGACTGACTAATTCCCAGTCATAATACACTTGTACCAGGTAAAGGTCGCACTTCATGGGGAGAAATCAAGTAGCCTGTTGTACAAATAAAGTTGCTGAAGCTCAAAAAATCAGCTTATTGTCTCTTTATCGCCTTTCCCATAGGGCATTTCATTACAGCCGGTTGTAACTGCAGTTGTAAGTAAACAGGTAACTGCACTAAAAACAGTTCCCAAGGGCAAATAGCCCAGACATTTGCAGTTCCGATAAATACAGTACTTCTCATCCACCGTTACATCACATAAACCGAGTTATAGCCTCTTCTCAGGATTTTCCAAAGTGCATATCAAAGACACGGTGCAAAGAGGCAAGAGTAAGTTATGTTATGAAAAACCGACAATGATTTCAGGTGCTGACGTCAAAAATGAATGCTTGAGCAGTTTAGACCAAGAGACAAAATACAGCTAACTTGAATCTCCTCCACCTCAGATACAGACATTTGTGGTGCAAAAGAAGAAGGAAACCACTTTGGTTCTCAAAAACAGTAGCAGAAAAGGTCAGAGCCAAAAGGCTGGCCTTCAGGAAATATATGGGAATGCAGTGGGATTGATGATAGGGAGGCATACCAAACTTCCCTACGGGAAGCAGGGAAGGCAGTAAGGCAGGCAAAGTCCCAAACCGAGGAAACACTAGCACGAACAGTAAAAGAAGGTGACAAGGTTTTCTATAGATACATTAGTGAAAGGAAAAAGTCCAGAGGGGGTATTGCTAAGATCAAAGGGGATAAGAGGACGTGTGAGGATGAGGACCATGTAAAAGCATCTATCCTAAATAGATACTTCTACTCAGTGTTTACTGAAGAGAAGGTAGGGCAGGGCCCACAGCTCAGCACCATGGACACGGGGGATGGTGGTGTGCACTAGTCCCTTCACAAAAGAAAGGGTCCTACAAGAGCTCAATAAGCTCAGGGTGGACAAGGCAATGGAACCTGATGGCATACATTCCAGGGTACTAAAGGAGCTAAGGGTGAAACTAGCAGAGCCATTATCAGAACTGTTTGGTGAGTCTCTGAGCACAGGAGAGGTCTCAGAAGACTGGAGAAGGGCTCATGTGATCCCGCTACACAAGAGTGGTAGCAGGGAGGAGGCAGGGAACTACAGACCAGTCAGTCTTACCTCAGTAGTGGGCAAAATTATGGAGGCACTCCTTAAGGAAAGAACAGTGCAACACCTGGAATCCATAGGAGCACAGGATCCAAGACAGCATGGGTTTACAACAGGAAGGTCCTGTCAACCTAATCTCATAGATTTCTTTGACTGGGTAACCAGAGTGGTGGACCAAAGGGGAGCAGTTGATGTCGCCTACCTTGACTTCAGCAAAGCTTTCGATACTGTTCCACATAGAAGATTGATTAATAAGCTGGGTAGGCTCGGAGTGGGTCAGAAGTTGGTCAACTGGGTGGCAAACTGGTTGATGGGCAGAAAACAGAGAGTGGTGGTAAACGGTATACGGTCAGAAGAGAAGCAAGTCACAAGTGGGGTACCTCAGGGATCAGTCCTGAGGCCAGTCCTCTTCAATATCTTCATCAGTGACATTGCGGATGGACTGGTGGGTAAGGTTTGTCTGTTTGCAGATGACACCAAGATTTGCAACAGAGTAGATGATCCAGATGGGGTGGGCAGAATGAGAAGAGATCTGGATAAACTGGCAAAATGGTCGGAAGAGTGGCAACTGGGGTTTAACACAAAGAAATGCAAGATCATGCACATGGGGGAAGAGAAACCCTGAAGCCACCTACAGGCTGGGAGGGGAGTTGCTGGCAGTCACAAAGGAAGAAAGAGACTTGGGCATCATTATCACAGATGACACGAAATCATCCAAGCAGACCACTAAAGCAGTAGGTAAGGTCAGGCGGATGCTGGGGTGTATTAGTAGGGGTATCACAAGTCATAAGAGGGAGGTAATAATGCCTCTTTACAAGACACTGGTTAGGCCCCATCTGGAGTACTGCGTGCAGTACTAGAGGCCACACCTTCACAAGGACATTATCCAAATTGAGGCAGTCCAGAAAAGGGCAACCAAAATGGTGCAGGGACTGCATCAGAAAACATATGAGGACAGATTATGGAGCTCAATATGTATACCCTAGAGCAAAGGAGGGAAGAGAGGTGATATGATCGAAACATTCAAACACCTTAAGGGCATTAACAAGGTGAAAGAGTCTAACATGTTTCAATATAAGAAAAATAGCAGGACAAGAGGACATAGCATGAGATTAGAGGGAGTCCGATAAAGGGACAATGTGAGGAAGTTCTTTTTCACAGACAGGGTGGTGGATGCATGGAATGGCCTACCTCAGGAAGTGGTGGATATGAATACAGTGCAAGGCTTCAAACAGGCATGGGATAGGCATAAAGGAGCAATACAGATGAGTATGAATAGATAGGTCATTGACAGAGCAAAGGCCGATGGCACATTCATAAGGTAGAAAAAGAAATGGGCAGACTGGATGGGCCTTGCGGTCCTTATCTGCCATCAACTTCTATGTTTCTATGTTCCTTTGCAAAAGACCCGGTGGTCTGCCCAGCTAGGGCTTCCTCATGGGGGTCTTTTGCCAGGCACCACGAATGTCTGCATCTATAGTGGAGGAGGTGCAATTTAGCTGTATTTTTGTCTCTTGGTCTGAACAGAAAGTCTTTATCTCTTATGCCAGCACTTCAAATCATTGCTGGTTTTGCATAAATTATTCTTGCCTCTTTGCACCATGTCTTTGACGTGCACTTTGGAAAATCCAGAGAAGGAGCTATAACTCAAATTTATGTGACGTAACTATGGATGTGCAATATTTATTGGAACTGTATGTATTTATGTCTGTGGAATTTGCCCCTGGGATCTGTTTTCAGTGCAGTTACCTGTTCACCGATCTTACAACTGCGAATACAACTGGCTGTAATGAAATGCCCCAAGTAAAAGAAAATAAATGGACAATTACCGCCTGGATCCTGTATGAGTATTCTGAGCACTATGATGCACTGTATCATGGGTGACTATATTGTGGGGATGACCTAAAGGGGCTTCATTCACAATCACAAATGAGGGACATCATGTGATCAGAACAACCATGCTGCACCACTGTTTCACTTTGCACACAACTGTGCTACACACAATGGGGTCACAAGCCTTTCCCCAATGCCGTCGCAATGGGCACTGGGAATGCACTGGGAAAGGGATGGAGGCAGGCATGCTAATGTGGGAGACGACATGTAAATGGTACCCTGCGCTATGCATAGTCCCACACCAGCCCCCATACCCCCGGTCACATGCCACAGTGCCTCTGAGTCTGTAGAACTTGAGTTCATCTGTATCAAGCAATAGGATTCTGACTTTGTTGAGAAGCAGGTGCATCAAGGGGAGGTCGGAGGGGGCTGAAGCCTCCTCCCAACTTCAGTATTGGCATTAAATAATCCACTCCAGGTTCATTTGTTTAGAATGCATTTTTTTTTTCACCTTAAAAATGTTTCAAAGATAAATATTGTTTTGATAAAAGGCCAGAAATACTCCCCAAAATACACTGGAGCAAGTGACACATCAGAAACTTAAATGTGGTATTCCTCTTTAAAATTCAGCATTCTGTGGGTCCAAATTAGCAGATATGATGAGACACTATAAAGAATGAAACAGCAGAGTGGCAGTTTGACAGTGCAGAATTTTTTCTGAGCTCTGCTTAAAAAATGTAAAGGTTGGCTCATTAGTGTTGTGGCGTTAGGGTACTAGTTCATAAAAATATATTTATTTGTTTTTTATTTTACCAAGAATATGTCAGCAAACCCAAGTCTCTTTTGTAAGAGGAATCTGGCTTAGAGACAACAGCGTAATACAAAGCACCAAGTCTAACCCCTGGGCCGCATCTGGTAACGTGCCTCTGCTCAGTGTGCCTTTTCTGGTTACCAGACTTTTAAATACATAACTAAATAAAAATAACCCCTTTCACTTTGAAAAGGAAAATGTTTTCCACAGGGGTTTTCACCCCTTCCAGCCTCCTGTCCCTCGCCATCAGGAGATCATTTAACACCCTCACCAGGGCTGTCTCCACACTATGCCCCACACAGAACCCAGACTGGAAAGGCTCATAGGCGGAGGAAGCAACGAGATCTCTCTCAAGCTGCATGGCCACCACCTTTTCTATAACCTTCCCTAAAAATGGAAGGTTTGAGACCGGTCTGTAGTTGCTAAGGCAGTACGGGTCCAAAGAGGGCTTTTTCAAAAGAGGTCTATCCAAGGCCTCTTTCACGGTCAGTGGGAAGCTTCCACTCCTCAATGAACTCCAGACGACCTCAGCAACCACAGGTCCAATCAGATCCAAACACCCAACCAAAAGGTGGGTTGGACCTGGGTCCAGGTCACACTGTATAGGCCGCAACTTTGAGATTATCTCCACTACTTCTCCAACCCCAACCAGCTCAAACTCATCCCAGACAGTAGGAGTGTTCCGGCACGACTCAGGCTGGACCCCGCATCCCTTTTGAGAGATGCTCGAAGAGACCACAGCCCTCCTAGAGGACACTTTGTCAGTGAAAAACAGAGCCAGATCCTTGCATCTAGTACTAGAACCTGCCCCCCAGCAAGTAGACAGGCTGGATGTAAAAGCCTGTCCACCATGCGGAAGAGCTGAGCTGGTCTGTTTCTCGCTGCATCAATCTCCCTGGACAGAAATTCCACCTTCTTTTGGGAGACTGCTCCCTGATAGTCAGCATAATGTGACTTCAGGGCCAATTTGTCCTCCACCAAGCCAGATTTCCTCCAGCACCTTGCTAACCTCCGCCCCTAATCTTTAAACCTTGGAGATCCTCATTATACCAAGGAGATCTCTGACGAGTAGACAGGGGCTGGACATGAAAGAGTGCAATTGAGTCAAAAGCCGCACCAACAACCCCATTATAGGCTGCCATTGCCTCCTCCGACCCAATCGCACAAGCCGCCCCAACATCCAATAGGTCCAGCACCACCAACAAGTCCACTGAGGAAACTCCTCTTAATGTCCGGTACCGGACCATCTCCACAAGAGCAGGACCATCGGGGAAGCCCCTAAACATGAACCCCATGGTGCTATGATCCAACCAAACAACCAGATCTACACTGAGATCAATAATATCTAAACCAAAGGAAAAATACAGGTCCAGTGTGTGGCCACCCGAGTGTGTTGCTGTTGTTACCTTTTGTGTCAGGCCTAGGGCCTCCATGCTCCCAAGGAGATTGTTTCCAAATTTCGAGAGCCAGCCATTGACCCAAGCATTGAATTCCCCCAGAATCAGCCACCAGGGGGACTCCAACACCAGGCCAGTGATGAGCTCCTCGACCTCCTGCAGAAAGTCTCCATCTATTCCTGGGGGATGATAAAGCAGGAGGACCCTGAAGCCCGCATCAACACCACCCCAGGTGGCCACACATTCAAAGGGCCATGTAGGACCTACAGGTAGCACTGTGAGGTTCAGGCTAGATTTAAAACAAATGGCCACCCCACCTCACCCCGCCCCTTCGATCCTTCCTCGGGCTGTGTATCACAGAGTATCCAGCCGGCACTGCCGCCTCCAGAATGGGAGCGGCATTTTCATCCAGCCAGGTCTCCATGGTGCAAGCCAGGACGACCGAGGATATCAAGTCCGCCTTGCACAACACGACCCGAGTAGGATGAGGTGGGGCAACCGGACCAGCTATCTGCCCACACTCTAAGGTGGAGCCCTTGGGTATGGGAACTATGGTATTTAGATCAGGGCAGCTTCTTAA
Organism: Neoceratodus forsteri; assembly: GCA_016271365.2. Taxonomy (NCBI): domain Eukaryota; kingdom Metazoa; phylum Chordata; order Ceratodontiformes; family Ceratodontidae; genus Neoceratodus; species Neoceratodus forsteri. The sequence continues at coordinate 7,288,918 of JADMNL010000040.1, forward strand.
TCTAGCACTTCCTAGGAAGAGGATCTGGTTGCATATTGCCTGACTGTACCTGGGTCCCCAGATAAACCATAAGTCAACCTCAGGTTTTTTTAGCAGTGTCTTAAGAGATTGGGCCTTTCTAGCTCAGAAGAAGTTCATCAAACTGCAACACACTTTTGTTTCCTTCTGCAGAAAGAGGCAGACATCAACAGACCAGTATTGTTATCTTACATGAATTTCTACTGTAATGTGTAGATGCAGTTCTCTGGACGATCCTTTAACCTTCCCAACAAGCTTTTCAATCACTGTGCCCTTATCACTCCCTACCCAAGCAAAGTTATGTTAAAACCATTAAAAAATACAAACCCTGACAAATGGTTATGCTTGATCCATATGATAAAATCTTTAATGTTTGCCAAATGGTTTCGCTAAATCTCATGCCATTGGCAATGACAGGAGAGTGGGTTAGTCCTTGATCTGGTGAACCTGACATGATAATTCATTCAAGAGTCAGCCTCTGAACCTTCCTCAGCAAATACACATTATAAAAATACCAGCCTTGCAGGTTGCTGGCTCATAACACACGGAGCCGTTATTCAGGGTTTTAGTCTCCTGGGATCGGTGGTCATGCTAGTTCTATCAATCAATTAATCAGTCTTTGTTGGAAAGCAAATTGAGAGCGACATCTTTTTTACAATTGCGTCCAATACATAAAACACAATAGCAACAGAAAATAACAGACACATTGTATCAATATAAAAGGCAGTGCACGTAAAATAGTGAGGAAAATTCTCCTATAACATTCACAATGATTGTATAACAATCAATATATTTGTAGTAGGACACAGTTACAAACGTAGTCAGTTTTAGACTTTTTTTTTAGATCGACCTAAGTTTATGGAACTGATATAGCGAGTATAAGTTCACAAAAATAAATCTGTTCCAGTGAAGCTGTCCCCTGACTGCTAAGGAGGCCCAACCAAACGTTGCATATGATTTGCAATGGTGGGTTTTCCAGGGGAGACTGGTAATAATTCTGAAAGCACTATGCTACAATAGGCCCAATGCATTTAAAATAGAGGCTGTTGTTTTTCCATGTACACTGTCTCCATAATCAATCTGTGACATAAATAGTGAGTTTACTAATAGGTTACGAATCGAAAAATTAAACTGAATTTTGTTCTTGTAGAAACAAGCTAATAATCTTTTTAACTTAGCTGAAAGGCATTGGATATGAAAGTTAAAGGATAATCGGTTATCCAAAGTTATACTGAAATATGTGTATGAATCAGCCCTTGTTATTGTTAAGCTTTCTTGCCTTCCTATAATATCATAACATGTAAGTGGAGTCTCACAATGCATTCAGAGCTACTTCCTTCTCAGGCAAACAAGTTACCTGTTTCTGCTGCCCAAGTTCGTCTAGCATATATTGCTTTGGTTTATCTGACGGAAGTGCTCAGCATCACTGACAACTAGTTTAGTCATTAATAGCTTTGCCTGTGAGTGTACGATTGTCATCCCCACATCTTCTCAGTACTTGCTCTGAAGAGTGGCCAGTGGTAGCTAGTACAAACCTCTTTGCATCTGCAGTAAACTGGAAGATTTAGATTCGAGATTCTGCTCTCACCATAGTGATGCTCATAATGAGGGCATGGAATGCCTTTTTTCAGTTTGGTGGGTAAATGGTCCCTTTAGCCTCTTTCCTCTCTGACCTTGCTTCCTCCACTGAGTGCCAATATAGGTTTGTAGAAGTCAGATGACATTCATGTTGCTTGTTGATGGCCAAACACAGTCAGTGGATTTTCCCTGCCAGAGTTCCTTCCTGAACCACAGTGTAGCCAGACTGCCCCTGATGGCCAAGAGGTTGACAGGGGCAAGCTAGAGGTGATATTCTGTTATGTCTAATTTAGTGCAGCCAAGAAGGTCCTTAGTACTATGGAAAATCTAGATTTAGTAGAGGCTTCTGACGAAGGACTGGTTAGTCCGAAAGCTAGAGCACTTTGTTCTTGTTGTTACATCTATGTTGGTCCATTAAAAGGTATCACATCATTTGCTTCTGGATCTGTTCTTAGTACTATGGTGCATTTCTGAAATTGGTATAATTCTGTTAGCAGTGAGATAGGTTTGGATCCCATACAAGGAAGAGTGTCAGAAGTAATTAACGTTTGCAAGAGAAGGTACTTGGGGACACTGGAATGCAGCGGAATTTTGGGGCTGAATGACTGCTGCCTTCTTCTAGCCTGGAGTACAGGCAAACCGCTACCTCCACAGCCAATCCCAGTGTCACTCCTTGGTCTGTTAGAGAATGCACTGATGGTGACTGTGCATGCCCTCCCTGCATGGGATCTAAGTGCCTCACCTTTCTGACTTGCTTAGCCCCAGCTTGTCCCCAGTATGAAATTAGGAGATTTGAACGCAAATCCCAATCTCCCAAGTGGCAGCTCAGTGTGCGGCCATCACTCCAATGGACCATCGTACATGGAATGTCTTGTATAGGTATGTCTTTTTCCTAATCATTTTCTTGACTGCACTTTCTAAAGTTTTTAGACCTTGTAGGGTTTTTCACTGTAGGATCCAGCTGCTGGAGTTTTACTGCCTTCTGGGAGACAAAGGAGAAGGCGATTGGGTGATGGGCCTGATAGTGTCAAAAAGGACCATGCTGCCTCTGCAGTCCAGTAGGCAGTCATCTCCAGTGTTGTTGGATTGCTATCAATGTCTGCTTGTGGAATCCAAATTGGTAGGTAAGGGAAAAAATCCTTTTTCATGTTTTTTAAGTATTTATGTACTTTGCTTCTGACTGTGATGCTGTTTTAAATTCTTTACAGCAGTGCCCGACCAGCAGTAGCTTAGTGCCTGTGTTATGATGCAGGCAGACCAATAGAATTGAAATGCGTCCCCTAACACCCTACACCTAGGAGACTGGTTTTATAGCAGTGATCAAGAATTGTGACCTAACTGGTGGAATTAGTTTTCAAACTTGCAGCTACCCTCTAAGTGGCATACCGCCACCCTCTGAATGACATACAACGAGCATATTGTACATTGTGATAATCATAAACATCTTCCTTTTTTCAGCCACCCTGAGTGCAGGCAGCCTGAGTTTGGGAACAGGCCTAGGTTGCTCGTATTGGTATGCAGACGAGGCAGGTGCAGCTGCCACTCAGTGGTACATCTCAGCCAGGGAGGGCAACGCAAGGCAAACAAATGGCTGTACCAACACCAACGGGATGAGGGAGAACTTGCTGAGAAAACATAGGAAGAAAATCCAGCTCCACGCCAAAGGATGATGGCTACCAGTACATTCGGACCTCATACCAGACGATCCTGCTTCCCGCAACTGGATCCGGATCTGGATCAGCGATAGGATGGCTCCCTTGGATCCTTTTCCAAAAAGGTAAAATCCATGGGGTACAGTGGCAGTGTCAGGGTTAGTGGAGGATTGGTCTGGGTAGTTGCAGGAAGCAGTTTGAAGGTACCATCTCGTAAAGTCTGTATCACACACATGCAATTCTTTTTTTTTTTTTTGCTAAGAGTCAGAGAACCCGGTTTCCCTTTTTTTGTCCCCCTTACTGATTCTCACAGTGTACAGTATGTCATCATGACACCCAACCTCAGCCACAGGGGTGCTGGCGATTATCTCCTCTGAATCCATGTCAAGATCTACTCTTAACTCAGCAACAGAAAGTCCTTGACAGTGGCACGCTCTAGCTCTCCCTCCCTGCACAGTTCCACTCTACAAAGGAATAGATGTTTTGCTGGGCAAAGCAGAAATAGCTGATTTGGACTATGTGGGACCACAGTTGGTGTCCACAGGCAACCTGTAAAGCCTTGAAACAGAAGCAGGAAAAATATTTTTATATACAGTGTAAGTAAACTGAGGGTGCTGTGGCATCAAATATTTTTATTTTTGCTACCACTGTGCTGCCAGTTGATGGGAAACTACCCCCATGCCAGGAGTGGTGAATGGGTGGGGTGCTAGAGAGAAAAAGCTTCAGCCATCTATGTTTCACCTCCTGGCTAAGTCACATGATTCTACCATACTACAGACGGAAAACTCAGGAAGAAGATGCCTTCCTTAGAAAGACAGTGCAGAGGTGTCTGGAACCACTTGGTGGACCTCTGCGGGATCAATGTCAGAGTCCCTAAGCAACCTGTACACTCCAGAATGCTTGATCCAGTCATGCTTGCTCTCCTCCACCATACTACAGCTAGATGTATAGATGAATGGGGGACATCTATCCTGGGATGACACTGGAAGAGCTGGCCAAATTCTTGGGAGCTATGGCAGAGAGTCTGAGCTGAACCAACAGACAATTCATCACAGGAGGAAGAATAATTGTATATTTTCCTGTTATATCACACTTCATGTCCTGTCAGAAACAAGAGATTCGACAAGGAACAGGATTCAAAAAGAAGTTTGGAGACTTAGAATGGTTTCAGAGACAGTAAGACCACTCATTGACTAGACTAGCCACTGTTGCCAGGGGATGCAGCCAATCCCTCATAACCCCTTTTGAAAGAGTTGACTGGACAGTTCCCTCCACAGTATTTGAGATGGATCAGACACACCTGCAGCAGGTTGCAAAAACTGCATCTGTCCTTTAAAAGGTCCAGTGACACCGACAGAACCGATGGCTAATACATTGCTTTCACTCACACCTCAGTGGACTGTGGCTACTGTTAGGTGGCAGAGCCTGTGGTGTGAAGAAAAACCCAACTAATCATTGAGGGAGCAGTTTCTTAACCTGGGTTGTGAAAACTTTTATAAAAAATAATCAGATTTTTTATATATTTGTATTTGTAAGACTTTGAGCTGTGCTGCGAGGGGTTTTATGTATTTGGGTCTCAAAATATTTGTATTATGTTCAATCACTTCGTTGTAATGTTTTGAAAAATGACTGATTTGAAACTGATTGAAAGAGTGATGCTGTTCAGTTGTTGAATACACAGCAACTGCATCTGGCCACAGAGGCTGCAATATAGGGCCGGGGGTGGGGTGGGGCAGTGGCACAAAACCATGTAGAACTGCATCTGTGATCCAGTGATAAGAGCAAAACCAGCATGGTAGGATGGTTGGCCATAGCTTCAGGCTGTTAACTTTTAGCTCTGTCTAGAAAACCTCTGCTCTCTGACCCATGATCAAGGAAGAAGATTTTGGATAGTTGAGCTAATAGAACTAAATTTGTCAGCTGCATTATTCAGCTTTTGTAATGCAAAACAGGAACCCAATAAAAAAAGGAGAAGCGGGCAACTGAGAAAAGACAGAATACAATAGAAAATGCTTGTCGGAAACTGGCACTTCCCAATTGTGGTAATTAGGCATTTTATTCTTTGCACAAAACTAAATAAAAACCTACTGCTCTCACAAGGCACTATGTTTCGGACATTGAAAAAAAATGTTGAATTTGTAGTCAGTTCAGTGATTCGTGTACATCAGCTTATATAAGCAGAAGAGTTGCTCACTCACCACCCCCCTTCCATCAGAATCAACATTTCTCAAAGAGAGAGGGGACTGCAGCACTCTTCCCATTCCTTTTTCCCACTTTGATGATGAATAGGGTGATGACAGCATGCCATACCTATCACAGTATGAAGCCCAGTAGGATAAAGCTGACAGCGGAATCCTATCAGCCTAACGCTGCTTCCAAACGCTGAGCTTGCAACCCTCTAACCCCACTACTGATTGGCCGATCTGCCTCTCAAGGTTAACATCTCCAGCTAAGGGATGATGAACTCGCTAAAATAAACACATACCAACTCCACCAACTTTCAGAAGGATCCCGCATCATCTTCAAAAAGATTTGGAATTCAAGACAATTGCAAAAATATTCAAACAGATGCCACAGTTTGTAGCTTAACCTTTTTTTTGTGGGTTGTTACAGTGCAAGTAAGCAGTTTACAATGATATGTCTACACTCTGCCTGGGCAGACACCCCTCTAGTTGTAATGCAAAACTTTGTTTCTTTTTTTGTTTGTTCTGTTAATTTACACTTTGTTCGTTCTTGTTTGGCATTACTGCTAGTCCTGGCTTGACCTGCTGCCCATCCTGGATCTTACACACTGGAATCGCCCTTGTTCAATCAGACCCCTTGTACATGACCACTGAGCTCCTCCAGCTTAGCCCCTGAGTTGGGATTCCTCATTTCAGCATGGCAGTACTTACTAAGGGGAAGGCAGACATCCACTTGTATGGCACGGAGCAGGGGATGACTGGTTCCTGCATACACTGAACGTGGGTTCCCTCATCCTAGGCCATCATAAGAACAATCAGAAGGGTTTTTGTCCATCTTTTTGTCCCTCCCACCTCCAAGCGTTAATGGCTGTGTGCTTGCGACTGCCCTGGGGAGAGTGTCTGATGCTGTGTGGTCATCGGCAGAGCCAATGAAACCATTGCCAGGCCTCCCCTAGGTGTCACTGAGTAAATGGCAACAAAAGCCCACCCTACCCAGGAGGAGAGTGTCCTGTGGACGTACTGTGTCCTCCCTGCTGGTTTCATTCCTGATGTCCCAAGATCAGGGCACCATTCCAGGTCACCAACATGACAGGCTTTGATTTGCTTTTAACTAATGTTTTATTGCTTTTATAAAAAGAACCAATGCCATGTATTTCAAAGTGTAAGAATCTTGACAAAAATACATAGAAATCTGTGTGACAAATAAATGTTATACAAGATCTACAGTAGGCAATCTCAGACCAAGCTGATATAGTATAGGGGGTAATTCTAAATAATAAAATTAGGTAATATTCATTATAAATGCCTCACTTTTCCAATACCTTGTTATATCCTAAAGATGATCAATTTCACAAAGCAACTAATAAGCTTGCTATAATCTAAACATTACAAACATTTAACAATCAAACTAACCCCCAAAAACGGAAGTTTTCAACATGTGTACCGATGCAATACTGTGGTCCCTATTAGCATGACGCTAACAAGAATAATACAGCAATAAGTGGACATACCCTGTCCGAACAAAAGTCAAAGGGTCCTGTAGCATGGTGCAAAGTGGACAGGGTAAGTGCGCTAAATACACCACTGCGCACATGCAAGTAAGGGACCCTCTTCTATACTGGGTGCAGGTGTAGTGGATTTTGGAAGCACTAAAAGTCTGCTGAGGCAGCGATATTTAACACTTCTAAAACCCTATTCTTAACATGGAGGTGCACAGGAGTCCCCATCCCCGGCAGCACTGGTGTCAGGTAATAACGTAAAAATGCCCCCTTACCCAGTTGCCATTTTAATGATGACTGTTTTCTTAGTAGTCCAGTGGTACCCCTTCCTACCCCAATCCCAGCTGTAATGATGTCTATTTACCTGCTAGTCCAGTGGTACCCCTTCCTACCCCAATCCCAGCTGTAATGATGTCTATTTACCTGCTAGTCCAGTGGTACCCCTTCCTACCCCAATCCCAGCTGTAATGATGTCTATTTGCCTGCTAGTCCAGTGGTACCCCTTCCTACCCCAATCCCAGCTGTAATGATGTCTATTTACCTGCTAGTCCAGTGGTACCCTTCCTACCCCAATCCCAGCTGTAATGATGTCTATTTACCTGCTAGTCCAGTGGTACCCCTTCCTACCCCAATCCCAGCTGTAATGATGTCTATTTACCTGCTAGTCCAGTGGTACCCCTTCCTACCCCAATCCCAGCTGTAATGATGTCTATTTACCTGCTAGTCCAGTGGTACCCCTTCCTACCCCAATCCCAGCTGTAATGATGTCTATTTACCTGCTAGTCCAGTGGTAAGTCCCTTCCACCCTGATCCCCACTGTAACAATGTCGTTTTCCTTGCTAGACCAGTGGAAGCCCCTCCTGCCCCAATCCCACTGTAACAATTTATTTTTCCCTAGTAGTTTAGTGGTCCCCACTCCTGCCTCAATTCTCACTATAAACCTCCGTAACCCTCCTTCCCTGGCCCACCCACTCCACATCCACCCCTAATCCCACCCCCAAATCTGGTATCCAACTCCACCTAAGAAACTCAACATCATCTGTGGGCAGAGAGGAGGATGGCAACTGGCACAGACCCATCTCTCATCACTTCAGCTGGCCGCTGTCTGAATGAATGGGACCGAGTGCGCACATGCAGTAGAAGCAGCTGAGACTTAGAAGCAAATGTGGAGGCACAAAAGGTAACCCTGTAAGCTCTCTGTATACTGAACTGCAGATCTGCTGTGTACAAATGCAGCACCATGGTTCACCAGGAGTGTAAAACCCACTATACACCCCGAATATCGCCACCCTCAGCACCTTTCACCATTACCACCGGTCTACTGTTCTTGGAGTGGCTCTGATTTTCAAGTGCTTCCAGTCTATACAATAATGAAGCGTTCTCTTGAATTAGCTTTGTAGTGGTAAAGAAGGCCCAAGTAGGTATTTCATCAAATGCTTTTGCTACTTTTAGAGAAAATTAAAATTTTGGAATCAATCCTGCAAACCCATTCTTTTAAAAATTAACTTAATTTTCACATCCATCCCTGTCACTGTGCTTATCACAGTTTGCCACGTGGTTCCAAAGAAGCATCCGTAAGCCAGCACGAGACTGGGCAGCTTGTGCCATCAGTGGGTTGCAGAACCTGCTTCCGGCCTCCTTCTATCACTGGTTTACTCGTGCACTCCATCTTTGATCAGAAACTCTATAAATGATGCAGAACACTTTTCCAACCAAACAATAGCATATTTTGTTTTGCCATTACGCTTTTTATCCTTCAGGTCACCAACTGGTCCCCATTAACACTTATACTCCCAGTCCCATTACCCACCTTGTCTAGGGCTTGCCTCTTTCTCTGAGAGGTACCCCATGGATTACCCCCTATTGCGGGGCCATCAGGGGCAGACCTGGCCCCTCTGGAGCATAACCCAGACTGCCCAGAGGAGCCTAGTCAGTGGTGTGGGACCTGTGGAGTACCAGAGTGCCATCCTGTTCCTTCAGGTACTTTCCTTTGATTACTGCCCAAGGGCTCCAATCATGCAGTGATGCACCGCACATGCATGCAGAGGCACACATGCATGTATCAGCATCTGATGGTGAGCCCTCCCCTAAGTAGATGCCAGGGGGAAGCAAGCAGCTGCATGATCTGTCCTCCCTTCCCAAGAGAGGACAGCAGTCCTTGGGATGCTCTGTTCTTTCTCTCCCCCCCCCGGCTGGCCCCCATGCAATCCGAGTCTGCCCGTTAACCTGGTTGCCAGCACAGCTGGCAAAAGCCATACTGCTGTGCTACCAGGACAGCCCCAGCAACAGTAAATTTAATTTATGAAATCTTAAAACACTCACATTTTTTATTTCATTAAACTTATACTCGACAAGTCAGAGGCAACTTCTTTTTGATCAGTCAAGTTTACTGCGCTTTAATGATTACACCCATATTACAAATATCCCCTGTAATGGTACACTCTCATCTGGGACTATTCGGATTACTACATTCAAAGCTACCAGGTGACACAACAAAAGTTCATTGGGTCACAAATATAAATATAGTTTTTTACTACTGGAGTAAAATTTCAGGCAATGAAAGACTTTAGGTACAGGCAGTTTTATCAGATATGATTATTATTATTCCATTCAAATTTGACTTACATTTTCTTTTTTTAGTCTCCCTGTCCTTTAAGTCAGAGATTACACAACTGCTCTTCATCTGAATATGAATGCCCAGACAACACCCAGTTTTAGTACTGTCTGGCTATGTTCCCCCTACCCCCAACCCTCCCCCCCAAGGAAGAGAGAGCCTTTTGACCCCCCTTCTTCCTTCCATCAGCAGACGCCACACTGTGCGGCTATTTCCCTTATTGGTCCTAGATAGCCCATGGGGTTGTTAACACGCTGTGCAGTCAGATCCACAACACTGCTTTAGAAGTCTTGTGTTAACTGCATAGTGGTGTTCGGCCACTGTCACTCAGTGCTAGCCCAAGCAATCCAAGGATCCTGTGCGAACATTCTTGCTGGGCCACCATTTCAGGGATGGAGAACCCCGAAAAACGTCCTTTTATATTTATTTCATTTTGAATCCCACACTGGTGCCTCTCTGCTACCTTTCCCCTTCCTCAGTTCAGTCATCCACTGTGCTTGCCCACTTCAGCACCCTGTACTGGCCCATTGGTCCTCCCCTGCAGGCTCAGTGTTCCCCTCACCACACACCATTGATTAACAACCCTCTCCCCTTTCCAGACAGCCAACCATAGTGCACTTGGAGGAAAAATGGATCCAGCATCAGGGGAGGGGGGGGGGTCAGACAGATCTACAGGCTTTTTGGGCATGGGTGGCGACTGGCTGCCCATCACATGTCCACCAGTAAAGATGTTTTGTCCTGGAGTTTTGATAATTACCTCCCAGTGTTAGGTCATGGCGCCATCTGTGACAGTCCTTTAGACAGGGGACGACAGGCGCCATCTGTGACAGTCCTTTAGACAGGGGACGACAGGCTGCTTCTGGTCACCTGCACTGCCAAGGGCACTCCTGTGGACTGAACCACAGGAGTTTCTTAAGTGAGGATGTGAAATGCCCACACACACCAAGGGAGGAGGGCATCCTGACAGATTCTCATAGCCTGCCCTACTGGCCTCTACTTCTGCTGTGGCCAGCTTGGATGCAAGTCCAGGTCACCAGCATACCAGCCAGCTCCACGCTGCCTGGAGAGACATGGGGTAGGTTCCCAAAAACATCCTTATCCCTGTAGCTGCTCCACTCCCTCAATTAGAATATAAGCTCTAAAGATTAGGAGATGCACAGACTTCACAATAGTATCTTAAAAAAAACTGGACTGAAGGAAAAGAAAACTAGGATTAAATGAGATCAACAGGACAGCTGAAGCTTCTTGGAGGCCTGCCTATCTTCCTGCTGCTGGGACCCTATGACAAGGCCTGCTGTGCTGCCAGAGCCATGACTGGCACTCAAATTCAGGTCTGCCCCCGTAAGTGCTGTGCTACTGCCACGCTACTGGACTGGCCACCTAGTTTTGTTTTCTGTATTCAGCTCTACTGTGAAAAGCAACAGCAAAGCTTATCAAGTCACCGAAAAGAGAAACAGATTTACCAGAATCCTCAAGCAACCTAATCAATCTGAAGTGTTTTGTGGTTTGCTGATATGTTAGCATACTGAAAAAGTACTTAACAACAAAAAAGGTTCACATAGGAAAGAAAGTGGATTATGCAAAGAAGTGAGCCAAATGGAAAGGTAGCAGAGCAATAATTAAACAAACAAAAAAATGGGAACTCCTAAAAAATTATTTGGAAAAACCATACAGTATGCTGCTAGAGTTCCAATGGCAAGTGTCTGGATGACTTGAGGGAAACACTAAGGTTTGGAGAGGGAATGGCACTGCTGCATTGGTAGCTTGGACAAAAACACTGGGAACTAGGGAAGCGCCTCAGCAGAGTTTGATGGTTCCTGCCACCTGTTGCTTCCGTTCCTTAGCTATTGCTAACTGCCCTAAACACAGATTTGCTGTACATACAGTATGCAAGGAATAAATGAATGGTGAAAGGTTCACTTATTTGTACAGAGAACAAGGCACTTGAGAGTATCTTTACCACACGCAATATAGCAATGTTATCTCTACGATACAATGGTTGGCTAACTCAGTTTTAGAAATCACCCTTTTTGATGGTGCCTATTGCCCTGTGGAAGAGAAACCCCAAAGCAAGGTAACATTTTATTTTATTCCAAATGTAGTAACACAAAGTAATTTACATGGTCAGAAGAGACTCTAGGTCCATCATATCCCCCCCCCCCACCATGCCTCATAAGCAGGAATAACCATGTATGCTGTGCAAATGTGCATTAACATATGGGGATTCCCTTTCTGCCAGGGTACTCTGTGATTCCATTGGTTAGTAACATTTTGTCCAGACTTTCCATGAAGGCTTGTGCTGTCTGTATTTCCACTTTTCCACTGCTTTTGCCAGTTGGCTGTTCCATACTGTGGGTTCTCCACCCTCTGGGAAAACAGGGTTTGAATGTAAGGTTTGAAGCCAATAGTAGTAGGGCTAGTGACAGGTAAAATCCACTGGCCCCCATGGTGCACTTACTGAAATTATACCTCCTCCAGTAAAAGCCAACAGGGCTAGCGGAAAAAGAGTTGATACTAGCTGCACACAAAAATGTACCAGCACTTGGTTAGTGGGCTGGTGCCAATTTTGATCCTTGGATAATAAATGTTTCTCAAATCTACCGTCCGGGTGTCCTGCTGGAATACACCAGATCAAACTGCTCTGTCTGTTTGATTCTGTTGATACCTTCTGAGTATACAGAACACAGAGATCATGTCCCCTCTCAGCTTCCCATTCTCCATGAACATGTTAACAGCCAACAGCCTTTCCTCATAGCCTTTCATCCTCCACACCCCTGATCATTGTGGTGATCCTGCATTGCACCCTCCTGACTGCTACAATGTCTTTCCTTTTGCACCGAGGAGCCCAGAACTACATGTAGAACTACATGTAGTACTCCAGGTGGGGCCAGACCAGAACCCTATAAATTGACTGGACTACTTCCCCTGCCCCACTGGTCAAACCCTGTTTTAATCCACCCCAGCATTCCGTCAGCCCTCTTGACAATGACTGTGTACTGCTTGTCATGTTTCACCCCCCCCTGTCTATTATGACCCCTTGGTCCTCTTCCACTGCAATACAAGGAACCTCACACAGAGTAAAGGTCCTACCGCAGTGTTTTCTCATAAGTATAGCACCAGACATTTGGCTACACTGAATCTGAGACTGCAGGAGTCCGACCAATCACCCAGCTTCTTTAAGTCCTGGAGTTAATCTCCATCCTCAAGAGAGTCAGTCCATTAAAGTGTCATCAGTGAACTTACAGCCTGCTGGAGACCCTAGCTTCCAGATCATTGATGAAAATGTTAATCAGCTGTGGCCCCAACACGGACAAGGAAAACAGAAAATGCACTTCAGGTGCTAGTAATCAATGCAAAACAGTCCAGGAAACTTGCAGATAAAGAAAATGTATTGTGGCAATCACTGCCTATGAAAATGTGCAGTGGAAAGTACCCCAGTGCTTCGCCTCTCCAGGAGGCTCCTTCAGGGGGCCCCAGCACCGATCCCTGAGGTATGCTGCTAAGTACCTCTCTCCTGTTAGAGTTGTGCCCATCCCCCACAACCCCACTCCGGTTCCAAAAGCCAGGAAGCCATCCACCTTGTTTCTGGCTCATGTACAGCGTACTGATGTAGCTTGTCATGCACTAACATGTGACAGGCCAGAACTGGACTGGTCCACCAGAATACCTGGAAATTTCCAGGTGGTACCTGACCACCTTCTAAATTCTGAAAAGCTTTGTATTTAACATTTATGTTTTATTTTATTTATTTATTACTAGGATTACAATACTTTTGAACCAGAGGTTCTTTTACAAAGGTTCTGCATCAAGTACAAACAGAGATTGGGAGTAAAATACAGAAACAGGTAATATAGATGAACATAGAAGATAACATGAGCTAACAATACATTAGAAGTACAATTATAGCAACTATTTACAGTTCATAATTAGGAATACATATGTACAGGGTATTTACAAATGGATAAAAGGCATAAATACATAAGAGTAGGCATAAATAGATATGTGGTACAAGTAGAAGAGGGAAGAGGACAGTGAGAGAAAAGAAAGGCAGAAGTCAAGGATATGTGGGAGGTACAGCAAGAAGTAGAAGGGTTGGGGGCAGGCAGCAGGGCTACAGAGTAAGGCAGGAATGAAAGGGGAGGGGAGATAGGAAAAGAGGGAGTAAGATGGGGTTGGGAAGGAGAGGGAGGTGTGTAGGAAAGGGCTGGAGTGGAGGAAAAACAGGGAAGAAGAGTAAGAGTAGGGTTGATGCAGTCTAAAGTGACATAGTCAATACAGAGTAGGGGTCGAGGGGGTGCATGCTGAAGTCAGGGAAAAGGAGGGGGAGAGTGCTCAGGACAGAGGCTCAAGTCTAGGACAACGGGAGCCAAGCTTGGAGGTTACAAGAGGGCACAGAGGGGTCGATTTGTTACAGGGGGCAGTCGCAACTATTGAGAGAATTCAGGTGCTGACTAAGGCTACTTTTAAAGGGACCAAGAGTAGGGTGCCTCTAATTAAGTAAAGAGTAGGGTGTTTTAATTAAATGGGGTATCTTGGGCTCTGAAAGCAAATGTAAGATGCAAACTCAGAGCTAGCGTAACAAAATGAAGTGAAATATTGATATGATTGTGTCACCCTTGGCCCTCCCTAATGATCTTCCAGGTGGGCCCCTGTATCCACTTTCCAAGTGGGCCCGCTGTACCCCAGTCCAACCCTATGAGAGACTGTGATAAAGTCCAAATAAACTAGTTCTACAGCCCTGCGCCCTGTCTGCCTCCCTGGTCACCCTCTTGAAGAAGGAGATCAGGCTGATTTGGCAAAATCTGCCCATCATGAAGCCATGTTGAGAAGGGGCAAGAAACCTAGCCCCAGCCTAGTGTTCCCTAATTCTGTCCCTGATAATGGCCTCCAGGACCCTGCCCAGCACTGATGTCAGGCTGACTGGCCTGCAGTTGCTCTACCAAATAGAGTGTGTACATTAGATTTCCTGAGAATCTGCAAAGCAGCAAATAATTTCAATTTTACAGCCCTGATTTATGTTCAGTTACACTGCAATGTATACATAAGCACTGCTAATGCATTCCTGGCCTGGAATGTTTTCCAGAGATGGGCATTTCTCAAGATAAAGTTTATATTTCTTAAGAATGAGGGAACTGCATATTTGGGTTCTCACCCCTCTCAACTAAGCCCCACAGAGGAGAATAAATTATGTGCCAGAAAGCCAAATTCTTCCATCAAAAGTCTCATATTTTATAAAGTAAAACATGACCCAACTCTATAAGCAATTCATGTAAATTACTAGTCAGAATCTGGTTTAGCAGTTATCTACACACATTTGAGTTTGAGATATGCTTTATAAAATGTCTTCTTTTTCAATACTTTTTTTCAGCTTTCTATTTCCCCTCATTACCCAGTGTGTCAGTGTCTCCTTCGTCCCATCCACAAGCCCTTGGTTTCACCACACCTGTTAGAGCAGTGGTCGCCACTGATGCCCAGATATCCACTGCCTGCCCCACACCTATTTACTTGAACTTTCTGTCCAGCAGAAACACACTTGGCTGCAAACAGCTCACTTCCAGATGTGTCCTGGTGGGCAGGGTACATAGGAAGAGGAAGAGCAGTTCACAGTGGACAAGCAATACCGGCAGTAGGGTGAGGCAAAAGAAGTGTTTTACAAAGTGCACTACAAAATGCATATACAGTAAAGGAGAAAGAAAAATAGCTCGGTATAGTGCAAGAACCTTATTTGGGTGCAGAATTAAACACAGTACACACAAGTCCAGCACAGGCCAGGGCATACTAAGTAGATCAGGTAGGCTTGGGCAAAAATAGGGTAGCTTAACAGAGCAAAAGCCCTTTGGGTGACGAGTTCAGGTGGACTCCATCATTAAGTGAACCAGTCCCCTTGTCACAGCACCCTGGACATCTTGGGAGTTGGTGTGTGTGTGTGTGTGTGTGTGTGTGTGTGTGTGTGTGTGTGTGCGCGTGTGACAGGAAGACTATAAAAAAGAAAAAAGGAAGCAAGGGAAAGCTTTAGGCATAGCAAAAAGTGTAAGAAACATAGGGGACCAGTCTAGTTTAAAGGTAATGTTAAGGAGGTTGTCAAGGCAAAGAATGCAGTATTCAGAAATACAAGAGAAAGCAGGGAGGATATGAAACAGTTTGGAACTGCCAAACAACTCATTAAGAAGGCCAAAGTAGACACTGAACTGAAGAAAGCGGGGGGTTGGGGCGCCTCAGGAAAAATGGCAAAACCTTCTTCTTCTTCTACTACCTAAGTGACAAAAAGGAAGGCTAATGAGGATATAGAGAAAACGATTTTCGGAGGGGTTGAGGGTAACACTGAAAGACTACATTGAGAAGGCAAAATGGAACCAGGGTCCCCGCTACCTGAGAGCAGTGCCACGTTCGAGGGGGAAATGAAGCAAAAGCTAGGTAGGTAGAAGGGGTTACAGAGGCTATAGTTCTAAAAGGGCTACGCAGCCTGAATGTAAATAAATCCCCAGGGCCGGATGGTTTGCACCCCAGGGTAGTAATGGCGGTGGCACAGGTTCTGGCAACTTAGGCCACTGCTGCACCTATTCAATTGCTCCCTGCACTCAGGGGTGGTGCCTGGGGGACTAGAGAATTTCAGATGTTGTGACACTGCACAAGTGCAGAGCTAGGGATATTCCAGGGAACTATGGTCCAGTGAGTCTGACCTCCATAGTGCAGAAGCAGCTGGACACCGTAATCATCACGGAGTGGTTAGTGGGTTTCAGGAGCTGCGTAGATTGCAGGACAAAAGGCAGCATGGTGTCATAAAAGGAATTTCGTGTTAAACACATTTGATAGCATTCTTTACTTCGGTGACACAGACAGTGCACAAGTGGCAGGCAGTTGCATGATTTTTCTTGTCTTTGAAAATCAATCCTAGTCTAATGCTAGGAGTTTGAAACTATAGAAACAGTCACAAGGAACACACATGCTCAGGAAGTTGCTGATACAAACCTGGATACTTAAGACACAGAAAGCAACGAGAGGCTGTTCTTCAGGAGTGAAGAAAATGTAGATATATATCACACAGTTTGAAATAACTGGAAGACAGATAGTATATTGCAAATGGTAAATTTATTCCCCAGCTAAAGAGAGTGTTTGCACTAACTCCAGTGCTTCAACTCTGAAATGAGTCTTGGTCAAGACTTTATCTGGACGTCCGTAAGGCCTTCAGCTCCATGCTGCATCAGTAACCAGTCTGGAAGCTGGGTGACCTGGTATAGGGGAAGGACTAGTGGGGTGGATTGGGAACTGGCTGGATAGGAGGACCCAGAGGTTGGTCCTAATCAGGAACTGCTCAGGTGTCAGGTCACTAGTAGGGCTTCGTGAATACCTTATTTAGAATATTTAGGCCAAATATTGTATTTGGACCCCAAATATTCAAGTATTTGGTATTTGTTGATTACTTAACAATAATTGGAAAGGCTTTTGCCTGGAGCTCAGTGGCCAAGCAGCCAGCCACTCCCACTTCCTGAGCCACATAAGCAGTTCCTCTCAGCCTCATTGTGAAGCATTTTTTCTTTACAGCTGGAGGCTCTATTGGTCTGTCCTCTGATGGCTGGGGCACCCCCCACTGTTTCTGTGCGCTCTGCCAGACTTCGGTGTTTGTTTTCCTGTTTCTGGTTTCTATCTTTCCTCCGGCTGTGTGCTTCCTTGTGTTTTGTGTCTTGTTTTTGTTTTTGGGCCTTGTTCCCTGTTTTCTGTATTGCTGTGTTTTGGTTTTGTCTTTTGGGGCTTTGTTTCTAAGCTCTTAGCATACTGCTACTCAGAGCTCATATTACTGCTTTCAGTTACTTACAACTGCAGCCACTGCTACTGTTTACTCCAATTACTATTGTGCCCAGTGCTTGTTTTTTTTTTTTACTGTTGCTCACCACTCTCCAACTACTGCAATGCAACTGCAGTCATTATCTGTGTGTTTCAGCTCAACCATAGCTGCTCCATGTTGCATACTCAATTGTTTTCACCTGATGCAGGCTTACTCTGACACTAGCTGTGCTGCTCATTCATGCTCTCATTCTACTTGCAGCTTCATTGCACTGCCTGGCTACACCTGCTTTCAGAGCATTGTGTCACCATGTTTTATTGCAGTTTTGCTACTCCGTGTACTCCATAGAAAGAGTTGCTTCTATGTTTATTCAACCTGTTCTACTCTGAGGTTAGCTAAAAAGCTCCTGCTGAGACTGTTAATCTAGCTTTCATATCTGCATGTGGTTCTCGGCCTTCCACCACTTTCTTGTTTGTCCTACGGCGGGGACTTGGAAGTGTTTGGGGAGTCATGGCCCCATGTGGCTAATTATTTTTGTTCTAAATCCTGCCTTCACCACCAGAAATCCTCAGAGTATTTGTCACCTTGATTTGGCTTTTAAATGCTGGCTGGCTTGCCCCACTATTCAGTGCTGTTTCATTGCCCTATATTATGCAAACCTACATGCAGGTCCACTTATTACTACTCTGTTTACTGACCTACGTGCAGGTCCACACTTGCTTACGCAATCATTGCTCCTTGCTTACACAAACCATTGCTTCATGCCTACTGCCACCCCCTCAGCATCAGCCTCTGGGATTCTGCTTCACTCAGCTGCCTGCTAAGCAAAAGCAGCTCCTGGTGTAGAATTTAAGACTAGCGGTGAAGGGTGGAAAAAGTTACCTCCTTTGGCTCTAGTGTTCCACTATAACAGTTAGCCATTGACTTTATTGGTTTGCCTAGTAAGGCACCGTCACTGCATTCTCCCTACGACTGCCTCTGGTTCACCTGGTTTGATTTTAGGGTGGGTAGACCAGGTGAGTGCCTCAGCAGTTGTTGCTCTCCTCCTGCGCATTGGCTGCACGTATTGTTGCAGAGTTTTCTCGCAACCTTCCATGGTATTCCCGCTAGAGGGTTTGAGTGAGAGCCTTCCTCCAAATTGGAATATTTTCCACCTTCCTTTAATTGGGTTTTCCAAATTGCAGCTGCAGAGCCATCACTAAATAAACTATCCCAAGCCTGGAGGGAAGGTGACCTAGGCCTTGGATCCCCAGAGACTTCCTCCTCATAGGGTTTTTTTTCTCTCCTCCATTGCCTCAGGTCATAACACTTAGTTAGCATAGTAGCGTCCCCTAGTTTCTTTAGGTAGGTTCTGCTGTTGGATGGAGGTGGAGGATGTCCTGCCATTCCCTCTCTCCTTAAGGGATCCCCTAATCTCAATGCAAACCATTAGTATCATGCTACGCAACCCCGGGCATTTCATTATATTATCAAACTGAGCATCTCATTACGTAATCAAACTGTCTATGCTTCTCTACGACTATGTCACAGTTACTGCTACTACATCACAGTTACTGCTTGCTCATATGCTTCGTGTTGCCTCCTTTTTTGGGATATGATAGTACTACATTTCTCCTGGGGATTCCTAGGTACTTTTAGCCACGGGAATATCCCGTGGCACTTCTAGGGGTGAAACCCTCTCTCTGAGGATTCCTTGCCTTTCATACCCCTACAGGGTGGTAATTCCTCTGGAACAGAGAGTGCGAACAGCCAAAACCAAACTAACACAGTTGCACAAACGTAACACTATACTGGCTGCATAGGACAGTGAATTGGAAAGGCTTTTGCCTGGAGTTCAGTGGCCAAGCAGCCAGCCACTCCCACTTCCTGAGCTATATAAGCAGTTCCTCTCAGCCTCATTGTGAAGCATTTTTTCTTTGCCCCACCATCCTCCCCTTCCCCTCCAGTGGCAGCACTTCTCTCCTTAGGGGGGATTCCTAAGGTACTTTTAGCCAAGGGAATTGTCCCGTGGCACCTGTAGGGGTGGAACCCTCTCCAAGGGTTCCTTGCCTTTCATTCCCCTACAGGGTGGTAATTCCTCTGGAATAGAATGCGAACGACCAAAACCAAACTAACACAGTTGCACAAGCATAACACTATACTGGCTGTGTAGGACAGTGAACAAAACAAACAAACAAAAAAGAAACAGCCCCCACCCTCCTCCTGATCCAGAACTTTAAAATACACAAGCCCCATCCCTCCACCCTCTGCTAGAATCCCAATCCCACCCTGCTTCTCTGCAACACCCACAATTTGATTATTCTGAATACTTAAAAAAAAAAAGCCGGCCCTGTGGCACTGAGGGTTGAAGCGCTGGATGCTGCGCCACGCCGGCAACCCGAGTTCAGGAGTGAGCTCAGGCACTGGGGGTCGGCACGGGATGGAGAGGATCAAGTGTCCGATGGGCTGCTCTCCTCTCCCGGGGGAAGGCTCTGGGTTGTTCGGCGTTCTAACGACTCCCGGTGGAGAGTGGGAGTGTGGCAGAACCCGGACCACATATTGGGGTGAGTGAGGCGGACACCAGCAGGGTTGACATGCGCCATGGCATCAGGGGGGATGTCACGCTTGTGGTTGAAGAAGGTAGCGGGCATAACTACAAAAATCCCCACCAGCCGAGACAGGCGACGGCCCTCCCAGTGCTGTTCTGCCACGCGTCCAACGCTGGTTCCCTGCCACTGCCCCTTCGGTCTCCTCAGGCCCATATGGGGCCGGGGCTCAGGGAGAAAGTGATGTCTATGAAGATGGCAGGGTCCACAGCGGGCAGTAGAGCAGAATCAGCGAGAGGCGAGGCCAGAGAGAGTTCCGGTGCTGGGGAGCAGAAAAATAAGTTGGGGGAAAAAAAAACTGCCCACCTCCACAGCCAGCCACCATCTTTACCGCTTGTTTTTTGTAATATAAATATGTCACCCCCACCCTAAAAGTACCCTTCTCCCCCACCCCATTTAAGAAGAAGTGGGTGCTGGTGGGGGGGAGGAAAAGGATGCTGCTAGGTTGGAGAGACAATTATTTAACAAAAACTGAGTACTAAAGACAGCGGCCGGCTATGGAGGTGGGTGGGGTTGTGTCAGTGGCCCCTTTTGGTAATTTTTTAAATATTCTAAATATCAAATTGTGGGTACTGGGGAGGAGGGTGGGACTGGGATTCAAGCAGAGGGTAGGGAACTTTGGGACTGTATATTTTAAAGGTCTGTGCTGGGAAGGGGAGTGGGTGGCTGTTTCTTTTTGTTTTTTTAAACAGTACTTCCTGAATAATACTAAGGCACAAACAGTGCCCCTATTCATTGTTCAGATCCAAAAAAGAAATAGTGCATTATTCGTGGTATTTGGGAAATACTAGTCATTACTCGCAGACCTCTGCTCACTAGTGGGGTTCTCCAGGACTCTGCACTGAGATTTATGCTTTTTAACATGTACATCTCCGATACAAGGAAGCCTGGGAGTCAACGGTAAGGTAAGCCTGTTTGCAGATGGCACCAAACTCCGCTAGAGCATGGGCAGTGCAGCGTAATCACGGCTATGGTCAGGGATGTGGAGAGGATGGAAAACGGGTCAAACACATTGAAGCTCAAGTTTAATGCCAAGAAGTACAAGTTCCTGCGCAAAAGGAGGAAGAACCCAAAATCCGAGAAGTCAATAGATGGGGTAATGGTGACACAGTCAACAGAGAAGAGAGACTAGGGGCAACCGATAGTCAAACGCTCAATGCCATAAGACATACAGGAAGTCCAGCAGTGTGCTGGAATGCATGGGGGGGCATCACTAGCTGAGGAAGGAGGTGATCCTGCCCCTGTATAGGTCACTGGTGAATGAGACCGCATCTGGGGTACAACAGCCATCCCTGATCCCCTCACCGAGAAAAAGACAGGGAAAGGCTGGACTCAGTCTAGGGGAGGGCAACAAAGATGATCGGCTGTCTTCAGGATAATATGTATGAGGACAGGTTCGAACATGTATTCTGTAGCGACCAGGAGAGAGAGCAAAAGGGAGACATGATGGAAACATACAAGTTTCCACACATGGTTTAACAGGGTGGACACAGCAGAGCTGTTCACAATGAAAGAGACCACAGTTGCTAGGAGGCACAATTATAAGTTGCTAGAGAGTAAGTTCAGAAAAGATATGAGAAAGATTTTCTTCACACAGAGGGTGGTAAGGGGCTGGAAAACTTGCCCAGTGAGGTGGTGAATACTGGCAGTGTGGTGGGGGGTTAAAGGCAGGGTGGGATAGATATGAAGGGGTGTTGGGTGATTTAGAGAAACCTGGACCAGAAAAGCTAGCTGGTGTATTAGAGGGTCAGTAGGCTGGGCCAGGACAGACTGACTGGGCCCTTGACCCCTTTTCTAACCTTAGCATGATATGTTTTTTTTGTGGGGTTGTTATCCATTGGTCTGTCTCCAGCTACTATGTGGGGGTGGGCGATACTCTATTTTTAGTTTCCTGGTAAGAATCAATCAATCAATCAAAATCTTTATTTAACCAGGCGAACATCGTTGAGCAAGCTCATTTTCAAGATGGACCTGGACAGGAGAGGTTAACAATACATACAAAGGAATATGCAGTTACATCATAATTGGGTAAACAATATATACAGAACGAATTCACACTTAACATAGTATTCACATAGAGCAGTAATTATTCACAGGAAGTTTATAATACACACAAAACAGAGTATTAAAAAGAGCCATTAAGCAAGACCATGAAGGGTATGCAACTAAAAAGTATAGCAACTGCGGTACAGTATATACAGGTTAAATGCACGCGACTATAGTTACAGTGTGTATTTGATGCATCCTTAGACATCATTACTGATTGAAGGAGCTTGGAAGGGCATGGGAGGGGGATACATGAGGGTGAGTAAGGAGAGGTACACGGTACGTGCCTGCAAGAGCATGTAGTGGTAGCAGGGGTGAGGGTGGCAACAGTTAGTAAATGGACAGCAAAACACCTTGATGGTGTCAGGGGGGTAAGCAAGGAGTGAAGGTGAGAAACCCCTGGCACCAACCCTGTTAGCTAGCTCCTGAACGGGAGAGACACCACACTACTTGTACAGACTCCGACTGACACTCTCTGACCATGGGGTCATCTGTTCCAAGACTGAAGGTTCCAGCCTACTGCAAGAGGTAGCAGGCTGCAACACACCGGAAGGACACGGATTACATATACAGCATAGTTTGACCCAGATAAACATGTTACTGTGCTAAACTAATTAAATTACACACTTTATTTTTTGTTGTTATAAACTTTGAATGACTTTACTCACGTGTTAAAACTCAGTTACAGAGAAGTAACAGCTCTACATTTGCTGACACTGAATGCAACACATTCTACATACCAGAGATACAGCACTTCATAAACTAAGAATACACTTGTAAACGTTCCAAGATTTTTAGTAGAAAAAAATGACAGCATAAGTGTATTTCTCCGAAGGGCACAGTACACCACCACTTCAGTCATCTTGGCCGTTATGCTCATTTTAGAAAAGGAATTCTCTAAAGAATTCAAGAATGTTTTCTGTCTCCTTGGTGAAAAGGCAGTATGATCGGAGGTACAGTATTCAAATGTAGGAAATTATAGGGGTATTGTCATTAAATAGGTTTTCAATAGTGAGTACTGTGTTTATAACATTTCACATGTATGCTTTACTTCACAGGGAATCAATCCTGAATCCTTTTTTTAGATAATCATTTTCTATCTTGTTCTGTTTACACATAAGTTTCCAAAAATCATACTGAAGGGTAAAAACAGAGTGTTTAATGGGAACAAACAGCCCTACCACATTTATGATCTAGTCTTCTCTTATCAAGTGAACATGTCATTACTAAGCAACTGGATTCCATTCATTCTAACATTTCTCCGCTTATCTTCTACGTAGGGAAACAAATATTTGGAAGTCATTTTCACTAATAACTTTGTGAAAAGAGGCGCCTTCCTGTTTACATGTCCGGTAGGCACACAAGACTCGTCTCGTTGCCTTGGGTGCTGCTTCAACATCATTCAGGGTTACACAGGGGGATTTATATTTAAGCATTGAAGAACAACAAAGTGTGACGTAATTCTGAGATGACATCACATGTGGCCAAAAGGGCCCACAAAGTCCACCTGAACCTACAGGGGCAGTCAGTTACAGTGTGCTGTACTTGTATACTTCCATGTGATATCATATTGAAACTTACAGTCGGGAGATGAGGTCGACAGCTACTGTTGTGCTGCATGCTTGCAAACTCAGAAAGCAACGACAGGCTAAATGTAGATTTACCCCACAGCATGAAGTAACTGGAAACCAGATAGTAGACAGCAAATGGTAAATGTATTCCATAGCTAAAGAGAGCATACGCACTAATCCCAGCACTCTGAAATAAGTCTTGATGAAGACTCATTTCAGAACTGTAGCACTGGGGTTAGTGCAAACACTCTTTTTAGCTGTAAAATAAATTTACCATTTGCAATCTACTATCTGGCTTCTGGTTATTTCAAACTGAGTGGTATATATATCTACATTTTCTTCACTCCCGAAGAGCAGCCTCTCGTTGCTTTCTGTGTATTCAGTATCCAGGTTTGCATCAACTTCGTGAGCGTGAGTGCTCCTTGTGACTGTTTCTATAATGTCAAACTCCTAGCATTAAACTAAGATTGATTTTCAAAGACCAGAAAACTCGTGCACATGCGGCAGGAAAGGTTTTGTATCTGGGGTGCTGTTTAACTCCCATAACTCCTAACACGTGTGTGAGATTTACTCACAGGGTGCCATTTTGTGACCCTACTTCCTGCCTTACAACAGCCTGTGGTTGTTTTTCTGGGTATGCCCAAACACAGCAGGTGCACAAAGCAGGGAAACTGGTGCCCCCACAGAGAATCTGCTGAAAATAGCATATTGTCTGTGGGCCACTGGTGCAGATGTTATACCAGTGAGCTGTCACACTGCAACCTCTTCCAGCCTTTTCAAAATCATGCCCACTTTCTCTATGCACTTCCCAGGACCTACCAACACAACAACTCTCAAAAGGCCTACCAGCCTCACTTCCCCTGGACCCCCCATCCTAGGCCAGCCCTCCAGCTCTACTGACCACGAGTACCTCTGCAAACCTTCAAAGGTGCCCAGTGTCCAGATTCAGTCTTGATCACAAGAGCTATGCCCTAGCTTAGCAACCATCATTCATGACCACTTAGAACTCTACCACCCCAAGAGAAGCCAACACTTCATTCTGCTTATCGTTCCAATGCTTCAAACTGGCGTAACAAATTACTGGAGACTCTCTCACCTGCTTCCTTAACCTACTAGACTCCCCTATGCCAAACCAGCCAAAAAGTCCTATTCATGACATGGACTGGCATACATGGCCTAAATACGATTTGCACTTACTCACCAACAGTGCCCTGAAAAGTTAAGTTGCTCCACATGCCTTGGACACTGCAGAGTTCATTGTCCCCAGCCATCCCCATACGAATATGTGGAGCTCTGAGAGGAAGGCAGTGTGGCTTGATACTATATAAGTGTGGAACACAGGCATTATGTATAGGGCCTTAAGTTGCCTATCTCCTCTGCATCCTCCTGTTTCTCCTCAGCTGACCTGGCAATAGGTCTGGAAGAGAATATCAGCAGTTCCAAGGAATGGGGCAATTTGAAAGTAGACTGCAGGGCCGTGCCGGTGGAGCTGAGGGGTTGAGGCGCTGGATGCCACACCTCGCGCTACACCGGCGACCCAGGTTCAGGAATGACCTTGGGTTATCAGGGTGCCAGTGCATGGCGGGAGGAGCAGGATTGAGCAATCCAGCAGGCAGCTCTTCTCTCCTCTCCCGGGCGTGGTAGGGGTGGGTTGTTGACCCCTGTAGTTCTGCCCCCAGCAGGTGTAGGTCCGGTGGGTAGCATAGGAAGGAGGAGGCAGCACCATTATGGGTGGGTGGAAGGGACTGATCTGGTGCCACGGTGTGCGAGCATGCCTCCATGTGCACACACAGCCATGTGCCATGGCCTCAGGCCAGGAACAGGAGAAAACTTAAAAAAAAAAATACCACAAAAATCTATATATATATATATATAAAAAAATGTAGATTGCAGGGAGTGGTATCAACGTTTGCTGGGGAAGTGAAAGAAACTTGTAACCCATGCATAGAACTGAGACTCTTTAAAATTAGATTCACCATATGAATGCGCATATTGTGGGCATACCAGAGTTTCGATAATGATCTGCCATAAGTGAGAGAGCTGATGGAGGATGCTTTAATTGAAGTCTTCAGCTTACCCGCTGAAAAAATAAACCTTTACTAGTAAAAGCATTCTGAGTACCTAAAAATCTCAATCTCAAGGGTTTCTTTACAGTTTGGTAATGAACTAAATGGAGTTGGCTACAATTCTGGTGAAATTCATCTTCAGGTGCAATCAGGAGCTGAGTTTCAAATGGTCTTGGATGAAAGGAGTACTTCTTTATCGAAATATCTAATTCTATATTTACACAGACTACTCCTTTCATACTTAACTGTGGCACCATTATTTTTATTGCATGTCGCCGAGATGTTGTAGAAACCGGCGCATAGTTCAGTCTTCTAGTTCCAGACAAGGTACAGGTTGTTAAAAACCGGAAGGAGTAGATCTTCTTCGAGACTGACCAGAGTGACTCTTTTCTTCGGGCACATTATGCCCAATTTTCTGACCGAGAATCCAACACTATGTCCCCCCACAGCATCTGATAAAATATTTTAGTTGTCATGGCTAATATGGTTGAATCCATGGGTTCACCCATGGCGTTGTAACATAAAACAGGATGACAGCAATTACAGCGCCAGGAAAACACCGATGCACAATGGCGTGCTACCACATTATACTGACCCGTATATGACCTAACCACCAAATGATATCAAACAAGGAGCAGGCAATAAAACAGAAGAAGCTGCACACAGTGCCAGAGAAATAAGCACTAAACAACAATATTTCTATCACCAACATGTTTTGCAGGGGCTCTACCCCCCGCACTCCCCAATAATTACTATAACGAACTCCAAGTTGCACAACAGTAGAAGAGGAAGCAAAAAAGTACTATGGTATAGAGTTTGGAAGCAGTGCAATACAACAAGAACAGACAGTTTATGTCAATGCAGTGAATCTGATGGCAGTATACTGCAGACATAACAAAGCAAAATTCATTACTGCAATGATGTCCCAAATCAGCGCAGACCACCTGTCACACACAGCCTGCACAGACCTGCACGAACAATAACCAGCACCTATGAAAGAGGACGCTCCCACAAGACATGCACCTGTGGAATACATCCACCATACACAGCGCTCTTGAATCCCAGTCAGCAACATGGCAGGCACTCTGATGCTGGCGCTCATGTCACAGTGACATAACGGTATACCGAATCAATGAACTCCTGATTGAGCATCTGATTATAACATGAATCGTCTGAAAAACAGATCTTCATGATTTAAGTCTTTTGTTTAAAACATAACGATCTAGTAACAATGATAAAAATGACCAATAACATTTGGATTTAGTTTTTTATAAATGTATTTAGTGCTAACAGATTCATACTTCAGATCCATTAACGTACCAGTGAGCTACAGACTGGTAGATGTTAATTGCTGCTACTGCTCTAACATTATTTTTTTGTGACTAATTAGTTTTATAACATGGGCTCCATCTGTGATATCTGTGATTGGAGAAACATCATGAGGGGCATACATTAATCCCTGTTATAACCACAGCTAGAGTGAGTAGGTTGTCGCTGAAATGCCTAGGCACTTATAGCTGCTGGAAATTGTTTAAGCGCAGGGAGCTGACAGGACGTGCCCGAGTAATGCCCACTCAGCCACAGAGATTTTATCATGTAGGAGGCAGCGATCAGTGTTCTCCGGGAGGAAGGTCCTACAGAGCGGGAGGACTGCCCACCCACCCAGCCAGATGGATCATGGAGGAGGGAGCGATCATTGTTCTGTGGGAGCAAGGTCTGAAGGAGCGGGAGTACTGCCCACCCACCCAGATTGATCTTGGAGGAGGTAGCAATCAGTGTTGTCTGGAAGGTAGGTGCGACTCCTGTCCTGGCCGGTTGTGGGGAGCGGGAGGAGAGAGCTGAGGTGCTGCACAACAGGTGGGACGTTCGGGCCAGCGGGAGCAGACAGCAGGGAAGACACAGCACCTTCCTGGAAGGGGGAACGGGGGGGGGTGAACAGTGCTGCAGAGAGCGACGTAGAGGAGGCTCATTGCTAGAGGAGTAAGTCATGGAGCGGGCAGCACAGTGGAGAGCGACCTCACCAAGGTGACTTTGGGCTGACCGGCAGCAGCGGTAGCTGGTAGCAACAATGGCACTGGGGAGTGGAGTAGGAAGTGTGGTCCTGCCTGCAGAGGTAGCCGAGAGCGAGGCATTATGCTGCTTATAACATGGGTTCGAACAACTGTGTCCCAAAAACATTGTTAGTTAGTGCAAGTGAAGTAACAAAAGTGTATAAAATTGAAAAAAAAAACAAGAAAAATAACATAACAGAACAGACTTATTTTAGTGACTACTTTATTCTCTGTCAATTTAAGTGGAAGGATACCACATTGAAATCTGAAACTATTCTATATTTTGCAAAAACGAAATAACATTTTTGAAACTTGTTCATGCCCATGTCATAAGTGCAATAACCCACTCCAGGATGTGGGGTTACTGTGGATTAATCAACATCCTGGGTGCTGTGAGGACACTCGGGCTTCCCCAGAAACCCCACAATCTCTCGTGGGTTAGTGCTTACATATTAGTTCCCTTAATGAAATGGACTTGTGTCTTGTATTTTCTGCTGCATATTAATTTTGTTTTAGATATAAAAGAAAGTCAATATCTAATGTAAGTACAATATTATTAAATAATAAAAATAAAGTTTAAAAAAAACAAAAGCTAGAGGGAATGTGTGTTGAGGGTGGAGCTGGGGATGGAGACAAGACAGGTCATGTTGGCTGAGAATACCGTAAACTAGACTGAAATCTGCTAACGGACTGCTGAAGTTGAGATTAATTGTGAGAGTCAGAGAGAGAGAGGTGGGGGAGAGAGAATTTATTTGTGTAATTTTTTGACCAGGAAAGGCATACTGAGCTGTGATCATTTGTTTCAAGGTGTATCATCTGGAGGATGGGGGGTTGGTTACGTGGCCCTTATTTATTGATGAGAGAATGTTGACCATGACAGCGGGAAAACTCCCTGCTCATCTTCAGTAAGTGCCATGAGATCTTTGTCTTTATTTTTATTTTTTATTTTGTACCTTCTAATTATGCTCTCCAACTGCATGGGGCTTCCCCATCAGCCTTGTTACGCGGAGTCTTTTCGTCCAGAGCACCTGCCAGCCTCCGCCACGACCCGGCTGAAGGGGCCCTCCCAGAGGGGGACGGGAGGGAGACAGCATCACCCATGGGCCCCTGCTCCTCGAGGTCAGGCTTTGTTTGGAGACACCAGGCAGGGACTCCATGGGGTGGCTTCACTGGCCATGACATCACGTTTTTCCTTACGTGCCCACCCCGGCCCTGGCTCGACGGTGCAATGCGCACCAGTGTGAGACGTGCTGACACAGTCAATCCCGTTGTTAGAGATCCCGATGCTGCTGCCATCCCCAGTCTCCACTGGGAGTCGCCAGGCACAGGGATCTTGACCCCCCTTCCTCCCAGGAAAGGACAGCAGTCTTCTGGACGCTCAATTCTTTTGTCCCCTGCTGAGCACCGACCACCCGAGTCTACCCCCGAACCCGGGTTGCCGGCGTGGCATGAGGTGTGGCGTCCAGTGCCTCAACCCTCAGCGCCACCAGGCCGGCACTCTTTTTTTTTTTTTAACTCAGCTTTATTGAAAGTTATGTGTACAATACAAGTTATGGAAATGCATTAGATCTATCTATCAGGTAACAATTAGTACATAAGAAAATAACAGCATGTATTATTACACTGTACCTGTATAAAACCAATCATATCCTTACAGTCTAAGACTCAGAAATATTCCATGTTGAGGTGTCTTCAGTCTTAAATAACTTCCAATACAGAATGCTAACAGTTTGAACAGGGAGAGAACAAGTTATAAATAGCCAAGCCAACAGTGGCAAAGAGAAAACACAACATGACACTGTATTGGAATACTGAAAGTTCTTAAATCTTTGTCAACTCAGGGCCAAGCTTGTCCATCCAAATGCTCTGGTGGGGCTTACTGGGATCTTTGTCTTTCACCTGGACAGTGACCTGAGATAAGCAGAAGGGACACTGGTTTAGCATCTCATCTGAGGGACAACACTTAAACAATAGTGTAAACGTATAGGTATTATCTGAAGTATCTGGTGTGGGGCTAGAACCCATGACCTTCCCATCTTCCAGTCTGTGTGTTTTTTTTTTCCTTGGGGGGGCAGGAATTATGTAGTGTGTCTGCCTTAAAGCTGTAGCACATAAGGGTACGGAGGGGAGGCCTTATGAGGAGAGACTGGAAGAGCTTGGGCTTTAGTCACTGGAGGAGAGGAGGGATAGGGGAGACATGATAGAGGTTTTCAAGTATGTAAAGGGAATAATTTGGAGTGGAACCTGGGAGTTGTTTAGGCTAAAGAAGGGGGGAGTGACCAGGGGCAATGAGTGGAAGTTGGAGGGGGAAATTACAAGGGGGAACGTAGGAAGCATTTTTTCACTAAGAGGGTGGTAAAGTTGTGGAATGTGCTTCCAGGGAGGCTGGTGGAGAAGGGCACAGTGGAGGGCTTCAAGAAGGAGTGGGACAGGTACAAGGGGAAACTGAATCTAGGGAAGACACTCTTGGGGGCTGGGGGGTGGTGAGGCGGGCAGCCATTAGGTTGCTGGCTTTCGAGCAGACAAGACAGACCAATTGGCCTATTCTGCTGGCTTTTTTAGTATGTTAGTATAATAACTGATTTTTATTTTAGATATTGTGTTGTTCCATCATTAAGTGTTCTTAACCACCTATGTTGCTCAACTTGCTAACATACCCTCATCCAACACTGGCCAATGATACATGCTCTATGTTGTTTACTCAGAGAAGGGAGGCAAACTTCTCCCTGAGTTCCCTTAGCACCCAGGATGTATGTCGTCCGGCCTCCTGGCCTTGTCAACCATCAGGTTTGCAAGTCCTTTCAAGACGCTTTCCTCTGTAAATGGTCCTGTGTTCACCTTCCCCCCTTCTTTGTTCTCGCTGCTCCTTGTTGGTCCGTCCCTCTCTCTCTCTCTCCACTATGAAAACCGAACAGAAATATCTGCTCAGGATGTCAGCTTTTTCCTGATCATCCTCTGCAGTCACCATCTACTGACTTCCTTATCCTCACTATCCTTGCCTTCCTATTCTCGTTTACACACCTGAAGAAAGTCTTGTCCCCTTCCGCTACTCCTTTGGTTAGCCTTTCCTGTTTACCCTTCTGCTTGCCACACTACCCTCACTGCTTCCCTCTGTTTTACCTGGTACTTCTTCCTATCCTCTTCCCTCTTTGTTTCTTTGCACCACCTAAATGCCATCTTTTTTTCCTTCACTTTTGTGCCATCTCCCTGGAGAACCACAGTGCCTTTTTGTCCTCCAGCTTTTATTAACTCCTTTCACACACAGGCTGGCTGCAGTCACTATTTCTTCCTTAATTTGTCTCCAGTGTTCCTCTACCCTGCCCGGGCTATCCACTGTTGCTAGGCTGTTTCCAAGGCAGTTTTCCATTACTTTAAAGTCTGCCCTTCTAAAGTCCAGGACCCTCGTCCTCGTATGGTTTGCTTCTGTACTTGTACTTTATACAGATCATTTTTTTTGCTGTTGGTAATTTGTTTAAATAGAATCTTAATTGCTGCAAATTGTGGGAGGTAGTAAAAGAATGAACCATAATTATACCTCCAGGGATTTTAAGCATGTAATCAGCTTTAACTTCAACATGAATACTCCTTGAGGTCTTGTTAGTTACTGCATGTAAACAGACATTACTACTGTATACACATGACTGCAGTGGCTTTCGCAATGGAAGTATTCATAGTAACATAGTAATTTGAAGTTGGAAGGGGATTTCTGAAGAAAGTCAGAACTGCATACTCCAGGTGGGAGCTGACAAGGGGCTTGTTAAGCGGCAGGATTACTTGCCCTGCTCTGCCAGTCATGCCCCCTCCCTTTATGTACCCCAGCATTCTGTTCTACCCTTTTGACGGCGGGCATGCACTGCTCATCATGATTTAGCTCCTTGTCTGTTATGACTCCCCAGGTCCTTTTCCTCTTCTTCTGCTACAGCAACAGAAGCTCCGCACAATGTGTAGGGCCTACATCTATTTTTTCCTCCCCTAGTGTGCGACTCCAGGAATCCAGCCAGTTTCCAGCTTGTTCAGCTCCTGAAGGCTATCCCCATCGTCAGGGCAGTCAGTGCATGGTAAGGTGCTGACTGTGAAGGCTACCACGTGTGCATTCATTTTCATTCTGTCAGTGGCACTGTCTCCATATGGTTTAGCCACAGAAAGTTGGGGTCCACACACAAAGCATTTTGTGTGAATGTTAAATGGACTTTGCAACCACTTAGAATTCTTGAAACATTTGCAATCTTATAGCGCAATGTTTTACAGGATCACACATGATTCCTGAGTAGCAAAAGAGACTGAGCAATAAGGAATTGGGCTGTGGCCACATGGCAAAAAGGATGCCTGTGATGTCACTTGCAATTGTGGTTGCACACCAGCAGCTCATCACGTAAGAAGCTGGTTGGAGTGGGGGTGGAGGTGAGTGACCACTGTACATCAGGGCGAGTCCGTGGAGGCAGAAGCTGGCTGGCAGCATTGACCAAGTCTGATGAGCTTGCAATACTGTCAGGCTGGGAAGTGGAGTGCACTGGACACCAGGAAGAACATTATCCTAGGTTAACAATTTGATCCCACAGGGGCATGAGACATGCTTCAGGTGTGTGTATTTTTCAAGAAACTCCTTTCTCATACAGGGATTCTTTCCACCTTCAGCATGTTTATCTAATGATATATGGCACAGGTCAGGCACCACCTATAGCTACTGTATGACTTACAGTTTTGCATTTCCTATGAAGGCAAGGGTCAAGTTCACCATACCTTTATATCTGCTTACCATTTTCTTCTCCTTTTCCCAATTAATCGACCAGCATTATTTGCCTTTCTCCTGCCTTGACGGTAAGCTGATCTCCTCCTTCTACAATTAACATCAGTGATGCTCTCTGATCATCTATCAGTGGGGGCTGCAACCCCCGCCGAGGCAGCTCACTGTGTGAGCAAGGACTCGTGTTGGGGCAGGCACTAGAACCCGGGGAATCTAGGAACCCAAGCCATCCTATGGAGAGTACATGTGATTTTTTTTCTTCCTGGTATTCACCCTGCCACCCTCCTTCCCTTGGTGTTTCCGTTACTCAGTAGGGCCTTGGCTGCATGCAGCAATATTTTTTTTTTTTTTTTTTAACTAGGAGAGACACACTAAGCTGAAGCTTGTTTACAGGTGCAACCTGGGAGCACAAGGAAGTTAAGTGATTTGCTCAGGGTCACACAGTATGCAAGTGGGGGCTGTGAGATTCAGTGGATGGAGTAAGCTCCCTCGGCCAACAGCAGGGGTCACTGCGGCACTGGGTACTCAGAACCATCCCACCTGACCACAGCATACTGCTGAGCAGCAGCTGCCCCAGCCTGACCTGCCTCCCGATGTGGTGGCTTCAGTTCGCTCCTGAACATGGGTCGCCTGCACAGCAGCACAACACACTGCTTCTAGGCTTTTGAGCAGCACCTCATCGCCACAATTTAACTTAATCTCTGTTCACCAAAAGTAGATATCCTGCATCTTCTCAGAAACCCAGTTCTCCTGCTGATGCACAAAGTATTGCACCTCTGGCTCTGATTTATTATTTCAGTAATGAGGCTGAAGGCAGGATTGTTTTAGGGGAAGGACTACCAATTTTACTTGGTCTTACTCGGTAGTTATAAGCAGAAGAAGGCGCCAGGCCCATCATAAAATCATAGAAATCTGGTGGCAGAAAAGGACCCTCTGGCCCATCGAGTCTGCCCCTCCCCCCTTACTCATTACCTATGTCACAGGACCTCCCCTTCTCTTCACTTACTAACCCTTTATGTCTATCCCATGCCCCCTTGAATCCCTCCACCATTTCTGCCCCACCATTTCCTCCGGTAGTTTATTCCAGGCCTCCACCACCCTCTCCGTGAAGTAACACCCCTTCAACTTGGCCCTTAAATCTTCCTCTCTCCAATCTTAGACTACCTTGACTTCAGCAAAGCTTTTGACACTGTTCCACATAGAAGATTGATAAATAAGCTGGGTAGGCTCGGGGTGGGTCAGAAGTTGGTCAACTGGGAGGCAAACTGGTTGACGGGCAGAAAACAGAGAGTGGTGGTAAATGGTATACAGTCAGAAGAGATGCAAGTCACAAGTGGGGTACCTCAGGGATCAGTTCTGGGGTCAGTCCTCTTCAACATCTTCATTAGTGACCTTGCAGATGGACTAGAGGGTAAGGCTTGTCTGTTTGCAGATGACACCAAGATCTGCAACAGAGTAGATGATCCAGATGGGGTGGGCAGAATGAGAAGAGATCTGGATAAACTAGCAAAATGGTCAGAAGAGTGGCAACTGGGATTTAATGCAAAGAAGTGCAAAATCATGCACATAGAGAAGAGAAACCTGAAGCCACCTATAGGCTGGGAGGAGTTGCTAGCAGTCACAAAGAAGAAAGGACTTGGGCATCATCATCACTGATGACCTGAAATCATCCAAGCAGACCCCTAAAGCAGTAGGTAAGGCTAGGGGGTGTTAGGGTGTATTAGTAGGAGTATCACAAGTCATGGAGGAGGTAATAATCCCTCTTTACAAGACACTGGTTAAGCTCCATCTGGAGTACTGCGTGCAGTATTGGAGGCCACACCTTCACAAGGACATTAACCAAATTGAGGCAGTCCAGAGAAGGGCAACCAAAATGGTGCAGGGACTGCATCAGAAGACATATGAGGACAGATTAACAGAGCTCAATATGTATACCCTTGAGCAAAGGAGGGAGAGAGGTGATATGATCGAGGCATTCAAACACCTTAAGGGCATTAACAAGGTGAAAGAGTCTAACATGTTTAAATATAAGAAAAATAGCAGGACAAGAGGACACAGCATGAGATTAGAGGGGGGCCGATTAAGGGGGAATGTGAGGAAATTCTTTTTCACAGAAAGGGTGGTAGATGCATGGAATGGCTTACCACAAGAAGTGGTGGCTATGAATACAGTGCAGGGCTTCAGACAGGGATGGGATAGGCATAAGGGAGCAATACAAATGAGTATGAATAGATAGACCACTGACAGAGCAAAGGCCGATGGCACATTTATAAGGTAGAAAAAGAAATGGGCAGACTGGATGGGCCTTGCGGTCCTTATCTGCCGTCAACTTCTATGTTTCTGTGCCCTCTAGTTTTAACCCCCACCTTCCCCTTAAATAAGCTCCCCTCCCTAACCGTATCGATCCCCTTCATGTACCTACATTTCTCTATCATGTCCCCCCCTCTCCCCTTCTAGACTCCAGTGGCTATCATGACTGCCTCCCACACCATGTGGGATTATTAGCCATCTATTTTAAACATATATTTATCTAATTCTAATTTGAATTTACCGAAGTCTGAAATATTGACCAAGTTCTGCAATAGTCTATTCCAGAGTTTACAAGCACGTATAGTAAAATAACTACCTTTTTTATTGGTTACTGCTCGGTGGATGCATAACTGTTTACTATTGTTTTATTATTTTACTTAGCTTTTGTTTACCAGGTAAGCACACTAGACAGTCAGGTGCCTATTTTCAGGTGCGATCCGGGAGAATTACAGGTACAGCCAATAACAGTACAGAGTCAAAGCAGGCAATCAACAAGGGGCAGTCAGGTACAGGTTAAACAATACAGAGTCAGAGCATGGCACTATGAGAACACATAGATGTTGGTCTTGGCGCAGGAGTGATGTTACAAAGTTTGCTCAGCTCATCACTTTGTAAAATTTAAAACAATAATAACAGACCCCTTCCCCACCCCTGATTTCTTCTTATTTGGAGGTCATATAGTTTAAGTTTGTACGTTCTCTCATTATATGTCATTCCTCTCAGTGTTGGTATAAGTCACATTATGCCCCTCTGAACACTATCCAACAATTGTTTATCTTTAATTAAGTGTGGAGACCAAAATGAGGATGCATAATCAAGATGCAGCATCACATACGTTTTGTACAAAGGAATAATGCAACTTTCACTCCTGGATGTGAAGGCTTTTCATATAGACCTGGAAATTCTGTTGGTGGTCACGGTTACCTTTCTACAGTGTTCATTATTTGAAAATTCGTTATTAATAAGTATCCCTAAGTCTGTTTCATTTGACACTGATTTTATGTTTGTTCCGTTAAGTTTATAAATCCTGTGTGTTTTTTTTCTCCCAGATATATTATTGAACATTTATCAACATTAAACACCATTTTATTCAGCTTTGCCCAGTTCTCTGTGTTTGCCAAGTCTAGCACTAGTCTATGGTATTTAGACTCATCATCCACCACGGAACTTAACTTGGTGTCATCGGTGAATTTTATAATGTGATTAGTAACATTATGATGAAAGTCGCTGATAAATATTCCAAATAGGGTTGGACCTAAGACTGAGCCCTGAGGGACCCTGCTGGAAAACTCTTGACACCCCTGATAGTGTGTTGGAGACTCTGACTTGCCGGTTTCTGTCAGTCAGCCAGTCTTCTATCCATTTAACAAAATAGTTGTTGAAGCTAAATTTTACCATCTTATTTATTAGTTCATAGAGGGAGACAAGGTTGAAGGATTTCTTAAAATCAAGATAAATTATATCAGCAAGTAGATCTTCATCTAGACTAGAACTGACTCTATCATAAAATATTAAATTAGTAGTACAAGATATACCAGCAGTAAATCCATGCTGTGTAAGATCTGTAATCCCCACCTCTTTGGCGTCCTTGTCTAGTCTGTATTTTAAAAGTCTCTCCATGGTTTTACACATTATGGATGTGAGGTTGATTGGCCTAAAATTACCCGCTATAGCCCTACTGCCCTTCTTGTGTGTAGGGATCACAGTGGCGCACTTCCACACTTAAGCATTTTTCCCTGACTATATGATTTATTGAAAAGGATGGTGAGGAGTACTGTTAGAGAATCTGCTAACTCCTTAAGGAATATTATATTAATCCCATCCAGTCCAGGAGATTAATGCTTTTTTAGGGTTTTGATTGCCAAATCAACTTCCTTTAGTAAAACGTAGTGGCATTCCGCAGAAACATTAGTAGCTGCCACTTTTGTATCATCCTTAGGAGAAAGCACAGCGCAAAAGTACTTGTTATAGGCATCTGCAATGTCTTTTGGTTTTTCCAGTTCTTTCCCATTCTCCACTTAAGGTCTCACAGTATGGTTCAGTGATGTTTTAATATTAATATAAGCAAATAAACTTTTTATTGTCTTTGGTATGAGCTTATTTAATTCTAATTTTTTCCTTTCAATTTTGATGTTTTCTTCGTAATTTTTTAGTTGTTTCAGTTGAGTCTTGTATTCAGCTTTAGCTGAATCAGTGTTCAGTTTTCTTATTTTTTTAAAAGCTTTTCCTTCCTTTTTATCTGCCTTCGTATTTTCAGGGTTAACCAAGGGGGAATTTTGCCCTTTGAGTTTTGTATGCATTTTAATGGGATGTATTTATTTTCCATATCTTTTATAATGCTTAGCAATAGATCCCAACATTTTTGGATGCTTAAATTCTGACATTAGAGTCTCCTAGTTGTATGAGCCCAGTTCCCTACCGATTTTTTTTTTTTTTTTTGTTAATCTGATTCTGCTCCTTTGGTCGGCTGACCCCCCATCCACCGGTCCTCCAGTCCCATCCCCCAGCGTCCACCAGGGCTTTTCACACACACCTCCCCGGCGGGATTGGCAGGGCCCCCCCCAAAAGCTCCCCACCAGGAAACGGATCCAGTTCACCAAGGTGTACAGCTGGTCAGGTGTGGAGCCTGCAAGGGATTGGTGTCATCCTGCCAGCTGACTGCCATTATTTTCCTCCAGGTCAGACCCCCAGTGTGGCGCAAGGTGTGCAAGGATGCCAATGGCCGAGAGCTGTGCATGCTTCGCATGCAGCCGCCTGGGCGTCCTCCCGCCTCTACCTCTACATTTCTGATCTCGACGCCAGCCCCCAGCCACTGCTAGGAGCCAGGCAAGTGCTGGTCCCACCCTCTCCCAGGACAGAAGAACTTGTCCTACAGAAGCTCGATCCTCTCCCTCCCTCCCCAGACGACCCCCAACAACCTGCTTGCACTGCGAACACGGATCGTCGGTGTGGCAGGAAGTAAGGCATAGATGCCTCAGCCCTCCACGCCATACTGATTTTAACATAGCTGTCCTTAGAGTAATTTTGCTGGAACGTAGAGTGACTTAATTGTGTTCTTGCTATTGCAATACTGAATATAACTGCATTCCCCAACTGCTAGATTTTCAATACAAAAATCCATATTAGTGAGTACCAGGTCAAGAATATTGTTACTCCTGGTTGGGTCAGTTCTAGATGATGTCAGCTAAAAAATATCAGCACATGCAAAAACAGTGCAAGCATAACATCCTGGGACAGAACAGCGCACTGCAAAAGCTGCTAAGCCACCTAACAGCTTAGCACAGCAATGTCACCTGCAAAAAGAACGAGTGTGTCAGATTAGAGTCACACACAGAAAGAACCACACCGGACACCAAGCGATGCAATGCATAACACACAGTTTACTGCATACATGGTGCCACAGGGCACACAGGAACATGAACAAGCACAATCAGGTTATCAGTAAGGCATGCTCCAGCTGAGACACAGCCACAGCAGCACACAATACAAGACCCATTGCCAGGCTGCCATCCGATGGGGGGGGGGAAGACAGGCAGGTCACACAGGTACTACCCTCACACCTGTAGCTGAAAAGTGTAGGCTATGCCACGTAGGTATTCATAGGTATCCCAAGACCCATACCCCTGCACAAGGTCATGCAAATGTCTCCCATTGTCCCTGTACTTGCGCTTCACAGGGGTCATGGACATGCCAGCCAGGACCTGCTTCAGGACAGTATCATTGAGATGCTGCTCCACCTGCAGGCACTGAATGAAATGCCACAGGGAGAGATGGCAGGCACTGACAAAGCAGTTAAAGCACTGATGCCACCCTTCCACGGCATTATTGGACTGAGGCAGGTCACCTAGGGCATGGTCATAGCAGTTCCTGTTGCACTGCAAACAGCGGTTGCCGTGCCTCCCTCCCAGCCCTGGGGGGCGACTGATCCAGGTATCCACAAAACAGTCTAGCAAGGGCAGCAGCAGGTCCTCATGCTCCACAAAGGAGTCTCACATCCTGAGCTCCTTGAGCAAAGTGGGCACTTCCACTGGGTGCACATATGTCAGGGCAGGCAGCAACCTGATGTGTAGTGCAAAATCCTCCTTACTGCTGTAATGCTGGCACACCTCTGGCAGCTGCTGCACCTGCTGCCACATTGACTGGCACAGATGGAAGAAGCAGCTATGCATGGACACAGTGGGAAACATGGATCCGAAGGCCTTCCAGCATCCTGCTCAAAGTCCAAGGTCACTGTGGTGTGGGACAAACGTGGACTCAAGGCATGCAGTTGCTGCAACATCCTGGTGTACACTGCTGCCTTCTTTGACCGCATCAGCACAAACACTGCGGGCACTGCTGTGGACTGCTACATGACGTGGATGGTGTATAGCTGTGAGAAGAGTGCAGGGCGGGTCTTAAAGGTACCTTCACAGTACCAGATCTCGCTGCACTCAAGGCATGAGAGGTTCCTGGCAGCAGTGAAGATCAAGAACCACTGTTCCTCACGGCCGCTGTCATGCAGCAAGAGCCACTCACCCATGTCGGTCACCATTTATTCCTCAGGGATCTGCAGGTCCAGCATGCTGCCAGGCCCTGGAGGTGGACGGGAGGTGGTGGCACGGGCCTGCCAAATCATTGCTTCATGGCCGGGAAGGGGGGCAGCATGCTCCTGATACAGGGACTCACAAATCTGGTACAGGACACCACGATCTGATGGGAGGTTTTGCTGGTTTTCGTGGCCTTCTCCCTCACTGTCCACATCACCTCCTTGGCTGCGATGTGTCCCGCAACAGGCACATGGTTATGCTCCCACAGATGCTGCATGATGTTGTCTCCATGGGTGTGCAGCTGGGCTAGGTATCTCCTGCTGTCATATGCATGGTACTTCCAAAAGACCTTATCCCCATACACCCGCTCTCTGCGGTACAGGTAGCTCCCATCCTTGAGCAGAGGGACACCCTTCTGGATGCTTATGTACTGCAGGGGCATAGTGGCATTGGATACATGGTGTATGGTCAGCGTGGATGGGGGCCGACCCACTGCCAACACGCTGCTGTGGGGGGGGGGTACTGGCCGGATATACACGGTGCATGCTAATTCTGTAGGACACAGTCAACACAACAGCTCAGAATGCCACTGCTGTGTCTGGCCCCTGTGTGCAGCCTTATATTTCCCTCTGCCAAGTATCACCTCTACATTTGCACGTGCCCCCAGCTCCCCACTACACAGTGGACAGCCCAGTGGAAAGCCCCACCCAACCGTTGAGTGTGGTGCGGTTCACCTGTAGCTAGTTCATTGGCAGTTTTACTGCATGTGCCCCGTTGAGGCCCCTCCCTGTTGATCCATAGTTCTTTGCACTGTTACTGCTCTTGCCCCTATGTGGTCCTTCCCTACAGCTTCACGGTCTGCCGCACTCCTGATTGCACTGTGTTCCTTGTGGTCTGAATCTGGCCGGTTCCCACATGCATACATATTCATCCGACTGGACTGCGTGTGTCAGTGTGGGTTGCTGTACCCCTGGTGTGGTGATTCAGCCATGTCATGCATCTGTGCACTCCCCCCCCGCAGTTCCCAGTTGGGACCATTCGGATGCCGGGCGGCTTGTCCCCAACTGGTCGCTGTTTGGATGGGAGCTTCGATCCAGCTTGCTGTCAGTGTTGTTGGATGGCACTTCATCGTTGTGGCAGCGTGGGGTTACTGGCACACTTCCACTCTGCAGGTATGCACCAATGTGCCAGCCTGTATTGCTACTCTCGTGGATGGCATTTCAGGGGTGGGGGCTTGGTGCTGTTTGGTCTCCTTGTTGGCCTATGTGGTGCTGGGGTCCCATTCACATTCATTAGTTCAGCATGTCCTGCGTGGTTCTGCTGGGGCACTGCTCTTTCCCAGTCGTGGTTGCCACTGGCGCTGTGTTCACCATACAGTTTTCACCACGATGTGTTTCCGCTGTGGTCTTGACCAGGAACCGTTGGGTCAGTCACTATTTGTTCAAGCCCAGCTGTCAAAATAGTGTCCTCAAATACTGATTCCATTTGTGAACTACCTGTCAGTTGGTTCCAGTGAATCCTAGGCATGTTGAAATCACCAACTATTACTATATCTGAGGCTTCTGTAACCATGGTAAGTTCCTCAAATAACCTACTGTTATATTCGTTGGTAGAAGTGGGTGGTCTGTAGCAGTTTCCAAGCAGGAGCTTTTTGCCATTTTTTTGCTTAATCATAACCCATATGCTTTCTAACTCTGTAGCGGTGTCATTACCTGGCTGGTGTTCAGATAAGTAATGTTGTTACTGACGTAAATGCACACTCTGACACCTGTTTTGTTGATTCTGAGCCACTCTTTGGTCATATCCCACCATGTTTCAGAGATGGCTGTGATGTCTAGTCGAAGATTTTTAAGGATAGCTTCGAGTTCACTTAGTTTTGTGAGGTTTAGACTTCTTGCATTAGATGCTAATACCCTGTAACTATTTTCCAGTATATTTATTTTTCTGTTGCTATTTAATGGTGTCACCCGGCCTCCCCCCAACTTTGCCAGTTTAAACGATCTGAGATATATGACGCGATGCTTTTGTCCAGTAGAGAGTTCCCTCTTTTGCTACGATGAAGACCATCCCAGCCGAACAAACTTGGATTTTGTTCAAACCTTTGCCAATGAGTGACACATTTGATGTTTCAACGTCCATTTTCTTAACCACTCATTGATTTACTTGATTTTAGTGCGTTTTGAATAACTGACCCTGGGTACTGTTAGTATTTCAGATATACAGATCTCACTTCCCCTGCTGTCTAGTGTATTTACCAGTGAGATAAAATCTTTTCTGGTGTCATCAGTTGAAGACCTGTTTATGTCATTGGTCACCAGGTGCACTATAACCAGTGCTTTTTCACCTGAGTTTTTTTAATATGTCGTGGGTCATTTGTTCAGTATCATTTATTCTGGCTCCCCTGAAACTGCAACAAGCATGCTTGCATTTGTCTGGATTACATACGTAACCATCTACATATTTCAGAATTGAGTCTCCCAGGACAAATGTTTATATAACTTCAGTTATGTTATTGTAACCCCTCACCCCTGCCTTTTTACTAAAACGACAGGTGGCATGCTGCTGGCGTTGGTGCAATACCTTGGTGGGGACCTGTCTGGGAAGATGAGGTTACTCAAGACAAGGGACCTAGGTTTGGCTACTCTGCACAGGGGCACCCAAGTAAATCCAACTACAGGAAGCAATAACTGTAATGTCCAGAACCAGGATTGGGATTTTTTAGTGTGGCTTTATTCAAAACTAGCTGAAACATGACAAAGCATTGATGGTCCCCCAAGGGGCTACATTCACTGTATATGCAGATAGAGACTACAAGGCGGTCCATTTGAAGAATGAACACATTTCTACTATGGTCTGGCTCTGGACCCACCAGGCACTCAGCCCGGACTTGCATGCGCTTTGGATACACAGCCCGACTGGCCCGGCTCCCCTGCCGGCCACTTGACTGACGGTCCATTTGAAGAATGAACCCAAACTTTACTTGGAGAGACTCCCATCAAACAAGGAGTATATTTCCCAAACTGTGGCTCCCCACACCACTTAGAGTCTGCGACTCCTAGAGAGATTTAATTTCTTACTTCCTTCAGACTCCCATCAAACAAGGAGTATAATTTCCCATCCTGTGGCTCCCCACACCACTTAGAGTCTGCGACTCCGAGAGATTTTCGTTATGCACCACGCCTGGGTACCCACCTCATCACTGGCCAAGTGCATGAGGCAAGCAGCAATCACAGTAGAAACTGTGAGAGGTGGACCTGATTACTAAAGATGGGGTGTTCCACCTCCAGCTCCCACAGCCCATACCCGCCATTTCTCTGGACAAACAGAAACTTAGAACTTTAACATGTAGATTAAACGGTGGATGACCTGAAGCACCCCCTCTAAAGCATTACTTGAAATCCATTAAAACTTTAGACTTTTTGACTGCTCTATTTGTTTGTCCTAGTAAAATAGTCCTCCCAAAATAGCAGTCCACATCCCAGCTTTCTTTATATTTCCAAACTGATGAAGCAATTGGTTTGCCCCTTCAAATGGAGCAAAACACTCACCCTTTCGTTGCAGGTGCCCCACAGGCGAAGTACCACTTCTTTCACTGTTATACAAGAACAGAAACTGTAAACAGGCAGCTTTCTTCTATAGTGGAAATAGGGATTGCCCTGGAATCCACAAAGGATTTTTCTTCCTCCCGAGGAGGGGCACTGAGACCTGGACAGCGGTCTCCACCACTTTCAAAAGGTAAACAGGAACACACTCCTTCTTCAACAGAAGGTAAACAGAAACTGAACTTGAAAACTCCCAAAGTTCTAACTCACCCTGAGCTGCAGATTCCAATGTGGCTTATGCAGCTGCGACAGTTCTATGGTGATGTCATCTCTCAAGTCTCAGCTGTGACTGAGAACAGAGGAGACAGTGTGAAACCCATTTAACTGAAGTTTCACAAGCTGCCTTCCCTGCCTACCACTAGGTCTTACTGGGATTCTAGTAACCCGGTAACAAGGGGTTACACTCGTCTGACCAGGAAAATGACAGTCCCCAGTCATTTTGCATCCGGCCTTAGGGCCATCCCATCCATGTGCCACCTCATGAGGGGGTGATCGGCCCTCCTACCCTTGTGCAAGCACAGGCAGGCAACACTAAGGGCCTAGAGGCCTGTAGCTGACACATCAGCCTCTACTCTATCCACTTACTATGGACACCTAGTGGCTCTGGTAGAACCATCCAGAGCATAGCCCTGATAGATCAACACTGCAGTCCCTATGGCCATTCAGGACCACAGCCTGTCTATCCCCCCTAACCCTCTAGGGAAAACCTATCTGCCTCTAACATAATATCCCAAACAAAAACAAAAACCCGGGGACCTCCCCGACCTTGGGCAGCCTGCAACTACAAAACAGCACTTTAAATTCTACACAATAAAGCACTGACGAGGAACTCCGATGAGCCCTTCCTCCTCTTCCTGTCTTCTCTTCTGTCTTCCCAGGAACACCTGTAAGAAAAAAACAAAACACACTCCTAATCTGCATACACAGTCTACCTAACAACAACAGCCCCTACCATACAAAAAAAAAAAAACACTGAACAATCCCAAAAAAGATTTTTTTTAGAAAAAGGTAGAAAAACAGTATTTACATTAGAATACAATAATGACATTATTTACAATACACATTTGGGGGGATGGAGTGCCCTAAAAGTCCCAACTAGTGACCACAAGGCCCGAAGGCTAGTCCAATAAAGAGTCTCTCCTGGGCCGGAACCCTGTGAAACACAGTTCTAAAAGGCCAAAGTCCCGAAGGGGAGAGTCTTTGCGGACAGTTCACATATTTTTGAAGTCTGAAGTGTAGGGTGTGTACTGCAATGTCATAAAGATAGAAAAAGTTGTTTTCGGACTTACCAACCACTTGAAGTATACGAACAGCACCAACCTTATCCCTGACGAAGACTCTCCCTGGCAGCATTTCTTCTGATACAGCTGGGCGGACATCTTCCGGGAACCACAGGAGTGCACATCTAGAAACAGCTGGGCTGATGTCATCTATGGAGAAGGAGCCTTAGAACAGGAACAAAAAGAAAAACAGCTGGTCCGACGTCATCTGATTACCAAGCGATGAACAGAAAACAGCTGGGCTGGTGTCCTCTCTGGATCTGAAGTCATCTGGTGGGCCAGTAGATGGTTGCTGAACAAGACAGTACACTGTAGACTGATGAATGTGGAGCACCTGAGTCCTTGCTTATTCATATTGGCGGATCAATAAGGGCACTTCACAGTCTGGCATGGCAGTATTGACTACCACTGCTCGGCTCTCCATTTTGTAGGCACGGGCTTAATTACTGGGAGGTCCTTGCACTGAGGCCAATAGTATCGGGGGTCAGGGGCTTGGATTATTACCCCATCTGGGCGAACATAACTCACATAGTGGGAGACTTCACGTCCCTCTCCGTCCACTATTCTTATTCTGCCCATAAACAGTGTCCTGCCTCTCTTCCACTGTGTATACTTTTCGTGGAACAG
This sequence comes from Neoceratodus forsteri, assembly GCA_016271365.2. Classification (NCBI taxonomy): domain Eukaryota; kingdom Metazoa; phylum Chordata; order Ceratodontiformes; family Ceratodontidae; genus Neoceratodus; species Neoceratodus forsteri. Next base: position 7,333,653 of record JADMNL010000040.1, read on the forward strand.
TCTATTCTTTACATGCTGGTTGGCCCCAGGATGCACATGTTTCATTGCTTCATCCCAGATCCAGGATTTCCTGCAGTCCTCAATCTCCTCCCAGACTCTCCGAGGAAAGGTAGGAAAGGTCATACCATAGATTTCATTGGCCTTTCTATGAACCAGTCTCTCCTCTTTACTTGCTTTGGTCAATCTGAGACCGCTGGCCTGGCTTGGGGGTGGCCAGTCCTGGTTCTGCCAGCTTCGCATCCTCAAAGAAATTAAAAACGGATCCCTGACTTCTTCTTCTTCTTCTTGTAAAGCCAGGGCAGTGGCATCACCACCTTCTTCAACACATTCTTCCGAGGCAAGATCTTGAGGCTGTGTACCCGTTTCTTTCTCACAAGGCCACATAGGTTCCCCCTCATCTTCCTCTTCACTGAGGATCTGAGCCCAGGAGTGAGCAGTCGTTCTCACCCCGCAACTATCCATTCATCACTAGGAGTGGAGGTCGACACCTCCCATTCAAAGGCCCCCCGCATCTCAACTTCACCTGCGAGACTTGGGCTAGGCCCCCCCACCCAGGGGTCTATTGATGCTTTATCCGAACTTTCTTTCTGAGATCCAGCATCCAAAACTTCAACTTCAGATTCAGTCTCTAATTCTGCACCCTCTAGCTTTGTGCCACACTCCTCCCCCGAGGGACCTTCTTCCACAGGCTCCGCCTGATGCTGTGTGCTGCCAACTGCAGATTCCTGAATTTTTGTCCATGTGGGAGCCAAACGAATTGGAGGCGCTTTATACAAGCCATATTTTTGTAGACATCCAGCACAGTGAGGAATCATGAAGACATCCCTTCCAGCACTCAAGTACATCTGGCATACACGCACTGGATAATTAGGAATTGCCACGTCAGGAGGGAGTTGCCCTCCATAGCACCACTTTTCAATATCTCTAAGTCTATTTGCTGCTGCTGTTACTGCAACCCGGGCATGATCCGGGTAACGAGCTGGTCTTGAGGCCATGACTGCAGAAAAATAAACAAAAGTTCACTGTAACTGAAAGTCCCACTTTAATGAACACACTCTGTAGCTTTAAAATGGCTCCTCTGCTGCTGTGTTTACTTTACTACCCCACCCTGCAATGGCGGCGGCAGCACTCCTGTGCATCAACATTTAGACTCTGGGTCAAGCCACTGCACACACCCGATTTACATCAGCTACTGATAACTTTTACTCAAACTGCACAACTTGCTCTGATCTGGCTTTTCACACATTTACAGGATTTTCCTTGGACTTTTCGCATGCTGGCAACATTTACTTAATTTACAGTCCCTTAAAAACTTCAGGTTTCAGCACAGGATTGCCTGCTTCTACTAGTGTTGCACTTTTTTACAACCCACAGTCTCTCTCTGGCTGCAAACTTTAAACTGAGGCTACTTTCATTGCTATGCACACAGTCAATGGCTTTACAGACTTGCACTTGCTGGCAGAACATCACACAGTCGCTACTTGCAAAGCGACTATACTGCTGCACACATATTTTATATGGCATTACTGAAAATCACTGATTGAGCAGTTTTAAATTGTTTACTCACTGTTATCTGTAGCAACTTGTTGCGATGGGGTAAAACGGCCTGCAGCCAGATTTTTGAAGGCCTCGAAATGCAAACGGGCGGGCAGTCTCCGCGATCGTCGGTTTAACCACAAAATCCACTAATTCCACGATTGATTTGCGGGTTGAGCCCGATTTTAAACTAAAAAGTCACTTTTTGAACTGTTTCACAGCACTTTGAATCCTCGCGACGCTCCTCCACTGCCAGTACACGCACTACTCTCTGTCTCCCTCTCGAATGCTGAGGCAGTCTCAGAAGAGCTGGCTGAGGGGTGGGACTAATGGCAAACTGACCAACCACACGACGCCATGCAAATGAGCCTCTTCTTCCTCGCGAGGGCTCCTCTCCTCACGGCAATCGTCGAGCAGGCAAATTTAAACTGTAAAATGCACTTTTTTTTTTCTCAACTGACTCCACGGCGGGAGCCCATTTCAACCATGTAACATTGCCATTAACTCTGCAGTCTCTCTCTTTGCACAGAGAGCATTTCCAACGTCCAGGGCATAATTTCTCTGTTGCTACCCCTAGTTTTCCATACTTTTCTTCACAGAATTTACTTTAAAAGCGGACAAAAACGCTGTAAACAATTTTGATGCAGGACAAGGACACACTCTTTGGCTTTACAGCTCCTTGGTAAACAGTTGGCATTTTTTAAACAGCAGCACAAGATTCACAGCACACAGCAACACACTAGGGAAATTGCTTCAATTTTTTGGGCTACCCACTGCAAGACAGCCAAAACGCTAGCCTACTTGCCCAAGCACCTTCCTTCCCGAACAAATCCAAAGCGGTGCCTCCATTTTTGTAACCCCTCACCCCTGCCTTTTTACTAAAACGATAAGTGGCATGCTGTTGGCGTTGGCAGCAATACCTGGTGGGGACCTGGGTTCGGGGAGGATGAGGTTACCTGGCACAAGGGACCTAGGTTTGGCTACTCTGCACAGGGGCACCCAAGTAAATCCAACTACAGGAAGCAATAACTGTAATGTCCAGAACCAGGATTGGGATTTTTCAGTGTGGCTTTATTCAAAACTAGCTGAAACATGACAAAGCATTGATGGTCCCCCAAGGGGCTACGTTCACTGTATATGCAGATAGAGACTACAAGGCGGTCCATTTGAAGAATGAACACATTTCTACCTGGTCTGGCTCTGGACCCACCAGGCACTCAGCCCGGACTTGCATGCGCTTTGGATACACAGCCCAACTGGCTCGGCTCCCCTGCCGGCCACTTGATTGACGCTCTATTTGAAGAATGAACCCAAACTTTACTTGGAGAGACTCCCATCAAACAAGGAATATATTTCCCAAACTGTGGCTCCCCACACCACTTAGAGTCTGCGACTCCTAGAGAGATTTAATTTCTTACTTCCTTCGGACTCCCATCAAACAAGGAGTATAATTTCCCATCCTGTGGCTCCCCACACCACTTAAGAGTCTGCGACTCCTAGAGAGATTTTCAAGTTGCGACCCACGTCTGGGTACCCACCTCATCACTGGCCAAGTGCATGAGGCACGTAGCAAATCACAGTAGAAATCCGTAGAGGTGGACCTGGTTACTAAAGATGGGGGGTGTTCCCACCTCCAGCTCCCACAGCCCATACCCAGCCATTTCTCTGGACAAACAGAAACTTAGAACTTTAACATGTAGATTAAACGGTGGATGACCTGAAGCACCCCCTCTAAAGCATTACTTGAAATCCATTAAAACTTTAGACTTTTTGACTGCTCTATTTGTTTGTCCTAGTAAAATAGTCCTCCCAAAATAGCAGTCCACATCCCAGCTTTCTTTATATTTCCAAACTGATGAAACAATTGGTTTGCCCCTTCAAATGGAGCAAAACACTCACCCTTTCGTTGCAGGTGCCCCACAGGCGAAGTACCACTTCTTTCACTGTTATACAAGAACAGAAACTGTAAACAGGCAGCTTTCTTCTATAGTGGAAATAGGGGATTGCCCCTGGAATCCACAGAGGGACTTTTCTTCCACACACCCCCCGGAGGGAGGAGGCACTGAGACCTGGACAGCGGTCTCCACCACTTTCAAAAGGTAACAGGAACACACTTCCTTCTTCAACAGAAGGTAAACAGAAACTGAACTTGAAAACTCCCAAAGTTCTAACTCACTCCCTGAGCTGCAGATTCCAATGTGGCTTATGCAGCTGCGACAGTTCTATGGTGATGTCATCTCTCAAGTCTCAGCTGTGACTGAGAACAGAGTGAGACAGTGTGAAACCCATTTAACTGGACTTTCACAAGCTGCCTTCCCTGCCTACCACTAGGTCTTACTGGGATTCTAGTAACCCCGGGTAACAAGGGGGTTACATTATTATTATCTATCTCCCTCAGTGCAGGCTTTTAAGCGGAAGCTGAAGGCACACCTTTTTGGCCTGGCGTTTAATGAATCCTGAATTTTATCATGTCGCCTGGTCCTAATTAATTCGTTTTTACTTGTTTCCTGTGCTAATTGTATTTATACTATTTCATACTTATGTTTTAATGTTTATTTTATTGTACTGTGAGGCACCCAGATCCCCCAGGACTGGGCACCATACAAATAAATTTGCCTTGCCTTATAGTAACATGAGCTGGGTTGGATTCATCTCCTGGGTCATTTTTGCTCATGTCCGACATATTGCTATTGGTGGTAACATCCACACCTGGTCGATCCCCATTATCTCCGAGCTAATGGTAACACGTGTCCCTGCTTCCTGGTTTGTATTAGTGGCCTGTAAATCCTTTTCACCATCTGAAGTATATCTTTGGGATTGTGTGATCTTGACTTCAAGGGTACGGGGGAGGGGGTACTAAATCCTTCCTCGCCTAATTGCTACCAGTGATTAAAATGAATTATGTAGTGGGGTGACAAATTCCATGGCTCTACGTCCTTTCTTCCGTTTATTTTTGGCCTTAACAGTGAAGCACCCTAACTCTTCTTCACTATCCTTCTCCCTTAGTCTTTTATAGCCAGTCTCATTTGCGGGCCTAGCTGCTGTAGTTGTGGGCTGATTGAAGGCTTCAGGGGGATTATTACTTTGTGAACACAAGACTGAGTTACAAGAAAGTCAACCTGCTTCCATCTCAGGCTCAAGGATTTTCTTAACAGCTGTATTTCCCTGCATTGTGAGCATTTAAAGTCTTCAACCGAGCCTGATGGTCGGCTAAACTTGTTGCAGATAATACGGCCTATACAGATTTCATCCAAACTTAGCATTACAAACCCTTCACTATTACGTATGGTTTAACGTGCTTGTGACTTACTTTAACCAGGAGAGAGCACCCCCCCCACTCTTTTTCCCCCAACAACACTCAGACACAGTCAATTATTGGTTTTTTCCACCAACTCCTAAGGAGAAAGAGATTTAGCAGGCGGTTTTATTGTCAGAAAATTACCAGACCTATATAGTTTGCTAACAACAATAAGGTTAAAAACTTCACCTGTAGCTTTGTTAAGTGGCTCTCATCCCCGTTGTCCCCAGCCGACATACTTGTCTCTGCGCGTGGCTACCGTGCATGCTCACTCTGCTCGCTAGGGGCCAAGAAACATAGAAACTGATGGCAGATAAGGACCGCTTGGCCCACCAAGTCTGCCCATTTCCCTACCTAGAGGATAAGCTGCAGATCCTGTTTAACCAACAGCCTAGTTCTTCCTACTCCCCACAAAAATTGTCTTATGTCTGTCCCATGCATTCTTGAATTCTCCCACTGTTTTAGACCCCACAACCTCCTCAGGAAGGCTGTTCCATGCTTCCACCACCCTCTCTATGAAAAAATACTTCCTCACATTGCCCCTGAGCCGTCCCCCCTCTATCTTCAAATTGTGTCTCCTTGTTCTTGCACATCTCTTTTTCTGAAAGATGCTACCCTCTTGGACTTTGTTGATTCCACTGAGGTACTTAAACGTTTCTATCATGTCCCCCCTCTCCCTCCTTTCCTCAAGGGTATACCTATTAAGCTCCTTTAGTCTCTCCTCGTATGGCTTCTCTTGCAGATCCTGCACCATTTTAGTTGCCCTCCTCTGAACTGCCTCCATCCTGTCTATGTCCTTGCGGAGATGGGGTCTCCAGAACTGGACGCAGTACTCAGATGGGATCTCACCAACTGTCTGTACAGGGATAACAACTCCCTGTTTTCTGCTGGTGATGCTCTCCCTATATATCCCAGTATCCCCCCAGCCCCCCTACCGCCTTCTCACATTGCTTGCCAACCTTGAGGTCATCTAATATGATTACCACCAGGTCCCTTTCCATTTTTGTTATTGTTACTACCTCCCCCCCCCATTCCGTAACCTTCCCCTGGGTTTTTGTTTCCCAGCTGCATTATTTTGCATTTCTTTGCATTGAATCCAAGGTGCCATATGTCTGACCATTCCTCCAACCTTGCGAAGTCCCTTATCATCCTTTCCACACCTCCTTGTGTATCAACCCTGTTGCAGATCTTTGTGTCATCTGCAAAAAGGCATACTTTTCTTTCCAGTCCCTCTGCAATGTCACTTATAAAGACATTAAAAAGGACTGGACGCAGTACTGAACCCTGCGGTACCCCACTAGTAACCCCTCTTTCTTCAGAGTGGACTCCATTTACAATTACCTTCTGTGTCCTGTCGTCCAGCCAATGTTTTACCCAGGCTTCCACCCTGGGACCCACGCCTAGGCTGGATAATTTGACTGTTAATCTTTTGTGTGGGACTGTGTCAAATGCCTTGCTAAAGTCTAGGTAGGCCATGTCCACAGCCCCTCCCTGGTCAACTACTTTGGTCACCCAGTCAAAGAAATCAATTGGATTCGTCTGACATGACCTTCCCGCTGAGAACCCATGCTGCATGGGTCCTCTGCCCCACTGGCCTCTAGGTACTCAACAATTCTTTCCTTCAGAAGTGATTCCATCACTTTCCCTACCACAGAGGTCAAACTGACAGGTCTGTAGTTTTCTGCCTCTGTCTTGGTCCCACTTTTGTGAAGGGGAATCACATCTGCCTTCCTCCAGTCCTCAGGCACCAAATCATCCTCCCATGATTTGTCATAAAGGGTAGTCAGTGGTGTCACTAGTTCTCTGCTTAATTCTTTTAGAATTATTGGGTGAATTCCATCTGGCCCCATTGCTTTGTCCACCTTCAGTTTTAGGAGTTCTTTCAGAACCCTTTCTTCTATGAAAGGACTGGGATCGATCGCCCTATCCAGAGTGCTTCTGTTAACTGGATTAGGCTCCTCCTCTTTTGTGAATACTGAACAGAAGTATTCATTCAGTATCCCTGCTTTTTCACTGTCCCTCTCTGCCCACCCACCGTCCATTCTATTCAGCCTTACTAGCCCTCCCTTTGTCTTTCTACGCTCCCTGATATACCTACAAAAGGTTTTATCCCCCTTCTTAACCGAGTTAGCTAACTTTTCCTCAGTTTTGGACTTTGCTATTCTGACTACCCTCCCTGCTTCCTTCTGCCTTAACTGGTACACTTCTCTGTCCTGCTCCTTCTGTGTTTCCTTATACTTCCTAAATGCTATCTTTTTCTCCCTAACCTTCACCGCCACCTCTGTTGAGAACCATTGTGGCTTTTTCTTTCATTTTGATTTGTTTATTTGCTTCACACAAAGACTTGTTGCCTCTGTGATGGCAGTTCTGATATTTCCCCATTGTTGCTCCACCCCTCCTTCTAGCCTGTTTGCTAGTGCTTTTCTAAGGCACTCTCCCATCTTGCCAAAGTCAGCCCTCTTGAAGTCCAGGACCCTCACTTTTGTATGGCTTCACTCTGTAGCTGAGTTTATCGTGAACCACACTGTTTGGTGGTCACGTGTTCCCAAATGGCTACCCACTTCTAGATCTGAGATTCTGTCACTGTTCCCATTTGAGAGTACAAGGTCTAAGATTGCTCCCTCATGAGTAGGTTCCAAAACTAGCTGTTTGAGGCATGCCACCTGAAGGGCATCGAGAATGGCCCTGCTTTTGGATGTGGCTGCAGCAAAGGTGCTCCAGTTAACATCTGGCATATTAAGGTCCCCCACCAACGGTATCTCCCCTTTCTCCGCCATCCTAAGTATGCCTTCTATCATATCCTTGTCCAGTCCCTCCCCCTGACATGGGGTCTACATACAACCCCTATGCAGATTGTGGTGCCATTTCCAGTCTCTAAGGTGACCCACAGTGCCTCCTCTCCTCCCTGTTTACTCTTTTGTTCAGTTGATTTTATCCCTTCCCCTACATAGAGAGCTACTCCACCCCCTCTTCTCCCCTTCCTGTTTCTCCTGTAGGTTGTGTACTCTGGTATGTTAACATCCCAGTCATGGTTCTCTGTGTACCATGTTTCTGTGACAGCTATGATATCCAGGCATCCCTCGTCCATCAAGGCCACCAGTTCAGGGAGCTTGTTGCCCAGACTATGGGCACTGGTACTCATTATCCTCCATTTCTTGATGGCCTTACCCCTTTTTGCCCCATCCCTGTCTTTACTGCGTCTGTCACTTTCTCCATTTACCCCTGCTCTTCTCCCTATCAACATCTCTATGTTGGTGGCTACCTCACTTAGTACCCTGATTTTTTTGAGGTGGGGCTAGGATTTCCCTGCTCCTCTCCAGAGCCTCCCCTCTTGGCTAGTTTAAATACTTGCCAATGAAGCATTTAAACCTATCACCTAGAATCCTGGTTTCCCTACTGGACAGATGCAGACCATCACGCCAGTATAGGCCTGCATCCCTCCAGGTGGACCCCCAGTCCCCAATGAAGCCAAATCCCTGAGCTCTGCACCAGTTTTTCAACCACTGATTGAATCCCATGGTGTGGAGTACCCTAGCCTCACCCGTGCCATAGACAGGCAGCACATCAGAGAAGGCTACCATGCATGCTATTTGTCTAAGGCCCCTTCCCATCTCCACAAACGCTTCTTGCACTGTTCTGACCCCTTTCTTAGCCGGGTCATTTGTCCCTAAGTGGACAGTGACATCCAGCTCCCTCCCCTGTGCAGCTGCTCCTGCGATCCTGAGGATTCGCTCCCTGTCTGTCCAAGCCATGGTGCCAGGCAGGCACCTTACCTCCCTCTCCCCTTCCTCCCCCAGTTCTACCTTCCTAACAATGGAGACCCCCACCAGGAGTTGTTTCCTTCCCCTGTGGGGTCCCATGCCACCTTCCTGTGGGTCTCCTTTGTGGAGGTTCCCAGCATCCTCCTTGGTCTCCACTGTGGGTGCCTGCATAGAGGAACCACACTTTTCCAGAATGGCATAGAAATTGTGGAGAGGTACAACTGGAGGGATGCGCCTCTGTTCCACCACCCTCACCCTCCCTGAGCCCACTGTGGTCCAACCGCTCCTCTTTCTTGGCAACCTCTGAGGCAATGGTAGTGACCCTGGTGGACCCTGGGTGGGAGAGGCGGTCCCACAAATCCTGGCCAACTCAGCCTGGAGATGAACAACCTCCTCCCTCAGCCCAGAGAGGTACCTGCAGATGGAACAACACCGCATCCTCCAGAACGTCTCCCGGAAGACTGCTGCTCCACAGCCACTGCACTGCACCACTCCTATCATGTCTTATTTCTGGCCCCCTAACTGTTGCTTGGAATACTTACTCTTTCCTCTGTTTATTTCTTTTTTTTTTCTCCCTACTTACTTACTGTCTCTGTGCCCTTTTAGCTCCTGATCTTCCTGTTCTGAGACAAGAAGTTCCTATATTTCTCAGTAGTCTCCTTACTTGCTCAGAGTCAGACCTCCAGCAGCTGGGGGGGACGGAGAGCTACTCTTGCCCTTCTAGGATGGTGAGTCTTTGATGGCTCTGTGATCACTTACTTCCTACTCCCAAACAGGAAGTTCCTGTTGTCAGTCAAATCATGTGCCTATAAAAGTAGAACTGCCTTTGGGTGGGGGGATGGAGGGGAGGGAAGAAGGACAATATAGTCCCAGCAGAGCAGTTTAGTTATAATAGTAGCTCCTTCCTCCTGGTGCTCTGCCAGAAGCTATATAGGGCAGTGTTTAAATCTGTTTTTTAACCTGGCTCCTTCTAGCTAAGCCACTCCCCCTACTTTGCAAATCTTTCTACACTTAGTTAATTTCACAGATAACAATTTCCTTTAGCCACCTGTGACAAGCACCTAGATAATTCCCCCTACTTTGCAAATCTTTCTACACTTAGTTAATTTTACAGATAACAATTCCCTTCAGCCACCTGTGACAAGCACCTAGATAACAACACAGATAACAGATACACAGATAACAATTCACTTCAACTAACACTGATAAACACACTAACTTTTTTTTTTACCCTAAATTGAAGGTCCCTGTACAAGAGTTCTAGTTTTTAGTCCCAATAGAGAAGTTTAGTTATACCAACAGCTCCATGAAACAGAAAGTTTGTTACTACCTGGCTTACTGTTTCACCTTAAAAAACACACTTCATAAAACAATAAACTAAGAATAAACATCATTCTGAGTATTATTATTATTAGAATTACTAGCCAATACGTCATACCACTGCAAATACCGTATGCAGTTTTCCATTATAACCAGCTGATTATAATAGCAGCTGCGTACCACACAGCACTACTACTACTACTACTACATGTCTTGAAAGTACAGATTTCCTCATGCAAACACATCCCTCTGAAACTCACTGAAAGATCTCAAATTGTTTGCTCAACAGCACAACCAGGGCACACATTTGGCACAGATATTCTGTAACTGACAGCCTCCAGGATGCTATTCAGCCACAAAAACAGTAAGCAAACTTGATCTACAAAACTCAGCACCTGCAGCTGTATTTTCTTTCTCCATACTTCAGTCAGATTTGTAAAACCTGATTTGTAAGATCTTCCAGGCCAGCAATTATATAAAATAAAACACTTTGCTGTATAACTCAAATTTTATACATATACTCGGTGTGTAATGCTTTTATAAACCCCCCAAGCTTTGCTCTCAGAATTTATGTAGCATCACAGACCTCTGAAGTGATAAAATTCTCATTATACACACCATGCTATGCATTATTCTATGTATAATTCTCTCTCTTTTTTTTGTAGTGCCTGGGCTTCCAGGGAATCCTTTATCTCACCTTCCTCAGTAGCGTTAGTACTATCTACAATTATAAAAGCTCTGCTGCCCAACTGAACACCTACATTTGATGAGGGGCTAATAAATTAAAGGCAAAATCTTCATCTATAGTATGACCTGTCCCAACATTCTTCCTAATAATTATAACAGTAAGCAAGTTACTCAAGCTAAGAATTAAATAAGAAGTTGTGCTTTTTAAACTGAGAGGCAGTATCTTGTTTTCAATGGGAGGGATCTTGCTTCTACCCAGGTTTCAACAGAGCAGTAACTAAAGAGAAGTCAAGTAACTTGCTTTGGGTCAACCAGTGAGCACACTGCTGTGGTGAGATTTAAAGCTGGGATATCTACTTTCACAATTTAGCTCTAATAAGACTGCCTTTCCCAGACTAGAACCACAGACTACAACGTACAGAATGAGAAGCCTATGTGCAGAAAAGGATCTGTATATTAAAGAAGTAAGCAACTCACGACGGGGGGGGGGGCATTAATACTAAATCGAAGCACACCCCACAGATGACGAGACATGAGGCATTCACACCCTTGGGAAGTGCACCAATGGAGTATTAATGCAGACCCTGCGGTACGTTGTTACACATTATAAAATTGGCAAGAAAAATCCAGTGATTTAATTGGTCAATAGCTGTCCACATCTGTGCAGTAACTGACCAATAACGGCACTGGTCAGGAAAAGGCCTTGCAAGTCTTAGAACTTATTTCCTAGGCTGACCTAACTGCACAGAAATATCACTACGCTACCTCAGAATTCTCAGTAACTGTGACAGTTGGGAAAAACAAGAAAAGGTTTAACTAATAACATGAGTGACTCACCTGCCAGCCAATTTGACCTCTTCGATGGGGCAAACCTTGCTGTTTGGTGAGAGAACTGATTTACCAGCGATGAAAATTTATTTATTCATAATTAACAGACTTATTTAGTCTTGTGGGGTTTTTTTTTATTTTGGTGCTATTTCATAAGTGCAATAATACACTTTATAGCTTGCGATTATTGGGTAATTACTGCACTCTCTCCACCCCATGGCTGAAGGGCGCTCGGCTAACACCTCATGCCTCCAGCACACGAAGTGGGGCAGGGTGTAGTAATTTCTTGATAACCGCATGCCTTGCTGTGTGTTATATTACTTACATGCTGTTAAGTAAACTGACCTTTTGGCTGTAAAAAGTATATCCAAAACGTGACTGTTCTTCTATGGGAGATCAATGTATGGTCATGCGATCGAGCTTGGATAATCAGGTTTATTTGTCAATGCCATTTTGTAAAGGAAAGACATTAGTGGCGAAACCTGTGTGTGTACTAGTTATCATCTCTTCAATATTGCAATTGTAACATTTTTCTTCTGTTTCAGTTTTCGGGCCCCTTGGCCTGAATGATTGGGTTTTACATGCTCTGCACCTTAAGTTTAATTTTAAACAGCTGCTCTTACCGTCCGCTGTAACTAATATTCTGTACTAGTTCAACACAGCTATATGAATTATTTTTTACCTAACTACTTAAACTTAGTGTTGTTTTGGTATTTATTGTAACATTTAACAAGTCTGTTATTCACTCATGCACTCCCCTTGTCCCCCCTACCTCCCCAGGTCACACCTTGAAACGAGTCATGGCTCAAGAGTACCTCTCCTGGTTATCAATTTTCAAAAAAAATTTATAAACAAAATAAATAAGTTTTGACTCATCGTAAGTTTAATAGTTTGCATTCCATGACTATTTTACACAGCATTGTTTGTTTAGCAAAATGATACCAAAATAAGTATGTGGGAAGCAGAACCAAGTACTGCCAGTTACCTCAGACATTAGCACATCTCAGAAATATGCCAATTCAAAGGTGGATCTCTAAACTAAGAGAAACACTACCCAATGTTAAGTGTTTCATTTTATATCAGCCAAAAAAAACTGCCTAAGGGTCCCAATGCATTATGTTTAAGCTTGGGATTGCTGACCCTGATGGTGTAACATGAGAACGTTAAATAAAGAATCCCTATAATGTTTAGCACTATGTCATTACCTCATGAAGGAAATGAATGCATGGCAATACACTAGGGCAATTCCATGATATATTTACATGGGACTTAGGCACTGTGATAACAACTTGGACAAGTCATTCTGATAGTACTGAATCATGACTTTTCATTTGCACAAGTTTCTTTTTAACTGTGTACCCCCTAAAAGTGAGTGGTTTGCATTGAACCTAGATAAAAATGTTAACCCAGCCGATGAAGAACCCAACTCATAAGACAGCAATTTTATCTTATGAATCAGGTTCCTCACACCACTATCTACACACTCCAGTATGTCATAATCACACCACGCTGATGCCGACCGTGCTACAGCCGACCCACAGCTTCAGACACAATGGTAAAAAAAATAAAATAAATACATGACGTACAACATTTTGAATTCAGTACATGAATGAACATGCTCATTGTATAAACTGAACATATCATGTGTGAGCGTGTCATACGTTTTTATATCTTCATGAGAGGTCTGCGACCTCTTGATCCCTCACTCGTGGCTACACCACTCATGAGGCGTCAAGAGGTCACAGACCTCTCATGAAGATAAAAACTATATGATATGCTCACACATAACACATCCCCTACATATCACACATAGATTTGTGCTATACTGTATGTTGGGAAACACTTATTCAATTATGATGAAACTTGGTAATGATACATACTGAGATAACTTCTTTAAGGATATCAGAATCTCAGCCATATAATAACCTACACTAATTATGTCAGCAATAACATTACGTAATGACAGACTGAGAATGATACTATAGTAACATGCCAACTGGGTTGGCAAGGGCTCGCAACCTCCAAGATGGACATTACCATAAGACACAACCCCAGGCTTGGAACATGTCATTCCACTTTTCAAATATTTTAATAGTAAATAAACCAGATTGTCTTAGGTGGAGATTTAGTTAGTGCTATAGGTCTTGCATGGTACTGTTTCCCTAAAAACCATTTCGTAGAGTTCATTTATGTTTTTGTTGAAATTCATTTTACCCAGGCATGCAAGCAGAGATAAAAATACAAATCTCATTTCCAGTTCCGCCTGGGGTGAGGGTGAGGGCAGCACAGAAAATAGGAGGGGGAATGTTGTGCAAAAAGCAAATAACAGTGCATGTGAGGAGCTAATACAAACAAGTGACAGACAGCTAGGGACATGACACTCCACTATGCATACAGTGATAAGTACATAAGGAACACAGCTGGGAAATATAACGCACTTCCTGGCTGATGACATCACTGAATCTCGAGTCCAGCTATCCCGCGAAGCATGGAGTAAGTAGCATGCTCTATGAGTGCGTTTCCACGCTTTTATTAGCTTTATTTCTGTATTTTCTCTTTCTACAATGCTTTCTGTTGGTTTTGGGGGTGGGGCATCTGTGTGGTGAAGCACAGTGTGAGAGAAGTCTAAGGCAGCAAGAGGAAGGCATAGAGCAAGCATAGTTAGTGACATCTGTTGATTGTTTAGTAGCTGTTTTTCTTTAGATCTGGCTTCTTTACAATTCATTCTGTAGTTTTGTTTTTTTTCTTTCATATCCCACTATTTTAAAACCCCAGCAGTGCAAGCCAAGTGCATAGGAATGGAATGGGCCGGGGCTGGAGGGACTGTGGATGTCTGCTGGCAGACTAACGTCATATATTCTGGTATTCTCCAGTTCTTTTAGCATACTGGCGACAACTGGGGGAACAGATGCATCTAATTCATAAGGTGTTGGGTCTGGTGATGGCATCAGCTGTCTTCCTTTCCATCCCCGACACTTGGTTGGGTCTCGGACCCTTACAGCTTTTCAACATTTTTATATTGCAAAGAATACAATTATTCGCCTCTGGCTTATACCTGTGACCTTGACTCTGAAGCAATGGCAAACAACAGTCTCCCCTGTCTATCATTTACAAAAGTTCACATACACTCTATGGGCAGACAGAACCACTTTTCAGCCTTCTGGGGTCGAGGGGTACATTATATTGTGAAACAGGACTCCTCCTTTCAACCTCGATTACCTGTTTATTATACCTCTTTCTTAGTAACTGGTATACTGGTATGTGGTTTCCCCATGTTGGAGATATGATATCACGATGGTGGGGGGTGTGAGAGATAGCTGGAGGCAGTAATCTACGGCTATGTCACATGCCATTGCCATTCACGTTATTTCCATACATAGGTCATATTTCATTTATTCTTGGAGATTAGTTATTTTCTCACCAAACGATGCATACTGATGCATTCTGGGTTTCTGTAATAATTTATTGCACTGTTGCTTCCTTTGTCTTCTGTTGGTCTTGTATTGCCTGTATCCTGAAATGTAATAAATGTTCAAGTACAAAAAAAAAATACAGAGTTTGCTTCCACATAATTTCCACAAAATGTTTGCAAAAGTTAGCTAAAATGTTATTTTTGGTTTTCTCCATCTAATTTTTAAAGCCACGCATCAGAATGCCAACACATTTATCAAGTACTGACCTGACTATGTGTGCCAAATGTCAGATCTCTGGCTGTTAAGGGGCCCAAGTTATTAGCAGCAAAATACTCTAAAAATGCTTATGACATTTCACAAGTAAACTGCCAAGTGTCTAAGCACCTGTAATATTATGAATGCAGTAAGGCACAGCAGGGTGTGTGATTCTGGGTCAGTAATCACACACCTCTCGAGTGTGTCAGGCACGAGGCACTTGCGTCTCAAGCCTTTAAACACCCCAGAGAAAAGTGTGATTATTGACCATAATCACACACCCTGAAGTGTCTATCGCTTTTATAGCATGTGTAAGAAAAATCAGAGCAACTGCTTTTTCTTATACATGTTATTAAGCTACAGGAACTTTTATTTTATGCGGAAAGTGCTGTAAAAGTAAAAATGAAGCTCCTTTCAGGGACCCTGAGGTTCCTGCGATATTTCCCTTGCTCACTGCAAGACACAACAGCAACATGGTGTGGCGGTGAATTTCCCAGTGGGTTACCACACAACGGCTGTCACTGTGAGTTTTCATTCATTTTTTTTTTAAAATTATGAGTCAGCACAGCTTTCTCTATGTCCTCAACACCCGACTGCCAGTGTGACTTTTCAACACTGAAAATGATGTGCTCCACCGCTCTGTGTAGCTCCAGCAGCGTGAGCATCAGATCATAATTTCTGCTGTGAAGTGGCTAACACTTTAAAAGAAGTACAGGCGTGTAATTACAGGCACATAATTACATGGCTGTACTACTGTTTCAGCCAATCATAGCACAGGATTTTTCTTACACATGTTATAAAACTAAATAACACACTATTACTTTCTACTCTCCTGCTTAAAGGATGGCTAAGGTATAAACAGCCACAAATTACAAATTAAGCAGTGTAAAATATGAGTCAAAATGTTCTATGATTAATCATATTCAAAATGGCCACCTGAGACTGAATCAGTTAAGGTGAAATTTCACAAATGTTTGTAAACATTATGGAACTATTTGATGACTTTGTTGAAATCTAGATTTAGTAGTTGCCATATTGGTCCTTGTAAGAAACAGATCCAGAAGTAAATGATTTGATACCTTTTATTGGACCAACATAAATGTAACAAAAAGAACAAAGTGCTTTAGCTTTCAGACCAACAAATCCTTTGTCAGAAGCATAATGAATTTTAGTATGTCTTTAATCTGGGTGGGGGTTGTTTTTCAGTAACTGCATTCTTATACACATTGTGACACTCACAATTTGATTTATGAGCCATCTGCTCAAGTAGTTATTATCTTATAAGTCAATTTAATTTATATGCAATGGAATTCTTTGCATGTCTTCTGCACTAAGCACCTCTGACCCTTAGACCCTCTCAGCTGAAGGTGAAATGGTACTGATAAGCTTCTGTGACGTCATCTTCTGCTTTTTTAAATGAGTATGTTGAACCAATGGGGATTTTTTCTGCTTTTTTTCTGCATGATCTGGGGGTTAAAGTATTGACTTTCTAAATAACTGTCATTATGCTTCTAACGAAGGACTTGTTGGTTCGGAAGCTAAAGCACTTTGTTCTTTTTGTTACATCTATGTTGGTCCAATAAAAAGTATCAAATCATTTGCTTCTGGATCTGTTGATGACTTTGTGGAATCCATACCCATGAATTTTGATCAGCCATACACTTTACCTTTCATGAAGGAGGAGGTAAAAGGCTGGTCAGAAGGTAGCATTCATTGGGGATTCCATAATCAGGGTTGCATGTGAGGGAAGGGGCATTATGTGACCATGATGCTAGTGCAAGTGAGGTGATCTGCCTGTCTGTAGGACACATCAAATGAATGCTATCCTGAGTCAAGAAAAGCAGTTGGAGAAAGGAGCAGACTGTCCACACTGGCATGAGTAACATAGGAAAAACAAGTTCTGGGGATGAGAGGCAGTCATTCACAAAACTATGGAAGTTTCCAAATGGAAAGGTAGCCAAAGTGATCATCTCTGAAATCCTCGCCATCTCTGGGGCCTGTTAGAAATAACAGTAACCTATTAGGCAATCTTTCTCATAGATAGATAGATAGATAGATAGACAGACAGACATATTGACAGCAGCAAAGGTCTATTGGACCATCTAGTTGGCACACCCTACAGTGCACTGGCCCTAATTGCCATCCAGCCCCTTAATTTCTGCCCATCCTTTTGGCTAAGCTCATACAGTATATCTGTCCCATCCCAGCTTACAGCTGCTTACAGATTTGACTTCACCACTTCCTCTGGAAGCTTCTTCCACTTGGGTAGCACATTATAATAGCAACTGAAATTGAGTGACTCATTTGTGAGCAACTCAGTTTCAGCGCCTATGATATGAGCAACCTTGAAAGGGTAGCGAGGCACAGTTATAGCGTCAGGTTAGGGACAAAAATAGCGAGGTGCTACGAGGGTGAAGAAACGGAAGGGGAAAGTTCAGGAAGTAAAAGGTATGTGAGCTGCAGTTTGGCAGTGTGCTGCCAAGCTGCCATTCTGGTGTGGTGGTGAGGGTGGCTGGCTGCAGTGAGGGAGATCCAGGGTTTGGGGCTGGGGAGGGTTTTTTATTTTGTTTCGCATATGTAGCACTTAAAACATTTTTTATGTCTGGGTTTCTCCCCTTCCCCAACATGCACCCCCTGGAGTTGAGAATCCTAATTTAGGGGCGGTACAGGGGTGGGGGGCACAGCCCCCTGCATACATACATTGTTGTTGGTTTCGTTGTTGTTGTCGGTTTATGGAGTGGTACATCGCCGTTTTGATTTTCGGCGATGTACACTCATTGTAACAGCAATCGCTGTTATGACATGGAACCTTCCATTTGTGCACCACCTTTCAGTGAAAATGCTTTTGCAGGGGTCTTTCTTGAATCCGCACCCCCCCAACCCACACACACTAGTTTAAGTCTTTTTAAATTAATTAATGAATTTATTTATTTAGTTGGGTTTTGGTATACAGGTAGGCTCACTGAGACAAGCTGTCCCTTTTTCAGAAGCGACCTGGAACTAATTACATGAAATACATAGAGGCTGGGATATTCAAAGGGGTTGCACCTGGCGTAACAGAGTTGTGATGGTGCAACCCCGCATTGCGCCCCGGCGGGATATTCAAAAAGGTGCCAGGCGCAGCACAAGTCCCAATGCACAGGGGTGCAAAGTAATCCTATGCAGCGCAGATGCAGGGGGCGTGCCCATGCATATGCTGCACATCCAGATATTCAGCCTGGGATGTGCGGCGCATATGCCAGCACAACCCTGCATTGTGCCGCACAGGAGGGCTCAAAGTTGAGCCCCAGAAAAGCAGGAGCAAGTCCCGGCCACCCACAGGCGGGCTGCTGTATTGCAATGCGCAACACAGCAGCGCCAGCACTGGGTGGCCACCTGCCCACCCAGAACACTGCTGCTAGGCACGATATCCCCCGGTGGTCCAGTGGGACCCTCACCCACCTCTGCACGGCCAATCGTGGAAGGTAGGAAAAGTCAATATCCCCGTGGTCTAGCAGTAACTCCCCCTCCAGACGCTCCGCACCATCGTGGCTGTAGTAAAGCAAAATCCCTGGTGGTCTAGCGTAATCTGCCCCCGGCACAGCCGACGGCGGGCTGTAGAGATGTGTAAACATCCCCAGTGGTCTAGCAGTAACCCTCGCCCCTCCGTACGCCCAATCGTGGGCCAGTCTTGAAATTAAGTATTACCTGGTGGTCCAGTGGTACCCCTCCCCATTCACCCACAGAGGTCCCCAGCCACCCAGCACCGCACCCTGTCATCGGTGGCGGCAGCAGCCCGCCCGTATTCCCGCCTCGCCACCCACCGACGATAGCGCACAGTATGATTCAGATACGATGTTGGTCCACAGTGTGACCAATGGGCTTGCAGACCATACTGTACTACACAGGATCAGAAATGTGAATGGCCCCCACGGATGCAAAGGTGCCAGGGGGTGGTGATGAACAGAGCTGCGTTGCCGCAAGGGACTTGCGGCAGAGGGTTGCGGCATGCATTTTTTGAAAATCACGCTTGCCGCATGGATTGCTGCAAGTTGCCACTTGTAGCAAACTCTCGCCCACCTATTTGTTGCAGTGGCCGCAACACGTTCAAAAATCAGGCCCCTTGAGAGATGACAGAAGCAGTGCTCCATCGGTGATAAGTAAAAGGACACTGTTGGCAAATGATAGCCTGTCCCCCTTAGTAAAGTAAAGGTACAGTCTATACAGCAGGCCTAGTTTCTGGTTTGGGGTTTTGACCAGTATCTCAACATGAGGCCTGAGGGAAAACTGTTGATCCAGCTGGATTCCTAGATACTTTATAGTAGCCACGGTATCAATAAGTGCCTCCAACATAGTACATATGCTGAGTAGATTTTGTCTATTGAGACCCAGCCTACAAATCCCAAATGCATGGCCTTTGGTTTTTATGGGGCAGTTCAATATTAGTAAATCTGACTTAACCAGGACTCAAGCATCTGGAAGCCTACCTGGAGGCCAGACTAAATCTTTAGCAGGCTAGTATGAGATCTGTACAAAACGTCATCAGCATACAGCAGTATTTTCACATCACCACAATTTCTAGGTAAGTCATTTACAAACAGTCAAAATAAAATGGGGCTCAGGAATCAGCCCTGGGAAACACCATCAGTGACTGCCCGTGGGGGGACTGCCCCCCCCCTCCCATTTAACAAGTTGCACCATTAGGTAATTGCTGAATAACTGAAACCTGGCGGGACCAAGAACACACAAGGGACCAGCAGATAAAAGGCTATCAGCTGTTCAAAAAATCTAGAAAACATAGAAAGGGAGGGGGAGTGGCTATATATTTAAATGAGCACACACAAACGGAACAAATCGAGGTACAGGATGCAAATTTAGAACAACTGTGGATTAAAATCACACCAAAATATTCAGCTAAAATAATAATGTGAGTTATATATAGAACCCCCTCAATATCTGAAGAGGACGATTTTTCCCTACAACACTTTATCCAGAACTTAAATCCCGCAGATAGATTAATAATAGTAGAAGACTTCAATTTGCCCGGAATAAAATGGGATTCCTCACAGGTACAACGAGGGTAGAAAAATCCTATGCAGACATATTTGATCAGATGGGCTTGGAGTAGATGGTTCGTCTCTGCACAAGAGGTCCAAATATATTAGATTTGGCACTGACAAAAACAAGTGAACACATACAAAGTTGCACTACCAAACCCCCACTAAGGGACAGCGATCACAATACGGTCAGTTTTAACACTCTAGAAAAACAGGTACAAGGAGAAGGGGACACAGAAGTACTTATCTGGAGCAAGGCAGACTTCACCGAAATCTGAAAGAAGCTGCTGCAGCGGGATTGGAGAAAATCATTTAGCAACAAAAGCTTGGATAATATGAGAGACATCCTGATACATAAAATCTCTGAGTTTGTAAGCAAACATATACCAACTAGAAAGAAGAATAGTAGTGGAAAGAAAAACCCAGTGTGGATGACACCAGAATGAAAAAAAAAATTGATATTAAACAAGCAGCAATTATTTCAATTAATGAAACACAATAAAACAGAGGAACAAGGATTACAGTTGAATCAACTACAAAAGAAAGTCAAACAGGAGGTTAGGAAAACAAAAGCATTACATGAGTCTAAGTTAGCAAATAAAACAAAAAGCAATTTCAAGGCCTTTTACACCTACGTAAATGACAAAAAGTGCACAGGTCAGACCATGGGTCCATTAAAAACAGGAGAGGGTCAAATGGCTATCACTAATAAAGAAATGGCGGACACCCAAAACAAGTATTTTGCATCAGTATTTAACAAAGAAGGAAGTCTAAAAAAGATGGACACAACAGCAACGGCTCCTCTAGTCCTATAATCATTGAAGCCTATGAGGTAAGAAAGAGACTAGCACATCTAAATATAAATAAATCTGCTGGTCCTGACAACCTACATTCAAGATTTTTAAAGGAGACAGCATATGAGCTAGCACCACCAATTAGCTATATTTTTCAACAATCTCTAAATAAGGGAGAGGTGGTATCTGCTTGGAGAGAGGCAACAGTGATACCATTATTCAAAAAGGGAGATAGGAAATGTCCAACAAATTCTAGGCCAGTAAGTCTAACCAGTGTGGCATGTAAGATTTTGGAAGGTATTATAAAGGAATATATTGCAACATTTCTCCAAAACAAATGGACTAGAGGATGACACACAGCATGGCTTTAGAAAGGGGAGATCATGTCAAACCAACATGCTTGAATTTTACAATAAAGTAAGCAAGCATTTGGGTGAAGGAAAAGCAGTTCACCAAGGCTTTTGATAAACTGCCTCACAAACAACTGACAGCCCAGCCTACATGACATGGGCATTTCAGAAGGTATAATATGGTGGGTGAAACCATGGCTTACACAGAGGAAACAACACGTAAGCATCAGGGGCACTGTATCAGATTGGACTGAGGTGCCCAGTGGGGTGCCTCAGGAATCAGTATTAGTGCCATGTCTGTTCAGCATCTACATCTCCACACTACAAATCAGCGATAAGAAGGCTTGGCTTACCAAATTTGTGGACGACTGCCGCTTGGGAGTAGAGATATCAGAAAAAGAGGATCACACAGCAATGCAAAAAATATTAGATTACACAAATAACTGGTGCAATAGATATAAATTATATTCAAATCCAGAGAAATGTACTACTATGCACCTTGGAAACAAAAACCAAAATGCAGACTACCATTTAGGAAACGTAGGACTAAGGACTACGACTGCAGAACAAGATCTAGGTATTAACATTTCAAATGACCTAAACGTCAACTCCCACTACGACAAAATCAGCAGTAAAGCAAATGGCATACTAAACTGCATCTTAAAACATACATGTAGTAGGAAAAAACTGTCATGACTACATTATCTACATCACTGGTGAGGCCCATACTGGAGTATGGTGCCCAGGTTTGGGCTCCATATCATAAAAAGGATGTGGTAAGATTGGAGAGAGTACAAAGGAAGGCAACAAGACACATAGATTGGATGAAGGATAAGGATTATGCCATAAGACTCAAGGAGCTGAACATGTTCTCATTAGAGTATAGAAGAACAAGGGGTGATATGTGTTTATTATATAGATCCTTGTTAGACCATGACCTAAGACAAAAATAGGGTTAAGACTTCAGGTATAAAAACTATAATACTAGGGTTCATGCGTTACAACTCACAAGGGAACAATGCAGAACATGGAAGAGGAAAAAGTGGTTTAATCAGAGAGTGGTCACCATTTGGACTAAATTACTGAGCTCAATAATAGAAAGCCCATCCATGAATGTGTTTAAACACAGATTAGATGAGTTTTTACATACTGATGGGAAGTAAAAGCGAGCACTATGGATGAAAGTCCGCTTAGCTCAGTATATAGCTATGATACCTATATGATTGCGGAACCACATACATTACAGGTGATTGAAGCCTAGACCACTTAACTTGCTCACCAGAAGGTCATAATTAACAAAGGCAAATGCCTTGGTTAGGTTCATGAAGACAGCACTCATTGCTTGTCCAGCCTCCAAGGTATTAAACAGGTCAGCCGTAAGATGTACAAGGACAGTGTCAGTACGATACAGTTTTCTAACGCTGTGTTAGACTTCTGTTAAAATGGAATGCATCTCAAGATATTTCTGTATCTGATTATAAATCAGTTTTTCCTGTATCTTGGAAAGGATGCAGAGCTATGATATAGGCTGCTAGCATTCAGTTGGTGCCTTGCCCCCCCCCCCTTTCTTCACTGGGACAACATGTGCAGTTTTCCAAATATTGGGTGTGTCCCCCTGAAGGAGGGACATATTGTAGAGTGCTGCAATAGGTTCAGCAAGGAGTGGGGCACTAAGTCTGAGGAGTCCGGGCTCAGGATTATCATGTCCAGCTAAACTATCATCTTTTATACCTAATAACAGATCCAGGACCTTTTTGTTCTGGCCAATTTGAAATGGAACTCTGGGCAGTTAAGTGGAGGTGGGGGGTGCTAAACAGCCAGAGTGGGTAGACCTCCAAGAAGGGCCACACAGGGTACACTTGAAGCTATCCAAGTCTGTGAAGAACTCATCAAAGGCTTCAGTTGTCGGGGGTTGGGGGTCCTCTTACAATTTTGCCGATGGCAATGATATCACGTGAAAGGGCACTAGTTCTACCCTTGAGGCAGTTAACTTGGGACCAGAACCTCTTGGGGTCATGTAGGTTGTTTAGCTAGAGGCTTTTAACATATTTCACCTTAGCACTTTTGAGGCTGCCTTTACAAGTGTTTCTCACTATGCGATACTACTAACACGCCTGTATCAGACTGGAGACTTTATACTTGCCCCATGCTAGGTCCTGTTTTTTCTTTAGCCGACGTAGGGCAGGGGTAAGTCACTTTGAGTGGAGTCCCTTAACACACCTCAGGACCAAGGATACATGATAGTCCACCACACTAAGAAAGTTACTGACAAGAAATTCTAAAGCCACATTTACTCGGTTTTTATTAAGGCAGAAGTAGGCTAAAAGCCCATCGGGACTGCCTTTCCCCACACCTGTGGGGTGGATTAGTCCTACTGGCCCAATAATAGCCTATCAAGCTCTCTTTTGAACTGGTGAGGATTTTTTATATCCACCAAGTACTGAGGCAGGGAATTCCATAACGTACATGCTCTTATAGTAAAATAGTGGTTTCTTCTATCAGTATGAGACCTTGGTATGTATAATTGTTCATTGTGACAACGTAGATTATCACATTTAGTTATAAATTATATATTACAGTTTGTTCTTAGATGTTCATCCTGCAGTATATAACAAAGCATGAGAAGGTCTCCCCTGTTTCTGTGTTGCTGAAGGTCATATAGATTTTGTTCCCTTAGCCTCTCTGTATAAGCCAAATCTTTAACCCTTGGTATCATCTTCGTAGTCCTTCTTTGTACGCTGTCCAATATTTTCCTGTTTTTACCTAAACAGGGAGCCCAAAAAGATGAAGCATAATCCAGGTGCGTCTAATAAAGGCCTGGTATAATGGAATAATGCAATTTTCATTTCTAGTGAAGAATGATTTTTTTACAGCTCTCAGAAGTCTATTGGCAACTAATGCCACTTGCCTACAGTGGTCCCCAGGAGTTAGCATATTATTTACTATTATTCCTAGATCTTTCTCATTAGTTACAGTTTTGAGAGTTGTTCCACATAGCTGGTATATGGTTCATGTTGTTTTGTCCGAAGTGATAGTGCATTTGTCTACACTGAGGGCCATGTTGTTATTAGATGCCGAAATTTCAATTTGTTTTAGATCAGAAACTAAGTGACTGACCTTAGCTATGGAGTCTACCTTAGAACTAATCTTAGTATCATCAGCAAACTTATTTAGATGGTTTTTAATATTTAGATGCAGGTCACTAAAATAGATACCAAATAACAATGGACCCAAAACGGATCCTTGAGGGACACCACTTGTCACAGGTATTGCCTTAGATTTCTTACCACCGATTTTAACCATCTGAGTTTGATCGGATAGCCATTTTGCAATCCAAGTAATAATAAAAGGGTTCAATGATAGTTTATACATTTTTGATATTAATATGTTATGCGCTACTAGATCAAAGGCCTTTCTAAAATCTAAATAAATAACATCTACTGCAGTCCCGTTGTTGAGACTGGCACTTATACTTTCATAAAAACGGATTAAATTTGTTGTGCATGATCGTCCTGAAACAAATCCATGCTGGGTTAAGTCACTTAAACCTTTGTCAGTCAGTTCTTTTTGAAGTCCGATTTTTAATATTTTCTCTAGGGTTTTACAGGCCATCGAAGTGAGACTGATTGGTCTATAATTTCCTGTATCATTTCTGTTTCCTATATGTTTATAAATTGGTACTACCGGAGCTATCCTCCAATCATTTGGCACAACCCCTTCCTTTAGTGACCTACTAAATATTATGTATAATGGTATTTTAATTTGGTGTAATATTTCCTTTAAAAAATAGGGGTTGACATCATCTGGACCAGGGGCAGAATTTTTATTTAATGTACTTATTGATGTTAACACCTCTTCTAATGTCGCACTTCCAGGTCGTACCTATAAACAAGCTTTCAGTTTAGTTGGTCTCTCCTGGTTAAAAAAAAAATAAATAATGTAATTTCCTCATATTATGCATTTTGATTTGATAATATCTTAGGTTGTGTTTTACTTGAATAAACTGAACCAAAATATGAATTAAAGGTGGTAGCTATTTGTTCTTCGCCTTCTATCAGAACACCATTTTCATGTATACAACTAATAGTATGGTCCTGATTTTTATTATTTCTAATATAAGAATGGAATGCTTTTTTGCTACCTTTTGCAACTGATAATTTTGATTCTAATTTTGTGCTTTCCTTTTTTATTAAATCCTTGGGGAGGTTTAGTTGCTGTTTATACATTGCTCTGTTATGTTCAGTGTTAGAAATGTTTAATTTTTTAAAGGCTTCTTCTTTCCTTCTAATCTGCTTTTTAACTTTATATGTCAGCCACTGAGGCATTTTACCCTTTTGGTTCCATGTCTGTTTAATAGGAATATATAACTTTTCTAATTTCTGGAGTATTGTTTTGAACAGTTCCCAGCTTTCATTTAACGTCAAGCCTTCAAGTATGAATTCCCAATCAAATTCATGCAGTATTTCTCTTATTTAATTATAGTTTCCTTTTGTATAGTTATATCTGTAAGCAGGCTGGTATTGCATGTTGTACCCTTTTCCAGCTGTGAAAAGCAGAGAAAAATGATTGCTATGTCCCAATTGGGGGGCTATTCTACTGCAGTAATAGCCTCAGGAATATTGGATAGAATAAGATCCAGGATATTTTTCCTCCTAGTTGGCTCATTAACTACTTGTTCTAAGCCCATTTTCAGCAAAAACTCTAGATAGAGTGTTTCAGCCTTAAAGCTTGTTGTATGAGTTGTCCAATGTATTCCTGACAGATTAAAATCTCCAACAATAATGATATCTTTATCTTATGCCAAATATGACACTATCTCAGTAAGTCTTTGATCGTAGTCATAACTTGCTGAAGGGGGCCAACAGAAGTTTCCATTTAACAATTTTTTCCCATTTTTGTGCTCGATCTGTACACACAGTCCCTCAATAATTTGTGTAGCATCCTGTAGTTTGATTTCAGATGATTTAATGCAGTCCTTCACATATATACAGACCCCCCCACACCTTTTTTTCGGATCTATTTTTATTAAACAGTGTAAATCCAGGTATATTATTAAACCATTTAGCAGTATCGTCCCACCATGTCTCATTTATTGCAATTATATCTAGGCTTTTCTGCGCTATGATTGTTGTTAGCTCAGTTACATTAGTAGCTGTCAAGCTCCTAGCATTAGTCACCATAATTCTTAAACCTTGTTTGGGGTTTTGGGGGGGTTATCTTGGGGAACCATTTGCTCCTGTTTATCTAGTTTAAACAGTTGGTGATCTCTTTGACTAGTGTTTTACCTAATAGCAAGCTCCCTCTTTTGTTGAGATGCAACCCATCCCAACTATACTAACATACTAAAATGCCAGCAGAATAGGCCTAACGGTCTTTCGTGTCTGCTCGTTTGGTCAGCCCCCACCCTGGGTGCTGACCTTGTTGCCCCCCTCACCTTCTCTGGCTTCTCCCTTCCCAGTTCCGGATATTCTTGCTGCATTGGATTTTGCTTCCAGAACCCTTCTCCTGTACCTGTCCCACCCCCTCTTGAACCCCTCCACTGTCTCTGCCTCCACGAGCCCCCTAGGCAGCGCATTCCATGGCTCCACCACCCTCTCAGTGAAGTAGCACCTCCTCCTTTCTCCCCTGAATCTTCCCTCCAGCTTCCACCCATGCCCTCTAGTGGCCCCCTCCTCCTTCCTTCGAAGCACCCTGACTGTTCCTCCCCTATTTACCCTCTTCATGTACCTGAAGACCTCTATCATGTCCCCCCGGTCCCTTCTCTCTTCCAATATGTACATATTTAGCTCTTCGAGCCTCTCCTCATAGGTCCTGTCCCCCAAGCCCCAAATCATTTTGGTTGCCCTCCTCTGGACCCTCTCCAGGAGGTTAATGTCCCTCTTTAAGTGTGGCCTCCAAAACTGCATGCAGTACTCAAGGTGCGGCCTCACCAAGCAGTTATACAGAGGGAGTATCACTTCCTCCTTCTGAGGTGATCCCCTAGCGAGCATCCCAGCATCCTGTTGGCCTTGGCTGCTGCCCTCCTACAAGTCTCAGAGTTGTTCATCTTGACATCCACCACCACCCCAGGTCCTCTCAGCCATCGAGACTTGTAGCATTCCCCCCCCCCAGGGTGTACACTTGGCCCGGGTTTCTGGCCCCCAGGTGGAGTACCTTGCATTTCCCTGCATTGAACCTCAGCTTCCACTTTCTAGACCATCTTTGCAGAGCCTCCAGGTCCCCCTGTAGGGCCACCCTTCCCTCCTCCCCATCCACCACCGCCCCCAGTTTCGAGTCATCCACTAAGAGACTCATCTCACTCCTGATTCCTGTCCTTATGTCAGAGATGTAGGCGTTGAACAGAAGGGGCCCAAGGACTGATCCCTGTGGGACCCCACTAATGACCCTCCTTGGGGATGAGACTATCTCGCCAACTACGACTCTCTGGGTCCGGTCCTGGAGCCAATTGCCTATCCATCTGATCATCTGGTTCCCCACCCCCATTTCTCCCAGCTTATCCAACAGGCCCACGTGAGGAACAGAGTCAAATGCCTTGCTGAAGTCTAGAAAGAGGACGTCCACTGGTCTACCCAGGTCCAAGGCACTCGTCACCCAGTCATAGAACTCCACCAGGTTTGTCTGACATGATTTCCCCGGGATGAATCCATGCTGTCTATCATCCAGGCACCCTGACTTATCCAGGTCCCCCCTAGCCTCTCCTTGACAATGCCCTCCATCACCTTGCCCACCACCGATGTCAGGCTGACAGGCCTGTAGTTCCCTGCCACCTCCCTTGATCCCCCCTTGTGGACAGGCACTATATGCACCACTTTCCAGTCCTGGGGCACACACCCTGTCCTCAGAGAGATGGTGAAAAGCTCCGCCAGGGGTTTCGCCAGGACATCCGCAAGTTCCTTCAGCACTCTGGGATGTAATTTATCCGGCCCCGGTGCTTTCTCCATCTTAAGGGAGCTGAGGGCTTCCCTCACTCTCTCTGCTGTGATTTCCACTTCCGGTACCTCTTCTCCCTGCTTAGCCCTCCCCCCTCCTGCCAGTGATGCCTCCCCCTCTCCCCAGACCCTCGATCGGTGAGGGTCCCCTCCTCAGTATCTCTGTCTTCTCCCATGTAGGATGCAGCACCCCATTTCCTTGGTGAAAACTGAGGTGAAGTACTCATTTAGTACCTCAGCCTGCTCCCCCGGGTCTTGTGCCCATCTCTCCCCTGATTTAATCCTGCTAATCTGTCCCTTCACCCTTCATTTTTCCCCAATGTATCTAAAGAACCCCTTGTTCCCTCTCCTAATTTCCCTGGCCAGGTTCTGCTCCTTCCTTGCCTTAGCCGCCCTCACCACCCTAGTGGCCCTTCTAGCCATCAGCTCGTACTCCCCTCGATCCCTTTCACTCCTTGAGCACTTGAATTGCTTATAGGCTGCCTTCTTTCCCCGCACCACCTCCTGGACCTCCCTGGTCCACCAGCAGGGTTTTTGGGCCCTACCGCATTTTCGTCTTACTCTTGCACAGGTGCTGGTAGCATCCTGCACCCCTCTCCTGATGATTTCCCACCTACTATCAGCGTCCATGTCTGACCCAATCCCATCCAAATGCTCCTTAGATCCTTCCCATTTCCTTTAAAATACGCCCCTGAAGTCGGTTACTCCGCCTTTGTGCAGCCTTCACCCCTCCTAGGTCCAGGCAGAACCAGACCGTGGCATGGTCACTCCCCGCCAATGGGTCCTTACTCCAGGCTCCCCAATCTGGTCACTGTCTGCCAGGACCACATCCAGTACCGCCTCCCTGGTCGGTTCCCTCACCTGCTGAGTTAGGAACGCCGCCTTGAAAGACATCCAACAACCTCTGTTCCCTGGTCACAGAGGATGTCATAGTCTCCCAGTCTGTTCCTGGCATGTTTAAGTCCCCTAACACCACCACCGTCCCTCTGCCCAGTCTGCAGTGTCTCCCAACATCTGCCACCAGACTGTCCTCCAGCTCCTCCGCCAGGGCAGGGGGTCTATACACCAC
The DNA here is from genome assembly GCA_016271365.2 of Neoceratodus forsteri. Classification (NCBI taxonomy): domain Eukaryota; kingdom Metazoa; phylum Chordata; order Ceratodontiformes; family Ceratodontidae; genus Neoceratodus; species Neoceratodus forsteri. The sequence continues at coordinate 7,362,929 of JADMNL010000040.1, forward strand.
TCCTATTTTTACTCTCTTGCCCCCCAGAACTATACCAGATGTTATTGTGTGCAAAATCCTCCCAAAGGGTTTTGCATCTCACTTCCTCCTTAAGTGACCACTTCCTGAGTCATTCATTTGTTTGTTTAATCTTTTTATTTTTGGACCAACTGGCTCTGGGGATCGGGAGTATTTCAGAAATACAAATTTTGCAGTTTTGCTTCTTCAGACATTGAATCAGAGACATAAAATAATTTTTTATGTCTTCCAGTGAGAATCTACTAATGTCATTGGTTCTTACATGCAGCACCACGAGTGGGTTTGATCCTGCACGTTTTAATATGGTAGGGATAATTCGCTCAATGTCCCTAATCCATGCCCCCCCCCACCTCCATAGCTGATACAGGTTCTGTTAAAGTTATCATCTTTACTTACATAGCCATCAACATATTTTAGGATTGAGTCTCCCAAAACAAAAACTTGTCTTGGTGTGAAATTTCTTGGTTCAGCTATGTCCATGATGTCTTCAATCATTGTATCATCTTGATTTTGTGCAGTATTACTGGTATATTCCATCTGTGGCGCAGTGCTTAACTCTCTCACTATAGGCTGGATTTTGTCAATACTGTCATTGCTTAGACAGATGCAGAAATTATTTGTAGCAGTTTTATCACTGGGGGTAATTAAATTCTGGCCATTTGATTTACCAGGGAGCACCTATAACCTTTTCGGGATGAATCTCACAGCTAATTTGTTGATTTTGTTCCGTGATAAATCTGACTTGTCCACTGTGCAGTCGATATTTCGTTCGGGCACAATGCTTCTGGTAGAGCATGCTGGGGTCTGTTATACTGTGCTCCTTAAGACTAAGCTCTATTTGAGTAATAGTTTCACCAGCTTCTATTTGTACCCCAAGATCATTTTGTAAAGGGAAAACCTGTTGTGTGCTGGTAATTCAAAATTAATGGCCCTTCCTCCTTTCTTACATTTATTGTTATTGCTAACAGGGCTCCATTCAGTTTCGGAATCACTATCATGTTCACTTGGCCTTTTTTGTGTTACTTTACAAAAAGTATTAAATGGGCGTCTGTGCATATTTATGTTAGTGTTTCCCTTTGCTTCCAATGCCTTAATAGCCTTTTTATTGGTTAACACCTGGATTTGTTTTTCAAGTTCCTTGATTTTAGTTTGCAGTACCTCTGTTTCCCTGCATTAATTGCACTTCAGTCCATCAAACCCAATACTTATTTCCAAACTAAATGTATTTACATATTATACAGGTCATTGCTATCTCACTTGTTGTTAATACAATTCCCTCGGTGATGTTAATTTTTTTTAGCAATTTAAACTTTATTCAACTTCCCAAGAAAAAACAGCTTATACTTCAGTTATACTTTTAACGCTGGTATCTCGGTCTGTATTCCCTATATCCCCTTTTCCATGCAAGGCCCCACTCGCTGCAATGTGATTTCAATCACGCTGCAATTGGAAGTAAGAGGTTATATACTTCCGGTTTGGCGCTTCTTCAAGATTACTTTTTAGATCACTATTTGTAGTAGAAAGAAGGTCCCACTCATGCGTAGGGTCTTGTTTCTATTCTCAAACCTGTAAAGTATGTCCCAAAGGCAATATATGTGCCCGTCTGCACTTTTTTACCAGAAGGTGGGGAATAGCCTCCAGTAACCCCCTGCAGAGCAAAGCAGTACAGGAGTTAATCAGAAAGGAGGTCAAACCAGAGAAAATGGAAACATAGCAGCACTATTTTCGGGTGACAGTGTAGTTTCTCAGGCTGCTATAGTCTTACCTCGTTGGATTTGCTTACTATTTAACTCTAATCAATTTATTTCATCAATTCTCTGGCAACTGTCAAAACACCCCCTTTACATCCACTAACAAAGAATATGTGAACAGGGTTTCAACTCTTGACTAGCCGTCGCTCTCATGGAATAATTTACCTGTCTGTAGTCTCTGGAGAAAACTTCTGGTCCCTTTCCTCACTTTCCACACTTCAGCGTGTCTTCAGACATGACACATGCGCGCTCGCCCTGCTAGCAAGGGGCAATGATTATATCGAGTCTGGACCCGGAAGTAATGCAGGTCATGTGACCTACCCTACCAACTGTCTCCTACTCTGAGAAATCACAGACAATGTTTAGAAACTGTTTAAACTGCAGCACCACACAACTAGTGTGAGTCACTAGTAGCTACACAAACTGATTTGTTTAAACTCTGGAGCGTTTTAATCAGCTCCTCACGTCCAGTTGCCAAATTAAGTAAGCAAGAAACAGTAGCTCAGAGGGAGCACTCTCAAGACTACAACTCCCAAGCTGCTCCTGTCCCCAGCACTAGTTCTGCACGTCTGTTTAGCCATACACTTTTCAAAGGGTAGTTTCTTGTAGATATACCACTTGTTTCACAGCAAAACTTATATTGCCAAGCACAGAGCAGACCACAGAAGTATATTTGCCTAAAAACATCCATGTCTTACAAAAACTCAAACTCAGAGGAACATAAGAAAAACCGACAGGAGGGAGCAAAAGTCCATCTTGCCTGTCTGCTGAACAATCAATATGTCCTGAGAGCAAAACCCCCTGCTTGTAAATATCTATCCAACCTACTTTTAAATGTGACCAAATCTGGACTATTTACTGCTCCATCTGGTAATACATTCCAATGTGTTACCACCCTCTGTGTGAACCAATTCCTCCACTTGGTTGTCCTGAAATGCCTACCTTATATTTGAAACTCATAACCTCTAATTTCTTTTGATTTGTCCTTAAATTCAATATATAGACTGTTCCTCAAGTCAGTATTATGCAGTGCCTTGTAAACTGCTATGAGATCACCCCCTCAGTCTCATTATTTATAGTCAAAAGAGCCCTAGGTTGCACAATCTATTATTATATTCCAGATCCTTTAACCCAATGATCCTCTTGGTCATTCTTCTTTGCACCCTCTCTAATTTAGTGATATTGCTAACATCCTGAGGTGCTCGGAACTGTCTGTAACATTCCAAAAGTGGTCTCACCAGAGATCTACAAATGGGCAACACCACATTTCTTTCCCAAATTGTAATATTTCTCCACAAACACATTATTCTACTGCATTCGCCAATGGTCTCATTATGAAGTTTATCAGGTCTGAGATCACTAGACACTATTACCCCAGGTCCCTTTCACTATCTGTGGAACTGAAACTGTGGTTACCGATTTTATAATTTGCCCCTCCTACTTCTCTTTTCAATGTGCATGAGCACACATTTGTCCAAGTTAAACCTCATTTATTACTGCTGCCCACTGATATATTTCATTTAATTTCTCTTGTAAATCTTGTATCTGAATACTTGTTTCAACCAGATGCCCTATTTTGTTGTCATCTGCAAACTTACTTATCTGCCCGTCCCTTCTGATGTTCATACTACATAGATACATAGACAGTGTCAGCAGATAAGGGCCTATGGCCCACCCAGTCTGCCCATTTAAGTTTGTAAGTTCAGTTTATGTTTTCCAGGAAGTCTGTTGCCCCTTACCCCTGATCTCCACAATTCCTTTATGTCTATCCCATGCATTCTTAAATCCCGTGATTGTTTCAGCCCCCACCACTTCCTCTGGCAGGGTGTTCCACTTGTCCACCACCCGCTCTGTGAAGAAATTCTTCCTCACGCTTCCTCTGAATCGTCCTCCTCCAACTTCATCCCATGCCCTCTAGTCCTGGAACATCTTTTTCGCTTAAAAATAGTGCATTCCTGCACCCTGTTCCTCCCTGTAAGATACTTGTATGTCTCTATCATATCCCCTCTCTCCCTCCTCTCCTCCAGGGAGTACATGTTCAGTGCCTTCAACCTGTCCTCATAGGACTTGTGATGCAATCCATGCACAATCTTTGTTGCCCTCCTCTGAACCTTCTCTACCCTGTCTATGTCCTTACATAGGTAAGGTCTCCAGAACTGCACAGTGTACTCCAGGTGACATATTGAACAACACTGTCCCCAGTATTGAAATCTGGGGAACCCCACTTGTGACACCCCCTTCACCTGAGTCAACTCCATTTAACCTAACTCTCTGAGACCTTCGTTGCAGCCACTCTTTCATCTATATAAATTCTGTTATCTAGACCATAGTCAACTAAGCAATTAATTAATTCCACATAGAGGACCATGTCAAAAGCTTTCGAAAAACCAGGTACACCGCATCAACAGGCCAGCTCTCATCCAGCGCCCTACTCACTCCCTCAAAAAAGCCTACCAGGTTTGTTTGGCAAGATCTACCCACTCTGAAGCTGTGTTGGTTCCTGTCCCACAAACCCATACGACTCAAATGCCCTTCAATAAATTTTCTCAATATGGCCTCCATAATTTTCCCGAGCAAAGACATAAGACTCATAGGTCTCTAAGTTTCCTTCTGTACCCTGCTACTCTTCTTGAAGATAGTAGTAGTAGTAAAAGATTTATTCATAAAAGCTTTATGAATCAGGATTTGCTCGATTGAGCTGTCAGCTCATTTACAACGAAGTCCATGTTACATACAGAAATCACAGTTTCAAAGCATTTCAAATAACTTATCTATACAATAACTATTACAACATAGGTAAAAACATGAACAACCAATTTATGCAGACAATAAACCATTACTATTGCAGCAGAGTAGAATACTTATTAGCATAAGTGTCTTGTGTCCTGCCAGGGTTAGACGGACTAGTACAGCATATCCTATTATTTAGGGTTGTAGGAAGCACAATGGCATTCCTCCAATCATCTGGTATTTCACCTCTCTCCAACGACCTTCTGAATATCTCAGTAATTGGATCAGTCAATTCTGAGGCCAATTCATTTAACAAAAATGGATGCAAATCATCTGGGCCCTGTGACTTGCTTTTATTAAGGGATGTCAGTGCATCGAGAACATCCCGCACCGGAATATCCAATGCAGCCTTAGGTGTACTATTTCTAGTCTGAATGACAGCCTTATCTAGCTCGGATTCCTGGAACACTGATGTAAAATAATTGTTTAGATGTTCTGCTAGCATCTTATCATCCAAAGGGCGTAGCATCCCTTCCTTAAGTGGTCCTACCAATCTGTTTATCCCTTTTTTGCCTCTCACATATGCCCAAAATAATTTCGGACCGTATCTGGAATTTTTAGCTGTTTTTTTCCTTCTCCCACTCCGCATTTCTTATTAGTATTTTGCATTTTCTCTCATGCCTAATATATTGATCCTAATGTTCCTGTACTCTCAAAACCTTGGCTCTCCTATTTAACTTTCTCTTATGCCTTACTGCTTTTAACACCCTCTTAGTTAACCACGTAGGTCTAATCCCATTTCTTCCTTCTTTCTGGTACCCATCTTTCCTCAGTTTCTTTAATCTTTCTAAGATGTCCCACATTATGCTTACATTAGAATTACTAAATTGATCATGAACGAGAATACTGGCACTCCGGCACCATTATATACATGTGAACGTGCCTGATCTGCAAGTGGTGGGGAAACTGGTTGGGACGATCAAAATTCCATTTTGCCCCAAAACAACATTATTTCAGATTTTGGTACAATAGGATGATGGAATGTGTTATGTGTGAAAATACTGGAGGCAAGAGGGAGCAGGATGCCAAGGTAAAAAAAATGTCAAAAAAGCTGACAGTTGGGGGGGGGGGGCACGTGGCCAGCAGCCGAGCAGTGAACAGCTCTCTTGCTCTGCTCCGGAGGAATTCGCATTTACTTGCCAGGTATTAACTAAATTCTAACTTTAAAAATCAATATTTAACGTGCCTACAAGAAAGAGCTTACCTTCAGCTATCGATAGCCTACAAACTTATAGTGGCCTGGATAAGATAAAGCCGAAAATGGTCTGTGGTAATAAAGGAGCAGCTAATGTGGATGGAACCAGACCTAAAGTGAGCAGCAGTAAAGAAGGCCTTACTGGACCGGGAGATAAGGAGGGATAGCAGCCATCCAGTGCAGCTCTGTTGAAAGCTATTCAAGGTCTGGATCACAAAGCAGAGGGCTTTCAAGCAGAGCTCAAACAAATGCATACTAAAGTGAAAATATTGCAAGATGAATTGAAGGAGACGGCTAAAACTGCTGAAGGGGCCCCAACAGTAGTATCAGGTCTTGCCAAAGAAAACTCTCTTCTCTGGTGACGCCTGGAAAATGTGGAGAACAACATAAGATCTACACACATTCGGATGTTGGGATTGCAGGAAAAGTCTGAGGGTGATTGCTCTATTTTGTTTGTTCAGAACTGGCTAAAGGACCCACTTCAAATAGAAGATAATATTGCTACTTTAAAAGTGTACAGAGTCACGTCACGTGGTGGAAGCCCTAAGACTGCAATGGGGGAATTCGCTCCCCGAACACTAATAGTAGAGCTTGCCACAATTGCTCAAAGGGATATAATCCTACAGAAGGCAAAGAGTCTAAGCCCACTTACCTGGCAAGACACCAGAGTGCACATCTTCCCTGATTTGAGCTACGCGGCGCGGATGTGGAGGTAAAGTTTTGACGGGGTTAGAGTGCGGCTCTGAAAGCTAGGAGTGCATCATGTTCTGGTAATGCCTGCGAGTCTACATGTGCACTATGGTGGAAAGGCCTACCAGTTCACAGAGGCAATAGACGCAGTGAAACTACTAGAGAAGTTGGAGAGACAGTATTCAGCCAGAGGGGATTCTTTTGAGTCAGAGTAAGAACAGGAAGCCTTACTGTATTAACTTTCAGACACAGAAGGAAGAAGGAGATTGAGGGAACTTAATGTGAGAGGCTGTTTGATAAAACTTTCCGATTTGGGGGCAGTACTTAAAATAATAAGTATTTTCATAGATACATGCTTTAGAATGCTTTATGATGGGGTCTTATTTAGCTGAAATGTAATAATGTATTGTAACATATGGAGATACCTAAATAATACCATAGTATCCCATGCAAAGAAATCCCAGTAATACAGCAGTAGCCAAAGTGATAATACTATCATTGGCAAGTGATAATACTATCGTTCAGAGCTCATAATACTATCGTTCGAGTTCTGAATGACAGTATTATCACCAAACCTCAAGAGCGCAACCGCAAGATCTTCCAATAGCATACACTAGTTCCTGACATCCCCAAGGCAACCTCCTACCCCTGCGTGCTGACGTTCCTAAAACCGTGCCTCCTGATTGGAACCGGTTCCTCTGTGGGTGGGCAGAACCATTCAAAAAACATGGCGGCCGTGTCTCACTAAGCGAGAGAATATTGTCCCTTCGCTTTACGGGCAGCATTTTTTTTATTCCTCACAACTGTCCGATTAAAGAAGCAAGGTAAGACTTCCTTTTTTCAAGTAAAACAGACACAGACCGAGTTTGTGGGTGGATGGGTGAGCAGAGGCAGACCGGGGACGGAAAGTACACAGACACAGAGCGAGTGAGCGAATCCTCACTGCAGCGGTAGCACGGCCTCACAGCACCGCATTCACAGAACTGCTGCAAACAAAACTGGGCTCCATATGTTACAAAAAATAAAAAATAGGTGAGGGTCTATCACTCGGGAGTAATACCATCTCGAGGTTCTGGGGACAGGGGAACCTCTCGAGCTTCGCTCTCGAGGTTTCCTTGTCCTCAGAACCTCTCGATGGTATTACTCCCTTGTAATAGACCCTCACCTGTCTATTATTCTATTTGCGTTAGTCTACCCACCCCTCCTGTTTCTTTTCTGATCCCTGTTTACATCCTCTGGAACTAGACGTCTATTCAGAATTATCCGAGGAGAGCAGTAGTAGTTTAAACTGCATTTAGCGTTACAGAATAAGAGAACAAAGTTTAAAAGGGACTATGATAAGTATAAAGTCATAGAAATGCATTATTCAAATATTGATTGTTTATTAATGGTAAGTCGATATTTAAACATAACTGTAGATTTCTCTTATCAGAGCAGGAGAGCTATGCCGATGATAGAATATCCAATATTTAAGATGCAGGATGGTAACCCTTAGATAGGGTGCACGATTATAGTTGGATATTTTTGATATCCTGGCCCATGGCTGCAATGGCCTATAGTGGGATTTTCTTTTTCCTATGGACTGCTAGCTGTTTTTAACAGTTAGCCTTTGTATTTATGGACAGTTGCTGGACTCTATTAATAGACATTATTATTCTGATAACCCCTATGTGCTGTACCGAGTCATGGGTAATGGACCTGTTAGTTACTGTAAAAATCTGTAGCTTCTACTTAAAGCAAATGTACTAATCCTGGTTACCTACCTGATGATTCTTTTATGTAATGGATTATTGCACAACTCAATAAAATACAAGTACAAAAAAAAAATGAAAACAAAAGGCTGACAGTGTCCACAAGTTATAACAGTGAAACTGTCATCACTGGGAAATGAAGAGGGTCATACATAATGTTGCTTTCTTAGACTGTGGCCATGATTTTTGAAAATACTAGTGTTTATTGCCCTAGCATTAAAAAAAAACAAAAACATGACAGGTGTTATTTATCAAATGCGACCCAAACCATTGTTTTGTGGAACGGCTGTGAAACCAGGTTTTGGAGAGGGATTTGATAACAACATCTGCCATGTTCAATTGATGAGGGTAAAAACTGTCGAAAATGTGGGTTCAAAAAGTAAAAATAGTGCAACGTTAAGAGTAAACATTGGAAAATGTCAAAGTTTGTGCGTCACTTTTTTTTTCAAATTTTATTCCAAATGTTTAACATAGTCTTTTGAATTTTGTGGTCTTATGAACATGACAGGCCTCATTTATGAAATCCTGTCCAACTTGTCATTTTGCAGCACAAGTGTGAAAAGACATTTGTTCATGAGGTGGGGTACAAAAATGGCTATGTGGAAAATGTGGTGTCTAAAATCTGCTAAAATAGCAAAGCTAGGAGTAAACATAGAAGAATTTTAACATTTCTTCATAACTTTGTCATTTTTTTGAGATTTCTGACCCCAAATTTTCAAGTCTTTTTTTATTACCTCACCTTATGAGCAACACGGGAGAAATGTTTTAAATCCTGTCCAAAAGATGATTTCATGGAGCAACTGTGAAAACATGTTTCAGACAGTATTTACAAAACTTTACACTTGCCTTGTTCATAAGGTGGGGTAAACAAAAGGCTATATAATGTATGTTAGAACGCTGTTAACCTTAGGAAATCATCATTTCCTAAGGTTGTTAACCTATCGATGTGACGTAGATATGTTGTTAACCTATCGATCCTACGTCACATCAATAGGTTAACAACAGCGAGTGGTCTGCGCATGTGCGCGCTTTTTTCCAACGGGGAACCGACTGAAGGGAAACCCACAGGGAAAGACTGAAGGGCCGCAGCGGTGACTTTTTAAAAAACGTAAGCCATTTAATTTTTGATAGTGGGACCATACACTATAAAAAATAATGTATGGTCCTCTATCGGGCAACCGGGTCATTTAATCATCTGAGATGTTATGGCGACGAAACCTCTCGAAGCCAGCTCGAGGTTTACATGGTCGCCCTGGCAACCTCTCGACTGTTAACTGACCGGTTAACGATAGAGGACCATACATTATCCTCTATGTTGAGAATGAAGGGTCAAAATCTGGAAAAATAGCAAAGTTATGAGAAACGATGACTTTCAACATTTCTTCATAACCCCCAAATTTAAAGCCGGCCGGTTGCGGGCGCATACAGATGTCCAGCGTGAAAAAATAGGGCCCGCCGGCGCAATATTTAAACAGATGGCACGATCTGAAGTGACTGCACCATCGGTCTATTAGTCCATGGTAGCATGATGCACAGCAGGCTGTCGCCATGCTGTGTGCTGCACTACTAGAGCACTGGGCCAAAGACTACACACAGGGGTAAAGCGTGGCACACACACTGGTTAGCGCTGTGGCCTTTATGGGTGATATTCAGCCCAAATATGCAGGTAAGCCCACTGGCCATGCATGGCGCTAACGGGCAATTTCCATGCCCATGTTGAGCTCATCTGCATGCAGCGCATCGGCCAAGTACGTCGGGCCAGGTCCCCACTCCAAAACTCCGACCCCCTCTCATGCTATAGGAAAGTACTCCCTGGTGGTCCCAAGGTCCCTCCCTAGCCCGGATCCCCTCCCACAATATATGAAAGCTGACCCTTAAATCCTGTCCAAAATGTGATTTTGCAGAGCAACTGTGAAAACACGGTTGGGGGATTTGAAAAATTTGACCTACCTGGCTTATGAGGTAGGGTAAAAAAAAGCAGGTTATGTTGTAACTGTAGGGTCAAAATCATGAAAAATAGCAAAGTTGTGAGTACACGTTGAAGAATTTTGATGTTTCTTCATAACTTTGCTGTTTTTTAAAGATTTTGACCCCAAATGTTCAACACATGCTTATTACCCCACCTTCTGAGCAAGACGTGGAATTTTTTTACCCCACCAGAAACATGATTTCACAGAGTGACTACGAAAACACATTTGTGGTGGGATTTAAAAAATTTCACATACCTGGTTCATGAAACGGGGTATAAAAAAGGCTATGTTGAAAATTTTACACAAAATATTAAAAAAATGACAATGTTATGAGTACAAGTTCAAAACACATTAAAAAGCCATTAACCACACTTCCCTTGTTTTCAGTCAGCTCCCGGTCAGCGCTGGAAGAAGCAGGACATGTCAGTGGAAGCAGCAGGTGTTGCCGGCGGACTGGATAGGTAAGTCAGGGGTGTGGGAGGTGCTGGGGGATGGTGGGTAGAAGTTGTTGCTGAACTGTTTTCTTCTTTTACAAGTACAGGGCACCAGGGAAGCGATTGGGAGGTTGGTGGGGTAACTGGCAGCATGAAGAAGTTTGTTTTATGGACAGGGCATGGGGAAGTGATCAGAAGGTGGGTGGAATGAATGGCATAGCTCTTAAGAGCGAGGAGCTGGCCGATCCCAAGACACGCACACTCATCCTAACACTAAGAACTTTAATGTGGCAGTAAAACCTTTTATCATCATGGTCCCTGGGAGGTCATGTAAGCTGTCTAAGGTTAAATGAACCCAACTGGTTTTACAATCAAGCACAGCAGCAAAACAGTGTGGGCTGGGAAAAAAGGCACTATTAGCGAATGTGTGCTCTGTTACATTCTAAAACCCATATAAGTGGCACTAGGCGCTAAACTTAAGCTGATGTTTTTATTTTTGTTCACACTTGATACAGTTCATTCAGTTTCACAATAGAGTTTACTTTGTACAACGACATGTAGTAAAATTGCAATGCATTGATATACAGATCACAAAGTCAGTGACTAAAAATTGCAGCAAAACACAGTGCAAAAGTAATAAGTTTTCCCACTACAAAATGTTACCCTTCCAATCCTATGGCCAGCCACAGAACTCCAGTGCTTCGCTCACAGACAAAGATCACCCTAAGCAGAACACTGTTGTACCACAGTGCAAAGGCCATGGAAGGTGGTTGTACCCTTCTGTGGTACAACAGAGTTCTACACAGCCGAACATGATGCCCACATGACCAGCTCTAATGACAGCAGAGCTGAAAAAAACACCATGTTGCCAACAGATACTGTAAAACAGAACACAACGTGGACCTTTGGTATCCTGCTCTGTTTTCAACAAAATTTTATAAAATTAATTTTTTATACAGATGTTAATTAAAAAAAATAAGACAAAGCAAGTTATAAATTATATGTTTCTCTAGATTAGTTGTCACTTGCAGTTGACAGTGGGAGAATAGCCGAGAATGGAACAAAACAGTTTAAACACTTAAAAAAAAAACAACTTTATTTTTGATCTCCATACACTATAAAAATACTGGCTGGGCAAAACCATGTCTAACCAGCCTGTGCTTCACCCTCGAGGTTCAGATTACAATAGAACCCTCAAACTTCGCTCTTGAGGTCTGCTGTAATCTGAACCTCTCGGTGGCAGCACAGGCTGGTTGCACCTGGTTGCCCAGTCAGTATTCTCTCTGTTACTCTTGCATTTTACTATTATATTGTCCACCCCACCCCCAGCGCATCCGGAAACAAGCTGTAACCAGCTCATTATATCTACTGATGCCTTTTACAGGTGACCAGCAAAGTACCGCAATGATGATTTGTGGTGAAAAATACCTTATAAATAGGGGACAGTTTCTCACATTGCCACATTTGCATCATTTTAAATCCTCTTGTTTTTCTCTCTGTTAAATAGAACAATGTTTTGTATAGAAACATAGAATTTGATGGCAGATAAGAACCACTTGGCTCACCTAGTCTGTCCATTTCCCTACCTAATGGATAAGCTGCAGATCCCAGTTAACCAACAGCCTACTTTCTCCTATCCCCCACAAGAATTGCCTTATGTCTGTCCCATGCATTCTTGAATTCCTCCACTGTTTTTGACTCCACGTCCTCCTCAGGACGGCTGTTCCATGCATCTACAACCCTCTCCTTGAAAAAATACTTCCTCACATTACCTCTGAGCCATCGTCCCCCCTCTAGCTTCAAACTGTGTCACCTTGTTCTTGCACATCTCTTTTTCTGAAAGATGCTACCCTCTTGGACTTTGTTGATTCCCTTGAGATACTTGAAAGTTTCTAACATGACCCCCTCTCCCTCCTTTCCTCAAGGCTATACATATTAAGCTCCATTAGTCTTTCTTCATATGTCTTCTGGTGCAGACCCTGCACCACTTTGGTTGGCCTCCTCTGGACAGCCTCCACCCTGTCTATTACTTTGTGAATATGGGGCCTCCAGAACTGAACGCAGTACTCCAGATGTGGTCTCATCAACTGCCTGTACAGAGGGATAACAACTTCCTGTTTTCTACTGGTGATGCCTCTCCCTGTGCATCCCAGTATCCCTCCAGCCCTCCTTACTGCCTTCTCACATTGCTTGCCCAGCTTTAGGTCATCTGATATAACTACCTCCATTTTTGTCGTTGTCAGTGTCTCACCCCCCATTGTGTACTCTTCCCCTGGGTTTTTGTTTTCCAGGTGCATTACTTTGCACTTCTTTGAGTTGAATCTAAGCTACCATACATGAATGTCTGTGTAACTGTTTTCTGTTCTCTGTAAACACTGTTATATTTGTAATGTTTGTTCAACAATGACCAGGAACCTCTGAAAACGAGTCCTGGACTCAAAAGGTATTAATCCTAAACTGAAATAAGCTGAAATCCTGAGCTCTGCATCAATGTTTCAACCACTGATTGAATCCCATGGTGTGGAGCACCCTAGCCTCACCCATGCCATAGACAGGCAGCACCTCTGAGAAGGTTACCGTGTGAGCTACTTGTCTAAGGCCTCTCCCCAACTCCACAAACTCCTCCTGCACTGCTGTGATCCCCTTCCCAGCCAGGTCATTTGTCCCTAGGTGGACAATGACATCCAGCTCCCTCCCCTGTGCAGCTGCTCCCGCGATCCTGAGGATTCGCTCCCTGTCCCTCCAAGCCATGGCGCCAGGCAGGCAACTTACCTCCCTCTCCCCTCCCTCCCCCAGTTCTAGCCTCCTAATAATGAAGTCCCCCACCAGGAGTCGTTTCCTTCCCCTGTGGAGTCCCATGCCACCCTCCTGTGGGTCTCCTTTTTGGAGGTTCCCACCATCCTCCTTGGTCTCCAATATGGGTGCATTCATAGAGGAACCACACTCTGACAGAATGGCATATGAACTGTGGAGAGGTACAACTGGAGGGATGCGCCTCTGTTCCACCACACCTCACCCTTCCTGAGCCCACTGTGGTCCAACCGCTCCTCTTTTTTGGCAACCTCTGAGGCAGCGGCAGTGGCCCTGGTGGTCCCTGGGTGGGAAAGGAGGTCCCCCGAATCCTGGACAACTCAGCCTGGAGATGAGCAACCTCCTCTCTCAGCCCAAAGAGGTGCCTGCAGATGAGACAACACCGAATCCTCCAGAATGTTTCCTGGAAACCTGCTGCTCCACAGCCACTGCACTGCACCACTCCCATCATGTCTTATTTGTGGTCCCTTGACTGTTGTTTTGTATACTTACTCTTTCCTCTCTCTCTATTTTTTTTATTTTTATATAATTTTTTTTTCTTTTTCCCTACTTTCCTACTGTCTCCGTGCTCTTAAAGGAAAACTCCACCCATAGCTATGCCAGGATGCCTCTGCAATATCGCAAAATTAGCATGAATAATCTCCATAAACTTTTAAAGCCCTCTGTAGTCAACATATAGTTTTACCTTTGTCTCATGTCTGTTTTTGCAGTCCACGCCCAATCTGCCGGTTGCCATCTCACGCTGTATTTTGTCTCGCGCTCTCACTTTTGCCCGAGAAAATGACGTGCAATCGCCATCCATTGTATGTATTGAAATCAAGCACTGCAGCTTCCACGTTTCGATTTTGTTCCCTTGCCTACACACTTGGCGTCTACATGACTGCCTCAACTCCTCTGATTGGCTACACTGTGATGCTTGTGATTGGCTTGAGATTTTTTTTGTAGGCTATTGGCTGTGTAAAATTTTTCCCGGCACGACATTCAGCTTAAAAATGGCGCACTTTGGTCCCTGTTTCCAGCTCAGTTCAGAAGTTTTTACTGCACTCTCATAGGTAGTGTAATTGCTGTGACCGGTTACTTGAACTGCAGAGTAAGGTGAAGAAGACAGACCCCGGATCCACGCAGCAGTGAGCAAGTTATCCGGCCAGGCATCAAAACATAAAGGTTAGTTGTGGTGTCTGCATAATCCCCAAAACTTGTTTGGTCTGTCAGCTGCATTCCTCTGGGCTATTTGTTCATCTAGGAGCAGACACAGCATAATTGGCAGATCGTGATCTGTAGGCAGCCCAATCTTTCCTTGTTTTTTGTTGTTTTTTTGTCTCTGACTGCAGTGTAATATCGGAGATCGGGAGTGAGAGCCAGTGGTGTAGAGCGGGAGACCGTAGCCCAGACTGAGACCAAGCGACAAGTTTGGCATAGTGTGCCGGGGTGTAATTCACTAGTTCAGGGTCAGGGAGCGATACAGGGCAACAAGATAGCTGCAATGCTGCTCCACTCTATGCAACTCGCTCTTCAGTTTTTCTGTAGCTGGACTAAGGACTTTTGTTTACGGTTCCCATGAATGAGACTATGGTTCTTTGCAAGGTTTGTGCTCATTTCTTTGACAAGGTTTGGAAAAACAAGTACATTCTGGGACCAATAAACCAAACAACCTATTTTTTTTTTTTAGGTGGCTTTTGGCCGTCGGGTTATAGAGTTCTGCTAAATGGCAGCTGCGACAGTAAAAGAAGCGAGTGTATACTGGAGCATGCTATTAAACTGAGAATTGAACTTTATGGAGGGCATCGTGGCAAAGGAGGAGATATTTTGAAGTACAATATAACAGTTCTATAATTTAATTAATTTATTGTTTTTGTGCTCTCTTCTCCGGACCGTTCTGAAACTGCAAGGGCAACATGGGTAAAGGAGTAAGTACATTCATTGTCCATGCTTTACGATGTGGCACGGAGAGCGCCATATGTATCTATATACACACATATATAGATATGTTTTTGGTTTTTTTTTGTTTCGAAAAATGTGGTGTGATGCACCTGACGTCTCACTGGCAGTTGAAGACAGGCGGTGGAGTTGTGGCTGAGTCCCGGGTGGTGGGCAACGTCCGCCAGAGCGAGCCGCGCCAGTGACAGTAGCGCTGCACACATGAGGGCGTGTTTGCCTGTCAGCGCGTGCCAGGTGGCAAAAAACTTTCCACACCAGTGGGGTGAAATCTGCGCGTGCAGTCACACTGTGCCCTGCAGTTGGTCCTTCCGAGGGACGCCGAGCGCTGCTTAAGTGGTGCTGTTGAATATGTAGCTCTTCTCTGAGTGTTGTTTCGCGGCACTACGCCGCCAAGCCTTGGGCCCAGAGAAGGCTGTGTGGGACTCGAGCTGTTAGGGCCCAGCCCGTATGCAAATCTTGGTACTTAACACCGAGGCAGTCGAACTCACGAACCGGGTCAGAGAATGTGCATATATGAAACGAACAGAACTAATTCTGTGAGGGAAAAGCTTCTGTTTTGAGAATCCTTGCCCGTATTCCGAAAATACAGTAATGATTTTCAGTTCATTATTTCCGTTATGCATATGGGAAGTAAATGACCAGAAGAGTAAAACCGCTCTTATATCTGTGGCTAAAACTGGTTGAGAAAATCCTTGACTGTAATTGCGTGACAGACCAGTTGAATACGCGCACTTTAAAAATATAGTGCCACTGTTAGGAAGGGGCAGGCTGCGGGATTTGGTGTCTTTTGCGCAGTGTCCACTGATTAATTAGCTTGAGGAAGCTCAGATGCGTTTAGAGAGCTGTAAATGCATTTATGTTTGAAACGTCGCCACTTTTCTGAAAAGACGGCATGTCACAAATGATACTGGGGGACGCAATTGAGCAGGTTTTGTCGCAATTCACCTGTTAGTTTTTAAGAGTCCATGTGTAGAACGCCTGCATTTTGTTAGATGGATAAGGAATGTAGCAAAGGTGACGCCAGGCACTGCAGATAAGATGCCAAATGGGTCGATGTAGTCAAACACTTAAAATAGTTTTCCTAACGGCAGAATGGGTGAAACCTTTGAAAACTGGCCTATGTCATGGGTCTCACGATGGGTTCTTTATATGCATTACATCAGTATCTTCTAGGAAGTGGCTGTTTTTCTGTTTATCGTCAGTCCCTTGGCTTGCCCCCCGCCCCAGCTGTGTGCTCAGTGGGGTCTGAGAGCTTTCCATGACATGCACATCATAGCGGTTAGGCATGTAAATGGCAGGTTGTGCCATTAGTATTACCCTGTTACTTACTGCCAGTGCTACTGGTGCTGCACTTGTGACTCCTCTGCCAAAAACATGTTTAGGTAGATGCTGCAGTTTGCAACATGCTCTGACTTAACATCTGTAGGTATGTGCTAGTGAGATAGCAAAAGGTATGGTCCTTATGAGTTGGCAGGGAACAGGGATCTAAGAAGTAAGATTAGTGAGGGACCAAAGCACGAGGGTGGTATCCACTGGACTTCAGAGTACAGATTGGATTTGGCTACGGGGGGACAGTAGAGGTCTGGGATGTTGGCGAGTAATATGGAAATGGATCTTGTTGGGTGGGCCACAAGCAGTCTACTGGCTTATGTATGTGCTTGGCATTGTGCCATGAGCATATGTGCATGAGCTGGTATTGTGCCCCAGCCCGCTTTGTCTACAGTAATAGCTGGGTTGTCTCATTTGCATTCCCAGCTTTGTACTGGGTGGTGTCTGTGCCCACAGGTGAAAACACATGTGGTTGCAGATGTTATGCCCTGCTCATGGAACTTCCTCTTCAGTATGTTACCTGTGTACTAAATGCTCTGTTTCCTTCGGGGTGATTTGGTACTTTACAAAGCCAAATGAATTACAGTATTTGCTGGGAGTCATCCTGTGGAATGCTCATGATATGAAATGTAGTGGTATTTTTGGCCTCATAAAAGGTACACCAATGTTGCCAATGGTTTGGGGATATCAATGTTGCTTTATTTGAATATTTGAATTTCCAGCGCTTAGTGGACCACTTTCTTTTGTTACGCGACAGGTGTCCTCCTTTTCGTGAACTTGTCCAGAAGAAATGGGAGCGAGAAATCAATCTAGGAGAGCAATTAAGGAGAGCTAAAAAACCTCTAAAATATGTTCTGACTTTTCACAGAATGAAGCCTAATTACTCCTCGAGGTTAAATGGAGTTATCCTGATATCTAAGGATTATTATGATAATCCCTTGTGCTACCTGACAATAACTTTTATAATTATGGTAAGACACTGATGGCAGTGGCAGGTGGAGTTCAGCAGAAGGGGAGTAAAACCCCTATGAGGTACTCTTTCTGTTTTACACCTTTTCGTTTTCCGACTTTGACATAGTAGATCACTTGTTTCCACAGAGTAAGCTTTTGTGAGATGACTGGCCGCTCAAAATCCTTATTCTTGTCTGAATTTACATGGAAGGTTATGCAAATGCATGAAGGGAATGGAACTCCTAGAGTATCTATCTACTTTAGATGAAAAACTTTAATATCGGAGCAAATGGAACAGTATACTGCTGTACGCCTTCATATCTATGAAGACAACAATGTTTGCAATTGAGCTTAGTCTGAAACTGCACATTAAAATTAGACTCCTAGTTATGGAGTTAAACATTTTGAAGGTCAAGGTCAATGTTAAATTGACCGTAGATTGTAGCCTCTGATGTAGGACTTATTTGGAGGAAAAGGAGTTTTATTTTTTATTTTAAAGAATTTTTAAATGTATGGACTCTTTGCCTGGGAGCTATATATGTTTTATTTTAAGTTTGCCACCTGTCTGGCTTCCTGAAAGGGATTTTTTTCTTTTATTCTGTATTGTACTTCATGCTACATTGTATGCTTCACTTACGTGTTTTTTTCAATAGGAAAGCAGTTTTTTATGGTATACACAGAAACATAGACTTTGATGGCAGATAATGATCACTTGGCCCATCCAGTCTGCCCATTTCTCTACCTATTGGATAAGCTGCAGATTCCAGTTAACCAACAGCCTACTTCCTGCAACCCCCACTATAATTGCCTTACGTCTGTCCCATGCGTGTTTGAATTCCCCCACAACCTCTCCAGGAAGGCGGTTCCATGAGTCCACCACTCTCGGTTAAAAATAATTTCCTCACATTACCCCTAAGCCATCCCCCCCTATCATTAAATTGTGCCCCCTGTTCTTGCACATCTCTTTTTTTTTTTTTTGGAAGATGCTCCCCTCCTGGACTTTGTTGATTCCCTTGAGGTACTTAAAAGTTTCTTTCTTGTCCCCCCTGTCCCTCCTTTCATCAAGGGTATACGTATTCAGCTCTTTGTCTCTCTTCATATGGCTTCTGATGTAGACCATGCACCATTTTAGTCACCCTCCTCTGGACCGCTTCCATCCTGTCTATGTCCTTGCGTCGATAAGGTCTCCAAAACTGCACGGTGTACTCCAGATGGGGTCTCACCAACAGAAGGATAATCACTTCCCTTTTTCTACTTGTGATGCCCCTCCCTATGCATCCCAGTACCTCTGGCTCTCCTTACCGACTTCTCACATTGCTTACCCACATTTAGGTCATCTGTTATGACTACCCCCAGGTCCCTTTCAATTATTGTGTTACTACCTCCCCTGCTATTGTGTACTCTTCTCCTGGATTTTTATTTCCCAGGTGCATTACTTGGCACTTCTTTACATTGAATCTAAGTTGCCATATGTCTGAACGTTCCTCCAACCTTGCCAAGTCCCTTCTCATCCTTTCTACCCCCCTTGTGTATCAACTGTTACAGATCTTTGTGTCATCTGCAAAGAGGCATTCCTTTCCTTCCAGACCCTCTGCAATGTCACCTATAAAGATGTTGGAGGACTGGACCCAGTACTGAGCACTGAGGTACTCCACTAGTAACCCCACTTTCTTCGGAACATGTTCCATTCACTATTACCTTCTGTGTCCTGTTGTGCTGCCAGTTTACTACCCAGGCTACCACCCAGGGACCCACTCGCAGGCTGGTTAACTTGTATATTAATCTTTTGTGTGGGACTGTGTCAAATGCCTTGCTAAAGTCTAGGTAGGCCATATCCACAGCCCCTCCCTGGTCTATTACTTTGGTCACCCAGTCAAAGAAATCTATTAGATTCGTCTGACATGACCTTCCTGCTGTGAATCCATGCTGCTTTGGGTCCTGTGCCCCGCTGGCCTCTAGGTGCTCAACAATTCTTTTTTTCATAAGTGATTCCATCATTTTCCCCACCACTGAGGTCAAACTAACAGGTCTGTAGTTTCTTGCTTCTGCCTTGTTCTCACTTTTGTGAATGGGAGTCATCTGCCTCCTCCAGTCCTCAGGTACCACCCCATCCTCCCATGATTCATTAAGTGTGGCTGAGTGGTGTCACTAGGTCCTCCTTAGTTCTTTTTAGGATTATAGGTGAATCCTGTCAGGCCCCATTGCTTTGTCCACATCCAGTTTTAGGAGTTCTTTCAGGACTCTTTTCTTCTGTAAATGGATTTGCATCAACCGCACTACCCAGAGTGCTTCTATTCTTTGGTTTAGGTAACTCCTCCTCCTCTTTTTGTGAATACTGAGCAAAGGTATTCATTCAGTATCTCTGCCTTTTCACTGTCTCCTCTGCCCACCTCCCTCTCTTTATTAATCTTCACTATCTCCTTAACCTTTGTATGCTTAGTGTTCAGTATTGTGATGAAACATTGCACTTAGTTTAATTAGTTTTGTGTTCTGTGGTAGAACCAGGTCCGTGTCAGCTCTGGTACAAGTCAAATAACTATGAAGCAGTTTACCCCACCTCTCCCTTGGAAAGGTTTCTCTTTGTCACTTCATGTTTAAACTTCTTTTATTCCTTCAGTTTGTGTATTTTATTATGTTTGCTTGCACATGTGCAAGAAACATAGTGCCACCTATACAATTTTCATGGGTGATCCTCCCCACTTCCAATGCCTTGCTCCTTCTGCATGCGTGGATGCACCACGTCAATTAATGCCCAAGCTGTTCTATGAAACCCACCAGAATGCAGTGGCATACAGTTGAGTAAAAACCACTGCAATCGGCGAGTTTAATAGCGAGTGAGCATTTGCATACAGCCATCGGCAGGCTATTTACATGCTGCCATCAGCAGTATGCAAAGTGCATACTCGCAGCACTGCATCCTGAACAGCTGTCAGACGGCTTCCTTTGTGTCTGCTCTCCCTCCCCAAACACTCAAGTAACGATGATGGGAGTCCACCCAGTGTGCTCATACACTCCTCGCTCCGCACACAGTATGGCTGAAAGGCTGCCCAACTCGCTGGCGCCACACACCCCAGACTTCCAGGTGCCACACTGTGAGCCCACACAGAGCATGGCACAAGTCCTGTGTCATCTTCCTAAAGAGAACAAACACCTGAAAAGAAAACGCGGTCCTCGTTGATTGCCTTGGGCCCCCAACCCACTCTGCACCCTCTCTGCGCATACACCTCATGTACTGCCTGAATGCCCAGCTATTAGCTCTGATGCTCTCCCCACTTCATTGTGCTGAACCACAGTGGCCTCCTTCTCCTCCTGCTCACCTTCTTTGTACAGTGTTCTGTGGTCCCCAAATTGCCCCCTTAATCTTGGTCCAGATGTCTTCCAGTCCACCTACATTCCGCCACCCCCAATTCCTGTCTAGTGTACTCCATATTCCCCAAATCCTCCCATCAAAAATCAGGTGTCTTCACCTTGGTCTGGTGGGAGGCCTTTGATCGCATCATGAACCATACTTTGTAGTGGTTACTACTACCAAGGCTATACCCTACCATAACATCACCCACCCAATCACCATTTGTGAGCACTAGATCCAGTACCACTGCCTCACTGGTGGGCTCCTTGACCATCTGACTTAAGTGGGCTATCTCTAGTGGGTCAGCAATCACTCTGTTTCTGAATGCTGATGCATACAGTGTTTGCCACTCCACATCTGGCAGGTTGAGGTCTCCCATCAGCAGGACTTCCCCTTAGCTGCCATCCTAAGGATCTCCTTTACCATCTGGCCATCCACCTCTACAGTTTGCCCTGGTGGCCTGTAAATTACTCCATCCACACCACCTCGGCCTTCCTGCAGCCACCAGACCCATAGGGCCTCAGCACCCCCCCCCACATGCCCTGTGTTGTCAGACACCTGGATCCCTTCCCACGCTTGAGCGCTAACCCCCGCCATTCATGCCAACCTGTCCTTCCTCAACAACATATATCACGGAATGTTCATATCCCATTCCTGCCTGTCATGGAACCGAGTCTACCTTGATCCCCACCATGTTCAGCTCCTTGTCCACCATGATTGCCGCCAAGTATCCGGACCTTGTTGCCCCAGCTGCTGGCACTTGTGCACATGGCACTCATTCTCCCTTCCATAAGCCCCAGCCTCACTCGCCAATGGGCTTTGCTCTGCATGGGACATGTAATCTCGAGCCACGGTACACTTGCCTCTAGTGGTGTGGTGGTGGTGGTAGTAGTGGTAGTAGTAGTAGTAGTAGTAGTGCCACCTCAGACATGCCATTTGAAGATGGTACTTTCCTAGCACCATTGCCATTCAACAAATAACACAAGGTAGCAACTTACATTACACAGTTACAGTGTTGAGTTATAGTAATACATTGTTGTGGTGCACCACCGACATGCTTAGAGCGGTGCTTGGGTTCATCTGAGTCCATGTTATTATTTAATCACAATGCAAACGCTTTGCCTTAGATATCATTTTTCAGCCGCATAGCTAGTGATAGCTTCAGGCTCTACAGAACAATATGATAAAATAAATTTTATGCATCCTATGCTGCCTTTACTCCTTTGTCCTACTTTTTGTTCTCCATCCACATATGGCCACTTGTACTTTCTCTTTGTGGTTTTTCAACCATAAAAAATTTACTAAACTATGGACTTCTGTATGCCTCAGTACCTTTCAAAGTTCTGACACAACATGTTATGGAGTGGAACAATGGAACCTGTCGCACATAGACAAACATGTTCCTCTGGCATCGTATAGCAGCAAAAAGTAAGCACTTCAATATTGCCTATTTGTAGTTTAATAAATTTCTAATACTATTGACTGTCTTGTAATTATTGATGTGGTGTTTCACCTAGGCAATCAAGTTCTACATGGCTCAAAGGGAAGAAACAATCGCGCCATACCAATTTGAGCCAATGTATGAAGACCATGAGATTACAGCAGTACAGCCTACAGTGGTGACAAGGGCATTGATAGTGATGGTGATGTGGGAAGGATTCCAACTGCCCAATCCACGTTTGGAAAATAGAGAGTGGTGCTTCTGCAATAATTGCACAATTATGAACACTGCTCTGGAGTGCTATTGCTGCATGGAGTCCCCACGCTGTTGCAAATGTGGGAGTGATAATGGTGTCCAGTACTGCATGTCACACAATGAAGACTTCCTCCTTTTCCTGTATGAAGAAAGCCTTCAAATTACTAGGTTACCAATAACATGTATTTCCGTGGACAGAAGAAAACTTCCAATAGACAAACAGGTACATGAACCAAACTTATAGTATTTTTTTACTTCATGAACTGTCAATAGTGCTGCTCATCTCATGAATCTATTGCATAGCCCTTTCAACAATGTGTTTCTATGCAGTGGTGCCCAGAGATGCACTGCCCATGTGCTACAGTGTTGTGGCTCTCAATGCATGCAATCTGCACGTGTGTAACCACATACACTCACCACCTGCATTCGGATTCATCAAGCTTTGCCCTGGCACGATGCAATTTTGCCTATGGCCAACTTGACGTTGTGAATAGATGGCATTCACAAAGCCAAGTTTGTCAACACAAACCAGGATTGTACCTGGACAAAGCAGTGAACTGCCTTGCGCCGCGCGGCATTCTATACATGGGTCAGATGGTGAAATCTGGGGACCACAAATTGTATGCATCACTTTGACAGTAATAGGTGTGGGTGGTAGTAAAATTGCATAATCCTATTAGTAAGATAAAGTCTTGTGCTACCTTTGCCACTTCCTTAGAGAACCCTAACAGTTTTTTTTCCTTCTGCTTTTACTTCCTTCCTCCACAAAAAGATTACAGTAGTTGCTTTAGTTATATCCTCCCTTAGTTTTGCTCACTGTGTCTCCACCCCTCCCTGTCCAATTCCACCTTCAAGGCTGTTTCTGAGGTTTCACCATTTCTTTAAAATACGCCCTTCTAAAGTCCAATACTCTTGTTTTTGTGTGGTTAGTTTGTGTCCTGTCGTAATGTTAAACCACACCGACAGTGATCACTGGTACCCAGGGACTGCCCACTTTGACATATGAAATGCTGTCCCTGTTTGTAAGCATCAGGTACAGCACTACCCCATCCCTAGTGGGTTCTCGGGAACATGAATCACACAGCACAGTGTGGAAAAGCAGCTGCAAGGCCAACAGACTGCTGGGGTGCATTGCTGAGGGATCACTTCCAGAAAGGTGGAGGTTATTCTGCCACTGTACAGTTTGTTGGTGAGGCTGCACTAAAGTACTGGGTGCAGTTCTAGTGCCCATACTTAAAGAGAGACATCAAGCTCCTAGAGGGAGTCCAGAGGAGGGTGCCCAAGATCATCCAGGGAATGGGAGAGAAACCCTATAGGGAGACCCGAAGAACACTGCATGTACTCCCTGGAGGATAGAAGGGACACATGCAATATGACTGAGACCTTTAAATACTTGAAGGGTGATTTGCTCCGTGGTGACAAGTGAAAGCGGTTCACTTGGCACGCTGGTGATCTGGGTTCACACCCCAAGCCTGGGTGTCGGAGATGAGTCCGGCAGGAGGGAGTCAGAGTGTCCTTTGGATGCTTCCCTCCCAGGGGTGGGCAGGACTTTGGCACATGGAGGTGGCTTAGGTGACATTCTAGGTGGCGTGATGCCTCGACATGCCCCATGAACGTCCCCGATCCATGTTGCCGTTGTGACTGGTCCACTGAGAGAGGAGGGGAGTGGGAGAGCAGAAAAGTGGAAAACTGCCCAGCAGTCGACCCGATGGCAGATGCTGGTCCCCGTCAACACAAAGCCCAGGCGTGTCAAGCAGACCCCACCTCACCGGGATACGTGTCTACTACTATGGGTGCTTCTCCCTCAGAAGGGGGAACTCTCCCTTCTCCTGATGATGGGTTACATCGGGTTACCTGGGGGCTGCAGCATTGAAGGGTGGTGGATGGCGATGGGGCAGAGTGGTGTCGGAGAGCCTTGGCTGCCTGAAGGAGTAGCTGGCAGGGGGAGCATGGGAATGAGCAAAAATACTTAAAGGGCATAAACAAAGTTTAGTACTGAGGGTATGTTCCAATTGATTGGGGAGGAGATCACAAGGGGACACAGCCTAAAGCTGGAGGGAGGGAGGTTTAAGAGGGATCTGAGGAAGCATTACTTCATGGAAAGGGTGGTGGTGAATTGGAGCACTGCCTGAGGAGGTGATCTCGCTGGATTCAGTGGGGAGTTTTAAGAAGGGATGGGACAGGTTCAAGGGCAAGGTACGAGAGGGAGAAATCTGACCAGGATGGTGAACCAAGGAGGGAAATCTGGAGGGTGGGAGGAAAGGGGAGGGGGACAGCAGCAGTTGTATGAACTGTAAACTGCACACTTGAGCAGACTAATAGACCGTAAGGCCTAAATCTGCTGGCATTGTCGTAGAAGGTGTTGATACCACAGTTTTGATTATTTGTGAGCCAACTCTGGTGTGCTGTATCCTGTTCTTGCAGCCAACATGTCACCACAATGAGTCATGGAATGAGTGTGACATGATGGAGACTTGTCAATACAAAAATGACAGCAGAATATGCATTATCTTTCATGTCTGCTCAGTAGTAAGCACCTATACTGTGTGCACATTTTCTATCCCACCCACCCTTTGGGTTGTATATTAGTGCACATACTACATTTGCCACATCTAAAGCAGCCTATACTTGGTTTAAGTCAAGTTTCTTTTGTAGATGGTGTCTGCCTGCTATGTACCAGATCTTTAAGATTATTTGGTCTTCTATATAGCATCCTTGGTCTATCATGATGTGCACTAAGCTGTGGATCTACTTTAAGAATATTCCAATTAGATTTAATATCATTTCAAATATTATGTGAATGTATAGAATATGTACTAACAAAATTAAAAATATGATTTGTGTCCTGTTTAGGTCTCTGTATCAAAGTCTCTTCTTTCCTCATGACTGCTACCTCTCTATATGCCTGCTGAATATGTTGGTTTGAGTACCCTCATTCTAGAAATCTCTTTTCTAGCTTGATAGCCACTTTTTCAAAGTCTCTCTCTTGACTGCAATTTCTCTTTATCTGGAGAAATTGCACTGTTTGCTGATACCAAGATGGGAGTGGTGGTAGATGACCTAAGAGGTTGGCAAGGGTTGTAGAATGATCTGGCAAAGCTGGAAACCTGGTCAGACAACTGGCAACTGGCTTTTAATGCCAAAAGTGCAATGTGCTGCATTTTGGGTGGAGAACCAAAGGAGGAGTTACCAACTGGGGTACAGTTAGCCCAGACATAGAAGGATCTGGGGGTGCTCATTACAGGGTCAATGTACAACTCTGCACAATGTAGGAAGGCAGCTGCAAAGGCCCACAAAATGCTGGGTTGTATTGCAAGGGTTATATCCTCGGGGGGAGGGGGGAGTTGATTCTGCCATTGTAGAGATTAGTTAGACCACACCTGGTGTACTGCATGCATTACTGGCGCACATATCTGAAGAGGGACATTAAGTTACTGGAGGGGGTGCAGCACTGGGGACTTGGCATACAGAGGAGGCTGAGGAGTTGAACATGTACTCACTGGAGGAGAGGATGGGCACCCAGGGCCATGATATCAGACTGGAGGGAGGAAAGTTCAGGGGGGAGATAAGGACACTTTTGTTAGAGGTTGGTAGCTTGGTGGAATGTGTTACTGGCAGATGTGGTATACAGTAGAACAGTGGACTGCATTAAAAGGTGCTGTGACAGTGGAGGGAATGGGTGAAGGGGAGGGGCAGCTGCAGAATAGGGGGTGCTGGCTGCACATTCGAGCATACCTAATTGACCTCAAGGCCTTTATCTGCTGGCAAATTTCATATGTTCGTAAATTGGAAGTGGGTGGTGCAGTCATGATGAGGCATATACAATCCTGTGATTCACAGAATAGCCACAGGATTAGAAGGTTCTAGATTAAAAATGTAGCACATTCAGAGGAAATGAACACAGGGTTGGCCAAGCTTCAATTTTTTGCTGTAACCAAATACCTTTTTTCGTGTGTGTGTGAACTTGGGAGTTTAAACATACAGGATTACTGTGATCCCATGGTGTTAAATGGAGCCATCAACTGGGACAGGTGGTTAATCACCCAAGCGTATTTCTTTTCATCCATGAGGTGACAAGTTTATTTTTATAGTATGTGATAAGCAGTTCACTTTGTATACTTAATTTGTTAGGCAGAACTCGCTTACTAACAATTACATTCATCAATAGTGTTTATTAGTGCACTTGTGACATTGGGAAAAGTTAGAACACTGAGGTAAATTTTCCACACACCTACAAACCAGATCCTTTCAAGCTTCTACAAAGCCTAATTGTTTTCATTTACCATGGTCAAGTAGACAGTTATGCAATGTTAAGTGCAGAGAACCTCAAGTAAAGTAACATTGATACATGGTTTGCTCAGATTTGAAAACACATATGTGAAAGATAACAGCCACTGATGCATGCTTTTATTTTCACCACTTTAATATTTATTAGTACATCGACTCTGTTTGTCTGCAAAAACAAGGTATTTATCAGTACAGTACCTTGTAGTACAGTATGTGCATGTACTCTACTACACATTTCTCTGACGATGTTGCAGTCATAACTAAAATGATGCCCCAGCAGCACTCAGTCATTGTTGCAGTCATAACATGGTATGTTTACAGATTTTACTGTGAAGCTTCCATTCCTAAAACTTCTCTCAGTATGAGTATACACTTTGGCATGTGCTGAAGGCTATGGTAGAAGCTCTTCCAGAATCCATTATCAAAGAGCTTCTTCAAACCATTATCTGAGGTATTGAATCAAGCTGTCACACTTTGAGGACTTTTTTTTTTTTTTTTTTTTTTTTAAACCAGACAGTTTCTACCCTCCCTGCACCTCCACTGAATACCTCTGATCATGTAATCTAACAGCAGTAGCATTCTATTTTGTGTGGAACTTTTTTGTTGTCCACCTTCTCTCACCCCAGAGCTACGCTTCGGGAGACACCTAGGTACCACCCAGACCTGCCTTGTGTGAATCACCAGGGGTTCACCATGGAGCCGTGGATATTACCCCAAGGCAGGGATGGGATGGGAACCCAGCATCCCGATATCTTAAATGTCTCGTCAGGTACCCCAGTGGTCAGGCAGGCAGTCGCAATTGGGACTGGTACCGGTGCTCCATCTACCCATGCTCCAGCAGTGTTTTTCCTCCTTTCTGAGGAAGCGGCTAGCGCCCGGATGTTGAGGCATTCCCGCTCTGCATCATCCCTGCTCACCTGTTCCTCCTTTTCCTGCCCCTCCTCACCTCCCTTTGCTTGCAATGCACATTTTCAGGAAGGGAGTATGGGTATGTAGATCTGGATATTTAGGTGACACCTGTATAGCGGATGGATTGAGTACATAGATACAGAGATACATAGACAGTGTCGGCAGATGAGAGCCTATGGCCCACCAGTCTGCCATTTGAGCTTGTAAGTTCAGTTTGTTTTCCTAGAAGTCTCTCACTGTGACTGTATCCGACATACTGTTTGACATGGATAATTTGGAAGTAGGTTTCTGGCAGTATGAAACGTGCAGAAAAATATATACCCAGACAATTGAAGTGATTCCTGTGATGTTGACACAGAATATTACAACCATCTAAATTTCAGCACTTGAGCAAAGGGACACTGGTTTCTTAAAAAAAAAAAAAAAAAAAAACTTCTTTCTCAGACCATTGATAAGTGAGGCACTGGACAACACACCTCATGGTATGACATCCAACCTCATTCGGGAAAGACAGGCTGCCAGGTGTTGCCTCTGGAGATGTGATTGACCATCTGGAGGAGGTAGGTTTTGTTGCCCTTCCGCATGACTGACCCCACAGGGTAGGATGGATGAGGGTGCCAACAGAAGGGTGGGTGATGCTGGACTCCCACGTGCATTGACATGTCACAGCCCACCAATGGGGAAGGAAACTTGGAAAATCCCTTGCAGCTGCAGGATGAAGAATGTCCATCCACAGCCTCTGTGCCAGTGGCCCAGTGGCATGCCTACAGCCATGACTAACATACCAACATACTAAAATGCAAGCAGAGTAGGACTAATGGTCTTTCATGGCTGTTCATTTGGTCATCCTCCAAACTGGGAGTTGACCTTACTGCCCCCCTCAACTGCCTTGTGATTCTACAGTCCCAGTCCAAGATATTCCTCTTGTATTGTACTTCACCAGTTCAACCCTTCCCTCTATCTGTCCAAACCCTCTTCAACTCCTCCACAATCTCTCCACCAGTCCCCTGCGCACATTTCATGGTTCCACCACCTCCTCAGTGAAGTAGCACCTCCTCCTTTCCCAAGGGTCTCCTGCCTCTAGCTTACACCAGTATCCACTTGTGTGCCTGAGTACCTCATGTCCTTCCTGTCCCTCCTCTCCTCCACTGTGTAAATGTTGAGCTTCTTGAGCCTCTCCCCATAGGTCCATTCATCAAAGCTCTAGATCATTTTGCTTGCCCTCCTCTAGACCCTCTCCAGGAGTACAATGTCCTTTTTAAGTGCGGCCTCCAAAACTGCACACTGCCTAAGGTAAGACCACTGGAGGAGATGGGTGATGGGCCAGTGGGTCTTGGTCTAATGGGTGCAGCCGCATGAAGAACTGAATCCTAAACTACGGTTCCAAAGAACAGCATTTGTTTTAATGTAGCAACAGTGACATTGTGTTACAGGCTGACAGTTGTGCCATTAGTATTACCTGTTACTTACTGCCAGTGCTACTGGTGCTGCACTTGTGACTCCTCTGCCTAAAACATGTTTAGGTAGATGCTGCAGTTTTGCAACATGCTCTGACTTAACATCTGTAGGTATGTGCTAGTGAGATAGCAAAAGGTATGGTCCCTTATGAGTTGGCAGGGAATAGGGATCTAAGAAGTAAGATTAGTGAGGGACCAAAGCACGAGGGGTGGTATCCACTGGACTTCCAGAGTACAGATTGGATTTGGCGGGGGACAGTAGAGTGTCTGGGATGTTGGCGAGTAATATGGAAATGGATCTTGTTGGGTGGGCCACAAGCAGTCTACTGGCTTATGTATGTGCTTGGCATTGTGCCATGAGCATATGTGCATGAGCTGGTATTGTGCCCCAGCCCGCTTTGTCTACAGTAATAGCTGGGTTGTCTCATTTGCATTCCCAGCTTTGTACTGGGTGCGGTGTCTGTGCCCACAGGTGAAAAACATTGTGGTTGCAGATGTTATGCCCTGCTCATGTGAACTTCCTCTTCAGTATGTTACCTGTGTACTAAATGCTCTGTTTCCTTCGGGGTGATTTGGTACTTTACAAAGCCAAATGAATTACAGTATTTGCTGGGAGTCATCCTGTGGAATGCTCATGATATGAAATGTAGTGGTATTTTTGGCCTCATAAAGGTACACCAATGTTGCCAATGGTTTGGGGATATCAATGTTGCTTTATTTGAATATTTGAATTTCCTGCGCTTAGTGGACCGCTTTCTTTTGTTACGCGACAGGTGTCCTCCTTTTCGTGAACTTGTCCAGAAGAAATGGGAGCGAGAAATCAATTTAGGAGAGCAATTAAGGAGAGCTAAAAAACTTCTAAAATATGTTCTGACTTTTCACAGAATGAAGCCTAATTACTCCTCGAGGTTAAATGGAGTTATCCTGATATCTAAGGATTATTATGATAATCCCTTGTGCTACCTGACAATAACTTTTATAATTATGGTAAGACACTGATGGCAGTGGCAGGTGGAGTTCAGCAGAAGGGGAGTAAAACCCCTATGAGGTACTCTTTCTGTTTTACACCTTTTCGTTTTCCGACTTTGACATAGTAGATCACTGTTTCCACAGAGTAAGCTTTTGTGAGATGACTGGCCGCTCAAAATCCTTATTCTTGTCTGAATTTACATGGAAGGTTATGCAAATGCATGAAGGGAATGGAACTCCTAGAGTATCTATCTACTTTAGATGAAAAACTTTAATATCGGAGCAAATGGAACAGTATACTGCTGTACGCCTTCATATTTATGAAGACAACAATGTTTGCAATTGAGCTTAGTCTGGAAACTGCACATTAAAATTAGACTCCTAGTTATGGAGTTAAACATTTTCGAAGGTCGAAGGTCAATGTTAAATTGACCGCAGATTGTAGCCTGCTGATGTAGGACTTATTTGGAGGAAAAGGAGTTTTATTTTTTATTTTAAAGAATTTTTAAATGTATGGACTCTTTGCCTGGGAGCTATATATGTTTTATTTTAAGTTTGCCACCTGTCTGGCTTCCTGAAAGGGATTTTTTTCTTTTATTCTGTATTGTACTTCATGCTACATTGTATGCTTCACTTACGTGTTTTTTTCAATAGGAAAGCAGTTTTTTATGGTATACATAGAAACATAGACTTTGATGGCAGATAATGATCACTTGGCCCATCCAGTCTGCCCATTTCTCTACCTATTGGATAAGCTGCAGATTCCAGTTAACCAACAGCCTACTTCCTGCAACCCCCACTATAATTGCCTTATGTCTGTCCCATGCGTGTTTGAATTCCCCCACAACCTCTCCAGGAAGGCGGTTCCATGAGTCCACCACTCTCCGTTAAAAATAATTTCCTCACATTACCCTGAGCCATCCCTCTATCATTAAATTGTGCCCCTGTTCTTGCACATCTTTTTTTTTTTTTTTGAAAGATGCTACCCTCCTGGACTTTGTTGATTCCCTTGAGGTACTTAAAAGTTTCTTTCTTGTCCCCTGTCCCTCCTTTCATCAAGGGTATACGTATTCAGCTCTTTGTCTCTCTTCATATGGCTTCTGATGTAGACCATGCACCATTTTAGTCACCCTCCTCTGGACCGCTTCCATCCTGTCTATGTCCTTGCGTCGATAAGGTCTCCAAAACTGCACGGTGTACTCCAGATGGGGTCTCACCAACAGAAGGATAATCACTTCCCTTTTTCTACTTGTGATGCCCCTCCCTATGCATCCCAGTACCCCCCTGGCTCTCCTTACCGACTTCTCACATTGCTTACCCACATTTAGGTCATCTGTTATGACTACCCCCAGGTCCCTTTCCATTATTGTTGTTACTACCTCCCCTGCTATTGTGTACTCTTCTCCTGGATTTTTATTTCCCAGGTGCATTACTTGGCACTTCTTTGCATTGAATCTAAGTTGCCATATGTCTGAACGTTCCTCCAACCTTGCCAAGTCCCTTCTCATCCTTTCTACCCCCCTTGTGTATCAACTGTTACAGATCTTTGTGTCATCTGCAAAGAGGCATACCTTTCCTTCCAGACCCTCTGCAATGTCACCTATAAAGATGTTGGAGGACTGGACCCAGTACTGAGCCCTGAGGTACTCCACTAGTAACCCCCTTTCTTAGAATATGTTCCATTCACTGTTACCTTCTGTGTCCTGTTGTGCAGCCAGTTTGCTACCCAGGCTACCACCCAGGGACCCACTCGCAGGCTGGCTAACTTGATTATTAATCTTTTGTGTGGGACTGTGTCAAATGCCTTGCTAAAGTCTAGGTAGGCCATATCCACAGCCCCTCCCTGGTCTATTACTTTGGTCACCCAGTCAAAGAAATCTATTAGATTCGTCTGACATGACCTTCCTGCTGTGAATCCATGCTGCTTTGGGTCCTGTGCCCCGCTGGCCTCTAGGTGCTCAACAATTCTTTCTTTCATAAGTGATTCCATCATTTTCCCCACCACTGAGGTCAAACTAACAGGTCTGTAGTTTCTTGCTTCTGCCTTGCTCTCACTTTTGTGAATGGGAGTCATCTGCCCTCCTCCAGTCCTCAGGTACCACCCCATCCTCCCATGATTCATTAAGTGTGGTCAGTGGTGTCACTAGGTCCTCCCTTAGTTCTTTTAGGATTATAGGGTGAATCCTGTCAGGCCCCATTGCTTTGTCCACATCGAGTTTTAGGAGTTCTTTCAGGACTCTTTCTTCTGTAAATGGACTTGCATCAACCGCACTACCCAGAGTGCTTCTATTCTTTGGTTTAGGTAACTCCTCCTCCTCTTCTTTTGTGAATACTGAGCAAAGGTATTCATTCAGTATCTCTGCCTTTTCACTGTCTCCCTCTGCCCACCTCCCCTCTCCTTTATTAATCTTCACTATCCCTCCCTTAACCTTTGTATGCTTAGTGTTCAGTATTGTGATGAAACATTGCACTTAGTTTAATTAGTTTTGTGTTCTGTGGTAGAACCAGGTCCGTGTCAGCTCTGGTACAAGTCAAATAACTATGAAGCAGTTTACCCCCACCTCTCCCTTGGAAAGGTTTCTCTTTGTCACTTCATGTTTAAACTTCTTTTATTCCCTTCAGTTTGTGTATTTTTATTATGTTTGCTTGCACGCATGTGCAAGAAACATAGTGCCACCATACGAGTTTTCATGGGTGATCCTCCCCCACTTCCAATGCCTTGCTCCCTTTTGCATGCGTGGATGCACCACGCCAATGAATGCCCAAGCTGTCTATGAAACCCACTCAGAATGCAGTGGCATACAGTTGAAAGTAAAAAACCACTGCAACCAGCGGTTGTAACGTGTAGGCAATTTGCATACAGCCATCGGCAGGCTATTTACATGCTGCCATCAGCAGTATGCAAAGTGCATACTCGCAGCACTGCATCCTGAACAGCTGTCAGACAGCTTCCTTGTGTCTGCTCTCCCTCCCAAACACTCAAGTAACACGATGGGAGCCCACCCCAGTGTGCTCATACACTCCCCCGCCTCCACACAGTATGGCTGAAAGGGGTTGCCCAACTCTCTGTGCCCACACCCCCAGACTTCCAGGTGCCACACTGTGAGCCCACACAGAGCATGGCACAAGTCCTGTGTCATCTTCCTAAAGAGAACAAACACCTGAAAAGAAAACGCGTCCCTCGTTGATTGCCTTGGCCCCCAACCCACGCCCACCCTCTGCGATACACCTCATGTACTGCCTGAATGCCCATCTATTAGCTCTGATGCTCTCCCCACTTCATTGCTGAACCACGGTGGCCTCCTTTCCTCCTGCTCACCTTCTTTGTACAGTGTTCTGTGGTCCCCAAATTGCCCCTTAATCTTGGTCCAGATGTCTTCCAGCCCACCTACATTCCGCCACCCCAATCCTGTCTAGTGTACTCCATCTTCCCAAATCCTCCCATCAAAATCAGGTGTCTTCACCTTGGTCTGGTGGGAGGCCTTTGATCGCATCATGAACCATACTTTGTAGTGGTTCCTACTACCAAGGCTATACCCTACCATAACATCACCTACCCAATCACCATTTGTGAGCACTAGATCCAGTACCACTGCCTCACTGGTGGGCTCCTTGACCATCTGACTTAGTGGGCTATCTCTAGTGGGTCAGCAATCACTCTGTTTCTGAATGCTGATGCATACAGTGTTTGCCACTCCACATCTGGCAGGTTGAGGTCTCCCATCAGCAGGACTTCCCCTTAGCTGCCATCCTAAGGATCTCCTTTACCATCTGGCCATCCACCTCTACAGTTTGCCCTGGTGGCCTGTAAATTACTCCCATCCACACCACCTCTGCCTTCCCTGCAGCCAATTAGACCCATAGGGCCTCAGCACCCCCCCCCACATGCCCTGTGTTTCAGACACCTGGATCCCTTCCCTCACGTTGAGCGCTAACCCCCGCCCATTCATGCCAACCCTGTCCTTCCTCAACAACATATATCACGGAATGTTCATATCCCATTCCTGCCCGTCATGGAACCGAGTCTACCTTGATCCCCACCATGTTCAGCTCCTTGTCCACCATGATTGCCGCCAAGTATCGGACCTTGTTGCCCCAGCTGCTGGCACTTGTGCACATGGCACTCCATTTCTCCCCTTCCATAAACCCCAACCTTCACTCGCCAATGGGCTTTGCTCTGCATGGGACATGTAATCTGACTCCCACCGGTACACTTGCCTCTAGTGGCGGTGGTGGTGGTGGTGGTAGTGGTAGTAGTAGTAGTAGTAGTAGTACCACCTCAGACATGCCATTTGAAGATGGTACTTTCCCTAGCACCATTGCCATTCAACAAATAACACAAGGTAGCAACTTACATTACACAGTTACAGTGTTGAGTTATAGTAATACATTGTTGTGGTGCACTACCGACATGCTTAGGAACGGTGCTTGGGTTCATCTGAGTCACGTATTACTATTTAATCACAATGCAAACGTTTTGCCTTAGATATCATTTTTCAGCCGTACAGCTAGTGATAGCTTCAGGCTCTACAGAACAATATGATAAAATAAATTCTTATGCATCCTATGCTGCCTTTACTCCTTTGTCCTACTTTTTGTTCTCCATCCACATATGGCCACTTGTACTTTCTCTTTGTGGGTTTTTCAACCATAAAAAAATTTACTAAAACTATGGACTTCTGTATGCCTCAGTACCTTTACAAAGTTCTGACACAACATGTTATGGAGTGGAACAATGGAACCTGTCGTGCACATAGACAAACATGTTCCTCTGGCATCGCATAGCAGCAAAAAGTAAGCACTTCAATATTGCCTATTTGTAGTTTAATAAATTTCTAATACTATTGACTGTCTTGTAATTATTGATGTGGTGTTTCACCTAGGCAATCAAGTTCACATGGCTCAAAGGGGAAGAAACAATGCGCCATACCAATTTGAGCCAATGTATGAAGACCATGAGATGCCACAGTGCAGTACAGCCTACAGTGGTGACAGCAGTATTGACAGTGATGGTGATGTGGAAGGATTCCAACTGCCCAATCCACGTTTGGAAAATAGAGAGGGTGCTTCTGCAATAATTGCACAATTATGAACACTGCTCTTGAGTGCTATTGCTGCATGGAGTCCCCACGTTGCTGTGCAAAATGTGGGAGTGACAATGGTGTCCAGTACTGCATGTCACACAATGAAGACTTCGTCCTTTTTCCTGTATGAAGAAAGCCTCAAATTACTAGGTTACCAACTCGGCATTTCCGTGACAGGAAGAAAACTTCCAATGGACAAACAGGTACATGAACCAAACTTATAGTATTTTTTACTTCATGAACTGTCAATAGTGCTGCTCATCTCATGAATCTATTGCATAGCCCTTTCAACAATGTGTTTCTATGCAGTGGTGCCCAGAGATGCACTGCCCATGTGCTACAGTGTTGTGGCTCTCAATGCATGCAATTTGCATGTGTGTAACCACATACACTCACCATCTGCATTCGGATTCATCAAGCTTTGCCCTGGCACGATGCAATTTTGCCTATGGCCAACTTGACGTTGTGAATAGTTGGCATTCACAAAGCCAAGTTTGTCAACACAAACCAGGATTGTACCTGGACAAAGCAGTGAAACGCACACGCACGCACGCGCATTCTATACATGGGTCAGATGGTGAAATCTGGGGACCACAAATTGTATGCATCACTTTGACAGTAATAGGTGTGGGTGGTAGTAAAATTGCATAATCCCATTAGTAAGATAAAGTCTTGTGCTACCTTTGCCACTTCCTTAGAGAACCCTAACAGTTTTTTTTTCCTTCTGCTTTTACTTCCTTCCTCCACAAAAAGATTACAGTAGTTGCTTTAGTTATATCCTCCCTTAGTTTTGCTCACTGTGCCTCCACCCCTTCCTGTCCAATTCCACCTTCAAGGCTGTTTCTGAGGTTTCACCATTTCTTTAAAATACGCCCTTCTAAAGTCCAATACTCTTGTTTTTGTGTGGTTAGTTTGTGTCCCTGTCGTAATGTTAAACCACACCGTACAGTGATCACTGGTACCCAGGGGACTGCCCACTTTGACATATGAAATGCTGTCCCTGTTTGTAAGCATCAGGTACAGCACTACCCCATCCCTAGTGGGTTCTCGGGGAACATGAATCACACAGCACAGTGTGGAAAAGCAGCTGCAAAGGCCAACAGACTGCTGGGGTGCATTGCTAGGGGATCACTTCCAGAAAGGTGGAGGTTATTCTGCCACTGTACAGTTTGTTGGTGAGGCTGCACTTAAAGTACTGGGTGCAGTTCTAGTGCCCATACTTAAAGAGAGACATCAAGCTCCTAGAGGGAGTCCAGAGGAGGGTGCCCAAGATCATCCAGGGAATGGGAGAGAAACCCTATAGGGAGACCCGAAGAACACTGCATGTACTCCCTGGAGGACAGAAGGGACACATGCAATATGACTGAGACCTTTAAATACTTGAAGGGTGATTTGCTCCGTGGTGACAAGTGAAAGTGGTTCACTTGGCACGCTGGTGACCTGGGTTCACACCCCAAGCCTGGGTGTCCGGAGATGAGTCCGGCAGGGAGGGAGTCCAGAGTGTCCTTGATGCTTCCCCCAGGGGTGGGCAGGACTTTGGCACATGGAGGTGGCTTGGGTGACATTCTAGGTGGCGTGATGCCTCGACATGCCCTGAACGCCCCCGATCCATGTTGCTGCAGACTGGTCCACTGAGGGAGGAGGGAGCAGGAGAGCAGAAAGTGGAAACTGCCCAGCAGTCACCGATGGCAGATGCTGGTCCCCGCCACCACAAAGCCCAGACGTGTCAAAGAGCAGACCCCACCTCACCCGGGATACGTGTTCACTACTATGGGTGCTTCTCCCTCAGAAGGGGGAACTCTCCCTTCTCCTGATGATGGGTTACATCGGGTTACCTGGGGGCTGCAGCATTGAAGGGTGGTGGATGGCGATGGGGCAGAGTGGTGTCGGAGAGCCTTGGCTGCCTGAAGGAGTAGCTGGCAGGGGGAGCATGGGAATGAGCAAAAATACTTAAAGGGCATAAACAAAGTTTAGTACTGAGGGTATGTTCCAATTGATTGGGGAGGAGATCACAAGGGGACACAGCCTAAAGCTGGAGGGAGGGAGGTTTAAGAGGATCTGAGGCATTACTTCATGGAAAGGGTGGTGGTGAATTGGAACGCGCTGCCTGAGGAGTGATCTCGCTGGATTCAGTGGGGAGTTTTAAGAAG
This sequence comes from Neoceratodus forsteri, assembly GCA_016271365.2. Classification (NCBI taxonomy): domain Eukaryota; kingdom Metazoa; phylum Chordata; order Ceratodontiformes; family Ceratodontidae; genus Neoceratodus; species Neoceratodus forsteri. Next base: position 7,400,458 of record JADMNL010000040.1, read on the forward strand.
GGATGGGACAGGTTCAAGGGCAAGGTACGAGAAGGGAGAAATCTGACCAGGATGGTGAACCAAGGGAAGGGAAATCTGGAGGGTGGGAGGGAAAGGGGAAGGGGGACAGCAGCAGTTGTATGAACTGTAAACTGCACACTTGAGCAGACGCAATAGACCGTAAGGCCTAAATCTGCTGGCATTGTCGTAGAAGGTGTTGATACCACAGTTTTGATTATTTGTGAGCCAACTCTGGTGTGCTGTATCCTGTTCTTGCAGCCAACATGTCACCACAATGAGTCATGGAATGAGTGGTGACATGATGGAGACTTGTCAATACAAAAATGACAGCAGAATATGCATTATCTTTCATGTCTGCTCAGTAGTAAGCACCTATACTGTGTGCACATTTTTCTATCCCACCCCACCCTTTGGGTTGTATATTAGTGCACATACTACATTTGCCACATCTAAAGCAGCCTATACTTGGTTTAAGTCAAGTTTCTTTTGTAGATGGTGTCTGCCTGCTATGTACTAGATCTTTAAGATTATTTGGTCTTCTATATAGCATCCTTGGTCTATCATGATGTGCACTAAGCTGTGGATCTACTTTAAGAATATTCCAATTAGATTTAATATCATTTCAAATATTATGTGAATGTATAGAATATGTACTAACAAAATTTAAAATATGATTTGTGTCCTGTTTAGGTCTCTGTATCAAAGTCTCTTCTTTCCTCATGACTGCTACCTCTATATGCCTGCTGAATATGTTGGTTTGAGTACCCTCATTCTAGAAATCTCTTTTCTAGCTTGATAGCCACTTTTTCAAAGTCTCTCTCTTGACTGCAATTTCTCTTTATCTGGAGAAATTGCACTGTTTGCTGATACCAAGATGGGAGTGGTGGTAGATGACCTAAGAGGTTGGCAAGGGTTGTAGAATGATCTGGCAAAGCTGGAAACCTGGTCAGACAACTGGCAACTGGCTTTTAATGCCAAAAAGTGCAATGTGCTGCATTTTTGGGTGGAGAACCAAAAGGAGGAGTTACCAACTGGGGAGTACAGTTAGCCCAGACATAGAAGGATCTGGGGGTGCTCATTACAGGGTCAATGTACAACTCTGCACAATGTAGGAAGGCAGCTGCAAAGGCCCACAAAATGCTGGGTTGTATTGCAAGGGTTATATCCTCGGGGGGAGGGGGGAGTTGATTCTGCCATTGTAGAGATTAGTTAGACCACACCTGGTGTACTGCATGCATTACTGGCGCACATATCTGAAGACAGACATTAAGTTACTGGAGGGGGTGCAGCACTGGGGGACTTGGCATACAAGAGGAGGCTGAGGGAGTTGAACATGTACTCACTGGAGGAGAGGGGATGGGCACCCAGGGCCATGATATCAGACTGGAGGGAGGAAAGTTCAGGGGGGGGAGATAAGGACACTTTTGTTAGAGGTTGGTAGCTTGGTGGAATGTGTTACTGGCAGATGTGGTATACAGTAGAACAGTGGACTGCATTAAAAGGTGCTGTGACAGTGGAGGGAATGGGTGAAGGGGAAGGGCAGCTGCAGAATAGGGGGTGCTCGCTGCACATTCGAGCATACCTAATTGACCTCAAGGCCTTTATCTGCTGGCAAATTTCATATGTTCGTAAATTGGAAGTGGGTGGTGCAGTCATGATGAGGCGTATACAATCCTGTGATTCACAGAATAGCCACAGGATTAGAAGGTTCTAGATTAAAAATGTAGCACATTCAGAGGAAATGAACACAGGGTTGGCCAAGCTTCAATTTTTTGCTGTAACCAAATACCTTTTTTCGTGTGTGTGTGAACTTGGGAGTTTAAACATACAGGATTACTGTGATCCCATGGTGTTAAATGGAGCCATCAACTGGGACAGGTGGTTAATCACCCAAGTGTATTTCTTTTCATCCATGAGGTGACAAGTTTATTTTTATAGTATGTGATAAGCAGTTCACTTTGTATACTTAATTTGTTAGGCAGAACTCGCTACTAACAATTACATTCATCAATAGTGTTTATTAGTGCACTTGTGACATTGGGAAAAGTTAGAACACTGAGGTAAATTTTCCACACACCTACAAACCAGATCCTTTCAAGCTTCTACAAAGCCTAATTGTTTTCATTTACCATGGTCAAGTAGACAGTTATGCAATGTTAAGTGCAGAGAGAACCTCAAGTAAAGTAACATTGATACATGGTTTGCTCAGATTTGAAAAACACATATGTGAAAGATAACAGCCACTGATGCATGCTTTTATTTTCACCACTTTAATATTTATTAGTACATCGACTCTGTTTGTCTGCAAAAACAAGGTATTTATCAGTACAGTACCTGTAGTACAGTATGTGCATGTACTCTACTACACATTTCTCTGACGACTGTTGCAGTCATAACTAAAATGATGCCCCCAGCAGCACTCAGTCATTGTTGCAGTCATAACATGGTATGTTTACAGATTTTACTGTGAAGCTTCCATTCCCTAAAACTTCTCTCAGTATGAGTATACACTTTGGCATGTGCTGAAGGCTATGGTAGAAGCTCTTCCAGAATCCATTATCAAAGAGCTTCTTCAAACCATTATCTGAGGTATTGAATAAAGCTGTCACACTTTGAGGACTTTTTTTTTTTTTTTTTTTTTTAAACCAGACAGTTTCTACCCTCCCACTGCACCTCCCACTGAATACCTCTGATCATGTAATCTAACAGCAGTAGCATTCTATTTTGTGTGGAACTTTTTTTATTTGTCCACCTTCTCTCACCCCAGAGCTACGCTCTTGGAGACACCTAGGTACCACCCCATCACCTGCCTTGTGTGAATCACCAGGGGTTCACCATGGAGCCGTGGATATTACCCCAAGGCAGGGATGGGATGGAACCCAGCATCCCGATATCTTAAATGTCTCGCTGGTACCCGGTGGTCAGGCAGGCAGTCCATGGGACTGGTACCGTGCTCCATCTACCCATGCTCCGCAGTGTTTTTCCTCCTTTCTGAGGAAGTGGCTAGCGCCCGGATGTTGAGGCATTCCCGCTCTGCATCATCCCTGCTCACCTGTTCCTCCTTTTCCTGCCCCCTCCTCACCTCCCTTTTGCTTGCAATGCACATTTTCAGGAAGGGAGTATGGGTATGTAGAGCTGGATATTTAGGTGACACCTGTATAGCGGATGGATTGAGTACATAGATACAGAGATACATAGACAGTGTCGGCAGATAAGAGGCTATGGCCCACCCAGTCTGCCCATTTGAGCTTGTAAGTTCAGTTTGTTTTCCTAGAAGTCTCTCACTGTGACTGTATCCGACATACTGTTTGACATGGATAATTTGGAAGTAGGTTTCTGGCAGTATGAAGCGTGCAGAAAATATATACCCAGACAATTGAAGTGATTCCTGTGATGTTGACACAGAATATTACAACCATCTAAATTTCAGCACTTGAGCAAAGGACACTGGTTTCTTAAAAAAAAAAAAAAAAAAAAACTTCTTTCTCAGACCATTGATAAGTGAGACACTGGACAACACACCTCATGGTATGACATCCAACCTCATTCGGGAAAAACAGGCTGCCAGGTGTTGCCTCTGGAGATGTGATTGACCATCTGGAGGAGGTAGGTTTTGTTGCCCTTCCGCATGACTGACCCCACAGGGTAGGATGGATGAGGGTGCCAATAGAAGGGTGGGTGATGCTGGACTCCACGTGCATTGACATGTCACAGCCCACCAATGGGGAAGGAAACATGGAAAATCCTTGCAGCTGCAGGATGAAGAATGTCCATCCACAGCCTCTGTGCCAGTGGCCCAGTGGCATGCCTACAGCCATGACTAACATACCAACATACTAAAATGCAAGCAGAGTAGGACTAATGGTCTTTCATGGCTGTTCATTTAGGCATCCTCCAAACTGGGAGTTGACCTTACTGCCCCCCTCAACTGCCTTGTGATTCTACAGTCCCAGTCCAAGATATTCCCCTTGTATTGTACTTCACCAGTTCAACCCTTCCCCTCTATCTGTCCAAACCCCTCTTCAACTCCTCCATAATCTCTCTCCACCAGTCCCCTGCGCAGCACATTTCATGGTTCCACCACCCTCTCAGTGAAGTAGCACCTCCTCCTTTCCCAAGGGTCTCCCCTGCCTCTAGCTTACACCAGTATCCACTTGTGTACTTGAGTACCTCTATGTCCTTCCTGTCCCTCCTCTCCTCCACTGTGTAAATGTTGAGCTTCCTGAGCCTCTCCCCATAGGTCCATTCATCAAAGCTCTAGATCATTTTGCTTGCCCTCCTCTAGACCCTCTCCAGGAGTACAATGTCCTTTTAAGTGCGGCCTCCAAACTGCACACTGCCTTAAGGTAAGACCACTGGAGGAGATGGGTGATGGGCCAGTGGGTCTTGGTCTAATGGGGGCAGCCCATGAAGAACTGAATCCTAAACTACGGTTCCAAAGAACAGCATTTGTTTTAATGTAGCAACAGTGACACATTGTGTTACACCAGGGCTGACAAATGTATTTTATATAAAGTGACTATGTTTGGCATTATGAAACAAACAATTCACCTGCTCCATTCTTTAAATATAATTTTATTTATTTATTTATTTATTTTTGGTAGGATGTTCGGTCGTAGCGTATCATGTAGCTACGTTATCTGGATCTATGAGGGACGTGAGCTTGGGTATGGACATCTGTTGTAATTCGCCATGTGTTGTGAATGCCATACGGGAACAATTTCCATCAGATGAAGATGATTATGTTGGCTTTCTGCCTTTCCAAGGCTTCTGGGTATATCCAGAGACAATGAATGGCTAAAGTAATACATGTATCTAAGTGCTGGATTACTAAGGGTTAACCACCTTTTAAGAAGCACAAAGTGGGAAATTTCTTACCGAAACAAGATTTTTCGCAGGACAGTACGTAACCACAACTAATATAACAGATGTGTTTTCTCTATATAATCAGAATTAAGGCTAAGTATCGTAGTTTCTTAGTTGCTTTTATAATCTTTTTAAGGTATTTTAGTTAAGATAGTTTTCTGCAACATTTACTGTTAAATTAGAATACTTTGACTACTACAAAGTAAGGTCATGTAGCATTTTTCATGTTTTTTTGCAGGACACAACTGCTCAAATCAGGACTGTACGGCGAAAATAGGAACAGGTGGTAACCCAAGGATTACTGCATGATTGCCAGTGAGCACTATGCTCTTGCACCCACATGCATACATTGAGTTTTGCTCGACAATCTTTTTTTTTTTAACCACGATTAGACGCCATCATTAGTGAGCTTATGATGCCTCATTGTGAGTACTCCATTGTGTAAAAATAAATAAAAACAAGACAATAAAACCAGGTGCACAAGAACTGTCGCTTGACTTGCCTGTCCTCCACTTGGGACATTACTGAATTTTAGTAACTGTTGATACACAACAGGAAAAGAATATTTCAAACTGTACTTCGGAAATGGGACAATGCTAACCAATGAAGTAAGGTTCGGTTGTAACATGAATAGTTGTGGCTAAATAAAACTGTTCTTAACAAAGTGATCTGATGTGTGCCCTAGATGGTGCAGGGCTTGCATCACAAAAGATGAGGAGAGGCTAGGCTAGGGGACCACAGTATTTATTCACTGTTGTAGAGAAGATAGCGGGGCACATAATTGAAACTTTCAAGTACCTCAAGGGTATAAACAAGGTGCAGTTGGGGTACAGTATGAAATTGGACATGTGTAAATTAAGAGGTAATGTGACAATGTGTTTGTAACACAACAGGTAGTCGACATTTGGAATAGTATGCCAGCGGAGGTAGTGGGGGGGGGAGCACAGTGGAGGGGTTTAAGCATGCATGGGATAGGCCAGAGGAAGCTTGCAAGGGAAGGAAGTGATGAAAAGCCATTGATCACCCAGTGTCAGTGGCCACTTACATTATTATAGGGCCTAGGGGCAGACAGGATGGGACTAGAGGTCTTTATCTCTTCAGAATTTCTATGTTTGTAGTATGCCATTTTTTTATTAGTGGTGGCTGGAAAATACTAACCACAGAGACCTGCATTTTATGAAGTGGAAGTATAGCAATCATGCCATGTCCTGGATTGACTTTAGAATGGAAAGGTCTTGGGGGGTTAAATATAGGCTGGTGGAGTATCTAGCGGCAAGAGTGAATTTATATTGTATAGGTTGGAGGACACCAAACAAGGACTCCAAGCACTAGATGACAGGTGTGCCCTCTCCCCATTATCGGTAATCAAGGATCACAGATTTGTTTTCACAACTCAGTGGAGTCTGTGATCAGACAAGAATTTAATGGCGGTAAGTCACTGCACCCACCAGACTGAATGGCGGTGGGGAGAAACCAGATCACAAGGTTCATATTCCTTTCACAGTGCATATTCGTGCAAAACTGGAACAGTGGCAGTGTTTGTAGCTCACCAAGACAGACTTGGTACATGTTGCAGTACTGGCAAAATGTTATGTGGTGAAGGATAACACAGAAAGACCAATGTCATATTATAGTGAAGTATGTTTGCAGTAACAGGGCACAGGGGTGGATTCTTTACTATGGACAGGCTGTTGCATTCGAGTTCTGATATGGCATCGGGGGGGGGCACAATAGATCACACAGTAGATCACAAGAAGACTAATGTGGGTCCAGTGGTTGAAACTGGCAACATTGATTGCAGTGGTGGTCTCCTTTCAAGTGTACGCCACTGCATCTGAAGTGCTGTCATGGACAGCTCAGCCATTCATTGGCGCTGTAGGTCCCACCTGCCAAATGGAGCAGGGCATTGGCAGAGCAGATGGCACATCTTTAAAAGTTGCATGGTGCCATTCTAACAGCTCTGTATTGTATTCAGTACACAGCTGATGTAATCAAAAGTATATAACCTGTTGATCGAAAAAGTGGCAGCAGATTCTGTTTGTTTACTATACAAGTGCTGGTGGCATGCATAAATGCAAAGTGTGGGCACTGTGCATAATGTGGATTGAGGAACACAGCTACTTGTCTGCTAAATAATGGATGCAATTAATTGTCATTGATAAGCATTATGAAATAAAAATAAATATGCAGACATAGGCTAATATCAAACAAGTAAAGTTTAATGTGTGGTGTTCAGTGATTCATTGGAGCATGTCTTGGGGAGGTGATGCTTTTGCAGAGCTACAGAGGTAGTGGATTCCAATGTAATGCTAAGTACTAAATGTAGTGGATTCCTATATGTGGGTAATAAAGAAAGTGCAGACCTGATATGGATTTTTAGGTGTGCTGTGGAAGGTGAATAATTGTTGCGGGAATTAGACTTACTTTTATTTGTACTACACTCTAGATGTGTGCACTGCCTCAGTGATTGAATTCATGACTGAACTCAAACAGCTGGAACATCATGACTAGCATAACATGCCACTTTAGAAAAACCTGTCATTTCCAGTGTGAAACAGGAGACTGCTTGCAGACAGTAGTAACTGCTGTTGAGAACCTGATGTGTACTCTGTTATGCGAGGGGAGGGAAGTGTCAAGTAGCATTGTTGAGGAGCTACCACTAATTTGTTTTACAAATAGATGAACTCCACGATGTTTCCAGGCTAGTTTATATAAAGCATTCCAATTCTGCGTATTTCCTTTGTTCTTCACTCTAACAACCTATCAGATGATGTTACTACTGGTGTGTAAAAACTGAAAGGGACCGAGAGGAATTGCCAGAGGAGTGCACAGTGCAGACACAACTACTGTAAACAGTGACATAACACACACACACACACACCAAAACATAGCAGGACAAGGTACTAATATCAAAAAAATTATGATTACACTCACCCAAAATCTAGCATTCTCTCATCTGGAAGAAGTATACTCTCAAACTGAGCTGTGACAGCCTCTGTAACAAGACACTGGCAGGGGCCATTAGACATCACACCAAAAGGGACTCTGGGAAGACTCCTTCAGACAAGAGGCCATAAAAGAAAGTAGAATGGCAGCCTCCAGGCACAATAAAACTGGCAGGGAAAGTTAGAAAAAACAGCTGTCACAGCCAGAGGAAAAAAAACATTGGGAAGAGGTTATAATTCAGAAAAAAGAGAACTACATATATTTTTCTGGTTTTAACATGGAGTTTTCCTTTAAAGCTCCTGATCTTCCTGTTCTGGGACAGTAAGTTCCTATATTCCTCAGTAGTCTCCTTCTTATTTACTCATAGTCAGACCTCCAGCAGCTGGGGGTGATGGAGAGGTATTATTTTCCTTTTAGGATGGTGAGTCTTTTGTGCCTCTGTGATCACTCCCTTCCTGCTGCTAAACAGGAAGTTCCAGTTGTCAGTCAAATCCTGTGCCTATAAAAGTGGAACCGGCTAAGAGTGGGGGGTGGAGGGCAATATAGTCCCAGTAAAGTTCTAACAGCAGCTTCTTCCTCTTGCTGTTTTCTGCCACAAGCTATCTAGGTCAGTTTTTAAATGCAAACACCTGGCTTCCTTCCCTCTAAGCCACTCCCCCAATTTACAGTTTGTTTCTTTACCTAGCTAACTGCACAGATAACAATTCCTTCACCCTAATTCAGTTTGTTTTCTTCATCTAGCTAACTGCACAGATAATAATTCCTTCACCCAACTCAGACACACTTTTTTTTTGGTTTTTGTTTGTTTTTACCCTAAATTGAAGTTCCCAGTAATAAAGTTCTAGTTCTTCAGTCCAATAGAGTAGTTAAGTTCTAACAGCAGCTTCTTCTTCCTGCTGTTCTCACAGTGACTGAGAAGCCCAGTTGTGTGGTAGTAGAAACTTAACATTAACAGGGGTGAGGAATGATGTGTTAATCCCTCCATGGGGGAGGAGGTGCAATTGGTCCTTTGCTGCTTCCGCTCCTGTCTTGGATTTCCTCTTCACTGACATGCCTTTTAGTTTCCCTGGAGACCTGTTCCTGCACTTCCTCCCTAGTCATTAGCACCTTCCACAGCTGGGTCTGGAACTCAGAGCCAGCACTTGATTTTGCCTCTAAGATCCATCTCCCAGGCAGTGGGAAGAGGCTAAGGCATACCTCTCAACTGTCCTTGATTTTCAGGGATGTCCCTGATTTTGCCTCAAAATTTTGCTCCGTCCCTCCTAAATATTGTGTTTCCATGACCAAATAGTGGGGGTTGTAAGCACAAAATAATATCAAACATTAAAGTTAGAGACCAGTTCTTCCTTAGAAAATGCATTTTACACTAAGCCCGTTATTCTACCAGCTTCCTGAGTGCATATCATCAATTTTGAAGATGTGTCCCTGATTTTGGTCCTTTGTCCCTGATTTTTTTAAGCCTTGTCTCTGATTTATGAGGCAGGAGGTTGAGAGGTATGGGCTAAGGAACTGGGGGACTCCCAAGGAGGTGGAGCTGTAGATTGCAGGAGGGCATTGGTAAGTCATCTCTCTCAAGCCCCTCCTCAAGTTTCAATTGCTCTACATGGCCCTGTACAACCCTGCCCCAGGGTGTAAAGGCATTTATGTCAGCAAGTCAATGCACTGTGCATGCTTGCATCCTTCTTTCCATCTAGTACTCCCCAGTTACACTACTAACAGCCCCAACACCTTGAGGGGTTTCCTCCAGAGAACTTGGTAGAACAGTAGTTCTGTTTATGCTTGCTTTGTTAAGCCTTGAACTTATCAACCCATATTTTGCACTCCCCCTCCCCAGGTCCTCTGCAGCCCCACTCCTTCGGACTGTCACATGCTCACCTCCTCTGCTTGCTAGATTCAACCCCTGCTGCCGTACCTACTTCCAGACTCCCCTGATACCTCCGACACCCAATGGGGTCTAGCTTATCCCTGCTGGGGGGCACCCCCAGGAGCAAGCAGGGGAAGCACCTTTTAACACTGGGGTTTTGTTGATCGGGTGGGGGGGGCAGGCACAGTGCACTCGGGTGGTCTGGTAGCGTGAGGAGGCCGTCATCCAGTGCTGTGGGTAGCTATTTTCCCTTTTCTCCCTCCCTAACAAAGCTGCACAACACATGGCAGCATGTGGTCACCCATGCCATGAAGTGCACCTCCGAAGACCCACCACAAGGAGCCGCTTGAGAGCAGTGCAAGCTGAACCCTCCCTCCTGAGAAGGAAAGGGTCCGCACAGACGCTGTGCCCTGTCCCCGCTGGAATCCACTCTAGTCACCCCAGGTGTAGGTTGCGAACCCAGGTTGCCAGGATGTCAAGCAGGTGTCCCACCACTCAGTGCCACAGAGCTGGCCACTATCCACCTATCTGATGCAGTGCAGTGCCTCTAGCAGCCTTGTGCAGCATGGCGTCTTGGTGTATGCACAACACCTCTCACAGGAACAGGGTGACTGGCCCACCACAGTGATGGACAATGGCACCCTCCTACCCCAAGCTGGGAAGGCTTACACTCAGCACCACTTCATCCAGCCCTGTCGCCTGACCCAATTATAAAAGTCCACTGCCAAGCCTGGGACACAGCACAGAAGCACATCACTTACCAGGTGGACCACTCTTAAAGGATACCTAAACAAGATTTTGACAACAAACTATTCAAAAATCTGACTCTGTAGGTGACTAAAGGAAAGGCTGCTGTATTCATTAAGGCTAAAATTACATTTACATAATTTACCTAAATGTGGTTCCAGAGCATTTGAAAATTGTAAAATCAGCCTTCCAATTTCAAAAAAACTGTCTTACCTGCTTCCTAAAATGGCCGCCAAACGTGTTATGGGATGACATCATTGGAACCAAAGTGAGAGAGATATATGGCTCTCTATAGTGCTAACTAGTTATTTTTTCCCTTTGTATAGAATTGGTTCACCCAAATGGTCGAAACCATGTGCATTATTTTGTATAATGCACATGTTAGGCTATGGTTCTGTTCATTTTGTTTACTTTAACATGCTGAAAATGCGTTTTAATCCAGCCGACTTTCTCTGTGGCAAACCACAGTGCAGTACAAATCTTGAATAACCTGGTGGCCTAGTGGTTATGGTGGATCCTGGATGCTACAATGGGGGTGCTGGAGTGGTGTGCATGCTTAATATGAACTTTTTTACATTGTTATTAATATGGAGGCAGTATAGCGTACTGGTTTAAGGCTCTAAGCTGCAAACCTGGAGACCTGATTTTGAATCCCACAGCCCCCACTTACATACTGTGTGACCCTGAGCAAGTCACATAACTTCCTTGTGCTCCCAGGTCGCTCCTAGAAATAAGTTTCTGCTTAGTGTGCCTTTCCTGGTTAAACAATTTCCCATTTCCTTTACTAAACCTTTATATTTTCTGCTATTATTCTTTTCTAGTACATTTTTTGACAGAACCTACAAATGTAATCCATAGTTTGAATGTAAATATTTGTACAATCAATAAATCAGACTTATTCAACAAACTGAAATGCAGCAGCAGTAAGCAAGTATGTTACTATGTGGGGTGCAGCCACACCCTTCACCAACCCCTAGAGCCACCACTTTTTTGTAGCAAAGTTCTTGTGCAGTCCAGTGTTAGAGTTCATACTTTCCTGAAACTCAAATATATGCTTGCCTTGTTTTCTTTTTCCATGGGAAATAATAACAATAATAATAAGAATAATCCACATTTATATAGTGGTTTTCATACACATTATATCCCAAATTGCTTTACAAGCAATACTAGACTGGTAGGGAAGTGACTGAACGGATAGTGGCTGCCATTTCCTACATTAATATCCACACACAGCCTTGGACAATTGCATGAACTGGTTTTATGGGAAGGGGAATGTTGGCCAGGACAATGGGGGCAGGTAGTGATCGATGTGCTGGCAGCCCCACATCTTATTTCTCACAGTAATCTGCTCATATTTCTCTCCTTATGTCTTCCCCCGTCCCTAAATATGGCAGCACCTTGCAAGAGTGGCCTTCTCAGTCTCCCTCTGGTATTCATTCTTCACTATTTCTCCCTTGATATCGAAAACTGGTGAGTTCATCACCTTTCTGCACCATGAATGCAAGTAGTACAGTCCCTGTTTTATTTTGACATATAAAATATAAACATGTGTTTCCAGTAAGTCAGGCTCATAGCAGCAGGGAACAAGGGGAATGACAGGCTTTCCTATCCTTAAAAGATCTAAGCTACCTTTGATTAGGCACTATTAAATGATGGGTGTGCACATCATTATGCACGTCATATAATAGTGCCTAATCATAGGTGACTTAGATCTTATATGGGTAGGAAAGCCTATTTTTGCACTTGTGCCATGCTGCTATCAGCCTGGCTTACCAGAAGATCATGTTTATTATTAATATGTAAATATAACAAGGGAGACTGTACTAAACACATTCATGATGCGGAAGGGTAGTGAACTCACCAGTTTTTGGTGTGGGAAGCAAGTGAGAAGAATGAATGCCAGAGAGGTACTGAAGAGGCCATTCCAGTAGGGTACAGCTATATTCAGGTTAGCTGAAGACATGAAGGAGGACGCTGAGCAGATCACTGTGAGATCTGAAATGTGGGGCTGCCAGCATCGTGATCACTACCTGACTGTGGATGAGAGTAGCCAGCGATGACAAATACTCAGAGTGGCAGGGTTGCACCTAAACTGTTACTTGAATTCAGTGTAGGGAGATTATCCTTGTGGGGGGGGGGATGTTGACATTTGTTAGGACAATATTGAGGGAGTTGTGTATAGCTCATTCAAGATTTGGAAGGGTGGTAGCCAGCCAACTCGCATTGTGGAGTACAGCAAAGAAAAGTTCTGGAGAAGAATTGCTGGGAACTGTCCTTCGAGGTGCTGCAGATCACAGGTAAAGGAGTAGACTGACACTGGCAGTCAGGTGGATTCGCTCAAGGTATGAATATGCCTCTCCTGCTAATAATATTGTTATCCATTGTAAGTGCAGCCCTTATGAGGGCATGAACAGCAGTTTTTCTGGTGGGTCATGATGCTTATTGCTTGGTCGACCAGAAGACCTAGTTGTTGGTTAATGAGGTGGGAAAACAATACAACAGGGAACTGTACATACTACCTTCATTATGCAGAAGGGTGGTGATCCACTCGATGTTTACTGTGGGAGCAGAAGTCAAACACTGAGAATGTGGACTGGAGAGTGATTTGGGAGGCATTTCTAACAGTGCCAGCTGATGATGCATATCAGTATAGGTGTGCACAACTCTCCGAGGTACAAAATTACAATCTGAGGTGTGATAATTCTCTGCATGAGACTGTAAGCACATATGTGGCACCAGGCAGTACTAAGGACAGGGTATGGATGGTGGGGTGTTCAACAGAAGGCAGGCTAGGTGCAGGGGGTTCACATGGAAAAAGAAAGCCTTATTTGTGGATTAACAAGAAAGCATGAGCTTTGGAACTGAACAAGACTGGTACTTTGCTGTGTGACCCTGAGCAAGTCACTAAACTTCTTTGTGCTCCCAGGCCACACCTGTAAATAAGCTTTCAGCTTAGTGTGTCTCTCCTGGTTAACAAAAACAAAATTCAGTGCATTATATAACCACTAGATCGTCAGGTTATTTGAAGTGTTGTACTGTAATGTAGTTTGCCAAAGAAAAAGTCAGCTGGATTGCAAAACATTTTCTGCAAGTTAAAGTAAACAAAATGAACAAAATCATAGCCTAACATTTGTAATGATCAAAATAATCCATGAGTTAATACATGGTGTTGATCATTCTGGTACAACAATTCAAAATAAAGAGGGAAAGAAGGACTAGTTAGCACTATAGAAATATATGTGGATCTCTGTTTCTGGCTCCTATGATGTCATCAACACACTTGGCAGACATCTTAGGGAGAAACCAAGGCTGTTTTTTTGAAAGTGAAAGGCTGATGTTTGCATTTTTCCAAAGCTGTGAAACTGCATTTATGTTATTTACATAAATGCAGTTTTAGCATAAATGTAAACAGCAGCCTTTACTTTACCTTGCTATGAAGACAGATTTTGGAGTTTGCAGTTTTAAAAAAAACTGCTTGTTTAGGTACCTTTTAAGCTCTGTAAAAGCAGGCATTAACACTGTGTGCCTGTGTAACCCCTAGATGGCACTATCCCAGGGGCTACTACCCCTGCCTGATTTGCCACTAACAGGTTGAGGGGCCTGGATCCAATGGCGGGTGCCTCCACCCAGAGGTCAGGGTTTGCAATAGTTAAACTAACTTGGTCACAGCCCTCTGGGACACTGCAACCCCCCTTTCTTCCCACTAGTGGCCCACACAATATATCAGAATTACCTTCACAGTATACACTTACCCCCAGGTCTGGTTCCGGCACTGGGACCTCCTGTGAAATGAGATACAGTGCAACAATCACAGTACAGTACTTTAACATAGACAAATACCTCAGACAGTATAACTTTGCTGAAACAAGCAGCTCTGATTTATTTAGGGGGTATAACAAGGACAGGGGGAAATCAGGTTAATTAGCTTATCACTCTAATAATCTACCTATGGCTCTGTGCACAGGCCTATCCCTATCAGTTACTGTCCCTGGGTACCCAAGCCCTAGTGGCTACTCCAAACCGTGGCAGCTGGTAGGGGCCCTTTCACAGAGAAAGAGAGAATTAAACAGTCAGCAGTACAGTAATTCCATTTGGATTTAATGTGGCAATTCAACAGGGAGCGAACCTGAATTAGTATTCACGACCTCCAAATAAGATAGGGTCCTTCAATGTCAGCAGGGCTCACTTGAGGTACACAAACCTCTTCACACATCCATATAAAAGAAAGCACTATACCAGGCAGGCTGCATCTGTATCCCGATCGAATTACTGCACAATACCCGGAGAACACACAGCAGATTCAGTTCCTGACAGACCGAGTGCAATTTTCAGCAATTCCTCCAGTCTTCTACAGGGTGAGCCTGGTTTCTACTCTTCAGAGATCCTTTGATTCTTTTCACAGGGCGGATTCAGTCCTAACAAGCTGTTACACAAGCTGCAGACCGAACTCTGGGCCTTACACACGCTTTTTGACTAAACTGCACACTGAAAAGCACAGGGCTCCTTCCTTCTTCACTGCCAAAGCTCAACTGAACCTCCAACCGACAAAACCGGGCACTTCCTTTGAGTTCCTCCCAGTTCTTGACTGGATTGGCTGTCACTCACAATAGACTGCTGCTGTTGGTCCAAAAAGGCACTGAAGTCTAAACTACATCTCCCAGAGTCACTGCCCATACAATCCTCTTGTGGCTGGCTCAGATTATGAGTCCAAGTTCTGATTTGTCCAAGGCACCATTTAGCTAGCTTACCCCACACTGATTGGTCCAGTTCAGCAGTTCAAAACTAGAATGGGGAACTAGCAGACACAGTTCTGACTGCAAAGAAAGCAGGTTAGACAAACTGTAATTTCATTATTACTCTAAATAATTTCTGGCAAACAGTTACATCTTTCAGATAGGTTCCCTTTGCACTCTAGTGACTGCAAAATGAAGTGAATTGGCAGCAGCTCGAGTGGTACTCAGAGAAGCACACAGTCCCCCCATACAAACTAATTATGTCTGCAAGCAGACAGCTCTTAAAGAGACAGTACCAGAGGCTCTAAAAACACTCACTGATAAATGGCTTAAATGCCAAACACCATTCAGGCTTGGAGCATTCAAGCAAGCTCCTGGAAGTCTTTTGGGAACCCCCATTTGCAGGGGGGTTACACCTGCTTGCAATGGAGGCTGTCCAATGGGTAGAGTAGGTGGTCAGGGGATGACAGCCAGGTCTTGAAGCAAAATGAAGACCACTAGACACAAGGAAATATTGATCCTGTGGAAGCACTGGATACCAGGGAGGACTCTACGGCATGGAGGGCTCCACACAACATAGGTAGGGATATACAGTGCTGTACCTTACTGTATGTCAAGTGCACCACATTACCAGCTCTACATAACAACTGTGTGACACCTCATAAGGAAATTAGGAGCTGCTAGTCTCCTATAACCCCCACTAATATCGGGATAAAAAATACTCACTGTGCCTTACTCGCGGTGGTTTGGGGGGGGGGCTTCCCCTCAGTGATGGAAGTGTGAGCAGGTTCTGCACCTGGCACAATGTAGCAGGCAGAAAGTCAGATCCCGCCCACTTTCAATATCGAGCCCTAAGTACTCTTGCCTCCTAACTTTAGCAGCTTTCTCCGAGGGGGGGGGGGTTAAAAAGTAGTGGAATACTTTACCATGCTCATAATGGGAATCTGGTGCTTTAACTCGGTTTATTTATTTTCAGAGTCAATAGTTCCCCACTCTCTGAAACATATCACATTATCTCACCATACACATTACTTCCAAACAGACTCACCTGTCTATTTCTCATCCCCCCCCCCAGACAAAAGGCAGAATTAAACTTGCTAAAGCAATTTACACAGATTAAATATTTATCTAGGATAAACTTGGATCAAATATTAACACAGCAGTTCCATAAGAGAACTGGAGCCACATTTAGGGGAGGAGGGGAGGGTTACATGCTGCACAGATGAGTTCAGGTTTGTTCATTATTTCCAAGACAATAATTGTACACAGCAGGATTCACAAAGTCTTAAAATGATTCACAAGCAATGCCCTGAGCACAAATGAGTGCTGGGACCAGGCAAAGCAGGGCCTTGGAGAAAAGGTGAGTCTGACTGGTTTTTGACCCCGCTCCTCCGCAATGTCAGCTTGAATCACACTGGAGGTCAAAAACTGACTCCATTCAGAATCAAGAAATTAAATGCAATCGGAGGTGGAGTTCCTGCCCTCAGGAAAAAATGTGTGAGCCAGTCATCTGACATATGTCTCATCAGAAGGATTTATAGCAAGTGTGCTGGAATGTTTATTGTCTAGTACCCACGTGAGTTATATGGGTACAGCCCTGAACAGCATGCAGAACAGAAATGCTCTTCCAAAATAATGATTGTTTGTTTGTTAGTTAACCTTTTACCTATTCAGGTAAAACAGAGGACCAATTCAGATTACACCACTTTATGAGAGTGATCTGGTCCAGAGATGACCTTTCAGTCTAGCAAGGACACAGAGGACAATCAATAACAGGACGAGACGAGAATAAAACAAGTCAAACAAGTTACAGGCACATACTTAAGAATCGTAGAAAGGTTTTGGTAGGGAAAAATCTCATCGTCCATCTTGTCTGCCCATTGTCCTACCTGAGCCTTAACAACCTTCCCTTGATTGTGCCTACGTTGAATGCCCATTGGTAGTTTATCCCACTCCATTTCCTCCACCCACCCCCGTTCTCCACCACTTCTGCTGTCTTAGATGTCACTTGCCCCTTTCTTTATAGCTGACCCATGCTTTCTTGCAACCTGTCACTGTCTTGGCGCTGTTCTATCCACCACACTTTCTGCAAGTACTTTTTATGTCCTTCCTACATCTACCTTGCACCAGTTTATATCTGTGTCCTCTAGCTGCTCATCCCACACTATCCTTAAACAGGCCATGACACTCCACCATTTATCCCTGTGTAACCCCTAGATGGCGCTATCCCAGGGGCTACTACCCCTGCCTGATTTGCCACTAACAGGTTGAGGGGCCTGGATCCAATGGCGGGTGCCTCCACCCAGAGGTCAGGGTTTGCAATAGTTAAACTAACTTGGTCACAGCCCTCTGGGACACTGCAACCCCCCCCTTTCTTCCCACTAGTGGCCCACACAATATATCAGAATTACCTTCACAGTATACACTTACCCCCAGGACTGGTTCCGGCACTGGGACCTCCTGTGAAATGAGATACAGTGCAACAATCACAGTACAGTACTTTAACATAGACAAATACCTCAGGCAGTACAATAATTCCATTTGGATTTAATGTGGCAATTCAACAGGGAGCGACCCCGAATTAGTACTCACGACCTCCAAAGAAGATATGGTCCTTCAATGTCAGCAGGGCTACTTTTGATCTCCAAGAGACTCCTCACACATTTATATGGTAAAAAAAAAGAAAGCACTATACCAGGCAGGCTGCATCTGTATCCCAATCGCAATTACTGCACAATAACCAGGAGAACACACAGCAGATTCAGTTCCTGACAGACCGAGTGTAATTCAACAATTTCTTCAGTCTTCTACAGGGTGAGCCTGGTTTCTACTCTTCAGAGATCCTTTGATTCTTTTCACAGGATGGATTCAGTCCTAACAAGCAGTTACACAAGTTGTAGACCGGAACTCTGGGCCTTGCACACGTTTTTGACTGAAACTGTGCACTGAAGGAGCAAGGGTTTCTTTCCCTCACTTTCAGATCTCAAACTGAAACTCCCAACAGACAAAACCGGCACTTCCTTTGAGTTCCTCCCAGTTCTTGACTGGATTGGCTGTCACTCACAATAGACTGCTGCTGTTGGTCCAAAAGGCACCAAGTCTAAACTACATCTCCCAGAGTCACTGCCCATACAATCCTCTTGTGGCTGGCTCAGATTATGAGTCCCAAGTTCTGATTCGTCCAAGGCATCATTTTAGAGCTAGTTTACCCCACACTGATTGGTCCAGTTCAGCAGTTCAAAACCAGAATGGGAACTAGGCAGACAGTTCTGACTGCAAAGAAAGCAGGTTAGACAAACTGTAATTTTATTATTACTGTAAATGATTTCTGGCAATCAGTTACATCTTTCAGACAGGTTCCTTTGCACTCCTAGTGACTGCAAAATGGGGTGAATTGGCAGGCTTGAGTGGTACTCAATCAAAGAAACACACAGTCCCCCATACAAACTAATTATGTCTGCAAGCAGACAGCTCTTAAAGAGACAGTACCAGAGGTTCTAAAACACTCACTGATAAATGGCTTAAATGCCAAACACCATTCAGGCTTGGAGCATTCAAGCAAGCTCCTGGAAGTCTTTTGGGAACCCCCATTTGCAGGGGGTTACACCTTCCTGGTTTGGGAAAAGCTTGACGTCGCCAACAAGTACCCCATAAGTTTCAACTGCAACCATATACATTTGCATTAGGCTCACACATGTAATCATCAGTCAATACATCATTTTACCAAGAACCATTTCTGAAACATTGCAGTACGTCACTTTTACACAGTATAACACACACATTGTACCATAACTCAAGTTATTACCTCTTGTACATGAAACCTGAAGAGAGGGGCCCTTCCTATCAGTTACCTTGGGGCTGGACGGGGCAAGGGCACCATACTTAGAGGGCAACACAAGTAACTTGGAGTTAGCACTAACGCTCAGTTTGGGCAATGAGCTCGGGGACACATACACCCTTTATGGACAACATTGAGAGGCAGGTCCACTGGCCGGCCCAGGGAATCATAACTGAGGTGCACCACAGGCTTTACAGCTCGACCAGTCTTTCTAGGGGAGCTGTTACAGTCTCTGCACTCTGAGCCTCATTTTCAGCATTGTTCTCACTTGTCAGGGAGTCTCCATGGGGGTAGAGAGGCTAGAACTTGGGGCACTTTCAGCTCCAGGAGTTACAGTTTCTGAGTCCACAACATTTGGCTCGCATGGAGAGCTTTCAGACACTGGCAGTGGACTGTCAGGGCACTCAAAATACTCTTCTTGTTCGGTGTATCACCAGTCTGCCCCAATCTATCATTTTCTCCCTGAAAGCTCAAACAGTTCAACCATGCACAATGATTCCATTTCATCTGATCTGATGCTTTGCACTTCACTTTCTGGGAGCATTGGCTCCAGGATGAAGCTGGGGGTTAGACAGTCCAGAAGGCCCAGCTTTGTCTCCAGTATTGACTAGGGATTGCCCCAAACAATTGACTCAGTTCAGAAGAAGGATAGTATTCAAAGTCACTCTCACTTTCTTCTGATATGGACTGACAGTCATGCTCAACTGGGACTTGTGGAGGGAACACTTTAACTTTGCTTCTGTAGGTGCAGACTTTCTTGATCTTTTCTTAGCAGCAGCTCTAGTCACTGGTCCAGAGGGGCATCTTCTGGGGCTCAGACTCAATCAGGATTTGTCCAATGGGCAGTAAATGATTTCTATGCATTGTTTTACATCTTTTGAATTATTCTCAGGCCTTACTTTGTACACTGGCAGATCATCTAGTTTGCCCACTACAATGTGAGGGAGATGGTGCCATCTGTCAGCAATCTTGTGCTTGCCATGCAGTCCCAGATTTCTTAGCAATACCCGATCTCCTCCTGGAGTTCCTGTGCTTTCACCTTTTATCATACCTTTCTTTGTTGGCCAGATTTCTTTTGGCAGCCATGGTTTGAGCCAGTTGGTACGCATGAGTTAGCTGGGCCTTTAACTTTGCACATACTGTAAATAGTTGTCAGCTTGAACCCCATCAGGAGAGACCCCAAAACACACATCTACTGGTAGTCGAGCTTCTTCCAAACATCAGGCGGTAGGGGAGAATCCAGTGGCATCACTTTGGTGCAGTTATAAGCATGTACCAGGGTGCTAATTTGTTGGCTCCATCTAGGCTTGTCCTTTGGGTGCAGGGTGCCCTAGCATATCTAGCAAAGTGCGGTTGAAACGCTCAGGCTGTGGGTCCCCTGGGGTGGTAAGGAGTGGTTCTGGACTTCGCACTCCCCACAGAGAAAGCATCTCTTTGATCAGACGACTCTCAAAGTCTCTCCTGATCAGAATGGATTCTTTGTGAGCCCCATAGTGAACAAAAGTTTTCTACAAGTACTTTGGCCACAGTGGATGCTTTCTGGTCTTTGGTGGGGAAAGCTTGGGCATATCTCGTGAAATGGTCAGTGACCACCAGCACATTACTGATATTTCTTTGATCTGACTCCAAACTCAGAAAATCAATACAGACCAGCTCCATGGGTGCACTGGTGGTGATGTTAACAAGGGGCAGCCTCTGGGGCAAAGCTTTCCTCTGTAAGCAGCGACTACAAGTTCGAATGTGTTGCTCCACATCAGCCCCCATCTTAGGCCAATAGAATCTGGATCTCACCAAGTCAAGTGTTCTGTCTATACCAAGGTGCCCCATGTGGTTGTGCAAGGACCTCAGTACTGAGTCTCGAAGGCAGTGGGCAGCACTAGTTGTTGTTTGTCTACTTGTCCCCTCTGTCTACTGTTTCTCTGTATAACAGTTTATTGATCAGTTTCAACTTAGGACCTTCTTTGTATAACAGTGCAGTTCTCAAATCAGTGGAGCGTAATTTGGACACATCTTTTCCTGCATAGAGGGCTTCTAAAGCTGCTTTGATCATGGGATCGCGGGATTGAGCCCGATCACTGTCATTGTCCAGCTGAGGCAGTGCACCAATGTCTATTGCAGAAAAGTGGCAATAAGCAGCAGGTATGCAATTCTCAGAGGCTCCCAAGCAATCCACCATGCAGTCCACTGCGTCCGCGGGACATTTGTTCCTCCCTGTCAAACTTCCGCAGAGTGCCCGAATGTCAGGTTCTGCCAATCGGACCCAATCATTCTGGGGAACAGGCCTCCGGAGAGAGCATCAGCATCTATGTGGTTCAGACCTGCTCGGTATTCGAGAGCATAGTCATATGTAGATAATGCAGAAAGCCACCTAGCCAGTGGCATCCAACTTAGCTGAGGTCTGCACATAGGTCAAAGGATTATTGTCAGTTTTACTAGTATTTTAGCCCCATACAAGTACTCATGGAATTGGTCAACAATAGCCCACTTCAAAGCTAGGAACTCTAACTTATGTACAGGATAGTTCTTTTCGGATGGGGTCAGGCTTCTACTGGCAAAGGCCACTGGTCTCAGGCCATTCTCGTGCTCTTGGTACAACACAGCCCCCAACCCTTGCAAGCTAGCATCAGTGTGCAGGACGTAAGGTTTTCTTGGATCGGCATAGGCCAGCACTGGAGCATGGGTAAGTTGATATATGATCTCATGAAAAGCAGTCTCAACAATCAGGAGTCCAGCGGGCCCCAAATACTTCACTTGGATGAAAATACACTCTTTCAGTCTTGAGGGACGCTGACTTTTGGTATTTTTTGTGGGTTGGGGGATACCCTTGAGTAAGGTTAAGTAAAGGGCGGATCACTCTTGAATAGTCCTTGATGAAGCTCCGATAATAACCACAGAATCCCAGGAATCTTTGCAGTTCTTTTAGATTTTTGGGCTGTGGCCAGGTGGTCAAGGCCTCAACTTTACTTGGGTCGGTCTCTATTCCCTCGGTGGATACTATGTGTCCCACATACTTTACTGATGTTTGAAAGAATTGACACTTATCAATGGACAGTTTAAGGCCAAAGTCCTCCAGTCGGTCCAATACCTTAAATAATCTGCTTTCATGTTCCTCCAGTGAGCTGCCAAACACAATAACATCATCTAGGTATACCAGGCACTCTAGTAAGTTCATGTCCCCACTGCACGCCCATCAATCGTTGAAAAGTGGCTGGGGCACCTGAAATCCCTTGAGGCATCCTCATGAATTCATAAACCAAGCGGACAGATAAAGGCAGTCTTCTCACGGTCCTCTGGGGCCATCGGGATCTGGTAGTACCCATCATGGAGATCCAGCACAGAGAACCACTTGCTCCCGCTTAGGCAGTCCAAAGCATCCTGAATGCGGGCATTGTGTACTGATCAGGATAGTCCGCCGTTTAAGTGCGCATAATCCACACACATCCTTACTGTTCCATTCTTTTTCCTCACTACCACAATGGGGAAGCATAAGGGCTTCTGGATTCTTGTATTACACCAGCAGCTAACATCTCTTGCAGATGCCGCCTCACATCATCTATGTCAGCAGGTGCCAGGCGTCGAGACCTCTCACTAAATGGTCTTTCGTCATGCAGCCGGATATTGTGCTCAGCTCCTTGCACGCATCCTACATCCCATTCCTTTAAAGAAAACACCTGGTCTCTCTGGGCAAGCTTCTCACTGATCCTCACTTTCCATTCAGCTGGCAGCGGGAGTCGCCAATCAAACAAGTCAGGCGCTACTTCTGTCATTCTTCCTTGAACTCTTGTTGCTGGGTAGCACTGCAGTGTCTGCACAATGCACATTAGCCAGGATGCAACCTCTGTTTACCGAATGTCTCTTTCAGACACATTATGAACTTGGACCATTACCCTTCTGGCATAAGCATGGGCTCTAGCAGGCAAAATACTAGGCTTGACCAGCAGTCCCTCTGGCAATTTTCCATCGCCTGGTGCATCCAACATTAATATTTTATTCTTAACATCCTTTCTGATACGGACCTCTCCCTGTAAGGTACACTGGGCATTTGGTGCCAGGATCAGAGACTCAGGATCCTTCTTCCATACAATTCCGACCGGTTCCTCTGGTTCTGTTTTTTCAGCATCTCTCTGTGCCTCATAGGCCTTCTTAATTAAAGCCGGAACTCTTAAAGCTCTACTAGTCTTTGACCCTGTTTTCATAACACAACTGTGCCAGCCTTCCGAACATATGAGCATTTGTTCCAATCAACAAAGGGACACCATCATACAGTCCAGTGGAGGGACACACTAAGGCTAGGGTCTCTACTTGTTCGCCACTCCAGCCACGGAGGTGGGGAAAGACAGCCAAATTCGGATATACCCGAATAGGGTAGGCCTTCTCACTTAACCCCCATACATGCAGTCCTTCTAATGGTTGTAAGGGTACGTCTGACAAATGCTTCTGATACCAATCCTGGAACATAATTGTCACTTGGGAGCCACTGTCTAATACAGCTCTTGTAGACACTCCATTCACCTTTACAGTGGTCTCCATGGAGGGACCCACTATTCTGGACCAGTCTGGAGAGGCGGTAGTGGGGGCCTAGGCAACTGACCTTGCCACAAAAGGACGTGAATTAGCATTTTTGGTGCCCTCACTGGGATCATGTCGGCACCTCTTAACCACTGATTTCTTCTCCAGCTCTCCTTGTAGCCTATATGCAACTTTGTCAGTGTCTTTTGGGGACTGGCATTCCTTTCATGTGCCCATCTTTCCCACAATTATAGCAAAACATACTTTCTGGAGTTTGAGCTGGCCGAGGCGCCACACTGGGAGCCAGGGCGGGGTATTACTAACTGGAAACCTGGGTGCCATCTCTGTCTGCGGCGTGATAAGCATTTGAGACATCTCGTCAGTTTCTCCACTTCCATGGTCAAGGAATTGAGTTTGGAGCTGTTATCAGCAGGAGATACATGGGTGGGTACCCCCACCCCATAGCAGATGCAGTCGGATATAGGTCAGGGCCCGTACTTGCAGGCGTGCCTTCATAAAGGGACTGTTTTGAATTCCCGGATCTCTCTCAACAGTTCGCCCCATTGTGGCATATCTTTTCCTTGTCAGAGCACTCATTGACTGTCAACCTCTGCCCTGAACTTCACTTGATGGGTCACCTCAGTCACTCGGTCGGAGCCACAGCTGTTGGTGCAGGTACCTCCGAGGTCGCCTTTTCTCAACTCCTCGAATTTCTCTCATTAACTCATCATAGGAGGGTGGGGATTCCAGTCGATTTGCCAGGCGTGAACTGAAGCAAACAGCAGTTCTGAGAAGGGGCAGACTTAAGATTCTGTCCAGTCTGGTTCGTCCAGTTCAATCGCTGGCAAACTACCCTTTCTGAGGCATTCTTGCAACAATTTTTCCAGCGAGAGACATACACAGACAACAACTCCCTTGGTACTGTTGTGCATTTCTTACTCTCCACCATAGGTCCTCATCAGAATCTGGGCTCCCATACACATTCTCCAAGGCCTCAAGATAGGCCTGTGCAGTCGCTTCAGGGTTACTGGCCGCTTAGCACGGATGGTAGCTAGGGCAGGACCTCGGAGGCCTCACTAACCCTCTTTCGCCGCCTCCGAGCATTGCCATTCTAGCACTTGGGGCAACATAGTCTATCCAGGTCTCCCAGTCATCCTCCCTTGGGGGTGGGAGGTGCCAGAGAAGATCCTCAACCTTCGGTAAGAGTCGTGACTAATGGCAGGTGCAGAAATAGGAGTCTGCATTGGTTCAGCCACCATTACGGGCACTGGAGCAGGAGAGGGTGTTGGGGAGGAACACCCCAGGTGGCAAGAATAGTTTCTTCAAGTCCTCCACAGTTTTCCCTCCCAGCAACCATTCAGCAAATTTCTCCTCAAAGTTTCAGATAGTGGTGGGGGCTGATTCCCCCGGTCTTTACTGTCCTTAGTTATCACTCTCCAAGCAGTGAGGGCTCCTCTGGGGTAATGGTCTGTGGCACTTTGGAGCTATCTATGGGATCCTTAAACTCTACTAGGGCCAGGAAAGTGTGGGTGAGCAGATTAGCATGCCGACCCACCACCACAGGGTTTTGTAAACCTTCCACCTTGGAAAGTACTCCCTGCACAGTGTCCGTATTGATACCCAGGGGGATGTCCAGGATAAGCATAGCATTTTGGGGGTCGATCTCCTCCCCAGTACACCACTCCACCAGCCGGTGCACAGCCACTTCTGTCGGGGTACCCATTTTTTTCTTAACAGTGGTTCGTAAATATGGCCACTAGAGGACACACAATCCCAGCGGTGAGCCTCCAAGATGTAACCCCTAGATGGCGCTATCCCAGGGCTACTACCCCTGCCTGATTTGCCACTAACAGGTTGAGGGGCCTGGATCCAATGGCGGTGCCTCACCCAGAGGTCAGGGTTTGCAATAGTTAAACTAACTTGGTCACAGCCCTCTGGGACACTGCAACCCCCTTCTTCCCACTAGTGGCCCACACAATATATCAGAATTACCTTCACAGTATACACTTACCCCAGGACTGGTTCCGCACTGGGACCTCCTGTGAAATGAGATACAGTGCAACAATCACAGTACAGTACTTTAACATAGACAAATACCTCAGGCAGTACAATAATTCCATTTGGATTTAATGTGGCAATTCAACAGGGAGCGACCCCGAATTAGTACTCACGACCTCCAAAGAAGATATGGTCCTTCAATGTCAGCAGGGCTACTTTTGATCTCCAAGAGACTCCTCACACATTTATATGGTAAAAAAAAGAAAGCACTATACCAGGCAGGCTGCATCTGTATCCCAATCGCAATTACTGCACAATCAACCAGGAGAACACACAGCAGATTCAGTTCCTGACAGACCGAGTGTAATTCAACAATTTCTTCAGTCTTCTACAGGGTGAGCCTGGTTTCTACTCTTCAGAGATCCTTTGATTCTTTTCACAGGATGGATTCAGTCCTAACAAGCAGTTACACGTTGTAGACCGGAACTCTGGGCCTGTACACGCTTTTGACTGAAACTGTGCACTGAAGGAGCACAGGGTTTCTTTCCTTCACTTTCAGATCTCAAACTGAAACTCCCAACAGACAAAACCGGGCACTTCCTTTGAGTTCCTCCCAGTTCTTGACTGGATTGGCTGTCACTCACAATAGACTGCTGCTGTTGGTCCAAAAAGGCACCGAAGTCTAAACTACATCTCCCAGAGTCACTGCCCATACAATCCTCTTGTGGCTGGCTCAGATTATGAGTCCCAAGTTCTGATTCGTCCAAGGCATCATTTTAGAGCTAGTTTACCCCACACTGATTGGTCCAGTTCAGCAGTTCAAAACCAGAATGGGGAACTAGGCAGACAGTTCTGACTGCAAAGAAAGCAGGTTAGACAAACTGTAATTTTATTATTACTGTAAATGATTTCTGGCAATCAGTTACATCTTTCAGACAGGTTCCCTTTGCACTCCTAGTGACTGCAAAATGGGTGAATTGGCAGCAGCTTGAGTGGTACTCAATCAAAGAAACACACAGTCCCCCATACAAACTAATTATGTCTGCAAGCAGACAGCTCTTAAAGAGACAGTACCAGAGGTTCTAAAAACACTCACTGATAAATGGCTTAAACGCCAAACACCATTCAGGCTTGGAGCATTCAAGCAAGCTCCTGGAAGTCTTTTGGGAACCCCCATTTGCAGGGGGGTTACACCTGTCAGATTTTTAATTATATTATGGAAAATCTAACATAAAAGTACATTTTTCAGTTTAGTGCACATCAAATACAAGTTATTAATCAACAAACCAGCAACATTTTACCAGCACTTCTTTTTGTTTTTCTTCTATTTATTTACACTCCTGGAAGCCTGGCAGGTGGCTCCAGTCCCTCCCTTGGAGAGTCTCGGTCTCCTGCTCTCCATTCCCCACCCGACTTCCTCTACAATGCCCCATGGGTTCCCCCTGTGACAGGGCCAAGGTGAAGGGGCACCGGCTTTCCCCCACCACCGAAGTGAAATCTACATACTCGGGGACCCAGGGCAGGCACAGGAGAGCCATCACGGAGCCTGCCAGCTCCATTTCCACCATTTTCTCTCCCTCCCTACCCGCTGATGGCGTATGTCGGCAACATGCCTCCCGACTCACATCTCCTCCAGCCACCGCCAGAGGGAGATCGACAAGCGGGATAGCAATCCCTCCCTCCCTGAGAGAGGAGAGCAGTCCTCCGGACACTCAATCCTCTCTCTCCCCTGCCGACCCCTGGCAGCCTGGGCTCATTAATAAACCTGGGTTGCCGGTGTGGCGCGAGGTGTGGCATCCAGTGCCTTAACCTCCAGTGACACCGGGCCAACATACCAGTACTTCTTTAAATGCTTTCGCTAGGCATGTGCGCACAAGGACATATACAAGATTACCACTTGCCGCACCAGCTTCATCCACATCATCACTGCTGTATTTATTTTAGGCGAAACAATGCCAGTTAAAGCATGTCCTGAGTAACTTGGGGCTGGCAGTATAGCCTAGGGGTTAGAGTAACAAGCTTTGAATGAGCTTGGTACATCCAGCAGACAGACCTGGGTTTGATTCCCACAACCTCCACTTGCATACTGTGTGACTCTGAACTAGTCACTTAACCTCTCCAGTGCTCCCAGGTCACCCCTGAAAACAGGCGCCTGTGCCTAAGTGGGCCTCACCCAGTTAACAAAGAATAAAATAACAAATACAATAAAGTTACTTGGCTGGTGGAATTTGTTACTTTTCCTGCACCAGCAAGTAAAATCTAATGTGAGCATTCCAAATTCCAGTGATCATATTCCATTGAATAACGACTGCTGGGAAATTATGATTGTTGGGAACACCCAAGTTTATAGTTCCATTGTACTGCCCAAGCACAGATGTTACCATGTATACTGTACATATGTCATATTACGCAAGTAGTGTTTTCAGAACCTTAAGTAAACATTTGGGTCTCTAAAAGTCTGTAGGGTAAGGGTGTCATGAAAACTGTTATTTGTGATAAGTGCGATAATTTTCATTGGCAAAACTGAAATTGCATCTGTTTTCTCATACTGTGATGACTGTCTATAGCACAATATATCACATTAAATTGTAAACACTGGGGTTTTCAGTCCACTGCCCAGTCCTCCCCCCAACCAATATTTCGAGGTGCTGAGGGTCCTTTCCACAAACTCCATACCAGAAGCCATAATATCACGATATTACAACAACTGTGATCACTGTTTCAATGTTGTTATAAGTGAAATTGTTCATATCGTGACACCCTTATTAGACAGCGAGAGAACTAGGATGATTACTTGCAAGTCCTGAATGGACCAATGCAATCCAATGAACTGAAAACAAATTAGTGCTGTCCACTGGGCTCAGCTGAAGTCATGTGCACTTGAAGAAGGGTAGAAAAGCTGAATGTTGCAGTATTCTTTTTGTGTTATACTTTCTATTTTTGCCCCCACATCTCCTGGCCAGCTGCCAGGTCCTCCTTCTACCTGTCCAAGCCTCTACCCACAATAGGAGTACTCCAATGGTCATCCAACCCATTACCAGACTCTACTCGACAATTTCTCTGAAATCGCAGGCATATACAAGGAACCGTGCATGTCGACCTCCTCTAATGGTGCTGCCATTAATTCAGGTATATAACTACAAAGCAAAGAACAGCGCACACACTGCTCGGAAGTTAAAATACTTTTAACCGGGAACCATAACCACCATGGCCAAAACACCACTACGTAGCACTGTACACAGACGGCTTCATCAGGGAATCTCTGGAATCCCAACTGTAACCCATGGCTTGTTGCCATAGGTAGGACCCCCCCAGTTCCTTATGTCAGGAGGAGAACATTTTGCTCAATGGCTGAGGTCCAGGAGGAGGAACCAGCAAGGTACAGAAGAGTCGGTAGGGCACTACTGTGGTATGGGAATAAGGAAGCTTCATCTGCCTGTGGCTGCTGGGGTATTTTTTTTACCACTAAGTCCTCCTTTATCCCTCCCCAGGTTGGTCCTGACGAGGAGTGACCCAACTGAATGCCTAGCAGGGCCGTCCAAAAGGTGGTTAAGCCCTGCCCTACCTTCCAAACTCCCCTGCTGACATTACTCTGGGCATGTGGCATGTGGCATATTTGCACCACTTACCAGACGAGTGGGTGAATGCTGAGGTAAGGCTGCTCCAGATGGAACACATATTCATTCCCACACAACACACCCTCCTCCAGGCCACCAGGGAGGTAGTCATGCAGCAGAAGGAGGAGGTATTCTTCTTCTCCGAAGCAGGAGGCATCTGAGATGGATGCTTGATCCCTGCCTCACTGGTTGGTCCCTGACAGCCCAGGCTTGGGGCATGGCACCGGGTCATCTGGATGGCAAGCAGTAGTGCTACCGCTTTGCTAGCCGGCCAGCCAGTGTTCTATTTAGACATTCCACTTACTTGGTATAAAATGTTGCCTCACACTTTCTCTGCATCCTCATTCCTAAGGCAGACATTTCATATCCCAGTTCCAATCACTTTTTAGAGTGCCCCCAAGATCATGCTGGATGGAAGTGATAATAACATGAGTCTATGACACGTCATTGCCCCTCGTACTACAGCTCCTTATGTACAGACATTTTCAGCTTAGAATATATCTTGTCTGCTGCTCTGTTTGCCAAGAACAAGCCTAACTTCCATGTTTATTGTAAGTAGGAAGCTGGAGCCAGACAACTCTAGCTTTTTTCTTTATCCCCCACTCCCCTGTCACTGGTGCTGCCCTCTCTACTCAGCTACCTCCAACCTCTGTCTGTTCACTTCTCCAAATTTTTCCAAACCTCCAAGAGGTCCACAGGGAGCCTCACTCCTCGTGCTGGATTCTGATGGGAGGGTGGAGGCATGTCCCCTTCAGTTTGTAAAGTGTATCACTGTCAGTGGCTCAGTAGGTAGCACACTTACCTCTGGGGCTGGAAGACTGAATGGTCAGGGGTTCTAACCCCACACCAGGCACTTGGGGTACGACCCATAACTAACACTGCAGTGCAGTATGAGGGAGGAGGCTGCACTGGTGAGGTGCCATCCTTTGGATGAGATGTTAAACTGAGGTCCCTTCTGCCCATCTCTGGTCCCTGTCCAGGTAGAAGTTAAAGATCCTATGGCACTTATCAAAGAAAAGTAGGGGAGTTGGTGGGACAGTGTCATCGTCTACATTCCCCATGTCAATAAAACATGGTCATGCAATCAGCACACCTGGAAACAAGCTATTTTTAATTAATTAATGTATTTATTTATCTCAGTCTCAGATTACAACCTTGGAGCTAAGAGCTCATTTACAGAGGTTTAACGTCATGAGAAGACATTTAAAGGGACACTGTCAACCTTTTTTGCATCATACTATTTTTAGGTAAAAAAACACATTTCATGATTGCTTACAGTCTCCAAAATACATTTATGTTGCTGGTTGTTTTAGCTGCCTCCTTGATTATTATAACTGAAATGCATGGTAATGTATAGTTATGCCCAGCTTTGTTTTGCTTCAAATCACTGAACTACTCTTAGTGAAAACTTCCTGAAAATTAGAAACACCCTCAAACAGTGCAGCCTCTCATGATACAATACAGTGGCGAGATTGTTCTGGGGGTTTTCCTGAGTCCAGGAACGATGCAGTGGGAGCTGGTCAAGAAATGTAAACAAACATGTTTTGGTGTGGTAACACCAGTATGGTGGACGATCAGTTTTTCACTTCTTAAAAGAAAAAAGGGATCTGAATCAGACTACCAGCTGCATTAACAGTCTTTATAGAATGTGAACAGTCATAAAATGTGTTTTTTAAACTAGGGACACTTTGAGGCCTAAGAGGGCTGACAGTGTCCCAATACTGCATAACTCTCCATCAGTACTAGAAGTGCAACCAAGGGAGGACTGATTGTACCCTTTAGGCGAACTACTCTGGCTCGGAGATCCCTCCCTCTCTTAGTGTGGGCCCAAGTGGTTCAATGACCTGCCTGTTTACCTTGTCGAATGCAGCAGGCTCAGCCAATTTAAAACTGGGCTACGATCTCACCTTGCCAGCAAATACGACTGTCAATGCTACTGCTAGATGCCAGATACAGGTCCTGCCCCCGTCCTACCAAAACCTTTAGCTCTCCTCTTCTTCTTCTCCTTATCTTGCCCCTCCGGATTGCCCCCTCCCCCTCTCTCATCTCCCTCTATTCCCCTGGTCTCCTCCCCTCCTACTCCTTCCGCCTGCACTTAGACCCTCCCAACCTCACCCCTCTCCACCTCTCTACCGACAAAGCTATACCAGGCTGCAACTAATCACCCCCTTCCCCCAATAGCATGTGGCTCCCCTGTCTCGAGTTACTCCCTGATATCTTCCATCTACAGACCGCACTCTTGTGATGTCACTTCTGATGGCTACTCCGCAAGTGCAGACTTGTACTTTCACTTGCTGCTCCCTTACTCCCTATTTGTGATGCAACTGTACTTATGACCTTGTCGTTAACGTGTGTTAATTTGTGTTTTTCAATTGTATGTACCTTGATGTTAATTTGTGTTCTGAATTGTATGTACCCATTAATTGTCCTGTTATGTCATGTACTGTCTTCTGACTTGGAGCCTTTGTAAACGAGCCCATGACTCAAAGGTATTACTCTTAATTTGAAATAAATAAATAAAAAGATACACAATCAAAGATACAATAAGGAAAGTAGGAGATTGCAGCAGTACAAGTTTACACAATCATACTCAAAGGAGATTAATAGTAAAAAAGGAAAAACATTAATCAGCAACTATAAAAAAACATTAAGCAACAACCTGAATAATTTGAAAGAATGTGAGTTACATATTTCCAAGTGAATTCCTGTAGTCTAAGTGGGTAACTGGGGAGGGGCTGGAAGATTAAGGTAGGAAGTTAATAGGAAAGGAGCAGAGAGAGTGAGGAAGGTTAAAACAGGGGTGAGCAGGTTGTGGAGATATATGGGCTGGTGACAGAAGGGATTACACAAAAGGGTAGTGTAGGGGTGAGCTGGGATACTTGAGGAATGAGAACGGTGGTAGAAGGGATAAGAAGGGAGCAGGTAGGTGGGAATAAAGTGCAAGAATAATCAGAGTCAAAGCCCAGGGGATATTAAGTGCAAGTATAGTCACAGTCAGTCCTAGGTCACTTGTACTTGTCGTTAGGAACAGGTGCACTTCTTTAGATTTATGAGGTGGGAGTGGAGTTTTGATTTAAAGAGTCCTGTTTTGGTCTCTGTTAGGATGTCTAAAGGGAAGGAGTTGAGCCAGTATGTGGCACGGAATCTAAAGGTTCGCTGACCTTGGGAGGTACGGTGAAAAGGTACCTTGTAGTGATTGTCGTGTGTCCCTTTAGTCTGCCTAGCAGGTTCAGCTGGGTGAAGAATGGTTTGTACCCTGGATGGGGCTTGGCCAAGGGTAGCCTTTCTGGCCAGAAGACAGAGCTGGTAACAAATTCTGTTTTCCAGGTCTAGCCAACCCATGAGTGAGTAAAGATCACAGATGTGGGTAAGGCGTGGAGTGCCCAGTACCAGCTTGCAGGCTTTATTAAGTGTTAAGGAAATTATTTTTAGGGATATATCGGAGGCCGCACTGCAAACGACAAGCCCACAGTCTATAACAGAAAAGACAGACCTATTTACGGTTAGTTTCAGGGCATCTTCTGTGAGGCAGTGCCTATGCCTATACAGTTGGCAGAGTTTCCTATTTGCAGACCTGGCGACCTGGTTGATATGTACTGAGTACAATAGGGAGCTGTCTAAGGTAACCCCTAGATATTTGGAGGTTTGGACCATTTCAAGAATTTTGTTTTGTTTGTTTCGAATGACTATTGTGGATGAGTTGTATCTGCCATGTGTATAGGCAAACAGCATGGTTTTAGTTTTCCTATAGTTTAGCAATAACCGTGCATTAATAAACCAGTCATCGACAAGCTTGAAGTTACACTGCATACGCTGTTCAAGGGTGTCAATGACTGGATGACTAGTGAATAGAACAGTGTTATCCACGTAAAGGAGGACTCTGTCTTGACACACTTGTGGGAGGTGATTTAAAAAGAGGCTGAACAACAGAGGGCCCAGGATGGACCCTTGGGGAACTCTTGTGCTGACGCATTGGCTGTCAGAGAGTGTGTTGCTGATTTTACCTGTTGAACACGCCCCGAGAGGTAGCTCCGAAACCAGTGCAGTGAGTTTGGGGACACAGCAGAATTACCTAGTTGAGTTAGAAGAAGATCATGGTTGACCATATCGAAGACCTTAGTGAGGTCAATAAAGGTAGCCCCCACTAAGTGCCACCGATCAAGGGAGTCATGTATGAATCCCATAAACTCAATCAGTACTGTTGCAGCGCTGTGTTGTTTTCTAAAGCTATGTTGCTCCTTGCATTGAAGTCAATATTTGTCTAGGTGTTCAACTAGCTGATCATAAACGATTCGCTCAAGGGCTTTAGAGATTGGTGGCAGTATGGAAATTGGCTGGTAGTTAGTGTGGATTGTCCTTTCCCTGCTTTTGAAAACCGGGGTAACTACCATGGCTTTCCAGAGTTTAGGGAATTGTCCAGTGATGAGGGAGAGGTTTAATATTCTCATTAGTGGAGCCAGAATTACATCTAAGGTGAGGGAGATTAGCTTCAGGTCAAGACTGTCTCCGCTTTGCCTGGTTTTCCCAAGCACTTGCAGCGAGTATCTGTTTGCTTCAGATTTTGAGATTATCCTGAGGTAGAATGGCAGGGCTGGGTTTGGAGTTGGGGAACCTGATAAATTTCTTTGGCTCCTGCTAATTGGATTGAGGTAGTCAGGGGGAAGCACGCCACTGAGGTCTGTGACGGCCTTGTTGAAAGTATGTGCAACGGTCACCGGATCCTGTGTTGTTATCCCATGTAGGTTAAATAGCAGCTTCTGTTTATGTGAAGCCCCCCACTGACACATATAACACAACTGACCTTGCCAGGATTTGTTTTCCAGAAATCTTTCCTTCGGGGACTTTCATTTAAAAAAGTTATATCCTTCCTAAATTTATTCCCTGACCCAACAGCTGAAAACGGAGACAGTTCCGCATCCTACGGCCATGCCCCCAAGCCGGCACACGCTGTCCCATTCTATGATGTCACTAAATGAAGGCTGTCTGTGCGCGCCTCACTGACTTGAATGGGGGCAATTTTTCCAAAGCGACCGCTTGACTAACAGATGGGACTGCCAGCTCCTCCTGGCATTCTGTCTATAATCTAGCGGAGCGACCAGGGTATGGAGGGAGTACTGGATGCAGGCTGGGAAGATCCAGAATTGGTCCTGGGGGCCGTCATCCAGACCCACCTTCACCTACCAGGAGCCAGGGCATTTTCCTTTTTTCATCCCTCCTCTTGGCACAGACATGCAATGCACTCCAGCACATGCACGCACACTCCCACACATGCTCACAGGGATGCCACCATAGCCAATCCCCTTGCCAAGATCCCCCAGGCTGCTGAACCCCCAGTCTCCACTGGGAGTTACCCAAGCAAGGGATCAATGTCCCCACTCCCTCCCAGGAGAGGACAGCAGTCCTTCGGATGCTCAATCCTCTCCTCCCCAGATGACCCCCGGCTCCCCGCGCTCACTCCCGAACTCAGGTCAATGGCACGGTACAAGGTGCGGTGATGCCTCAGCCCTCAGCACCACCGGGTTGGCCAGAAAAACTGATTACTGTATTGCTTGTAGCACGATATTAGTAGGAGCAGACTGTGCCACAAAATCTGATCACCCTCTTCAAAGGTGGTGGGCAAGGGAAGCGCTGGGGTGGTGCATAGCTGCTAAGACATCAGAATGCAACCACCCGGAGAAGAACATTGTGTGGACTGTGTTGGAAATGATGTCAGGAAAAGTGGCAGTACAGAGAACGATAAACAAGGCACAGAGTAAGCATATTGTTTTCTTGACAAAAACTCTAAACATCAAAAACCTTAAACACTCAGAGCACTGGATATCATACAGATGATACTGGACACTGTCCGAGATCTTTTACAGTAACAACATGTAAGGCCCGACACTATGGATTTTAGGAACAATTTGCCTACAAGTAATGTATTTTTTTTTTATTGACTGCTCCTTGGATTATTAACAAGACCACTGGTTTTCAGTTTTTACCAGAATACTCTGTAAAATTCTGGAATCTGGACTGCCTGCTCACTGGTAAAAAGAAAGAATTTCACAGAATTTGGCATTTTAGACCAGATCAGTAAATCTACAGAACTTGTATTGTTCTTGTAATTGATTCTTGTACTATTTTCACTTTGCTTAATTTAATGCTCTGTACATTAAGCCTTCTTTTATCCTGATTAGTTATACACATATTAAATGAATGACAGTAGAATCCTGGTAAAATCCAGAAATTAGACTAATAATCACTGGTGCTATTCACATTATTTCAAGCCTTGAAAAAAGAACAGTTATGTACTTACCGTAACAGTAGATCTGCGAGAGAATCTCTTTCATCAGGCCACACCTATGGAACTATAGCTGTCGGGTGCCAGGACCACACAGAAACATTTGGCAAGCAGTCCACTAAGGGCCGCCCATGATGACGTCCTACGTCGACTCTTCCTATATAAATGTGGGCGGCCCCTTCCCTCCTCAGTTCCCCACCAGATATCATGCTCAGAGGACTTCCCTATAGGGAACCAGGAGGGGAGTTCTGGCTCTGCAGACCAGGTGAGGCAGAAAATCACTAGCAAAGCCCTATGGAGAAGGAGCCCTTCAGGAAGTACGGGGATGGAAGGTGGGACGGCATGGCTTGATGAAAGAGATTCTTTCAAAGAGCTAGTGTTACGGTACGTACGTAACTGGCCTATCTTCTTTGAGGATATCTCTTTCATCAGGTCACACCTATAGAACGAGTACCAAGCACTACCGACGCAGAAACAGTCTGGGTGGCTGGAGCCTACGGGCCTAAGAAAGCAGGCCTTGAAGTACCACTAGGCAAGAACCTGCCCTTTTTCTTGAGGCAATGTTCAGACTGTAGTGTTTGTTGAAGGTGTAGACAGTACTCCAGGTGGCAGCTGCACATATTTTAGCAGCAGACACATTCCTGAAGCGGGCAACAGAAGTAGCCATGCCTCTAGTCGAAGGGCCATGAACAACCCCAGTAAGTTCCTTACTGTACTTCCTATAACAAAAAGTAATGCAGTTGGCCAACCATTTAGACAAGCACTGTTTAGAAACGGGAACTCTCTCTTTCCCAGGGGCAAAGTAAACAAAAAGCTGCGAGAACTTCCTGCAGTACTTTACATGGTGTATATAGTACCTGAGTATTCAGTGTAAATCTAAAGTATGGAGCAATGCTCCCCCTGAATTTGCATGCTCAGGAAAACAAACTGGCAGGTGGATGGTTTGATTTAAAGTGAACTCAGACACCACCGTTGGTAGAAACTCAGGACTGGTATGCAAAGACACGCTGCCTTTGTGGAAAATCAAATAAGGAGGCTCACACACTTGAGCCTGATGCTCTGAAATTCTTTGAGCTGAAGTAACAGTAACCAAAAGTAATGCTTTCCACGACAGAAAGTGTAGGCCGCAATTCACAGCTACCTCAAAAGGATCCAAAGTAAGCTTCTCTAACACAAAATTCAGGTCCCAAACCAGAACAGGACTGCGGACAGCAGACTTCAAGTGCAGAATGCCTCTCCAAAATGTATGGGCTACCTCCAACTGAGCAAACATATGACCATCAATAGGCACGTGAAAAGTTGAAATGGTAGCCAAGTGCATGTTATTAGAAGAGTATTGTAGGCCTGCATCAGATAAGGACAGTAAATACTTTAGAACCTGGTTTACTGGGCAGTTAAAAGGGTCCAAGGAGTGAGAAGCAGCCCATAAAGCAAACTGCTTCCACATCATGAAGTAAGTGGCTCTGGTGGATGGCTTTCTGACAGTCACCAAGGTGTCCACTACCTTTTGGAACACTCCAAACCTGCCAATGGCTATCTCTTCAGGAGCCATGCATGAAGATAGAATGACTTGAGATCTGGATAGACCAGTGTTCCCTGCTCCTGTGACAGGAGACCCTAGCATAATTGCAGGGGTACTGGAGGTTCCACTGCCAGCCGTTGTAGTAAGGGGAACCAAATCTGATAAGGCCACAGTGTGGCAACGAAATCAGGGTTGCCCCCTCCATCGGAAGCTTGACTAGTACTCTCTGGAATAGAGGGATGGAAGGGAAGGCATACAGGAACCTCTCTTTCCAAGAGAGGGACAACACCAGAAAACTCTAAGCCCTGGAGCGAGCGAGCAGAAAAGCAACAATTTTGCATTGTGTGGGTACGCTAAAAGCTCCAACTCTACATGACACCATCTTTTGAACAGGTCTTCTACAACTGAGGTCAGCGGCTCCCACTTATGCATCCTGGACTGTGACCATCTTATTCTGTCTGCCAGGACATTGTGGGCCCCTGGAGCATGCACTGCTGATAGTTCTAGACTGCGTTCCAGAACCCAGTATCAAACGCTCACTGCTTCCCTACACAGGGGATAGGAATGTGTCCCTCCTTGCTTGCTGATGTAGTGCATCACACTGATGTTGTCCGTCTGAATTAACAGAGGACCTGGGGAGAGATGGGACTGAAAGGCTTGTATGCCATACAGAACATCTCTCATTTCTAGCACATTTATGTGGAGGGCGCTCTCCACTTTTGTCCATGTTCCCTGTGTCTAAAGGGGCCCTAGATGTCCCCCCACCAGCCCAGCCCTGAGGCATCTGTGGTGAGAATTTGATGAGGGGAAGGGATTAGGAAGGGAACCCACTTCAGCACATGGGTTGGTTCCATCCATCACTAAAGTACTTTTCTGACACAGGAGGTTGCTAGAACTTTTTGTTCTAGGTTGTCTGTGCACTGGTCCCATTGTGCTCTTAGGGCCCAATTTTAGAAGGTGGACACAGGCTTGCATCAAGCCCAGAATCCACCACTAAGTTTGCTGCATCTGCGTCTAACAGTTCACCGCAACTTGCACCCAATTTTAGTACGTTAGGCACAATGCAACAATCTACTCACTTTATGGTGGCAAGGTTTGGTGCAAGTCCCATAAAATTGCTGCCCCAATGTCACAATTGTAGATCGGGGGAGCAGGTCTAAGTCCTATGTTTGGCACAGGGGACTTGCAGCAGGGAGTTGTGGATGAGTTTTTTGTAAAATTGGAATTGCCACGGTACTTTCTACAAGTCGCCACTTGAGCCCAACCCCCTTTTGCAAGTCCCTTGTGGCCATCTACAGCCCTTTGAAAATCGGGCCCTTACTGTCCACTGTGGGATCATCATGTGCAGCCATACCAGTGGTTTCATGGTGATGGCCACTGCCATCAGGCCTAGAACCCTTAGGAAGGTCCTGGCTGTGACATACCTGTGGTTGTAGACCATCTAGGCCTGCACTATCAGACATTCGGCCCTGTCCTGTGGCAGGAAGGCTAGGCCTTGGGCTGTGTCGAGGACTGCCCCTATGTTCTGCAGACGTTGGCAAGGGGTCAGGACTGACTTTGGTACACTGACAGTAATCCCTAGAACACTGAACACATATCTGGTACAGTCTAGGGTCTGGAAAAGCTGCTCCTTGGAGTAAGCTTTGAGAAGCCAGTCGTCCAGGTGTAGGAAGACATACAGGCCGTCCCTGCAAAGGGCTGCTGCTACCACTGCTAAACATTTGGCAAATACCCATGGTTCAGATGACAAGCCAAAGGGCAATACCCTGAACTGGTAGTGTTCCCCCTGAAACAGGAGTCTTAGATATTTTCCTGTGTGATTTGCAAATCCTGATGTGCAGGTAAGCAACCTGTCTAGGGAGCAAATCCTGTCCCCGGTTTGCAGCAGTGGAAGCAGGCCTTGCAGTGTGACCATTCTGAACCTCTTGAATTCTGTAAGTAAACATTAATGTACGACAGAGGAGGGCCCTACTAGGGAATTAATGCCCAGTGAGGGCGGGGTTGCCTCCAACCACCAACAGGGCATTAATTCCCTCATAGAGCCCGACTCTGGAGTGCATTAATGTGCTTGCAACAAGGCAAGCGCTACAAAAATGACAAGAACAAGAGATTTTCTTTTTTTTTTGTTATTACTTTACTGCTACTTCTGTGCAGGCTATTCTCCGGAGGGCATCCCCAGCCCCATCCCCAGGCGTCCACCATCCTGCGCTGACCCGAAACTCCCAGGGCTTGCCCCCCTGGTGGGGGCGGCGGGTTTCCCCAACCCCCACTGAAGTCTGGATCCAGTGGGCCAGCGCCATGGCTGGCCGGCAGCGGAGCCTGCGAGGCACCCTCCACCACTGTGCTGTGGCAACTCCTTTTCCTGGTGTTCTCCCTGGAGCTGGGGTGTGCAATGACACCAGCGGAGGGGAGCATGCATGCGTCCGCATGTGCTCCCTTCAGGCGTCTGCCCCAACTCTTCTCCTTACTGCAGCGCGCGCCCTGTCCCCAGCCTCCGCCCGGGCGGACATGGGTGCAGACTACTGAGGACCCCGGAGAAGGAGAGCAGTCCATTGGATGCTCAGTCCTTCTCCTCCCCTGCCAATCCCCGGCGACCCATGCTCATTCCCAAACACGGGTCACCGGTGTAGCATGAGGTAAGACATCCAGCGCTTCAGACCTCCGCACCACCAGGAAGGCAGAACAAGAGAGTTTCACATAAATACACTAAGGCTGATTTGTGCTGCTTTCATTTTTTTTTTTTTATTCCATACTGTGGTTTTCATTTTTGCAGTATGTACTAACATAGTGGTTGCTGACTTATTCAGGATGTGCGAACATCAACTATTTCCATGATTACTACAGAGTAATAAGCTGTACTTTGCTAATATTTGTAAAAAACACCATTTGTAACAACTTTAGAGAACTCTTAAATAACAGTTAACATCCAGTTTAACTGCTCAATGAATCATGGGATCGCTCATTAACACTGTGCGATCCAACACTGCCACTGTGTCGGTAACAAACAGGGATTATTATCACATTACGAACAGAAACATGTACACACAGGACCTTAGTGAGTTCTTCTTTCATACACCAATAGTTTAATTACTGTATATCTTCGATTTGTAGCTGCACTCTAACAGAAGCTGCCCTCTAACATAAGCCGCGGACAAATCTTAAACTAGCTAATACAAGCTGCACTCCAATATCAACCGTGGTCATTAAAAGTTATATTTTGCATCCTCACCTAAAAGACGCCAACGTTTTTACCACATGTACCGGTAATTTCAGGAAGCTGTGTAGTAATGCTGCCACTTTAATATTACCTTCCTAGTTCTTAGTATGACCTCCAGTAACACTCTCAGGTTATTCCTTCTCATTTTACAAACGCTTTAAAGACCCAGAATAAAATATCGTCACACCCATGAACTGAGTCAGATGCCCTGATTGTTTGTTTCGCCAGTATCCGGAAGTTCAATACCCGGAAGTCAGCAAGACTACACTACCATAGTTGTGAGAGTTAAACAAGTGCTAAATACATTTTTGAGCGCAGTGGGCTGTACATTTGTAGTTCTTAATCAAGCTCTGATTCACTGCCACAGTCAATTTCGGAGTCGGAATACCTTTGTGAGCTCTTGCGACAGAATATCACTCTCGGAGCTAGCACCACACAACTCGCACCTCTCACACCAACTGGCACATCCCAAGTGTTAAGCAACTCATTTCAGCCTTTTAGATCATGTCAAGTCAAAGAGTAAGTGATAAGCAGCTATCAGCAATTATCCCAGTAGTCCATTATTTACCATTGCTGCCAGCAGGCAATCGCTAACATAAGCCGCCCTCGAAGATAAGCCGCATCTCTGAGTACCCATTTGCTAATATAAACCACAGCTTCAAACTGAAGAAATACGGTATTTGCAGCAGGAGGGTAATAACTGAAAGGTACTGGGCCATGTTCTCTCTAGTCGTGGATTTGCAATGATTCAACAGTTACCGCTGGGTGGGTGGGTGAGAGGTAACTCTGTTATTTTTGTGCTCGCCTAGCGATTCTGTGGCAGTAAGGAATGGTACTGCAAAATGAAGAGGGCATTACTAAGGGATTAATACTCGCTTCATTTTGCATCACGGGTTGCTTTTCCACCACTCATATTTCTATATTTCACAAACATTAAAATAACCATGTTACAAAAAAATTCAGATCTCCGAGATCTAGAATGAGTCTCAAGTCTCCTGTCCATTTGGGGACTAGGAAGTACCAAGATTAGAACCCTGTGTTCTTCTGTTCCCAGGGGACAGGTTCTAGTGTCCTTTTTTGAAGCAGGGTATGAATTTCCTCCAAGAGCAATGGAATGTGTTCTGGAGGGTAATGGAAAGGCACTGGTGGATGGTCCAGAGGTAGTTCCAGAAGCTCCAGAGCATGGCCTTGTGCTATTATCTGCAGGACCCAAGCATCCAAAGTTACCTTCCTCCACTGGTCCAGGTGGAGGGAAAGGCAACCCCTAACCACCACCCCTAGAGGCACAGGTGGTGGTGGTGGTGGGGGGGGGGTGTAGGAAGGAGTCAGGTAGAGCCAGTTGCAACGGCTCTTGACACAGTGCCACCTCTAGGGGTTTTTGAGTGGGCATCTAAGGTGGAGCTTGGCAGGGGTAAGGTTGCTGCTGCTCTACCCTTGCCTGCTGTCTGGTTGTAGATCTATGTCTGGTAGTGGCTGAACAAAAGGACACCATCTGCTTAGGCCTAGGATGGGTATGATGCATGAAATGTACAAATTTCAGGGTTTTACCTGAAGCCTGTAAATTGAAGAGAATATCTTGCACATCTGCTCCAAACAATTTGTATCCCCTGAATGGTGCATTGAAGATGGATTGCTGAACATCATTAGCAAAGTTGGCCACTCTGAGGCAGAAGTGTCTTCTGAGGCAAACAGCAGAGCCAGCTGCCCTAGCAGAAGCATCAGAAATATCACAGGTGGATTATAGGAGATGCTTACCTACACTGGTACCTGCAGACAGGGCATTAAGTATCTCCTGTTTAGCAGTGCTCTCTGGAAGGGCCTGGGCGGCTGCCTTGGCCTTCCTCCAAAGAGTAGTCTGGTATTTTATCATGTGTGCTTGATAATTTGCAATCCTCAGCCCTAGAGAAGCTGAAGCAAAAGTCCTTTTGACCAAGACATCAAGTTTTCTAGACTACTTGTCAGGAGGAAGGGAACTAAGGTGCTTTGGAACCCTGGATCTGTCATGGGCTGCGTTGATAACCACAGAATCTGTCTCAGGCTGGCAAGGGCTTGCCTGAGAGGGCCTGGTACAGTTTGTCTGCCTTCCTTGGTACAGCAGGTATCATGTTAGATCTGTGCCAGGCAACTAAGGTGGCATCCTCTAGGGCTGGCAGGAGGGGAGAAATGACTATTGGAGTATCAGGGAGTTCTAAGAAGACCACTAAGTTCTTCTTAGTAATGTCCTGTTCCTCTGCATCAAACCCCATTGCAGACTGAAGCTCCTGCATCATTGTTATGAAGAAGGGGCATCAGAAGGAGACCTGGGGTTATAGACTACTGAGTCTTCACTTTCAGTAGAGACTGTGGAACATGTTCTCTCATAGGTGTCCACAAATTCCTCTCCCTCTCCCTCTTCCTCCTCCTCATCCATAATAAACTCTGGATTATATTCCTGGTCCTCATCGACATGGTCTAGAGGATGCACTGGTAGAGCTGAAGAAGCCGTCGATGGCCTGGAGGGTATCTGGCACATTGGCCCGGCAGGCGTTGCCACAGGGTTTGTTGTGTGGACTCTGTCGAAGGAAAGTTCATTGATGGAGGAGGAGATAGCAGGCATTTAAGGATGTCCATAAAAGATGCTAGAACCACCTGAACATTGGTGCCTGTGTTTGTGTCAACGGGAACACCAGCAGATATCAACAGGGGAGGCAAAGGCCCCAATGTCGACTGCAACACACCAACCGTGACAGGTCTGGAGGCACTAGAGGTCGACCCAGCTGTGTCAACCACTTGGGTGACGGGTGTGTTGCCGCCAGAGCAGTCAACGGGCCAGAGGATGTCGTACCTGAACGAATGGGTGATCTAGAGTGCACAGAGGAGGTCCTTGCCTTTTCTTTTGGCCTATACCTGTGTTTGTGGTGGTGAGACCCAGACATCTTTTCTCAGGACTTGGATCCCTTCGATCATAAGGAGTGGTCCAGCAGTGCAGCGGAGGTTTCCTGGTGGAGCTCCATCTCCATTCGGGCTAAGTGTTGTCTCAGCTTTTCTAAAGCACCCTTTCTGTGTTGCTGGGTGCCTGTATTAAAGCCCTTACAAATCGGGTATTCCTCGACGTCATGGTTCAGGCCAAGACAACAAACCGAGATGTGCAAGTCCTTTGGATAAATTTTCTTGCCACACTCATAATATCTAAAAAGCTTGGATGGCAATGGCTCTGAAGATGAAAATTCATGCTGCCGAAAATCACTTTTAAAAAGTGAGTACTGTGACAAAAGAAAAAAAGAAAAAAAAAAAAGACGACAATATGAGCAATGGCATTTCCAAAGCAGGGTACAACGAAAATGGTCAATGGCGGGAAAAGAACTGAGGACGGAAGGGGATGCCCACGTTTGTATAGGAAGAGCTGATGTAGGACATTGTCATCAGCAGCCCTATTAGACTGCTTGCAAAGTTTCCATGTGGCCCTAGTGCATAACAGCTATAGTTCCACAAGTTTGACCCGATGAAAGAGATATCCTCGAAGAAGATCAGAATGTCATTATTTTTTTTTGTTGCATTATCTCTTTCTACCCCTACGTGCTCCACGGCAGCCACTCCTTCAGGCTTGCCAAGGCAGTCCTCCAACCCATCCGTCCTCCGAGATTCCGCCTCAGATCACAGCCAATCCCCCAGGGTGACCTGGCGTAACCCTTCGCCGGATGGGTCCCCCCCCTCCGAGGGGGAAGGCACCAGCCAAGGGGGCAGACCAGTGCTCCACTTTAGCCCCAGGGATGCTGCTGAGATGGAGAGCTCAGTAAGACCTTGATGGCCTCAGAGTGCCAGGCAGCCGTCATCCGGCTACCGTGAAGCGGTACGTCCACTTTTCTAGTTACTCCCTCTTTCTTGCATGTGTCAGCAGTGCTCCTGGTCTCCACCAGAGGCCGCTGCGGCGCGACAAGACCCCACTACCCACCCCCAGGAGAGAAGAGCAGTCCTACGGACGCTCAATCTTCTCCCGCCCCTGCCAGCCCCCGACGACCCAAGTCCGTTCCCGAACCCGGGTCGCCGGTGTGGGATGAGGTAAGGCGCCAGCGCCTCAACCCTCTGCACCACTGGGCCGGGCTAGAATGTCATTATTTTAATCGTGGTAAATCGCTGGCCTTGATTATGAATAAACTGGGAGCAAACGGTACATCCACATTGTATCAGAAATCAGACATTTGTAAAGACAACACGGTGCATTTTATTTTGGAAAATCTAAAACAAAAATGTCCCCTTGATACCTAATCGAAGTGGACATTTACAGGGATAAATGGAGTAAAAATCACACACCTGTTCACATAATGTAGTCTGCACCACCTCTAGCACAAAGCAGAACCTGGCTACTAGAATACGTTTAGTATTACTTTCCACATATTTATTTTATAGAACATATAAAATTTGACGACAGATAAGAACCACTTGGCCCACCCAGTCTGCCCATTTCTCTACCTAATAGATAAGCTGCAGATCCTAGTTAACCAGCAGCCTACTTCTTTCTACCCCCACCCCCTAGAATTGCCTTATGACTGTCCCATGCATGCTTGAATTCAACCACTGTTTTTGACTCCACAACCTCCTCCAGAAGGCCGTTCCATGCATCCACAACCCTCTCTGTGAAAAAATACTTCCTTACATTACCTCTGAGCCGCCTTCCATCTTCAAATTGTGCC
The DNA here is from genome assembly GCA_016271365.2 of Neoceratodus forsteri. Lineage (NCBI taxonomy): Eukaryota > Metazoa > Chordata > Ceratodontiformes > Ceratodontidae > Neoceratodus > Neoceratodus forsteri. The sequence continues at coordinate 7,445,265 of JADMNL010000040.1, forward strand.
TCTTGTTCTTACACATCTCTTTTTCTGAAAGATGTTACCCTCCTGGACTTTGTTGATTCCCTTGGGGTACTTGAAAGTTTCTATCATGTCCCCTCTCCCTCCTTTCCTCTAGACTATACATATTAAGTTCCTTTAGTCTCTCTTCATATGTCTTCTGGTGCAGACTCTGCACCATTTTAGTTGCCCTCCTCTGGGCAGCTTCCATCTTGTCTGTGTCCTTGAGAAGATTGGGTCTCCAGAACTGTACACAGTACTCCAGAGGGGGTCTCACCAGCTGTCTGTACAGAGAGATAACTTCCTGTTTTCTACTGGTGATGCCTCTCCCTATGCATCCCAGTATCCCCCCAGCCCTCCTTGCTGCCCTCTCACATTGCTTGCCCACCTTTAAGTCATCTGATATGACTACCCCCAGGTCCCTTTCCATTTTTGTTGTTGTTAGTATCTCACCCCATTGTGTACTCTTCCCTGGTTTTGTTTCTCAGGTGCATTACCTTGCACTTCTTAGCATTGAATCTAAGCTTGCCATACATTTGACCATTCCTCTAACCTTGCCAAGTCCCTTCTCATCCTTTCCACCCCATCTTGTGCATCAACTCTGTCAGATTTTTGTGTCATCTGCAAGAGACATACTTTTCTTCCAGTCCCTCTGCAATGTCACTTATAAAGACACTGAAGAGGACCGGTCCTAATACTGAACCCTGCAGTACCCCAATAGTAACCCCCCTTTCTTCAAAGTGGACTCCATTTACTATTACCCTCTGTGTCCTATTCTCCAGCCAATTCTTTACCCAGGCTGTCATCTTGGGACCCACTCCGAGGCTGGCTAACTTGTATATTAATCTTTTGTGTGGGACTCATAGTGGTACTTAAACAAGATGCCTTTTGGAACTTTTTGTTTAAAATATGCACACACAGAGGACAGTAAGTATACTGCAGGTGTTATTTTGTTGTGCACTGGACTGTTCTGAGAAGGGATTGTTTCCTGGCACAGGAGTCATGTAGCTTGTTATAACTAAATGACAGTAGGTAGGAAACCTGAGCCAGCCTAATGGAGAGTGTGTGGTTATAAAAACTGATTACACTCAATGGCTGTTGCATTCTTTGTGCAGTCATGTGTGCATTAGTATCTCAGATAGCTGGGACTGCATTACATCTGACCATCTCACCAACACACACATACCCAGGCTGGCTAGCACGCCCTTTTCAAGTTACAGTGTTTTATTATTCCTCTTTGTGTGTGTGTGTGTGTGTGTGTGTGTGTGTGTGTGTGTGTGTGTGTGTCTGTTCTGAAGGTACTGTGTGCAGCAGCCTTTTTTCACCCTTTCTAATTCTGACACAATGCTGTGGCCCACTGGTTAACCCTCAAGCTACTAGGCTGAAGTCTGGATTTAAAGATGTGTGCACTCCGAAGCTATTTCCTACAGGTCCGGTGCAGGGCTTTGGGATAAACTGTCAGCTAGGTTAAAAAGCTAGTGGACCCATCTCAGATATTAAGGGGTAAGCTGGACCTGCTGAACCGATTGATCCGATTCTGTCTCTTGAACACTATGTTGGTGTCTGCCAGTAGCAACTTGTCTAATACAGGCAAGCATGGTTAGCCTGCTGGCCAGCAGTGTCAAAAGCAGCACTGGAGTCAACAAGCATTTGTCAATGCCGACTATAAAATGGCAGGGTAAAATCCAATAATCTGATTGGCTCATATTTATGTGTGAAATATGGTTTACACATGGTTAAAAACAAAAACAAAAGGACTGCTCAGAAGTGAAGAGTCTGGAACCCTGATCAATGGGCATTTGGAACACAGGCATTTCAGTTAGCCCCCTACAGCCAGAACTGATATTTCACCACAAACATGGCTGCTCCCTTTACACTGTAAAAAAAAAAAACTTCAACTAGGCCCTAACAATAAAACTACCTTAAATAAAAAATAAAAAAAATTAATTAAATGTTGTTTCCCTGATTATCACACTCTCCTTACATACATAAACAAATGAGAAACTTTAAGTATTGTTTCTAATTTTCATTGCAACTGTTTCTTTGCTGACAGTGAAAAATCCCCCTTCTATCTTTACCAGCTCATCAGGGAACACTATTCTTCTTGCCCTGACAGTCAGATAATTGAGTCTCTGGCTGTAACAAAGGCCTTTATTGTCTGTGTGTACAGAGTGTTAGGATAGAAACATTCTGCCAGTGGAACCAAGCAGAATTTTGAATCCACGTATTCCATGGTAAACATTCCATGATAAACATTCCATATCTTGAATGTGGAGAAAAACAGAGAAAAAAAAAACAGAAAGAAGAAAGTAGACAATAATACAATGACATCATCAATGATATCACTTGCGGTGGGCGGAAGGACTATTTTATCACAAATGCACACGAGTAAATCTATTGTTTCTACATATAAACATGCTTTTCCCAACAGTAAAGAGTAAAAAAAAAAAAAGAAGCAATCTTATAAGCTTAATAAGGCACTCAGGGATGTGTGTAAAACATATTTTACAGCATACCCAGTAGTTGAAGTCACTCAGCCTTCAGCCTTGTGCTGTAAAATATGTTTAGAAAATGGGTAAAACTATTTGAGGCTTCTGCTTGGCTGAGAGACTTGTCTGGGTGGGCATCTATCAGACAACAGATGCCCACCTAAAACAAGTACCTATGCCAATGGACCTCATTACCTAAATCACAGTGCCAGTATTTTGCAACTCCATCTGACGCCATTTTTTTAGCCTCACTAAGCGAGATGAAAAATGGACTATGGCCCCTGTCACTGTTACACAGAACCCTCCCACAACTCCACATCCATTTATTTATTGCAAAAATGTAACCCCGCACCAAAATCTAGCCTAGTTACTAAAAACCAATGGAACTTAATAAAAAAAAAAAATCGCCAACATAGAAGAGGGATAGAAGCGGCGGTCACAAAACAAACTTCTGGCAAGGGTTCGGGCGTGATACAGATAGTTTGGCAGAGTGAAACCTACTGAACATCCTTGCTCCTCGACAGCAATTTAAATTAACTTAAACAACTTATTTAAAACTACTTAATGTTTACATACTAACATACTAAAATGCCAGCAGAATAGGCCTAATGGTCTTTCGTGTCTGCTCGTTTGGTCAGCCCCCACCCTGGGTGCTGACCTTGCTGTCCCCCTCGCCTTCTCTGGCTTCTCCCTTCCCAGTTCCGGATATTCTTGCTGCATTGGATTTTGCTTCCAGAACCCTTCCCCTGTACCTGTCCCACCCCCTCTTGAACCCCTCCACTGTCTCTGCCTCCACCAGCCCCCTAGGTAGTGCATTCCATGGCTCCACCACCCTCTCAGTGAAGTAGCACCTCCTCCTTTCTCCCCTGAATCTTCCCACCTCCAGCTTCCACCCATGCCCTCTAGTGGCCCCTTCCTCCTTCCTTCGAAGCACCCTGACTGTTCCTCCCCATTTACCCTCTTCATGTACCTGAAGACCTCTATCATGTCCCCCCCGGTCCCTTCTCTCTTCCAGTGTGTACATATTTAGCTCTTCGAGCCTCTCCTCATAGGTCCTGTCCCCCAAGCCCCAAATCATTTTTGTTTCCTGGATGTTCTCTTCTCTTTTGCGGCCTCTCTGGATACGGCACCTGCGCACCACCTTCTGGCTCACTTGCGCTTCCCAACGCAATGCTCGTCTTGCTCCCAGTCCTCAGGGCAGACAGCGAGGACCGGGAACCCGTAAAAAATGAAAAAAATTATAATAAGTTAGTCCCGGTCCTCAGAGCAGGCAGCAAGGACCAGGAACCCATAAAACATGAACAAATAAAAACATTCGTCCCGGTCCTCACAGCAGGCAGCGAGGACTGGGAAAAATGGAGGGGGCTGTGATTTTAAATCCACACAGCAGGCAGAAGAGACCGCGAAAACAACACACGAAAAGCTGCCTGACTTGATCCCGGTCCTCAAGGCAGCTAGCAAGGACCTGGAAAGTTAAACAAAGGAAAATAAAAGACATGAAGCAGGGCACACATTGAGTCATCACTGTAGTCATACTAAAGAGCTCCCCCTAGAGACGACTAACGGACAAACTATTGCCGCCTGTACTTGTAACCATGGCAATCACCTCCAAAAATGCAGGTGGCGGAACTATTTTATTACAAATCTTACTTTAAATTAATTTTTCATTAACATTTTTCTTATTAAACTTATTTTTTTGACAGTGCCCATTTTCTAAGTGCAATAATACCCTCCAGGGTGGGCGGTTTTGTGCTATACCAGACCTTCCAGGGGCTATAAGGCCCTCCGCCTACAGTGTTGGGCCTCAATACTCCCCTGGGTGGTCCGGTATAGCATAATACCACCCACCCTGTCGGGTATTATTGCTTACTTTACACACACCCCTTCGTGCCTTATTGCTTACATGTTGTCTTGCTGGCACTGGCATCGGTAGTGCAGGAGTTAGAGAGATGCATAATAGGAATGGCAGTGAAGTTGTGCTTGAAAACGGTCCCCTGGATCAGTGCACCTACCCCGTTACCAAAGACTTAAATAAATTAGTTAAATAAAAAGTACTGAACTGATGCCAACCCCACCCCCAACCTGCAGAGACTGACAGGTGTTGGGGTGTGCCTTTGGGTTGTCGGCCATAAAACTCATGCCATTTCACCTCACCCTACCCTGCAGACACTGAGAAGTGTTGCAGCGTGCCTTGGGGTCTTCGGGCCTTACACTCGCCTCATTACATAAGGAAATATGCTGAGATGGGTGTAGTATAGGAAAATGGGGTGACCTTTGGGTCAAGACTCAAGGCACACCTCGATGCCTGTCACTGGCTGCAGGGTGGGGTGGGGTGGAATGGCATGAGCATTGCAGCCGTTATCCCAAGTCACACCCTGACGCCTGTCAGTCTCTACTACGTGGTGTTACGGGTTGAAAACCTAACGCCCCGGGCGTTAGTTGGTATTTTCACTCCAAATTTTCAACATGGGCTTTTTGTGACCCCACCTCATGAATAGTGGCACTATCAGTTCATTAGCTGAAAGGTGATTTTGCATAGTGACTGTGCCATTTGGCATCACAGGTGCGAAAACACATGTCGGGCAGGATGTGAAAAATGACAACTGTACAGTTTATGAGGAGGTGTAAAAAGATGGCAATGTTGAAAATCTGGAATGAAAATATGAAAAATTAGTGAAGTCACAAGCGTGTGTAGAAACTACACAACGCACACTCGTAACGCAATTATTTGGGGGATTATTTAGCCACATTTTCAACAAGGCATTTTGGGACCTTCCCTCATGAACAGTGGCACTGTGATTTTGTTAATCTGTCCTGAAAGTTGATTTCCCACAGCGATCGTGGCTATTATGCGCCACAGGTGCAAAAACACTTTTCGGGCAGGATGTAAAAAATGACAGCTGTACTGTTCATAAGGAGGTATGAAAAAATGGCAATGTTGAAAATCTGGAGTGAAAATATTAAAAGTTGTCAAAGTTACAAGCATAAATGGAAACCACGCAACGCATGCTCGTTCATGCAGTCACTGTTTGGAATTTTTTCACCAAATTTGCAACATGGACTTTTTGGGACCTCAACTCATAAATAGTGGCACTGTGGTTTCATTAATCAGTTCCAAAAGGTGATTCCATGCAGTGACCGTGAAATCACCTTTCAGGGCTGAGTAATGAGATGACAGTGCATGCGCTCATGAGGTGGGGTCCAAGAACCCTGCGTTGAAAATCTGGTATTGCCAAATTCTCAACAATGGTTGAGATATCCACCTACATTATTTATTTGCCTGACATTATAAAGCTGCGGCTTTTGTTCAGTTCCCGGTTGTCTTTTGACGAGTTCAGACGTGCTCCCGCTCCACAGAAGATTGCAGTGCTGGCCCTCCGGAGGTAAGTGTGGGGTGAGGGGTGTGTGCAGAGGGTGAATTGGGGGAGGGGGCACAGCGGGATGACAAGGTAAAAAAAAAAACAGACTTCAGGGGAAGTTTTCTTTATTTACAGGTGAAAAAAAATATTTGGGGCACACCGGGGTGGGCTTCCAGTGTGCCATGAGTTTGGAGGGGGGGACATGATGCCAACAGGGATTGTGCACCCCCGTCGGTAAAGAAAGGTTGTTTGGGGGGGGGACATGATGCCGTTGGGGATTGGGCACCCATGTCGGCAAACAAATTGAACTGGGAGGGGATATGCCGACACAGGGATTGGGCATCCCCGATGTCGGCTTTGTGGGGATTGTGCGGCGGGTGGCAGGAACCGCCATATTTATTGAAATGTTTCACCAGGAAAGGCAAGTAAAGGAGCCTTGTCATATGATGCTCCAATGAGGAAACTGCACCTCATTGGAGTGGCAGACTTCGTTCAATTTCGTGGCTCTCTTTGAAACTGCTGTCATCGGCAGCATGCTCACTGATTGGCAGCTGAGGGACACACCCACTAAAGCGTCTCCTGCATTGGCCACAACACTGACACACCTCTGAAAGTGCTACTACTCCAAGATGTTGCTTGCGCACGTGCAAGCCAACATAAAAAAGAAAAGGAGGGAGGAAGGGAGTGGGGGGAGAGAGAAAGAGAGGTTTACCACCTTTTGAGAAGCCCAAAGTGGGGCACTTCTTACTGAAACATGATTTTTTACAGGACAGTATATAACCTCAACCAATGCAACAGGCTTGTTTTCTCTATGTAATACTGTAAGTATTGTAGTTTCTTAGTTGCGTCTATTGTTTCTTATCATTTTAAGGTATTTTAGTTAAGGCATTATAGTTTTCTGCAAAATTTAGTGGAAAGTTAGAAAATATTTTTTCTTCTACAAAGTCAGGACCAGGGTGGGACAAATCAGTTTGTAAGCTGGTAGTCAGTTTGGCCACTAGATTTCAAAATCTGATAGCCAGTCCAATATTTGTAGTGGCCATCCTTTTTAAAGGCTCAAAAATCATTTTGTAGGCAGGTAGTATTTTTCATGTTTTTTTGCAGGACACAGCTGCCCAAATCAGGACTGTCCTGCAAAAATCAGGACAGATGGTAACAAGAGAGAGAGAGAGAGAGAGAGCTGCAAGAAGGTAACATCATTGGTCACATGGAATTATCTGGAGTGTGGTAAAAGCAAGCAATAAGACACAAGTGGATATGCGTTGAGCAGATTTGATTGCATGCCCAGGGGCATAGTAAGGCACGGGCTGTAGGCCAAGTGCTTTTAGCACCTAAAGAGCAGTCAGATCTGTTCACTGCACACCCTAGAGTGTTGTATTGCACATATAAGATGGGTTTCCGTTTTTAAAATCATTTGTCATGTTAAAAAACTGCTTACATATCTATTATTTATTTATTTATTTCAATCTAGGATTACAATACCTTTGAGCCGAGGCTCTTTTACAAAGGTTCCACGTCAGCGTGTGAACAGCCAGCATTTTTAGTTACAAACATATAGTCACTGACTTACAGACATGTAATAACCAGTACAAAGACTTGAGCTATGAGCAAGACAAGGGAAGGGGGGGTGGGTGGGGGTGAGGGTAGGTGATTGGGGGAAGGAGGTGCAGGTGTAAGGGGAGTCGGGAGGTGGTTGGGGGCGGGGCAGGAGTGGCGATCCGGGGGGGGGGAGGTGGGCGAGGGCGGGAGACAGTGCAGCCAGGGGGCCTTTTCGAGGCAATATGACAGGTAAGGTGCTAGGGGTTCTAAGGGTAAAACCTGAAATGATCAGGTACATTTATTGTAAAATGCTCCTTCCGCCTTGATTGCTGTATTATTGCTTTAGGACATTTTTCCCATGTAGGCCTCCATAGTTAGGATGGCATGAGCATGTGGGTCTACTCTCCCTCCTCCCCACTGCACTCCATGCCAGCCCCTTTCTCCAATTCAACAGCTCGGTTAATTTTACTGGTGCCTACTAGCTTAAATTCCCAGTGGGCTTATTGCAGGGAGCGACTGTTACAAAGGGAGCTGGCATACTTCAGCCATGCCCCCCTGACAGAGCGAGTGACCGTACCGGAGGGAGCACCTGCACTCCTGCCACACCCCCAGCAAGTACAACTCAAGCTTCTACTGGAAGGGGAAAGTATAGAAACAGGAGAAGAACGAGCAATCTTGCGAGCTCGGTGTAAATTGAAAAAAAAATGCAAGTAACAGCTTTTGCTTTTCTGGAGCAGCAGCACCACTATCAGCAGTGCAGAGCAGAGCAGACATGGACTTGTGCAGCAACAGAGCACAAAGTATAAAAACTCCACTGTACATTTAATTATAACTTTCAGAATCGTGTAGGGCTTACAGTGTGTGTAATACTCTGGCAAATATGATTACCGAAGGGCTCCTGAATTTGACCATTTTAAATGAGGATTTCCTCTCTAAAGAAGGAAAGAAAATGACAGTGTTTTAAAAACGAGTGTTTGAATGGCACATAGATTTTAACTGTACTGAGTTCTCTTTTAGAGCACTTGTTTTTCCCTGTGCATCAGGCGGAGCTGATGTACAGGTAACAACCAATCAAAGCCTGGACACTGCCTACAATCGAATATGCCGCTTTGCTCTCCACGCCCCTCTCCTCACTCACCACTGCTCTCTCTCTACCAGTCCCTTAACTGGCTCCACCATCAAGCATGGCGCTCCTACCTGCTTGCCTGGACAGTTAGAGATACCTTGCACAATCCCTCCTACTCGCCCCATCCCTTCTTATCCGGCCTAGAACCTTCTGCCGCAACCTACGTCAGTCATCCCATCTACAACTCAAACGTCCTAACATAACTACCAGGATGGGCCAAAGAGCCTTCATTGCAACCAGCCTCTCATTATGGAATGACCTCCCCCTTTCCCTACTTTCCTCTGATCCCCCCCTCTAAATCTTAATACCCTATTACAAACGCACTTCCTGGCCTCATCGACCTATGACTGTCCACAGGCTGCAAGCAATGCTGTGCCTCCCATGCAGCCCACTTCCCCCCTTCCCCCTAGTCTTCCCCTCTCCTCTCCTGCCCTGAATACTGGCTTTCTGATCCATCCTTCCATCCTGAAAGACGCTTAAGTGTTTACCAATAACGTATTTCCTGTTGATCTCAGTGTACCTCCTGATGTGTACTGACCCTACTGATGTTTAACATTCCTATTGTTGGATGATGTAAATACATTACCCATGTCATTTACCTTAGTATGCCCAACTGCTCGATGTGATCGGTACTGTTTACCTATATTACACCTGCACTGTTTGTCTGCCTGACTTACACTGGATTTCCTGTTATGATCCTTGTATGATTCCTGCTGTATTCCCACTGTATTTTACCATTGTTTTGTGTCAGTTTCTGGCCCAGGCCGTGCCTGAAAAGGTCTTCGGATCAGTGCACCAAAATGGTCACCAAATAAAAAAATAAATTAAATACAGGATTTTCTCTTCCCCGTTTTATAATGTGTATTATAAAATGGTTTAGGAGAGTCTTGTAACATGGTTGATTCAGAACAGTCACAAGATGTGTAGGTGTACAGTGGGACTTGTTTATTAGGGATGCTATTGGGACCAAGGAATCTGTTTGTAATATAAATTTGTCCTTAATATGCAGGTTGCACAGTACAGTACTTAAGCAACTGCAGTGGGGACTGCCAGAAATGCCCTTACTACAGTGATGTCCTAAATATGCAGTATCTCTAACAGGTACGTTTCACTGTAGTTATTTTAAGGACCACACCGTATGGAACTTGTTTCCTAAGAGCTGGCTGTTTACAGACGCAGTGCTTGTGATATCAATACACCACTCAGCTAATGTGAGTCAAAAAAAAAAAGCAATCAGCACTGAGCCCACGCTAGCTCCATAAAGCAATAACTGCTCGGTATATGTTAACTCTGCAAAGCAGTTGCCAATGTTGTGTTATTTACTGTAATCAAATTGTTGTGTACAACTAAAAACAACCTGCTGAAAGTTAAAATTACCAGATAAAAGTAGCTGTTATGTCATAAAAATGTAAAGTTGAGCCCGAGCAAGATGGCAGCACTGGACTGAAGTTCCGCACATTTATCAGTATTAAAAATTCACTTTTTGGGTGAACTGATGGCAAATCTCGGCACTGACAGGTTCTGAAGGTCCCTTATCTGCGATGAAGAAATCACAGAAAGAGAAACCCCAAAATGAAGAAGCCGAAGCAAAAATCCTCAGGCGCCCTTGCCCACATGGTCAGCTACGAGTAAACTGCCACTTACGGCAGAAAACGCAGAGGAAGAAACTCTCCAGAGCTTGGGTCTCAAAATTAATAAATGAATCTAAGCAGTCAATGGACTAGTGGACAAGTCTGACACACTGAGAATTAGAGTGGTGGTGTTGGAGACGTCGATGGACTCTCTTAAAACAGAGACTTTGGAAGCCACCAAATACTCCGCTGCAGCTACGGAAGCTATGTTGAACCTAATTAAAAAAAACACCACCTTTGCGCCCATCTTGGGTCTCTTAAAAATTAGGCCAAATTCTGCCAGCATACGAATTACTGATATACAGGACGGGTCCAAATGGGACCATCTGCTGTTTTTCTTATGGGAATGGCTCGAACAACAACTTGGAGAAGAAGCACGAATCGACAGCTTATGTTGCAGAAAGCATACAGAGTGACCCCACGAGGGAAGCAGGACAACCCAGAGGTAACACGATAAATTATGGCTGTTACGGATGGAGTTGACATCCTTATCCTTGCTAGGAAGATTAAGACACTACTGAAGGATGGACAGCAGGTCCGAATTTACCTGGACCTCAGCTTTACCATGCACCAGAAAAAGAAGTGTTTCGACGAAGTCCGTGCCATACTGACAGACATGGACATACTGCATGGCATTGTGTTCCCTGCCAGACTTCTCATCCACTAGAGTAAGGTCTACATTTTCACAAACCCAGCAGATACCTTGAAGTGGGTTCAAAAACATACCAGCCGTCCACCTGCTTGAAAGACGGAAAGGGACTCTGCCTCTGAGGAGAGTACATGATTTGTCTGGCCTTCTGATGGCGAACCTCAGCCAAGTATTGTCCCACTCTACACACTGAGATGATTGGGTCACACTGCTGTTACTTCTCTGTCTTCTTTATTTGGCATTTGTATTGATATTGCTAACAGACTTTTTAAGCCGCAGACCAAATGGACTGAAGAGACTTCAGAGACTTTAATCACAGTTTTTCTATATTTGCTATCTCTCCCGTCACTAATCAGTGTGTGTGTGTGGGGGGTCTGTGTCAATGCTGCTCAGTTCTACTCACTTTATTAATGTTCGCAGTTATGATGTTTCAGACTTCTTTTTTTCCTTATATGTTTTATGGTATTTTTCATTTTCTCCTCGTAACCGGTCCCCCTTACCTCGGATGCACAGGCGCATGTGGAGGCATGCACACACCATGTCTTGAGGTACCCACCACTACTTGTCACCCTCCTCCTGGACTGACCACTGGCCTCCACCTGGTGGCAAAGGACTATGGGGCACCTGACCCCGTTTCAGTTCCCTGACTGAGAGGTGGAAAGGGGGAAGGGACTGATAGGAGGCATGAGGAGGTTGGTGAGAGATGCTAAGGAGATGTTAGGGACATACACATATTGAGAAATGTAGCAGGAGAGGGTGGAGCTGCCTTTTGAAGGTGTTAGGTTGAATGCAAGAGCATACATCAATGGGGAGGCTGTTTCACTGGGTGGGGGCTGCAGAGGAAAAGGTCATTGAGCCATATTTGGTTTTAAATCTGGGGATGAGTAGCTGCCCAGCTCCAGAAGACCTAAGGGTGTAGTGGTTTGTGTTAGCCGGCAGGAGGGTGTACCTCCCCCACTGCAACCTAACCTGTAGATTCTGTGTATAGCAACCATATCTGTATATGCTGTGTACAGCAGCCCTGTCCTACCAAACAAGTAGCCCCGCTATTCCGCTTTCTCTCTCTCTGTATATTTCTACCTGTATATATTGTGTTTAGCAGCCCTGTCTTACAAACTATTAGCCCCCAATACTCCTCTTTCTCTCTCTGTCTCTTCCTTGAATACTGGCACATACTGCACAATGCCTACACTGATGTTATATTTTCCTGTCCTATATCACTGTAAGTTATAGCTTTGTATCTCTAGTCCTACTATGTTGATGCTTACAAGCAACACTATCTGTTTCCACGGTTTGTTTAACCTGATGTGGAACCTATGTAATGAGCACGTTCTCAGAGGTGCTAATCCAAGATCACAATACATAAATAAATAATGACGGAGGCGTCTGTGTAGAGAAGGTGTTGTGTACTTTGCAACCGTTCAACGGATTCACGCAAAATCTGGCACGAGAGAACTTCCCCTAGAGATTGTGCATGCCAAAATATAGGTTTAACATAGAACTGTGCACTCACCCTAACTATACCGCACCAGTCTATATGTAAGCATTAAGCCACGACGAAGGTGGCATCTAATGGTGGATTAATGCATGGTTGGGAGGGTTGTCGCCCAAGGCCGCAGGCCAAGGGCGTGCAATGGCCCAACCATGCATTAACCCACCATTAAATGCCACTTTCGGAGTGGCTTAATGCGCTTGTAACACGGCTTCTATGATTATATCTTTAGTATGAATGTTATTTGCATACTATGAGTGAAACAGTAGAAGCAGATTTTGCACTGTTTCTATTTCTGTCGTGCACTTCTGCTACATTTTACAGACTGTGATTTATATGCTGATGTTGTGCAAACAATAGGACATATAACTGTGAGGACACTATGTGTGACTATTTCTTTGGGACAATTTCCCACATTCCTCATGGGTTATTTATTTTACTACGCACCGTAGGAGGTCAATGATATTCTCATTTCTGCGATGTAGTACTTCCCACTCATTCTCATTTGCATATTTCCTGAGCTGCTGCCTGTGTGTACCGCATCCGTCCGATGTCACTTGCTACCCTGTTTGATCTCTCCCTCTCTCCCTCTCTCCTTTACGCTGCTTGTTTTTTTTACTGCATTCTACCTGTTAGCCGTCTCCTTCTGCACACGATCACTTCCCCGTGCCCGTGCCATGTACTATTACGCATTTAAGACTGACGGTAGATAGATTCTCTTATTCCGGCTCGTCTCACGTTTCAGCCCGGACATCGCTCGGAGGTTGCTCTACTGTTGTGTTGCATCTCACTGCTGCTTCCACCTCTACACTTCTCGACAATACCGATCGCTGATTCGCCCACATAGTCATGACCATTTGGGTGGGTGGGTGTGACAGAGAGGCGCCGGTCCTGTTCGTCATTGTACCTTTTTCTTGTCTGCTGCTTTTTCACCTGTGTGGTTCAGGATGGTACTTCACTTTGGGGACGGCATTACTGGTGCATTAATGCCCGCTCCAAAGTACACCACCTGATGCATTTTATCCAATGGATACTGCCCAGTTGCTCATTCATATCTATGCCATGCTACAAATATATATACTGTATATATATAGTACATATATACATACACTGTAATACAGAGCTGAATCCCTTCTGATTCCACATAAACTGTGGGCAACTGTGATTCTGCATGGCATATTATTTCCCTTCACTCTTTGGAGTAAACAGACTTTGGTGGACATTTCTTGTTTTATAGCTAGTAAAAGCCATGCAGCTCTTGGACTCATTCACACAGCAGAATTTGTTTTAAACTTTGTGGACTGTAATAGTACTTCTAGCAGCTATTGCCCTCTAAAGATGTATCTTGTGACACATTATGTTTTGTTTCTAGGTGCATTAAGAGGAGCGGCGCCCTCAGTGGTGAGTTTCCGGACTGAATATGCACTATGTCCAAAACATGTACTGTATCTACGTTGTTAACTCAATAAACATAAGGTTTAAAAAAATGTAAAATTGCTACATTAATTAAGTAGGACAATGCATAGCTTTTAGTCCTCAGGAACTACTTCATATGGAGAAACCATACTCAGTAAATCCTCTTGATTTCTGTTCCTAAATAACTGTTTCCTTGTCTTTTTTAAGGTTTATGGGGGCTATAAATCCATGTTATAAATGAGATAACACTACAGGTTTTGCAGTTATGCTGTAATAATGGCACTTGCTGAGTTGTTAAAGGCACTTATGCCTTGCCCTCTTGCCTCACAGTGCACCCAGGGCATGCAGTTATTTAAGTGATAACATTCAGTTGGTCAGAATATAGGAAGGAATAACCAGCTGATGTGGGTGATTAGATGCTCAAGGCCAAAGGAAGAGGCATTTAACCAACTGTAGAAGCTAGTTATTCAGAGTATATGCTGGATAACTGAATACTATTACTATTACACAACTAGCAGACTTGAAACTCAGATTGTAAAATTGTGGTAGTTGAAGTGTATGGTGCCATTTTTTCCTTTTTCTGTGTACTGCAACCCCCAACCCCACTAACTGCTCCAGTCACTGGATCGACACAGTACATTGTTTTTGCAGTTAACCACTGGCCACATCCCCATACTGTTCTCCAACTCTTCCCCAGTCAGGAGTCCATCCAGCACTGTCGTATTCTTGGGCACGTTAATGTCACTGCTGCTGCACACCTTCAATGGTGCAACATCATCTCCCTCCAACTTTCTCTGCTCCTCACACCTCCCCTACACCCGTGCTGCTCAAATTTTAGTGAAAGATACAACTGCATGACACACATCAGCACTTCCACCTCCCTTGACATGTCTCCTCCACTCAGCATTTCACTGCATGGTGTGGGGGAGGCACCACACAGAACCAAAGACATCAGCGCACATGGCCACTGGCAACGTGTCACAGGTTGGGGGCGAGATCAAAGATGATGCAGTCTGTCTCAGCACCAAGAAAACAAGTCAGCACTACAAAAACAACTGGTAGAAATGCTAATCACCAGACAGGCAATAAACATATTTCTGGTGGCCGGAACAAGTGTAGATCACTACTGGTGACCAAATGGTTGCCACGTGGAGCACTGCTCAGCAGTTGTACTACTGTACTAAAAATAAGCAGCGGTCATTCAGTAAACTGTCTTTTAGTGCAGCAAAGTCAAAATGAATCTGTATGTTATGCAAGTGTTTGTTGAAGCTGGGATACTGAAGTGACTGTATGACTTGAGAAAGAGGAAACCCGGCTATTGTTCACAGATGGGGGGTTTCAAGACTACTTCTAACATGCAACTCAAGCACCATTTCATATGTTAAAAAGATATCTGTTTCATTCAGTAATAATACATCTACACCATTAACTGCAGTCCCTCAACTCTTCCATGTAATCGAATATTTCTGGTTTGGGGCTATAGGCAGGGGCATGTATCCGTCTAGACTGCGTCTGAGCTCATACAACTCTAGCCTCCATTAGCCTGTTGTTGCTTTTTTGTCACAGCTTACTTAACTTTTTTTTTCACTCTGGATTTCAGTGTTACACTGCTCACTTCTCCATACATGTCAATCAAGTATACCCTACGAGGTAAGTGAAACGCACTGAACATCTAACTGCTGGTACTGTATACAATGACATTATTTAGACGTACCCGCTCATATTTATCAGCTACCGACTACAGTAATCGTTGATGTCTGTGCAGGTGTTACAGAATCTAATAGTTAAAGTTTTACAAAACAGTTAATACAAATAAATCACACTGCAGAATAATGTGTCTCACAAAGCAAACTCTTGGTAAATTACAAGTGTTTATTTTTTAAACGGCTGCTTTGGAATGTGGTTGAGTGTATTTGGACTGCTCAGTTTTTCTGCACTGGCTTGCCAAGTGCTTGAGGTACGTTGTGAATAAAAGGTGATAAGGAAATCCAGTATTCTGCTCTGTCTTATTCCATACTGTTCCATGATAATATGTTATCTAACTAACTTTCATCCCAAGGTACCCCTCTCTACTTGTAATCACTCAGCTGCGCTTCTGGTAGAAAAACTGGGCGCGTAGCAGCCCAGAAACACATCTGCCTAACAGCTGATAGCTTCCCCTGCAAAGACTAGACAGGACGTTTCCCCAGTGCACACCACCTCAGCTTGCCTAACCCCCTGTTCTAGAAATAAAAAACTGGTGTTTCAGGGAGGTAGAAACGTATTTAGCTTTTCTTTAACCAATCGTTACTAATCAAGGAAACCGATAATGATTTTCGGACATTACTTTGGGACACAGAAAGTTCTACTAGACAGTGTCTTATCTGTTGATGATATACCCAGAGTTAACAAGGATGGCACAGAGCATGACTGACTACTTAGGGTTTTGTAGATGTTGCCCGTGAGATACAGTATCACCGAACTGGTTAACTGCGGCTCTGTGATTCTGGTAAACGCAGTGGTCATCAGTAGCTGGGGGGAGGGGCCGGTTCTACTGTGAGATCTGTGAATAGAGATTACAGATAGCCTACATGTACCACACTGGTGATTACTGACAACAACAAACAAAAAACCCACGTCATTTCTTTTTCACACAATATTATATTGAATCGCTAATGCTAATCTCTTCCTTAAAGCCTACCTTAATTACTTTCCAAAGTACAAGGTACACAATTACTGGGCAAAGCCCACAAGGTTTGCTGATTCATGTTACATAATGACATAATTTCTAGCTAATCCGAGTTCAGTATTTCACCTTTGAAAAGGCACTCCAGCTCACAGTTTTTTTATGCCAAGTTGGCTAACAATACATGAAGTCACCTACTGATTTTTTTTTCCCAATGACTGACGCTGGAGATTTTGAGACAACAACGTCAGCTACCTGCTTTCCTGCACGGGGAACAAAGCACACCTGGAGATGGCAACTTGTGAACCTGGATACATGACAATCTGCTGGTCCTTATGAAACAATGCTCACAGCAAATCTTTAAATGCTCACTATGACAGCATTATTTGGGAGCCAGCCTGTCTGCACAGTTGCAGAGTTACTGCTTGTGACGCTGGTGATCCGAGTTTCTGAACAAGCCAGGTCGTTGGGGCATGCTGGGGGAGGAGGATGAAGTACCCCACAGGACACCCGCCTTCTCCGAGGATGGGGGGGTGTCACTGTGTGCACTGCAACACTGACCCCCGGGTGACCACAGGTGGTAATGCTACAGAGGTACTTTGTGGGAAGGGGGACACTGTCTGGGTTACACACAAGCATGCAGTTGTGTGCACGTGCTTGGTACACCATGTATGCCAGGCATCCTGAGGGAGGAGAGCCCAGAAAAGCAGAAAGCTCTGGTACACAAGGATAACCTGTGGTGAGCTATGATCCCATTTCTTGCCACCAGCTGCACATCCACCTTGGCTTCTCCTGCCCCTGAACTCAGAAGGGGCAGATGATACTGCCTGGCTATGGACGAGCCCTGTCTTGAGGGTGAAAGCCAAGGGGCAAAGGAGGACCTATGTGCTGCAGATGCGGGGAGGGGGCGGGGCTTCACCTGACCGGGATGAGGGCCACACCAGAGAGTAAGACACACAATGAATACATTGAAAAAACTAGAACAGCATTATATGGGAAAGACACCTTAATATAAATAAACAGTTAGTACTATACGTGACAAAAAAAGTCATATTTTCCACTAAACAGTAATATTACAACCCAGACAATGATAAGCAACTTCTTCATTCTTGTACATAATTTAAACATTTACAATATTATAGATCTTTCATAACATCTTAGACAGTCTGACTTTTAGAACTTGTGATCCAACTTCTGACATTCCCCCAGTTAGGGCTAGGAGTGTAAAGGCCAATGGCGGACAGAATATGGACATAACAGTGGGAAAGAGCATGTCATCGGATTTCACTCTGGGTAGGGTCCGATGTGCTCAGTCCCACTGGTGTAGTATTACATGAAATTAAATTTAAGAGCATCCCCAAATAGGAATCCCAAAATGGAACTAGCAACACTCAGAATGGTTAGTAACACCAAACTACGTATAGGAGGCGTCAAGCCACAACATTTCTTTATTCTGTGCAAGTTCTACCTGACATCGTGCTATGGTGGCTGTGTGTGGGAACACCCTAGGTTAAAATGATTCCTGTTGGGAGCTCCATGCTTACTTCAGCAGCACTGTGCCTGAGATGTTGCTTCAGTAACGTGATGTTCTTGTTGAATCTGCACTGAATAAGGAAGTGTTGTGATTTGCAGCCTCATGTAAGATGTTTGGTGCTCTAAAACATTTTATTTTTTGTTGACCGGGTAAGTGCACTAGATAAATCCTGCCTATTTTCAGGCATGACCCGGGGAAGGGGAATACAGATGGATGCCAACTGACCTTGAACCAGATTAAACTGTTGGTGGTATTTTAAGTGAATGAGGAAAATTTGGCCAGAACACTGGGGAAATTCCCCTGCTCTTTTCGATAAGTGCCATGGGATCTTTAACATCCACCTGAACTACCACCAATCCAGGCAGATGGGACCTCGGTTTAACTTCTCATCCGAAAGACGGCACCTCAGAAGTGCAGCACCCCTCTCATGCTGCACTACAGTGTCAGTACGGGATATTAACCCAAGTGCCAGATGCGGGAACTGAACCCACAGCCCTCTGATCTCCTGGCCTCAGAGGCAAGTGTGCTATCTACTGAGCCACTGACACTGCCAATTTTGGTGGTTTCTTGTTTCTGTTTTGGGATTCCTAATTGAGGATCCGCTTTAGTATACTGTAACTATTTTCATAGCCTGTTTTAAAATATTTATTATAATAATCATCTATATCTGGAACATAATGGGCAGGGGAAGGGTGGTGGTGTTGGGGGACTTAAACATGCCAGGAACAGACTGGGAGACTATGACATCCTCGTGGCCAGGGAACAGAGGTTGTTGGATGTCTTTCAAGATGCATTCCTAACTCAGCAGGTGGGGGAACCGACCAGGGAGGCGCGGGTACTGGATGTGGTCCTGGCAGACAGTGACCAGATTGGGGCCTGGAGGTAAGGGATCCGTTGGTGGGGAGTGACCATGCCACGGTCTGGTTCTGCCTGGACATAGAAGGGGTAGAAGGCTGCACAAAGATGGAGGTAACTGACTTCAGGGGGCGGATTTTAAGGAAATGGGAAGGATCCTTAATGAGCAATTGGATGGGATTGGGTCAGACATGGATGCTGATAGTAGGTAGGAAATCATCAGGAGAGGGGTGCAGGATGCTACCAGCACCTGTGCAAGAGTAAGACAAAAATGCAGTAGGGCCTGAAAACCCTGCTGGTGGACCAGGGAGGTCCAGGTGGTGGTGGTGCGGGGAAAGAAGGCAGTCTATAGGCAATTCAAGTGCTCAAGGAATAAAAGGGATCGAGGGGAGTACGAGCTGATGGCTAGAAGGGCCACTAGGGTGGTGAGGGCAGCTAAGGCAAGGAAGGCGCAGAACCTGGCCAGAGAAATTAGGAGAGGGAACAAAGGGTTCTTTAGATACATTGGGGAAAAACAAAGGGTGAAGGGGCAGATTAGCAGGATTAAAACAGGGGAGAGATGGGCACAAGACCCGGGGGAGCAGGCTGAGGTACTAATGAGTACTTCACCTCAATTTTCACTAAGGAAAATGGGGGTGCTGCATCATACATGGGAAAAGACAGTGATACTGAGGGGGGGGGCCTTACCAATCAGCGGCTCTGGGGAGAGGGGGAGGCATCACTGGCAGAAGGGGGGAAGGCTAAGCAGGGAGAAGAGGTAGCGGAAGTGGAAATCACAGCAGAGAGAGTGAGGGAAGCCCTCAGGTCCCTTAAGATGGAGAAAGCACCAGGGCCGGATAAATTACATCCCAGAGTGCTGAAGGAACTTGCGGATGTCCTGGTGAACCCCCTGGTGGAGCTTTTCACCATCTCTGAGGACAGGGGTGGTGCCCCAGGACTGGAAGGTGGAGCATAGTGCCCATCCACAAGGCGAGACCAAGGGAAAGTGCAGGGAACCAGGGGCCTGTCAGCCTGACACCTGTGGTGGGCAAGGTGATGGAGGGCATTGTCAAGGAGAGGCTGGGGACCTGGAAAGTCAGGTTGCCTGGACGATAGACAGCATGGATCCGCCCTGGGAAATCGTGTCAGACAAACCTTGTGGAGTTCTATGACTGGGTGACGAGTGCCTTGGACCTGGGTAGACCAGTGGACATCCTCTTTCTAAACTTCAGCAAGGCATTTGACTCTGTTCCTCATGTGGGCCTGTTGAATAAGCTGGGAGAAATGGGGGTGGGGAACCAGATGAACAGATGGATAGGCAATTGGCTCCAGGACCGAACCAGAGGGTCGTAGTTGGTGGGATAGTCTCATCCCAAGGAGGGTCATCAGTGGGGTCCCACAAGGATCAGTCCATGGGCCCTCCTGTTCAACGCCTCACGCTCTGGACATAGGACAGGTATTCAGGAGTGAGATGAGTCTCTTATGGATGACTCCAAACTGGGGGGGGTGGATGGGGAGGAGGGAGAGTGGCCCTACAGGGGACCTGAGGCTCTGGAAAGATGGTCTAGAAAGTGGAAGCTGAGGTTCAAGGCAGGGAAATGCAAGATACTGCACCTGGGGGCCAGAAACCCGGGCCAAGTGTACACCGGGGGATGCTACAAGTCTCAATGGCTGAGAGGGACCTGGGGGTGGTGGTGGATGTCAAGATGAACAACTCGGAGACTTGTAGAAGGGCAGCAGCCAAGGCCAACAGGATGCTGGGATGCATCGCTAGGGGGATCATCTCCAGAAGGAGAGAAGTGATACTCCCTCTGTATAACTGCTTGGTGAGGCCGCACCTCAGGTACTGCGTGCAGTTTTGGAGGCCACACTTAAAGAGGGACATTAAACTCCTGGAGAGAGTCCAGAGGACAGCAACCAAAATGATTTTGGGCTTGGGGGACAGGACCTATGAATAGAGGCTCGAAGAGCTACATATGTACACATTGGAAGAGGGAAGGGACCGGGTGGACATGATAGAGGTCTTCAGGTACATGAAGGGGGTAAATAGGGGAGGAACAGTCAGGGTGCTTCGAAGGAAGGAGGAGGGGGTCACTAGAGGGCATGGGTGGAAGCTGGAGGGGGAAGATTCAGGGGAGAAAGGAGGAGGTGCTACTTCACTGAGAGGGTGGTGGAGCCATGGAATGCGCTTGCCTAGGGGGCCTGTGGGAGGCAGAGACGGTGGAGGGGTTCAAGAGGGGGTTGGACAGGTACAGGGGAAGGGTTCAGGAAGCAAAATCCAATGCAGCGAGACTATCCGGAACTGGGAAGGGAGAAGCCAGAGAAGGCGAGGGGGGGCTGCAAGGTCAGCACCCAGGGTGGGGGCTGACCAAACGAGCAGACGCGAAAGACCGTTAGGCCTATTCTGCTGGCATTTTAGCACGTATGTTAGTGTAATAAATGCTCCCTGCTCTTGCAATCTGCGTTTCTCCTGAAATGTTTGTCTTAATTTTTCCACACCCAAATATGGGGGCACATTAACAAATCTGAGAGGCAGAAGCTAGGCACACTGTGGGCATTTGTGCCTTCATGTTCACAAAATGTGCTGGCTAGCTAACAACATAAGTCATTATGAACTTTCTGCTTTAAAATCTTTAATAAAATGTGGGGCATCACCCTCTATGTGGGATGGAGGACTTCTGACTGCCCCTTATAACGTGGGACCGTTCTTAGGTATGTTTATGGTGAATTACTTTACCTAACTTACTACTGGTTACATTTTACATTTAAATAGGAAAAAACATTGCTGAAGGGCCTTCCTTGATGACTCGCTGCTCACATGCCCAAGAAGTCTGCCTTTCCCCAACCTCTTCACAATATATATAAATAAATAAACACGGGGAGAACAGGAAAACAACTATATACTCTACCATGACCAGTTCTCTACCTTATTTATTTAAAATGGGTGGACTGGGAAAAGTACTGGAGCTCATTTGCAGGTGCTGGGTGTACAATTCTGAATAAAGAGACAACTGCAAAGCGCAATACAGAGCAGCAGAAAGAGAAAAGTGCAACATTTACAAACCAACAAGAATTTACAATGGCAAAACAGGACAGAGGCAGAGTAAACACAGATTGTTCAAGGGCTAAAACAAATATTCAGACTTGATTGTTAGCAGCTGTGAGGGCATCCCTGAACATACCCACAATAAAAAGACAAAAAAACAGTGCCAGCCAACAGTCTCGGCAGCAACAATGAAGGCCGTCATGAGGAGGTGGTTAACACCCGACCCACAGGAGACTGAGGAGGCGCTGGCCATATGCCACCAAATAAAACACATGGAATCAATTACTGCTCTATTAAGGGTTAAATAAGACAAACTTGATTCTAGAGGTCTCCCCTTCTTTGATTACAGGGAAGAGACAGAAGGTACCCCCACACTAGAACAGCTATTGTAAAAAGGAAAAAAACGAACAACAATACATTCTACAAATGTAAACGTGCTCCATAGTATCTGCAAATTGCACCATCAATTAATTGCGATTGGTGGATACACAGAATTGAGACAGTCATACTTCTGCATAACAGCTAAGCCATGTTAAAGGAGGTAATGATGGATTTCTTACCTCTGTAAGATTCTTTATTTGAGATCTTAGGGTATGTGTAAGGATTAAGCCACGAGAAAGATGGGTCTACTGTGAATTAATCCATGGTTGGGGGCTGGCAACGTCAAGGCTGAGTGCATCTGACCACCCAACCATGGATTAATTCCACTGTAGACCCATCCTTTCGAGTGGCTTAATCTGCTTGTAATATGGCAATGACTGTATGACTAATAGGGCCAGATATACAAAACTTTGCGCCAGGCAAAAACCGTCTGCACAGGTTTAGCGCGGGATTAGCGCGGGTCTGCTATATTCAAAAGGCCAAATAGTGCAGCCAAACTGCATTAGCGCTGGGCAAAATCATAATGTATGCAAGGGGCAAACTGACATGAATACAGGCGCAATGTTAGGTACCCCTCCCAATATCCAGGGCACCTTAGTCTCTTTATCCTAAATATAATCTCTTACAGTGGAGGGCACTCTCCTTCCGAAAACTGCACATCAATCTGTCATGCTTAATATTATGCCATGTAGCACCTAGTTAAAACTGTGTCATGATGATAACCATGTATGTAACAGCCAAGAAAGCCTGAATAATACTGTAACCAAATGTTTTTCCACTGTATCATAAATGTATTGTTATCCCAGGTCACCCCTGAAAAAGGGACCTTCGGGGCTCAGTGGGCTTACCCGGTCACCAAAATTTAATAAATAAATAAACAAAATAAATAAATATTCAGCGATTAGCGCTCCGCAAAGTGGTTTTGCGTGACTTAGCGTGACACTTAGCGCAGTGCACATTACCACCCAGGAAAAGCTTGTCTTAACCCTGGGCAATCAGCACTGCGCGACACTATGGCTTTGCGTGGTGTTTGCGCAGGTTTTGCGTGACCCTAACAGATAAATATGACACACAGACAAAGCCAAACATAGAGGCAGTATGCTGCTAACTGATGGCATCACAATGATGCCATCATCTGCCACCAGTCCCAGCCATGCCAGGCAGTAAGTGGTGACCCTGCCGCCAGTGGACAGCATGGCAGTGTGGCCATACAGCACACACCTGCGGACCACTCTTCTGTGGACATCAACAGATGCCAGCACACACATGCAGCACTGTGAGCATGGAGGATGTTGAGGGGAGAGTGTATGGGTGGCCAGGCTGTGCCACAGACCAAGTGTGGCCACAAGGCTGGGACACATCATGCAGTGCACATGGGCCAGTATTAGGCATACCCCAACACCAGTGTGCCTTTCTGATAATATATGCCGCCCCCCCCGGCCACATACCGCACAGCTGTACAACTGCCATAGCACACAAAGCTGGACATTTATATGTCACTGTCAGCATCCCATGCCAGAGGTGCAGCATCTGTGGGTCACACAACAGTGTAACAGTAATGTCCACAGTCAGTAAACACCTGCAGGTTGGGCCTCTCACTGTGTATAGCGCAGTCATCATCACTGCCCTACACACCATAGGCATTGCTGTGTCCACACACACACTACTGCGCCCCTTGCTACTGTAGTGTCTGCTGTGCACTGTAGTATGACCTACAGTGTGACAGTTGCATGCAGCACCACCACCATCTGTGCCTATGCTGTGTTGTCCCAGTACAGTTGCAGGCAGCAGCACATGTGAAAGTACAGTGTTCATATCTGTTTAATATTCCCCAAACTGTTTGTGCAGCGCTAACACATTTGCGCGGGTTTAGCACAGGGCTAAACTGTTAGCCCGGCGCAAACAGCATGCAAATCAGGGCATAATGAGAGGCTACTCTGGATGTTTGCCCAGAGACTATGTAAGTAGGCTCATTTGCATGTCACTTTTGAATATGGCAAAGTTTAGCGCAGGGCAAATGTGTTTGCACCGGGCTAACGGTTTAGCCCTGCGCAAACATTTTAGCGCTGCGAAAACAGTTCGGGGAATATTTTACAGTTTTGCACACTGTACTTTCTCATATGCTGCTGCCTGCAGCTGTATTGGGTCCACACATTTGCTGGCACACACATTGGCCACATAGTTCACCTCTACCTACCTTCACATCGCTGTGCACTGTGTTGCTGTTGTGGTTTGTACCTCCTGGTTGCCATATTCAGAGCTGTCTTATTCCAGGGCTAAGTTTGCCCTGCACTCCCAGCCCAGTTTGCCCGGCCTCGTTCTCATGCTATATTCAGAAGCTGTTTGCCCCAGAATATTCCTTTTGAATATGGCTTGCTTTGTATTCCGGGATGTTTGCCCACTGGGCAGTGCAAATTTAGCCCCAGGGCAAAGTTTTGAATATTAGGCCTGTAGTTTCTGAATAAATGAATACAGTCAGACTGATTTACTTTCACAATGCTGTATATTGAGCTGTCAAACATGTTGTAAGTGTAGTTCAAAACAATTGGAACACACCTATTGGAAATATCGTGGCTGCTATTTCACTTTTGTTAAAATTACTTTCATTACAAGCTTTAAGCTTTCTGACATCAAAACATATTTTACAACTTTTCAAAACCTTGCAATTCACTTTCTATTCTAGGTGCTTTGATCTTCCTCTGTGTCTATTACAAGCTATGGGTTGCACTGCATGATGGGAGTGTGCTATGGTACATCTTAGTTTTCTTCCTGCAGTTCCTTTGCAGACCAATAGGAGGCTGTCAAACAATCCTAGCAGCACAAGCACCGTTTCTCCAAATGTACTGAATTAAGCCAATCTGAAAAACACTTTATTCAACAAGTACTATTTTGCGAAATATTATTTTCACTTTTTTCCTCACTAAACCATCTAACTCAGCAGGACATAGAACAATATAACGTTTACTGCTTTCACCTTTCAAATACTTGTTTTGACTAGTATTGTTAGTCTTTTTCTTCGATTTCTTTTTGTTTCTCTCAACTTATTTTTCTTTTCACCCACAGAAGTATCCTCTCTCTTTGATTTTGCTTTGTTTATCT
Organism: Neoceratodus forsteri; assembly: GCA_016271365.2. Taxonomy (NCBI): domain Eukaryota; kingdom Metazoa; phylum Chordata; order Ceratodontiformes; family Ceratodontidae; genus Neoceratodus; species Neoceratodus forsteri. The sequence goes on from JADMNL010000040.1 coordinate 7,470,519, forward strand.
CACTGTCTGTTATTTTTGCTTTCGGTTATAGAATCTGCATGCTCATCTTTACCACTGTGTATTCACCAAGAAAAGGCTAGGCCAGATAATGTTATTCAGTCATCCACAATGCATTGCACCCACAGTTGCTTACACAGCAGTAGATCAGAAGGCATGGTAACACTATGTAAATGTTCACTTCTACAGAAATATTGCTGCAGCATAATTAACAGTACATGTGGAGTTTAAATGTACAATCTTTAGTAAGTCATGAACTTGTGTGGCAGTTACAACATAGAACAATCTTGAAAATGTCAAAAGTCCTGTGCCAAGATAAAACTTAACAAAAATAAGTACAAACTTCAAATGGTTTCTATCTTAGTTTCACTTGTATATTGCGTTTTGTCTGCAGTGGATTGCTAAGGTATTGCATCACAGACCATGGTCTACTATGGTATTAGACCATGGTTGCTGATGTAGCACGTGGTGTGTTTCCACCTGTCTTACTCTTTCATTTTCTTTCAGTTTTTTTTTTTGTGGTTACAAGTTCATTTTATTATCGTAGGAATGAACTTTGGATATGAGCAAACACCAGACTGGACCGACATGGTGGTACACAGCAGTGCTACGGATATGGAGTTTTCTTATGGTAATTGTCAGTTGTGGAACTCATGCAACCCCACGGTGTATTTTTTGTATGTAATTTCTCTGACATGTCAAATGCTTGTTATGTAACCTCTGGAATGATGCTTTCTATGTATAACAAAAAATAGTGCTCATGCTTCTAGCATATTCCATAAAAGAAAGTTTAAAAAAAAAAAAAGAATAATATAAAAGGGACTGAACCCAAGAAACACAGAAGTTGCAGCAGACAAGGACTGCTTGGCCTACCTGTCTGCCCATTTTTCCCTGCCTCACCACAGACCCTAATTGATCTCCAGCCCATCCCCCCCTAAGATTCCCTTATGCCTATCCCATGCATTCTTGAATTCCACCACGGTTTTTGCGCCTCCCCCCCCGCCCTGCTGGAAGACTGTTCCAGGAATCCACCACTCTTTCTGTGAAGAAGTACTTCCTCACATCTCCCCTGAATCAACCACCCTTCAGCTTCACATCATATCCTCTTGTTCTTGAGTACCTTTTCTTCTGAAAAATACTTCCTTCCAGTACCTTATTTACCCCACAAGGTATTTAAAGGTCTCTTGTCATACCTCCCTCTCCTTCCTCTCTTCCAAGGTATACCGGAGCCAGAGATCCACTGACTGCCAGGAGCTGCGGTCCTGGAAGGCCACAGAAGAGTGTGCACATATCTTAAATAACTGGAGGAAGCATTTTTTTTCCAGAACTGAAGCAGAAATGGCAAATAGGTGAAGTTGCGGTTAATCTGACCCAAAGTGACCAAACCTGGACCAGACCAACTGACGCAACTGCATACCACATGGTTCTGGTTGGGTCCCTGCAATAGCAATTAAGACTTAACCAAAACAGGGGGAAGAGGAGGCTGGTGAGGTAGACCAGATGACCCCGGGGAAGAGGGCCATCCCAGCCAGGAGCCATTTCTGGTATCTTGCCTGACCAGCTCTGGGGAAATCAGAGGTGTTCTAGACTTGTGACGGAGTGGCAGCACATCATCATAGACTTTTTATCAACTCTGAGTAATCACTGGGGTTCTGGCACAGCAACTGTGGGTTTTGTATCTGTGCCCTAGAACATAAGGGGAATCCCTGGGTGGGTCTGTGTAAATTTGAGAGGCCCAAGCAGAAGACCTGAAGTGGCCATCGGCCACCCAGTTTTGATCACAAATGGGACCCCTTGTTTCAGGCTGAACTAGTTTGTTTTAATGACCGCTGATTCTCTGTATAGTTTGTGAAGTTTGTCAAAGAGCCACCTGCCTTGCTAGCAGCAACTTCGTCCCCAGTGAGATACCCACTGCAACCTCGAGTCCACTCTCCAAGGCCTTTGAGAGGAAAAGCAGGGTGCACAAGCATTTGGGGATTGTGGTGCTGCAAGGAGTGGGCAATCTGGATGGGGCAAAGTTAATAGTTTCCCCTCCTTTTTAAATAATTTGTTTGCACTGAGGGCCGGCCCACCAGTGCATCAGCAGAGCTACCACTCACAATGCCAGTGATCCAGGTTCCAGAACAAGTCTGGGTCATCAGAGGGCTGGCCAGGGGGAGGAGGAGGAACGAGCACCCTAGGGGCTGCTGTCCTCCTCTGGGGAAGGAGGGTTGTCGTCCCCGCTGCAATACTGCCACCTGGGTGACCACGGGTGGCAGTGCAGTTGGAAGCGCCGAGAGGGAGGGGAGGACATCAGCTGTGGTCCGGAGTGGCAGCACATCTTCACGTGCCCACGTCTCCTTGGACCTCCAAGCATTCCGCCTTCCTTAGGGTTATGAAGAACATCAGAAAATGGATCCCTGCTTCCGTGTCTGATGATGGGCCTCAGTGCCTAGCAACTGGACTGACCCTTGGGAACCCAGACAGGACCGCCCAACATGATATGTGTAGGCAGAGAGAGGCCGACAGTCTCTCCTTCCCCACCTAGAGGTTAAACCACAGCAGGATGCGGGCTGGTCCTCTGGGGACACCCAGGAGCTCGCCCGAGCCACAGGACACCTTGGGAGTCCCTGAGGGATAGGTGTGGCTGTGGAGCTGGAAAGGGGCATAAACAGAAAATTTTATATATATATATATATATAATTTGTTTGCACTGTATATCTTTGTTGGAGATCGATATTGTGTTACAGAGTCATAGAAACATAGAATTTGATGGCAGATAAGGACCGCTTGGCCCACCCAGTCTGCCCATTTTCCTACCTGATGGATAAGCTGCAGATTCTAGTTAATCAACAGCTTACTTCCTCCTGCCCCCCACTAGAATTGCCTTATGCCTGTCCCATGCATTCTTGAATTCTCCCACTGTTCCTGACTCCACAACCTCATCAGGAAGGCTGTTCCATGCATCCACAACTCTCTCTGTGAAAAAATACTTTCTAACATTACCTCTGAGCCGTCCTCCCTCTATCTTCAAATTGTGCCCCCTTGTTCTTGCACATCTCTTCTTCTGAAAGATACTACAATCTTGTACCTTGTTAATTCCCTTGAGATACTTGAAAGTTTCTATCATGTCCCCCCTCTCCCTCCTTTCCTCAAGGGTATACATATTAAGCTGCTTTAGTCTATCCTCGAATGTCTTCTGGTGCAGACCCTGCACCATTTTGGTTGCCCTCCTCTGAACAGCCTCCGCCCTGTCTATGTCTTTGTGGAGATGGGGTCTCCAGAATTGCACGCAGTACTCCAGATGGGGTCTCACTAACTGTCTGTAGAGAGGGATAACAACTTCCTGTTTTCTACAGTTGATGCCTCTCACTATACATCCCAGTATCCCCCCAGCCCTCCTTATTGCCTTCTCACATTGCTTGCCCACCTTTAGGCCATCTGATATAATTACTCCTAGGTCTCTTTCGATTTTTGTTGTTGTTATTAACTCACCCCCCACTGTGTACTCTTTCCCTGGGTTTTTGTTTCCCAGATGCATTACCTCGCACTTCTTTGCACTGAATCTGAGCTGCCAAGTATTTGACCATTCCTCCAACCTTGCCAAATCCCTTTTCATTCTTTCCACCCCACCTTGTTTATCAACCCTGTTGCAGATCTTTGTGTCATCTGCAAAGAGGCATACCTTTCCTTCCAGGTGCTCTCCAATGTCACTTATAAAGATATTAAAGAGGACCGGTCCCAGTACTGAACCCTGCGGTACCCCTCTAGTTACCCTCCTTTCTTCACTGTGGACGCCATTTACTGTTACCTTTTGTGTCCTGTTGTCCAGCCAGTTTTTTATCCAGGCTACCACCTTAGGACCCACTCCAAGGCTGGCTAACTTGTATATTAATCTTTTGTGTGAGACTGTGTCGAATGCCTTGCTAAAATCTAGGTAGGCCATATCCACAGCCCCTCCCTGGTCTACTACTTTGGTCATCCAGTCAAAGAAATCTATTAGGTTCCTCTGACATGACCTTCTTGCTGTGAAACCATGCTGCCTTGGGTCCTGTGCCCCACTGGCCTCTAGGTATTCAACAGTTCTTTCCTTCAGAACTGATTCCATCATTTTCCCTACCACTGAAGTCAAACTAACTGGTCTGTAGTTTCCTGCCTCTGCCCTGCTCCCACTTTTGTGAAGTGGAATCACATTTGCCCTCCTCCAGTCCTCAGGTACCACTCCATCCTCCCACGATTTGTTAAAGAAAGTAGTCAGTGGTGTTACTAGTTCTACCCTTAGTTCTTTTAGTATTCTTGAGTGAATTCCATCAGTCCCCATTGCTTTGTCCACCCTCAGTTTCAAGAGTTCTTTCAAAATCCTTTCTTCTGTGAATGGACTGGTATCGACACCCCTATTCAGAGTTTCTCCCTTGTTTGGTTTAGGAACCTCCCCCTCCTCATCTGTTGTGAATACTGAGCAGAAATATTCGTTCAGTATCCCTGCTTTTTCACTGTCACCCTCTGCCCACATTCCCTCCCCTTTATTAAGTCTCTGTATCCCTCCCTTGGTCTTTCTTCGCTCCCTAATGTACCTATAAAAAGTTTTATCCCCCTTCTTAACAGAGTTGGCTATCTTTTCCTCAGTTTGTGCCTTTGCTATTCTGACTGCCTTCCCTGCCTCCTTCTGCTTTAACTGATAAAGTTCTCTGTCCTGCTCCTTCTGTGTTTCCTTATATTTCTTGAATGCTATCCTTTTCTCCTTAACCATACCTGCCACCTCTTTTGAGAACCATAGTGGTTTTTTCCTTCATTTTGTTTTATTGATTTGCTTCACACAAAGGCTTGCTGCCTCTGTGATGGCTGTTTTGATTATTCCCCATTGTTCCTCCACCCCTCCTTCTTGCCCATTTACTAGTGCTTTTCTAAGGCACTCTCTCATTTTCCCAAAGTCAGCCTTCTTAAAGTCCAATACTCTTGTTTTTGTATGGCTTGACTCTATGGCTGTGTTTATTGTGAACTACACTGTTAGGTGGTCACTTGTTCCCAGATGGCTACCCACTTCTAAATCTGAGATCCTTTCTCCTTCCCCATTTGAGAGTACCAGGTCTAAGATTGCTCCCTCCCGAGTGGGTTCCAACACTAGCTGTCTGAGGCATGCCCCCTGTAGGGCATCAAGAATTACCCTGCTCTTGGATACGCCTGCAGCAAAGGTACTCCAGTTAACATTTGGCATATTCAGGTCCCCCATCAAAAATATCTCCCCTTTTTGTGCCATTTTAGGATGCCTTCTATCATTTCCATGTCCATTTCCTCCTGAGATGGGGCCTGTACACAACCCCATGCAGATTGTGGTGCCATTTCCGTCTCCAGGGTGACCCATAGTGACTCATCAACTTCCTGTTTACTCTTTAGTTCTGTTGCTTTAATCCTTCCCTTATATAGAGAGCTACTCCTCCTCCTCTTTACCCACCCTGTCCCTCCTGTAGACTGTGTATTCTGGTATGTTGACTTCCCACTCATGGTTCTCTGTGTACCATGTTTCAGTGACTGCCACAATATCCAGGCATCCCTCTTCCATTAAGGCCACTAGTTCAGGTAGCTTGTTGCACAGACTACGGGCATTGGTACTCATCACCTTCCGTTTATTTTTTATGGCCTTACCCCTTTTAGCCCCATCCCTGTCCTTAACACCTTTTTCTGCATTTATCCCTGTTCTGCTCCCTACTGACTTCTCTACCTTGGTGTTTACCTCTCTAACTACTGCGCTTTGTGGGGGGAGGCTGGGATTTCCCTGCTCCTTTTCAGTGCCACCCCCCTTGGCTAGTTTAAATGCTTGCTAATGAAGCATTTAAACCTGTCACCTAGGATCCTGGATCCCCCCTGGACAGATGCAGACCATCGCACCAGTATAAGCCTGCATCCCTCCAGGTGGCTCCCCAGTGCCCAACGAAGCCAAAACCCTGAGCTCCACACCAGTTTTTCAACCATTCACTGAATCCCATGGTGCGGAATACCCTAGCATTATCCTTGCTATAGACAGGCAGCACCTCCGAGAAGGCTACCATACATGCTACTTGTCTAAGACCCCTCCCCAACTCCACAAACTCCTCTTGCACCGCTCTGATCCTATTTACAGCCAGGTCATTTGTCCCTAGGTGGACAATGACATCCAGCTCCCTCCCTCGTGCAGCTGCTCCCGCGATCCTGAGGATTCACTTCCTGTCCCTCCAAGTCGTGGCGCCAGGCAGGCACCTTACCTCCCTATACCATTCCTTCCCCATGTCTACCCCTCTAATGACTGAGTCCCCCACCAGGAGTTGTTTCCTTCCCCTGTGGGGTCCCGTGCCACCCTCCTGTGGGTCACCTTTGTGGAGGTTCCCAGCATCCTCCTTGGTCTCCACTGCAGGTGCCTCCATAGAGGAACCACTCTTTGCCTGAACAGCATATGAACTGTGGAGAGCTACAACTGGAGTGTCACTTGTTCTTGGGTGATAGCCTTGTGTACCAGTGTCCAGGTACCCCTACTGCTACTCCAGGTGGAGTCACAGCATCCCTTTTAGAACTGAGTACCCAGTATAGCACAATTTCAGCATTCCAGGCTGGCCCTTTGAAGAGATGGGATAGGTGGACTTCAAGGACCCCTGGTGGACACTACATATACTTGCACTGTAAAAAAAAAAATTAAAAGAATATTTTTAGGCATGCTTTTAATTTTTTTTTTTTGTAATTAAAGAAAAACATGGATAATAGTAATAATACACTTCCAGGAATGGAATATCATGGGATATTTCCACTTCTTGGGTGGATGAATAACTCAGCCCTCGGCCTTGTGACTCACAGTGCATCCGAGGCATGGCAATATCTTACGCTATACCACACCCTGTTATGTATTACTCCTTAATTACACAACAGCTAGAAAGAATCCAGCAACTTCATTGGCTCAGACATCTTATCTAGGATTATAACATGTGCACAGATGCTGCAGTAATTTCACTGGCTGAAAGCAGCTCAGAGCCATGTATTTATTGATCCATAATTACACACCTGAATTACATTCAGTCCCATGAACCTCACTACAGGCGCAGAGTAGTTTCAAGCACTATTGCTCTCCCGAGTAATGCTGGTGCAAAAGTGCAAATGAAAAGACCACATTGTCAGTTGGGTGAAGGGCAGGGAAAAAACTCTGAGCCTGGCAAGAAGATGACTGTTACATGTTACCAAGTCAACCCACCATTTTGCTGCCCTCATCAGATAGAGGGAACTGGAGCCAAAAACAGTCACGGTGGGCATCAAAGTATCTGCACCAAGTCGATTAAGTTAAAAAAGTGCCTCACTGGGGGGGTTCTGTACAAGCATTACACCACACACGTAATTTTGTAACCAGAATGCATCATTCCTATAACTGCCACCACAGGTTCAGACGCAGAATCTGCAGACTATCCACATGCCTTATCACATTCAAACCTTAGGACCTTGGCTGGCTTGAGTTGCTGAGGATAATTTGAAGATTGCAGGCAAACGTTTTGGAAGTTCCTTATTTGTGATCTCCACATTGGGAAACTCATGGGTGTTCTGATTAGTGGTCACCATGGGGGTTGGGTGGGAAGCAGCATCCAAAACTTAATCAGAGCTGAGTGGGGAGTTTGCTTAATAGCTATGTAGGCTATTTGTCACGGACCGCAGGAGCAACATTGCTAAAAATGTAAAAGGGGTGCCAGAGAGCCGATATCCAGGCAGGAAGCTTTTTCCATAAGCTCTGCACGTCGACTGCTGTACTTCGTTAAAAATATTCTTTTAAACTGATTGTATCTTTGAAATATAACTAGCTTTGACTCTCTGAGCTCTTAAGCTCCCGATCGATACCAAACACCTGTCGGTACGCCGGAGGAATTTTAACTCTGTGGCTCCTACTCCTGACATACTGAATAACCGCAAGGCCACAGAATTTACCTTCTCAGTGCCTACACTGAATATGCTTTCCCTGCAGAACCGCCCCTGGGAGCAACTGCTTTTAATGCTGGATCGTATGACTTGTCAGATGGAAACCTCACTTTTAAGACTGGGAATATTTAACGACGCACCTATTGCTCTACCTGAAGCGGTGCATAGCCCCGATATGCGATTCCTACCAACTCAGGGCACTGATGTGGGACCAAGTAATGAGGAGATGCAACCTCGTGGCCGGATCGCGGCCTTAAGAATTGGAACCCACACTGATGTCTTATCAACGCTACAAGATCGGACTCTACTGATCGGCGGGGTGGATCTGAGAGCCTTCCGATTTACAGTGCACCTGGATGGATACTTTCTCAAGTTGGGTCGCCAGAGGGCTAGATGGCAACTGTGGAGATCTGCTTTCCTATTCTCAGGCAACCACAGATGGAGGATGGCAGGGAGAATCTTTTGGTGTATAGACTGGGCTGATTGTATTCTTGGCAAGTTGTGGCTTACATTGCTATGTTAAATAACAGAGATAGTTCATGGGGCTACCTGAAATATTATTCAAGGACTTTTGGGACTGGGACTCGTGGTGGATAGGTTTAGTTGGGGAGATCTTCACGTTACTTTTTGGGATGGGAATATGATGCGGGCCATTTTATTCCCAATGGTGGAGTAATCTGCTCTCTGTAATTCTCTGTTGTTCCCAGCAGACCTATGCAATGCAAGTTTCAGTTACATCAACTTAAGTGTAAGAAACTCTATGTGACTACTGCGCTGTAGTTATATAACAATGTTGGATATTGAGCTAGCTTAGCAAACTTAAATGTTTGATAGTTGCAATTATATTGAACTTGCAGTCGATCGTAGCGATGTATGTGAAATTGCAGATATTTCCTATTTTAATTGTTCATGTTATTTGGATTAACAGCAGTCACTTAGACTGTGTCCACATATTATTGTAAAGTCTACCTTTTTTTCTGATGTATTCCATGCCCGCTGAGATGGCTGGTACCACTGGGACATTTCTTTCTGGACAATGCTAGATATCCCCCACCCCCACTGTAACAGCTTACAGGAGTCATATTCTGATTATCAACATTATCTGTATCTGTACTTAATACCCTGTATAAGGGATTTGTGTGTATGAATATACATGAAACAATAAAAAATAAATAAAATAAATAAATAAATGTAAAAGCAACTCCCCATCAAGGAGCCCTGTTTACGAGCTTGAGTCTGTATGTAGACTTTTTCTTGGAAATTCAAACATTTTAGGCTGATGTCGCGAGGTTTAACCCCCCCCCCCCAGTGATAGCTGCAGTGTCAAAGAGTGATGGGCACATACAATCGTGTATACAACTCAGGTTTCAGCTGGCCCTGCTGCCTCCTACAGCAGTTTCTGGATGAAAGAAAGCGTGTTCCCACCTTCTGCTTGTTCTGAATTCCCAACAACACAAGATTATTTCTCCTACTCATCCCCTCTTGATCTTCAATATAGTCTTCCAGCTTTGCTACTTTTTTCTTCAGCTCCTTCAACTCCTTGGATTCTCTTTCTTGCATGTCCTTGTCAGACTTTATACAGGCTTCAGCATCATCCACGTTCTTCATTAGTGATTGCAAGGCTGGTTTGAAAGCTTTTAAATCACCAGGTATCTCTAGCGGAGTTTTATTTATAGATGCTAGTTTCATGAAGAATCAGTCCAGTTTGTCCAATGGATCCTCTTGGCTGTCTGGCTGCAGCAGAGGGTTGAGAGGTGAGCCCTTCTTGTGGCTTTTAAATGCCTGGGAATCATGGTGGCACTGGAGGGGCAACTGTCAAGTCCATTTGTTGCGGTTCCCTGTTGTTCATTTTTGGCAGGAATCAGTCCACAGATGCTCCTCGATGAAAACTATCATATCATCTTGAATTAATATAAAGTGCTTTAAACAGGTTTATGCCTTGTTCAGTGGTCACAGCTTATACGAACATACGAAATTTGCCAGCAGATAAAGGCCTAGAGGTCTATCAAGTCTGCTCGAATGTGCAGCTAGCACCCCTTATTCTGCAGCTGCCCCTCCCTTCCACCCTTCCCCTTCATTAACCCTCCCCCTTGTCCTGTCCCATCCTCGTTTGAAGCAGTCCACTGTTCTACTGCATACCACTCTTCAGCAGGTAACGCATTCCACCCAGCCACCACCTCTCTGTGAAAAAGTGTTCTCATCTCCCTCCTGAACCTTCCTCGCTCCAGTCTCATATCATGGCCCCTGGTGGCCCTCCTCCTTTACTTTGAACAGACCCTCTGTACCCATCTTGTTTATTCCTTTCATGTATTTAAAGGTTTCAATCATGTCACCCTGTCTCCTCCTCTCTCCAGTGAGTACATGTTCAACTCCTTCAACCTCCTCTTGTATGATAAGTTCCCAGGCCCTTGATCATCTTTTGTCGCCTCTGTGCTGCACCTCCACAACTTAACGCCCCTCTCCTCAGATACCGGACGCCAGTACTGCACATGCAGTACTCCAGGTGTGGTCTAACTAATGACCTATACAGTGGCAGAATCACCTCCTCCCTCCTCGAGGATATACCCCTTGCAATACAACCCAGCATTTTGTTGGCCTTTGCAGCCGCCTTCCTACATTGTGCCGAGTTGTTCATTGACCCTGTAATGAGCACACCCAGATCCTTCTCCTCCTCATCTGTCTGGGCTGGCTGCACTCCCCCTAGCTGGTAACTCCTCCTTGGGTTCTTCATCCCAAAATGCAGCACCTTGCACTTTTTGGCATTAAAGCCCAGTTGCCAGGTGTCTGACCAGGTTTCAAGCTTTGCCAGATCATCCTGCAACCCTGCCATCCCCCTAGGTCATCCACCACCGCTCTACCTTGGTATCATCAGCAAACTGACTGATCTTGCTTTGATGTCCCAATGATATGTCTGCAATGAATATCCCAAACAACACTGGTCCCAACACTAAGCCCTGTGGAACACCGTCATTACTGCCCTTGGGTGTAGAGCTCCCCACCCACCACCTCCCTCTGTTGCCTTCCCTGAAGCCAGTCTCCTACCCATCTCACCAGCTTTGCACCCGCCCCTGTGTCTACTAACTTCCTTCCCAGCCTTCCATGTGGCACTGAGTCGAATGCCTTACTGAAGTCCAGATACAGGACATCCACTGCATGGCCCCTGTCCAGTTGCCTAGTTACCCAGTCAAAGAACTCGACCAGGTTGATTTGGCAGGATCTGCCACGTATGAAGCCATGCTGTCTGCTGTCCTGTAGTCCTATGGCCTCTAGGAGGGCCACCAGCCTCTCCTTCAGGATAGTCTCCATTAGCTTACCCATGATGGATGTGAGGCTCACTGGTCTGTAGTTTCGGTTCATCCTTGGGGCCACTCTTGTGGATGGGCACCACATGAGCCATCCTCCAGTCCTGAGGTACACACTCGAATGTAGTGAGGCATTAAATAGGTCTGCTAAGGTCCTGCAAGGACCTCTGCCAGCTCCTTCAGTACCCTGGGGTGGATGCCATCTGGGCCTGGTGCCTTGTCCACCCTCAGTGCCTTCAAACCCTCTCTAACTCTGCTCTCCATGATTTCCCCATCTGTCACCACTTCCCACCCTGCTTCTGCCATTTCTCCCACCTTGGGTGTCACCCCCCTCTTCTCTTTAGTAAATACTGAGCAGAAGTACTCATTTAGTGCTTCCGCCTTATCGCACCCTGCTTCCACCCAACCCCTCCTTCCTAATCCTTACTATGTGGTCCTTACAGCTCCTTTTCTCCTGATGTACTTAAAGAAGTCCTCTCCCTTCTAATGCCTTGTGCCAGCCTGAGTTCCGAGATGCTTTGGCTCCCTTACTGCCCTTGTCACCTCCTTCAATTCTGTCAAGTACTCCTCCCTGTCCTCCCTCCCTGTTTTCTTGTACTTCCTAAAGGCAGCTCTTTTCTTCCTTACCTTTTCCATGACCACCTTGCTCAACCAGATCGGTTTCTTAGCCCTAGCCTTCTTGCTCTGGGCTTTGCAGCAGGTTTTGGTTGCCTCCACTATCCCCAGCTTTATGACCTCCCACCTCTGGTTAGTGTCCATACTAGATTGAATTCTGGCCAGGTACCCTTTTACCACTTCCCCCTTCCTCCCAAAGTCAGCCCTCCTGAAGTCCAGCACTATTGTGCCAGATTCCACTCCTTCCTTATAGAGCCGAGAGGGAAGATATCTCTCACGCTAAGCACATCACGTGACTCCATCTGGTGGTATTTTGGCATGCTCAGCAGGGGTGGGCAATTGCCAGTGCCCACTAAGTGGCTGTCCATGAATTTCTGTCTGGAAGCATGCATACCAGTCAAACTCAGAGCCCAGAACAGAGAGTGGTGTGAGGTCCCAGACACCCCAGTGAGAAGAGGATGTGGCGAGGGTCAGAGAGCCATCAAGAGGGACCCTGTAGGCTGCCAGGGAATGAGCTTTGGCACCCAAGATGGATTTGGACTGCAGGGTAAAGTAGTAAAGGATAGATGATGTTGCCCATAGCTTGGGAGTTTAGTGTGGTGACTTGTCGGGGGTGGGAATCCAGGGGAGCATCCCCTCACGAAATACTTCCTCATGGCTTTCAGGCCTGAGATGGGTTTCCCAAAGATCACTGTGGGACAGTCTGGTGGTTGGGTGACCCTGGAGACCTGTTTTGACCTAAGAACATACAGTACATACAGTGAAGAAACAAGCTGGAACCAAAAAGAAACAAGAGAAATAAGGCAGGGTATCTATGTTCAAGTAGCAAGGCCGAGCCCATGGCAGACTTGGCAACAGATCCCAGTAGGGCAGGCTGGAGGATTTGCTGACTATGCACCAGAGCAAGGTTGGGGTGAGGCCCAGCGAAAGTCTGCTGGCAGCCATCTGTAGATGGAGGGCTTGGCTCGGGATATGCCAACCTGCCAGCTGTTTCACCATTAAAAGAGTACACTTCACTTTAGGGCATCCAGTCAATGTACCATAACATAAGCCAAGAAAAGAACAAATAGTTAAAGTAGTGCCCTGCTATTAAATGTACAGTACCAGAAGTGAAGTCAAGCTAGAAAGCTAGTGTAACCCCCCCCTGCAAATGGGGGTTCCCAAAAGACTTCCAGGAGCTTGCTTGAATGCTCCAAGCCTGAATGGTGTTTGGCGTTTAAGCCATTTATCTGTGAATGTTTTTAGAGCCTCTGGTACTCTCTCTTTAAGAGCTGTCTGCTTGCAGACATAATTAGTTTGTATGGGGGGACTGTGTGTTTCTCTGCTTGAGTACCACTCGACCTGCTGCCAATTCACTCCATTTTTTGCAGTCACTAGGAGTGCAAAGGGAACCTATCTGAAAGATGTAACTGTTTGCCAGAAATCATTTAGAGTAATAATGAAAATACAGTTTGTCTAACCTGCTTTCTTTGCAGTCAGAACTGTGTTTGCCTAGTTCCCCATTCTAGTTTTGAACTGCTGAACTGGACCAATCAGTGTGGGTTAAGGTAGCTCTAAAATGGTGCCTTGGATGAATCAGAACTTGGACTCGTAATCTGAGCCAGCCACAAGAGGATTGTATGGGCAGTGACTCTGGGAGATGTAGTTTGGACTTTGGGCTTTTGGACCAACAGGGGCAGTCTATTGTGAGTGACAGCCAATCCAGCCAAGAACTGGGAGGAACTCAAAGGAAGTGCCGGTTTTGTCTGCTGGAGTTTCAGTTGAACTCTGGCAGTGAAGAGGGAAGGAGCCCTGTGCATTTTCGGTGTGCAGTTTTAGTCGGGAAACGTGTGTAAGGCCCCGAGTTCCGGTCTGCAGCTTGTGTAACTGCTTGTTAGGACTGAATCCGTCTTGTGAAGAGAATCAAGGGATATCTGAAGAGTAGAAACCAGGCTCACCCTGTAGAAGACTGGAGAAATTGCTGAATTGTGCTCGGTCTGTCAGGAACTGAATCTGCTGTGTGTTCTCCCGGGTATTGTGCAGTAATTGCGATCGGATAGAGAAGCAGCCTGCCTGGTATAGTACTTTTTTACCATATAAATGTGTGAGAAGGCTTGTGTAGCTCAAGTGAATCCTGCTGCCATTAAAGGACTTTTGCCTGTTACTGTTTACCATATAAATGTGTGAGGAGGCTTGTGTAGCTCAAGTGAATCCTGCTGCCATTAAAGGACTTTTGCCTGTTACTGTTTACTATATAAATGTGTGAGGAGGCTTGTGTAGCTCAAGTGAATCCTGCTGCCATTAAAGGACTTTTGCCTGTTGCAGTTTGTCATATAAATGTGTGAGGAGTCTCGTGGAGCTCAAGAGTAGCCCTGCTGACGTGGAAGGACCCTATCTTGTTTGGAGGTCGTGAGTACTAATTCAGGGTCGCTCCCTGTTGAATTGACACATTGAATCCAAATGGAATTACTGTACTGCTGACTGTTTAACTAATTTTTCTTTTCTCTGTGTGAAAGGGCTCCTACCAGCTGCCACGGTTTGGACTAGTCACTAGGGCTTGGGTACCCAGGGACAGTAACGTGTAGGGATAGGCCTGAGCACAAAGCCATAGGTAGATGAGTAAAGTGATAAGCTAATTAACCTGATTTCCCCCTGTCCTTGTTATATCCCCCTAAATAAATCAGAGCTGCTTGTTTCAGCAAAGTTATACTGCCTGAGGTATTTGTCTATGTTAAAGTATTGTACTGTGATTGTTGCACTGTATCTGCTTATTTTACAGGGGGTCCCAGTGCCTGAACCAGTCCTGGGGGTAAGTGTATACTGTGAAGGTAATTCTGATATACTGTGTGGGCCACTAGTGGAAAGAAAGGGGGGTTGCAGTGTCCCAGAGGGCTGTGACCAAGTTAGTTTAACTATTGCAAACCCTGACCTCTGGGTGGAGGCACCCGCCATCGGATCCAGGCCCCTCAACCTGTTAGTGGCAAATCAGGCAGGGGTAGTAGCCCTTGGGATAGCGCCATCTAGGGGTTACATCTTGGAGGCTCACCACTGGGATTGTGTGTCCTCTAGTGGCCATATTTACAAACCACTGTTAAGAAAAAAATAATAAATGGGTACCCCGACAGAAGTGGCTGTGCACCGGCTGGTGGAGTGGTGTACTGGGGAGGAGATCAACCCCCAAAATGCTAAGCTTATCCTGGACATCCCCCTGGGTATCAATACGGACACTGTACAGGGAGTACTTTCCAAGGTGGAAGGTTTACAAAACCCTGTGGTGGTGGGTCGGCATGCTAATCTGCTCACCCACACTTTCCTGGCCCTAGTAGAGTTTAAGGATCCCATAGATAGCTCCAAAGTGCCACAGACCATTACCCCAGAGGGAGCCCTCACTGCTTGGAGAGTGATAACTAAGGACAGTAAAGACCCAGGGGGGAATGAGCCCCCACCACTATCTTATACTTTTGAGGAGAAATTTGCTAAATGGTTGCTGGGGGAAGGGAAAACTGTGGAGGACTTGAAGAAACTATTCTTGCCACCTGGGGGTGTTCCTCCCCCAACACCCTCTCCCGCTCCAGTACCCGTCATGGTGGCTGAACCAATGCAGACTCCTATTTCTGCACCTGCCATTAGTCACGACTCTTACCGAAGGTTGAGGATCTTCTCTGGCACCCTCCCCACCCCCCAAGGGGAGGATGACTGGGAGACCTGGATAGATTATGTTGCCCCCCAAGTGCTAGAATGGCAATGCCCGGAAGCTGAAAAGTGAAAGAGGGTTAGTGAGAGCCTCCGAGGTCCTGCCCTGGCTGCTAAACGGGCCAGTAACCCTGAAGCTGACTGCACAGGCCTATCTTGAGGCCTTGGAGAATGTGTATGGGAGCCCAGATTCTGATGAGGACCTATGGTGGAGAGTAAGAAATGCACAACAGTTCCAAGGGAGTTGTTGTCTGTGTATGTATCTCGGCTGGAAAAATTGTTGCAAGAATGCCTCAGAAAGGGTAGTTTGCCAGCAATTGAACTGGACCGAACCAGGCTGGACAGGATCCCAAATCTGCCCCTTCTCAGAACTGCTGTTGCTTCAATTACGCCTGGCAAATTGACTGGAATCCCCACCCTCCTATGATGAGTTAAAGAGAGAAATTCGAGGAGTTGAGAAAAGGCAACCTCGGGAGGGACCTGCACTAATAGCTGCGGCTACGACCCGAGTGACTGAGGGTGACCCACCAAGTGAAGTTCAGGGACAGAGGTTGGCAGTCAATGAGTGCTCTGACAAGGAAAAAGATATGCCACAATGGGGCGAACTGTTGAGAGAGATCCGAGAATTCAAAGACAGTCCCTTTATGAAGGCCACGCCTGCAAGTACGGGCCCTGACCTACATCCGACTGCATCAGCTATGGGGGTTGGGGTACCCACCCATGTAGCTCCTGCTGATAATGGCTCCAAACTCGATTCCTTGACCATGGAAGTGGAGAAACTGACGAGATGTCTCCAAATGCTTATCACGCTGCAGACAGAGATGGCACCAAGGTTTCCAGTTAGTAATACCCCCGCCCTGGCTCCCAGTGTGGCGCCTCGGCCAGCTCAAACTCCAGAAAGTATGTTTTGCTATAATTGTGGGAAGGATGGGCACATGAAAAGGGAATGCCGGTCCCCAAAAGACACTGACAAAGTTGCATATAGGCTACAAGGAGAGCTTCGGAGAACAAATCAGTGGTTAAGAGGTGCACGAAATGATCCCAGTGAGGGCACCAAAAATGCTAACTCACGTCCTTTTGTGGCAAGGTCAGTTGCCCAGGCCCCCACTACCGCCTCTCCAGACTGGTCCAGAATAGTGGGTCCCTCCATGGAGACCACTGTAAAGGTGAATGGAGTGTCTACAAGAGCTGTATTAGACAGTGGCTCCCAAGTGACAATTATGTTACAGGATTGGTATCAGAAGCATTTGTCAGACGTACCCTTACAACCATTAGAAGGACTGCATATATGGGGGTTAAGTGAGAAGGCCTACCCCTATTCTGGGTATATCCAAATTTGGCTGTCTTTCCCCACCTCCGTGGCTGGAGTGGCCGAACAAGTAAAGACCCTAGCCTTAGTGTGTCCCCCTACTGGACTGTATGATGGTGTCCCTTTGTTAATTGGAAGAAATGCTCATATGTTCGGAAGACTGGCACAGTTGTGTTACGTAAAACAGGGGTCAAAGACTAGTAGAGCTTTAAGAGTTCCGGCTTTAATTAAGAAGGCCTATGAGGCACAGAGAGATGCTGAAAAATAGAACCAGAGGAATCGGTCGGAATTGTATGGAAGAAGGATCCTGACTCTCTGATCCTGGCCCAAATGCCCAGTGTACCTTACAGGAGAGGTCCGTATCAGAAAGGATGTTAAGAATAAAATATTAATGTTGGATGCACCAGGCGATGGAAAATTGCCAGAGGGACTGCTGGTCAAGCCTAGTATTTTGCCCGCTAGAGCCCATGCTTATGCCAGAAGGGTAATGGTCCAAGTCCATAATGTGTCTGAAGAGACTTCGAATAAATAGAGGTTGCATCCTGGCTAATGTGCATTGTGCAGACACTGCAGTGCTACCCAGCAGCAAGAGTTCGAGGAAGAATGACAGAGTAACGCCTGACTTGTTTGATTTCGCGACTCCGTTGCCAGCTGAATGGAAAGTGAGGATCAGTGGAAGCTTGCCCAGAGAGACCAGGTGTTTTCTTTAAAGGAATGGGATGTAGATGCGGCAAGGAGCTGAGCACAATATCCAGCTGCATGACGAAAGACCATTTCGTGAGAGGTCTCGACGCCTGGCACCTGCTGACATAGATGATGTGAGATGGCATCTGCAAGAGATGTTGGCTGCTGGTGTAATACAAGAATCCAGAAGCCCTTATGCTTCCCCATTGTGGTAGTGAGGAAAAGAATGGGACAGTAAGGATTGCGTGGATTATCGCACCTTAAACCGGGCGGACTATCCTGATCAGTACACAATGCCCGCATTCAGGATGCTTTGGACTGCCTAAACGGGAGCAAGTGGTTCTCTGTGTTGGATTCTCCGCAGTGGTACTACCAGATCCCGATGGCCCCAGAGGACCGTGAGAAGACAGCCTTTATCTGTCCGCTTGGCTTCTATGAATTAATGAGGATGCCCTCAAGGGATTTCAGGTGCCCCAGCCACTTTTCAACGATTGATGGAGCGGCAGTGGGGACATGAACTTACTAGAGTGCCTGGTATACCTAGATGATGTTATTGTGTTTGGCAGCTCACTGGAGGAACATGAGAGCAGATTATTTAAGGTATTGGACCGACTGGAGGACATTGGCCTTAAACTGTCCATTGATAAGTGTCAATTTTTCAAACATCAGTAAAGTATGTGGACACATAGTATCCACCGAGGAATAGAGACCACCCAAGTAAAGTTCAGCCTTGACCACCTGGCCACAGCCCAAAAATCTAAAAGAACTGCAAAGATTCCTGGATTCTGTGGTTATTATCGCGTTCTCATCAAGGACTATTCAAGAGTGATCTGCCTTTACTTAACCTTACTCAAGGGTATCCCCAACCCACAAAAATACCAAAAGTCAGCCCTCAAGACTGAAAGAGTGTATTTTCGTCCGAGTGAAGTATTTGGGGCCCGTGACTCCTGATTGTGAGACTGCTTTTCATGAGATCATATATCAACTTACCCATGCTCCAGTGCTGGCCTATGCCGATCCAAGAAAACCTTATGTCCTGCACACTGATGCTAGCTTGCAAGGGTTGGGGGCTGTGTTGTACCAAGAGCACGAGAATGGCCTGAGACCAGTGGCCTTTGCCAGTAGAAGCCTGACCCCATCCGAAAAGAACTATCCTGTACATAAGTTAGAGTTCCTAGCTTTGAAGTGGGCTATTGTTGACCAATTCCATGAGTACTTGTATGGGGCTAAAATACTAGTAAAAACTGACAATAATCCTTTGACCTATGTGCAGACCTCAGCTAAGTTGGATGCCACTGGCCATAGGAGGCTTGTATTATCTCATATACGACTATGCTCTCAATACCGAGCAATGTCTGAACCACATAGATGCTGATGCTCTCTCCGGAGGCCTGTTCCCAGAATGATTGGTCAGATTGGCAGAACCTGACATTCGGGCACTCTGCCGGAAGTTTGACAGGGAGGAACAAATGTCCACGGACGCAGTGGACTGCATGGTGGATTGCTTGGGACCCTCTGAGAATTGCATACCTGCTGCTTATTGCCACTTTTCTGCAATAGACATTGGTGCACTGCCTCAGCTGGACAATGACAGTATTCGGCGGGCTCAGGCCCGCGATCCCATGATCAAATCAGCTTTAGAAGCCCTCTGTGCAGGAAAAGATGTGTCCCAATTACGCTCCACTGATTTGAGAACTGCACTGTTATACAAAGAAGGTCCTAAGTTGAAACCGATCAATAAACTGTTACACAGAGAAACAGTAGACAGAGGGGGACAAGTATAACAAACAACAACTAGTGCTGCCCACTGCCTTTCGAGACTCAGTATTGAGGTCCATGCACAACCACATGGGGCACCTTGGTATAGACAGAACACTTGACTTGGTGAGATCCAGATCTATTGGCCTAAGATGGGGCTGATGTGAGCAACACATTCAACTTGTAGTCGCTACTTACAGAGGAAAACTTTGTCCCAGAGGGCTGCCCCTTGTTAACATCACCACTAGTGCACCCATGGAGCTGGTCTGTATTGATTTTCTGAGTTTGGAGTCAGATCAAAGAAATATCAGTAATGTGCTGGTGGTCACTGACCATTTCATTCAGATATGCCCAAGCTTTCCCACCAAAGACCAGAAAGCATCCACTGTGGCCAAAGTACTTGTAGAAAACTTTTTTTCACTATGGGCTCCACAAAGAATCCATTCTGATCAAGGGAGACTTTGAGAGTCGCCTGATCAAAAGAGATGCTTTCTGTGGGAGTGCGAAAGTCCAGAACCATTCCTTACCACTCCCAGGGGACCCACAGCCTGAATGTTTCAATCAGACTTTGCTAGATATGCTAGCCACCCTGCACCCAAAGGACAAGCCTAGATGGAGCCAACAAATTAGCACCCTGGTACATGCTTATAACTGCACCAAAAGTGACACTGTTCTCCCCCTCACCGCCTGATGTTTGGAAGAGAAGCTCGACTCACCGTAGATGTGTGTTTTGGGGGTCTCTCTCCTGATGGGGTTCGTTGACAACTATTTACAGTATGTGCAAAAGTTAAAGGCCCAGCTAACTCATGCATACCAACTGGCTCAAACCATGGCTGCCAAAAGAAATCTGGACAACAAAGAAAGGTATGATAAAAAGGTGACAGCACAGGAACCCAGTGGGAGATCGGGTATTGCTAAGAAATCTGGGACTGTATGGCAAACACAAGACTGCTGACAGATGGCACCATCTCCTCACTATTGTAGTGGCAAACTAGATGATTTGCCAGTGTACAAAAGTAAGGCCTGAGAATAATTCAAAAGATGTAAAACAATGCATAGAAATCATTTACTGCCCATTGGACAAATCTTGATTGAGTCTGAGCCCCCAGAAGATGCCCTCTGGACCAGTGACTAGAGCTGCTGCAAAGAAAAGATCAAGAAAGTCTGCACCTACAGAAGCAGAGTTAAAGTGTTCCCCTCCACAAGTCCCAGTTAAGCATGACTGTCAGTCCATATCAGAAGAAAGTGAGAGTGACTTTGAATACGATCCTTCTTACGAACTGAGTCAATTGTTTCGGGGCAATCCCCTAGTCAATACTGGAGACGAAGCTGGGCCTTCTGGACTGTCTAAGCCCCCAGCTTCGTCCTTGGAGCCAATGCTCCCAGAAAGTGAAGTGCAAAGCATCAGATCAGATGAAATGTAATCATTGTGCATGGTTGAACTGTTTGAGCTTTCAGGGGAGGAAAATGATGGATTGGGGCAGACTGGTGATACACCAGAACAAGAAGAGTATTTTGAGTGCCCTGACAGTCTACTGCCAGTGTCCGAAAGCTCTCCATGCGAGCCGAATGTTGTGGACTCAGAAACTGTAACTCCTGGAGCTGAAAGTGCCCCTGTTCTCAGCCTCTACCCCATGGAGACTCCCTGACAAGTGAGGACAATGCTGAAAATGAGGCTCAGAGTACAGAGACTGTAACAGTTCCCCTAGAAAGACTGGTCGAGCTGTAAAGCCTGTGGTGCACCTCAGTTATGATTCCCTTGGGAGGCCTGTGGACTTGCCTCTCAATGTTGTCCATAAAGGAGTGTATGTGTCCCCGAGCTCATTGCCCAAACTGAGCATCAGTGCTAACTCCAAGTTACTTGTGTTGCTCTCTAAGTATGGTGCCCTTGCCCCGTCCAGCCCCAAGGTAACTGATAGCTCTCTTCAGGTTTCATGTACAAGAGGTAATAACTTGAGTTATGGTACAATGTGTGTGTAATACTGTGTAAAGAGTGACGTACTGCAATATTTCAGAAATGTGTTCTTGGTAAAATGATATATTGACTGATGATTACATGTGTGAGCCTAATGCAAATGTATATGGTTGCAGTTGAAACTTATGGGGGTACTTGCTTGACGCTGGACGCCAAGCTTTCCCAGGCAGGAAGGGTGTAACCCCTGCAAATGGGGTTCCCAAAAGACTTCAGGAGCTTGCTTGAATGCTCCAAGCCTGAATGGTGTTTGGCGTTTAGCTTATTTATCTGTGAATGTTTTTAGAGCCTCTGGTACTGTCTTTAAGAGCTGTCTGCTTGCAGACATATTAGTTTGTATGGGGGACTGTGTGTTTCTCTGCTTGAATACCACTGACCTGCTGCCAATTCACTCCATTTTGCAGTCACTAGGAGTGCAAAGGAACCTATCTGAAAGATGTAACTGTTTGCCAAAATCATTTAGAGTAAAATGAAAATACAGTTTGTCTAACCTGCTTTCTTTGCAGTCAGAACTGTGTTTGCCTAGTTCCCCACTCTAGTTTTGAACTGCTGAACTGGACCAATCAGTGGGGTTAAGGTAGCTCTAAAATGGTGCCTTGGATGAATCAGAACTTGACTCGTAATCTGAGCCAGCCACAAGAGGATTGTATGGGCAGTGACTCTGGGAGATGTAGTTTGGACTTTACGCCTTTTGGACCAACTGGGCAGTCTATTGTGAGTGACAGCCAATCCAGCCAAGAACTGGGAGGAACTCAAAGGAAGTGCCCGGTTTTGTCTGCTGGGGTTTCAGTTGAGCTCTGGCAGTGAAGAGGGGAGGAGCCCTGTGCTTTTTCGGTGTGCAGTTTTAGTAAGGGAAACGTGTGTAAGGCCCCGAGTTCCGGTCTGCAGCTTGTGTAACTGCTTGTTAGGACTGAATCCGTCCTGTGAAGAGAATCAAAGGATATCTGAAGAGTAGAAACCAGGCTCACCCTGTAGAAGACTGGAGAAATTGCTGAATTGCGCCGGTCTGTCAGGAACTGAATCTGCTGTGTGTTCTCCCGGTATTGTGCAGTAATTGCGATCGGGATAGAGAAGCAGCCTGCCTGGTATAGTACTTTCTTTTACCATATAAATGTGTGAGGAGGCTTGTGTAGCTCAAGTGAATCCTGCTGCCATTAAAGGACTTTGCCTGTTACTGCTTACCATATAAATGTGTGAGGAGGCTTGTGTAGCTCAAGTGAATCCTGCTGCCATTAAAGGACTTTGCCTGTTACTGTTTGCCATATAAATGTGTGAGGAGGCTTGTGTAGCTCAAGTGAATCCTGCTGCCATTAAAGGACTTTTGCCTGTTACTGTTTACCATATAAATGTGTGAGGAGTCTCGTGGAGCTCAAGAGTAGCCCTGCTGACGCTGAAGGACCCTATCTTGTTTGAGGTCGGAGTACGTAATTCAGGGTCACTTCCTGTTGAATTGCCACATTGAATCCAAATGGAATTACTGTACTGCTGACTGTTTAACTAATTTTTCTTTCTCTGTGGAAAGGGTCCCTACCAGCTGCCACACGGTTTGGACTAGTCACTAGGCTTGGGCACCTAGGACAGTAACTGGTAGGGATAGGCCTGCACAGAGCCATAGGCGGATGAGTAAAGTGATAAGCTAATTAACCTGATTTCCCCTGTCCTTGTTATATCCCCTAAATAAATCAGAGCTGCTTGTTTCAGCAAAGTTATACTGCCTGAGGTATTTGTCTATGTTAAGCTATTGTACTGTGATTGTTGCACTGTATCTGCTTATTTTACAGGGGGTCCCAGCGCCTGAACCAGTCCTGGGGGTAAGTGTATACTATGGAGGTAATTCTGTTATACTGTGTGGGCCACTAGTGGAAAGAAAGGGGGGTTGCAGTGTCCCAGAGGGCTGTGACCAAGTTAGTTTAACTATTGCAAACCCTGACCTCTGGGTGGAGGCACCCGCCATCGGATCCAGGCCCCTCAACCTGTTAGTGGCAAATCAGGCAGGGGTAGTAGCCCCTGGGATAGCGCCATCTAGGGGTTACACTAGGAACCGTACTGAGCGGTCTTAGGAACACCCAGGAATTCCTGCTCTTGAAGTATGGAGAGGCCTCCCATAGGCGCTTTGCCAAGCAAAAGGAAAAGGATAGAACACCTCAGATGCTACAGTGAGATGGATAACCGCTGGGAGCGCGACAGGGTTACCACATGCTGCAGCAGAAGCCTGTCTGCAGTTGGCATGCCATTTGGGCCTAGACAGCTGGGGTAGAGATGGTCACTGACCAACTGTAAGGCATTTGGGGAGGAGATGGTTACCCTGTGAAAACCTGAAGACAGGAATAAACTGCTGGTGAACTAAAGAATGGAGGTCCCTGGACCCGAATCTGTCTTGTACAAATTAACTTTGGCATACTGTAGCCCTGTGAGTAATGAGTCCCATGCTTGAAATCCAGATGTCGGTGCATTTTGTTCAAACTATAGAAAGGTGCGCAAGTCCCACCAACTCAAATACCAGCATCAGTTCAACAATTATAATAAAAGCAACCCAATGAAGCTGAGTGCAGGGCGCTCCCAGCACTCATATAATTAAATATACCCCTACACACAGGAATGCCCTGGGCCATGCCTGCCCCCATCCTGGGTACAACTGCAGGTCGACAGCCATACTGTGTGGGAGGGGTTGCATTACAATGAAAAAGGAGACCCAAAATACAAAAAACATATATTAACTACATTGTGTATAAAAATGGCATTTTCAGTTGTACTCTGAGGTGTGAGTGGCTACTTAAATGGCTCCCCAACACATGGATGGCACCAGTGCTGTTTTTTTTTACTGCAGCTTCTTTTACATCGCAGTTTTCACATGGATTCCAACAGAAATGTCTTTTAAGGCATTTACTGTATTACCAATCCTGTAACAAATTAATTGCTGTACTTCGGACCCATGAAAGTGGGGGAAAAAAATTCACACTTAAAAAAAAAAAAAGGTTTCAGTAGATTCCATCTGACATTGAGTTTAATGAAAGTATATCCAAAAAAAATGCAGGCAATGAAACATTAAATAATCCGTTTATCCAGCCTTTTTTCCGACCACGTCCAGAAAATTCAAGTCATAAGATTTGCAGAATAACAGTAGCACATTACCTCAGTGTGCCATTGCCACATACAAGATTTGTGCTCTAATAAAGCTGCCTTTACTTCTTCCTTCTAATTGAACCAATTAGTTTACCTGTCTGTTACACAGACTGTATGGAATTTAAACTATTTTAACTTCGTGATTACCGGAACACTATTGAATGAGACAGAAATTTTTGCTTAATGACAATTAACTCATTATAAAAACCCAGCACCAGCAAATCCTTCCCGGAAGATATTCTGTTATATTTCCTCCAGCGTCGGACTCAAATGACAGTGCAGCTCATGCTGAGAAGCAGAGGGCCGAGGATGGCGGTCATTTGCTGTGTAGATCAGTTACAAACCATGCAGCCTGGCAGGCCCAGTAGCACAGCTTGCACCGTTACCTAGGAGATGGGGTTTGTGTACAAGTGATCAGCCATGGCTCCAGGTCAGCAGTTGGATTGATTTCCCGCTTCACGCAGGGCCTGCAAGTCCGGAGCTGTGCCCCGCATGCCTGCTGCTTCACGCAGAGCCCACAGGATCACTCACAACTTTCTTCATGCAGAACCCTGCAAAAACCATGAAATCAGTCCTAAATTACCCCAAACCTGAAGCTTGATGCAGAAGACCCGTGAGGCGTGACCCCAGACCTGTTGCTTGGCCTTGGGTCACGAGTGCAGGGGCTAACGAAAGAGGGCGGGGTATTAGCACTGAAAAGAACTAACCCCACACTTCTCTCCTATTGTAAATTTATAACCCCAATGTATGCATTGACACAGTTTTTTTTACTGAATTTCCTTACTTTTTGAGAAACTAGAGTCATAACTTACTTCAGCCAGGGCCCAAAACAGGACACAAGTCTTAAGTTTCTTTACAAAGGGCTCTGTGAAAAGCAGGAGATGAGACACAACCTTCTTAATACTTTGTTTATGTAGGACTTATGCCCACAATGTTTATTTCAGTTGTGTTCTCAACTGTTTTTTTGTATTTCATGACTTTAAGCACTTTCTTCAAGTAGGACTTAGTTCATTTTTCGCGTCACTGTTTACAGTTCCCCACATAACTCACAAACCAAAGAAAAACAATGTGTTTTTCTAGTTTCAGACATGTTTTTAACTCAGTGTTTTTTTTGTGTGTGTCTTACCAAGCACCAATCTGTTATACACATGCTGAGTATGTTAAAGTCTGTCTTGACGATGCAGTCACGAACATTTGTTATATAATTAAAATACTAACTAAATGGGGCCCAGCAGCAGCGTGTTGCACTGCAGTGCAGGTAATGGGAGTTTGGGAACGGACTTCAGTCGCCACGTCAGAAAGCAGGCCAGGCTGTAGGCAGCTGTTGGGGGCAGCGTGCCTCAGTCACGGAGGGCTGGCGGAGGGTCCCGGGCATGCATCGACCCCTGAATGGGCCAGGGAACTTGCTTCTTCCACAGGGACAGGCTGTACATCCAAGGCTGAAGGGCACAGCTCACACCAAAGAGAGAGGCAATAAGGATGAAAACTGGCGGAAAAATCCCTGCCGTCTGAATGACAGTGAATCCACCTGAAAAGGGTATACCCCGGATTAACAGGGTATATCTCTGGACAACAGCAAGGACAGGGGATAACAGCACTAAGGAAAAAGGAATACTAATTAATTTTTTCTTTGAAAGACTCTTCAGATGTCTGTCTTGTTAGACTGCCTTCTGACAAAGCACGTAATTGTCAATCATTAATTAATTCAATGGCCTATGCATCCAGTTTAGTGTTATGCTTGTGCAACTGTGTTACTCTGGCCATTAGCACTCTCTATTCCACGAGGAATTACCACCCTGTAGGGGTGCCAAAGGCAAGGAACCCTCGAAGAGGGTTGCACCCCTAGGTGTGCCGCGGGAAGTTCCCCATGGCTAAAGGTACCTAAGGAAGAATACCCATAGGGAGAGGGGTGAGCCAGTGGAGGGGGGGATGGGGCAAAGAGAAAGTGCTTCAGAACAAGGCTGGAGGACTGCTTTATCGCCAGAAAGGGGCTATTGCTGGCCACCCAACCACAGGCTTAGTACTTTTTATGTTTTTGGCTTAAAAGGTTTTTGTTTGTGATCAACTTAAATTTGGAAAAATGCTTTCCTTTTTTTCCTGCAGTGTTCTTCAAAACTGAAAAAAATGTTTCATGCATGTGCAAACTTTAAAACCTAAATAACTTAAAAATGAAACAAAATGTAATTTTAACCCCCTTCCCCACGGCACTTCTTGGACCAAATGCTAACAAACCTATAAGTTTCATAATTTAACTCTGCCTAGTTTTTGACTAGCCATGACCAAATAAAGTGAAAACAAAATGGAAGGATTTTATATAATTTCACAAATATACAGGTTACTCACCTGTAACAGGAGTTCTAGGGTGGTATATATTGTTCATCTACACTTACTGGCAGGTTCCTTGCCACTTTAAATCTTGCCGGAAGGTCTTCTAGTTGGCTCCTCCCACCCACCCGGGTGATAAAACTCTCGGCTCCACCCCATGATGCCAGATCTAGCCCGCTGGAAGCCAGGTTGCACGTTGAAGCTGGGGAGGTCGGGTGGGTTGTGTGGATGAACAACATATACCACTCCTAGTACTCCTGTTACAGGTGAGTAACCTATATTTATAGGGACGTGGATATGTTGTTCAATCCACACTGTCTGGCAGACTCCTAGCAGTTCTCCGGGAGGAGGAAGGCAAGGCACGCACCCCCTACTTGGGAAATAAGGACTGGAGAACCGAGGTCCCAAAACCAGCATCCTGGCATGACTCAAGGTCGATGTGGTAGTGGGTAATGAAGGTTCGGACTCCAGGTAGCAGCCCTGCAGATTTCCTGGATAGGGACGTCCCTGGAAGCAGCCACCAGGCAGCGGTATGGTGGGTAGAATGAGCTCCCATCCTTTGGGAGGCTCCATGCCCGCCAACCTGTAGCAGAGATCTATGCAGGAGGTGACCCACCTGCCTATCGTCCGCTTGGCTGCAGGTCTGCCAGGTGCGGCTTCAGCGTAGGTGACAAACAGCTGGCAAACCTCTCCCCGAACTTCAGCCATCCGCTCCTTGTAATAAGAGAGTGCTCTTCTAGGGTCCAAAGTATGGAGCCTATATTCGGCCTCCGAGGTGTGACTGGGGTAGAACACCGGCAGAGTCAACACCTGGTTAAGGTGAAACTCCGATACCACCTTCAGAAGGAATTTCGTGTGGGGGCGCAGGACAACCTTGTCCCTGTGGAAGACCAGATAAGGAGACTCGATGGAAAGCACCTGGAGCTCTCCCATCCTTTTGGCTGACGTGATAGCCACCAAGAAGGCGGTCTTCAACGATAGGTGAGAAATATCACACCTGTGCATTGGTTTGAATGGCTTGCCCATGAGCTTAGCCAGTAACAGCAGTAGATCCCATGGAGGTGGAGGTTCTTGCACCGAAGGGGATATGTGATCAAGGCCTTTGAAAAAGCGCCCGACCACCTTCTCCTGCGCCACCGACTACTTCCCGGCCCGCGCCCAGCAAGCAGAGATGGCTGCTAGGTGCACCTTAAGGGTCGTCGACCAAAGCCCTAGCTGAGAAAGGGACCACAGGTAGTCCAGAATGCTAGCCAAGAGACAGGAGGAAGGGTCCAACCCCTTATCCTGACACCAAATGGAGAATCTCTTCCATTTGAAGGTATAGCATTTTCTGGTCGACTCTTACGGGATGCCTCAACAACGTTGAGGACCTCATCGAAAGACCCAAGGCCTGGAACTCTAGCGCCAGGAACCAGGCCGGCAAGTGCAGGGATTGAAGGTCCGGTGGAGTATCTTCCTTGTTGACTGAGATCAGGTCCGGGCGGGCTGGGAGCCGCCTCGGAGCCTGAGCTGAGGCTGAGGAGATCTGATACCAGAACTGGCGGGCCAGTCTGGGACTACCAGAATCACCTGCTCCTTGTCCCTCTTCACCTTGAGAAGCACCTTGTGGATCAAGGGAAATGGAGGGAAGGCGTAGAAGAGGCCCAGGGTCCACGGCCTCGAGAAGGCATCCCCCTGCAGCGAGCCCTGCTGAGGGGGGTGGGCATGAAACAGCCTCAGCTTTGCATTCTCCCTGGAGGCAAACAGATCCACCTGAGGTGTGCCCCAGTGGGAGAACAAATATTGTACTACCTCTGGCAGGAGAGACCACTCGTGAGATGCAGCACCTATCCAGCTGAGGACATCGGCCAGAGTGTTGGAGGCTCCTGCCACATGGATGGCTAGGAGATCCACCTCCAGTCTGCTCATGAGAGACCAAGTGCGGAGAGCCTCCTTGCATAGTGGCAAGGAGTGCGTCCCGCCCTTGCGGTTTAGGTAGTACATGGT
This sequence comes from Neoceratodus forsteri, assembly GCA_016271365.2. Lineage (NCBI taxonomy): Eukaryota > Metazoa > Chordata > Ceratodontiformes > Ceratodontidae > Neoceratodus > Neoceratodus forsteri. Next base: position 7,499,164 of record JADMNL010000040.1, read on the forward strand.
CGTGGTGTTGTCCGTCTGGACCTGGACCACTTGACCCTGTACAAATGGAGCGCAGGCGGTGAGGGCTTGTCGGACCATTCAAAGCTCCAGCAGGTTGATGTGGCATCGAAACTCCTGAGGGGACCAGAGACCAAGTGCTCTGAGCTCCCCCAGATGGGCACCCCAACCCATCAGAGAGGCGTCAGTCGTTAGAGTGACCATCGGCTCTGGGTGGACAAATGGGATACCCTCCTGCAGATGAGCTGGAACGAGCCACCACTGGAGATGCCACATCTCCTGGTCACTATCACTGGCTGGTTCAGAGGACCGGGCGCTGTGACCATTGGCGGGCCAACCCCATTGCAGGGATGCATCAGTGGGCCCAATGGACCACGCTGGGCAGGCTGCCATGAGTCCCAGGAGAGGCAGGAAGTCCCGGTAGGGTGCAACTGCCCAACCAGAAATGACTGGGCAAAGAAGGAAAGGACCTGGCCCTGTCCACGAGCGTGCTCTGGCTCTCAAGAAAGTCAAGCTCTGCCCCGATGAACTGAATCACCTGCGTTGGCACGAGTTCCGATTTGGCCTCACTGATGAGGAGGCCAATCTGAGAGCAGACCTCGAGGGCCAGATCTCTGGACCGCTCCACCTCCAACCTGGAGGGGGCTGCAATCAGCCAGTCATCCAGGTAAGGGTACACCCAGACCCTTTGGCACCGCAGGAATGCTGTCACCACTGCCATGCATTTGGTGAAGACCCTGGGAGCTGGAGAGAGGCCAAAGGGCATGGCCCGGAACTCGTGAAGGGATCCCTCTGCCCTGAAGAGGAGGAATCGCTGGTGAGATGGACGGATTGGGACATGATAGAACACGTCCTGGAGGTCCAGAGAACAGAACCACAGGCCTCGTTCCAAGGATGGGATGATCCAAGCCAGAGTGACCATCCTGAAGGTATGAGATCTTAGGAACTTGTTCAGGTCATGTAGGTCTAGAATGGGGCGCCAGCCCCCCCCCCCGTCTGTTTTGGGACCAGGAAGTACCTGGACACAAACCCTGGGTCTGGAGGAGGATCCGCCACCTCCCTGATCACCTCCTTCTGGAGGAGCAGGGCAATGTCGGCTCAACGAGCCGCCAGAGAGGCTGCGGACCCCATAGCCCCCCGGGGGGCAATGGCTCGATAAGGTGGGGACTGTTCGAATTCCAGAGGCAGACCTCTGCCTACCACTTCCAACACCCAGCGGTCCGTGGTGATATCAGACCAGGTGGAAAGGAAGTGGCGGAGACGTCCCCCCACAGGGGGGAACCCGGGGAGGAGTGACAAGGTTAGGGGCGACACCCCTCAACCTGTCACTAGGGAAGGCTTGGAGGAAGGGTCAGCCGAGGAGCCGCCTGGCTTTGGGGTGCCAAGTGCAAGCCTGCTGGCCCTGATGCTGGTGTTGCTGGGCTGGACATGCCGCAGGGGCTGAAGGACGAAAAGGCTTACGCTGCTGCTGGCGGCCTTTGTTCTTCTGGGCAGAAGTGACAGAGTCCAAGGTAGCATTGGACTTCTTGATCCGTTGAAGATGACCCTCCACCTCAGGACCGAACAAGTCGGTGCCCAGGAAGGGAACATCTGCCAGCTTGTGTTGGGTATCCGCCGTAAAGGTGGAGATCCGCAGCCAAGCTCTGCGGCGCATGGCCACTGCAGCCGCTACTGACCGTGCACATGAGTCAGCGATGTCCAGGGAAGTCTGGAGCTGCTGTTTGGCCACCGCCCTTCCCTCATCCTGCACCTGCTTGACCGTTGTTTGGAGGTCAGTCAGGAGATGAGGAATCACCTCATCCAGGGAGCCCAAAAGGGCGTGTGAAAAGTGTGCCATCAGGACAGCCGAGCAGGCCTGACGAAGGCCTAGGGAGGAAGCAGCATAAACTTTCCACCCGGAGTAGTCCAATTTCTTGGACTCCTTGTCAGGAGGCTTGTCCACATCCCGAGCATTCCTGGAATGCTGGAAAACGCTGTCGGTCACTAGCCCCTCCACAGAGGGGTGCTCTGAGAAACCAGAGAGTGAACCGGTGGGAACAGCATACTTCTGAGCCATCCTGGCCAAAGGTGCTGGACAAGAAGCTGGCCGCTGCCATAGCTCCAGGGCCGGACCGACAATGGCTTCGGCTACTGGGAAGGCCTCCATAGGGGAATCCCCTCGGTCCAGTATCTCCGTGAGCGGATACTTGGTCCATTTTGAAATGGGTTTGAGCTTCATCCCAGTGGACTCTGAGATGAGTCGAAGCATTCCAAGGAACGAGGATGGGCTCTCGTCCACCGACTGCCCCCAGTGGACTCCAGGTCAAGCAGCCTGGAGAACAAGGAGGAGTCGTCATCAGACTCCGAGGAGTCTGCGAACAGCTGCCAAGCGCCTGAGCCACCCTCCACCTGCCGAGGTCGATCGGGAGTGAGGTGACCGACAACCAATGGGGCAAGCCCTGACCCAACCAAGAATCCTTGGTCGGGGCCCCAGTTTTAGGTTGTGGAGGTGGGGGTTCCACCACAATGGGTGGCGCAGCCAGTTTCGGCCGAACAACTGGTGCCGGCTTCGGCCCCTCGACTACTACGAAGGGTTGTTTCGGCCGCTCCGATGACAGTCACTTAATGGCCGGGGAAGGCGACGGAGTCGGCTTATTCCCGGACAAAAGGAGCTGCTGCCACATTAGATCCTCGTAAGGCCGACGGAATTTGCACCGAAGCCTATCCTCCGAAGAGGACGATGACAAGGATGAGCGGCGCCGCTGCTTTCCATGGTGCCAAGACCGCCGATGTTGGGGGGGATCGGCTGGACCTGGAAGAGGTCCGAGACCGAGACCGAGACCTTCAGGGATTCCGAGGGTGGGTCTGAGAGGAGGCGGGGGAAACCCGCTCCTCCTTCGGTTCAGGGACCTTAACCGGGGACTCCAGCACAGGAGGCACAGGCAAGTCCTCGGTTTCCACCAGGGGAACCAGTGAAGAAGGGTTGTCGGCTTCTCCAGTCGACAGATCATCTGATGGGTCGAGAAAAATCTCAACCGCGTCAACAGGTGTCTCGGCCGGCTGACCTGATGGGGACACCGTGAAGCCAGTGGCCTTAGCTGCAACCTCGACCGAAGTCGAGTGTCGACTATCTGGGGAAGGGGACCTCTCCCGCTCCCACGAACGTCGACGGTGGGACTTACCCTTAGAGTATTTCTTTTTGGACCGAGAGGAATGTCCCGAAGGCCCTTCTCCCTTGGTGGAGAGGGACTGGCAAAGCTCCTTAAACTAAGCCGTGTAGGAGGAGCCCAAGGAGAGCAGGATAAATGCCGTGGCTGAGGATGATGATGCTGCGGCCTGGGCCGCCTCCTCCTTGACGGTGATCATCTGTTGGAGCTGTTCAGCCAAGCCCGAACACGGACCACACGTCCTAGCGGCCTCCTTGACTTGACCAGAGGTATAACGTTCTGGGGCACCCAAGTTGTAACTGGCAGCGCGATCCCCTAAGACCAGCAATAAAAGGGACTTGCAAAGGTCACAGGTTCAGCAATCGTGCCAAGCCCAAGCAGTAAATGCACGGAGTGCGGATCGGTCCGGGACATCTTCACACTACAGGCACCAACGAACCGAGAGTCGCATCTGTCCATCGCGAGCCACGAGGGAAGATAAAGATCAAGTCTTGTAAATTTTAAAATTAGTTTCGGGTTAACCGAAGAGTTTGCATACAGGCCTAAAACGCAGAGCGCAAAGGAGGGAACCTAAGCTTCCAAGCGGTAAGGAAGATCTGGCATCATGGGGCGGAGGCGAGAGTTTTATCACCCAGGTGGGTGGGAGGAGCCAGCTTGAAGACCTTCCGGCAAGATTTAAAGCGCCAAGGAACCTGCCAGTAAGTGTGGATTGAACAACATATCCACGTCCCTAGAATAATAACCTTTGAACCACCAAACCAATTTTCACCAAACTTGCTGAAATGTTAACCCCTAGGATTGAAAGTCTGTGCACCAACTCTCACAGTCCTAGGGGCTAAGGTTGCTGAGATATATCTGTCAGAAATCCTGTTGTTGATTCAAATTTTAACACAACCCTAACATACAAGCGATACCATGCCTGTATAATATAGAACAGAAACACAGAATTATACCAAGTATTATACAAATACATGTACTTGCAATAAATGAAGGTAACGGTTTGAATACAAGAAAAAAAGATGCACTGAGGGGGTGTAATGAGGAAATAAGCTACAGGCCCTGAGACTTGTGTCTTGATTACCTTGTTACACTCCCCTAATGCTAGTCCTGAGCCCCGAAGAACCATCACCTGAGATAGTGATAAGAGCAGTTGGTTTGGCCACTGAAAGCCCAGAAGGAGTGAGGGCTGCCAGAGTGGAGGAGGTCGACCTCTCACGGGAGGAAGACCCAGGATCAATCCCCAATTTGTGCGGGGACCTGGAGTGGGAAGTTGACCAGGGTTTGTCCCTATGTTTCTCCTGGTGTTTGTGCATTCTGCTGGATTTCTTCTCCTTGTGAGAAGAAGAGGAGGTTGAAACCCCAGAAGCTGTGGAAGAAGAGGTGCTTTTAGGAGCTCCTACTCCATCGCTAAGAGTGTCTACTGCAGCAGAAAGGCTTCCAGAGTCTTCGGATAGCGTAGACTGGTGCGCTGGTTAAAATCCTGGCAGTGCTGGCAGGCTTCAGTGTCGTGGTCCGGGCCTAGGCACAGCAGATAAGAAGCGTGACCATCCTTGTGAGGAAGCTGCTTGCCACACATGCACTTAGTCCGCCGCCGCACTGAAGAGAAGGATGGAGAAGAAGATATGCAAGAAATGCTGGAGAAATATGAAGAAAATTGTAAATAATAAAGCACAGGTAATGCAGAGAAAATGGTGGTCGACTACAGCAGAAGGTATCTGTGAAGGTCTGACTTGCAGGGGTTGACAGCAGGAAAAGAACTTGAGGTTGGGCTGGGGGACTGCCCATTTTATACCATAGGCGGACGTTGGAGGCAAGCCAACATCAGGAGGCAGTCCCCTGTCATATACTGCTAGCTAGAAATTTTCCATGGGGTCCAAGCACCTGCTGGCTTCAGTCCTAATGGTGCTGGCTGCTGTAAGAGCCCCCTTGAAGTGAGATCAAATTTTATGGTTAACTGAAATGAAGGAAAAGGAGGGGTAAGATGGGCATATTGATGTTTCTCCCAGCAAAACATTGGGTTCGATTCTCAAAGCACTGAGACTGACACAAGGTGCCTGCACCAAACTTAAATGGTGCAAGTGGCACCTTTCATCAAAAACTGCCCCCTGAGCTATACACAAAGGCAGCCTGCATCGGCCGTCGCATTCCTGCTCCAATGGGGCCCATGCGCCCAGCAATGGGCTACGATCTGCTGCTAGAGGCATGTACAGATGCAAGCAGTCACATCCCTGTAAATGGAATTCTCTACACTCCTCCAGAGGATGATTTTCTAAGTACCCTTAGACCAGCCAAAGCTACTCTAAGGGCACGTAGAACAATTTCCTCTGGAGGAGTTTAGCCAGTTGGCAATGTGCCACATTCCCCAACACATGCACACCCAGCCCTAATATGCCCATTACTGTGAACTGTAATATTTAATTTATCCTGTTGATCTAGCGGTCACTCCCTCCACCCCGATATTGTGGTATTAATAATTATTTTACCCTGGTGGTGTGGCAGATCCTCCCCCCACCCCGATATGCCCATTGTTGTGGATTTAATAACTCTTTTATCCTGTAGGTCTAAGCGGTTCCTCCCTCCCTCCGCTCATATGCCTGGTATTGACAACTGCAATACAGAAGTTATCCTGGTGAGTCCTAGTGGTCCCCCTACTCCCTGGCATGTAGTGCCCACCACCCAGCTCCCCCCAACCAGAACTAGCACAACTCTCCTCACACCACCTTGGTCGGCACCAACTGAACTATCCCTAAGCCCTGTACTAAAATACAGTACCGCTCATTGACTGTGACTTAATTAGCGCGTGACGGTGATTGTGGTGCAGCGCTAAAGCTCTCTGAGCCGCGCTGGCCAAGGTGAGAAGGGGGTGCCAGCACTGGTTAGTGTGTACGAGTTGGGGAAGTGGGGTGGTGGGCACCACATGCCAGGGTGGGAGAGGCAGGACACTAGACCACCAGGATAATTCTATATTGCAATTGTCAATGCTGGGCATATGGGGGTGGGGGGACAGGACCTCTAGACCACCAGGGTAAAAGAATTATTAAAACCACAACAACGGGCATATCGGGGCAGAGGGAGGGACTGCTAGACCACCAGAGTGAAATAATGATTACATTCACATTAACGGACATATGGGTGCTGGGTGGTGTGGGTGGGGGCCCTGCTGGACTGGCACACAGCTGCCTCACAGTTTCTGCGATGCGCCCCTCTGCTGTGCTCTTTGTGTGAGCCACGGCCAGGGTCAGCTTGAGCCTAGGGACTCTGCCCCCAGGAACCTGCCAATTAGCGAATCAGGTGCCGGGTCTCTGGTGCACCGGGCTTCAGTGCAAGCTGCTGTTTGCCGCAGCTTGCACCAGTCTCAGCCCCCTTTGAGAATCAAGCCCATTGTTGCTAGAAGGACTACATAGTGAGTTCTTGTTTTCTGTGCATATTTTAGCCTGTATGTAACGATTCCTGATGGACTATGTTAACCTACTGGCTGCTGCTATCCCCCCTGGAACCCCCATGAAAATGAGATGCTGCATCTCCTGGGGTTATCCCGGTCGGAATAATTTCAAATAAATAAATAATAAATAGTTACTAACAAACAGTGCTGCTTTAAAATCCTGATTTTAGGGAGGCTCTTGAATTATAACCATCGTACAATTTATAGGCATCCTGCTTTTACATTGCATCCTGGGAAAGGAGTCTGCATTTCCAAGCAGATGTATAACCTAGTTCTTCAAAGACTCTCCTTTTCATCTATGCATACATCAATGTATTTATAACTCTGTTGCTAAAATATGTCCTACTCAACAGAACCATCACACTGATAAGCAAAAAGCTTTTTATTACTGAAGTACATGAATTTACTATTCTGAGTTGTCTATAAAAATCTTCTGTATGTAGCTGTGTTCTCACAATACCTAAAGAAGGGGCATATGTGACCTTGAAAGCTCGTATAAGTCTCTGTTAGTCAAATGTAACCACACAGTCCCTTGGGGTTACTAGAATCCTATCAGTGTTATTGTTAGAAAGGTAGCAGGCAGCTGGTAGGGAGTTCATTAAAAGCTCCTTACATAATGACATCATTGTTTACTCAGCTAGCCTGAGGGAAGAATGATTAGGTCATTTAGAACTCTCGGAGCAGCATAAGCCACACTCAGGGGGAGGAAATGGACAAGGAAATGATAGTATACTTAGAATGGCAGAAAAAGGGGAGATATTGCTGATGGGTGATCTGAATATGCCAGATGTTAACTGGAGTGCAGTTGCAGCAGCCACTTCGAAGAGTGGGGTTATTCTAGATGCCCTACAGGGGGCATGCCTTAGACAACTAGTATTGGAGCCACTCGAGAGGAGCAATCTTGGACCTGGTTCTCTCAAATGGAGATGAAGAGGATCACAGATGTAGAAGTGGGTAGCCATCTGGGAACTAGCGACCATCGAACAGTATGGTTCACAATAAACAGGCAATAGAGTCAAGCTATACACAAAGGCAAAAGTACTGGACTTTAGGAGGGCTGACTTTGCTAAAATGGGTGAGTGCCTAAGGAATGCACTAGCAAATGGGCAGGAAGGAGGGTGGAAGAACAATGGGAATAATAAAACTGCCATCACAGCGGTAACAAGCCTTTTGTGAAGCAAATAAACAAAACAAAATGACGTAAGAAACCACTATGGTTCTCAAAGGAAGTGGCAGGAAGGTTCAAGAGAAAAGAAAGCATTCAGGAAGTACAAGGAATCACAGAAGGAGCAGGACAGAGAACTGTATCAGTTAAAGAAAAGGAAGCTGGGAAGGCAGTCAGAACAGCAAAGGCCCAAACCGAGGAAAAGATACCAACCAGTTAAGAAGGGATAAAACCTTTATAGGTACATCAGGAGTGAAGGAAGACCAAGGGAGGGATAGTGAGGCTTAATAAAGGGAGGAAGGGTGGGCAGAGGGTGACTGTGAAAAGGCAGAGATACTAAACAAATATTTTGCTCAGTATTTACAAAGGAAGGGGAGGTACCTAAACAAACAGCAGAAACACTCTGGATACAGAAGTTGATACCAGCCCATTTACAGAAGAAAGGATTCTGAAAGAACTCTTCAAAACTGAAGGTGGACAAAGCAATGGGACCTGATGGGATTCCATCCTAAATTCTAAAAGAACTAAGGGTAGAACTAGTGACACCACTGACTAACCTCTTTAACAAATTATGGGAGGATGGGGTGGTATCCGAGGACTGGAGGAGGGCAGATGGATTCCCTCACAAAAGGGGAGCAAGGCAGAAGCAGGAAACTACAGACCTGTTAGTTTAACCTCAGTGGTAGGGAAATGATGGAATCACTTATGAAGGTAAGAATTGTCGAGTATCTAGAGGCCAGAGGGGCACAGGACCCAAGGCAGCATGGATTCACAGCAGGAAGGTCATGCCAGACAAATCTGTTAGATTTCTTGACTGGGTGACCAAAGTAGTAGATCAGGGAGGGTTGTGGACATGGCCTACCTAGACTTTTAAGGCATTTGACACAGTCCCACACAAGATTAATATACAAGTTAGCCAGCCTGGGAGTGGGTCCCAAGATGACAGCCTGGGTAAAGAATTGGCTGGAGAATAGGACACAGAGAGTAATAGTAAATGGAGTCCACTCTGAAGAAAGGGGTTACTAGTGGGGTACTGCAGGGTTCAGTATAGGATCGTCCTTCAATGCTTTCTGCGTTTACATTGCAGAGGGACTGAAGGAAAAGTATGCCTCTTGCAGATGACACTAAGATCTGCAACAGAGTTGATGCACAAGGTGGGGTGGAAAGGATGAGAAGGGACTTGGCAAGGTTAGAGGAATGGTCAAATGTATGGCAGCTTAGATTCAATGCTAAGAAGTGCAAGGTAATGCACCTGGGAAACAAAACCCAGGGAAGAGTACACAATGGGGTGAGATACTAACAACAAAATGGAAAGGGACCTGGGGTAGTCATATCAGATGACCTAAAGGTGGGCAAGCAATGTGAGAGGGCAGCAAGGAGGGTTGGGGGATACTGGGATGCATAGGGAGAGCATCACCAGTAGAAAACAGGAAGTTATTATCCCTCTGTACAGACAGCTGGTGAGACCCCATCTGGAGTAGTGCATGCAGTTCTGGAGACCCAATTCTCAAGAAGACATAGACAGGATGAAGCTGTCCAGAGGAGGGAGACTAAAATGGTGCAGGGTCTGCACCAGAAGACATAAGGAAGAGAGACTTAAGGAGCTTAATATGTATAGCCTCGAGGAAAGGAGGAGAGGGGACATGATAGAAACTTTCAACCTCAAGGAAACAACAAAGTCCAAGAGGGTAGCATCTTTCAAAAAGAGGTGTCAAGAACAAGGGGCACAATTTGAAGATGAGAGGGGTGACTCAGAGGTAATTTAAGGAAGTATTTTTCACAGAGAGGGTTGTGGGTGCATGGAACGGCCTCCGGAGGAGGTTGTAGAGTCAAAAACAGTGGTGGAATTCAAGCATGCATGGGACAGTTATAAGGCAATTCTAGGGGGTTGGGGTAGGAAGAAGTAGGCTGCTGGTTAACTAGGATCTGCAGCTTATCCATTAGGTACGGAAATGGGCAGACTGGGTGGGCCAAGCGGTCCTTATCTGCCGTCAAATTCTATTTTTCTATGTTTCTATGGATAGCTGCTCTGGGGAGCTTATAATGCTCAGTTTGGTTCAGTGTGAGCTTGAGTGAGGAGGTGAGAGTGGCAGAAGGACGGCCAGTGGGCTCTGAGGAGAGGGCCCAGGATTTCTCACCTTAGTGGGGCGTCATTTCCAGCTTCTGGTGAAGTGGTGGAGACAAGGATTACAGCAGGATTTCCTGATTTCTACTCCCTGTGAAATGGAAGGAACTGTTTCATTTTCAGTGGACTCAAGGGGCAATCCCTTGTATGTTCTGAGGTGTTTTCAGCAACTTGAATAGGACCTGAAAGAAACTGTTTTAATCGGTTACCCAGGAGAGTACCTTTCTGTTCCTTCATCGCTCCATGCCCTGTGGATGGGACAACTTCTGTGAGTACTGTTCCAGGAGACTATATTTATTTATTTATTTATTGAATTTTGATGACTGTAGGCCCACTGAGCCCAGAAGGTCCTTTTTCAGGGCAACCCGGGAGACAGAAACAGTACAATACAGTCAGGTAGTACAGGATGCAGAGAAAGTAGACATGAAATTCAAGGTTACAATAAAGGCAATATTTCAATATATTGAACATAAGTGCAACAATTGAGGGAGTTGTTTCTCCACATTTCTTAGGAGATTCAATAGTCTGGGGTGCGTGTGCCCGTAGATAAGGCCGATCGCACCTGTCAGTGTCCCTAGTTTCACCCAAGTGAGTACAGTTTATTCTCCGGTCACCCCAGTTTGTGACAAGTTAAAGTGTGGGACCTCTGGCATTTCAGTGGGGAATGGGGGTTTCAATTGTGTAACCCTGAATAATGGCAGAGACTGTCGGTTGGGGCCGAGGGTGGGAGAAATGCGATCTAAGTGCTTACAAGGTAGAGCTTCCTGGTTTGTAAAGGGCACCAGTATTCTTACCTGAGCAAGTAGCCAAGCTGCAGGTTGAGATGGTGACTGAGCTTCATTAAAAATGCACCTGATGTGCAAAGAGGAGCTCTGAGTGTGTGGCTTTTACCCACTCAAATAACACTCATGGGAGAAGATGTTCACGTGCTTGGCCAGGTGTCCACTAATGCACCGTTTGGGAATTTGAGAAGAAGATGTTTTGTTGTTGTTCATGAACTGTACTGCATGCAAGGAGAGTTTGTTAATTGTACCTGTCCAGCCTGGACCGACCCTTGGGGGTCCACTTCTGCTTTTACTTTCCATCTGTTTAATAAAGCCATACTGCACAATCCCAGTCACTGTTATGGACATTCCGATTATTGCTTCTGGTTGTGTGGATTTACTGGGGCCCCCTCAGCAGGTTAGATCTGGCATATGCCTAGCAGCCTCCACCCAGGACCTGGGTTGTGTCTTTTACACAGGGTTCATGTTGTTTTGTTTCTGTACCCCCACCCCTCTCTTCCTCTAGAAAATGAGCCAGGTATACATCCTAATGCAAAGGGTGTTACCTACCTTTCTGTAAAGTAAATTGGTATGCCAGTATATATGGGCACCAGTATTTCCAGATATCTAATGGGGGGGTGTGCACACTAGTTAAAAAGTGGCCTGAGGATTACACAAATACACGGTATTACAACTTTTTTTGTTGGAACAACCTCTACGATAATTAAATATTTAGTAACAGGGATATCTGAAGACTGCAGAGAAATAAACCCTGCTGCAATGGCTGACAGGTTCCGACCCCTGTGACTTTTTTTGAACTCTGTTAATCTCCCCAGGGCATCTGCTTGGAACTCCTTCCGCCTCTGCCAGTGCCACCCACCTGACCATGGGGTCGCAATCCCCGAGATACTCCAGGACTCCCTGTGTGCCCGGGTCCCTCTGTAACATGCCTCCTGTAGATTACATACTGAGTTAGGATCCTGTCTTGCAGCTCATACAGCAGTGATATCCTCGCTGTATCTGGTCACCAAGGCAGAGACACCTTTTCCTGGGGCCATCTCTGGAGCTCCAAGGAAATGATGGCCTGAGATGGTCAAGGGGGTAGATGGGGTTTCATTTGCTTTGTAGCCACAATTTTTCCCCATTACTGTCCTGCCACCATGAGCATGTTGATCATCACTGGTGTCAGTAAGCCTGATGCACCAACGCCTGCACTCTCCTCTCCCAGTCTAGCCTGCAAGTTCCCGAAATGGCACTGCCATCTGTGGTCATGCATGTGGTTGTAATGCAGTGGGATATGCTCCCCTCCCTCCTTGAAGCAGGACAACATCTACTCATATGCCGAATCCTTCTCCCCCTGGCCGGACCCCAATTACTGAAGCACATACGTGAAGCTAGAGATGAGCAGGTGGAGCAGCTCCCCCCACTCCCTGGCTGTAAAAGTGGTGCCCCTCTGGTAAAACTGTGTGCCAGTTCCCAAAATTAGCTCTTTTAGATGATTTAAGTTGTAAACCTCTGCAGTGCCATGTTTATGTATTTATTTATTGTTTGTTTGTTTGTTGACCGTGTACGTACACCAGACAAAAATGTCAACTGCAAGTAATGACCCTAGATAATCACAATGAAAGTAACAAATTTACAAGTGTGCAAACAACAAATAACATTAATTACAACAAGGCAACAGAATACAGTACATAGGCTGAGAACAAAAAGGCAAAGCAACATTTAAAATCAAACCATACATAATTCAAAAGAGGCAGAAGGCAAAGTGAGGCAATTTAGAAATTAAGGTTACTACAGCAGTCAACTGCATTTACAAGATGGCATGTGGCCAAGTAAAATGCCCACATTTGTGTGTGAAAATACAACAGGAGGCACTGGCAGCTCAGGCAGCTGTGAGTGCATGTGCACACGTAGAATGATGCAATTGCTTGCTCGCTCACAGACAGACTAGACTGCCTTTAGCTTGAAATGAAAAGAGGCTCCAGTTTGCTGCCATCTTTGTGCCCTGGCTGACTGTCATGCCACCCTGGCCCCCCAACCTGGCTCTGCTACTGCGAGCGCAATTCTGAACACAAGTCACCTGTGTCTTGAGCGGTAGCTCTATCACTGCACCAAAGAGCTGGCATTCTCTGTGGCTTGTTTATGAAACATGTTGAAAAGCTGAAAGTTTGTTCAGTGTGGACAGAACTGAAATTGCTTAAGGCTTCATTTCTGAATGTGTTTGCAGTTTTATTCAACAATTCGGGCAGACAAGATAGGCCTGGAGGTCCCCTTCTGCTGGCTACTACTTATGTTCTTATGTTCTAATTTGCCTGCTGTGTTGAAGGTGAGTGTGTCTCTTCACTCTTACATTTTCTTCTCTGATTTGTATGTGAAAGCTGTTCAAAGACTTATACTGGATTTCTTTAAGTCTGGACGGCTCAGTGGTGCACTGGTATGTATTTTTTAGGACTGGTCTGAATAGCAGACCCACTCCTACTGGGATCAAAGTGAGGAACTGTTTTGCAGATGTCCCACTGAAATACATTGGAGGGCTGGCACATGACTTTTTATGGCTATCAGTGAGTGAGTGTTGTGCCTTGCCATTGCGCCTTGCAGCTGTCTATAGCATTTTGCTAACATTCTGCTGGTTGCAAGGAGGCAAGTGCATGAGAACCTGTTGAGCAAGTGACGCTGCTCTCTCTTGAATGTGCAGCCGACCTACTGTGGGTGAAACACTGAAAAAGTGCTGGGGTTGTTTACCATAGCACTCCCCACCCACTGTGATGACAAGAATGACAAAGATGAGCTCAGAGAGGAAACGCTATTATATTCTGTCTTCACAACTTTGTGAATGGAAAGTTAACCTTTATTTTGTTCTGGAAAAAAAATGAAATCACCTAAATAAAACGTGAGAGTTTTCATGCTACCACCTCCAGCTACCTTATTTATTTTTAAAGAGATTCACCAGGAAAGCAACATGAACTGTAAAACAGCTCGTTTCCAGAAGCGTCCTGGGGGAAGGGGTTACATATGGAGGAGACAATTAACAACGGTACAGAGAACAGGTTACAAATCCAGCAAAATCCAGACAAAGCATTCATCCATGACAACTATAACATACATCTATAACATTCCAGATCGCTGGCAGGTAGGCAAGACTTGTATATAACCTAGATATAACAATACTTAGAAGGCATAAGCAAATTTCTTTTTTACATAATTACAAGGAATGAACCAGTGCAATGATATATAGTGGTAAGGCAACGACTCTATGTACAACTGCATTGATTTGTTCCAAGTGACAATATGAGCTTTAGTACAGTGGTGAAAGGATGGGAACAGTGAATAGAGAAGGAATCTGAGGGATGTGGTCAACATCCACGAGTAGGTGCACAGGATAACAGAGCAATAGTGCGAGATACTAAGTGCTGATTAAAATTCTCAATAAATAGACGTGTGTGTGTGTGTGTGTGTGTAAATTAAAAGAGGATAAGAGGGGGGAAAAGGGGGGCCAAGGGCCTTCTCCCCTTCAGGATGTAGAGGACCCTGCCAGGGGACTGGAAGCAGGCAATATTAGTAGAGCGGGGAAGGTGGAGGTAGCAAGAGAGAGAGTGAATAGGAAAAGCAGGTGAGTTAACTGCAGTTGCAGCAGTGGATTGTGTGCTTTCGCACAAGAAGTGTGAGGGAGTGTTATGATTAGGCAAGACGAATATCGAGGGGAGGGAGTGCCAGGTGCTAGGGAATTTGTATGAGAAGGAGGTGCGATGGGATGATGCATGCCGTGGTGGGAGGGCAAGTGTTCTGTGTGTTGAGGACCGCAGAGAATAGTGGGAGGGGGCTGACCCTAGAGTGGTAGGATGGTAAGATGGTAGGGAGCTGAGCCAGTACTTACCCACTAGATTAGCAGTATGGGACAGGCGCCTGGTAGACAGAGATGGAAAGGAAAGTGAGGTATAGAGACTGCAGCGGCGGGGGAAGGGGCAGCCAAGTACACAGTGACAGAATGAGTTGAAAAGAGTGTCCAGCCTGGACAGGGTGGTCTTAGTGGAAGAATTGTAGACAATGTCCACAAAGTCAAAGACTGGGAGAATCATCTTTAGGACAATTTCATGCCTAGCTTGCATGGGCAGGCAGCTGTGGTGTCTGTACAGGGCACTGAGCTTAAGGAGGAGTTTTTTGTGAATGGCATCAACGTGTACACTGAAGTCAAGTTTTTTGTCTAGCCACAGCCCGAGGTACTTTAATGACTGGTCCAATACCCAATCGAGCCCACCAGGGAATAAAATAATATGCCCCTGTCTCTCAAACTAGCAGCAGGATCCAGTGATGCAACCCAGTTTGTCAGAGAATAAAAAAAGTCCCCCCCCCCAACAACCTGATGGATCCAGTGCCCAGTGTGATTCATCAAGGAACAAAAAATCTGTCCCCGCCCCCAAACTGCCTGACAGGTACAGTACCCAACCCAGCTCAATACAGAATAAACAAAAACTGTCCCTCTGCATCAACAACCTGAGAGATCCCATGCCCAAACTGGCCTGTCAGGGAATAAAATAAAATTATAACCCTTCCCCAACAACCTGATAGGTCCAGTGTTCAACCAAGCAAGTCAGAGAATTAACCCACCCCCACCTCAACCTGACAGGTCTAATGCCCAACCCTGCCGGGCAGGGAATTACAAAAAATCTGTCTCCCTTCCTCCAACTACCCGATGGGTCCTGTGCCCAACCTAGCCCATGCATTAAGCCAAAACAGAGATAAGGAGGAGCAGCAGCAAAGTAGTGAGCAGAAGGTGGAATAGGCAGGGTAGTAAGACACTGCTTTTCCCCATACCCATCCACTCAGGTCACAGTGAGGGGGTCTAACACTGCATGGGAGGCTTGGGGCTGCTGCCGCAGTACTGCTATCAGTCTATTCAGACATCTTGAACTCCTCTGACCTGCAGTACACCATCATGGGAGTCTGGACCAAGGGGGACCTATGGCACACACTTCCAAGGCTGTAACCCCAAGTGCAAACAATCCCAGCTCTGCTGCCCAATTCTCCCTCTGTTGCTCTTTCCTTCTCTTGGACCTCAGTCTCAGCTCTGCAGTCTTCCCAGTATGCACACAGGGATCACAATGCCATGCACCCTCCAACCCAGCCAGCTCTGGAGCAGAATGGTCTGGTGCCCCACCTGGCACATCAGGGAATAAAACAAAATATGTTCCTCTCCCTAAATTACCTTTTGGGTCCAGTGCCAAACCTAGCAGGGAATAAAAAAAAAATCTAGCCCCCTTCCCCAACTACCTAATGGGTCCAGTGCCCAACACAATTTGTTAAAGAGTAAAAAAACTTGTCTCTCCTCTTCCTCTTCCACCCAACAACCTGATGAGTCCAGGGCCAAACCAGGACCATCAGGGAATAACAAATTAAAATCTATCCCCCTTCCCTCAACAACTTGATGAATCCCAAGCCCAACCCAGCCTGTAAGGTAATTAAAAAAAATCTGTCTCCCTCCTCCAATTACCTGACATATCTGATGACCTACCTGGCCCATAAGGCAATAAAAAACATCCATCCCCCTCCCCCAGCTATCTGGCAGGTCTGGGAACCTGGCTCATCAGGGTATTAAAAAAAAAAATCAGCCCCCCCCCCCAAAACTACCCAACAGTCTGATGCCCAACCTGGCTCATCGAGGAATAAAACACATCTCATTCCCTCTCCCCCAACTACCTGACAGTCTGATGCTCAACCTGGCTCATCGGAGAATAAAAAACATCTTGTCCCCTCTCCCCCAACTACCTGACAGTCTGATGCTCAACCCGGCTCATCGGAGAATAAAAAACATCTCATCCCCTTTCCCCTAATTACCTGATAGGTCTGGTGTCCAACCCCAACCATCAGAAAATTAAACAAACAAAAAAAAGAAGATATGGGGGAGCTATAACTAAGTGAGACTTGAGCTAGGGGAGATGAAACTAATTGCCTGGTGTTGGGTGGAACTGAACCACTGTGTACAGTGTAGGGAGCATTACAGAAAGGCAGTGCTGTTGGGTCAAAGCACTGTGAGCATTGTATACAAAATCTGTAAACCTGACACTGAACGTGGTCCTGGTATAACTTTAGCTGTAACAGGGAGACTGGTGAGACAGGATGGCCCGCTACTAAAATAAAGATAACATCAAAACAGCAAGAGCAGCTGTTGTGATCAGCCAAATCGTGTTTGTCTTGGATGTTGCTGGCTTGTGGTGGTGGCTGGAATTTCAAGAGTCTGTAAAATGCAATGTTTTGCTTTCTCAAATCTTGTTGATTTCTGCTTTTGGATATAGATGAAAGTTCGTTTTGTTGTTGTGGTCCTGGTTGTGACACATTATTCAACCCTCTGTACTGCAGCCATGGGAGGTCAAGTGAGATGTGAAACATCATGCAGTAAGTATGCTGTTTAAACTGAGTTTTTGTATAACTGTATTTAGCTTTATTGCAGGGTAAAAGAAAATGCTGAAACTGCAATTTTAAAGTATAATTTTGAAGCTGAGGTAGGAAACTTTAATATTTTTTACTGGTGACGTCACAACCGATTGCTTAGTTTTTAGTGTTTCTTATTGATGGTATAACAATCGACTGTATTAAGTTAGTGATAGTGCTTCATGATGTCACAACTGATTTATTAGGTAATCAATATTCGGTTTCATTTTTTTGGCAGGGGGAATGATTTACCTATGTATCACTAGACAGTACAACGCATGCAATAAAATTAATATAATCAAAAACCTTTAAATAAAAAAGTTTGGCTATTGGTCAAGACTGGCTAGATGTTTTCCTGCACAAAATCACACTACTGCTATTTTAAGGGCAGGATTGTCTTTTAAGTGAAAGACCAATTAACTGTAATACAACTTAATTTAAAAACACAAAGCAACAAAAATGACTGAAGATTCCTTGAGAAACACCAAGACACCCTTATTCTGCAAAGCATCAAGCATGTTTAAGTGTGTTAGCCGGCCTGCCAGTACAGCAGTAGGGTTACCGTTCGCGGCGCCAGCAACCCAGGCTCGGGAATGGACTCGGGCAGCTGGAGGGTTGGCTAGAGGGGAGGAGGATCGAGCGCCCAGAAGCTGCTCTCCTCCTCCTCCAGAGTGGGTGGGCCGCTTGTCATGCCACTACACCGCCACCTAGGTGACAGTCAAGTGAGGTGCAGCGGATGACTGGAAGAAGGGAGGAGGGAGGACGTCAGTCGGGAGCCAGAGTGCACGCACGTCGTGACATGCTCCGCCAACTGGCTCTCCCTAGCGAGCTGACACCCTCAGGGGTGGACCAGAAAACCAGGAAATACCCCATAGTGCTCCCAGTAGACAGAGCACCAGCCCAAATCCCCAATGTCCCTACTGGCATCGGTGACAGCATCCCCAATGAAATAAAGACACGTCGGGGTGGAAAGTGGGGTCCCCGCCCCGTACCCGCCTGGGGGGGTATACCCAAGGCTCCATGGGGGGATGGACTGCACCGTGTCCGGTTATGTAAGCGGGGACGAACAAGGCCGCAGGTATCTCCTGAAGAGAGTGGTAGCTGTACGGTGAGAAGGGGGCATAAAGAGTAAATAAATTAAAAAAAAGGCATGTTTAAGTGGGAATTCAATAGGGAAGAAGTATATCCTAATTCATCAGAAATTCAGAAAAATTTGAACGTTTGCTAGGTAAAAGGAAGGTACATAAAAACTGAGCATGCTGTTGTTTTTTGCCCATGAAGGTGCTCCTTAAACTGAACAGCTGAAGAGTTGCATCAACTTTTTAATGTTTTGCAGATGGTTCAATACTCTAGAGTGGTATACTACCTTCAGATGTCTATTTGTTTGGAAATAATAGTTTTTATTGCATTTTTCAGAGCAAAAAGACACTACATACATGTTTCATTACAGATAAATATTTTTTTTTAACTAGTACTGATGTTTAATAATTTATGTCTGTATGGTTGTATAAACTGTATGTATGTTATGAAGCTTTGTGTTACGTATGGATGCATTTGTAAACAATATTATTTATCTCAATGTCATTACAGTCAAATAAATACGAGTTCCAAAATCATTTCTCTAAGAGATTTGATTGTACAGTAGGTTAAATCCTCACAATAATTAAAGTACATGATCTGTGAGTAACAGAGGGACAAGCGTAACTACCTTAAACCACAAAAGGGAGTTAGGCTGTACTCTTGTATTGCATATTACAGTATTTATGTAATCCTCAAACATTAGGCTGTACTCTTTTATTGCATATTAGAGTATTTACGTAATCCTCAAACATTAGGCTGTACTCTTTTATTGCATATTACAGTATTTACATAATTCTCAAACACTGGATTAAAGATTTACTATATTTCTCCAATTCTAATCAAAAATGTCATTGAGATTTACAACATGATCAATCAAAGATTACGTAGTCATGAAAATATGAAACAATTTACGTTTGTTAAATTCCTCTACAATTGGCGCATTCCACTGTAGCAGTATTAATCTTTTGGTTGCCACATTAGTCAAGACACATACACTGTATTCTTTACTGATGTTTCTCCGGATTTGGATTATCATAGTAGTTGAAATAAAATAAAACAAACCTCCATATCAGAAGGTATTGCGATTCCAAACATGTTTTAAAGTTCCTTGTGTGTCTGATTCCAACACAGAATTAGCTGTGAGTATGAGCAGATATATGACAGAGGTCCCCCCTCTGCTTACAATCATGCCAATGCCTACTGTAGGATTTAACTTGTATCCCATGCAGAAGAGTGAGACTGGAGTAATAAGCACTACAGTTTTGTACTAAATTGATTTATCCTTGGCATAACTATATAGTTTGAATTTTTTCTACTCATTTTCCATTGTTTTGGGGTAGACACTACACTCGTTTCCCCTTCCTATTTCTTTATTGTTGTTAGTAGTTGCAGCCGATGACTGGTGATCCTCCTCATCTCGCCTAGCAGGTGGATGCCAGGGGGACCATCCAAGCTGGCACATACTGCTCTCCCTGTTCCTGATTTTCTTACCAGTTTTAATCCTAATGAAATTTAACTCTGTTGTTATACCATAACTTGTGCACCTGCTTTCGTACTCACCACCTAGGATTATACTCTAGTTGTTCGCACCGGCTGTAGATTGTTATTCGCTTTGCTCCAGTCCCTCTCTTCTAACTGAAAATAACATTCTGAAATTATACTTTTGTTTTCCTTTACAATACCAGAGATTTACAGATCTAGGCAGATCAAGACCAACAGCTAGACAGATGATGGAAAGAAAGAAGGAAGGAGGAAGGAATGGAGGGAGGAGGGAGGGAGGAAAAGAAAGAAACTGGGACAGAGCGTCAGCTCAGCAGAACGCTGTCTCACTGCTCCCATGCCAGCCAGCACCACAACTCCAGCTGCGGTTGCACAACTCAAGAAAGTCCCGCTATTCTCATACAGAGAACACGGGTAAATGGCTCCTCTTGCTAAGCTGGGCACCCATGATTTTCAGGTGCCCAGAAAAAAACAGGTTACTCACCTGTATCAGTAGTTCTAGGAGTGGTATATGATGTTCATTCACACTTCTGGCAGTGTCTTTTCCCTTTAAGAGCTTGCCAGAAAGTCTTCAAGCTGGCTCCTCCCACCTACCCAGGTGGTAACTCCCTCAGCGCCGACCCAATGATGCCGGACCTTGCCCGCTGGAAGCAGAAGTATGCACCCAAACCAGGTGAGGTCTGATGGGTTTGTGTGGATGAACATCATTTACCACTCCAAGAATTACTGTTACAGGTGAGTAACCTGTTTTTCTAGGGAAGTGGATATGATGTTCTATCCACACTTCTGGCAGACTCCTAGCAGTTCTCCAGGAGAAGGGAGGCAAGGGGCGCACCCCCTACTTAGGGAGCAGAGATTGGAGAACTGAGGGCCCCAAAACCAGCATCCTGGTGTGACTCTAGGTCAATATGGTAATGGGAAATGAAGGTGTGTGCTAACCTCCAGGTAGCAGCCCTTCAGATTTCCTGGGTAGGGACGTCCCTGGAAGCAGCCACCAACACAGCAGCAGGTAGAATGAGCCCTTAGCCCTCTGGGAGGCTCCCTACTCGCCAGCCTATAGCAGAGATCAATGCAAGATATGATCCACCTGCCAATCATCCACTTGACTACAGGTCTGCCAGGTGCAGCTTCAGCACAGGTGACAAAGAGCTGGTGAACCTCTCCCCGAACTCCAGCCGTGCGCTCTTTATAATAAATGAGTGCTCACCTCAGGTCCAGAGTATGGACCCCATGCTCGGTCTCCGAGGTGTGATTGGTGAAGTACACCGGGAGATTAGTCACCTGGTTAAAATTAAAATATGACACAATATTCGGGAGGACCTTCGGGCTGGGGCGCAGGACAACCTTGTCCCTGTGGAAGACCAGGTAAGGAGACTCCACCGAAAGTGCCTGGAGCTCGCTGATTCTTCTGGCTGACATGATAGCCACCAGGAAGGCAGTCTTCCACGACAGGTGAGACACACCTGTGCATTGGTTTGAATGGCTTGCCCATGAGCTTTGACAAAACCATCAACAAGTCCACAGTGGTGGTGGTTCATGCACCAGAGGGGAAATGTGGTCAAGGCCCTTGAAAAAGCACCAGACCACCTTCTCCTGCACCACTGACTGTTGACTGGCCTGCGCCCAGTAAACAGAGATGGCTGTCAGGTGCACTTTAAGGGTCATCGACCGAAGGCCCGACTGAAAGAGGGACCATAGATAATGAAGAATGCTAGCCACTGGACAGGACAAAGGGTCCAAACCCTTGCCTGACACCAAATGGAGAATCTCTTCCATTTAAAGGCATAGCACTTCCTGCTTGACTCCTTCCGAGATGCCTCCACAACAGTGAAGACAACTTCGGAGAGACCCAAAGCCTGGAACTCTAGACACTCAGGAACCAGGTTGTCAAGTGCAAGGACTGAAGGTCCAGGTAGAGTACCTTCCCCTGACTGATGGAAAGTAGGTTCGGGCATAGGGGAAGATGCCTCGGGAACCTGCTGCTGAGGCTGGGGAGATCGGGGTATCAGAAATAGCGGGCCAGTCCAGGGCCACCAGGATCACTTGTGCCTTGTCCCTCCTGGCCTTGAGGAGCATCTTGTGGATCATGGGAATTGTACGGCAAGCACAGAAGAGGCCAGGGGTCTAGGGTCTCAAGAAGGCATCCCCCTGCAGCATTCCCTGCTGAAGGGCAGGCACAATACAGCTTCAGCTTTGCGATCTTCCTGGAGGCGAACAGGTCCACCTGCGGGGTGCCCCACTGGGAGAACTGGCTGTGCACTACCTCTGGGTGGAGAGTCCACTCATGAGATGCCTTGCCCACCCAGCTGAGAGTGTCCGCCAGTTGACTGGAGGCCCCTGCCACATGGATGGCTAGGTGATCCACCTCCAGGATGTGCATGAGGGTCCAAACACAGAGAGCTTCCCTGCATAGGGGCAGGGAGTGCATCCCACCCTGTTTGTTGAGGCAGTACATGGTCGTGGTGTTGTCTGTCTCGACCTGGACCACCTGACCCCAGATGTGTGGCGCGAATGTAGCCAGTGCTAGCCGAACTGCCCAGAGCTCCAGCAGGTTAATGTGGCATCGTGACTCCATGTGAGTCCACAGCCCATGGACTCTGTGTTCCCCTAGGTTGGCACCACAGCCCGTGAGAGAGGCGACCGCTGGCTCTGGGCGGACAAAGGGGATCCCTTCCTCCAGATGCGCTGGGACTAACCACCACTGGATTACGTCCCACATCCACTGGGTCAGAGTGATAAGCGGGTCAAAGTGACCCTTGCACTGAGACCACTGGCTGGTCAGCTCCCACTGCAGGGAGTGCATTCTCCAGCGGGCACATCAGATTAAGCTGGTGCAGGCTGCCATGTAGCCCAGCAAGCGCAGAGTTCCACCCCAATGAAGCTGATCACCTGTGAAGGCATGAGTTCCAACTTGGCCTCGTTGACTAGGAGGCCAAGAGAGATGCAGGTCTGGATTGCCATGACCCTGGACTGCTCCACCTCCTGCCTGGAGGGACCTGCGATCAGCCAATCGTCCAGGTAGGGGTAAACCCAGACCACTTGTCGCCTCAGGTAAGCTGCCACCACTGCAATGCACTTGGAGAAGACCCTGGGGGCTGAGGAGAGGCAGAAAGGTATGGCCTCCAACTCGTACAGGGTTCCCTCCACTCGGTAGCGGAAGAACCTTCGATGAGACGGAGGTATCAGGACATGGAAGAATGGGTCCTGAAGATCCAGGGAGAAAAAACACATGTTTCACTCTAGAGATGGTATGATCAGAGACAGAATTACCATCCTGAAGGTGCACAACCTGAAGAACTTATTCAGGTCGTGCAGATCTAGAATGGAGTGCCAGCCCCCCATCCATTTTGGCACAAAGAAGTACCTGGAGACAAACCCTTGGTGTTCTGGAGGATCCGCAACAGGAACCACAACTTTCTTGCGGAGGAGCTGTGCTATGTTATTTCTGAGAGCTGACAGAGTGTCTGCAGAAACTAAGTTCTCCCATGGGGCATGGGTTCGGGCAGGAGGGCACTGCTCAAATTTCAGAGGCAGACCCTGACCCACCACTTCTAGAACCCACCTGTCCGTGGTGACTGAGGACCAGGTGGAAAGGAAGTGGCTAAGCCGGCCCTCCATGGGAGGACCCAGGAAAGGTATGACGGGCATGAGGGAGGCACCCCTCATCCCGTCACTGGGCAGGCTTGGAGCAGGGTCCGACTGAGGCAACACCAGCACCTCTCCCTCCAGGCTTATGGACAACTGAGGCCACTGACTTGGGCTGAGGTCACTAGGCCTGAGCCTGCTGGCCAGCTTGAGGCTGGGCAGGTTTGGCTGCAGGAGTGGAGGTGGACCAAAAGGGTTTCCTCTTCTGCCACTGCTTGGATCCCTTGGAGTCCCACTGGGCAGATGTCACAAAGTCCAAGGTGGCACTGGACTTCTCTATATGGGTAAGGTGACCCTCGACCCCGGTCCTGAACAGGTTGGTGCCCAGGAAAGGTGCATCTGCCGGCTTGTGCTGAGTATCTGCCATGAAGTTCAAGATCCTCAGCCAAGTCCTGCGGTGCATGGCCACTGAGGCCGCCAAGGAGCAGGCACAGGAGTCCCCAGTGTCCACGACTGTCTGGAGCTGTTGTCTGACTACAGCCTGGCCCTGGTCCTGGACCTGTTTGACTGTGGTCTGAAGGTCTGCAGGCAGATGAGGAAGCACCTCATCTAGGGTGCCCAGCAGGGCATGGGAGAAGTGGGCCATGAGGAGGGCGGAGCTCGCCTGGTGGTGACCATAGAAACATAGACTTTCACGGCAGATAAGGACCGCTAGGCCCATCTAGTCTGCCCATTTCCCTACCTACAGGATAGGCCGCAGATCCTAGTTAACCAACAGCCTTTTTCTTCCTGCCCCCCACAAGAATTGCCTTATGTCTGTCCCATGCATTCTTGAATTCTCCCACAGTTTTAGACCCCACAACTTCCTCAGGAAGGCTGTTCCATGCATCCACTACCCTCTCTGTGAAATAATACTTCCTCACATTGCCCTGAACCGCCCTCCTTCTATCTTTAAATTGTGTCCCTTTGTTCTTGCAAGTCTCTTTTTCTGAAAGATGCTACCCTCTTGGACTTTGTTGATTCCTTGAGGTACTTGAAAGTTTCTATCATGTCCCCCTCTCCTTCTTTCCTCAAGGGTATACATATTAAGCTCCTTTAGTCTCTCCTCATACGGCTTCTCTTGCAGACCCTGCACCATTTTAGTTGCCCTCCTCTGGACTGCCTCTATCCTGTCTATGTCCTTGCGGAGATGGGGTCTCCAGAACTGGACACAGTATTCCAGATGGGGTCTCACCAACTGTCTGTACAGAGGGATACAACTTCCTGTTTTCTGCTGCTGATGCCTCTCCTATACATCCCAGTATCCTCGGCCCTCCTACCGCCTTCTCACATTGCTTGCTAACCTTAAGGTCATCTGATATGATTACCCCAGGTCCCTTTCCTGTTTTGTTGTTGTTACTAGCTCCCCACCCATTGTGTATTCTTCCCTGGGTTCTTGTTTCCCAGGTGCATTTTTGCACTTTTTGCATTGAACCCTAGCTGCCATCACGTCTGACCATTCCTCCAACCTTGCTAAGTCCCTTTTCATCCTTTCCACGCCTCCTTGTGTATCAACCCTGTTGCAGATCTTTGTGTCATCTGCAAAAGGCATACTTTTCCTTCAGTCCCTCTGCAATGTCACTGATGAAGACATTAAAAGGACTGGACCCAATACTGAACCTGCGGTACCCCACTAGTAACTGCCCTTTCTTCAGAGTGGACTCCATTTACAATTACCTTCTGTGTCCTGTTGTCCAGTCAGTGTTTTACTAGGCTACCACCCTGGGACCCACTCCCAGGCTGGTTAATTTGACTATCAATCTTTTGTGTGGGACTGTGTCAAATGCCTTGCTAAAGTCTAGGTAGGCCATGTCCACAGCCCCTCCCTGGTCTACTACTTTGGTCACCCAGTCAAAGAAATCTATTAGATTCGTCTGACATGACCTTCCCGCTGTGAACCCATGCTGCCTTGGATCCTGTGCCCCACTGACCTCTAGGTACTCAACTATTCTTTCCTTCAGAAGTGACTCCATCACTTTCCCTACCACAGAGGTCAGACTGACAGGTCTGTAGTTTCCTGCCTCTGTCTTGGTCCCACTTTTGTGAAGGGGAATCACATCTGCCTTCCTCCAGTCCTCGGGTACCACACCATCCTCCCATGATTTATTAAAAAGAGTAGCCAGTGGTTTCACTAGTTCCTTCCTTAATTCTTTTAGAATTCTGGGGTGAATTCCATCAGGACCCATTGCTTTGTCCACCTTCAGTTTTAGGAGTTCTTGCAGAACCCTTTCTTCTGTGAAAGGACTGGGATCGACCCCCTATCAAGAGTGCTTCTGTTAATTGGATTAGGCACTTCCCCTCCTCTTTTGTGAATACTGAGCAGAAATATTCGTTCAGTATCCCTGCTTTTTTACTGTCCCCCTCTACCCACCGTTCATTCTATTCAGCCTCACTATCTCTCCCTTTGTCTTTCTACGCTCGCTGATGTACCTATAAAAGGTTTTATCCCTTTCTTAACTGAGTTAGCTATCTTTTCCTCAGTTTGGGCCTTTGCTATTCTGACTTCCTCCTGTTCTTTCTGCCTTAACTGGTACAGCTCTCTGTCCTGCTCCTTCTGTGTTTCCTTATACTCCGAATGCTATCTTTTTCTTCCTGACTTCTCACAGCCACCTCTCTTGAGAACCATAGTGGCTTTTTCTTTCGTTTTGATTTGTTTATTTGCTTCACACAAAGGCTTGTTAGGCCTGTGATGGCAGTTTTGATAATTCCCCATTGTTGCTCCACACCTCCTTCTAGCCTGTTTGCTAGTGCTTTTCTGAGGCACTCTCCCATCTTGCCAAAGTCAGCCCTCCTAAAGTCCAGTACCCTCACTTTTGTATGGCTTGACTCTGTAGCTGAGTTTAACGTGAACCACACTGTTTGATGGTCACTTGTCCCCAGATGGCAACCTACTTCTAGATCTGAGCTGTGCTGAGTATCTGCCAAGCGAAGAAGAGGCAGCGTAGACTTTCTTAGCCGCATGGTCCAACTTCTTGGACTCCTTGTCGGGCAGCTTGTCAACATCCCCAGTGTTGCCAGAGCATCTAAACACAGAGTCTGCCACCAATCCTTTGGCTGAGGGGTGCTCTGTGAATCTCAAGAGAGAGCCGGTGGGTACCACATATTTGCGAGCCATCCAGATAGAAGGCACATGGCACAAAGCGGGATGCTGCCAAAGCTCCAGGTGTGGCTTCTGCCACTGAGAAGGCCTCCGTTGGAGTGTCTCTCAGAGATCAGGTGGAGAAGGTCTAAGAAGGAAGATGGGCCTTTGTCTGTCGAAAGATCCCCCCACAGACTCTACACCGACCAAACGGGAGTGCAGGAAGGATCCCTCAGACTCCAAGGAGTCGTTAAAGAGTGGTCAACTGCCCAAGTCCCCAATGACCCTCTGCGAACAGTCAGGGGTGTCGGTGACCAACAGCCAATGGGGAAGCCCCTTAGACGACCAAGACTCCTTAGTCAGAGCACCAGTCAGTGGCTGTTTAGGTAGCAGTTCCAGCACTATCAGTGGAGATGCCAGGGTTGGCCGAGCTGGGACCATTTTGGCTGGCTCTGTCGATGGAGCTGGAGATGGCGTTGGCCTTTCAGGTGACAGCCAGGTAATGGCTGCACTGGAGCTGGAGTCGGCTTGACGCCAGTCAACACCAACTTTTGCCACATCATGTCCTTGTAGCGTCAATTCAATTTGTGCTGATGCCTCTCCTCACCCAAGGAGAATGAGAAAGAAGAATAGCAGCAGTGCTGCTTCCCATGTTGCCGAGAGCAGGAACGCCGGTGTCGGTGCGACTGGCTCGACCCACAAGAGGAAGACCAAGACTTTGACTGCTGGGGGGGCCAGCGGCGGGCTCGGAGGGAGTCAGCGAGTGCCAAGGCCACTCCGGGTCTTGATCATGGACCACAGGCGGCAGGTCAGCAGACTGATCTGTCCCTCCAACAGTCTGAGTCAGGACTGGAGTCCTGGACAAGGAAGTGCTGGCCTCTTCAGTCAACAACTGGTCAGTCAGTTCAAGAAAAATCTTGGCCAGAACCTCAATCAGCATCTTGGTCAACTGGCCCGACAAGGTTACCATGGAGCCAGCAGACTGGGCCGAGGATTCAACCGAAGTCAAATCTGGAGAAGCACGGGAATCAGAGGCTCTCGACCGAGAGTGCTCCCAATCCCACAAACGACAGTGAGTCCTTTCTTTTTCTTTTTTGGACTCTTTTGGATTTAGATTTGTGCCCAGAGGGTCCCTGACTGAGGGTCGGCAGGCACTGATACAATTCCTGAGGGACTCTGTGAAGGTTGGGCGAGCTGGAGCAGCCACGAAGTCAAAGCCAAAGAGGGTGAGCTGAGGCCTGGCGTCCTCCTCAAATGCTGCAGCCAGCCTCATGACCCACAGCCGCGGAAACCACCTAATGGACGTACCTGGATCTGACCGGTGGGTTCAGGAGCGCCAGGTGGCCCAGTTTAAGTCAGGCGAGATGGTCCTCCAGGACATTCGGATGAAAAGAATGACAAAGGTCACAGGCCTGGCGATTATGGTCATGCCCCAGGCAGTATACTCACATGGCGTGCGGGTTGGTCCTGGACATCTTCTGCCTGCAAGGGCACCAGTGGAACCCGGGAACGGGCTTATCGTCCATGATGGTCACAATCAAAGAGCGAGGTGAAGACAAAACTTGCGAGAGTTTTAGGTTTTAGGAAGTAAATCCGAAGATTTAAGTGCGAGGGTCTACTCAACGCAGGAGTGGTAAGCAAGGAAACTGCTTCTTCCAGCGGAAAGAAAGATCTGGCGTCATGGGGCAGAGCCGAGGGAGTTACCACCTGGGTGGGAGGCAGAAGCCAGCTTGAAGACTTTCCGGCAAGCTCTTAAAGGGAAAGGACACTGCCAGCAGTGTGGACAGAACATCATATCCACGAACCTAGAACCTTACCTCCAGGCATACTGTCATAAACTAGCATCAGAATCTAGTTAAATTAGTCCCATTTACCTAGGGTCAGATGTTTGATTTTTGAAAATACGTCATTTTTAATTATTTTCAATCCTTTTTAGTATTAAAAAAAAAAACCAAGATGACGACAAATACAAACCGAAAAAAAACCTTTTCATTCATGAGAACCATTTTCAGTTTGTGACACCTAAGTGATGCAAACTGAAAATGTGCTCATGAACAGAAAAAGTTTTAGCTCGTATCAGAGGGTTATCCAAAAACTCTACTAAGCATGCTCAGAAAAAAAACTTAAAATCCTTATAACTCTGGAACCATTTACTATTTTTTCATGAATCTTTTATAAGGCACTACCTCACCACATGTCACTTCTACCCTGAAAGTTTCGTGAAAAATTCTGCACCGTCCAGGCTGTAGATGAGAGCAAAAAAAGTGTATCCCTTATAGGAAAAATACTGCACGAGATGCCATCACAGAACTTTCATGTCTTGAGACTCTGCCAGCCAGACCATGCATGCCAAATTTTGGGCTATTCCATCAAATACCACCAAAGTTATTAAGGTGCAAAAACAGCGTTTAACACTGAAACAATACTGGCATGGCTATCGTCTCAGTATTATATACATACAGATACATAGATATACACACACACACACTCACACGTTTTATTGTTGCTGTTGGTTTTTTTTATAATATATTCTAACCCATGTTTGAGCTTTTAGTAATTAATCTCAAGTTATTTACTCATAGTCTAGTTGGAATCCTTAAATGGCAACATGAGGCTGTTAGGAGCTGTGTTGCCTGCCATGTTTTCATTAGCAGTTAAAGTACACTGTTTTTGCTTTGTTACTGTCTACAAATTCTGCTTCAGGTATGCAAAGGATTTAGACTATTACCTTTCAGAAAGATTCAGAAATTTCAAATGCAGGCTGGTCCGGTGGCACTGAGGTTTGAGGCCCTGGGCACCACACCAGAGACCTAGGTTCAAGAACAGACTCAGGTTGTTTGGGGGTTGGCAGGGGTGAGGAAGGACTGAGCGTCCACAGACAGCTCTCCTTCCTCAGGGAGGAGGGACAGTGCTGTGTGCTGTAGACTGACACCCAGCAGTGGCTGGGTGTCAGCACAGGCGTGCCCTAGAATAGGGGAGGGACCACATCCAGGGCATATAGCTGCTTCCGTGGAGGTGGGGGCCAGCTGCCCTGCCCATTGCATAGTACGTGTCCCTGAGGGAAAACAGGAGGAACATACCGTGAACCGACAGGGTCCATGAAGACCCGATACTCTCAAGATGATGCCACCCGACGCCTGGATTTGTGCTGGGGAGTAAGCTGGTGCTCTTCTCCATGGCAACGCCATGGGGGCAATCCATGGGGGAATTAGGGGGTCTGACTGAGCGGCAGATGGTCAGGTCGGAGGATGAGGGTCAGTCACCTGTCGGCTCTGTGGAGGCGGATTATAAATTGCAAATTAAAAAAAAAAAAAGAAATTTTAAATGCAAAAACTAGGGTTGGTGCAAGAAGAAATTTATCTGCTAAAATTAGAGAGCAAACTACAAAATAAAAACAAGTAATTGTTGGCCAAATCTTTCAGCAAGTTCAAAAAATCATTTATACTGTTGGCCCTAGCCCAGTGTGGCGATGCAGAGTTAAATCCAGGGCCAACCAAAGAAACACAATTAATAGCCCATGGCAATGCTCAAAGTTTAGATAAAAATCGATTTATTTAGAGTATGGTCAAATTTGGAACCACATTCACCAAAAATATCACCAACAGCTTAATCTGGTTCAAATTCAGTTGCTTACCATCTGTATCCCCCACTCCCCCCGGTCACCCCTGAAAAAGGGACTTCTAGGCCCAGTGGGCTTTCCGGCTCAACAAAATTCAACAACAACAACATATGTCCTAGTTGCCCTGACAGAAACAACATTGCTGAACAAACAAATCCAGATGAGGGAAGTGGAATCTGATGCCTTTAACTGCCAATAAGTGGAGGAAGGGGTCTATCATTTACCTCAAGATTGACCTGGAACAAACAAAAAATAAATTGGCTGAAGCTTTTGCAAGCACTGACTACTTATTAATTCTTGTAGGTGAAGTTTACCCCCAGGTAAAAACTTCGAACTTTGATAAACTGTCCCCGATACTGTTAAAACATACGTTTTGCTTTTCCACTGGATGACTTTAATGCCACCTGGGTTGCCCCAGAGGAATACAGCTGAAAACAGTTTCCAGCAACTAAATATTCCTTAACTGATAAATTGATCAACCAGCAAGGGTTGAACAGCAAGCCCAGGAAGCACCCTGGACATGCTGTTCCTATCTCCAAAAATAGGAGCAGTTCAGTGTGATACAGAGTAAGAGCTCGGAATTTGGGAGATCACAGTACACTTTTTCATGAAGTACAGATGGAAACAATAAATAAAACCAAGCCATCAGAATGTTTAAAAACAAAGCCCTGCTTTGAAAACTATGAAAACAGTGCTTTTTTGAAACATCTATTTCAAATCTCATGGCACAGATTGTTTATAATTCCTGATCTTAACACGGCTATGGAAGAATTCACAAAATATGTTTTTAGAAGCAAGCAACAGGCATGCCCCTGTAAAAGTGGTAAACAGACCCACATTCCTTGGATAACAGAGAAATTAAAAAAGTTAATTAGAGTAAAAAAATCACATTGGAAAAAGGCAAATACAACATTAAATATTTAAAGCTTGGAATGATTTCAAAAGAGCACGAGACCGAGTATAACAACTGGTTTGGCAAGCTAAATACAAATATTATTCAAATAAAATCAACAGTACTCAAGATCCCCCAAAATACTGTTCCCTAATAATTAGCCTCAAAAATTCAGTAAAAAAATATCCCAGAAATAAGAAGCGAAAAATAATAACATTTTGGATTCCAAAAATTCAGCACACATACTTAATGACTATTTCGAAAATCTTCCAGATGTAAACATGCCAAATCCATCAGTTGGTCCTTCCTGTGGTGTGTGCTTGGAGAGAATGAACAGCAATACCTGTGAGTTATCTAAAATTCTATTTTTCAGATTGATTAAGCCAAGTGAAGTGAATAAAGTGATTAAAAAACTAAATTCCAACAAGGCCAAAGGTTTGGATGAGGTTGAAAATGGATGTTTACAAGATTCAAATGCCATTATTACACCTGTTCTTACTAAACCATTTAAATGGAGCATCCAAGAAAGAAACTTCACCTCTTCTTAGAAGCAAGCAAATGCTGTTCCAGGTTTTGATGCACGGGATCAAAAAAAGGCTCTCTAATTATCCTTCCAATAGCACCACTGTTTGTCCTCTCCAAGCTGCTCGAGAGAATGTCACACAACCAATTCTGAGAACCTTGAGAAATATTCCCTACTTACACGTTATGAATCAGTCTTTAGAAAGGGATTTTCCATTGGCATCTCACTCACAGACATTCTGAATCTTGTTGCCTCTCCGATGGAGAGGGGTGAGTCTGTGGGTTAGGTGTTCATGGACCTTCCTAAGGTCTCTGATCTAGCAGATCATTTGATGGACACTAGGCATAGGTGTGTCCTCTGAGGCTTGTGGATTGTTTACAGATACTGACAGCCATACACAGAGGGTTGAGGTGGAAGGCTACTTGTCTAAGAAACTCAGCATAATCAGAGGGGTTCTACAGGGTTCAATCCTGGACCTCTATTATTTCTTAACAGGCTGCCAAACTATATATTACACTCAAATATTTGTCTTCATGCTGAAGATACGGTCTTGTAGCATCAGAAAATATTTTTAGGGATACTGAAATGAAATGACAATGGTACCCACTTAAATGAATACCTGATAATAAACCTGTTAAATGAATACTTTTATGGAGAACAAATTCATGTGTATTTTTTTTTAGTATGCTTCTGTTTCCCTAGACCTGCCCACATCATCCAGCCTCTCTCTTCCAGCTCTGTCACCAGCTGTCCCTGGGACTTACGTCCAACCTGTACAGTGCCCATGCCCTGTCTCATGTGGTGGAGCCTCCTGGGTTTCTCAGACCCAGTAGGTGTTTAGCCCAGTTTTGGTCAGCAGCCAAGTAAGCGGTACGAGGCCTGTGGAGAAAGAGGTGGTGTCATTCTTCTACAGTCCACTAAGGCTTTTCTTCCCCTTTATAACCATCCCAAGTGCCTCATGGGCAAGGACTAAGTGGATGTCTGCACACAAGCAAGCAGATATCCTAGTCAGGAGGTGCTCCGCCCACCCATCGCAGCGCCTCTGCAAGGTCAACTGGGTGGCAGTGTTGCAGCAGAGTGCACAGACCTCCCACCCTGGAGGAGGAGGAGAGCATCCCCTGGACACTCAGTCCTCCTCCCCCTGGCCGGCCCCCGATGACTTGGGCTTGCTTCCGAACCCAGGATGCCGGAATCGTGAGCGGTAGCAGTACTGTTTTGCTGACGGGACACCATTCATTTGTATCTTTAAGGTATAGGGGAACCCTCTTAAATAAATACCTGACAAAAGAATAGACCTGTTAAAAAAATAAAATAACTACGTCCAAAAAGGTAGAACAATAGAAACATAGAAACAGAATTTGACGGCAGATAAAGACCGCTTGGCCCACCTAGTCTGGCCATTTTCCTACCTAACAGATAAGCTGCAGATCCTAGTTAACCAACAGCTTACTTCCTCCTACCGCCCCCTCCCCCAACTAGGACTGCCTTATGATTTTCAGATCTGTTAAAAGAATACTCCTGTCAAATGAATAAATTTGCTGTGCACCAATTTTTGCCAATGCTATAGTTTTTAAACCCCCTCTTCAATGAATATTTGATAAAAGAATAATCCTGAATACATTTTACCAGCACTGAGGCTATGTATTTAATAGGGCTCCACTGTACAAATGGATTTTGTTCAAAGGTAAAGCTCGTTAGAAAATTCCAAGTTAGTAATTAACTGTAGGAAGGCTCAATCGGTGGCCTTCCACCCATTCAAACTAAAAATTGAAGTGGACCAAAATTAGAGATATAAAGAGAATTGACGGATCTCATATAACTCAAACCAGCGAATGCGATACTTGGGAGCCATACTCGATCCATATATAAAATTTGATTCCTATATGAACAGCGTAACTAAAAAGTTAATGCCCGTATTGGTGCATTGAAACATACAGTATTCTCAATACTGAAGCAAGCGCATTTAAACACAGTTAAAATCGCATGTAATTGTATGCCTACTGCCTTAGATATGTGACTCTTGTTTTAAGTTACCCAACATAGGACGGCCTAGTAAATAGGGCTTTGCCCTAATGGTATTTGATCCTGTATAAAAGTAAAAGTTTTTACTAGTATTGCAACCAACTGGCACATTTTATTTTATCTACTCCTAGGCTGACCCACCATTGTATCTTATAAAGTACAATCAACTTAGATGGCTCTTGCTCAGAGACAGAGGAAGAAGAAGAAGAAGAATCAGCATTTATATAGCACTTTTCATACATCCAAAGCGCTTTACAAGCAATGCTAGACTGGTGGTGAAGTGACTGAATGTGTGGTGGCGGCCATATCGCACATCATCACCCACACACAGCCTGGATAATTGCATAAACTGGTACAGTTAGATAGAAAATGTAAGCAGAAAAAGGCCCGTAGGCCCATCCAGTTAGCCCATGTTACCTAATTACTCTGCCTTTAGTGGCCATCCCTCACCTAGCTTCTGCCTCCCCTTTTATAACGAATCCCATGCCTGTCCCATCCCTGCCTGAAGCTGCTCACTGATTTGGCCCGAACCACTACTTCTGGCAGCTTGTTCTACTTGTCCACCACTCTTTCAGTGAAAAAGGGCTTTCGGATGTCCCTTCTGACTCTCCCGCTGCATGTTTGAGCAAGTTTCACCTCATCCCTGTATTTAAACACAAGGAGAAAAGTTCCTCGACATCCACCCTATTAATCCCATGCAGGATATTTGTATATCTCGTTAATGTCAAAGTTTCGGAATGCTGATTAACAGATTTGCTAGTCAAAAACAAAACTGATTAGCAACCAGTTTGTTTTGAGGAGCAATTTCTAAACATGGTTATTTTCAACTGTAGCATAACAAAACCAATTGTACCTGCTATATATTAATAAAAAAATATTAGCCCATGTGTTGTAAAATTTTTTATCGCTAGAGAGCAGGTCCAGATGAAGGCCATAGCATGACTTGACACTGTTTGCAGAAACACTGATTTTTCCTTCCTGTTTGCTTGATTCTTCCTTTTTATGTTGTCTTGCACACAGGCGCAAGCAACATCTTGCAGTAGTACCACACCGAGAGGTGTGTCAATGTTGGTGAATGCAGGGCACACTTTAGTAGGTGCGTCCCTCATCCCCCAATTAGCGCGCGTGCTAGCACTGATGCGGAAATTATGGAAAGTGCCACCATGTTGAAAGAGATCTGCCACTGCAATCAGAGACAAGCTCGTCATGCAGCGGCAGATAACACACCTCCTCAATGTGCCTTTCCTGGTGAAACTTTTCAATAAACATGGCACAATCCACATACTGACATCAGGGGTGGCCAATCCTCGTGTAGTGTGCCCAACATTTTTTTCAGTTCACCTGTAAAGAAAGAAAACCATCCTTCGATGTCCGTTTTTTGTTTTTCCCCGCAAAAAAGAAAACCTCAAAGTACCTGGCGCCCCCCCCCCACACCCGCACCACTTATAGCGCCCCACTTCCCGCAGCCCCCTCACCCCATACTTACCGGAGGTCCGGTGCTGCAATCATCTGTGGAGCAGGACGCATCTGGAAAAGCTGAACTGCAAAATGAAGAAATGCCGGTTAGCTACATAATGGAATCAACGAGGTGGGGGGGTAAACTTAAGTGGATATCGCAGCCATTTTTGTGAATTTGGGCTCCAAATTTTCAACATGGGGTTCTCGGGACCTCACCTCACGAACACATGCTCTGTCACCTCGTTATTCGGTCCAGAAAGGTGATTTTGCGGTCACTCTGTGGAATCACCTTTTGGGACCGAGTAACAAAACGACAGTGCCAATCTTCATGAGGTGGGGTCCCAAAAAGCCCATGTTGCAAACTGGGTGAAAATATTCCAAAAAAATGACTGTGTGCGTTGCGCAGTTTCCATGCATGCTCGTAGCTTCAACAATTTTTAATATTTTCACTCGAGATTTTCAACATTGCCATTTTTTTATACCTCCTTATGAACAGTACAGCTGTCATTTTTCACATCCTGCTCGAAATATGTTTTCGCACATCTGGCGCACAATGGTTCGGTCACTGTGGGAAATCAACTTTCTGGACAGACTGACAAAATCACAGTGCCACTGTTCATGAGCAGAGGTCCCAAAATGCATATGTTGAAAATCTGGTTAAATAAATTCCACAAATAATTGCATTACGGGCGTGCATTGCGCAGTTTCTACACACGCTCGTGACTTCACCAATTTTTCATATTTTCACTCCAGATTTTCAACATTGCCATTTTTAATACCTCCTCATGAACAGTATAGCTGTCATTTTTCACATCCTGCCCGAAATGTGTTTTTGCACCTGTGGCGTCAAATGGCGCAGTCGCTGTGCAAAATCACCTTTCAGCTAATGAACTGATAGTGCCACTGTTCATGAGGTGGGATCACAAAATGCCCATGTTGAGAATTTGGAGTGAAAATGCCAACAAACGCCTGGGGCATTAGGGTTTCTAACCATGACACCCCACCCTGTAGAGACTGACAGGCGTCAGGGGTGTGACTTGGGATCTTCAGCTGTAATGCTCACGCCATTCCACCCCACCCCCACCCTGCAGCCAGTGATAGGCATCAAGGTGTACCTTGGAGTCTCTGGCTCTAAAGGTCACCCCATTCTCCTATACTGCACCCATTTCAGTGTATTTGCTTATGGAATGGGGTAAGCGTAAGGCCCGAAGACCCCAAGGCACACTGCAACACTTGTCGGTGTTTGCAGGGTAGAGTGAGGTGAAGTCGGCGTGAGTATGGTCGACGACTCCAAAAGGCAAACCCCAATGCCTGTCAGTCTCGCACGGTGGGGTGGGTTACGCCAGTTCAATACTTCACTACCATTCCTATTATACATCTCTCTAACTCCTGCATTACCAATGCCAGTGCCAGCAAGACAACATTTGGCATTGACAAATGCTTGTTTCTTCTTGGTAAAGTCCTTCTGCACACATAACTGCAGGGTTGGACAAGAAAAATCTTACAATAATTCCACAGAGGGATAAGAGCTTTGCAATTAACAAATAGCATTCTCTTACAAAGAATACATACATAAACGGGCACCCCGTCAAGAGGTACAACATAGGGGGAAGTACTTATAAGTGCATTAGAACCATCCGGATTAAACACACTGCACAGTCAGAGCAGAGTCCAGGGGATCTGGCATAGGATATGCTCACACATTCCACGTTTACCATAGCGACTCTCTGGTCTATAGATCCCCAATACTGCATCCATATAACACACCTTGCATAAAGTTTTCTTGCGTTCCAGAAAGAAAACTTTTTAGCTCCTAAAGTGATTTTAAGAATAAGAGCCCACTAAGTCTGGTATAAAAAGTATATGCCCTAATACTTAGCATTACATTTAAACATTGCAAGCAAAATGTAGTGCTGAATTTTTAGACCACATTGCGGCACGTTCGGCAACTATAGGAAAGGGAAAAACAAGTAATGCTTCCATAACCCTTAATAACGAGGAAGACCAAATAGGAAAATTTACAACAGCGTCAAACTGACACAGGCAATAATTCTGTCCATCTGAGGTAAAAGGAAATTCATATTGCGCCTGCACCACGTGGCGAGGCAACAGGGAGAGACCGAGGGAATTATATATCACACAGTGCAGAGAGAAACACCATTTTAAACAATAAGCTTAATGAGTTGACAAAGGCTATTATTCCCCGTCTTCCCTTTGACAGACACTGGGAACACATATTAAATAATTTCAAAAACAGGACCTGTTAATAATTATTAAAAAAAAAGAAATAGGACCTGTTAATAACTGACTAGGCAAACCTATAAAGTACAGTCCCATGCAGTCCATTATTCTGCCGCTGAGGAGTCTTCACCTCCCTCCTCCAGCTCAGCTTAAATCCGTGACCACCTGTTTCTCTCCCGCATGAGAAGCAAGATGAGAGGGTGGATGCGTAGCTCCTGAGTATATCCAATCTCTGTGCTCCTGAGCTTCCGCATGTCCTGAACATCAAACCGTTCGGGATGGGGTTTAAGTCGGGGGAGGGGCAGGGATACTGTAGCCGAGACAGAAGCTTGAGGGGGGGGAAGATACCACATGAGGAAAAACGGATTAGCAATTTAGCTAATCAAGATCACTGTTGACTTGCAACTGCCTGTTTTTGCATCACTTAATTTATGCTTTGTTTTCAAGGGTGAACAGGTTCCAAGTCCTACAGCCTCTCTACATAAGTCTTGACCCTTAGTTCACAGACCATGTTGGTTGTCCTGCACTGGACTGCTTCCATCTTGTCACAGTTTTTCCTTGGCTGTGGACTCCAGTACCTTGTGCAGTATTCCAGGTGTTGTCATACTAGTGACCTGCACAGTGGGAGGATCACTGCCTGGCTTCTACTGCCTATCTCCCTCCCTATGCAACCCAGCCTCCTGTTTGCTGTACCCACAGCTCTGTTACAGTGTGCTATGGATTTTAGGGTCTCCAATATCGTGACCCTTAGGTTATTTTCCTCCTAGGCATTATCCAGCATCACCACTCCTTATTTCATTTTGTACTCTTGGGTTCCTCTTCCCAATGTGCATTACTTTACATCATTTTAGCACTGAAGTACAGCCATCAGATCTTTGACCAGCTCTCCAACCTTCCCATATCCTCCCTGAGGTCTTTTATCTCTTTCTCTGTGTCCACCCTTGTACAGATCGTTGTGTCGTTTGCAAAGAGGAAGATCTGACTCTTGATGCCTTCTCCTAGGTCACAGAAGAACACACTGATAGAGGAAGACAACTGCTTCTATTGGCATTTGTTTATAAATGCATTTATCGTAAAGCTCCAGCCTATTTGAGTGCATTAATTACTGTGATAACAGCTTGTCCAGGCATTAAATCTGCCAAAGACACTGAACTTAATATTCCTTTGACTCCTTGCTTTTATGGCAGACAAGCCTTTTTGTACTGGAGTCCCAAGGCTTGAGATTTTGCCCCGACACATACAGAGCATGTGACCTGCTATGGGGCAGATTCCATTCATACCAATAATATCCACATGGTTTAAACAAATATGATCACTGCACTGCCTCATGATTGTTACAGATGACTAAACTGTTCTTGTTTATGACTCTATGTACTGAGCTATCCTGGTTTGAATAACTCTGATTTGGCTTTTGGCATAAATATTAAACTTGCATGAATTATATTTTATTGTTGGATAATGGTCTGTAAGAAGTATTTATTTTTTAATTTAATATACTTTATTTTTTACAATGCATAACAGAAGAATATAAACAGCAACATTCTTGTTACAATGTATTGTTGGTAAAAAATATACAGTTAAAGCTTCACAAATATATAAAATCCCACAGCTCTATCTTTCCCCTTAACGTAACCCCCCCCCCCAAGCACGGTAATTAAAATAATGGGGGTCTAAGAAAAAGGCTGTCAAGGTAATAAAAAAAAACTATTATGGTAGCAGAATCCTGGAAAGGTAACGAGAAAATACAAAAGAACAAGAAAAGGGGACAACTAATTAAATACTGCAGCCATTAATTCCAATAAAGTATGAAACAAATCCCATCTTTGATGGAATAAATGAAGATAATTGTGGAAGGAAGTGATTTGTTGCACCACATTTAACGCCACAAGTATTTCTTGATATCATTCCTGCTTGGTAGGGATAGTATCATCCAACCAGTGACAAATTATAACCAATCTGGCTGTGAGAGCAATCAGGGCCATATGAGCCCACCTCTGGACATCTACCAGTGAAGAATAAAACCCAACCAGACAAATTTCAGGTGTTAAAAGATCATCAATCCAACAATATGTGTTTAAGGGTACCGTCCACTAAGCCACTCCTGTTGCAAAGCGAGGTAGACAGTTTCCCCATCTTATGCAACTGTTCTGGAGTATAATAAAGATTATGAAGAATTTTGTATTGAACTAATGTCTATCTATCCTGTTTTATATATCTGTATGACCATTGCCAGACAAGATGCCATGTATCAAGGTCTAAGATGCTCCAAGAGCCTGCTGCCAGTAGTAACAAACACCAGAAGGAGTACTGGAGTCTAAAGTCTGAAACACTTTATAAACACATGAAACAGGAGGGTGTTGCACTGCCGTTTTAATAAGAATATCTACGGAAGTGCCTGTTTGCCGAGTCCAGGGCCCGGTATCAAAATATGCTTTCAATATACAGTATGGGTTAACTGCAGATATTTAAATCTATAAACTGAAGGCAAATGGTAATGTTCCCGCAAGATGGAGAATGAGAGAAAAGACTGTCAAGTTAAAAGAGAACCTACCGAAAAAGAATTTGCCTGTAGCCAGTATGAAGTAGGTATGGTGCGGCAGCCAATCAGAAAATTAGGACTGCCCAACACAGGTTGAGAAATATCTTATGCTAACTGTAGGCCAAGGTATGCAGTTAACTGTACATGAGCTTTAATAAACCAATATATCGGAGTCTGTTTTAAACGTGTTGGTAATTGAACAGGTGTAATATAAAACAAACTACAGGGCAGTAAGCTCTCCTTATGGCAAAGGTCCTGCTCTGTTTGTAACCAAAGGGGAACAGAAGCTTCTTCCTGCAACTGACTCTCCTCTTGGCCCTACCACAGGTATTTGCTACCATAGAGAGCTCCATAATACAAAAAGAAAATTGGAAGTTGTAATTCACCATAATGCTTAGGTGCAGTCAATTTAAGATAAGCTCGCTGTACTGCTTTTCCATTCCATTTCCATTCCTGGTTGCAGGATTACACAACACATTTGAGAAAAGGAATGTGTGGATTTAAGGAAGTCCTCAGGCACTCTAGTCATGTGAGCCTGTAGCATAATGGTTAGAGCGCTGGAACGGCATACCAGAGGTCTGAGTTTCAGTTCCCATTGGCCACACTTTTCCTTTCTCATTTTCCGTCCTTGATTTAAAAATATACCTTGCAGGGGTTAAACTGCACTGAGAGAAGTTTGTATTTCTTTCCATTCCACAAGAACAAATTCAGGCGCTACTGTTGTTTAGAACGCAACTGTTTAGAGAGAAAAACATTCGGCATACTTAGCAGATATAATATCCATGGAAGGACATTCATTTTAATGGTATGGCTGTGACCCCAAAGCGTTAGGGGAACAGCAGCCCATCTCTGTAAATCCATCTTAAGGGTAACAAGAAGGGGTTCAAATTTAAGTTTAACTAACTCCGAAAGGTCACATGAAATGTTGATACCCAGCTATGTGAGGTAATGTGGCTCCAAAACTAACACTATGTCCACAACAGCCTGTTTAAGCAACAGATGATTTAAAGCTATAACTTTAGTTTTACTGATATTTAACTTAATAAGCTGAGATCCTAGAAAAGCGATCTATTTCCGCCAAGGCTACAGGTGTTGAAGTTACTGGATCTGCCACATGAAGTAAAATGTCATCCGCATATGCAGAAAATTTATAACCAGTACTCCCAAGTGATATACCCTTAATAGAAGAATTGTGATTCAGACTGCAGAGAAGGGGTTCTAATATAAACTGAAGAGTAGGGGAGATGGGACAACCCTGTTTAGTTGCTTGCTTTAATCAAACAGGATCAGAAAATATCCCACTGCATCACATACGTGCTGCGGGGCATTGATATAAAACACAAACCTATCTAATGAAATCATCAGGGACCCTAAACCTCTGGAAGACTGCAAAGAGACAGGGCCAAGAAACCCTACTGAACCCTTTGTCTGCATCCAAAGAGACTAGGGCCGCTGGTATCCTGCGCTCTCTGGGTGTAGCTATTAAATGTAAATGTTTAGAAATGTGATCACTGGATAACCTTCTTTTCATAAAGCCAACCTGTTCCTTCCCCACCAGACCGTCCCAAACCGAAAGAAGCTGAGTGGCAAGAATTTTAGCTAAAATATTCGTACCTGAGTTAAGGAGTAAAATTGGCTGGAAGCTTTCAGGCAGCAGTTCATCCCAGCCTGGCTTAGGTAATAAGGTAATCCATGCCTCGGCCAAAGAGCAATCCATTAAGCTATCTTTGAAAAGGTGATTAAATAATTGAGTCAATACTGGAATCAGTTCAGTGGAACAAGCCTTAGAGAAGTTATTAGTATAGCCACTGGGCCCAGGAGCATTGTACAGTGGAAGCTGCTGAACAGCCTGTGTCACCTCAGCCTGAGAAATAAGACCTTTGAGATGGTCTTTCTGAATATCTGTTAGAGAAGGGAGGTCTAGCCTATCTAGATATTTATATATATCCTCCAAAAGCGAGGGATCCACAATGTCAACTCTATACAAAGAGGCCGGCCCGGTGGCGCTGAGGGTTGAGGCGCTGGACACCACACCTTGCACCACGCCAACGACCCGGGTTCAGGAACGAGCCTGGATCGCCGGGGGTCGGCAGGGGAAGGGAAGGATTGAGCATCTGGAGGACAGCTCTTCTTCCTCGGGGGGGGGGCAGGGACTATGCCCGGCACCGCAGCAACCTCTGGTGGAGACCAGAGGTACCGCAACGCTACAAGGCCAGAGAAGAGGGTTGCGGAGCCACGGCAAGACATTCCCTGGCGTCACTGCACATCTGGGAGGGAGAGGGAGTACTAAGAGGGGAGAAAAAACCTCCGTAGCTGATAGGCGATGGCACCTTCCCCCGCAATCCACACTCCCATAGTCAGGCTTGGTCCTCTCTGCTTCCCCTGTCCTCTCCGGCCCGGTTAGCTCAATACTGGAAGAAACAGCACCCTGGGCGGGGGCGACCCTTCCCCAGAGGGCAGACCCGTGGGATGCCCGGTGCCGGAGAGTAACGGAGGAGGACACAGTGCCACGCAGGGAGGTAGAGATGGCGGAAAGGAAGGTCGTCGGAGAGAGTTCAGCTGTGGGGGATAAAAAATAGAGTTAAAAAAAAAAAACTCTATACAAAGATACATAAAAAGTTTGAAAGACTTGAGCCATAGCTTGGGGTTTAGTAATTATCTCCAAACTATATCCCTGTCATAGCCCCTTTACAACTTTTGAAGTTTTTAAACAATGAAGACGTAGGGCCGATAAATGCCCAGCCCAGTCACCAGACTCCAAATAGCATGCCTTGGTCCAAATAAGGGCCAATTCCACTTTTTCAGCCAAGAGTCTAGAGTGCTGGGCTCTCGGATAATTTAAATGCATCCATACCGACTCGGGAGTACCAAAACTTAACCCCCATTTAATATCTCTAATTTCATGGAGAAGTTGATCCAGCTGGGCCAATATAAGTCTTTGCCGCTTAGCAGCCAGTTGGATACATTCTCCACGAATTGAACATTTAGCCACACCCCAAAGTACTTAAGGAGAATCTAGTGACCCAGCATTGTTAACAAAAAAGTTGATAATATAATCTTTAAGTTTAGAGTGACAGGGCCCTTCAGCTGCTGAGAGTTTAAGTGCCAAACCTTGTCATGTTCATCCACAGGAGTAAGGGACAACTTCATACTGACTGCAGAGTGATCTGAAATAACTGATGGTTGGATCGCACATGAAATCAAACCTTAAAGAGACCCACCAAGGTAAGCAGACATCCCCTGCACCTGATATATAGGTGCTTCTTATTTCAGATCATGCTTGTAATGTGGAGCTTGCTGAAAATAATCAATTTGTTAAAAACTGGTAATGCTCGTAAAATTAGAAAAAACAGGTCCCAAGGACTTCCCAGTTTCTGGTGCCGTCCTCGCTCCACCTCCACGCTCTGCCTCACTATGACACGATGTTAGGGAGAGCGCGGGGACACGCTCCATTATCGTCTAGGGGCAGCACCTTTCCGATCATTTTTTATATTATAATGGCCATCTGGTGATGAAACATGGGCACTGGTCGACTAACGAGGCCCTTGTTAGTCGACCAGTGCCCACATTTTATCACAAAAGGCCATTATAATATAAAAAAAAATTATCAGAAATATGCCGCCCATAGACTATAATGAAGTGCGTCCCCACGTTCTCCTTAACATCGTGTCATAACGTGGCAGAGCGCGGTGGTGGCACAAGAAACTGGGAAGTGCTTGGGACTCGTTTTTTCTAATTTTATGAGCGTTACCAGTTTTTACCAGATGGATTATTTTCGGCCAGATCCACATTACAAGCAGTCCCACAAGGTAAGGCACCTATATATCAGGTGCAGAGGCCGAAGCTGGTAAGTCTCTTCAAAGAAGTTCCTGACTAAGTAGAAAAAAGTCAATTCTAGAAAAAGTCTTATGAGGAATAGAATAAAAAGTATACTGGCAATCCTGGTGACGGAGAATTCTCCATGGATCCAAAAGTCCTAGCCCATCCATTACATCATGTAATCCCCATTGCCCTGAAGTTAGACCCTTTCTGTAAGAGCCAGATTTGTGCAAGTCAGGTTGTAGGGTGAGGTGCTAATCCTCCCCACAAAAGATGGGGAAGATCTGAAAAAGGGGTAAGCAAAGCAGCAAGAGACATAAAAAAGGAGGGAGAATCTACATTTGGGCCATAAATAGTTCCCAAAACTACTTCCTTAATACCGAGCATACCGTGCAAAACCAAATACCTTCCCTCCAAATCCCAGTATTCTTTAATTAATTGGAAAGGCACAGTACGAGCTATCAAGATGGCTACCCCACCCCGCCTGTTACTTTGCCTAGACCCATACACTTGGCCTACCCATTCCCTCCTAAAATACGCTACAAAATATTGCTTCAAATTAGTTTCTTATAAAAAAGCTATCTGAGCTTGTAATCTTTTGAGATGCTTAAGAATCATGTATTGCTTCCTCCTTTGTTGTGCCCCTTTCACAAAATTATAATGATAGGAGTATTTATTGTATAGTTGACTATGAAACTGGAATATAAAACTGTTTTTGTAAGGAATTTGTATGCACTGTGCTTCACTCCTGGAAGCCATTTGAATTAAGCCTTGCTCAATGGCTTGTCTAATTGCACAGATAAACAGAATCTGAACTGGAGTGTTTAAAAATGGTAACTGTATACATAAGGACTCTGCCAATCTTTAGACTGGTGGCGTTTGACCATACTGTGGACCCTAGAGATCTCTGTAAGGGGTCAACTGGAGTACAAATTATGTTACTCTTCTTACAGAAGATATTTTTTTACTGAAAAAACTCCTTGATATGAGAAGCTCTGGCATACAAAAAGGCATTAAAAATTATCGAGATCACCATTTCATACAAAAAAAAAATTTTTACTCAAAGGATAGTTCACCAGTGGAATCAACTTCCAGCTGATGCAGCAGAAAGTAGTAGTTTTAGTGTTCTCAAAACCAAATTAGGCAGACATGAGGGCAACTTTATACTGGAGTTTTACAAAGAGCCTTTGACAAAGCGAGCAAATCGTGAAATGCATCAGGCGACAACTCCAGGGAGGAGCAAGGAGAAATAAGGAAGACAAGCTTCAAATCCGAAAACCTCCATGATGGTACAATAAAATACTGAACTGTCTTCCTAAATTCTGTTGCTCTGGCCGACTTCTGGACTTTATTCTTTGAACCATCTCTGTGCTTGATGTGTATTATGCCTGGAAGCTCTGTGAGTGCTTTTAAAATTTTAACTCACTTTTGTTA
Source organism: Neoceratodus forsteri (assembly GCA_016271365.2). Classification (NCBI taxonomy): domain Eukaryota; kingdom Metazoa; phylum Chordata; order Ceratodontiformes; family Ceratodontidae; genus Neoceratodus; species Neoceratodus forsteri. The sequence continues at coordinate 7,544,062 of JADMNL010000040.1, forward strand.
ATAAGAGTCCAGCTCTTTTTGTACAAATACACTGTGATGGAGTTCTCTATTTTGTCAAGCGAAGTGGCTGCATGGAGAACTGTGAATACTATATGTTTGCCTTTGAGCTGGTGTCTGCATTTTCTTGTCTGCAGTAATTAATTTAACACTAAGCACAGCCGATCCTAAGTGCGGTCACTTTTACCATTTTTGTACTGACACATGTATGAGGGCAACATTTTACTGGAGTTTTACAAACAGAAATGGATGATTTACATGGGCACTCTGCAGTCTTTTGAACATATGAAGGGTAAGACAGAAGAAGGCATGTTACCTATTAGGATAGTCCCCCACTTCTCAGCTGAAGTATCTATTTATGTTATCATCCCGTAAATATTTATCAAAATGCTTCTTATTCTTTCCCCTCTGAGTTTACTACATTACTTGGCAGTGAGTCCCAAATGCCTACCACTCTCTGTGAGAAGTAGAATTTTCTTCTGTCTCCCATGAACACTTCCCCTGTATTTGCTTATTAAGGCCTGAATTAAAGAGCTGGTGACACAGTCAGGTGAACTTTAATAAAACATAATATTTAGACACAGTCCAGCTTGTATTTGCCATTAGTTCTGTATTTCTTCTCCCCATCATTATGTTTGCTTGTGCGCATGCGCAAGAAACATTATGTGACAGCTTAGGACAGAAGCGGGTTGTGGAGGTTCGGCACTGTGGGGGCCAATGCCGCCACTGCATTTGTGGGCTTGGCCTTGTGTACCCAATGTGATGGCATGCTCCTGCTGACACTAGTTCTGCAAGCATGCCAGCAACTTGAAACGATTTGGCCGCTGCAATGAGGGAGCGACCCATCATTGCAGGGTGGTGCCTTGTGTGGTGTAACATTTCAATTAACATGGCGGCAGCTGTCATCGTCCACCTCTCACAGTCCCCATGAAAGCTGACGTCAGGGGTGCCCAATTCCCTTATCGGCTTGCCCCCTCCTCAGTTCATTTGCTGACAGGGGAGCCCAATCCTTGTCGGCATAATGTTCCCCTGCTAGCAGTATAAGCGAGGGGGCTAACTCCTTGGCTCATGCACCACCCCTAAACACAGACACATTTTTATAAGCAACAGTGTGCCTAGTCCCCATTGGCTCCAGGCCCCCACCAACAAACACCAGGTGGCACGCTGGGAGCCCACCCCAGCATGCCAACTGTCCCTGTAAAGAAAAAAACAACCCAATGTCCGGTGCCCCCTCCCCGACCCACACCCACCCTCTGCACCCCACCTCCCCCACACACCCTACCCCATACCTGCTTCTGGAGCCCAATGTGATGATCTTCGTGGAGTGGGAACATGTGCACTCTTCAAAGCCAACCGCGAACTGAAGAAATGCCGGTAAACTGTATAATGGCATAAATGTTCTTTTTTTTTTTCAACTTAGGTGGATATCGTGGCCATTTTTGCAAATATTGGCACCAAATTTTCAACATGGGGTTCTTGGGACCTCGCCTCATGAATTCAGTCACTGTCATGTGGTTATTCGGTCCCAAAAGGTGATTTCGCAGTCACTGCATGGAATCAGCTTTCAGGACGGAGTAACAAAACGACAGTGTCACTGTTCATGAGGTGCGCTCCCAAAAAGCCTATGTTGCACATTTGGTGAAAAAATTCCAAAAAATGACTATGTTACGAGCGTGTGTTGCACAGTTTCTATGCACACTCGTAACTTCGCGAATTTGTAATATTTTCATTCCAGATTGTCAACATTGCGATTTTTTCACACCTCCTCATGAACAGTACAGCTGTCATTTTTCACATCCTGGCCGAAATGTGTTTTCGTACATCCGGTGCGCAATGTGTGGTCGCTGTGGGAAATCAATGTTCGGGACAGATTAAGAAAATCACAGTGACACTGTTCCTGAGCTGAGGTCCCAAAATGCCTATGTTGAACATCTGGTGACAAAATTCCACAAAATGACTATGTTACAAGCATGCGTTGCACAGTTTCCAAGCACACTCATAACTTTGAGAATTTTTAATATTTTCACTCCAGATTTTCAACATTGCCATCTCTTCACACCTCCCTATGAATGGTACAGCTGTCATTTTTCACATCCTGCCCGAACTGTGTTTTCGCACATCTGGCACAGAATGGTGCGGTCACTGTGGGAAATCAACATTCGGGACAGATTAAAGTGATGTTCCAACTTAGCGCTATAAGGTATTGGCTTCATAGCCCAATATCTTATAGCTGCATGAGCAGACAGGAGCAAAAATTTTAATTTTAAAGTTATTGTTTTTGTTTTGTAAGGGACCATAACTGTCATGAAGCCTAGGCAGCCGATCCCTTCAGCTTCCTGGTGCGGCCTCTGCAACTCCTCCCCACGCTCTCAAAAGGTGTGGCGTGTGGCCAGGGGAGAGTCTTGAGGGGTGAGCCCCATACAAGTCTATGGGGGCTATATTTAAAGCAGGTTTTAGCCATTTTAAACAGTCTTGAGGAAAATTAAAGCAGTCGGCAACTGGTAGGGTCCCTAGTTGGCGACTGCTCAAACTCCCTAAGACTGTTTAAAATAGCTAAACTCTGCTTCAAACTAGCCTCATAGACTTGTAGAACTACGCTACGCTATCCCCGACCACACATCACAATTTCTGAGAGTGCAGAGTGGAGTTGAGGAGCGCGGCACCAGAACTGGAAGGATCGCTGGCTCGAAGGCTCGACACAAGGTCTGATCCTTCAAAACAAAAGTAATAATTTTAAAATTCAGTTTCCTGCCAGTCAGCTCAGGATGATACTCAAGGTTTGGGCTATGAAGCTCAATACCTTATATCGGAAATTTCCTTTAACAAAATCACAGTGCCACTGTTCATGAGCAGAGGTCCTAAATGCTTTCATGAGGTGGGGTCACAAAAAGGCCATGTTGAAAATTTGTAGTGCAAATACCAACAAACACCCGAGGCGTTAGGGTTTCTAACCATACTTTCCACCATGTACTGACTGACAGGCGCCAGGGGTGTGCCTTTCAAGTGCCAGCTGTAATGCTCAAGCCATTCCATCCCCACCCTGCAGCCAGTGACAGGCATCGAGGTGTACCTTGGACTCTTTGGCCCCAGAGTTCACCCCATTCTCCTATACTGCACCCATTTCAGCGTATTTGCTTATGGTATGGGGTGATTGAAAGCCGAACACCCCAAGGCACACCTCAACACTTATCGGTGTCTGCAGGATAGGGTGAGGTGAAATGGCATGAGTGTTATGGGCGACGACAAAAAGGCACACCCCAATGCCTGTCCATCTTTGCAGGGTGGGGGTGGGGTTGGCGTTACTTCAGTACTTCACTGCTATTCCTATTCTGCATCCGTCTAACTCACGCAATTCCAATGCTAATACCAGCAAGCAAATATTCGGCATTGACAAATGCTTGTTTATTACTGAGGTCATATGTATGAAAACAGGATTTCTGCTCCTGAAGAGTTCATCTATTCCTGCTACTTTCTCCCCACCTGAAGTCACAGAGCACTGCTTGTGACCGCACGGTTACTCCCATGGCAACAGATTGTGATGTCACAACGGAGGATTGTGACTTGGAGTGGGGAGTAAACTATAGAGGCAGATGAACTCAAAATAAACTCTAAGGGACAATGATCATATATTCATATACATTTCCTTAGTAATAAATTATGGAGAAGAGAAATATATAAAATATAAATGGAATGCAAGCAGAATTGTACCTAATTATAATGTTTTCTTTGAGGCATCAGTAGCTCTTTAAGGCTGTAGTCCCATTTTGTCTAATGCCTTACAGATCAAGTTTGGTTTTATTGTTCTGCTAATAAGCCTTTACAATATTCTAAAACAAACACAAGCATTTTATACAAATACACAGTTATAAAAACAAAATATTACAAGTCATCATTCTGTGAATAAGAATAAAAATATGCATTTTCCAACTGGTTCAAACCATCAATAATCTGCTTCACTTTGTCAAGCCTTTTAGGCCGGAAATATAAAAGTTTAACCAGATGCCTAAAATTGTAAATAAAAACATTATTAATCACTAACCTGTACTTTAGTAATCATTATAGCACTGTTTATATCCTTATTCCATGTTTCAAAAGATATGCACATTTGCACTAATTAAACTGACCTAAAGGATCAGATGAAAACTTGCCAGATGGTATCCTGTACCCTGGCTGCTCTAGCTCCCTCTTTCCCCACTGAGTTGCCCCTGCGGTCCACCTCACATACCTGCTGTCAGGCTCCTCAGTCCTCCCACCCTCCTTTCACAAAGGCCTAGCAGTCCTTAACTTCCCTGCTCGTGGCACCTCAGTCCTCCTTCTTGGCACTTAAACCACACTGTAAGCCTACAAGGGCACTGCCCAAGGCCAAGATTCTAATATCGCTACTGCTTCTCCTATCCGGCGACATCAATCCAAACCCTGGACCGAACCATACACACGACCCAAACCCCACCCCACCTCTTCAACTCCCAAGGGGCCTAAATCTAGCCCATTTAAACATATGCAGTCTCCTCCAAAAATTAACCCCCTGCAACCTATTGCTCTTTCCCTTAAATCTGACATAATAATAATTTCTGAGACCTGGTCAAAACCCCGCATTACTGATGCCGAATTCTCAATCCCTGGCTATACACTTCTTCGACATGACCGGCCTGGTTAAGAAAAGAGGAGGCAGACTAGCCATATACATCGCTGCCTCACTCCAGTTTACCCAAGTCCCACTACCTGCACACACATAAACCATCGACGTGTTACTAATCAAACTTTCCCTCCCTCACACTCACCCAATATTTATTACCGGTTCTTACTGCTCACCGCACTCCACCTTGCCCTCCATCATGAATCACCTGGGTGCCCGGCCCGGTGGCGCTGAGGGTTGAGGCGCTGGACGCCACACCTCGTGCCACGCTGGCAACCCAGGTACAGGAATGAGCCGGGACTGCCAGAGGTCGGCAGGGGAGAGAGAGGATCGAGCATCTGTAGGACTGCTCTCCTCTCTCGGGGAGGGATCCAGGGGTAGCCCGGTGCAGCAGTGGCCCCCAGTGGAGACCAGCAGCACTGCTACGCACAGGGACCCGCAAGCAAGCAAGGGGTAGACGATGGGCAGCTGCTTTCCGGACGTAGGTGGGAGCACCCACGTTGCGGGATGGGCAGCACTGCATGTCCCACGTCGGGGGCATAAACATCATGGAAAAAATACCTCCGGCCCAGATAGGCAACGGTCCTCCCAGAGCCCTGCCGCCACATGCCCAACACTGGAGCCCTTCCACCGCCTCTTCGATCTCCTCGGGTCCTATGTCCCTCCTGGGGGCTCAGGGAGAAAGTAATGACCTTGAGGATGGTGGGGCTCACAGTGAAGCGATAACAACACACCGACCAGAGGAGGTCTGAGAGGGATTCTGGTACGGGCGACAGAGGTGTAAAAAAAAAAAAAAATGAATCACCTGAGTGTCCTGTCATCCTTGGCCTCCAGGGCTGAGCTTCACATTCTTGGAGATTTTAACCAAAACTGGCTCTCCAGCACTAGCGCAAAATTATGTAACCAGGTGACCGCACTCAACCTATCGCAACAGATCACTGAGCCCACATGCCCCAACCTCAAATCCAGGAGCCACACTCTTCTGGACTGGCCCCTACCTCTGAACCTCATTGAATTCTCGCCTCTGGCCTCTTACCGGACTCACTAAGTGATCATCACATGATCTATTCAGTGAGGAAAATATTTAGACCCAAGGCACCATCCCCCAAGATTCTACTGACCAGTTCCTATAAATCCCTAGACCTTGCATCACTCCTGCACGACCTGGCAAACACGGACTGGTCCTTCATCCCCCAGGCCACCTCCATCGACTCTGCACTGGAGTATTTCAAAACTAGGTTCCTCGTAGTCTGGAACCTCTATGCCCTGCTCAGACGAGCCCGGGTGCAGGGACCACACCTGCCTCCCAAAGCACACACTACAGACACTGGGTATGGACCGTTGGCGCCATCTGACTGACCCCCATTGTGTTTAGTTGTTGCTCCTACCCCCCAGCTTTATAGCTCTTTAGTTAATTGTGGCCCTTTGTCCGTTCAGGCTATTAATTGCCCTTCCTCCTTGCCTTCCAGGAGCCGACTCCTCAGGCACATCGCTCCAGCTGCCGCTCTCCAAGCGGGCCCGGCTGCTCCTGCCCTTCCAGCCCACGTCTGAAGCTCAAATCCAGGTGAGCTGTTCACCGCAGACCAGGGAAACATTGTGGAGGTCCGATTGGCCAAAAGCCCTGGAAAGGCAGCGACGATTGGCTGTAGAAACTATGGCTCATCTCAGGATTGGCTGGCTATACAGCTTCAGCTCTGCCACTAACTTTACAAGCTGAGCACTAGCGAGGAGGCTGTTGTTAATTCAAAGGTTTTTCTCCCGCCCCCACATCCACTACTCTTTAAATACACCTCCTCCCCCAACCTAGTGCATACTATTCCCTCATTGGTTAGTAGCTTTAAATATAAAATTAAAGGGAAAAAAAAGCTGTTTTTTTTTCTTCCTTCTACTAAAGTGACACAGTTTCATAGTCAGCCTGGAAAGGGAAGCAGTAGAGCCTATTGCTCACACTGGCACCATATCTTTAAATACTAAAATTGCTACAGGCAAGAAAACTATTGAGCCAATTGCTCCCTCTAGTACTATCCATACCTGCTAATTAGCATTCTGTGCAACATGCAGACCCTACTACCCATACTTATGTGCCTTGTGCTATCGCTCAAATGCACCCCCAGTCATGACACTGACAATTTTATTGCCTCGTCCTATGAGACAGCCAGGCAATACCAGTCTTGCCCATCAAATCATGACATGGCTCAGAATCCTTCCCTTGGAAGATCGCACTATCACACGTGTCAGGATGCACTGCGTCACCTTATATAAGCCACATCAAGCACCCAATGACGTTGCTCACTCATGAACCCAAATTCACCCTATCAGTCAGGGCCCTCCTATACGCTTGCTTGGGTCATCTAGCTACACAAGCACCACCACCCCCAACCTTTGAACATAGTCCAAGCAAAAGAAGAAAAACCCACGTTACTAAGATGCTACTGGAGGCTCTAAAAAAAATTTCTCATGCTACTGCTCATTTGTGCAGGTAATGTTGAACTCAACCCTGGACCCCCTTTCACTATCGCAGCCCCTTCCCAGCTCAGCCAACTAAAAGGGCTAAGTCTTATTCACATCAATGCCTGCAGCTTGCTCAGGAAACTTGATACTATACAAACTTGGATCAACCACACCTGTCCTGATGTGCTAGTAGTCTCGGAAACTTGGCTGAGGCCCACTACACAGGACCATGAAATCAATATTCCACATACAGTATAAATTAGAGCAGATAGACCAGCGGGGTGGTATAGCAATATACAACCGGGACAGGTACGCTTTCCAGTATTACACACGACCACGAGTGTCTTACCATAAAGGTACAGATCGCCCAAGCTATCTCTCTCCACATAATTGGATACTACAGGCCTCCCTCTGCAGGGTTAAAAATACTGAATCACCTAACTGATACACTAATTACCTTATCCTCTGAGGTTATCATTGCAGGTGACTTCAATTTGGATTAGCTTTCTGCAGCATCGAAGCCCTTAAAAGAGCTCTGTGAGGCATATGGGCTCTCTCAACTCACATCAGAAGTGACACAGCCCAACATTAAAAACCTCAACAATGGAACATTACTGGATCTAATTTTAGTCAACAAGCCACAGTTGTTTACTCATTCGAGCGTATTCTTCAATGATATCAGTGATCATCATGCTATCGCATGTGTGAGGACCGTGCCTAACGCAGTATCATCCTCCAGGTATATCTACAAGAGATGCCAGAGGTACTCTGATGCAGCTGCCTTCTGTGGTGATCTCCAAATTGGTAACTGGCAGGATTTCTACCTTGCACCAACTGTGGATCCTGTCTACGAGGCCTTTCAAAGCATTGTGCTTGAGACAATAGATAAGCATGCTCCTCTGCTAAAAATTAGAACAAAAAAAACAAAAATTGCCCATGGTTTACGGGTGGTTTAAAAGCTGCCTTGCTGCATAGGAATGCACTATGCAAAACGGGAAAAAAAAAAACTGGCAGCTGACTGGACATCCTTCAGAGCAGCTAGGAAGCGGTGTACCAAGCAAACGAGATCCGAAAAAGCAAGATATTTCCAGACAAAAATTGAATCCTCTTCAAGAAATGTGAGCACACTTTGGAAAGCATTAAAAGACCTGGAAGGTTACTCCCCGCCCAACTCCCTCCCTCAAAAAATTTCAATGGGTGACAATACCACTACTGACAAACAAATGATCCTAGAACTCCTTAATAATCATTTTGCCACTGCAGGTCTTGCTTTCGACTCTTCGCCGGCTAGTAACCTCCGGTCTCAATCATATGGCCAGCAGCCTGAATTGCTTAGATCATGCCCTCCACACCTTGCTGCAACATTCTCCTTCAGCCTTATCACTGTGAAGCAAGTCGAGGGCCTACTACTGTCCCTAGATATTAGAAAAAGCACAGGAGCAGATCTAATTGAGCCCTACTATCTAAAGTTAGGTTATTATGCACTAGCACCCCCTATCACACATCTGTTTAATATGTCTCTTAAGCAGGGCTCGCTCCCTGCTTTATGGAAAACAGCCCATGTCATCCCTCTGTTCAAATCCGGTGACTCCTGTGACCTGAATAATTACCAGCCAATCTCCTTACTTTTTATGCTGTCAAAACTCCTAGAAAAGGCAGTGAACTTACAACTCAGACAGCACCTAGAGAAGCATAACCTACTAAGCCCAGACCAGTCTGGGTTTAGTTCTCACCATAGCACAATCTCAGCGCTCGCCAAAGTCATTAATGACTGGGAGATAGCACTGGATTCTGAAAACTGTGTCTACTCATTGTTCCTGGACTTAAGCAAAGCCTTTGACACAGTGGACCATGAATTGCTCCTTGACATACTACGCATCAATGGTGCAGACCATCTGGCACTAAAATGGTTCACCAATTACCTCACTGAACGGAGTCAGCAAGTCAAAGAAGGGGGCAACCTATCCCCAATGAAAACCCTCCAAAGGGGAGTGCCCCAAGGATCCATCCTAGGCCCACTTTTGTTTGCCATCTACATTTAAGCCCCACAAGCTCCACCCCCCAAATACTATCACTGTTAGGTGAGCCTCTGGAAGTCATATCGAAATTTAAATACCTGGGAGTGTGGGTTGATGACAGGCTATGCTTCACGGATCATGTTGAAGAACTATCAACAAAGTTAAAGCAGAGGCTTGGCATATTCTACTGTATCATACACCTACTCACACAGGAGGCCCAAACTCAGTTAGTGCAAACCACCTTTCTGTCACTTTTAGACCATGGTGACATACTATATGGGCAATCCCCAAGCTCGGCGCTAATGAAACTTGATACTCTTTACCACCGAGCTATCAGGTTCATAACGGGTGCTGCATGCTCCACTCATCGCTGCACCCTATACACTATGATAGATTGGAGCGCTCTTAGCTTCAGGCGTCATAGAAATGCAGTTCTCTGGACCTTCAGAGCCTTATCAGATATGCTTCCGGATTATATCTCTGACTACTTCTCTGTCTGTTCTGCAGGGAACTACCTTCTAAGGAGTCTCTCGTATACTTTCCTCCTCATTCCCAAGGTTAAGATGCACTTTGGCAGAGCGGCTATAAGCCACTCTCTCCCTGTGCTCTGGAACAATGTACAAAAAATGCTGAAACTTGTACCCCCTGTGAAACTGACCCTCTTTAAAAAACTCTTTGGGCAGGAATTCAAAGAAATGTGCAACTGCATTTGCTAACTATACACTGCCTTCGCAACTAACTGTCTCTGGTTACTGTCCGTACTTAACCTCTTCCTCTGCTTCTTTTTATTATTATCATATTCCGCTCCTTCCACTCAAATTAATGCCAAACTGAAGCTGTACAGTTGTATAAAATCTGTATATCATACCTAGTATATAAGGTTGTCTCCTTATAAAACCCTGTTTGCAATTCTATCAATTGTATACGTTGTTACCACAGGCATTTCCTGTCTCCCTGTAACTGACTGCCTTGTGTATGTGATATTTTCTAATTGAAATGTATTTGTCTGCACTTGACCAGGTCCACCTTGAAAATGAGTTGTCTCAATGGTATTTCGCCTAGATAAATAAAGACTGATTGACTGATGTTGCGACCAGACTGCAGCAAGACTTCAAAAATGTTCAGCTATGGTTTTGCTCAAATCAGCTCTTTCTCAATGCCAAGAAATCTGTCTCCATGACCTTTGGCACTAGGCAGAGACTTTCTCAGCTCCCTTCCCCTCCATCTACACCCTTGATGGTACTGCGCTGAAGCATTGCTCCTCCTTCAGATATCTTGGGGTATGGCTAGACCAGCATCTCAATTTCTCTGTACATATCGATGCAGTCCACAAAAAGCTTCACCCAAAGCTGGGTGCCTTGTACCGCAATCGTGGATGCACCCCTCTGCCCGCCCGCCATGCAACTGTGCAGAAAATTATACTCCCTGTCTTCGACTTTGGGGATGTAGTCTACAGTTCCGCCCCAAAGTCCACCCTAGCCAGACTGGACACCCTCTTTCATTCTTTCTGTCGTTTTGCCCTCGATTGTCCTTCCTCCACTCATCACTGTGCCCTCTATCGGTTACTGGACCTCCCATCACTTCAAGACCGGCAGCACTCGCACTGTGCTAGTCTGACAGCTAAATTCTGGGCCCAGTCCCTCCCCCCCCATACCTCACATCTGTTCTAGCAGCCCCTCCCCCAGTGTGCCCTCAGGAACAATGACTCTCGTTTACTGTCTGTTCCACAAATGACCACCAAGGCAGGTAGTCAACCCTCAGATACCGCCTGCCCAAACTATGGAATACCCTCCCTGTGACGATTCGAAATGCCTCACCTGGCTGGCACCTCAACTCCCTTCTCAAAGCTCACTTCTCCCCCACCTGCCCCTGTGCCCTTACTAGCTCTAATACTCTGGGACAGCCTACACTGTTCCTGTAGGCTATGTCTAGATATGCCTGTACTTATCCGATTTATACTATTGCTATGTGATTGCACATGTTATGTGACTCGCACTTCTGTCTCCATGTACAACTCACTTTATTGTTCTCACCAATGTTCTACGTACACTGTAATTGGTTCTGGTCGCTGTATAATACTATTTATTGTATTTATAATGTTGCTATCACCATTCCTGTCTCCCCAGGATGCATGTGGAATCAAGCAGTAGACTGCTCAGTATGCTTTCCTGGTAAAACTTTTAAATAAATAAATATTCAGTAATTTGCCATTAAGCTAAAATTAAATCAAGTATTCCTATAGTTAATTTAATAAATATATCAACTTCCTTTAAGACAAGTCATCATAAGATACACAAACAGATTATTACCCGTTACAGAACCTAAGAGAAAATTAAATAGCAAAATCATTCTATCTTTAGAGCACACTTTATAAACATTTGTGTTTATAAACTTGACATAGAAAGAAGTGGGTAAATGTCAGCTGTTTCCTAACAAAGTACTAGTGCAATAAATGCGCTAATAATCCTATTAAATTCCAATATGCCAAGCTCTCACATCGTAATGCGGGTACAGCTTGTATGTTATACAGATAAAATGCAGTAACACAACAGAAAAAAAAACACAAGGGTTTCAATTTAACAATTAGGACCTGTTTAGAGACCCCACTCATTCTAAGTTGGAGCACAAATGGGTTTTAATAATATAACGCCTATTTAAAAACCTGTTCATTTACATAAATAATTATTGAAATATATATCGAGTGCACCATCCAGGCTTAACATGTAAAGGAAAAATACAATTTTTTTGAGATTTCTGACCTGTATCCATGACAATGGTTCCGAAACTAGGAGTCCCATATTATAATGTCATTTGTATATTTGAAAAGTCCAAAACACAGAACAAATCAGCATCCCATATCAGCGGCTCAGCTTCTACATAAAAGAGTCCAGCCGCCAAGAAAACAGAGAACACTCGGCAAGAGTAATCATTCTAATTTGATTCGCTGGTGTGCCACAAATCAGAGAAATAGCATTCCTTAGAAAGGAGTCCTGCCATTTGAGGTGCAGTAAAACAGGTCCACTGAATAAACGCCCCAACAGTTCAAATAAAGATGAAATGAAATAAAGAGTCTCACACAGGGTCTCTATTTCAAACAGAATACTTGAGGTACCATGAATTCCATTACAGTATGCCCAGTTAGGAAGCTTCTGAATTGAATGTTTTCCCTGTACTGAGTTTTGCAGAACCATGAATTCAGACTTGTATGTAAAACAGTGAATATCGGCAATATAGTTGTACTTTCCAGGACTAATGTATAAGTTCACTGAGAAAGGCTGAAAATTTAAGTGCCAACTGCCACCCAAGGGAGAGGAAGTGTAGAGGTTACCTTTCCATGAAATTTTACCCCGCAAACAGCTTAACTACTCACCAAAACAACGTTCTTGTGTAAGCTAGTAAAGAAAAATCAAAACTAAGCTCCTGTCTCCTGTTTGGGGGTCCATGATGTCATAAATTTTACAGATTCACTGACGCTCAAAACATATATGTACTAGTAACCCCCGGGGGGGGGGTCTCGGTAGACAACAGCTGTCAATTTTTACGGCTCTTGGATCATCCTGGGTTCTCTCCAGCATTTCAAAGTCACTCCTCTCTAAATTAAAAGCTATATCCATTAGCAGCACCTGGAAAGAAGAGAAAAAATGATCCACTGAGCGCAGTAAACCCAGTACATCAAATATATAAATGATGCCCCTTGGCCCTGGGCAACCATAGCATACCTATTTTAAGGTGAAGCCAAGCATTATAGCACTTACTGTGCATCCATGCCCATCCTCATTCTCCTCATTCTTACAGGATATTGCCCGCTGGTAACCTCTTCAGAGAAAAGAAGTTTCCATAAACAATTTCCAGACGTTCTCAAACAGCTCACTAAGCCTTCTCCAGCCACAAGTGCAGTCCCACAGCTCCAGGCCGCAAATACCTTAAAAAGTTCAGTTCATTTACGAGCCCTCTGTGCAGATTGTGAGCTCTACAATTAATTTTTGAAACTCAGAAGCTCAAAAGCTCGACGACAATATAATAATTTTAGAGGAGAATTTATTCAGTATTTCATCTCCCTCACTATAATTCAATTGATGTCTGTCAGAATGCAAAAACCAATCGTGGCTACTGCGTGATCAGGGGACAAAACTGTTCTTTGACTTTTAACAGTTTTGAACTAAGAAAAAGCATTTTTTTTTTTTTTTAGTTGTTTAACCAGGAGTAGCACACTAAGCTAAAAGCTTTTTTACAGATGCAACCTGGGAGCACAGGGAAGTTAAGTGACTTGCTCAGGGTCACACAGTATGTAAGTGGAAGTTGGGGGAATTCAAACCCAGGTCTAGTCTGCTGGATGTCACCAAATTTGCAGCTCAGAGCCTTAAACCACTGCGCTATACTGCCTTATCCAGGAATCGTGCGTTAAAATATTATGGGTTCCATTCATGAAGTCTTAGTTCGAATTTTACCTCAATTCTAAAAATAATGAGTTCTCTTAACCATAAGCTCTTCCTGCGTCTTCTGGTTTTCATATTTCCAAACCTGCCGACTTGCTGTCAATGCCTGAGTTGCCCCAAATATCGAGCATGCTATAAAACAGAGTGACAAAGGCAAAGGACAATAGTAAAGATGTCAAAATATATATAAAAAAAAAAAAGTATTTACCCAGAGCAAAGTAGCCGAATATAAAATAGAACTCGGAACAGGTCCATGGAGCGAAGCAGCAGTGCGCCATCTTGCTGCTCTGCCCCCTTGTCTAATGCTCAACCCCAGTGTCTTCAGTGTCTTAATTAAATCTGGGTCCTTAAGAATCCATATAGCATAATCAACTCTTCTCTTAACTGCCATGGTTCTAAGCTTTTCTTCTGGCCTATCGCTTTAGTATGAACCTTTACTATGAAGGGATTGGCTAATTAACAGCCTGGCACAGGGGAAAGGGGCAAGGGAAGGGGCTGTATTGGACATTATGGATATATTTACTACTTAGGAGCAGTCGAGAGACAACTAGACTACCAGGTAGGACCAGCAAGGGATGTGAAAAATAAAAAAAGACTTGGCACAGAAGCAGCTTATGTGATATGGGGTTGGGGAGGGTTGGGAGATGACTAAGGAGGTAGCATCTCATGACGTGACGGTTGGGCATGACACTGTGTCGTAAAACTGATGCACTGTCATTCCCAGACACCCACGGTGGTTGCCGTTTTCATGTTTGCAGTGGGAAACTCTGTTTCTGGCCATATACATTTAGCGACCATCATCTGCACTGCAATTTAGCTGGAGGGGAGGCCCTTCCCCCCAGTGGCTAAGTCAGGGCTTTATGTACTGTATAGCAGTTTTTCATGTGGGCAGAACAGGGAACCTCTTTGCACCCCCAAAGTATGCCACTCCTGATTAAGACTGTGCATCAAGCCCATGTTTTTTTGCGTTAGGCAATAGTGAAGGCTCATAAAAATATATACTTCTGTAACCCAGTGACATAATCCTCCTTTCATCTCAGAAGCCATTTATCAGAATCTGTCTCAGTAGGCAGCAATGCCAAACAGAAGTCCAGTTAGTGCCTCTCACCCTGGCCAGTTAACAGGACAGTGGTACTTGTGTCATGTAAAGTGTACCTTGTAATAAATAATGACAACCGGGACACTAGAGAGTCCACCAGCATTTCTTCATTCATACAAGGACCGGTCCTTTTTAATGTCTTTATAAGTGACATTGCAGAGGAACTGGAAGGAAAAGTATGTCTCTTTGCAGACGACACAAAGATCTGCAACAGGGTTGATACACAAGATGGAGTGAAAAGGATGAGAAGGAACTTGGCAAGGTTGGAGGAATGGTCAAATGTATGGCAGCTCAGATTCAATGCAAAGAAGTGCACGGTAATGCACCTGGGAAACAAAAACCCAGGAGAACAGTACACAATGGGGGGGGGGAGATACTAACAACAGTAAAAATGGAAAGGGACCTGGGGGTAATTATATCAGATGACCTAAAGGTGGGCAAGCAATGTGAGAAAGCAGTAAGAAGGGCTGGGGGGATACTGGGATGCATAGGGAGAGGCATCAATAGTAGAAAACAGGAAGTTGTTGTCCCTCTGTACAGACAGTTGGTGAGACCCCATCTGGAGTACTGTGTGCAGTTCTGGAGACTCCATCTCCACAAAGACATAGACAGAGTGGAGGCTGTCCAGAGAAGGCAACCAAATGGTGCAGGGTCTGCACCAGAAGACATCTGAAGAAGGACTAAAGGAGCTTAATATGTATACCCTTGAGGAAAGGAGGGAGAGAGGGGACATGATAGAAACTTTTAAGTACCTCAAGGGAATCAACAAAGTCCAAGAGGGTGGCATCTTCCAGAAAAAGAGATGTGCAAGAACAAGGGGGCACAATTTGAAGATATGGGGGGGACAGCTCAGAGGTAATGTGAGGAAGTATTTTTTCACAGAGAGGGTTGTGGATGCGTGGAACAGCCTCCCTGAGGAGGTCGTGGAGTCAAGAACAGTGGGGGAATTCAAGAATGCACAGGACAGACATAAGGCAGTCCTAGTGGGGGGTAGGAGGAAGTAGGCTGTTGGTTAACTAGGATCTGCAGCTTATCTGTTAGGTAGGAAAATGGGCAGACTAGGTGGGCCAAGCGGTCCTTATCTGCCATCAAATTCTATGTTTCTATACAGTACTGCTTCCCCATTCACCTCGTAACACAACAGGAAACCTACGTTTACATTGAAGAATTTGGCAAGGAAGCACATTATTAAAGATTCACAAACATCTGCAAAAAGAGTTTTGAAGTAAGATATCCCAGGCTCTAACAGCTGCAACTACATCTACAGCAATAAAACTGGAATGGCAGCCTCAATAGGTAAATTGAATACTGCTTGCCAATACAAACAGAACACTATTAAACGGATATTAGCCCTTTTAAATGTCACCAATACATGCGCGAGTGAGTGTGTGTGTGTGTGTGTGTGTATGTGCATGCCTGCTGCTCCAATGGAAATAAGCTGAACCACATAAGTATTATTCAGCCTTATCACAAACTATATAAATAACATGCTGATAACATACAAATTGAAGAAATAACATGCTGAAAGTTAAGTAATACACATTTACGTGTTATGTAAGCAATTAAGACAGGACAGGGTGTACGTTATACAGTTCTAATGCACAGCTAGGGGGCACGAGGCCGCAGGCTGAGTGCGTCCAGCCCCCTAGCTGAGCATTAGAACTGTCTAACACACATCCCAGAGTGACTTACTGCGCTTATGAAATGGGCATCTAAATTGTCGATGTATGTCAAAATTAAAATTATTAGGCTTGAGCAATAAAAAAGTTACATTTTTGTCTTTATTTTAAATAAAATAGTTCCTCCACCTGGATGTGTTGTGTTTTTTTTTTTTTACTTCAGGACTTTTGTCCTACTGTGGCCTCCATAGTTGTAGGTTTTTTTGGGTCTTGGTTGTCATGGGTCCCCCTCTCACACGCGCACACACACACACACACTCTTCCGTTATTTGCTCTCCATTACCTAATTCTATTATTAGAGGCTTATTTATGTTTTGGACCAAGAAAAAAGAGCGAGCTTATGGAGCAGCACGGCAGCAACTGTCACGGACTGAGTGTGCTCCTGTGAGAATGGAGCAGGCTAGAAGCCACAATACTAAAAGAAGACACTGAACAGTTAAGTTCTGGAGATGCTGGTATTTGCTTTTAATAGTTTATTATTTAAACTGAGTCTGAAGTTGGGGGGGGGATTTATACAGAGTGTGGTACCTGTGGTTTCTGTCTGTCAGCCAGATGACAAAGAGAGCAAGCAGCAAGCAGGTGAGCAGGCAGGCAGCAGAGATACTAGCTAAAAAACTGCAGTGATAGCTTGAACAGAAGTGAATAGTTTAAAAAAAAAATCAAGTCACTGTTGTGCATGTTTTGTTCATTTGAGCTGCCAGTACATTTGCAGGACAGCATGTGAGGAGTATTGGGAGTTTTAACGTTGTATTAAAAATAAAGATGGCAGTTAATTGTAAATGAATCATAGAGCAGGCACAAGAATTTAAAAATGGGTACTGCGACCTGTTTACCAGGACTAGTTGTAGCTGTGCATTAGACACTTTCAGCACATGGCTATTAACCAATCATAGGGCTCAAAATCTTAAGCCATTTTCATAAAGCATATTATAATACACTGCTTACTCTGTTTAACTTGCCCCCATGTACCATATATTTTTGTACATTTATAATATTTTATTACACAAGCACTAAAACACATCATTTAATAAAATAACTTACCTGATTGATCCTGACCTTTTTTTTTTTTATGATACCACATAAAAAGGTTAAGCAGTGCAACACACTCTTCCGGTTTTACATCAACACAGATGCCCGGCGTCACAGCTTTACATTTCATTCATTTACCTATGTTATACCACTCATTTCTAAACAGAACTTACTTACTGAGGTTTAGCTTACTGCCTAGCTTCAAAAAACGGCTTCAGCTGCTAGTGCATGAACATTTCCAAACTCATCTATGTAGAAGTTTTTAGGTGCTTCAGCGCTATGTTGTAATATGAATACTCAAGCACTTACCAGCTGCAGATAAAGGCAGGTCAGCTAAAATACATATTATTATCAAAATTCCAAGAAATGGCTATTGTATGCCATTATTGGACAACATATGACATGACAAGGCATAATGATGACTGCAGGCTCCTTTTGAAAATGTGGAAAAAAATGAATCCAAAAGCTGACAGTGCCTCTTTAACTATATACAGTGGCGTGAAAAAGTATTTGCCCCCTTCCTGATTTTCTCAATTATTGCATATTTGTCACACTGGATGTTTTCAGGTCTTTAGACAAAATATAATATTAGATAAAGGGAACCTGAGTGAACAAATAACACTTTTTTTTTTTTACTTATTTCATTTATTTAATGAAAAAAGTTAACCAACACCAACTGGCACTGTGTAAAAGTAATTGCCCTAGTTAAATCAACCCAATTAAAGGGATAATTAGAGTCAGCTGATTGAACACAGCCAGGCTTGATTACAGCCAGCCCTGCTCAATATAAACCTCACTTATTTTGGCCCTTACCATCAGAGTCACGTTGCCAGCACAAAGATTCAACAAGCACATTATGCCATGATCAAAGAAATCTGAAAAGATCAGAAAAAAATTTGTTGCCCTCTATCAGTCTGGAAAGGGTTACAAAGCTATTTCTAAGGCTCTGGGACTCCATCGAACCACAGTGAGAGCCATAATCTCCAAATGGAGAACACTTGGAACAGTAGTGAACCTTCCCAGGGTAGGGCGGCCTGCCAAAATTACTCCAAGGGCGCAGTGTAAAATCATCCAAGAAGTCTCAAGGATCCTAAACAACATCCAAAGAACTGCAGGCTTCTCTTGCCTCAGCTAAGGTCAGTGTTCGTGACTTCACAATCAGAAAGAGACTGGGCAAAAATGGGCTTCATGTGAGAGTAGCAAGGCGGAAACCACTGCTACCCAAGAAGAACATAAATGCTCATCTCTCATTTGCCAAGAAGCACCTGGATGATCCACAAGCCTTTTGGGAAAATGTTCTATGGACAGATGAGTCCAAAGTGGAACTTTTTGGACAACATGGATCCCATAATGTCTCGCGTAAAGCAAACACAGCATTCCACAGTAAGAACACCATACCAACAGTCAAACATGGTGGTGGTAGTGTGATGGTGTGGGGATGCTTGCTGCCTAAGGACCTGGATGACTTGCCATAATTAAAGGAACCATGAATTCTGCTCTGTACCAGAAAATTCTTAAGGAGAATGTCCAGTCATCCTTCCGTCAGCTGAAGCTGAAGCGTAGTTAGGTCATGCAGCAAGACAATGATCCAAAACACAAAAGCAAGTCCACATCAGAATGGCTAAAAGAAGTAAAATTAAAGTTTGGAGTGGCCTAGTCAAAGTCCAGACTTAAACCCAATAGAGATGCTGTGGCAGGACCTGAAACGAGCAGTTCATGCTCGAAAACCTATCAAATGTTACTGAATTAAAGCAGTTCTAGTGAGGAAGAGTGGGTTAATATTCCTCCACAGCGATGTGAAAGACTGATATTGAATTATAGGAAGTGTTTGGTTGCAGTCATTGCAGCTAAATGTGGCATAACCAGTTATTAAGTGTAAGGGGGCAATTACTTTTTCACACAGTGCCAGTTGGTGTTGGTTAACTTTTTTTCATTAAATAAGTGAAATTAAAAAAAAAACAAGTGTTATTTGTTCATTCAGGTTCCCTTTATCTAATATTACATTTTCTCTAAAGACCTGAAAACATCCAGTGTGACAAATATGCAATAATAGAGAAAATCAGGAAGGGGGCAAATACTTTTTCACGCCACTGTACAAATATTTTACCATATTAGGATCTGAGGTTAGAGCAGACTCGATAGACCGTAAGGCCTAATCTGCTGGCAATCAGTATGTTAGTATGTTATTGATTGAGTATATTTTTGTAATTATGAGTGTTCAGCTGCAACTTTGTAAATTTGTATATGTCCCTGCGTGGCACAGGATCATAATGTCGCGGATGAAACCGCGCACCACAACAATGCCGCAGACATTACAGTGTGCGGCACAACAAGTTAGGAACAAAACTCTGACTGCTAGAGAACAGCACACACCATTGCAACACATAGAATCTTTCAGCCCCGATGGGTTTGCTCCCCACCATCCAACTAAAATATCTAACGCCAAAGGGGATGTCGACCAAGGAAAAGGAAACACGAGCATGGAACTTAGGGTTTTTCAAAATAAAAAAAAAAAAAAAAAACGTTGGGAGATGGGGATTCAAACCCTGATCCCCAGGCTTTACTGCACCAAGTGGATGTGCCTTAGCCACTCCACCACGGGAGTGGCTCGACCAGGTGCAGCACCTGTGGTTCCTTCAGTCCTTCCTCCACTGCAGAGTGAACGACAGGGGTAGTGGTACTGTTCTATCGCTATCATACCCCTGTTGCAGTATTCATAGGTGCCGGAACAGGGGGGGCCACTAGGGCCATGGCCCTACCACTTTCACAAGTGGCCCTTTCACTTTTTGCTATCGTGTTAATATATTTAATAGTGGAAAATTTACCCCTTACGTCCTTGGCCCTACCACTTTTCAAATCGTTCCGGCACCACTGGCAGTATTCCATTACGCGTTTTAGACCACGCGGTTATCCTTGCGCGGTTTCGTCTACAGGACATTGACCCGGTACCTCCCTGGATGCCCTTGTAAATGAGCCTGGCTTAACGGCTTTCCAGTTCTTTCCTGAATAAACATAATGAATAAATGAATGAGTGAATGAATGAATGAAAAGGTAATATAATGCAATTATCTTCCTCATTTATTGCCATGTGTACTTCTGTATTGTTCGTGTGCATGTTTGAGTTGCCCCTCTAAACGGGTACTGTCCCAGTGAACTCCACTTGGTTACCAAAGTTTAAATAAATAAATAAAGACATCACAGCAAGTAAAAGAAGATTTATTTATACAATGTTGGTAAGAGTTAAACCTTACATATAAATTATGTATTTTAGCCACTGAAGCATTCTAAGTAAGCAATAAGACACAGCGGGTTGTTGGTTATGCTGTGATAGAAGCACACCTAGGGGCATAGTGATGCACTAGGCCACAGGTTGAGAGGCTTACTGCCCCAGAAGTGCATTTATCACAGCATAACCAACACCCATCATGTCTTATTGCACTTATAATTTTTTTTTAAATATATTTTAAAATGAAAAAGGTTTTTTGTAAAAGTTTAGATTTTTTTTATTAATGGAGACTGAAAGTGATACAGTAATCTTCACATCAAGCTTGAAAAACTAAGAGAAACCTAGCCAGAACCCGTAGGTCCCTTGGATATACAATCAAACAACGGTGTTTGACATAACAGGTAAGAGAACAAAACTCAGCTGCAGTTACAGGCAACTACTTAGGAACAGACTGTGCACAGAACACTAAAGATTTCACAGACCCATATCAATGGGAGGTGTCAGCTCAGATTTTGGAATGAAGTGGAGTGAATATAGATGCAGCTAAGCTCAGTTCTCGGGGGAGTTGTAAGAAGAAGAAGATACCCTCTTGACGCATTGAACTGTGTACAAATGTACAAATACCACCTGTTATTCTGTCCCCGGTGTAGCAAGCCTACCATTGTCTATTCCACGGCTCTCCCTTCTTGCTGGAATGATCTATACTGTATGCAGCTAGTGAATCCAAATGGACCCCCCCATCTCCCTCCCCTAAGCCTGGAAAGGGGAGAACCTTGGGAGGGCAGTGATATTAAGTGGTCTGGGAAGGGAGGTGTTGGGAAGGCTGGCGAAGGTAATCGGGCATAAAGTAGCCTGTACGAATATGACAATACTTTGACATTAGAAGACTCCCGATTCACATGCCATGTCTCTAATTTACTCTGAAAGAATGCTCAGTGTCTGTTCGTGGGAGAAATATATTGCAAAGTAGAAGACTGCTGCTGAGGACCGATTAATCCATTCTGTCTTCTATTCTGCAATAGGTTTCTAACAGGGAAAGGCACTGAGCATTCTTTTAAAGTAAATTAGGGACAGGCATGTGACTCGGTAGAATGACTGCAAGATGGAGAGCTGCAAAGGAGGCTGCCATTTGGTGGGGAGGGAGGTTCCAAGTGCTGGAGTGTTTTTTTCATGGTCATATTGCCAGTTGGTATTACAATTGTAACAGTGATTTCAACTATTTGTTTATTAAAAAGCTACTGACGCTGCAAAGAAAAGGTTAAAAAACATGATAACTAGGTACAATTCTGCCTGCATTCCATTTATTTTTTATATATTTCTCCTTCCCATTATTTATTACTCAGTAAATATGCACGAATATATGATCTTTATCCCTCGAAGTCCCTTTACAGTCCATCTGCCTCTATAGTTTACTCCCTTCTTCAAGTTATAATCCTCTGTTGTGACATCACAATCTGTTGCCATAAGAGTAACTGTGATAACACAAGCAGTGCTCTGTGACTTCAGGTAGGGAGAAAGCAGCAAGAAAAAACAAACTCTTCAGGAGCAAAGATCCTGTGTTCATACAAATGACCTCAGTTATAAATAACGGGGAGGAGGAAGACCACACTAATGGGAAATACAAACTGGACTGTGTCTAAATATTAGGTTTTGTTAAAAGTTCTCCTGAACGCGTCATCAGCTCTTTAAAACACTTGGGACAACATTTTTTGAGTGGACATTACTCATTTCTCAGGTACACACTGTTTTACACCATTCAGGAATGCGGTCAAACTGTCTTGGGGGTTCCAAGAGCTCCGGTGGCATGGCAATGCCAAGAAATGTTTACAGACAGCCACCAGCATTAGAGACACAAACACTTCAGTGCCTATAGAAAGTCAAAGTAAGTTTTGTGCAGCGAGGAAAGGAGGCGGAATCGGCACTTGTTCTTCCACCTGATGGCACAGCCGAGACTGAAAGTGTACTGTTATGTTATGCTGTTCATTCGGTATCTGCTGGCAAAGTTGAAAAAGTCATCACCTAAGCCATGCATTATTGTAAATAATGCACTGGTTAAGTGATCATTTTTATCTTTTTGTTTTAGACCGATTTATGGCAGTCATTGATAAATAACAGAAGCACTTGTTGCTGGATAGCCTCCTGCTGCTCTCGCTTCAATGACATCATGACAATGTACATCAACAGCCATTTCATAGTTAAGACGGGGAGGAAATGTGAATCAGGAAAGGCAGTTGTTTACATTTTTTAAATGCTATGAAACTGCATTTTTCCTTTTCTGTTTTTTTTTTTTAAATGCTCCCCTCAGCTGATGTTAGCCCTTCTCAGAGCCCTGGGCAGCCCCAACCCCATCACCTCCGCCATTTTCCAGGATTTACCATGCTCTGGGAGTGTTGCCCTGTGGTATCCCCTCCCCATGGTGAAGGTCTTCAGGTTGGGCTAGGTCCCTCAGAAAGGGCATCTGTGGTGCTCCTGGAATGAGCCTAAGTCAGCGGGATTCAGGGTCTGCAGAATGCCAAGAGCCGTCATATGACACAGCTGGATTTTTCTTGTTTTCCTGCCTGGTGATGCTCAGGCTGACAGACGTGAACATGCAAGGTGTTTACGTCCATCCAGCCAATTAGCAATCCCCAATCCTGGAACTACACTCCTCCTGCAGGAACTACACTCCTGACTATTGGTCACCCAGGTGGCAGTTACACAGTGGTAGTGTTCCCCCCCTCCATCCCCAGAGAAGGAGAGTGTCCTGTGGGATGCTCAGTCCTCTTTCTCCTCCTGCTGGCCCTCTGATGACCTAGGTTCATTTCTGAACCTGGGTTGTCGGCGTCACGAGCAGTAGTGCTACCACTGTGCCGGTGGGCCAGCCTCAAAACTGTATTTACTCTAATCAAATAAATGCTATTTTTGCATAGATGCAAATAACAGCCTTTCCTTTAAAAGGCTATGAAGTCATTTTTTTTTTAAACTCAGTAGGGTAAATTCATGGGTTTAGGCATCCTTTATATGGGTTATCTTTTATGAGTTCATAGAAAAAGATCAGTATTAGGATGTAATATATCTATGTGATATTCACAACCCATTAGTTTCTTTATTGAACTTATACTGTTTCCAGAAAGAGAATAATTTGGTAACATTTACCTTGACTTCTAAGTAATAAGAAAAAATTGCTTACCATAGTAATATTGTTTCTTCCAGGGGATCCCTCAATATGCTTGACCAATGCAGTATCACCAGCTGGGTTCAGCTGCCCTGGAGACAGAGCTTATACCAATTATGGCTGAGCATTAGACAATCAGATTGTAGTTGAAGACTGCTGTCTGTAGGTGCTGCTGCTAGCGAGTCAAATTCATTTTGAAGTCTGTGGAGCAAAAGGCCCCTATTCCTAACCCTATTCCAGAACTATAGAAAAAAAATGGAGAAAAAGAAACAACAGGAAAAAAACAAACCACCTATAGGCAAACTATATACAACATGCTTAAATGTGACACATCACACAAATTATGCCCCTCTGTAAGAAATTTAGCCTGTGATAAGGATTGTAGAACCATTAACAGTAAGGTTATATGAGGGGAGGCTAGGTGGGCAGTCAAGCATACTGAGGGATCCCCTGGAAGAAACAATATTACTAGGGCAAGTAATTTTTTCTTCTCACCCCAGTAATCCTTCAGTATGCTTGACTAATGCAGATTACAAAGCAGTGTAGTTGGGATGAGGGAACAGAACCTACTTAGGGAACCAGTTCTGCAGGACTGCAGTGCCAAATTTGACATCTGATCTGGACTGCACATCCAAGCAATAATGTTTTGTGAACGTATGTACAATCTTTCAAGTAGCTGCTTTGCAGATTATCAACCAAAGGTAACCCACTGATGCTGCTTGGTGGACTGGGCCCTGAGGCCTTGAGGTGGCTGTCCGACAGCCTTACTGTAATGGAATTGGATGCAAGAGACAGTGCTCTTAGAGGCTGGCCTGCCCTTGCCAACCTCGCCTTAGGTCAGGAACAGCTGGGAATGAGAGGACATGAGCTGCATAGTATGCTCTAGGTAGTAGGTCAGTGCCCTTTTTACATCCAGGCTGAGGAGCCTGCGCTCACCAGGAGTGGATCTGTCTGTGAAAAAGACAGGAAGAGATATGGATTGGATGAGGTGAAATTCAGAGACTACTTTGGAGAGAAGTTCCAGTTAGTCCTGAGAACTACTTCATGCCTGTGGGAGATGATGTAGTTAGGTTCAGTGCAGAGAGCTTGGAGCTCTGATATCCTCTTGGCAGAATTGAAGGCCACTAGGAATACTGTTTTCCAAGTGACATACTTTAGGTCTGTTGTAGCCATAGGTTTGAATGGGGCATCCATCAACTTGGCTACACAAAGGTTCAAGTCCCAGACGGGAACAGGTTCCCTAAGTGGGGGTTGAAGGTGCAGCCAGCCTTTAAAGAATTTTTTTAAAGTTGGGATGAGAAATTACAGATTTCTTCTTGCCTTCTAAAATGTAGACTAAAATGGCTGCCAGGTGGACCTTCAGGGATAAGGCTCTAATGCCTGAGGCCTGTAGCTGAAATAGGTAATCTAGTATGGAAGGCAGGCTAGGTTGCAGGGGATCAATCTGCCTGTCTTTAGTCCTAAAAGAGAATCTCTTTCATTTAGAAGTGTACTAGACTTTGAAGTGAAGAGACTTTATGTTGGGGTATGTTATTCCCATCTGAGGCAAAGTCAGGAGACTGTGGCTCGAAGGCAGATGAATGGGCCATTTGACTGCCAGGGTGAGGAGCAGAGTGTACCATGGCTGCCTTGCCCAGTCTGGAGCCACCAGAATCATTGTTGCTGGCTGTCTCCTGAGTTTAAGGAGCACTCTGAGAATCAAGGGAAAAGGAGGAAAAACATACAGAAACCTTCCTGTCCAGCTGAAGAACAGAGCATCCACTCACACTGTGCCCAGTGCCGGAGGCCTACAGCAATACAGGGGAATCTGATGATTGTGTTTGGAGGCGAAGAGGTCTATCTCTGGAGTGCCCCACCTCCTGAAGACCGCAGCCAGCATTTGTCTGTTTAGGGTCCACTCATGGTGGCCTCGGCTGATGGGGCTCAGAAAGTCTGCCAGCACATTGTCCTTGCCTGGCAAGTGGATGGCAGTTAGCTGCATGTCCAGGGAGTAAGCCAACAACCAGATCTTCATAGCCTCTGTGCAGAGCTTTGAGGATCTTGTGCCCCCCTGCTTGTTGAGGTAAAACATGGTGGCGGTGGTATTGTCTGTCCTGATTTATACAGACTGGTCCTTGAGCTGAGGGGCGAAGGCTTTTATGGCCAGGTACACAGCTCTGAGTTCGAGAAGGTTTATGTGACATTTGGACTCCCTGGGAGACTACACCCCACTTATGGACTGGTCTGCCAGGTGTGCTCCCCATCCCAGAAGGGAGGCATCTGTGGTGAGCACTCTGGAGGGTTCCTTCTGTTGGAAGAAAAGTTCTTCCCTGAGGTTGCGCCTGTCTTTCCACCAGTCTAAGGCTTGCAGGTGAGTCCTGGTGACTGGAAGCAGCTTTGACAGGGAGTCTCATCTTTGAGACCAATGAGCCCTCAGATGGTACTGAATATCCCTCATCTGAAACCTGGGGCTACTGCTGTAGAAGAGGCCACGTGGCCTAAGAGCCTGAGAAAGTGCCTGGCTGGCCTTGGTTGGCCGAGTACAAATCGGCTCCAGGGCCAGAAGTTGTAGCAAAGGAGTAGCTGGTGGAAGTGGCGTGGTGGCATTCGTGTTGCCAAATTATTCTCTGCCACATCTGTGGCATCCATACTAGTGGATGCTGGGGGAGGCGTCAACAGGACGATCAGTCTGACAGGTAGCAAACTCTCTGGCTCAGGAACAGTGGTCAAGAAGGAGGCTGCTGGTGTCCCATGACTGCTGGTGGTGGGGGCACTGAGCCTGATCCGGCTGATAGGTTCCCACTATGAATATGTGGACCAGTGGCCAAATGACTGGTAGCTCCTATCTGTGCATTCCAGCACATTGGGAACAGGTACCTGGGTAGCAGTCGTCGTCTCTGGCGGGGGGGAAGAAACTGTACTAAGCCCAATTGCAGTGGTAGCAACATTCCAGGCATTTGCCAACATTCCATGCTGGCAACGAAGAGTGTAACTGGATCACAGACAGGTCAGAAAATGTCAGAATTGCTCCTGACTGAACTTGATAAGTGGATGCAGCCTGTGGTGGTGACACCACAGGGGGTGGGGGTGGCGCAGGGTCTTCAGACTGCTATGGAGTTGGGGGGGGCAGGAGATTGCTGACCTTGGGACATCTGTGTATCAGTAGCTTCATTATGACCCAACTTCACCTTGGTGCACCTCAAAGGTGAAGTTACAAGAGAAGTTGCTAGGCAAAGTTGTCAAACGCAAATTTGCTAATAGGAAAAATCTGCAAAATTATTCATGAAGGCAAATTTGGAGAGGTTGCCTTAACTTCATCAGTGAATTAAAACTTCCCAACATCTCTACTGGTCTGAGACCCAACCCAGCCTATCAGGAAATAAAAACAAATACATACATCCCTCTCTCCCAAACTATTTGATGGGTCCAGTATGCTACCAAGCCTGTCAGAGAATAAAATATATGCCCCCCCCCCCGGCAACAACCTGGTGGGTCCAGTGCCCAATCTGGCCTGTCAAGGATTAGAAAAAAAAACTATCCCCCTCACCAAAACTGCCTGACAGGTCCTGTGCCCAACCCAGCTCAACAGGGAATTAACTGTTCCCTCCACTATCAATCTGAACGGTCCTGTGCCCAACCAGAAATGTCAGGGAATAAAAAAAATCTATCCCTCTCCCTCAACAACCCGACAGGTCCAGTGCTCAACCCGGCACGTCAGGGAATTAAAAAAAAAATTCAACCCTCATCCAACAACCCTACAGGTCCAGTACTCAACCCGGCATGTCAGGGAATTAAAAAAAAAATTCAACCCTCATCCGACAACCCGACAGGTCCAGTGCTCAACCTGGCACGTCAGGGAATTAAAAAAAAAAATTCAACCCTCATCCAACAACTCAACAGGTCCAGTGCTCAACCAGGCACGGCAGGGAATTAAAAAAAAAAATTCAACCCTCATCCAACAACCTGACAGGTCCAGTGCTCAACCCAGCATGTCAGGGAATTAAAAAAAAAAATTCAACCCTCATCCAACAACCTTACAGGTCCAGTGCTCAACCCGGCATGTCAGGGAATTAAAAAAAAATAATTCAACCCTCATTCAACAGCCTGAGAGGTCCAGTGCTCAACCCGGCATGTCAGGAAATAAAAAAAACAATCCAACCCTCATCCAACAGCCTGACAGGTCTGGTGCCCAACCCCACCTGTCAGTGAATAAGAAAAAATCTAAATCTGTCCATCTCCCCCTTTACTATCTTACCAGTCCAATGCCCAGACTGGCTTATTGGGGAATAAAATAAATCTGGCCCCCTCCAACTACCTGCTGGTCTGTAGAGGTGTGCAAAGTTGCCTAACTGATATGGAGAGGGGACTATAAGTGAGTTTGGTGCTGGAGGGATGAAACTAATAGCCCGGTGTTGGGTGGGCTTGAACCATTGTGTACAGTATAGGGATCATTACTGAAAAGCAGTGCCTCTGGGTCAAAGCCCTCCCTATGAGCACTGTAAACAAAAAAGTCTATAAGACTGACATTGGATGTGGTCCTCATGCAACTACAGTTATAACAGTGAGACAGGAAGGCCAAGATAACAATGTGAAAAAACAAGACCAGCCTTGCTGGCACCAGTCAAAACTTGTTTATTTCCTACTTGGTACTCTTTGTGCCTCAACCCTAAGAGATGCATCACTGCAATGTTTTGCAGTTTGTTTTCTTACCATAACAGCTGATATCTTTTTGCCTTCACCTTACACCCCATGAGAAACGCTGCACAGGGACACTGTGCCAGACCCGTAGCTTGCTTCTTGAGTGAGCTGCTACACAGTGATGCTCGCTACGCAGCAGACCTGCAGCACGCCGAAGCAGCTGTATAGTGACACTTACTGCGCCTGACCAGGCCACTCATGAAGTAGCTACATCATTACTCGTGTTGTGTCAGGCCTGTAGTGGACTTCCCAAGTGGAACTGCAAAGCACAGTATCACCACACTTACTGTGCCGAACCTATAGCACACTTCGCAACTACGTTATCACGCACATTGCACCAGACCTTTAGTGCACTTTGTGAGTGGCCCACAGCCACATTAACACATACTGTACTGAACCCGTGGCAAACTCTGCAGATGCATCATCACACACATAGTGCTGGATCCATGGCAAACTTTGTGAATTTTCAAATGGCCATAATTTGACCGATTTTAACATCTTTGGCTCAAACTTGAGGCACTGCTTAGATGGCCCCTCTCACAATCTCTTAAGTGGTGAAAGTTAAATCCCCCCCAAAATGTTTTATTTTGGGGGCAACCCTTAAAAAACTATTCTGGGGGGATTTAAATGCACCAGTTATGCGGTCATGAGAGGGAGGCCTATGTGAGCCACCCCCAGGTTTGGGTCCAAAATGTTTAAAATTGGTCATATAATATCCACGTAAACACATTAAGGCTGAAAAAACAAGTCCCCTCACATGGACAATTTCTTGGAGTTAGTTTTTAGCCCTGAAATGTTTAGATGGTCATAACTTAGTTAGCTCCCCCACCTTGAGGTGAAAGTTAAATCCCCCACAGCAGGTTTCAGACGGTAGCCTCGAAAACCCATTTCAGAGGTCATTTACGTGTTTTTGACTACTTAAGTGATCATGAAGAGGGCACCTAACTCAGCTATTCTTTGGGCCCAAAATGTTTAAGATTGACCAAGTTATGGCCATCTAAACATTTTGAGCCTAAACAAACTAGGTCAGCACGCATGCGCAGTTAATCATTTTTCTGACTTAGTTTTATCAGGCATTTTCTTTTTCCTGAAATCATGCAGATCATGGCAGCCAACTGAGGTGGAGCGAGGGCTGTACTGGTCATCCTCTGTGGGACCAGCTAAATTTTAGGTATGCCCGGTACCAGGGTTTTTATTTATTTATTTGTTTATTTATTTATTTCAGTTTGGGATTAATACCTTTGAGTCAAGGACTCATTTTCAAAGGTTCCACGTCAGTGTTGAACAAACATTACAAAACTTCAAGGTTTACAGAGAAAAAAAAAAAAGAGAAAAAACATTGAAGCATATACACTGGCAGTAATAGTAAAGGTTGAACTTATACACATCAAAGTAGTAAATATTAACAGATATACTGATTAGATAAGAGGGGGTTGGGGGGGAATCAGTCGAAGGTGGCATCGTCTGAGGTGGGAGAGAGGTGGGGCTTTCAACCAAGTGAGGCCATCGTCAGGTAATTGGGGTGGGGGAGCGGGTTAAGAAAAAAGTGGTATATAGTAGAAAGATGTAGAGGGAGTAGGTAAACGGAAAACTGGGGGTGAGGTACTATCACATTAACGCAGGCAGGTACAATTCATTTTTGAGCCAAGGAGAGATTTAAGCTGTGCTGGGGTCCTGGTGTCAAAAGAAGGGGAGGTGGGTTTCAGGTGGGCTTTGAAGGGGAAGGTAGTGTCACAGCCATCAGAAATGGGCTCCCAGTGGCCATATTTTTAAATTATAATTAACATCCAACACCGGGGTTGGGGTCCTGATGTTGGAAAAACAGGGAGGGACACTCAGTGAGACTTAATGAGACACCAGGATTGGGCACCTGGTAGCACACAGACTAACACACAGGTGAGTGGATGAGAGCTGGAAAGCATTTCGGCAGCACTTCCCTTTTGCCAGAGGAGGTGTGTTTTCTGACAGAAGCAGAACGGGAATGGGAACTAGAAGGGGTTGGATGCTAGGATGGCAGCAGATGGCTGGAGTTGGGGGGGGGGACAAAAACTGAATGGGATGGGAATCAGGGTTGGAGAGTGGGATGCAGCAGAGGGTTGCAGTGGGAGGCAAAATCCTAACAGGAATGGAACTGGGGTTAGTAACTACTAGGAAGAGGACAGCACAGCACACTGTAGTGTGTCGCAGGGCTGTACCGATGCAGGCAAAGTGGTGTGTTTACACATCAGCAGAAAAACGCCTGCACTGATACACAAACCCACGAAAATACTGATCACTCTGCCCCATATTGGAGCATATCGCAGCTGCCTGCAGTGCTCCCAAAGCAATTCATCTGCACCTCTCGCAATGGTGCAGATCAGAAAGTGTAAACAGGACTTAGTCTGAGTGCATGCCCAGTCCAACAATGGGTACTGTGCATGCACACAAACTTTGTTTTTTTTTTCTATAGGCATTCTGAGATGGCCATAACTTGGCCAAATGTTTCAATTAGTGACTCAAACTTCAGGGACTGTCTAGTCAGACCAGTCAACCCCCAAATGTATTTTTAGGTTGGGGGCATTCGATTCCGATGTCTGTGTGATTGCTGCAAGCCGCACAAATGTGGAACTCCTTATGAAACCAATGTAAGTTGCCCACAAAACTGGCAAAAATTACGTTGGTTTAGCAAAAAGTTATAAAATCACGTAAAAATTAACTGTGCATGTGCAAAACCATTTTTTTTAAATATTTAAAAAAAAAAGAACATTTCTGGGTGAAACCATCTATAAAAGAATCATCCTTTGTCCGAATGCTAATGAACCTGAAAGTTTCAGCTCGCAGCTGTATGTGTGTCGCTTTGTTTCTGTCTGCCTGTCTGTGCACATCACTTTGTTTACATTAGTGTAGCTGTGTGCATATTTGTGAGCATGTCAGTGTGTGTGTATTACTGTGTGTGTGTGTGTGCCACTTTTAGTGACAATATGTGTGCATGCTGGTGTGTAAATATTAGTACGTCTATGTGTGTGCTTATCACAGTGTGCACAAATGTGTGTGTGTGTGTGCATGTTGCTGTGTGCGTATTACTATGTGTACATTTCTCTGTATGTACACGCCAACCCATTGCTGCCAGTCATCACACACATACATTTACATTGCAGGACCAGCTATTGGTTGTACTAGCAAACTCTTTACCTTGTCGACAAGTGGCATTGACAACAAAGAGGTCTGTGTCAAAGCACGTAATGTTGTATACGAGAACATTGTTACATTACATCATTTATTGTGCTCCCAGCTTTTTGTGTCAAAGAGAGCCCGGTTCACTAAAAGGTCACATCGTGTTCCAGACACCTACATCTGGTCTCACTTAAAAGA
Organism: Neoceratodus forsteri; assembly: GCA_016271365.2. Taxonomy (NCBI): domain Eukaryota; kingdom Metazoa; phylum Chordata; order Ceratodontiformes; family Ceratodontidae; genus Neoceratodus; species Neoceratodus forsteri. Next base: position 7,575,815 of record JADMNL010000040.1, read on the forward strand.
AACAACTTGCTTCTTGGTTAACCTTTAGCAATGACCAAGTACATCTATAAAGGGATTTCCAGAGTTTTTCTTCTTGTGATTCTGCCACATTCTTCACCTAAGCTCTCTTTTAGATGACCGAAGTCCTTTAATCTACAAGTGGATTATGCTGTGTCAGCAAAGCCTTCAGTATGTATACATACAATAAATACTTTAAGCTGGTGAAAAGTTCAGTGTACTTCACCTGATGTTAAAATACACAGAGCAAGCTGGCCCATCAGCACAGTGGCAGGGCCGACACTCGTCATACTGACAAACCAGGTTCAGGAATGATCCCGGGATGTTGTGGTCCAGCCGGGGGTGGGGGAGGAGAGGACTGAGCATCCAAGAGACTGCTCTCCTCCTGCACTGATGTGATATGGCCACCTGGGTAAACACAGGTGGCAGTACAGTCAGTGCAGCTTGCGGGTGTCAGGATGCCAGCTGCTGCTGTACCTGCGTACCTTGCCCCCTTGCCACTGGCATCCTGTGGTTCTGGAGTACAAGTGGGGAAAACCCCAGATATGCGCTGGATGACGCCCCAGTGCCTTCGGGTCCTGACTTTCTGACCGGCAGCTCACCTTCCCCCAGTACAGAGCAGAGGGGAGGCAGCTAAGTGAAGACCCCCCCCTCCAAGAACCACTACAGAGCAGAAGCTGCACCAGTTGCACTGAGCAGGTGAGGTGAGTGTCAGATAAGAACAGATGGGGCGGGAGGTCTGGGCTGAATGGGGCAGCACTGGTGACAAAGGGGCACATACAACATAAAAAACACAAAGCATGGCTGAAGTAATTAAGGGTAAAGTGCATGGAACTAACCAAAATTAGCTGCACTGAACTTAGCCTAAATGCTGCCACAGTAAGTAAATATAAGTCCTGGTCTATCTTAAAGGGTATAAGACGGTTTCAGTACATATGCTTGTTTTCTGCAAAGCAGCAAGCAAGTCTTAAAACTGATGACACTGGGCCAGATTCACAAAATGACATGGGACTGAATCCCACTCCGCAACGCCAGTCAGAGACCGAAATCTCCACAGCTGCGGAGATTTGTATTCTCAGTCCACCGCAGCTGAGGGAGATGTTATGCCTGGTCCCACCAGGCGTAATATTTTTCTAAGGCTGCAGTGAAAAAAAACCCCGGCAAGCTGCTGGGAGTCGTTGTGCCAGTCATAAACCGACTCCGCTTTTCAGAATACCGCAGCTGTGGGGAAAACTGCAGTTCTGCAAGTGGCAACCCACTTGAGCTGGATTTTTCCCGCACCTGCGGGGTTTTGGGGGACTCCGTGAATTCGGCTCACAGTATTTACATCTTTTGGTAACAAAAACAACAAGCATTTGTCAATGCCGAATGTTTGCTTGCTGGCATTGGCATTGGTAGTGTAGGAGTTACAGAGCTGCATAATAGGAATGGCAGTGAAGTATTGAACTGAAGCCAACCCCACCACCACTCTGTAGATACTAACAGGCATTGGGGTGTGCCTTTGGGTCGCCAGGCATAATGGCCACGCCATGTCACCACACCCTACCCTGCAGACACCAACAAGTGTCACGGTGTGCCTTGGGGTCTTTGGCCCTTATGTTCACCCCATTCCATCAGGAAATACGGTGAGATGGGTGCGGTATAGGAGAATGGGGTGAACTTTGGGGCTGTAGAGTCCAAGGCACACCTCAATCCTCTCACTGGCTGCAGGGTGTGGGTGGGGTGGAATAAAGTATAAGCATTGCAGGTGACAATCCCAAGTCACAGCCCTGATGCTTGTCATTCTCTACAGGGTGGGGTGTTATGGTCAGAAACCCTAATGCCTCAGGTGTTCGTTGGTATTTTCACTCCAAATTGTCAACATGGTTTTTTTGTGACCCCCACCTCATGAACAGTGGCAATATCAGTTTGTTAGCTGAAAGCTGCTTTTGCATAGCGACTACGTCATTTGGCACCACAGGTGCGAAAACACATTTCGAACACGATGTGAAACATGACAGCTGTACTGTTCGTGGGGAGGTGTGAAAAATGGCAATGTTGAAAATCTGCAGTGAAAATATTAAAAAACTGGTGAAGTCACCAGCGTGCGTAGAAACTGTGCAACGCACACCTGTAATGTAATTAGTTTGGGGATTTTTTACAGCAGATTGTCAACAAAGGCATTTTGGGACCTCCGCTCATGAACAATGTCACCATAATTTTCTTAATCTGTCTCGAACAGTGATTTCCCACAGCGACCACGCATTTCTGTGCTGAAAGTGCGAAAACACATTTCGGCCATGGTGTGAAAAATGACAGCTGTACTGTTCATAAGGAAGTGTGGAAAAATGCCAGTGGTGAAAATCTGGACTGAAAATATTACAAATTCATGAACTTACGAGGGTGCGTGGAAACTGCGCAATGCTCGCTCGTAACACAGTCATTTTATGGACCACGTCACCAAATTTTTAACATAACCATTTTAAGACCTCTGCTCATGAACAGTGTCACTGTGATTTTCTTAATCTGTCCCGAACATTGATTTCGCACACAGACTGCGCCATTGTGTGCTACATGTCAGAAACACATTTTGACGTGAGAGTGAAAAATGACATCTGTACTGCTCATAAGGAGGTGTGGTAAAATAGCAATGTTGAAAATCTGGAGTGAAAATATTAAAAATTCGCAAACATACGAGCGTGCGTAGGAACTGCGCAATGCACGCTCGTAAATTAGTCATTTTTGGCAATTTTTCCATCAAATTTTCAACATAGGGTTTTTGGGGGCCTACCTCAAGAACTGTGACACTGTCATTTTGTAAATCGGTCCCGAAAGGTGGTTCCGTGCAGTGACCGCGATATCACCTTTCAGGGCTGATTAACGCCATGACAGTGCCAGAATTCATGAGGAGGGGTCCCAAAAACCCCATGTTGAAAATTTGGTGCCAAAATTCCAAAAAATGCCTGAGATATGCATCAAAGTTGAAAAAAACGTATTTATTCCATTATACAGCCTACCGGCATTTCTTCAGTTCGCGCTCGGCTTTGAAGAGTGCAGGCGTGTTCAGTCCACGAGATCATCGTGCTGGCCTCGAGGTAAGTATGAGGTGAGGTGGGGTGTGAAGGTGGATGCTAGAGGTGGGCGGTTTGGGGAGACAATCAACGAGGGACCTTTTTTCTTTTCTGGTGTTTCTTTTCTTTTTAGGAGGACGACATGGGACTTGTGCCACGCAGCTGGAAGATTTTTGGGAGGGCAGTGGAGCCAAGACTGACGACAAGGACTTCATGCCCCAGGGCAACTGGAAGACTGTTTTTGGGGTCACTGAGCCGACGTGGGATGGGGCACCAATGAGAAAAAAGAAAGAAAAGAAAGGAAGAGAAAGCAGAGACGTATACAAGCAGGATTGCCGGCAATATGCTAATCAACACTATCTTATCGGTGCTCACTGAAGCGGAGCTCTCCCTTTCAACTGCACAGCACTGCATTTTCAACTGCTGTCATAGACAGCTGCAGCATTCATTGGTGAACTGTGACCACGCCTGCAAACATACTGACTGAATTGGAAGACAGGGTGCCACACCTACAAAAACTCGGATGATGGCACTATGTTTTTTGCACATGCGTGCAAGCAAACATAAAAAGAAAACTAACTCCCCCCCACCCTGCAACAGGAGAGAGAGTGGGGAAGTGTATCTAGATACACTAGATTTTGCTCTCAAACACGATGCATTGCAGTTCAGTGGACCGGAAAGCACTGCAGGAAAGTATATTAAAACTGACACCTAGCAGTGGAATAAACAGAGATGCTCTTGGATGCCTGCCTTATTGTGGGGAAAGAAGGCCTACTGAACTCCCTGGAGACTCACCAGATAGTCAAATGTCACTGAAAGAGACATGTTTTGTGAGGAACTACACGGCTGTTCAACAGGCATGGAGGCTGGCATCTTTGTTGTTCTTTGGCCATGAGGACTTGTGGGAAAGCTTCAGAGGCCACTTGCAAAGTCACAGTGCAAGTAAGCCAATAACATAAAATTACACAGAAACACAGATGTTTATGAACAGAAAAAGATTTGTGATCCCTCTAGTTCCTACCTAGATCCTAGCCAGCCCACCACTGGCCACGCCTTAAACCAATCAATCATCATCTAGATAATCTGCGATCTGCTGACCTGTCTGATTCAGCCACAAACTGGTTTAGCTTCTACCTAACAAACCGGACACAGTCAGTCAAAACTGCTAATTCCACCTCCCCCCCCCCACTCCAGATTAATCCTGGCGTACCCAAAGGCTCCATCCTTGGCCTCCTACTATTCTCCATGTAACCCCCATACAAATGCGGGTTCCCGAAAAGTCTTCCTTGAGCTTGTCTAAATGCTCACTGCCAGGCTGGTGTTCTGTGTTTTAGCAGTTTAAATGTATTGCCAGAGAACGCCTGTATAGCCTCTGTGTACTGTACCTTTAAGAGCTGCCTGGATTGCAGTCATAATTATCTGAGAGGGAGCTCTGTTAGATGTACTTGTTTGCTGATCATTTGTTAGAGTAGTAATAATATTGCAGTTTGTTCTAACCTGCCTTCTTTGCAGCATGGACAGTTCTGTTTGTTTCCATCATCTTGGTCCTGGACTGCAAAATGGGCCAATGTGTACATTTGAGACTCTAAAATGAAGCCTGCCTACAGGGGCGTGGTGGGGCCAAAACTTGTAGGGATTGTAGTTTTGGGTTTTAGGCGCCTAAAATAACCTGGAGGGGGAGCCCTTGTTGTGACTGACAGACAGACCCGCCAACCGAACCTTTTGGATCTTGGGGAAAGTCCCACACTGCTTACAGTTTCAGTCAGATCTGAGTTGGGAAGTAAAGAAGTAACAGCTCAAGATAGTTCGAGCAGCAATCCAAAGTGGATTCGTGTGGGAGAACTATGGAAAGGCCTGAGTTTTGACTGGATCCTTAACAGCCACACTACCCGTATAACCAATGTAAGTGTTCTCCCTGACTCGCTCAGTGATCACTCTCCAATAATATGTACCTGGACAAAAAAGTTTCATAAGCCGCCTCCAAAAACCATCTATAGCAGAGTCCTACCTTATGGCAACCTTACTCATCTCAAGACCTGTCTTAGGCAGATAGACTGGTCCTTGATGTACAAAACTCAAGATGTTGACCTAGCCCTTGATTACTTTATTACTACTTTCAACACTGCCTGTGACACCTATGCACCAGTAAAATGCAAAATCAAAGCACTCACAAATCCCTGGCTCATGGCAAAGCTATTGGCACAACTCAAAAGTAGGGATCACCTCTGGGCCACTGCAAGAGCTACTGGCACTCTGTCGGACATCCAAAAATATAAACAGGCTTGCAACCACTGTACTAAACAGATCCGCTTGATGAAGAGCTCCTACTTCAAGAATGCCCTCTCCAACTCCTGGGGTGAAGGGAAATCCTTCTGGGACAACATAAGAAATATCATGGGTCAGCAGTCCAAATCCTCTCCTACAATAATGAATGTGGAAGAACCACTACATTAGACCCAGAGATCATTGCAAACACCCTAAATGATACCTTCACGGACCTTAGTGGTGTCCTCTCATCTGATTTCTTCACTGATGCAGACCTCCAATTTCTACTTCTACTACTGCCTCTCCAACCAAACCACCCTTCCATTTCAAACTAGTAAAGGCACATGAAGTCTATAAATATGTAAAGAAGGCCATTTCTAAGTCCTGAGCAAGCAGTGACACTATTGACCTTAAACTTCTGTCCCTCACTCTGGAGGAAGTACTGCTCCCCCTCACAAAAATTTTCAATCTCTCCCTCTACTACAGCCAATTCCCTAGGAAATGGAAGGCTGCAGTTGTCACTCCAGTGCACAAAAGTGGTGATAAGTCACTGCCTGGTAACTATCTCCCGATATCAATACTACCACCTCTCTCTAAGGCCCTTGAACGCTTGGTGGCGGACCAACTTTCAGACTACCTGGAAAAGCACAACATCCTATGCACTTAGCAGCATGGATTTAGGAAAGGGCACAGCACATCGACTGCCCTACTTGAATTCTCAGGAGCAATCCACAATGCCATGGACGAAGGAAACCTAACTGGAGCAGTCTACATTGACTTAACAAGGCATTTGATACAGTACACCATGGCCTCCTATCAAAAACTACTATCCCTAGGGCTCTGCATGAGGTCCTGGTGACTGGATAAAAATTACCTTGCTCAGCGCTCTCAATCTGTAAAAGTAGCTGGAGTTCTCTCAGACTCAAAACCAGTTCGCTCAGGAGTTCCCCAAGGATCCATCCTGGGCCCACTCCTTTTCAGCCTTTTCCTAAACTCCCTCCCCAAATCTTGCCCTGAACAAATAATCCTCTATGCTGACGATGCTGTCATTCTTGCCACTCATAAAGATCCGAACCTCTTACGCCTCAACCTTCAGCATGCTTTTTCCAAAGTTGAGATGTGGTTCCTTGAACATAAGCTGGTTCTAAACCACAAAAAAACTAAATCCATGCTCTTCTCTAACCCACAAAACAAGAAACAGCAAGTCCCACTCACCATTAATACATACCTGGGAAATACCCTTGAACAAGTGCCAATTTTCAAATATCTTGGAATCAACTTTGATCAAGGCCTAACCTTTGCAACTCACATTGATAGTACAGCAAAAACTATTAATCAGCGAATTGGGATTCTGTATCGGAACCGACAGCTCCTTACCCATTCTGCACTGAGGATTGCCATCCAATCCTCTATCATCTCAGTCGTTGACTATGGCTTAGTTATATATGGATCTGCCACTACTACAGCACTTAGTCGCATTACAACATCCCTAAATAAGGCCTGTTGGCTGCTCACTGGTGCACATCGACGTACCCACAATGTGAACTCTATGCTGACTCAGGTTGGTTGCAACTCTCAAACCAGATAAAGTACCTTACCTGCCTGATGGAGAAAAATCCACTCTGGGCCTCACTCCACCTTGATCCAAGACCTGTGTGTACCTGACGCTAGCACCCATTTTACCAGAAGATCAGAACACCAGCCTCTTCAAGTCCCCCGATGCTGGACTTCTCAGGGACAAAGATCATTTGCCTATCGTGCCCCTAGCTGGCTAAATGTCCTCAGCACTCATATTACTGCTTCCACCTCTCTACGTATTTTCAAATCAAGGCTATTCTCTCACCTTGCCACCTCCAGCTCCTGTGACTGCCCTGATTAAACCTCCTATTTTCTCACTACCCACCCTGTTCCGTGATTTGACAAAGACATGTTTGGGAAACCTTTTCTCCTGCTATTGTTTGCTCCCCACACCTTTCACTTACCCTCTCTGTTCTGGACTTTTCCCTATTTGTTTCTCCTAATCTGGCATGACCTCTTTCTTGTAATAATAATGTGATTATTGATATCTCATGTCCTTTTGCACAAATGATTTGATATGTATTTGTATATGTTTTCTCGCTCTTGACACAGCACAAATTGTTGTGTTATCTATGTAACCTTTTTTGTACTGTACCTAACTGACGTGGAACCTTTGTAAAAGAGCCTCTTACTCAAAGGTAGTAATTCCTAGAACAATAAATTAACTAAACTATAGTTTGGCCTGCATGCCTGCCTGCTGTTCCTGAGAGGGAACTTGTGCTTTTTTCGGACTGAATCCGAATTTGGAAAGCAAATTAAGCCACTGAATTGTGACCAGGCTTTAACCTGAAGAAGACGGAAGATTTGCTGAATGCGATCGGTCTGTCAGGATTTCCAGCTACCTCGGAACTCCCAGATTGTGCAGAGACTCTGTAATTGTGAATGGAGAACCATTTGCCTGGTACAGTGGAATTTCCTTACATGTGAATGTGCTGTGTGCTTATATTGGGTCGTGATTTGATTCCCCACTGTGTGTCTGAACTGTGTTTTGCTTGCTGGAGGCTGTATCCAGCTCCACAGACTGAATCCATATCCATTTCCGTTTGCCTGGGCCCTGCTACACTGGCCCAGCCAGAATACCTTCTACACAGAGAAAGTCATCGACGAGAGACTGGCCTGAGGATCAGCCCCCTGCTCAATGCCTTGAACAGGAACTACGCCTCGGTGATTCGTGTGGGCCCTGCTTCTCCAGGAACTCCAGCTCAAAAGCCTGCAGTCTCGATTTCATCCTGCTTGTGTCCAGTATTGGGTATCGTGAGTAAACATCAGGGTAGCTCCCTGCAACAATAGCTAAATCTAAAAGTGTTGTCATCTGATTGTCTTGTTGTCTTTTCTTTCACAAACTGAGCCCTCCAGCTCCAGATTACAAATAGTGTGTGTTGTGCATGTTGCTTTCTTCCATCATAGGGCCCCAACCAGCTGCAATGTTGCTGGCTAGCCCACCGTTTTTCTACCTGGTACCCAGAGTGTGTGACTATGTAGGGACTCTGAACTGCATGCATAGCTGCCTGAGTAATATAGCTTTTAAGCAAATCAACCTGATTACGCCCTTCCCTTGTTCAAGTCCCCTGAATAAATCAGATTTAATCTTGTTTGCATTTAACCTGACTGTGGTTCCAGTTTGTGCCAAAAGTATTGTACTGTTGCTATTTGCTGTGATTAACCTTGATTTACAGGGGGTCCCCAGGGTCAAGCTACAGGAACCAGCCCTGGTGGTAAGTGCAAACAGTGTGGGTAATTGCCTGGTGAATAAGGGTCATTGTGAAAGTAATTACTGTATATTGTTCAGGCCACTAGAAGGGAAAGAGGGGGGTTACAGTGTCCTGGAGGGCTGTGCCCAGGTTAGCTTGACCACTAACAACCCTGACCTCCGGGTGGAGGAACCCGTTTCATTACCCAGGCCCCTTAACCTGCTACTAGCCAAGCAGGCAGGGGTAGTAGCCCTTGGGATAGCGCCACCTAGGGGTTACATCCATATTCCTTAATGACCTCCCGTCAGTGTGCACCACCTCCTCCTCCGTCCATATGTATGCCGACGATACTGTCCTTTCCTACTCTGGCCAATCGCCAACTGATGTCGCTTCCACACTTCAGCATGACTTTGAGAAAGTTCAGCAATGACTAAGCTCCCATCAGCCTTTCCTCAACGCCAAGAAAACAGTCTCCATGACCTTCGGCACTAGGCAGACACTCTCTAGGCTAACTAAATTACCCTTCTTCCATACCCTTGATGGCTCTACTCTAGAGGACACCTCCTCCTTTAGGTATCACGGGGTCTGGCTAGACCAGCACCTAAACTTCACTGGACACATAGACTCCATCCTGAAAAAGCTGCGCCCCAAATTAGGTGCCCTTTACAGGAATCAAAGCTGCCTACCTCTACAGGCCAGGAGGGAGATTGTCCAGAAAATGATACTACCCATCTTTGACTACTGTGACGTAGTCTACAGTGCCGCACCGAAATCATCCTTAACCAGATTGGACACCCTTTTCAATGCTTTCGTCATTTCACCCAAGATGCCCCTTCCTTTACCCACCACTGCAATCTATATCGCTCTCTAGCTTTTCCTTCCCTGGAAAGCCGACGTCTAGCCCACTGCATAAAATCTGTCTCTAAATACTGGTTTGATACGCTTCCCCCTTACCTTGCCTCCTCACTGTCCTCACACCCCACTGCCCCTCTCTCTCCCTCAGATCCAGTGACTCCTGCACCCTAGCTATACCACGACGCCCCACCTCTATAGGCCAATCGTTGTTCTCCTATAGGTTTCCTAAGCTCTGGAACTCAATGCCTCATCAAATCAGGCACTCCTCCTCCCCCTGGTCCATCTCGATCTCCCTTCTCAACTTCCTCTCTCCATCCTACAGTTGCTCCTAATTTCCTCTCTGGCTTCCCATCTCCTTTCCCAGCCTAGCACTTAATGTGAGGAGAAACTAATGTACTTTATTGTACTTACTTGTCCGTATTGTATGTATTAGTCTGCAATGCTGTTAATTTGCTCCTCTCACATCAAATCCCAATGTTTATCTAATGCTACTGATGTACTGTTTTTTCACTCTGTTTCTCTGTTGTATATTACCTTTGGAAATGTGTTGTTGAGTATTCTGTATATACGTTTCTATAATACTGCATGGAAATGTGCTTTTGATTACTGTACTCCCATGTTCCCCTTCCCCCAGGATGCTCCATGAGACGAGCAATTTTATATTGTTCAGTGTGACTTTTCTGGTGAAACTTTTCAATAACTAAATAAATCACTCGGTCAGGGAAGTAGCCAGGCTATAGCCTGAAGGCCTATGCCTTCATTTGGGTTCAAACAATTTGACCAAACATTTAATTACTTTTGTTGACTGAGTAAGCCCACTGAGCCCAAGTGGTCCCTTTTTCAGGGGCGACCCAGAATTAGTTACATAGAAACCTGTGTATAACAGGACACAATAATGATACATTTGAGTAGATCACAAGTAATAAGCACTATTTTATCGGACAGACATATAATATAACAAGCAATGGGCACTATTTTGCCAGCAGTCACAGTAGTGCCTTCAGACTTACATGATGATATGACATATGCCTTAACTCAGCTGGCCATGGGATACCAATGTGCCCTAAACAGCATGTACCTATGCTTGGGCTTTCAGTTTTTGATATCCTGGTCACTCCCCTGTCAGTTCTGCTTGGATTAACCACATCCACCCTGTTAACCCCCAATCTTCACCAGTCCCATGTGTCCATCCCAAATCCTTTTGAAACCTGCAACTGTTTTAACACTGACCAGATCCCCCAAGCAAAATGCTCCACTTTTCCACCACTCTCTGTGTGAAGAAATACTGTATTTCCTCATGTCCTTCTTAAATTTTCTTCCTGCCAGGTTATCATTGTGGCCCCTTGTCAAGGACCCTTTATTTAGCTTATAGAGTTGTGTCTGTCCACTCTGTTTATACCCTACAGGTATCTGAAGGTTTCAATTATGTCCCTGCTTTCTCATCTTGCCTCTAATGAGTACATACTGAGGTCAGCCAGTCTTTCCTCACCAGTCCTCCCCTGCGGAACATCAGTCATTGTCATCACCCTCCACTGGTGCAGCTTTAGACAGTCCATTTTAGGTGAGGGTTCTAGAACTGCACACAGTGCTCCAGGTGTGATCTCACAAAGGACCTGTGCTGAGGTAAGATCACTTCCTTCCGTCTGTTTGGGAAGGCTCTACCAATGCATCCCAGCAACCTGCTAGCTCTGCCATATCTCTTCTTACATTGAACAGAGGTCTTAAGACTGTCACAAGTTATAACTCTTAGATCCTTCCCCTCTGTGGTCTGCTCCAGTCACGCCTCCCTCCCATCCAATCCAATATTCAATAATCAAATTCCCCCTCCCCTAGTGCATAACCTTGCACTTTTTGACAAAAATTTCTGTTACCAGATCTTGGACTAACATTCCAATTTTTCCAGCCCTCTTTTCAATTTCCTTATATCCTCCTCTCTATCTACCGTGTCACACATCTTGGTGGCATCTCCACGTAGTCATATCTTGCCATGGATCCCTTCTCAAATGTCACAAATGAACACCAAGATGAGTACCGGGCCCAGTCCTGATCCCTGTGACCTCACACTCATTAACTCTTTCCCATGGAAGATGCACCATTTAGTACTATCCTTTGGGTTCTCCCTCCTAGCCAGTTTCCCACCCATTTAGAGATTTTCTCTCCAAAATGTAGTCTCTGAATCTCTTTCCTAACCTTTTGTGGGGCACAGAATCAGAGGCCATGCAGAAGTTCAGGTGCAGGATGCCCGCCCAGCACTTGGTCCTTGTCCAACACTTGTGACACAGCATTGAGGAAATCAACAGGGTTCATCTGACAGGCTCTCTCCTTCTCAGTATCATGCTGCTTGCTGTGCTAGAAGTCCAAAGGACTCAAGGAAGTCAACCAGCTGCTCCTTGATTATAGTTTCAAGGTGTTTCCTGACAGTGGAAGTCAGGCTAACCAGTTCATAATTTTCTGTATCTCCCCTGTCTCCACTCTTGTGCAGTGGTACATCTGCTACACTTCAGTCCCAGGGAACTGCATCCATCTCAATCAAGCAGTTGAACAGGTTTGCCAGTGGAGCTGCAAGACCCTGCCGCAACTCCTTCAGCATCCATGGATGCAGCCTGTCTGGCACCAGGGACTTACCCACATTTAACCATTTCAGAAAATTGCGTACTCTTTCCTCTGTAATATCAACTGCCATAGTTGTTTCCTGCCTGACCTGGATGCTGCACTCTGGTAGTACCCCCTCCTCAGCTCTGAAGACCAAGCACATGTGCTCATTCAAAGTATCGGTTTTCTGCCCATCCTCCTCCACCCATGCCTTAACCTTTTTTAACCCTCTATTCCCCCTTGTTCTTTCTCAGATATACTGTACCTAAAGAGAGAGACTAAGACACTAGGGAGTGTACAGATAAGATATGCACACTGCCTGCATCCTGCATGAGAATTATGCCTGCAAAAATGGATCAGTGAGAGGTTCCCCAGTAACAGAGCTGGTCAATAGGACTGGCGACTGAGAGAGGGACTGCTGCAGAAGTGCCCTGGATTGATCAGATTTGCTTGCTTGCCTGTGAGAGACAGATGCCAAACAACTCAGCACTTGTACTGGGTTTTCAATCAGGTTTTCCTGGCACACAAAACCACAAGCTAAGCCAGAATTCTGAAACACTGACAGAGACTTCAATCACTGGACTAGGGGCTGTCCTGCATCCCTCTGAATCTGGAGGAGAAGCTAGCCTGCTTTACCCAGGAACATCTGTCTGCAAGGAATCGTTTTCTGAGAGGGCCTAGACACCCACAGCCGTTTGTGATTGCCTGCCCCTGAGGTGGTGAAGAAACATCCCCCACTGGGTAAAGAGGACTGATTCAACCTTCGAGAAGATTCGTCAGGGCCTTCATTATTCATAACTAGAAGCACTAGATCCCCTGCACTTTAGACCAGTCAGTTTGAAACACCAGCAAGAAGGGCACCCCACAACAATTTGCCACACAGCTGCTGCTGCTTGGTAACCGGAAGTAAAGACAGGGCATTGCTCTGTAACCTTAATAGACATCTATGGTCAGTTAGATAAATTAGGCCTAAACCGTGCGATTTATAAAAGTGACCAGAGAAATGTATTGCTCACACTACTAGAGAGATTGCTTTCCAATAGGATATTGTAACACCCACTACTTGCTATGTTTATGACACTCCTTTTGGGATCACATTGATGCCACTCTACGGTGCCTGGCAGAAAGTCTCATATATCCAGTACCAAATCGCCAGATTACCTTGCTCAGGTAAGTACCTGAATTCAAAATATCATGGACCAGAGCTGGCTCATGAAATAATAAAGTACAGAATCTACCCAAGAAAGGTACGCTAGCAATATGTCATTGAAGATTTCAGACTTCCTGGTCTGCACCATAAAGTGCAACACTACAAGTCTGACGCTGCGTCAATGTGGTCTGTGAGGTTTGATACCCATAGTGTTTGCACCTTGACCGTTAGCCCTAACAGGGAGTTAACTGCAGTAAGGAAGAGGACTGTTTGTGTGTAGTGGAGGAATAGGGACCCGCAGGCTGATTTGCTCCAGTCTGTTAATTTATAAATCTGATATCATAGTACCCACATGTGAGAGTGTACAGTCTGAACAATGGTAAAACATACTGAACTTAATACTGATTTCCTGTCATTGACAGCTGAGCAGGAGGAGGAGGAGATCACATACATGTGAGCCACATGCAAGACATCTTCTAGCATAAGCAATACAATCAAGTCAGACTTTTCCGCTTTAGAGACGTTAAAGAACAAGCATTTGTCAATGCCAAATGTTTGCTTGCTGGCATTGGCATTGGTAGTGTAGGAGTTAGAGAGATGCATAAAATGAATGGCAGTGAAGTACTGAACTGAAGCCAACCTCACCACCACCCTGCAGAGACTGACAGCCATTGGGGTGTGCCTTTGGGTCGTCTGGTATAATGGCCACACCATTTCACCACACCCTACCCTGCAGACACCGACAAGTGTCACGTTGTGCCTTGGGGTCTTTGGGCCTTATGCTCACCCCATTCCATAAGGAAATACGGTGAGAGGGTGCAGTATAGGAGAATGGGGTGAACTTCGGGGCCGAAGAGTCCAAGGCACACCTCGATGCCTGTCGCTGGCTGCAGGGCGTGGGTGTGGGTGGAATGGCATGAGCATTACAGGCGGCAATCCCAAGTCACACTCCTGATGCCTGTCAATCTGTACAGGGTGGGGCGTTATGGTCAGAAACCCTAATGCCCCAGGCGTTCGTTGGTATTTTCACTCCAAATTTTCAACACAGGTTTTTTGTGACCCCCACCTCATAAACAGTGGCAATATCAGTTTGTTAGCCGAAAGCTGATTTTGCACAGTGACTACACCATTTGGCACCACAGGTGCAAAAACATATTTCGAACAGGATGTGAAAAATGACAGCTGTACTGTTGATGGGGAGGTGTAAAAAATGGCAACGTTGAAAATCTGGATTGAAAATATAAAAAAGTGAAGTCATGAGCGTGCGTAGAAATTGCGCAACGCACACCCATAATGAAATTAGTTTGGGGACATTTTACAGCAGATTGTCAATGCAGGCATTTTGGGACCTACACTCATGAACAGTGTCACTGCTATTTTCTTAATCTGTCCTAAACGACTGATTTCCCACAGCGGCCATGCATTTCTACACCGGGAATGCGAAAACACATTTCGGCCAGGGTGTGAAAAACGACAGCTGTACTGTTCACAAGGAGGTGTGGAAAAATGCCAGTGTTGAAAATCTGGACTGAAAATAGTACAAATTCATGAACTTATAAGGGTGCGTGGAAACTGCGTAATGCACGCTCATAACAATCATTTTATGGACTTCTATCACCAAATTTTCAAAACAGCCATTTTAAGACCTCTGCTCATGAACAGTGTCGCTGTGATTTTCTTAATCTGTCCCTAACATTGATTTCACACACCGACCACGCCATTGGTGCTACATGCGCGAAAACACATTTTGGGCAAGATATGAAAAATGACAGCTGTACTGCTCATAAGGAGGTGTGTAAAATGGCAATGTTGAAAATCTGGGTAATATAAAAAATTTGCGAGAAGTTCTGGCGTGCATAGAAATACACAATGCATGCTCGTAATAGTCATTTTTGGGAATTTTTCACCAAATTTTCAACATCGGGTTTTGATGGCCTATCTCATGAACTGTGACACTGTTGTTGCATTACAGGTCCCGAAAAGGTGGTTCCGCGCGGTGACCGTGAAATCACCTTCGGGACGAATCTTTCAGAATGACAGTGACTGAGTTCATGAGTGGAACCCAAAACCCATGTTGAAATTTGGTGAAAACATTTCCCAAAATGGCTGAGATATGCACCAAAGTTGAAAAAAAACATTTATGCCATTATACAGCTTACCGGCATTTCTTCAGTTCACAGTTGGCTTTAAAGAGTGCAGACATGTTCCCGGTCCACGAAATATATCATGCCAGACTCCGGAGGTAAATATGGGTCGGGGCTGTAGGAGAAGTGGATGCGCAGAGGGTGGGTGCGGGTTGGGGGAGGGGCAAGACAATCAACGAGGACCGTTTTTGTTTGTAGGTGTGTTTTCTTTTAGGAAGATGGCGCAGGACTTGTGCCACACTGGGGTGGTCTCCCAGTGTGGCAGCTGAAAGTTTTTTTGGGGTTCAGGTTGGGCCGATGGGGATTGGGCACCCCCGTCGGTTATATAGATGTTTGCCACGCTGGGGTGGGCTCCCAGCGTGGCAACTAGATATGTTTTTTTTTGGGGGGGGGTGTTGAGTGGAGCCGACAGGGGACTGGGCACCCCCATCGCCATTCTGACTTTTGCCACACTGGGGTGGGCTCCCAGCGTGGTGCCAGAAGTCTGGGGGGGGCTCGGAGCCGACAGGGGATTTGGCACCCCTGTCAGCCATACTGTGTGTGGCGGGGGGGAGAAACAGATGAGCAGCTGGGGTGGACTCCCAGCGGGCTACTCAGTGTTTGGGGAGGGGGAATGTGAAGGGAGCTGTCTATGACAGCTGCGTTCAGGATGCAGTGCTGAGTGTAGGCACTTTGCATACTGCTGATAGCAGTATGTAAATTACCTACCTACGGCAGTATGCAAATTGCCTACACGTTACAACAGCTGACTGCAGCGGTTTTTCGCTTTCAACTGTATGCCACTGCATCTGAACAGCTGTCATAGACAGCTCGGACATTCACTGGCGCGGTGCAGCCGTGCCTGCAAAAGGGAGCAGGGCACTGGAAGTGGGGGAGGCACACCTACGAAAACTCGTATGGTGGCACTATGTTTCTTGCACATGCGTGCAAGCAAACATCAAAAGCTGTAAAGTGTTCAGTGCCTACACTAACTGTGTCACAGCACTGAAGGACAAAAGACTCACGCAGGACCTCTGCATACAAAAGCCTACAACATATGGCCTGGAAGATAATATTTTTATGGTGGAGTTGCAGCAAGTGCTGAATAAAGCCTTGAACGATTTGATTTTTGTGTTGGTTTTGAAAGCAAGGCATGATGTGGAACAAAGACAGACATAAATGAAAGCGCTGGTAAAAAGACTTGTTCAAGAATGTGAACACCACTGAAACTGACATTATACCAAGAACCGAAATCAACATGAAGAATTTCAGGAAGACCTCATATCATGTCTCTTAAGAGACACATCATCTCATAGTGCCCTCTAACATACTACTGTCTTAGCAACTGGTAAGGTAGGGGTAGGGAGTATCATTTGTAGTGAACTGATATTAAAAAATAATTATGTGTTATGGTAGTTGAACAATAAAATGTCAAAAAATTAGTTTGCGGTATATATATATATATATATATATATATATATACACACACACACACACACAAGTGAATATATATATATATATATATATATCAATCAAAGTGTTCCTTTTTTTTTCTTCTCATTTTGTAGCCCAGCCACCCCTTCCGAAGAGCTCAGCCCACCCAGCACCACCCCACCATGGCCAAGTTTACCCCCTGAAATGCAGGCAGGCACCCTCCCATGGTCCATCGTGGCGTGCCCTGGATTGCCCCAAGGGTGGAAGCCAGGAGGCGGGACCCCAGCAGACACTGTTGGCAGTGGCGGCATTGGAACAGGACATCATGCTCAGGGGCCGAATTTCTGCATGCGGCAGTATCTGGTGGTGGGGATGTGCAATGACTATTTATGCCTGCCCCGCCCCGCAGGTGGACGGGCGCCAGCACAAATGGATCACCCCAGCCTCTGCCAGAGGTCACATTGTGACGGGACTCACCCCCTTCCCCCAGGAAGGTGAGCAGGCTCTATGATGCTCAATCCTTGTTCCCCAGCGGCCTTCCAACATCCCGAGTCCATTTCCGAACCCGGGTCATCGGCGTCGCAGACAGACAATATGCCTCTGCGCCGGTAGGCCGGCAACGTGTTCTTTTTGCTAACATTGCCGTGAAAGGGGAATTTCAGGAAAGATGTGAGGATATACTTCACAGAAAGGGTGGTAGACACATGGAACAGACTGCCACCCGAAGTTGTGGAGGCTGAAGAGTAGAAGTATGCATTGGATACACACAAGGGCATATTAGTACAGAAATGGTGAGGGTTCCCAGAGACCAGTTTGGGTCTGCGGAGGTGCAATAAGCAGGGAACCCTTGGGCAGACTGGGTGGGCCTAGCGGTCCTTTTCTGCCAACAAATGCTGCGTTTCTATAAGGCAAGCTGTGAGGGCTCTGGAGGTGCACCAGTCACAGCGGAGAGGAGGAGAGGGCTGGAAGTGGTTATCATGGACTTGGAAGGAGAGAAGTGCATTGGAACAGTGTCCTGCCTGAGTCATCCCAGTGGAAGAAGAAAAAAAAACCTGAACCAGACAAAAACAAATAAACATACAGTTATGCAATCCTTAAAAACCCATGTACACAGTTTTTTAAAATGCCTGTCCTCAGTCCGATTCTGTTTTATACAAATTACTGAGTTATCACAGAGACTAATAATTTCCCTCTGAGCATCCCCATCTGAAAGCAGACACTGAAGCTGCATTCTTTGCCTCCATGTTCAACTTAATTGTTAATTTCATACTTCGATTACATCTCTCTCTCTGTCACAATGTGTGTCCTACCTTTCTTTTACCAAGACTTCTCTGTCGGGGGTTGTAATTCGTCTTCCACTGGATACAATGAATAATCCAAAAAAAAGTAGAGACGAGCAAAGAAGAAAAAAGAAAAGATCTTTGAACCCTTCTGGTGTTAGCCGAGACTCAGGCAATAGAGTGATTCAAGCACTTGGACTTCCTGGGAGGTAAATTCTTCCATGAATCACAGTTATAACGGAAGAGCACAAAACCTGCATTCCTTACCAAACTATAGTCTCCTGAAATAAAATGATACTGTGGCACATTAAGGCTCGATAAAATGTGCTGCATTTGGAAATTAACTATGATGGAAAAGAGCCAGAAAGAGACTGAAAGGAATCTGACAAAAAAAAAAGGGGGAAAAATTAGCATAAACTTATTAAATGCCCAATTATTTTGTTCCTTGTATAAGAGGACAGCATGCTTTCACATCACTCCATTGTGCTGTATAATGGGAAGAAATACTATTATACCCCCTGCTGCGAAAGTAACATAATGGGACAGTCACGAGTTGCGCCGACTTTGTTATGTTCCAGCTCTGAATACGCCACAGTGGTTCAGCCTGGCAGCCCAAATGCTGGGGAACAATGGTACTGATCTAGCATCAGCACACACAAACATACAACAGACTGTCAGAATCTGCTTCATTTAAAAGTGTACCACAATACTAAAGAGTCTCGCCCCCTGAAGCTGATGTTTTCTATTTTTGGTCTTTTTAAGAGGAAAATAGAAAAATGAACTTTGGGTTGATTTTGAACATGAAGACTAAGCCACTAACACCCCCCCACAAAGCCCCCCAAGGTAAGATGATACACACCCCCTTCCACAGTGTCGGAATGCTTTATATTAAATCACACAGTAAATCATACAGTCTTCTTAAAGCATCTTCTGAATTTAAGAACAGTTTGATTGATGTTCATGAGGATTACAATGTGTTTGCAAATATATAATTTTTCATCAGTTGGGGGGAACTGACATGTGGCTGCAATGGATATACCTAGTTGGTCTCCACACCAGTCCATGTACTTCTAGACACCATCTTGATAGCTTCATGTTGTGATGCTGTACAAGGACAGAGATGGTGACCCTCGTGATAGTATGGGAAATGTCCACTGCCACACTGACCGTGCCGGAAGTGAGGTGGGGGAAAATGTGGTGGGAAGCACCAGGAACCTGTTGATACAGACTACCACCCTGAAAAGTACCATTACAGCTTGTTTACAGTCTGTTTTAATGGAGCTCTGTTGGCCCGGTTATGGTTACAAATTATCATTTGGTCCAATGTTCCTAGGGGTAACGTAGTTTTGAGGTAACACTCGTAAGTGGGAACCTGACATTATCAGAAAGGTTAACAGGAGGTCCAGGATACCCTGTCAGTAACAAAAATAACAGCAAAGTCTAGCAAGGTGAAAACAACATGTTCTGTGTAATGGAGGTACGAAATATGCAGATTGTGTTGTCTAATGTTAATGGAATGAACCATCCGGTAAGTAGAAATAAATAATGTTCCAAGCTAAAACGTTAAAACAGATTTCATATGGCTGGAAGAGACTCACCTCTCAGATAAAGAACATGACAAACTTTTTTATCCTCCAAGCCCTTCAGTTTGCCCACCTCTGGATGGCCCCCTCAAGCCCTGTCACATTACCTTCTCCTGGGCTTACTCTGCAACCACTTACCTAGGACGAATGAAGTGGCAGGGGTGGTGCCAGGTCAGCAGTGCAAGAGGCTGCACGTGGTGCCTGCATATTCTCCAGCAGACGTGCGCTGACTTTCTCTGCCAGTTTCGCCCTGGTTTTGAACTAGCGTGCAATGAGGGTCACGCATACACCGCAGTGTGCTGGCTCGAAAGGATCCCTATCCTGCAGTGCTGATCCTGGCTGTAATACCCACCTAGCCTCCCCTTGGAAGTGATCACAGTGTAGTACACAGATTCTGACCCACTCCCACGGAGGACAGCCATACTGGGGAAGCTCCGTCCTCCTTCCCCCAGCTGCCTATCAGCGACTCGAGCTCGTTCACAAATTCTGGTCACTGGCATTGCGAGAGGCAGTGCAACTGCTGCATCCCATGGGCTGGCGAAACATAAGAAACGTAAGAAATTTTGATATAATTAAGTGGTCTTCTCTTTACATAAGTCTGGAAAGAGGAGGGGAACATTAATACGAATTCCAAATCATGTTCCATTTCAGCTGCTTGAGACTGTGACAGATACAGTGGGCAGGTATGCTACAGTGAAAGGAAAACTAAATGATACTAATTTATATCTCTGGTCAGTGCACAGTATATATCCCACCACAGGTTGAATTTCAGTTTTTCTGCACCTTGCTTACGCTTGTGACAGACAACAGGGAGGTGATTCTGATATCAAGTGGAGATCAAAATTTGCCTCGAAATCGCAGGTTAGACAGCACTTAACAGATGTCAAGACAGGATAATAAGTTCAAGGTTAAAATTTATTATTTCAGTGTATAAAACACAAGATTAAAAGCATTCTATACAATTTATAACTATTCAGTGAACATACAAGCCTGTAATATCATCGACCTTTTACTCTATACAGTACTAAAGTTATCTTTTCTTAAACAGAATTATTACTAAGTGTAACTTCCTATTGCATATGTCATAGGAAGAGAGATTGGGAATAACAGGTAACCAATTAAGGCTTCTTCTGTTTCCTAGTTCCAATGCAGCACCTCCCAGATGTCAAGACAGGATATTAAAATCTCAAGTAAGATTAAGAAACTATTAGTGAAAGTGAGATATTGCAATGCATGGAGGACCCTGTATAACAGTGTTAAATGATACCTGTTTTTAAATCCCCTCACCATATTTATACCAGATTAGACAGGATTTAATTATTTTGTACTACCTAAAGAGAAAACGGGAAGAGGTAAGTCCAAGTGGATGGGTAGTATTAATATACCAGATCCCACGGCCACATTCCTCCATAGCCATCTAAATCTGAAAAAGAACAACACTTTCCAGAGGACTGGAGAAGGGCACATGTAGTCCCACTGCCCAAAAGCGGCAGTTGGGAGGAGGCGGGGAACTACAGACCAGTCAGCCTCATCCCAGTGGTGGGAAAGACCATGGAGACACTGCTGAAAGAAAGGATAGTGGCACATATGGAATCTAGTGGTGCTTAGCATCTGAGGCAACACGGATTTACAGCAGGAAGGTCATGTCAAATGAATCCAATAGTTTTTTTAATTGGGTGACTAGGGAATTTAATCAGGAAGGGGCAGTAGACATTGCCTACCTAGATTTCGGCAAAGCCTTCAACACCGTCCCACATAGAAGGCTGATTAACAAGATGGGTAGTCTGGGCATGGGAGACAAGGTGGCAAACTGGGTTAGGAACTGGTTAACAGACAGAAGACAAAGGGTGGTGGTAAATGGGGTATTATCTGGGGAGAGGAGGGTGACCAGTGGGATACCACAGGGATCAGTACTAGGACCAGTCCTGCTCAATGTCTTTGTTAGTGACATTGCAG
This sequence comes from Neoceratodus forsteri, assembly GCA_016271365.2. Lineage (NCBI taxonomy): Eukaryota > Metazoa > Chordata > Ceratodontiformes > Ceratodontidae > Neoceratodus > Neoceratodus forsteri. The sequence goes on from JADMNL010000040.1 coordinate 7,597,369, forward strand.
AGGGGAATGGAAGGAAAGGTCTGGCTGTTTGCAGATGACACCAAGATCTGCAACAGGGTGGATACTCCAGAAGGGATGCAGAAAATGAAGAGGGACCTGGAGAAGCTTGAAAGATAGTCGGAGATGTGGCAACTGAGGTTCAATGTAAAGAAATGCAAAATAATGCATCTAGGTAGAGGGAACCCTGGGGAGAACTACAGGTTGTGGGGGGGAGGAGCTGACTGTCACCAAAGAGGAAAGGGACCTAGGGGTTATCATCTCTGATGACCTTAAGGTATCAAAGCAGTGTACAAAGGCAACAGGGAGGGCCAGTGGCATGCTGGGGTGCATAGGCAGGGGCATCACTAGCAGGAGGCGAGAGGTGGTGATGCCATTGTATAAAACATTGATAAGGCCTCACCTGGAGTACTGGGTGCAGTTCTGAAGACCACATCTGTGCAAGGACATAGATAAGGTGGAGACTATCCAGAGAAGGGCAACAAAGATGGTGCAGGGCTTACACCACAAAACATATGAGGAGAGACTAAGGGACCTCAATATGTACTCACTGGAGGAGAGGAGACAGCGGTGGGACATGACTGAAACTTTTAAGTACCTCAAGGGCATAAACAAGGTGCAGGCGAGGGAGCTTTTCCAATGTAGAAAAAGTAGTAGAACAAGGGGGCACAATATGAAATTGGAAGGGGATAGATTAAGAGATAATGTGAGGAAGGTTTTCTACACAGAAAGGGTAGTCAATGCTTGGAATAGTCTGCCACAGGAGGTAGTGGGGGCAAGCACAGTGGAGGGGTTTAAGCATGCTTGGGACAGGCACAAGGGAAACCTGAGAGAGGAGAGAGTGATGCCAAGCCATTGATCACATAGGATCAGTGGCCATATACAATGTATAGGGCCTACGGGAAGACTGGATGGGCCTAGCGGTCCTTATCTGCCGACAATTTCTATGTTTCTTTGTGGAGACTGAATGTCTCTGTTGAAAGATGAGAAAACTAAATGTAGTGTCCAAGAATTGGAAGCAGCAGTCAAAGATAATGATAATCAGGATACTACCCCTGAAAGTTTGTGGGATACGATTACATTTATTATTCGAGGTAAAATAATGTCAATAGCAGTATTTAAATAGAAAGAAAGAGAAAACAGATAAAAGGAATCAGATGGGATCATTTAAACCCTAGAAGCTCAGCAAAAAATAAAAATTCACAGAGACAGGAAAAAGCAATTGGAGAATTCCAGAGAGGAACTGAAAGAACCTTTAGTATTATAAAACCACAATTGTGACTTCTACAACAAAAATGTTATGCTGGGGGTGCTAGAGTGACAACATATTTGGCACGGCAGTTAAGGGCTCAGCGAACAAGGGTGATGATTGTAAAGATCAGAAATTATGACTGGCTGGCTAGCACAGCAGTAGAGTAACTGCTTGCCATCCAGACAACCTGGGTTCATGTCTTGAGCCCGGGATGCCTGGGGTGACCGGTGAGACAAGATTTGGGCATCCCCTGGATGCCTCCTGCCTCAGGGAGAGGCACCTCCTTCTGTTGCATGACTACTCCCTCGCACCCTGGGGGAGGGAGGGTGTCGTGTGGGAAGGAACAAGTGGTCCCTCTGGTGTCCCCTTACATTGGGACATATCCAGTCACTTGGTGAGTAACATCGAGGCATCAGATGCCCAGAGTGGGGCCAGCATAGGGATTACTGAAGGTAGGGCGGAGCTCACCTGCCCTTCCAACTGCCCTGACAGGCACAAGACCAGGCCGTGGGGTAGGATATGGGGAGGGCTTAGCAGAGAAAAAATATCCCCAGCAGTGCTGGACAGATGAACCTCCCCCCACGCTACAGCAGGGTCTTTTTAACCTCACCTGTGCCTCACTGGCTTCTCCTTATGGTCCCTGACTGTCAAGCAAAGTATTCTCCTCCTGGCTTAGGGGCACCGGGGTTCTGCTCATGGGGATAAGCTGTGGGTTATGGTTGGGGTGTCGGTGTGGTTGTTGAGAAAAGGCTGTTGGCGGGCTGGACCACCAAAGGATTCCTCAGGTGGGTAGAAGGACTTGGTTAGGTGGAAGGAGGTCCTGGTAGCTGGTGAGGTGAAAATGAGGGAACAGAAACAGAAAGTAAAAAAATAAAACATAAAAATTTATGCCTGAGTGACATTCAACTTCTACCAGCAGAATTTGGGCAAAATTATGATTCCACTTACATGACGTGTCCAAGAAAATGTTATGAAATTTCTCCAAAATTCTAATTTTCAATTTCAGTTGACTCATTTCAATTCATCTAATTCAATTCAAATTCAATTCAATTGATCTAAGTTTAAAAGTACTGCACTAGTCCACACTACACTAAATTCTGTATGTTTAAAGTGCGCTTCGTCGTGGAGAGCTGCGCCAAGTGTCAGATCTCTGCCTTTAACAGGGCCTGAGATATAAGTCACCCAAAATTTTGAATTTTTTTAAATTAACAACTGCGAGTATATAAATTGCACAATCTTAACACCCTATAACTTGAAAACTAGAGAATGCAATATCACCAATCTTAGTGGGGTCACAGATTAAAAATAAGGCTGTGTGCCAACTTTCTAATTCCTTGCTTAAAGGGGAACAGTCACCACCAAGGGCCCCCACAGTTAAGTGTGGGTCCGGCCCTAATATGTACTTTGTGTGCAAGAACATTTTGGTTTACCTACTGTTCACTGTAGTATACTAATTGTATCAGACTAATTTTGCATAGTTATAGGCTGACACCTCTGTTAGTACAAATTCCAGAATCCCCTGCAGAGGATATCAGAACAGCAGGCACCAGTGAGAAGATTTAATAACCTGCAGTACATGTTAGAGTTTATATACACTCTGATCTTTTGTTTGCTGGTCCTGCTGCCCTCCATGGGCTATGAACAGTCATCAAAGACTGTACACCGAGGACTGTACTTAGCCCCTGGAGAAAAGCAGAACTGGAAAACATCTGATCGGAGATTATAAGAGCTCTAACATGCACTGCAGGCTACTGAATCTCCCATTGGTGCCTTCTGCTCTGATGTCAGCTGCACCTGATTCTGGGTTCTGTAGTAAAAGAAAGTGTCAACCTACAAGTAAGCAAAATTAGTCTGCTACAATCTACTATACCATAGTAAGCAGTAAGTAAACCACAGTGGTTCTGCCCACAGAGTGCACACTGGGACCAGCCCCACACTTGAGTGGGGGGGTCTTTGTGCTGACTGTTTCATTTTAAAGGATGTCCAATTTCTAAGCAGTCAAATATTGCAAAATTACTTCAGTAATTTACAGAGTCATAGAAAATGGAGGCAGAAAAAGACCATTGGTCCATGCAGTCTGCTGTTTTTCATTATCCTACCACAGAAAGTTTTGTCTAGTTGGGGTTATTGCACTTGCCCCCCCACCCTACCGCTTCCCTCATGTAACTATTACGCTTTTTACTCAGTCCCAGCCATGTTTGAAACCAGTAACGGCTCTTGTACTCACCACCTCTGCTGGTAGGCTGTTCCGTGGCTCCACCACTCTCTCTGTAAAATAAAACTTTCTCACATCCCTCTTGAATACCTCCCCCCACCCCTCGCCAGCTTCCACTCATGTCCCCGTGTTCCCCATGACGTTTTGTGAAAACTGTGAAATTTTGCATTTTGTGATCGCTTTGTGGAAGCCATAACCATACATTCTGTCCAGATATACACTTGAGCTGCCATGGAAGGTGAAGGGAAAAGTCAGGGTAGGGGATGAATAAGGTAGCATTCATAGGGGCTCCATAATAAAAGTAAGGTTCTGTCCAGTGCCAGCTACCTTCATGTCAATCAGTATCTTGAGATAAGAACCATCAAGACTAGTCAAGGCCATTACTTTGCACTTGCCTGTCTTCTTGCAGCTTGCCAGCTAACCACTAGGGCTCGCAGACTAAATAACTTGTGTAGGCACACATGTATGCAGCATTGTTTCTGTACAACACCACCTGCTAATTCTTTAACAAAACCAACAAACAAATCAGCAGCACTCACAGTCCTGTTGCCAGCTTATGACATCATCACTGTGCATTACCTCCCCACACCCTAACGAAATCCTACGGAGAAGCACTGGGGTTAGGACCTCTACTCTGAGAATTTTAATCATGACAGTTTGCACTGTATTCTCTGAATGCTGTTTCATTTATTGTTTGCCAACTGGCAATAAAGTGGTTGTGCAGCTTAAGATCCTGTGTGCTTACTGACTCCGAAGCTTTCTGTGAGTGCTGCTGCTTTGTTTGTTGATTTTGGACGTAGCACAAAGTAGCCATCCTTTTTGGCAGCACCACCTTGAACCTCCCTATAGCGCAGCTATAACAGCTGAACAGACTTCTGTGTGTGACTTGGCAATCCAGTTGCGAATATAACAAGCGCAGCAGCACTTGTTTCCAGGGGAGTAAAGCGGAAGTTGACTAAAAGTGGGGACAGGTGGGCAGGAGGGTATGAAGAGTTTGCCGAGGGATTTTCTGGAGGCCACTCCAGAAACTCCAGTATGTGACCGTGCTTTATGATCTGAAGCACCCAGTTGTCTGTGGTCACCCCCCCACCACCCTTCTGGGTGGAGAGAGAACCGACCCCGACTGCCTCCCTTGGATCCTCGGCCAGAGGGGGGGTTGGATTAAGAGTCAGAAGGTGGAGGCGGGCGTTGGCAGTGCGGCCGCAGGAGCCTGTGGGGCCCTGGTGGTGGCAGCTGAGGGGTGCCGCTGTGGCCTTATGCTTGAGCTGGCCTCTGGCAGGCTGGTTCTGAGATTGCTTACGGGAGGACCTATGAAAGGACTGATGCTGGCCCGCTCTAGGCTGAGTGTGATCGAGCAAATGGACTGACTTGAGGGCCCACCCTGACCCCTGCTGGGTGGAAATGATGTCCTGGACATCCCCCTCCCCCGGAAAGGACCGAACCCCAGAAGGGAGCATCCCAAATGCTGGACTGCATGTCCAGGGCAAAGCCAGATACCAAAAGCCAAGAACAGCACTGGAGGCAGACCCCAGCAGCTGCCCCATGCCCAAAGGCATCCACAGCTTCGTACATAGCCCGATGGACATGACTGCCCATGTCCAAGCATGACTTCAGAAGCTGGGCATGCTGCGTCTTGGTGGGATCTTCTAGTAAGGTCTGCACCAAATCCCTGTTTTGGTCCCACAGCACATTTTCATATTGGACCACGTGGGCCAGATAATTCAGGCGAACACATGTTTGCCAAGGTGGTCTAGGGTAGTAAATAAGCCAAAAAAACTGATTAGCAGTTTTATGTGTGAAAGTGCTAATCAGCTGTAAAAATGCATAGCACTTGCCACAGAGTGGTTAGCAAAATGTAAAAAATACATACAGTTTTATTAATTTTGTCTACTGTGCCACAGACTCACTGAAAAAGTGGTTAGCCGTCTACTCCTACACATTTCTGGAAATGGTTAGCATTACCCCGTTTTACATAGGATTTTGCTGTGCTATACCTGCTATTTAATACCATGTGGTCCAGCTGCCTGGGCTCCCAATCTGGGGGAAGGGCACTAAGTTGCTTGAGCTTTGGGGTGAGGTGATTCCATGCTGCCCGTGTGACATCCCATCCTCATAGGAGTCAAAGGGGCACCATCACAGGGATGGCATCAGGCTACCTTAAATAAATAGCCAGGTGTAGCCTCTCTGGGTCCTGCTCCTCCATCTCCCAGCCCATAATGGACTGGATGTGGCGTATGGCATCCCAAAAAATTGGATCATTGTGGGGGGGACTTTGGAACCTCCTTGGGAGGGCCTTCACCCTTTGAGGACAGCTCCTTGGGAGGGTCTCCACCCTATGAGGACTCCCCCGGTGATGAGGAAGACTCCAAAGAATCCAATTTATCCTCAGTAGACTCACTATCTGGTGCCAATGCTGGTGGCCTGTGCTCGTCCTCGCAAGAGCCTGAGCCTGCGGCAGAGGCAATGACGGAGTTGGACCCACAGGCTGGGGCTGCAGCAACACTGGTGGTGGCTAAGCAGGCATCAGCCTAGAGCACCCAGGAGAAAGATATGCCAGCATTGGCCAAGATGGAGAAGCAGGCACCTGAGGGTAAGGGGGTCCCTTAGGGAAAGGCAGAGGTGATGCCAGACAGGAGGAACTGGTGGTAGCCTGTTGCGGGCATTGCCTAGAAGGGCTGACATTGGTCCCAGTAGCTGGAACCGACGAAGGCAGCACCGTGGCTGGGGAGGGTGATGGTGGAGAAACCGACACCTGAAGAACCCACACTGGCCAAGTCCCCTGCCCCGAAGAGTCGCCGCCCAAGATAGCTATGAGGCTGTTGGTGGAGCCACTGGGAACCCAGAGGAAGAGAGGGTGGGGCTGAAGGGCTGACCCCCTGCAGGAGGATGATCCCATCGCGGTCAATGGTTTGTGGGGTGACCGCGAGCAAAAAGCTGACTGGTCCTGGTCCCGGTGTTTGTCCCAGTGCTTGTACTTCCTGGATTTTTCCTTCTGAGAAGAAGAAGAAGAAGAAGAAGTGGTCCCAGAGGACTGTGCCAGTTATGCCAAAAGAGCCCCTGGCCTGCAGCTTCTTTTCCATCCGCAACCAACTTTTGCTTCAAAAGGTGGCTCTCCAGTGTTTTTAGACAACGTCTCCGAGTGGCCTGGTTGAATTTTTGGCAAAACTGGCAGGCTTCAGTGTCATAGCTGGGGCCTAGGCAGATGAGACACACAGAATGGCCGTCCTTTTCAGGGATCTGTTTGCCACAGGCACACTTCGAGGAGCGGTCAGAAGACAGCGTTGGTGGAGAAGACATAAACTTGCCAAAGAAAACACCGAAAATTGAATGCTTAACACTAACGAAGAATGAAAAATAAAAAAACGTGGCAAGCGTGGGTAACGACGGTCGACTGTAGCTGCGGCATTCACTGAGGTCTGATGTGTGCAGGTCGATGGTGGGAAAATAACTGAGGTAGGTGTGGGGGACCGCCCACCTTTATAGGATAGGCTGACATCAGCTGACTGATGGCGGTAGGTGGTCCCCCGTGGCAGACTGCTATCTAGAAGTTTTCCGTGTGGTCCTGGCACCTGACAGCTTAGTCCTACTGGTGTGGCCTGCTGCAAGAGCCTTCCTCGAAGTAAGATCATAGGATCTACCACCACCGGCTTGAGCCCAAAACACACACAAAAGCAAACAAAAAACAGTAGGTGAACAAACCTAGAGTTACAGTGAACGGATGGGGTAGCTCTATCATCAGCATGTGGTGCGGTTTGGGTTAATAATTTGGAAGTAGTTAGTTTGAAGAACTCAGCATTAAAAATCATTTTAGGTACACAAATTATTCAGGTCAAAGATAACTATAGTGCTTACTGCTCAATTCACATCTCTTCTAACTAAAACTTCCATTCTAAGTTGAAGCTGCTGCAAACCATGCAGCTTGCCAATACTGCAACCAGTTACATCTCTCGTAATTTCTAAATCGGTCAGGTCCCTGTTAGTCGAGTGGTTGCTTTGATTTATTAAAATCGCAAGTTTAAATGGTACTGGAAAATCATCCCCATTCAACTCAATGGGGTGCACACACGCTGTCTTCATTTTGTGACATCAGAAAAAGGGTTTGCGTGTGCCTGCATGGGGACATGTCGGCAGCTGAGGAAGCTGCTCAGGTTTTGGCCAACATGTCCGATTCAGAAATTACGAGTGATATAACTCTTTTTGATGGCAGAGTAAAAGGGAATTCTTTATGAAAATCAACTCTGAGTCAGGTGAGCAATCGTATATGTTTTAAGGAGCGATGACAGTTGAAGAGAAAAAAAATAATGCATTGCTACAAAAAGAGCGTGGGCTCACCTCTGCATTATCAGTACCAAACCACCTGCACAGTAAATACCTGCAAGTGAACGTTCGGCATTGACAAATGCTTGTTTTCTTAGTATGTGTTTGTCTGATTTATTCTTAAATGTTGCAATATTTTTGGCTTCAATTATTTCCCAGGGTAAACTGTTCCAAATTCTACCACCCTGCTGGGTAAAAAAATTCCTTCTATCATCACGTTTGTTTATATCAAGTTTGATTTACTTATTGTGTGATCTTTGGTGTTCCCATCATGTCCCTTAAATTATTATCTTTCATGATTTTAAATAACTGTAGCATGTCTCCCCTCATTCATCTTTCTTCTAGGCTAAATAATCCCAAAGTTCTTAATTTCCCTTCATATGCCGTTTTTTTTTTTTTATTTTGGCACCACTCGGGTCACCATGTGTTGGACTTTCTCTATGTGATTGATGTCTTTCTTCAGATATGGAGTCCAAACTTGTGAACAGTAGTCTAAATGTGGTCTGATGTATGTTTTATACACCAGAAGTATCTGGAATCCAGCAGATCACACAACCCGAGGCAGCAGGGATTCACGGGTGAGAGGTCATGTCAGATGAACTTGATCGATTTCTTTGTCTGGATGCCCCGGGAAATAGATCAGGGTGTTGGGCAGCATAACTGGCTGATGCCAGGTGACAGACGGTGGTGGTAAATGGCACTCACTTTAGTGAGGGGGTGAGTGATCAGTGGGGTACCTCAAGACTTAGTAATAGGACCAGTCCTCTTTAATGTCTTTATAACCAACAATGCAGAGGAAGGTATGCCTCTTTGCAGACTGCACCAAAAATCTGTAGCAGGGTGGTACTCCGAAGGGGATGAAGAGAATGTGTAGAGACCTGAGGAAACATTAGGAGTGGGCAAGGGTATGGCAGCTGGGTTTCAATGCAAAAAAATACAAAGTCATGCACCCAGGCATAGAAACCCAGAGGCAGTGTATAAAATGGGGGAAGTGGTATTGATAGGAACTAAACAGGAAAGGGACCTTGGGGTTATCACATCTGATGACTTCAAGGTGGTGAGGCAGTGTGAGATGGTAGCAGGTAGGGCCAGGGGGATTCTAGGGGGCACAGGGAGGGGAATCACGAGTAGAAGGAGAGAGGTGGTGTTACCACTGTATCAATCACTGTTGAGACCTCTCCTGGAGTACTGTGTCCAGTTCTGGAGACCTCTCAAGAAGGACATAAACAAGCCAGCCTAGTGGCATAAAGGGCAGAGGCTCCGAGGAGTGCTTCACCTCTCCCACGCCAGTGACTTGAGTTCAGGAATATGCTCGGGCTGCCGTGGGTCAGCCTGAAGGAGGGTTGGGAGAAGATTAAGCAGCCGTCAGGCAGCTCTCCTCTTCCAGACTGAGGAAGTTAGCATTGCCAGCCCTTGACTGCCACCGGATGGAGGTTCAGTGGTATTGTCAGGCAAAAAGGGGGTCTGGCACTATGCTGGGTGGGTGGAGCAGGGTCTTTACTGGTTCTAGCGCACATGCACACCTCCACATACATACATGACCATGTTTGCTGGGAAGTAAGGGGAGAAAACTGGGAAAAACATTATGTCCCCCCATCACCGTATCTGACAGCCCCCAGGGTAGCCCCCTCAGGGCCTGATGGCAGAAGATGGTGACGGGTGGGCAAACAGCCATATGAAAAAAAAGGATGACACAGACAGAGTACAGGCTGTCCAGAGGACAGCAATTAAAATGGTGCAAGGGTTGCATCATGAACACTGTGAGAGTGATCTAAATATGTATACTCTGGAAGACAGGAGAGAGGGGGACATGACAGAGAACTATAAGTACCTCATGGGGTGAAAAAGGGACAGGAGGGGAGTATTTTTCAGAAGAGAATGTGCACGAGAACAAGGGGCATGAAATAAAGACATGGGGAATTTAGGGGGGATGTGAGAAAGTACTTCTTCACTCAAAGAGTACTAGACACCTTGAGCAGTCTTCCCGTGGAGGTCATGGGGGCAACAACAGTGGTGGGCTTCAAGCATACATGGGATAGGCACCAGGGAATCTTGGTAGGAAAGCAGGGGGAGGGTGAAGTAGCGGGAGATCAGTAGGCTGTGCTGTAACTGTATAGGCAGGGATGAAATGGGCAGACTGAGTGGGCCAAGCATTCCTTAGCTGACAACAAATTCTGTGTTTCTATGCATTCTGTTTGACAAGTCATTACTCAAACCTCAGCTGTTTGTAAGCTGGGAGCACATACCTTTAAAATATTTTTCTACTACAAAAAACACAAGTCAGATTGACAAGATAGGTTGCAGCGTTTTGGACTTGCTGCAAACATATGACCTGGACAAGTACTGACTTGGGACAACACAGGGTTACGTCACTTTTTGCATATTTGCATCTTTAAGCAAATGGTGAAATTTGGCTTTGGTACAAGCAGTCTCCATCAACAATCATCACCTATGATCACAAGACCAGCAAAAACTGAATGTAACAAGAATTTGTCAGTGAAACATAGAAACATAGAAACATAGAATTTGACGGCAGATAAGGACCGCTAGGCCCACCCAGTCTGCCCATTTCCCTACCTACTGGATAAGCTGCAGATCCTAGTTAACCAGCAGCCTACTTCTTTCTACCCCCACCCCCCAGAATTGCCTTATGACTATCCCATGCATGCTTGAATTCCACCACTGATTTTGACTCCACAACCTCCTCCGGAAGGCCATTCCATGCATCCACAACCCTCTCTGTGAAAAAATACTTCCTTAAATTACCTCTGAGCCGCCCCCCCTCTATCTTCAAATTGTGCCCTCTTGTTCTTGCACACTCTTTTTTGAAAGATGCTACCCTCTTGGACTTTGTTGATTCCTTGAGGTGCTTGAAAGTTTCTATCATGTCCCCTCTCCTCCTTTCCTCGGGCTGACATATTAAGCTCCTTAAGTCTCTCTTCATATGTCCTCCAGTTGCAGACCTGCACCATTTTAGTGCCCTCCTCTGACAGCTTCCATCCTGTCTATGTCTTTCTATGGAGATTGGGTCTCAGAACTGCACACAGTACTCCAGATGGGGTCTCACCAGCTGTCTGTACAGAGGATAATAACTTCCTGTTTTCTACTGGTGATGCCTCTCCCTATGCATCCCAGTATCCCCCCAACCCTCCTTGCTGCCCTCTCACATTGCTTGCCCACCTTTAGGTCATCTGATATGACTACCCCCAGGTCCCTTTCCATTTTGTTGTTGTTAGTATCTCACCCCCATTGTGTACTCTTCCCCTGGGTTTTTGTTTCCCAGGTGCATTACCTTGCACTTCTTAGCATTGAATCTAAGCTGCCATACATTTGACCATTCCTCTAACCTTGCCAAGTCTCTTCTCATCCTTTCCACCCCACCCTGTGCATCAACTCTGTTGCAGATCTTAGTGTCATCTGCAAAGAGACACCTTTTCCTTCGTCAGTCCTTCTGCAATGTAAGCATAAAGACATTGAGAGGACTAGTCCTATACTGAACCCTGCGGTGACCCGCTAGTAACCCTCCTTTCTTCTGAGTGGACTCCATTTACTATTACTCTCTGTGTCCTATTCTCCAGCCAATTCTTTGCCCAGGCTGTCATCTTGGGACCCACTCCCAGGCTGGCTAACTTATATATTAATCTTTTGTGTGGGACTGTGTCAAATGCCTTGCTAAAGTCTAGGTAGGCCATGTCCACAGCCCCTCCTGATCTACTACTTTGGTCACCCAGTCAAAGAAATCTATCAGATTCGTCTGGCATGACCTTCCCGCTGAAATCCATGCTGCCTAGGGTCTTGTGCCCCTCTGGCCTCTAGATACTCGACAATTCTTTCCTTTAGAAGTGATTCCATCATTTTCCCTATCACTGAGGTTAAACTAACAGGTCTATAGTTTCCTGCTTCTGCCTTGCTCCCACTTTTGTGAAGGGGAATCACATCTGCCCTCCTCCAGTCCTCGGGTACCACCCCATCCTCCCATGATTTGTTAAAGAGGGTAGTCAGTGGTGTCACTAGTTCTACCCTTAGTTCTTTTAGAATTCTGGGATGAATCCCATCAGGCCCCATTGCTTTGTCCACCTTCAGTTTTAAGAGTTCTTTCAGAACCCTTTCTTCTGTAAATGGGCTGGTATCAACTTCTGTATCCAGAGTGTTACTACTGTTTGTTTTATGTACCTCACCCTCTTCCTTTGTAAATACTGAGCAAAAATATTTGTTTAGTATCTCTGCCTTTTCACATTCTCCCTCTGCCACCCTCCCTCCCCTTTATTAAGCCTCACTATCCCTCCCTTGGTCTTCCTTTGCTCCCTGATGTACCTATAAAAGGTTTTATTCCCCTTCTTAACTGAGTTGGCTATCTTTTCCTCAGTTTGGGCCTTTGCTGTTCTGACTGCCTTCCCAGCCTCCTTTTGCTTTAACTGATACAGTTCTCTGTCCTGCTCCTGCTGCGATTCCTTGTACTTCCTGAATGCTTTCTTTTTCTCTTGAACCTTCACTGCCACTTCCTTTGAGAACCATAGTGGTTTCTTACATCGTCTTGTTTTGTTTATTTGCTTCACACAAAGGCTCGTTACCTCTGTGATGGCAGTTTTTATTATTCCCCATTGTTCTTCCACCCCTCCTTCCCACCCATTTGCTAGTGCATTCCTTAGGCACTCACCTATTTTGGCAAAGTCAGCCCTCCTAAAGTCCAGTACTTTTGTCTTTGTATGGCTTGACTCTATTGCTGTGTTTATTGTGAACCATACTGTTCGATGGTCGCTAGTTCCCAGATGGCTACCCATGCCGAATGTTTGCTTGCTGGCATCAGCAGTGGAAGTGCAGGAGTTAGACGGATGCAGTATAGAAATGGCAGTGATGTACTGAACTGACGCCAACTCCATCCCCACCCTGCAGAGATGGACAGGCATTGGGGTGTGCCTTTGGGTCGTCGCCCATAACAGACATGACATTTCACCTCAACCTACCATGCAGACACTGACAAGTGTCGAGGTGTGCCTTGGGGTATTCGGGCTTTACACTCACCTCATTCCATAAAGAAATATGCTGAAATGGGTGCAGTATAGGAGAGTGGTGTGAACTCTGGGGCCAAAGAGTCCAAGGCGCATGTCAATGTCTGTCACTGGCTGCAGGGTGGGGGTGGGGTGGAATGGCGTGAGCATTACTGTCAACAATCCCAAGTCACACCCATGATGCCTGTCAGTCCCTACAGAGTAGGGTGTTATGATCGGAAACCTTAACACCCTGGGCATTTCTTGGTATTTTTACTCCAAGTTTTCAACATGGGCTTTTTGTGACCCCACCACATGAACAGTGACGCTATCAGTTTGTTAGCCGAAAGATGATTTTGCACAGTGACTGCGCCATTTGGCGCCACAGGTGCAAAAACACATTTTGAATACAATGTGAAAAATTACAGCTGTACTGTTCATGAGAAGGTGTAAAAAAATGGAGACATTGAAAATCTGGAGTGAAAATATAAAAAAACTGGTGAAGACATGAGCGTGCATAGAAACTGTGCAACGCACACCTGTAATGCAATTACTGTGGGGAGTTTTTGCACCAGATTTTCAATATAGGCATTTTGGGACCTCCGCTCATGAACAGTGTTACTGTGATTTTCTTAATCTGTCCCAAACACTGACTTCCCACAGCTATTCTGCACTGGAAGTGCAAAAACACATTTTGGCCAGGATGTGAAAAATAACAGCTATACTGTTCATAAGGATGGTTGTAAAAATGCCAATGTTGAACATCTGGAGTGAAAATATTACACATTTGTGAAGTTACGAGGGTGCATAGAAACTCTGCAATGCACACTCATAATACAGTCATTTTATGGACTTTTGTCACCAAATTGTCAACATAGGCATTTTAGGACCTCTGCTCATGAAGAGTGTCACTGTGATTTTCTTAATCTGTCCTGAACACTGATTGCCCACAGCGACTGCGCTATTCTGCGCCGGAAGTGCAAAAACACATTTTGGCCAGGATGTGAAAAATGACAGCTGTACTGTTCATAAGGAAGTGTGAAAAAATGCCAAAGTTGAAAATCTGGAGTGAAAATATTACAAATTTGCGAACTTGCGAGTGTGCGTGGAAACTGCGCAATGCATGCTCTTAAAACAGTAATTTTTTGGAATTTTTTTAACAAATTTGCAACACAGGCTTTTTGAGAGCCCACTTCATGAACAGTGACACTGTCATTTTGTTACTCGGTCCCAAAAGGTGATTCCGCACAGTGACCGCGAAATCACCTTTTGAGAACCAAATAACCAGATGACAGTGACTGAATTCATGAGTGGGCCCCAAGAACCCCATGTTGAAAGTTTGGTGCAAAAATTGAAAAATGACGAAGATGAACCAAAGTTGAAAAACCCAATTTATGCCATTATACAGCTTTCTGGCATTTCTTCAGTTCATGATCGGCTTTGAAGAGTGCAGATGTGTTCCGTCCACTGAAAATTATCACGCCGGCCCCGCGGCTAAAGTATGGGGTGAGGGTGTGTGGAAAGGTGGGTCGCAGAGGGTGGGCGGGTTGCGAGAGGGACAAGAGAGTCAACGAGGACCGTTTTCTTTTGTTACAGTTTTTTGTTTGTTTTTAAAAGGCGACACAGGACTTTGCCATGCTGGGGTGGGCTCCAGCATGGCACCTGGAAGTTTGTTTGGGGAGGCAGTGGAGCCAGCGGGGGATTGGGCACCCCCCGTTGGCCATACAGTGTGCGGGGGAAGCACATGACGACGCAGGACTTTTGCCACGTGGGGGGAGCCTCCCAGCATGGCACCTTGAAGTCTGTTTTGGGGGGGCACTGGAGCCGATGGGGATTGGGCACCCGTTGGACAATACAGTGTGCTGGGGGAGTGTGCATGTGCGGAGGGGGATTGGGCACCCCCTCAGCACACAACAAATCGGGGAGGGGGGCACATCATGCTGACAGGAGGTGCAGTGGCATACAGTTGAAAGACAACGACTGCTAAGGTGGTGAGGTGCAGGCAATTTGCATGCTGCTGGCAGCACGACGGTAATACAAATTATACCACATTCCACCACACCGCTGATTGTAGCGGTCTTTCTCTTTCAACTGTACACCACTGCATCTGAACTGCTGTCACAGACAGCTTGGATATTCATTGGTGCAGTGTGGCCGTGCCTGCAAAAACGCTCAGGGTATTGGAAGCAGGGGTACCACACCTACGGAAACTTGTGTGGTGCACTATGTTTTTTGCACATGCGTGCAAGCAAACATAAAAAGGAAGAACTGCAACTGATCGTTCAGCTTCCTGGGGCCAGACAGTTTTCTGGTCTTGTTATTTCAGCGAGTGAAAAGTGGTGAAACAGTTTACATGCCGATTAGAAAGAACAATACGTAGAGTGCATAAATGGTACAGAAAGGTGACATTTCCTCTTTGTATTGTTTCCATAAACACACATAAAATCAGAAGCCTCCAGACCCAACACAAAATATCATATGTATACAAATCTGGGGGGGGGGGGCCTGACTAAGAATATTTTATAGGTACTGCATTTTGTTTTACAAGTCACTACTCAAAACTCATAGTACCAGTGGTACTGAGATGATTATTCAAGCTTCCATAAGTCAAATAGTGTAGGACCTCACTGAAAATTATATCTGGCATCACAGTTGAGTACTCTCATGTAAAAAAAAAATGTGCTGTAAGCTTGGAGCAGATACCTTTGAAGTCTTTTCCTACTAAAAATCACAAGTCAGAGTGAGGAGAAACATTGCAGAATTCTGGACCAGCTGCAGATACCCGACTTGGGAATGTACTACCTACTCCCTGAGACAACATCAGGTTGTGTCATTTTCTGCACACCTTCTGCAAAAAATGAAATATAGCAAAGATAAAACAGCACGCAACACCCAGGATTCCACAGTCAGCATTAGTGGAAACTTACAAGAATGCACAACTAAGTTTTCAGCTTCCTGGGTCCAGACACATTTCTGGTCTTGTTTTTGTCACAGTGAGTGAAAAGTGTTGAAGTACTTTAAATGCTGATCAGAGAGAAAAACGATATAGAGGATGCATAACTGGTACAAGAAGGCCGATACTTTCCAATCTGTGTGGTTTCTATAAAAGTGCATACAATCAAATGCCTCTAACCCAGCACAAAACATCACAAATATGGACATCTGTGTGTGGAGGGGGCAAACAGATAAAGAATGTTTCTATTGGTACTACATTCTGTTTGGAAAATTATCGCTCAAACCTCACAACTGTCTCACACACATTAAAGGTAGCCATAATCTTAAAAATCTGCACAAAGGAGTACACATGAGGACAATAGGCAAAAGCTACTCCTTGTCACCTACAAATGGCATCGTAATATGATGAAGGTACCCGCCATGGTATAGACCAACAAATGAGGCAGTGTAGCAAAAAGGGTGGGTGGCAGGAGACCAGAATTAACTTTGCTGGGGTACCACAAAAGATAACACCATTACTGCCTTCTCCTGTAAGATGTATCTGCATCGGGGAGCACTGTGGAGCATTCATCATGGCGGACACTTTTTTCTGAGCTGCAGATCAATCGGAAATAAAAATATAAAACTTACAGTTTTAAGTACAGTAAGCAGCTCTCCGAAGGCAGCGACCGATAGAAGATCTATAGCAAAACCTAGAAATGAGCCCAAAGAAAAACAAACATGCAGCACAGAATCTGGATGCCTATCTTTCTGCAGCGGCAGGCCCGAAACAAGCAAGTAGTGGCCTATCTACTGCAGCAGAGCACAGAACACCCAATACCCCAAATCCACAGATCATGGCAATGCTCGAGAAAATTAGAGCAACTAGGGAGGATTCTACTCGTCGACTTGTGACAATGGAGGCTAAATTAACTGAACTGGAGGCGAAAAACCAATGCAACTCTACACTGATAACAGAGCATACTTCGGAGTTGGATCAACAGCGGGAAAGGAATGCAGGCTATGTGCAGGACTTCCACTATCTCTGTGCCAAGACTGAGTCATTGGAAAACGCTCATCGGCAGACAAATGTTCAAATTGTTGCCCCCCCCCTGGTTTTCAGGGACAACAGCGATTGTTGCAGCAATCCAGCACTTGATTTTTATGGACTTGCAGCTCCTACCTGATAACTCAGGTGTTTCTGTAGTAAAAGCCTTCGCTATTCCGATGAGATCTCGGCCATGGGGGAATGCTGCAGAACGACCCCTCACTGCGACTGCCACACTTTCCAGTCCAGAGGCGCGTATACTTCTACTACAAGCAGTTTGGCAACAGGGTGACCTAGTCTGGGAAGGTAATAAAATTGCTTTATTCCCTGACATTTCCTCCCAGACACAGACTAGGAAAAAGGCCCTACAAGAAACCAAGAAACTCTTCTTGGAGGCAGTATTTCAGCCCAACTCTTGTTTCCAGCATGCTTACAAGTGTGGCATAAAGGCAAAACTCATATGTTCACTGATCCAGAGGCTGCAGCTGAGTTTGCGGCCAAAATACTCGAAGTACGCCAAGATTCCTCGGACAGGGAAGAAGATGGTGAGCTAGACCCTAATGACTGAGGATTATTTAGAGGGTCTATAGTAGCTTGGACTCGTGTCTTGTTCTTTATTTTTCTGGGCACATCACCTAGATAATACAGATGGGTTTAACTTTATAAGTTACCAATGCTGTTTTACAATTTAGCCATACTGTTAAAGCTCAAACAATCTGTTCAGTTTCAATCCAGCTGTGTAACCATCTTACTTTGGAGCTAGGGCTCCACTCAATTTGTGCACTACTTAAATATTCTTGCTGTTTTCTATTTCCCTGTTAGCCACGTGAAGCGCTTTAGATAGGGGTGAAATATTAACTTGATTGAGTACAGACAGTCTACTTAAATTTTTTGCTTGGTTCTAAGTTGAAAGGCACAGCCTCCCACACCCTTATTTCTATCCTGCAAGGGACAGGAAATGCTGGCGAATAACTTGCTAGTATTTGATCAGGAGGGGAGAGTGGACTCTTCCACAACATCATCTTGTTGGACTTTTACTCCTTCAAAATACTGGACGGTTCCACAGGAAACGTGGACATACTTATATCGCATATACTGGTATGTTGAGCCTGTGCATTACTCTTTTGGTCTGTAATCGCCAGGATTGTGTATATTTACTGGTTATAGTATTTGCTATGTATCATAAAATACCATAAATAAATATTTAAAAAAATTTAAATAAAAAGGAGTATCTGCATCACTCAGATTTCAAATGAAGATATCTAGTAATTTCCGAAGACTTTGATCCAATGGTTTTAATATATTTTTTGATTCATTTGGAACCCGTGGGGCTACAGACTCCTGAAATGGCTTTTTTTAAATACTCTTATTTTATTAAGAAATAAAAAAAGTACAACACCATACAGTTGCACATGCTCTGTCTTAAATCGTGTAATTATAAACTGTATGCTCCACTAACTCAGGACATTTCCAAAACCTGGGCCACAGCCCATCACAACTGGGACATCTCGATCCCACAAATTAAGCTTTACAGACAAGACAGAGAAGCAGGAAGTGGGGGGTTGCAGTTTACATCGGGAAGGGGATAGAGTGCGCAAGAGAGGAGGAGATGGGAAACGGGAACAGAGAAGCATTGTGGCTGCAACTCCAGAGCAACAGGGGTAGGAAGATTAGGTTAGGGGTGGTATACAAACCACCCAACCAGGGCAAAGAGACAGACAAGGTGCTGTGTTCGCAGTTGACAGACACAGTGGGGGGGGGGGGGCTTAGTGGTAACAGGGACTTTAACCTGCCCAAAATAGACTGGGACACTCCCGCCACATCCTGTGCCAGAAGTCAAGTGATCCTTAACGCAATGCAGGATGGCTTCATGACACAGTGGGTGATGGAGCCAATCGGGGGGGAAGCAATCTTGGATCTAGTGCTTACTAATGGGGAGCACGTTCAGGAAATTGACATCAGAGAACTCCTAGGTGGAAATGACCACAGCTCAGCGTGGTTCAAGATAGACATGGGCAAGGAAGAAATCCCAACACGGACTAGGGTGCTGGACTTCAGGACAGCGAACTTTAACAAAATGAGGGAAATTATTAGAGAGCAACTAGGGAGCATTGATGAGGGAATGGAGGTGGACACACTATGGAAAACCATCAAGGCAGCCATTCAAAACACTACATGCAGTTGTATAAATTCGATGGGGAAGAAAAAGAGAACAAGACAGCCTAGCTGGTTCAATGCGGAGATCGCTAGAACAATAAGGGAAAAAAGGGCAGCCTACAGGAAAAGCAGAAGAACTGCTAAGGTAGAGGATGAAGAGGAATTCCAAAAGCTGGCCAAACTAGCAAAAAAGGAGGTACAGAAGGTCAAGGTGCAGAAAGAGCTCCAGAAAGCGGAAGGGATAAAGTGGGGGAGAAAAGGCCTTCTTTAGCTACATAAAAGAAAAAAAGGGACAAGAAGGATGGCATTGCCAGACTTAAGAAGGGGGATGAATGGGTAGCAGAAGACAGGCCAAAAGCAGAAGTATAAAGGGAAAGGGAACATTGTTTAACCAGAAGTAGCACACTAAGCCGAAGCTTGTTTCCAGATGTGACCTGGGAGCACAAGGAAGTTAAGTGACTTGCTCAGGATCACACAGTATGCACATAAGCGGCTGTAGGATTCAAACCCAGGTCTCCAGATCTGTAGCTCAGAGCCTTAAGCCATTATACCCATTAGCGCCATATGGCATCAGAACCATCCATTGCTTAACCTGACCCCGAAAGGCGGCATCAGATAGAATGAGTTAACTCACTGCGCTATACTGCCTCTCTGAATACTTCTGCTCTGTCTTTATGAAAGAAAAGGATGGACCAATGCCACAGGTAGGGATAAGAAAGGAGGGAACCAGGGCATGTCCATTAGGGGTCAATGGAATCGAAAGAGTGAGGGAGGAACTGAGGGTACTGAAGATGAATAAATCCCCAGGGCTGGATGAGGTACACCCCAGGATACTCGGAGAACTGGCAGAGCAACTGGCGGTTCAATAACAATTCTATTTAATAGTTCCCTGAATTCAGAAGAAGTGCCAGAGGAATGGAGAACAGAAAATGTCATGCCACTCCACAAAAGTGGTCCCAAAGAGGATCTGGGAAACTACAGGCCAGTCAGCCTGACCTCGATAATATGCAAACTTATGGAGACCATACTGAAGGAGGGGCTGGTGAGGTACATGGAGGAGAATGGTCTGCAAGGTAGTAAGCAACACGGGTTTGTGGCTGGCAGATCATGTCAAACGAATTTAGTAGAGTTCTTTGACTATGTCACGAAGGCAGTGGACAAGGGTCAGGCAAGAGATGTCATATACCTGGACTTTAGTAAAGCCTTCGATTCGGTGCCACACAGAAGACTGAGAGCAAAACTGAGGGAGCTAAGTGTGGGGGAGAAATTAGTAAGACGGGTTGAGGAGGCAAGTTTGATAATGGAGTCTTTCCTCCAAGGTGAGAATATTAGTGAGGGCGTAGAGGGTGCAGGTATGTGTTCGTTTATCAGCACCCATGAAGAGTCGACACGCTTTGTTGATAGCCAGCTGGATTTTGTTTAGGGCAGTGTGGTCCGCGGCTGAGTTATTAGAAAGCCTGTAGTCAACGAGTGACAGGACTGATGAAGTGAAGCCAGATGGAGGGCTTCTGGTGGAAGGCAGTCCTTGTGTTGGTATAAAAGGGCCAATGCGGGCCTTGATGGCAGAGGAGAGCATAGTTGGGGGTAGGATGCAGAGGGCGGCAGTAGGGGGTAGCCTCCAGTACAAAAGAGGTTATCAGCGGAGTTCCACAGGGGTTGGTTTTGGGCCCAGTACTGTTTAATGTATTTATAAGTGACATTGGGGAGGGCATTCAGGGCAAAATCTGCCTATTCACTGATGACATGAAGCTCTGTGGGAGAGTGGACATCCAGGAGGGGGTACAAGAGTTAAGGGAGGACCTAGCCAGACTGGAGAAATAGTAGGGATTTGGTAGTTGGGGTTCAACGCCAAAAAGTGCAAGGTGATGCACATCGGGGCAAGAAACCCAAGAGCAGAGTACTTTATAGGAAAAGTACAGGTAGCTGCGTCTGAAGAAGAAAAAGATCTATAAGTAGTAATTACTAGTGATTTGAAGCAATCAACTCAATGCAAAAAGGCAGGTAGCAAAAGCCAACAGGATGCCGGGATGCATCGAAAGGGGTTTCAGCAGCAGAGACAGCGAGGTTATTCTGCTGTTATATAGATCACTGGTAAGACCTCACTTGGAGTTTGGAGTGAGGTACTGGCACCCATACCTAAAAAAAGACATTAAACTGCTGGAAGGGGTGCAGAGGAGGGCGACTAAAATGATCAGGGGAAGGCAGGACAAGTCATATGAAGAGAGGCTAGGAGCCCTAAGGATGTACTCCTTGGAGGAGAGGAGGCAAAGGGGGGATATGACAGAGACCTTCAAGTACCTGAAGGGAGTAAACAAAGTACAGTGTGAGGGTCTCTTCAACAAGAGAGAAAACACCACCACCAGAGGACACAGCCTAAAGCTGATGGGGGGAAGATACAGTAAGGATGTGAGGAAGCACTTCTTCACAGAAAGGGTGGTGTTGGCCTGGAATGAGCTGCCAGAGGAGGTGGTAGCAGCTAGAACAGTGGGATCTTTAAAAAACTCCTGGGACAATCACTTCTCCCTCTAGACCAGGTCCATACCTATAAATATCTGGGCATTACCTTTGACACCACCCTCTCCTTCCATGCCCACATTAACATGCTCTCCTCTGCCATCAAGGCCCGCATTGGCCCTTTTATACCAACACAAGGACTGCCTTCCACCAGAAGCCCTCCATCTGGCTTCACTTCATCAGTCCTGTCACTCGTTGACTACAGGCTTTCTAATAACTCAGCCGCGGACCACACTGCCCTAAACAAAATCCAGCTGGCTATCAACAAAGCGTGTCGACTCTTCATGGGTGCTGATAAACGAACACATACCTGCACCCTCTACGCCCTCACTAATATTCTCACCTTGGAGGAAAGACTCCATTATCAAACTTGCCTCCTCACCAAAATAATTCCTCTGGGTATGACCCCCTTGGGGGCCTCTGCATCCCTCCTCCTCTGTAGCCATTCGTACTACCACTAGGGTTACCACCTTTTAAGAAGCCCAAAGTGGGACATTTCTTGCTGAAACATGATTTTTCGCAGGACAGTATGTAACCTTGACTAGTGCAACAGACTTGTTTTTCTCTATATAATCAGAATTAAGGCTAAGTATTGTAGTTTCTTGGTTGCTTCTATGGTTTCATATCATTTTAATATATTTTAGTTAAGGTATTATGGTTTTTTGCAACATTTAGTGGAAAGTTAGAAAATATTTTTTCTACTGTAACATCAGGACATGTAGTATTTTTCATGTTTTTTTGCAGGACACAGCTGCCCAAATCAGGACTGTCCTGCGAAACTCAGGACAGGTGGTAACCCTAACTACCACCAAAAATTTGTGGATGGTTCCCAGGGGAAGGACCACCTTAGCTCAAAGATCCTTCCTGTCTAGAGCCCCCACATGGTATAATGCACTCCCCTCCGCCATTACCTCCATCTCCAGAATAGGACCGTTCAAGACAGCCCTAAAGAAACACATTATTTCCTCTCGAAACTGCCAGTGCACCGGCTAGGCTTAGTCCCAGGCCCAGCTTGCGCTCCAGAGGTCATCCCAGGCTAAACTCTCTTCTGAGGTACCACTTCCTAGTACTGCTTATGTAGCCTACTGGCCTCTGGCTTATCTAAACTGTTTCATAACTTGTGCCAACGTAAGACTACGCTGACAATGCCCCCTGAGGCTGCACCCAATTGTTAGGACTGTAACAATGTGTACTACCACTGCTCTTAGCTACCACCTGTATAGGACAACTTTCAATCTGGTTTCTGTGTTATGCTATCTTGACAACGCCTCCCTAAGGCTGCACCTACTCTAGGACAGTACTACTGTGTATCCACTACTACACTTAGCTACAACCTGTATAGGACAATATCTACTTTATCTCCTGTAAATTCACTAGTTTTGATATCCCCCTATTCATTTTTGTATTAACTGCTGTTATTGGTATTACTGTTGTTTATGCTGTTCTTTAATACTGTATGAACTATAATTCGACGTGGAGCCTTTGCGAACGAGTCCATAACTCAAAGGGGTGTAATTCCTATGACTCCTAAATAAAATAAATAAATAAACATGATCATTTAAAAAACTGTTTTCATCTTTCAAGAACTGCTCTTCAAAAGCAGGAGCAAGTTAGGAAGATCAGCGGTTATTCCAGAGTAAATAAATTAATCAATATTTTATCCATGTAATTTGTACGCAAGCCTTAACATTTTATTTTTAGTTTGAACCAACAATGAAAAAATGTTTTGTCATTTCAAAAATCATCTGCATCATACATGTCGGCATATATTTCAAGTAGAGGTATGCTGGCACAAGTCGACCCTACTATGTGATTACCCTGCTGACTCTGAATCTGTCTGGATGCTTATAACCTTGTAACTGTCATACCCTGGGTCGTGGCTAAAGAAAGGGCCTAGGTCTCAGTCCACCTTACCAAGTTACCAGTCAATCAAAATAAAAATAAAAAAATGTCTTGACACAGTCAGTCAACACAATACCTTGTTCAGCTGTTACCAGTGTGCCATGCGTGCCAAACGTCTTACACCACGGTAATGTGTGCTCTCCATGCTGTTCGTGTGGGAGAATTTAACAGTATGTTTTTAGAATGAAATTTCAGTCTAATGGTCGTTATATATAAAGTAGTCAGGCCTGGTCTCGAAAGGTAGAATTTTCAAATGGATCTGGCTGTAAAAAACTGACAGCTTCCTGATTCTCTTGGGTGCTCTGCAAACGATAATCAGCAGAAACAAAGAGGCAGAGCACTCCAGCTGCTATGCTTCAAGAAATTCTTTCCCTTTGAAAGTTCATTTCTGTGTTTCTGTGTGCTATATCGTTGTGCCAGGCAATAAATATAAAGTGCGTACATACAGTTTTTTAGAAAATGACCACTGTCCACAGTGAATCTGACAAGCCCCGGCGCTTCGACTAGGGGGCATGGTCATAACGATCTAACTGAGATGCATCTACCTCTATTTTCAAAATGGAAATTCGTCAAAACTCAGTTTCTGAATTTCGTGACCGAAAAAAAAGAAGAGATGCAATCAAGGCACACAATGATACAAACTGCATTTACGTAATTTTCTTTACCGAAAATCATGACTTCTGGTTGCAAACAGCCCCACCCCCACTGAGTGCTATAAACAGTGCATGCGCCGAGCATCCTTTAGATGCCTGCTTCTTTCCTTCTCCACACTGCGCAGCTGCGGCTGTGCTCCTGTCCATCCTCCTTGTCCATTTTCTGTCTGTGCTGCTCAGCTACAGTTTGTGGCATCCCAAGATTCGCTTCCTGGCTGCTTCCCTGGCCTCTGCCATGGATGTATGCTTTACTGCTGTGTGCAGCCGTTCTCTGCTCCCCTTCCTCTGTGCTGTTTCACTTCCTCTTCCAGTTTCACCAGCCCCCCTGCCAGTTTCTTCCAGCTCCTGTTGCCCAGCACCTGCTGATGCATGTGCTGCTTCCCCGCCCCTTCCCTCTGCTGGTCTCTCGTGCTGCTGTCCTGGGCTGTTGTTAGTGTGGTACTGAATGACGTCTGCTCTACTCTGGCCATGCTCCTCTTCTCAGTTTATTTGGTGCCACCCACCGGGGCCTCTCCTGCCCAGCAAATGTTAGCACTTCTGCTCCTGGGGTCGTTATCTGCTTCCTGACCCGCTACTGCCTCTGGCCTGGGGGGTTCTGCTGGGGGTGGGTTGCTCTGCCTGCTGTTGCCTGGCTCCTTTGGCAGCTGCTCCTTATCTCTTCTGTCACCCCCCCCACTTCTGCTCCATTTGGGGGTGCTCGTTGGGGCTGGCTCTCTTTCCTCCTCCCTGCCTGCTGCCCCAGGCTGCCTGATGCACCACCTGCACCATAAGTGAAGTTCAGAAGAGGTACTAAGCTCAAGGATACATTGGTACATAGCCATTTCACGTCAGAAGATCAGAAAAAGGATCCTACTTTCCTTAAATTTTCGAAAAGGCTATTTTAAATGCAAAAAAATGCAATATCTGGGAATATGCAGAGGCTGAGATGCATTTTTATTGACCTCACAAAAAAGACGAGTTACCAGTTAAATCATTACACTGACTGCAGGACACTGTTCACTGAGTATGTGGCATGTTGTAGTTGTTGCAAAGTGTATGTTGGTAGTACGTCCCCTGAAATGCAGAATCCAGGAGCACATATGAGCAATTATAACCAAATTGGAAAATGCTCTGGGTATACATTATGGACAATAAGACACACCAGGGTGTGTAATTCTGAGTCAGTAATCGCTTTCCTCGAGTGTGCTGTTAAGCACGAAGAGTCTGCGTTGAGTGCATTTGAACACACAAGAGAAACCAACCTGCATACACTCCTGAAGTGGTTTAATGCACTTACAACATGGGTTCTACTTAAAAAATGTTTGTTCTTTAATTTTTTTTACAGAATTTTAATAAGACAAAGTCGTTTTCAGTATATAATAATAGCAGATGAGGAAAACATAGTTCCTCTTGAGGCATGTTGCTATTGTAGTGGATTCTCACACACAGGGGCATGGTTGCAGTGTGCACACATATATGGAATCCAAACAAACAGAAGAGAAAAAGAAATAAATGCCTTAGCTGAGATTTGAACCTAGGCTGCCCAGAATACCATTCCAGTTGCACTAACTACCTGCTGCACCACCGAGGCAACTGGAAAGATGGGACTCCCAAAAGCACCTGACCAGCTCAGGCACTTATTTCTTCCTCTCTTCTGTTACTTTGGATTCCAAAGATGCGCACACCGCACCCTTGTGTAAAACAATGTAATTATCTGTGCAGAACCAAGTTGTGTATTACAGAAAGAGGAAGGTGCTCTTGGAAGCCCCAGGTCTCCAGTTGCCGTGGCACAGCTGGTAGCATGACCGGAGTGCTATTCCGGGCGGCCTGGGTTCAAATCCCAGCTAAGGCACTTGTTTCTTTCTCTCTTTTGTTTCTTTGGATATTGTAGCTAATCTGCAGTACAGGCTAAATAAGTACAGAAGTGTAAACATGGTGCCTCCCTCGCCCTAGTGTCAGCCTTGAAATCCTCGTTTACTCCCTATGCAACTTACCCAATTCCTCAGCTGTCCATGAATGTACTCTGTGCCTACTGTCGTCTAATGCCTGTCTTGAATTTTTCTGTTGTTCTTAGAACCTGCCTTGAATTGCCTGTTGTTATGCTATGTATTTCTTTTGACTCCTCAATGGTTATGTAAAGTTGTCCTCTGTAATTCTCCCGGGTCGCACCTGAAAACAGGCACTTGGCTGTCTAGTGTGCTTACCCGGTTAACAAAAGCAAATAAATAAATAAATAAATTATGATCAGATAGTTACACTCTTCTACTTGTCTTTTAGCCAGTCAGGTGGCTAGAATATTCTTACCTGTGTTATAAACACCATAATAAAATGGGGTATAAAAAAACTGACCAAGTCTAGGAACTTCACTGGTTAAAACACAGCACCTGACCGTTGATTATTTACCTAGAAACTGCACAGTTCGTAACTAACCTCCCTAATCTATCTAGCAACACTCTAGCCAAACAAAAATTAACCCTTTCCAGTAAAATAAAAGGTTCAACTTTTTTAAACACAAAAGCCCACAAAAAGGCATAGGTTTCTTCAAAATAAATACAGTTCCTGGGTTCACTCAAAAGCACATGGCCTTTGTTACTAAACTCATTTATTCTACCTAGCAACAACTTAACTAAAAGGAAAATAAAACCTTTTTCCATTAACAAATATACTGTATGTCCTTATTATGCTGATGTTTTTCCTGAAATGATACTGTATGAGCAAGTAATTCAAGAAGTATGACTTTGCTGTGTTGAAACAATCCTTTAGTGTGGTTTGCAAGACATGGAATGTGCCAAACCACCTGACTCTAGTTAGTCATTTTTATCAGTATTTTACCTTTGATACGGATTCACAATTATAGACTGTCATTCATATTTTAAGGACATTTAAGTACCCACTGAGCATCTTTACACATTGTAGAGAATACAAGATAAATTCTGTTTTCTAAATGTTATAACACATCGATCAGCCCACTTATAAAGCAGTGGTTATTAAGGTTTGGATTCCTGGTTGATATCTGTGTTATCTCTTTTTCCATACCAGATTTTGTAATTTTTACAATATTGGTAATCTGATGTTTTTTTTTTTTTTAATAATCCTATCCAAATTTGTTTCCGCAATTCTGCACTTATTTGATATATGATGACCATATGGGTCAGTTTAATTGTTTGAGAAGAACTACAAAAGACAAGAACCCCAGAGCAAAAGCCCTGAGGCTAGGGTTACCCTGAAGGGGTATTGGCCATGCAGCTAAAATTCAAAGACAAATACTGGTATAACTGCATATACACCAATAATGCAAAGCATCATGGGAAGAATATGGAATCCACACAAAGGAATTTAGACTGGCTAAATTTTAAGCAGAACTGCATGATGCCGAAAAGTCTCCCAATGCAACCAGCGAAGGCTGAAACCAGCAGACACAGACACAGGACTCATCAGTGTGCCATATCTGTAAGTAAGACCAGAGGGAGGGAGCCAGTCTTAGGAAGGTCCTACTTGTTTGGGTCATGGGGAGCCCATAACAGAGAAGAACTACAGAAGACAAGAACCTCAGAGTAAATGCCCTACTGGCCATACAGCCAAATGTCAAAGAGAAACAAAATTGCACATACCGCAATAATGCAAAACATCATGGGAAACAGGCAAAATAACACAAAGCAATTTGGACTGGCTCAACTTTAAATGGAATTGCATGGTGCCAAAAGGCCTCATAATACATCCAGCAAAGACTGAGAGCAGCAGACACAAACACGTCTCATTTCTGTTAGCGCACACCAGTGTGGAATATCTGTATCTAAGCCTAGAGGTAGGGAGCCAGCCTTAGGAGGGTGTTACTTGTTTGGGTCATGGGGAGCCCGTAGTAGAAATGCAAAGCATCTTGGGAAGCATACACAAATCCCCACAAAGGAGTCTGGACTGAATCAATTGTGTTTCTGTTTGAAATTTGGCTGCATGGCCAATATCCTTCTATTTCAATACATATAACAAACGGGCCAGCCCAGTGGCCGGCAGCAGCGCTACCACCCACCACGCCAGCAACCCAAGACTGGGGAGTGGTCTCTAGTTGCTGGGCGCTGGCCATGGGGAGTGGATTGAGCATCCAACGGACTGCTCTTCTCTCCTGGGGAGGGAAGGTTGCTGGCTCCACCACATGACTGCCACCAGGTGGAGGCCTGAAGGTAGTTTGGAACAGAAGTAGCATAGCAGGGAGGGAGCTGCAGGACATCTGCCATGCGTCCATGCCTCCATGTGCACACACCAATGTGCATGCTCCAGCTACGGGGAGGGACCAGAAAACAGAAAAGGGAGTTGGGGAGGGCTTCATAAAGACATGCCCACTCTCCTCCAGTCAGCACTGTCACCAGACCACTGGCCTCTAGATTTGCATGTATCAGGGAGAGAACAGCTCCCCCATCCTGGCCCTGCCACTGAGAGCAATCTGCAGGAGACTCTCTGCTAACTGGGACAGGGGACATGGCTAACAGCTGCCCACTTGCGACCCATGGAGAAACACCTTTATGGCAAAAAAACAACAACAAAAATTCATATAACAAAAAAGCAGACTTTTTTGAGAGCTGGCCACTCTGAAAAGGAATAAAATGGGTGGGGGTATGGAATGAACAAATGAGAGGCAAACTTTGTTACCATTTTGGTATTGGAGGACAAGCCAAAAAAATAGTTTTCCGAAAAAACAGTTTAGAATTGCATTAGAAAACTGGAAAAGCAACAACAGATATATTTTTTTAGATTTAATTTACATTAGTCACTAGGAACCCAGAGTGTAACATCAGTGACATAATACAAATAAAGAAATAGGAGCCGTTAGTTTGGCAGCACAACTGGAGGCAGGCGGACCACAAATGAAAACACATTTAACACTTATAATCCTGCCAACAAACATCTCTTTCCTTTTTGTAAGATCTGAAATTATTGTAGCTGCTACCCCAAGGCAACAGGATGAGTAGAGTATTATAATGTCAGACAAACCTACAGGAGGCCATGAAGACATAACTTTCTTGTCTTGTGTAGTGCCGAACTCATGCCGCTGGTGTGAACCACAGCACTGCCACTGATTCACGTTTGTTTATTCACTATGTATAAAACTGTATGACTGTCAAATACAAAACAGTTAAAATAGTACATCACAATGCTACACAGTACAAGAAAGCAGAATCGTATACAAAGTCACTGATCAGGACGCACTTGGAGTACTGTGTGCAGTTCTGGAGGCCATACCCGAGGCGGGATATCAAGCTACTGGAGGGAGTGCAGCGGAAGGCAACAACGTGATACAGGGAATGGAGGGGAGAGACTATGAGAACAGGCTGGGGGAACTGAATATGTACACCCTGGAGGAGAGGGGGGACATGATCAAAACTTTAAAGTATTTGCAGGGAATCAACAAGGATGGAGCCAACAGGGTCTTTAAACTGAGGAAGGGACACTAGAGGGCATGGGCTAAGAATAGAGGGGAAAAGATTTAGGAGGGAGATGAGGAGGCATTACTTCACAGAGAGAGTGGTGTCAAAGTGGAATACCCTACCAGACAGGGTGATATCATGCAAAACTGTGGGAAGCTTTAAAAGGGCATGGGACACAGAACAGGGGAGAATACGGGTGGGTGAGGCTGAGCACGGCCCAGGGCGGACAAAAGGGGAG
Organism: Neoceratodus forsteri; assembly: GCA_016271365.2. NCBI lineage: Eukaryota > Metazoa > Chordata > Ceratodontiformes > Ceratodontidae > Neoceratodus > Neoceratodus forsteri. The sequence continues at coordinate 7,626,983 of JADMNL010000040.1, forward strand.
GGGGTGGGGCAGACGCAACTTAGGGCCACTAGCTGCACACTCGAGCAGACGTTATAGACCAGGAGGTCTGTTTCTGCTGGCACATTCGTATGTTCGTACAACTATATATTTTTTTCTGCATAGAAATTGCACAGTCCCTTTCACAAAACAGTGCATAGTCAGTCATACCACAAAATATACACTTACATTGCCAATCAGTAAAGTACAAGACAAAATTATTCCTTTTATCCTACCCCCATAAATGTAATAGTCTGACACTAAAAGTTTTTTTCATTTGATTAGTAAAGTGCAAATAGAATGAATACACAAATATCATAATCCTTATCACAAAGTTGTCGTATTAATTATACATAAGGATTTGTCAGCCAATTAAACTGATGCAAATAAACGACTGTCCCTGTTACTAAAAGAATACATGCTTTAATTTTCAGTCTTTCATTAATTGTTTTGATGTTTGTTACATCTCTCCCATAAAGTATCTACCCATTTTATTCTGGCCTCCTGTACCAGTGGGCAGTCAAAGATAACATGGCAGACATCTTGTTTCTACCCAAATTATATTTACAATTGTTAACATGGTATTGAGTGTCATACAGTTTTGAATACGGTAACCCTTCTAAAATTCCAGAGCAGAATTTACACGTGACTAATCTGTGATGCTCCTTTTCACAGAATTATAAGTATTGCTCCCTTTTGGATTATGTAGTTACTTTACTGTAGACAGCAACAGATGGGATTTCTAATAATTTCCCATACTCATGTTGGAAGAAATTGTCTGTCAAATGCTGAATAGCCGTATCCACATAAACAATCAGATTGGGGGCTATGCACCATCGGGTGGAAAGTACACACCAAAGGCATGTACCTGCCCACATAGCTCCACACCCACAGACAGGTGCACACTGGCCAGCATTCACAAATGGTCGTCACCTGTCCATGGCTCTGCCCCCTGATGCACAGGACTCCGCAGGGCGGCTGGGGGCTGAGTTGCGGACCCAAGCAGCATCCAATGGGATGCCCATCCTGGGTCCCAGAGTAGATTACTTGGACGGGATGGCACAGGTCCGGGAGCATAATTAGCCAATATAGGCACCCAGACCCGCATGGCCATGTCCCGCCAGCCAGTGGTCCCCCTGCCCGAGCCTCTGGTACTTCACGGCCAAGTGCCACACTGCCGAATCACCACCTAACACACATCTGCCCTGATACCCATGTAGCCATGCATACCACCCCCCCACCACATGTGTGCCCCACCCAGTATGGTCAGAATGATCCCCCCAACAAAGTGAAGCCCTGTCCCATGTACCCCTGATGCAGACATCCCCCAACACAGTGATGCACTGTGCCACGTGTGTGCCATGCAAACCCCCACACACACATGGCATAAAGGCCCCTTATACCCTGAGCATACCCCCTAACACCTGTGCTCCCGTCCCTGGTGTTCACAGGACCCCTGCACCCATGGATGTGAGCCAGGACACAGCCCCTGCCCCCGAACCCAGTATTCCAGCAGACTTACTGGCGGTCAGTGGTCCCCCCCGACCCACAACACCAACAACCCCCAATGATACCTGCCATTCTGTGCTGTGGGTATAGATGGCCAGCGGCACTACCCTCCACACACCTCTTCGGCCACCGGCTGTCCAAATGCTGCTGAGAGTGCTCTGCTATAAACAGACAGCACTCTCCCAGTAGCATCTGGATGGCTGGCAGCCAAGGAGGTCTGCGGAGGGCAGTGCTGCTGGCCATCTATGCCTGCATCACAAAATGGCAGGCATGCACTTGAAAGGGGGGCAGTCAGTGCTGCGGGCAGGTGGGGGGAACCACTGACTACCAATGAGTGTGCTGGGGTACCGGGTTTGGAGCAGGGGTTGTGTGGACCGGCTCACATCTGTGGGTGCAGGGGATGGGGTCCCTGTGCCACACTGGGGACAGGGAGTATGGGTGTTGAGGGGTATATGCCTAGGGTATACGGGGCCTTGGCAGCCATGTTGGGGAGGTTCTGTATGGCACACACGGAGACGGTGCATCACTGTGTTGGGGGTGTCTGCATCGGGGGTACGGGGTCGAGGCAAACCTGAGCTGTGTGTGTGTGTGTGGGGGGTGCCTTACTGCTGCAGAGGCCATACATTTGTCCTGTGTACTCAGGACAGGGCATGTACAAGAGTTACAGCAGGGTCCCCCCTGGTGTAACCGGTGCCCTCCTACCCCCCCCCCCCGGTGCACAGCACTATGCACTGTAGTGAATGGTGCATAGTGCTGGCACATCCCACCCACCCATCCCCAGTACATTGCTCTCTGCGCAGCCAGGGACCAGGTGCAACTGACATCTGCTGGTCATGAATGCCGCGGAGCGCAGGACGCCGCTGCATGGCATTCCCATGTATCTATGCTTACGCACACCCAGTTTACACGGCACATAGGCATAGTGCTTAGGGCCCTATCATCTGTAGCCGATGGGTCCATATAACTACCAAAACCCATGGGTTTTAGGGCTGTATTCAATCTTTTCAATCCATAGGGATTTTGTAGAAGTTATAGTACATTCTGCTGAGGAGAGAGGGATTCAGGGTAGTCACAAAGGCAACAACATTAGATTATTAATTTAACAGAAAAGGTCAAAAACATATCAGAATGCTGGGCAACAATAAAAGAACAACTGGAGGGCATTGGAGGTGTAAAAACAGTTTCCGATCACCTTTAAGAGCTACAAATGAGTTACTTGCAAAACTTTGGCTGAATCTCCGGATACCTTTCACAGTTTGTTTTCCTTTTTTTTGTTAATTATGAGCATGAGATTTCTGTGTGCAGTTTATGTCCAAGGTCATGCCCCAAGTATCTATACACTCTCACAACTGTTAATGAAATATGACCAATATTCCATGCTGACTGTTACTTTTTCCAAAAATTAAGACATTACATGTTTCCGTATTTAGTTCCAGACCTAACTGTTCAAGATGGTCCACTGTAGTGTTAATTGCTCTTTTTAGTCTTAATGGTGTAAGGGAGCACAAAAGAACGTAATCTGCGCACATTTATGTTTGGAAATTTTTGTCTAAAATATTTGAATGGAAAGTAGCAACTGTTAAAACATTCAGTAGTGATCCCCTGTTTAAACTGTCAGAGGTGGGCCTTAGGTCCAAACAGCCCACATACAGTGATTGGCCTTTCTACTGTGTGTATTTCTCTACCAAATAATTTAGAACAAAAAAATGATCTGAAGTCCCATAGGCCTCTCTGAAGCCAACCTGTACAAAAGAAAGTAAATGACTGTGTTCCACCTATTCTTCCAACCGTGACAACAAAGCATGAGTGTAGATTTTAAGGCCAACGCATAAAAGTGATAACGGTCGATAATTACTCAGCTCTAGAGCACTTCCTTTTTTGTACCATGGGACAACTGTTGCCCAGTTCCAGTCCCTTGGGAGTGTCAGTGATGAATTTATTGAATTCAGTAGTTTAGTTGACATTTTGGTCCACCAGTCTAGGTAGGTCAAAATAAATTAGCCAGTCCATCTGGGACGGGAGCTGTATTTTTCTTTTGTGTAGTTACTGGCATTACAACTTCATTTTCTGTGAACAAAACTGGGCAGTGCAAAAAATTGTGTAAGTATACAGAATTAGGGTGCGAGACCTGTTTTCAATGATACTTTTCCTGAAAATAATTCTGCCGAACTGCTGAGCTAATCAGGGCTCCAGATAATTTTTTTTGGGATGAGTACTGTACTCCTAATTTTGAACGTGAGATGAGTAAAATCCAATTCAGATGCGTATAAATGTTTGGACGGAGTGAAGTGAGAGTGCATTTTTAAAAACAATGTTATTTTTTTTCTAGATAAGAACTGATCAGGTGTCATACTCCAGATAATGTTGGCAGGCCGGAGTAATTTACTCACCAGTTTTAAAATGTAAGTAATACAAAATTGGGATGGGTACGAGTGCTGTAAATCTGGGTAAAAAATGGTCCTTTTTAATCACCTGCTATGTTATGAACCCTTTTACATTTTTAAAGCCAAACTTCTTTCAACGTTCTGTGATCTGACCAGCAAAAACTGCCTACCTTATCATTTTTTTTAAAAGTATCATGCACTCTGTACCAAACCAGTTTTGTTTGTTAGTTTTGTTCTTATTTTTTGCTACTCTATATTCTTTTAACTCTTTTTCAATAGGCAGATGATGCTATCATAAACCGCATGTGTTACCATTACCAATTAATACATTATTATTTCTATTAGCCCCAGATCATTTAAATTTATGAAAGGGGATATACTCATCCAAAATACTTCTAATTCTCTCAGGAGAATAGGGGGCCAACTTTATAGATTTGTTTACTGCATATTACTGTGTTTTTGTCAACATTTTCCCTCAGACTTTCATCCTTAGCTCCTACTATTTTCCCTTCCAGTTTCGTGTATAATACAGCAGGCAGATGATCGCTTTCTCAGACAGGTTTCACACAGAATTTTACAATGTTGTGGAAGGAAACTTTCCGCTCTATTACCCACTCTAGCATTAAAGTTGCCTATTACAACAATTGGCACACCTGGGTTATTGAGTTGAATTTCAGATACCATGCTACCCAAATTTTGCATGGCATCTTCACTGGATGAACCAGCGGAAACTGGGGGAATATACACAGTCACTGACGATTATAAACTCCAGTTTACATTTAGAAAAGATACCTACACAAGGGTAATATGGGAAACCAGTATTCAACAGTTCACTTTTATAAAAGGTTGCAGTTAAAAACAATGTTGCTATTCCCCTCTTTGCTCTCCCCATCTATTTTTCTTTACTGTCTCGTATTCCCAGCAATTAAATCCTTTTACATACTGTACAAACTTTTGCCCCTGCCATGTTTCTTGAAGGCACATTATGTCATACTTGCTTAACTCCTCTTACCAGCCCCAATCTTCCACTTTATTCTCTAAACCTGCCACATTCCAGCTCGCCAGTTGTACGGGATTGGGGTCTGAGTCTAGAATGATTGTGACTTCTCTCGAAGTAAAGCTTGTATCTGAGCTCGTACTTGATTCGAGGCTATCACTAAATGTTGATTCCTTAACAGATGATTCTTCTAGAACTGTTTTGCTGTTACTTCTATGTCCTCTTTGCAACCTGCCTCTAATCTTCTTTTCATTCTTCCATACTAAGAAGCTGTCTTCTGCCACTGAATGCATAAACTCAGCTGGTTTCACAAATTCTGTCATTCCTTTTGTTGTTTATAACTTGAATAGTTTTTTTTCTTGAGCTTTCTTTTTGATAAGGTCTTTTGTTTGCTGCCACTGCACCGATGGACCAACCCCAGGCATGCATTTTCTGGCATCAGAGTAACACCTCCTAATTTCCCCACTAACTCTAGCTCATTTTGAGCTGTATGGAGGCATGTAGCACAATTGGGAAACATTTTCCAATTCTGCCACTGTTTGTGGTGTTTTTCCCAATAAGTAACTGCCTTTATTAGACATGGTCCATTTGCATCTACCATCAGGAAAGTGCAGAAGCTGCGTAAAATAAATGTTACTATTATGGCAGTTTGGCTGGAAGCTGTTAGTGCTGCAAGCAAGTTACGTAAGCAATACCACACAGCAGGATGTGCATTGAGCTGCATATGAGGCAAGAGGCAGATCTATGTGCCTTCAAACACCAAGAAAGTACACTGATCTAGATAGACACACACCCAGGAGTGTGTTATTTTGCTTATAAAATGTTTTTAGCATTTAAAAAAAGGTAGGGCATTTTTTTTTCAAATCAGTGTAAAAGTGAAAAATATAGTTGGTCTGTATACACAGCAGTAGCACTAATACGCTTGCAGCACCAATAAGCCAGGTTCAGGAATGAGCTTGGTTTGTTGGGGCCATCGGTGGAGGGGGGGGGAGGTGAGTGAGAGTCAAGAATCCCAAGGACAGCTCTCCTCCCTCGTGGTTGGGGGACACTGTGACACACTGCTTCACTGTCAACTGGCAGAGGCCACCTGGCAGCGGATGTGACTGCACAATGCTGGGAAGAAACAGCCGCAGGATGCCATGCATGCATAAGCGCCACCACACGTATGCGTGCACTTCACTGCATGCCAACACTCTTGGGAGAAAAAGAGGAGGAAACTGCCCAGGTTTGCCCACCAGATGATTGACACAGAAGGCAACCCGCCACCACCTGTGGTCCTGGGTAAGTGGTGGGTAACCAGTAAGTTCATGAGAACGTCGGTGAAGAAGTTGGGGAGTGGTGGTGCAGAAACAATAAATGCAAAACAAAAACTGAACTGATATTTGTTCATGTTGCAATGGTGTGGATGTTTTATCATGTTAGAATGTAAGTTCTTTGTTGCATATTCATGTTGCTGTGTTGCAGCTGTTTCTTTATCTTTTTATTTAGAAATCACTGACATGATTTCAGCAAATCAGCACCCAGAACTACAGTATCTCTTATACTGTGCACAGCTGTCACCTCATGGCAAGCAGGACGGTTACAGTGGCGTGTTCCACTTCAGAATGGGGCAGGACTGTTACATTCCCTTTTAATATTTTAAAAAAATGCAACATAAAACTTATTATAAATTGCTCTAGCTAACTCTAGTGACTCATAATAAGTTAACAGGTACCCAAGGGGTGTCTCTTATGTTATGAGAGAGTCCTTCAGTGAGGCTTGGGCAGCCAGAACTTCTTAGCCTCACTTTGGAGTTCTTTCACCAGAACATCATATGAGAACACTTATGCCATAACAGACATCCCTTGGAAGACCTATGAACTTATAAATGTGAGTGCATTATTATTGCCACTGAGATCTATATAACTCTGTGATGTAACGTTTTGCATTTTGCTAAGATACAAAAGTTTGTTTACAGTTATGTAGCAGGCTTAATCAATGCTTGGTCATGTGATTACATTTGACGAATCACAGTTCAGGAATTTTTTTTTAAAACTCTATTTCTCTCTCTAGGCTCCAGGCATCCTTCGGGAGTACCCATTCGGCTGTGCCTCTCACTCCCTGCCTGAACCCCCGCTATTCCCCAGGCACCCCCCAAATAACTCGGCAGGTCCAGCCCTCTGGATAACCCTCAGGGTGAGGGTCCTCCCTCCCTTGGTGTCACTTTCTGTAATTAGGGGGACCTATCTCGTTGTCGGGTCGACCATGGGGTTGCCCTGGGTGCGCTGGGCTAGCATTGGGATATGGGTGTGCCACTGGGGTCTCAGGAATCTCACCGGAGCACCAGAGGGTTTTCAGTGCTTAGTCCCTGAGGAGCTTGGATGTGCAATGGCAGCTATGCACTATGTGCCGCCGTCGGCCAAGCTCCTCCTCCATTGTGCGTAGTGCCGCAGGAGCTGTGCTGCACCCGACTGTCGCCTGGTGCCGCTACAGAGCGGTGCAGCCCCAAAACCCACCCCAGGGAAGGGAGAGCTGTCCTCTGGACACTCAATCCCTTCCCTCCCCTGCTGACCCCTGGCAGCCCTAGCTCATTCCCGAACCCGGGTCGCCGGTGTGGAGAGAGGTGTGGCATCCAGCGCCTCAACCCTCAGCGCCATTGGGCCGGCTCCACAGTTCAGGATTTCTATCTGCCATTTCATAAAGAAGAGCACTGGCCCCTAGGAAAATCCAATACACAGGCTATGCAAAACCCTACCACACAATGTGAGATGTAGTAGACTACCCATAACTGACCCAGAATCAGTTTACCAGTTGAGCCAAACTGATCTAATATAGATCTGTCAGAGATATGTCTGACCACGAAGTGCGCTGTGAGACACGAGCAGACTAAATGCACTCAATATTAGCTCTCTGCATTTATGACCTTGGAAGGCAATAAAAGTTTAAAATTTGGAAATCTGAAACAATTTAAATATATATTTGTAGAAAGCTCAGCCTCAAGAACAAAATGGGAAATCCTCGTAGAGATTGGGGCCAGACTGAATCGGGAAAAGGGAAGCAAACAATTACTGGCCCACTGGCCCATCCGGAACAAATGGCTGAATCAGCGTCAGGCATAAGTACTGAGACGGAAACCCTACAATCGTTGGGGAATAAAAAGCAACGCCGGATTACATCGGTTTCGGAGTTAAGCCAAAAAATGGACAGATTTAACTCCAGGATAGTGCTACTTGAATCAACAGTCAACATTACAAAAACGGAGATGATAGAAGTCAAGAAGCAAGTGGAGTCGGCAACCAGTGTAACAGCCCTGAGGGTAAAAGAGGATCAGCATTCAGGGCACGCCTGGAGACCCTGGAAAACCAAATACGCTCTGCAAACACCAGAATTTTGGGTCTCCCTGAGGAAATTGAGGGAGATCATCCAGTAATGTTCCTTAAGGACTGGCTTGGGGAGAAACTACAGTTAGAAGGAGTCCCCGACTGTTTCCACATCCAGAAGGTGTGTACCGCATTACGCCACGCGGTTGTCAGGAGGCCTCTAAAAATTCCCGTACTCTACTTGCAGTTATGGCCAACATGGGAGAATGAGATTGGGTTTTGGCATTAGCCAGGAAACAAAGCCCGATTCAACAAGATGGGCAAGTTATCCACATCTTTCCGGATATTAGCTACGCGACACATCAAAAAGAAAGAAATTTGATGGGACACGCAGTATCCTAAGAGAGGATAATATTCCTCACTCTATCGTCTTCCCAGCTTGGCTCCATATTGTTCATCAGGGCAAGGTTTGGGCCTTCACAGGTCCAGTGGATGCAGGTCGATGGGCTAAGAAGGTACAGGAGGAAACTCGGAGATGCAGAATAGAGGAGGGAGGGGAAAGTGAAGAAGATTTGGGCTGAGTACCTGAAGACTAACCTTTTTTCTTTTTAGTTTTGGACTCTTCTATGGGTGAAAGGATTGTTGCCTGTGTCTCTTTTTTATATTATGGGAAGACAGAGGGGGTTTTGCTAGAAAAAGGTAACATTGATACCCTTAACAAGGTCTCTCGGTTTGGAGGCTTTCACTATGTTTAAAATAATGGGTAGTAGGGCCTTTTCATTATTTACACTGTTTCCTAAATAAACAGGTCACAAGTTAATTATTATCATATAAGACGAGTGTATTGTTCACTTTCAAGGAAATTAGACTTAAGGAAACTAGCATGGCAAAACGTTCCCACAGGTGGGGTAGTTCTTGTTAGGAATTTAAATGATATATCTTAATTCTAGGATTAGCCATGCTATTCATGGGCCGCTTTTAAGTAACTTATATAACTTTAATCTTAAGTAGGAATAAATTTGGGATTTCCCCCCTGATGTTGTATCACTGATATGATAGACGCAATATTTAATCCTATGATTAAGGGACTATTGGTATAATAACCTGTATATGGACTGTCGATCATATGGAATGTACATTAATGTGCACTAGTTGTAAAACTAATAAAAAATAAAGTATAAAAAAAAAGAAATATGTCTGACCACAAGGGCCCACATATTCAAAGGAGATGCACAGCACAATTCTGGAAAATGCGCAAAAGTGCAATATTCGGAAGGGAGAAATGCGTCACGCATGTCGGAATACGTGCTCACCCAGTTATAATGTATGCAGCGCAGAATAAGGGGGCATGCACCTGAATATGCCACGCATGTGTCTATTCAGCAAAATAAGTGGCGCATGTGCCACGCATCCCACATTTGTGCCACACAAAGTAAGTCAAGCAAAGGGCTGCCCTAAATCAGCCAGCCACCCACAGGCAGGCTGCAAAACTGCAGACAGGCAATCCCGAGACAGCCCTTGGAGGTGCACCAGGATGTGCTCCAGGCACCCACACACAGCAGTCATGCCAGGGTGGCAGTATCCAAAGCCACAGCTGCTTTGACACCACCAGCACTGCCCCGACAGCCACCCTCCTCACATCACCCAGGCTGTAGACACTCAGATGCCACATGCTAGTGCCGTCAGGTACCCCTCTAGCACACCAGTGGAGCAGACAGCCACAATGCAGCATATGTACCAGGGCCCATGGCCTGCACCCATGTAGCCATTATAGCGCCAGTGGTGGTATGCATCCATGGTGATGTCTTGGACAATGGTGCTCAGGATGCATGGCGGTAACAGTGGCAGCATGGCATGGGTCAGGGACTAACCAGTGGCAGACACCCATGGCGGTACACCATAGGTGCACACAGCACGCCCGTGCCAGCCCACACCATCAGGAGTCACATACATGTCACCGATGCCATCCATGCATTGTGACTATGCCACAGGGGCTCTGTAGTGGGTTGGTGTGGTGTTCTGGTAGTGGACACTGCATTAATTGTGGGCAGCGAGGGGCAGGGGTGGTACCACCTGTGGCCTGGAGGCAGCATGGGCATGCCTCACAGACACCAGACCCTTCTGGTGTTGTGCGTGTGGCCATCACGGGCACGTACATGTCCATGGGTAATAGCGTTGCATACCTCTCAACTGTCACATATTATGAGGGATGTTGCTCATTCTATCCCTCAGACACCCTGTCCCACATTGAGAAGGTGACATTCCACATTGAACATTGAGACTTGTAAGCAGAAATGTATGATAATATAGGATGGTAGGTTATCAGCAGACAATAGGAACATTAGTGCACTTATTTCCACAGTATTCTGTGCTTGCAATGTTTGCTGGTGTGTCACATATTTTGTCCAGTTGTCACACTTCTTGCCACACATTTGGGTGATAAAAGGTTGGGAGGTATGTAGCACTGTACTCAGGACAGTGCAGTCTGTACACACACAAACATGCCTTCTCACCTGCCTGCTAGGCTGCAATACCTCCTGATCACCTTTGTGGAGTGATGGTGCTACCCGGCACTGCTGGAGCTGCGCATGCCAATGGTATGCAAATAGCCTGAGTACATTCCAGTAATGAGATGCAAATGTGCTGTTTGGGCGTTGACTGTGCAATGAGGCCATTGGCATATCCTGGCTGAATATTGTAACTCTGTGCATCACGCACGTGGCTTCACATCACGGAGTTCTGTATGCTCCACACTGGTCTCAGGCCACCTGCCATGCCGCGCATCTCCCACATGATCAAGCCTGTCCAGGATATTCAGCCGAACATGCATGATCGCATGTCACAGTGCATCTTCTGAATATCCCATTGTTTTGTGCTGGTGCAGTTACGATGCGCGGAGCAGTCACTTGCGCGATGCAGCATGCCACTTTTGAACATGGGGCCCAAGCTTGCACATGGCTAGGAGGTCGAAGACCCAGATCTGAATCCCAGCAAAGCCACAAAAACTTTTAAAAGTTTCCTTTTCTTTCACATTTTGTCAGAGAGGTGATACATGGCAGCAGCATATTCGAATAGTAAATCTACGCTACAGAGAGTTAAAGGGGGAAGTAAACTTTTCAGGTCCTCTTAAAGTTGGAAAACCCATGACATGCTCTTTCAAACAAGGTATTCTGCTTACCTGTAGGTCAAGGTATTGTGCTTACCTGTAGGGACTTAGCAGTCCAGAGATATTTATATAGAAATCAGACAAAAGTGAAAACAAGGCAGCTGCCATGTAATATTGCCATGCGTTGAGACAGGAACTGATGTAACGGGAGGAATAACTGTGTTAAAGAGCAGGTGTTCACATCTACGGTATTTAATGGACAACTGTCTATTTTACTGATTGTGTTTTAAAATGTCACCAAAGGACTTTCTATTTTTATAATAATTGCATTGTATAGCTGGCCCGGTGGCGGTGAGGGTTGAGGCGCTGGACGCCACACCTCATGCTACGCTGGCGACCTGGGTTTGGGAACGGACTTGGGCCGCCATGGGTTGGCTGGGTAGGAAAGGGATTGAGTGTCCATTGGACTGCTCCCTCTCTCCTGGGGAGAGGGGGGTTTCCAGTGTCGGTTGGTTGCTGGCTCCTAGCGGAGGCTGGGGGGTGGTACACCACCACTGTACTTAAGGGGCGAGTGAGAGGGCAGGCGCCGGAGAGAGTGCATGTAGACGTGTGCGCACTCCCTCCATGGCATCATTGCACATCCCTCTCTCTCTCTCTCTCTGGGGGAGAAAATGGAAAATGGTGGCGTCCCAGGTCGTGGCAGCTTGATGGCCGTTCAATGGGTGCCCTGGCTTCGGGGACATCGCGGAGCTGATCCAGTCTTAGTGGTGAGTGCAGGGGACTCCCACCACCCCTCAGTGAGGGCAAGCGGCGGATTACTGGCGAAGGGTCCTAAGCAAGCCAGGGTTCCGGACAGTGGCTGGAACCAGAGAGACAGGATCGGGTAATGATCAGATCAGCCAGGTAGGGAGAAAAAGTGAATAACTGTAAAAATAGATAAATAATTGCATTGGATATACAATGAAATTAGTGGGCTTTCCCGTTTACATTTTAAACTGCTAATAAAAAGTATTCAATAGAATTCAGGTAATGTGATATCAGAAAATCTCAACTACTAAGGAGCCCAAAGTATTTAAATGAGAGACCACAGATGTATTTCTTTTTTTAAAAGGTATAATATGCCTTTCAGTAACACACTACATCTTAGATAGGTTCATAGATAACACCTTTGGTTCTATGTGATTATAAAAAGGGTCTGAGAAATGGAGCTTTCTGATTGGCTGTAAACATTCTAACAGCCTTATGTTAATCTTTTAATAACAGCGATCACCAAACAGCGATCACAATTAGGGCGAATTTACATCGCCGAAAATAAAAACAGTGATATACATTCGCAGCGAGGAAGCTCCCCTCTAGTACTTATGCAGGGGGGGGGGTTGTCCCCTGCACCCCCTCACGGAAAATAACAAACTCCGGGGGTGCATGTCAAAGGGAGAACCAGGAAAAACACAATACAAACACCAGAGCACAAAATATTGTGCTCTTCCCCAGCCCCGAACCCTGCACCCTCCCCACCACCCTAATCACCGCACCACACAGCCAGCTCAGTGGCTTCCCACCTCACCACCCCTCACATACCTTCCGTCCTCTTCTGGATACCTTCTGTCCTCTTCTGGTATCCTGTTGCTCTTCCCTTTGCTCTGCCCTTTCAAGGTCGCTGACCTTACAGGTGCTGAGATTCAGTCACTCAAATCTCAGTCGCTCAATCTCAGTCACCCTTTTCACTGGATACCAATGCCTTTCAAGGTTCTATGTAATATCAGTGAATACAAAACAGCACCAAGCACAACAGTGAATACAAAATAGCGAGGACAAAAATGGCGAAGACCACTACAGCATGCTCACAAACAGCTATGGGTCCTAACTTTCTCTGTGGGGGCTGATGTGTACTGACTTTTTATGCGGGGGGCTATGCCCCCCATGCACCCCCCCAAATAAAGATTACCAACTTCAGGGGGGCACATTTCAGGGAGGGTGAGAAACTTGAGGGGGGATGCAACTTGGGGAGAAGGACACAAGTTGGGATGGGGAGAATGTTGGGGGCAACCTGCGGGCAGGGGGGGAACAAAGTGGGGAGGGAAGGAAGGCACAACGGGAGCTACAGAAAAAAATAAAAACCTAAAACACAGCAACAACCAAAAAAAAAAAAAATGTTCCCCACTGCCAGTCCCCAACCTGGGTCCACCAGCAACACAGGCGGTGACTCTAACCACAGCACCAGACAGCCAACTCAGAAGCGGCCCGCCGAACAAATAACTACATACTTCAAGCAAGAACCACCTCCGACTCACTCCCGACTGAAACAAAATCGCTGTGGTTGGAATGCGCTGTTAAAAGCACATCGCTGTTTTCATCTTCGCTATTGTTACCTTGCCCAAACTGACTCGCTATAATCGAGTTGCTATATTCACAAAATACCCCTTTCAATATCACACTGCATCTTACATAGGTTTGTGTAATACTGTTGTCCTTCGATGTACTTTTACATTTAATAGACAAATAATCATCTTTTTAATTTTTTTTCTTAAGTAATATCTGGTTAGGAAGAAAATATCACCTGCTAAATCGTAACAAAAGCTCACAGATTAGGAAAAATCACGTTTCACGGCTGGTTCCATGTTCTTGAGCAGTGGATGACTACACTGGCATGATGGCAAACCTGAGTTTAACTCTGACATGGCAACTGAGGAAGCCAGCAGGGAGAGTGACACAGCCTCTGTATGGACGGCCCCCTCCCCCCAGGAAAAGAGTTGAGCTGAACTGGCTCCTGGTGACAGCGGGGTGATGGTGCATTTGGTGGCATTGGTGACTATGTACTTCCATGTAACCTCCAGGACAATGCAGCATGCACCATACTAGTAAGGACGGAGGGCAGCTATGAAAAAAGAGGAAAATCCACACCCTGGGACAAAAGCCCCATCTGCTGCAGGTCCTGACCTGGCCAGAGGACAGAACTCCAATGCCTGATGGGCAGTAATGATGGATGCATCTGGAAACGAGCTGTTACCAGCTCAGTATGTATTTCCTGGTAAAATACGATGGGGAGCTGACGGCAGACAGCTGGTCTGGCGACATGGGTGATGAGCGACAGATATCACGCGTCACTGCAGCTGATTGGTCCCTTTTTTGTAGCCCACCTTCCTCCCTTACTAGTTATATCACTCTACTTGTCAGTCTGTGCTCCTACCATCCTGGGCTCGGGGCATGAACCTGGGTCTGCAGCATACAAGAGGGGTCCCACATGGCTTGGCACCAAGGATCTGGCCTTGAAATATATGGATCTGATCATCTGTGAATATTTGTTACAATTTAGCAGGCAGTATGTTCTTGCAGTCCAATTTTTCCTGGGAAGAAAAAATAATAATTGATTGCAAAAGTACACAGGTGGGCAACAACATTACTAACGTACATAAGATACAATGTGTTATTAAAAGTGTCTGTTTTAAAAAAGACACAACTAAATCTGCAATTTCTCACCAAAATACTTTGAGCTCTTTAGTAGTTGGGCTTGTCGGATAGCACATTTCCAATTTTTACCAACAGTTTCAAAAGTAAACTAAAATCTCACTAATTTCATTGCAAAAACAAAGCACTTAATATAAAAGTACAAAGTATTTTATTAATACATTAAAACAAAATTAATGCAATAGAAAATAGCTTAATTAATAGAAGTGATCACCTGCTCTTCAAGCATAGCATGTCCTCCCATGACATCACTTCCTGTCCCAAGTTTCCACAACTGTTACCTTTTAATTTATGGCTCAAGGGTGTAGGCAAGCATACTCACTGTTTTTTAGACACCTGTCTTGACCGAAACCATATGCCTTTTGTAATCATTGTCATTCTAATCTGGAGTACTTGATTTAATGTGGGCCACTGAGTAGTGTCTGTATCTGTTATCTGTTTAAATGTCAGTTATTTAACTTAGAGACAGGATGAGACACCTGGACTGGTAACAATCTGATTTTGTTAAACAGGTGTGTGTGGGGGGGGGGGGGAGCAGCAGTTGGAAAGAGTATGTTCAGAACTGAAATTTCTGGCTACACTCCTAATATGACTGATTTACATATGAATATCTCTGGACTACTAATGCCTACAGGTAAGCACAATACCTTGTTTGAAAGAGGTTTTCATGGACTTTCAGAATTTAAGAGAACCTGCAACGTTTACTTCCCCATTAAATTCAGGAAAGAATAGCTCTTGAACAAAGGTATTCCAGTTGCATCAGATCCGCTGGTAATCTGATCTTGCAGCAGTGGATATGAGAGCAATCTTGCTGAAGCCGGACGTGAACATGGATTCCATTCCCATATTTTAGAAACAAACAAACAAAAAGAAAACCCTGAAGCCTATTCGTATTTCACTTAGCTCTTATTAGAACTCTGTAGGGTCTGTGCTGCATTCTAATGGCAGAACAATATATACAGCATTTTGAGATGTAGATTCAGACAAAGTACATCAGATGGCCCAGTGCAGTGGTATGAGTAGAGCGCATCGCTCTCCAATGTGGGTGACCCTGGTATGCTTTGTGTCAATCCACCCACCAGCCCTGCGCCCAGCTCAGGAACAGCTGTCTGCTGCACTAGTACCTCCTGCAGTTGTGGGGCAAGCTTGATGTTGTGGGTGACCACACAACTTGTGTCTCCCTCTGCAGATCAATGTGCAGCAGGCAGAGTATGCAGTTGGGTTGGGGAGGTCGGAGAGGTAAAAAAAGGTGAATAGAAATTGCTGCTCACACCTTCATGTTGGCCAACAACCTGACCCATGCCCATGTCCCGGTAGCCACCCCATTCCTCTCTCCAGTGCCTGCATATTTTGACGTGTGTCTTGGGGCTATGGTAGGATGGTTTTAAGTGATATAAGTGAGTCTTTTATCTTGCCGTCCAACAAGAGAGACTGAAAAAAAAACCAACGTCAAAAGGGCGATCCATATTAAAGCGGCCTCCGCAAACAGCGACGGTCGCTTATATGCCCAACTAAAACAATAGAACAAACATTTTTAAGCGGGGCTATGCCCCACACTCCTCTAGGGAGGTAAGTTTCACACCCCCCAACTTAATAATTATCAACCCGGGGTGATAGAAGAATAATGAATAAAAAAAAAAAAAAAGAAAAAGATTCCTCCCAAAACCAAACTGGAAACCGGGTCCACCAGCTCCAGAGGGGGTGGACTACACCACTATGCCAAACGGACTGCTTGGCAGGTCTTGTCCAAAGTAGTCCCCATATCCTCTTCTAGCAAGTGCAGCTCACTGCTACACTTGCTCTACAAGAATCGTTGATCTCTTCTACCACTTGCTCTAACTACTTAACGGTTTTATTGAGTCGCTCAAATTGAGCCGCTCAATAAAACTCGTTCACATCACTAGACACCGGTAGGACACAAGACGGAATGCTGCTGATGCTGGCACCATTATACATGCGTGGCTGTATACCTATGTGTGTCACTGCATGGAACCATCCCCAGGCAGGGGAGAAAATGGGGACAAAATGGCTACTGGCAGGGCAGATGAGGCCCTGTCCGCACCACTTGTCCATCGTAGGGCTAACTTATCCCGGCTCCCCAGACTGTTCTTGTGCTTCACCTTCACCATGGACTGCTTAATAAAAGGGGTGGAGCTGCCATGGGGCAGAAGAGAGGCCCTGCCTTAGGGGCTCAAGTTGAGGGGGCAATGCAGAAGTGTGTTGCAGGTGTCCCGTGAGACCCATGAAACCCAGGTAAGGAGGAGCCTCGATGGATGGGAATGTGGCTCTGGCACTGGCCAGAAGAGGTCCTGGCCAGAGATGCCAGGGAGGAAAAAAGACTGCGGTGTTCAGATTTCAGCCGTTACACCACGTACAGCTGATAGCTACCAGAACACTTTAAGGCAGCAATCCGTGTTAACAAAATTAATTCTCATAATACTCTCCTGATCATCCCAAGCTGATCCCAGATGTAAATGTATGTTTCCAAATCTGTGTCTCTGGTGTCACATGTTGTTTTATTTCTCCCTACATCCTCAGTATGCTGAAATTTTGCCTGTATAGGCAGTAGTTACCCCCCCCCCGTGTCTCCATAAAAACTAACTACAGTAACAAAGACATTTTTTTCTAGTGCATGGCATTACTAGTAATATCATTAATAATAACAAAATTACTAATGTAAAAGTACAGACTATCTTGGTCTACACCAAAGTTCACTACATGAAGACAGAAATGTTCTGGTCAGTCTAAAACTGGATTGCCTTTGAGAACCTTACATAATGGTAATGTCCCATGACAAAACCTGAAAGGCAAGGGTACCGCTAAACAGTAATTAGTTTTCTGTAATTAAAGTTTTCACATGGTCAGTGAGCCATCGTCAGCTGCTAAAAGTACCCTTTATATTTCAGCCGGTACCAGAACAGCATTGTCAGCATCCGTCAACAGATGGTGCTTTACGCACTGAAAAAACAACAAACAATTCATCCTTCTTCACATTCAGCTTTGTTTTTTCTTGCTTGGAGGACTGTCAATGAAAGCCACATCTGTACCTGTAAGTGCTGTCTTTAAGAAAGATCAGGAAGTACCTGCTATATACTCCAGGAGGTTAAGAACGTCACTTTTGATGAACTCAGTGTTCTGTGTTAATGTCCTATGTTAATTTTGATTTTTCACTGCTAGGCACAGGGGTCTTGAAGATGCTGCTCTTAGCTGGGTTCCGTAAAGAGACTGACACTAAATAATTTAAAGAACATTCTACTGTATACAGTTGTGGGTTTTTTTTCATCCTGCTTTGGTTCGCCCTCCTCCTCCTGACGTCACCCCTGCCTGGTTATCGACCTTCTTGTGCACTTACTGTTTAATCAACACTGACCCAGGACCACCACAGTGGTCAGTGTCCTGCCACCTCAGTCGTGCATGGGCCTGCAGGGGTTGCTGGCATCTATTTGGCAAATTGAGGCTTTTTCCACCACATTTTCTCACCAGAGTACTAGCATGCAGTGACGCTGAGGCATTTACGCAATGGCACATGTGTGTGTGTGTGTGTGTGTGTGTGTGTGTGTGTGTGTGTGCAGGCATCTGGTGGCTGTCCCTACCCTTTATGAGGATGCCTGCCATGCTCCCTCCTGGCCTCCAACAGGTGGCAGCTGATCACTGGGATGCAGCATTCCTGCTCCCTGAGGGAGGAAAGCTAGTCCTGGGACATGTGATCCTCCCTCCCCAGGCCTGTTCTGAAGCAACCCAAGTCCATCGTTGCAAATTGTTTTTAACCTACACATCGATAACAACGCCTATCTGTAAGAATAGCCTAAGGGGGTGCAGAGGTAGGGCTTCCGTTTGCCACACCGATGCCTCGGGTTCGGTAATGGACCCAAGGAATCAGAGGGCTGGCCATGGGAGGAGGAGGATTGAGCGTCCCATGGACCACTCTCCTCCTTTGGGGGGAAGGCGGGTTAGCAATCGACGCTTGACTGACCCCTGGCATAGGCCAGGGGGAGCAGTGACTGAAGCTATGTTGCTGGGGAGGTGTACCGGATGTCAGCGCTTTTATGCCCTATGTCATTGCATGCCACGTCTTCCGGAGGATAAAAGCACCAAAAACCTGCTGCTTCGTTGATGATGCCCTGCTTCCTGTTCCCGCTGTACCCATCGCGACCCTCAGCTGGCGACCTTGTTCAGTCCTCCATCGGAATGGCCCAACCCTGCTGCTCCACCCTGAAGAATAAGCCAGGGAGGAACACCAGCAGTACCTGGCCTGCCAGAAACCCTGATGTCAGTCTCCATTGGGGGCACACCTACTCAGCGGCCCCACCCTGGGAGGATCGCCAGCTAGAGGTAAGTCCCGGGCGGTGGGTGGGAACCAGGGAAGTTGGGAGCTGAGCTACAAGGACAGATGCTCCAAACAGCATACTTTTATTTATTTATTTTTATTTATTTTATTCTAGGATTATAAGTACCTTTGAGCCAAGGCTCTTTTACAAAGGTTCCACGTCAAGTGGGGAAACAATACAAACATGACAGTAATGCAATTGGCAGAACTGAGCAGTTGAATACATACATTTGGAGGAGGAAGGTAACAGCACAGAGCATTGTATAAACTACGCAAGCATGGGATTCTTAAACAAACTCAATGTTTTGTGATACAGACAAGGAGGGTACAAAGTCAGGACACAGGAGAGAGGAGCAGCCGTCAGCTTTGTCAAACTTAGAGAAAATGCTAGTGCCAGGGTGGAGGGGTGGTAGGGAGCGGGAAGGGTGTGAAAGAGAGGGAGAGGCAAGTGCTAGTGGGAGTTGCAGATTATGAGTGAAAGTCACAGGAGCTGGAGGCAGAGAGGTGGAGGTGAAGGTTGGTTTTGAACTGGCCCAGCTTTTGAAGAGTGGTGAGGTCTTTGTTGAGTCCATTGAACCAGGAGGGTGCATAGTGAGCAAAGGACCTTCGTCCCTGCATGGTGCAGCACCTGGGGATGTGCAGTATTTGATTTACAGACTCCCTAGTGTGATGGGGGTACGAGCTGGGCGTATGAGGGTTTGGACTCCAAGGGGTGCGAGGACTAGCATGATCTTCCTTGTCATTAGGCAAGTGTGGTATTTTATACGGTTGGATAGTTGGAGCCAGCCCGTTTGGGTGTAGAGCGTACATGTGTGGGTGAGACGGTGGGATCCTGTGATGAGAGAGCAGACTTTGTTTAGGGCCAAGGACAGGCACCTAAGGGCTGTGTCAGTAGCAGAGCCATAGATAACCAGTCCATAATCGATTAGTGAGACCACAGAGCTCTGCGCAGCTATCCTTAAGGTGTCTGTAGTGAGGCATTGTCTGTGCCTATAGAGAAGACCTATGCGCTTGTTAACAGCATTGGCAACAGTGTTAGTGTGGATGCCATAGGATAGGTGACGGTCGAAAGTGATTCCAAGGTATTTAAAGGAATGTACTTGGTCAAGTACAGCACCAAGGCAGTTTGTAATGGAGATGGGTTGAGACTTATATTTGTTGCAGGAGCCACAGAAAAGCATCGATTTTGTTTTCTTGTAGTTGAGAACTAGCTTTTGTCTATTAAACTATTTTTCAACGGAGGTGAAAGCCATCTGGAGCTTTTTTTGGAGTAGGAGCTGGTCATGCTGTGTGGCGTGAATGACTGCATCGTCCGCATAAAGCAGGATTTGTTCAGGGCAGGATTGTGGGAGTGTTTTCAAAAAAAGGCTGAAGAGGAGTGGACCGAGAATGGATCCCATCGGGACTCCTGAACGGACGGGTCTTGCATCGGAGAGGATGTGAGTAATTTTCACTCTTTGGGAGCAGTTTTCCAGGTAGCTGTTAAACCAAGATATAGCCTCTGGGGAAAGGCCAGTATTATGAAGCTCTGTGATGAGTAGCTGGTGATGGACGGTGTCAAAATGCCTTAGACAGGTCAATGAAGACCGATACTAAAAAAAAAAAAAAAAGACTAGCCTAAGTACTTTTGTAAGACCACGAAAATGTCAAGGTGATTCCAGCCACAAAGTTAAAGCTCCAACATAGCTGAGTTGTAAGAGAAAACACAATTAATGTAACTCAACATCATATACATCCATCTGGAATTCTCAGTAAAAGACATCATTATTGGTGGTCTATAAGGATGCCTATTTTAAGTAAAAAATATTGTTAAAATCCATTATGACCTCTGTGGCATTGTTTTACAGCATACTTTGATTCTCATATAAAAACTAGTTGAAGTTTTGTGTGTGTGTATGTTTATTTTACCTTGAAAACTTTCCAGGAATCACTGTGTTGTAGCTACAGACACAACTTCAGTAAGAGTGCCATTCTTTTTATTCATTTCGACTGGGCTGAGTGCTGTCTTCTACAGTATGCATTCGCAGAGCATTGGCTTTGTAAGCAATAACCCACAACAGGGGGTGTGGTTAGTGGGGATTAATCAACACCCCAGGTGCATTGTGAGGCATGAGGCCGTGGGCCGAGTGTCCTCACAGCACCTGGGGTGTTGATTAATCCCCAATAACCACACACCCTGGAGTGGGTTATTGCACTTAGAACATGGCCTATGTTTAAATAACAAAAAAAAATCCAGAAAGGTGTTTTTTTGCTGTTTAAATAGCACAAAAGGTACTGTAGCCTGCCACCTTGTAAAACAGTCCATCACAAAACATGTGTACCGTATTGCTGCTATACATAGAAACATAGATGCTGTCGGCAAGGATCACTGTTAAAACTGCGCGGCAATAGCCTCATGGTCAAGTATAGCGTTGCAATAATATTGCACTGTCAATTTAGTGTTTATAATAATATCGCAAATAGCAAACTGCATTTAGCAAATATTTATACATCGCTAAGCTGGATCAGGTGCTGGGTGAGAAATGCCTATTTTCCTTGATGGACCATCAGTACTACACAGTGTTAACCCCCCACCCAGGCACCATCGGCACAACAGAGCAAGACACTGTTTGAGTAGGAACCACGTTTTATTACAATAGCAGATATTTGTTAAAATGTTTAAAAAGCAATAAATAGTGATCATATTACCAGAAATTCTTTAAAAAAGGGTAAAAAGCAATAAACAGTGATCACAATAACATGAAAGTCTTGCATCAAAAAGGATAAACACACTGGTCAACCCAAAAACATCAATCATTTGCTAACTGTAAGAACAGTACAGTGATTCACCCTTGAAGCTGGAAGTTATATGAGATACCTGCCAGCGCCTCCTTAGCAGCAATTTCGGCAGGGTCCGGTACATGATTATGCTCTCCACAGCTCTATGTGACTGTTTGCCCAGTCAGGTGTAGATGCACTATGCAGTGCCCTCTGTCATACTGGAGGCACTTCCAGTACAACTTCTCTCCACAAAGTCGCTCTCAGTGGTACAGAAATCCCTGGAATTGAACCAGATCTGTTCCCTTTTGACTCTGCACGAAATGTACCTTCTTGTTTGCATCAGTGCTGCAATACGGAGATGACTGTAACCATATAATAGTCTTGTCAATTGCATAATTAATTAAGTTAGCCTAGCTGGTCTGGCTAATTGATCAAGGTTAAGTGACAGATTGATAATCAGGTGACCGGCAATTAATGCGGGGTGAGCGCTATTAGGCTTTGTGTCTGGCAAATTGATCATGAGCGTTAAGTACCGGGGAGGATAACATAAACAGGTAAACAGAGTAAATTAGACTAAGGCTTTGTTCCATTAATGCAGGGTGAGCGCTATTAGGCTTTGTGTCAGGTACCCGGCCGCTATTATGCCATTCGCTATAATCACAAAAGCGCTGTTTCTTTCTCGGAGCTGTAACTGACTGCACTATTATGTGTACATGGTTTTGTTCTGCATGTTTTTTGTTCCATGGTATTAACCAGATACCTGTCGGCAGATACTGTAAGGACCACTAGGCCCATCCAGCTACCTAATGAAGCATCCAGTGACCCTATCTGGTCGTTGGCTTCAGCTTTTTCTTCCTATAGATATTACCCCTTTGTTTCTGTCCCATGCATGTTTGGAGCCAGCCACTGTATGGGCTGCCACCACCTCTTGGGGCAGGCAATTCCATGCACTCACCACCCTTTCTGTAAAAAAGAACTTCCTGCCATTTCCCCTTATGCGGCCACCCCTCAGTCTGCACTATGTTATTTTTTTTTTTTTTCCAATTGTTTAACCAGGTGAGACACACTAAGCTGAAAACTTGCTTAC
Source organism: Neoceratodus forsteri (assembly GCA_016271365.2). Classification (NCBI taxonomy): domain Eukaryota; kingdom Metazoa; phylum Chordata; order Ceratodontiformes; family Ceratodontidae; genus Neoceratodus; species Neoceratodus forsteri. The sequence continues at coordinate 7,649,914 of JADMNL010000040.1, forward strand.
AGGTGCAATCTGGGAGCACAGGGAGGTTAAGTGACTTGCTCAGGGTCACACAGTATGCAAGTGGGGGCTGTGGGATTCAAACCCAAGTCTCCAGATTTGCAGCTCAGAGCCTTAAACCACTGCGCTATACTGCCTCTAATTAATGTTATGCACACAGAAATGCCAGAAATACATCACTGAGATGATTTCTGACATTTCTGCTACAAAACATGCTTTTTCTACCCTTCCTATGCCGTATACTGAGCCCCCCAAACAAAAAACACAAACAGGCATGTGTCTCCCTCTCCCTCAGTTTGCACAGGAGGCAATTTACTGCACTCTGTCACTGGCAAGCAGGAAAATACTGTTGTAAGACACAGCTTGCAACACACTTCCGATTCAGCAACTGTTGCTGGCTAGACACAGGAAGGGATTTAGTGTAGAGAGAGAGACGGAGAAAGAATACAACAGAACTTGAGATTTAGATAATTAGGGAGACTGCCACCATTCACTTCACCCTCACACTGACTCTCTGTGACTGGGACCGGGAAGGGGGAGGAGGGGCGGAGCGAGATAGCCTGTTTTACATTGACATACCTGACACTTCCATCTGATCAGTTTCTTTTGTTTCTGCAAGGCTCCTGTCACTCTCATACACCTCTGAGCCACAGCAACACAGGGCAACACCAGGAATAGGTCGCACACAGACACTAAGCAGCAGGCCTACTCGCTGTCTGTTGGCTCCTGTTTGCGGTGATTTCTATACGTAGTTTTCTGCGGCTGCTCAGTGGGTGGCGGGATGACTGGGGTGTATATCACTGGCTGTCTGACCCTCCGGTGCTGGTCCCAATGACTTCTGTAGCAGGTGTATTATCATGCATGACACATCCTGCGTTATGCACTCACTGCCGGCCCTCTGGCTTGCTCATTGTCCTCTGCCTTTCGGATGCTATCTCGCTCTCCCTGCAGCGCAACAGCTGCTTTCTAGAAATGGACAGGGTCAACACTATGCTGAGTGTCAGTAGCCAGTACCGAACAGGAAGAGGACACTTGCCACTCAGTCTTCAGAGGTCCACTGGGCGGATGGGGACACAGCAGAGGACACAGAGGAGACAACTGTGCAGAAGTAAATGAAACGGACCAGCACAATACATTACTAACTGCCATTACACAGTACCAAACGGCAAGATGACACTTGCCGCTTGGTCCTTGGAAGTCCGCTGGGCAGGTGGGTGGGGACACAGCAGCAGAGACAGAGGAGACAACCGTGCAGTAAAAAATGAAATGGACCAGCACAATACACTACTGACTGCCAACACATAGTACCGACGACAAGATGACACTTGCCGTTTGGTCTCGGAGGTCCACTAGGCGGGTGGGTGGGGACACAGCAGCAGACAGAGGAGACAACTGTGCAGAAATAAATTAAACAGACCAGCACAATACACTACTGACTGCCACTACACAGTACCGAAGGGCAAGATGACACTTGCCGCTCAGTCCTCGGAGGTCTGTGGAGCATGTGGGTGGGGAGACAGAGAGCGATGTGGATATTGTGTAGTTCTGGTTCTGGACACACTGATTTACTGTGAACGTATAACATGGGCAGAGAGAAATCTATAGTCTGAAAGTGAAAGTCACATCCTCACTTAGCGGTGGGGGGCGTTAATAGCTGCCTTGCAAACTGTGCGTTGGGCAGAATAACAAGATCAGGGTGCTTCTTGATCTGTTCCCTGCAGCCCCTGCACCACTTGCTGTGCGGGTAACAGAGATTAATGAATGGTCAGGTGGTGGCCCTCTGCAAATCAGAACACAGATTTCTCCCTGCCCATGTTATAAAAGAAATTAACAGACAAATGAGAAACTGAATTGGCCCATTTTAACTAATAGCAGAATAGTGCTCCAGAAAAATGCTAACGAGTCAAAACTGTTTTGTTAATCTTTAAACATTGGGGATACAGGTTTACGTCAGCATTTAGGAGCTATTTATTGCATGATGATGATAAGGAGGAAGAGATGATGATGATGGTGATGAAGACTAGAGTGGAACCCTCGCCAACGTGCATACATTGAGACTGTTTGTGTGTACACCTATGATGACCCATAGTCAAGATATGTATTGAACTGGAAGCATTTGCAAAGCTGTCTGACTGTATTGACAGGATAAGGCCATACGGTTCTGCTGTGTGCTAGTTCGGCAAGGCTATCTCTGTAACAACTTAGAAAGGGTAAGGTACAACTGTAATCACATCATGCCTTATACAGGAGAAGAGCTGTTCTTTTTTTTTCTGCATGACTGCTGTAGCGTATCACAGTTTACGCCCTGTAATACTGACACACAAACACTGATTGTGTCATCCTCCCCAGGCCGTGTTGAAATTCAAGCTGACCTAGTATCTCTCACATAAAGTTTCAATATGCAGGCCTAGTTACCTCTCATTCCTCCATGAACTCGGAAGGAGAAGAAAAAATGATAAAGTTGAAACAGTCATGCAAAACTATGATGTACCACCATGAAATGTGTACAAAACGGAGGACATATGTGGTATACAACTTCACATCAGTATTGCTCTGTAGTGTATCTTGAACTTGTGAGCGTTACTAAACTATGGACTACTTTTTTAAATTTGATATTATTTCTATACCAGGATGCACTAGTTTTCTGTTTCTTTCATATACAGGCAGCCAGGAAGGGGATAGGTCAGGCTATGTGCATTCCAGTGCTGCAGTAATCCTCAGCAAACATAACATTATACAAAACTTCTCAGTCAAACGCCGTATCCTTTTTGTTGTGTATTTATCCCTCCTTTTCTTCTCATCCCTCTCTACAATACCCCACTACCACTACCACAGCCACCAATACCTCACCCATGCCACTTTAAAGAGGACCATCAGATTGCTATAAATATTGTCATGTCTCTGCCTCAGCAGGACCAGCTGTTTGCCTTCTACCTCTCTACTCGCTCACCTAAAACAACCTTGATTCTCAACATCTCACGCATCTCATCCCAGAAATTCAGTGGGAGGGTCACGCCAAAGAAGCCCTTACTCAGCCTCACTGGATTCAGGCGCAGCAGGATCAGCGGTAAGCTTGTGTCAAGGCAGTTCGGCATTAGCAGCAGCAGCAGCAGTAGTAGTAGTAAATAGTGTTTACTCAAGGATTTACCAGTCAGTCAAAACTCACTTGCACTGGAAATTCTCTGCACAACGTTTCATGAAGCAACATAATAGCAAGGTCGGATTATGTATTTTTTTAATCTGCAGTTTGTACCCCCCACTGCATCCCTAGTGCTTGATTCCCTTAGAAGCTCCATGGTACATTTGACACCCGCACCTCAACTTCTGGAACGCACCCATACTCCATATAGCCTTGGAATACTCCCCAGGTGGGGTCAGAGTGGGGGATGTACCCCTGAACAACAGTTGCTCATCAGGCGGTACTGCGGCAGAGGCATGGGGCCCAGATATATGGGGGTCCATTGTCCTCAAGTGTCAGAGTTGTTTTCACTGTTTTCTTTGTCCCTCCCATGAGACGCCAGCGATTGAGATGCCAAGTGTGAGTGCACATGTAGAGCATGCATCTGCAAGGTGTCAGCTAGTGTCTCCCTGACCCCAAAGACGCCAGCCGCCAGCACCACTCAGGTGATGCTACAGCAGTAGCCTCTCCTGGGATCCTCAATCCTTCTCCCCCCAGCCAGCCCCCAATGTCCTTAACTCGTTCAGAATCCTGGTCGCCAGCGTCATGAGTGGAAGCCCTACACTGCACCAATGGCCCAGCCGTCAGGTTAGGAATTTTATACACTTCAGATATAATCGTTAAACACCAAGTTCCCAGTAGCCAGATTCAAGTTATATATGACAGACATAATAAAGTACAGTGATTACAGTAACCTGCAACAGTGTAGTGTACAGCCAGAGAATGTCACATTTATAACTGGATTTGTTGATAAGAGTCAGACAGCCATTTAGTGATGGCCGAGAAAGGAGTGCGGAAGCCGGACATGTTCTCAGACTTAGTAGAAGAGTGTTCCAGGTGCAGACACCTTGGACAAGGATAGAGTTTGTGCCATGTCTGGTTCTGGTGCTTGGTAAACTGTATGCTAGTCCCCTGACTGAGTGCAGACTAAATATTGTTGGCCGGGTGTGTAGGTTATTGGTGATATATGTAGGGGCACCATCGAAATACATCTGTATTTAAAGGGTAGAAAATGCAGCTTGCTATATTCAGTGAAGGGCAACTATTATAGGTCATGGTACAGACGGCAGTCATGAGTGACATGTGAGGCATCTGAAATCAAGCCTGCCATTCGATTGTAGATAATATCATGTTTTTTTAATTCGGTACTAGTAGTCACTAACATACCACAGACCTCCATAATCAATCTAGGTTAGTTATAACTGCTTTTATGATTTTATGCCTTGTATTGGAGGTCAGACAATTCCTATGTCTACGTAGGTAGCCCATTTTTGGACTCAGTTTACTTATTAAAGTAGCAGTGCATGACAGCAGTGAAAATTTTGACATATAGGGCCCGATTCTCAAAGGCCCGCAATGGATGCAAGTTGTGCCAATCCTGATTCTCAAACATAGGCTGCACTGAAGTTGGATGCCCTTGTGCTAGACTGGTCCTGCACCAGCCCAGCGACAAACACGGGGGTGCGCCAAGGCACATGGAGTGGTGCACCAGACATTGGCTGCCATGTCCCCTAATGTGGGATTCTGCAAGGGTGCCAAAGGCCGCAACACCAGCCCAGAGTTAGACCACTCCTGAGATGACTTACCGCTCCGTGCGCCAAAAGAGTTCCCACCTGTGGACACCCCAGGGAGTGGTGGCAGTAGTGGCATAACTCCACAGCCATACAGGGACACTGACTGCTGTGCCTTCGGTGAGCCAGGTGGCCTGGTACTGCATAGGAACCCTTATGGGGGTCTGTAGGGCACCACACCACAGCCGACACTGATGGTACCCGGATGCTCACTAGGACCCAGGGCCCGCTGGCTGCAGGGGTGCCTGCCTGCACTGATGGTGGTGAGCTACTGCCGGGCATGGACTGCAGGCCAGCCATGCTGCTGGCTGCACAGCAGGATGCCGAGAGAGGTGTGCCCTCCGTCATGCTAGGGGCAGTTGCAGGGCATGCGTAGTGCCCTGTCTGCCTTGCTGCAGGGGGAGGAAGTGACATATGCTGGAATGTCTGCTAGGGGTGCCAGCACTGGCAGACTGCACTGCTGCTGGTGTTGGGCTGGAATAGTGCCGCAGATATCAGCCCTGCACTGTGGGCAACACTTCTGCTGGTGGTGGCATTACCACGGGACTGTCCCGCAGCTTGTGGCATCCCCCTCCTGTGCACCTTTCCTCTGATGCGCGTGAATACCTACTGCAAGCTGTGGCAGTTTGATGCCAGGCCCCCTCCCATTAGAGAATCAGGTGCAGGGTCCCTCGTGCACCAGTGATCGGCGCAAGCTGCTGATTGCTGCATCTTGTGTGCAATCTAAGTGGCACGTTGAGAACTGAGCCCATGTTTTTTACTTTATTTTAGATGGTCCATTTTCTCCTGACTTGTAAGATACCTTTTCTTCCACATTTTATGTCAAATTTACTACTTTTTTTACAGTTGAGATAATAAAAGAAACACTCCTAATACAGTTTGGACCAGGTTATCATCAGTATTCTCTGCTGTTTTGCACACCCACTGTTTAAGATCACTTCTCCTGTGACTGTGATGAACCAGCATGCATCAGGCACTGCTCCCTGACCTTGTGGGACACCTGATGTACAAAAACAGCTGAGAATACCGATGAAAACCTGGCCTGAGCCAAGTAAAAGGAGTGACCCTTTTACTATTTTAAATGTGAAAAAAAATGCTAAGGCAGACTCAGAATAGTGAAACAATGGTTCCATACAAGTCAGGAGATAAGGGGCAATCTAAAATACAGTAAAACAAAGTATGGGTCAACATTTTCACTGCTGCCATGCACTGCTGCTCTCGGTAAGGGTGTACCAGTTTAGTTAGGCATCAAGCCAGGGTCTCAGTATCACATTCAGTGAAATGACTACTGGAAGGAGATGTCTGAAGTTTTTATGCTTAAGGAAGTGGGCAATATAGTCAGATTGTGTTGCAATACAAAACAGATTCTCTTTGTTTCAGCAGAATTTAGAGCCAGCTTATTTCTTTAAATATCTGTTTATTGAGTTGTGCAAAGAGAAAACATGACAATACATACACACTCACTCACATATATATAGTATTATATATATATATATATATATATATATATATATATGTACACATACCTACATGGATGGGTCTTTTTCCTATAGAAGTGGTTACAAGTTATTTCCTGTATACCTTACCCAGCATTAATTACATATATATATATATATATATATATATATATAGCCTGCACGGAGCATACTACAATTGCATCAACAATGTATCTTCCTCCTCCCTTTACAGGCATTCCTCAATTCGTATCTTTAATGTTAAGAGACGTAACAAACATTTAACCTTAAAAAATACATAAAATTTAGATACACAGATACATAGACAGTGTCGGCAGATAAGGGCCTATGGCCCACCCAGTCTGCCCATTTGAGCTTGTAAGTTCAGTTTGTTTTCCTAGAAGTCTGTTTCCCCTTACCCCTGACCTCTAGAATTCCTTTATGTCTATCCCATGCATTCTTAAATCCCGTGATTGTTTCAGCCCCCACCACTTCCTCTGGCAGGGTGTTCCACTTGTCCACCACCCGTTCTGTGAAGAAATTCTTTCTCAAGTTTCCTCTGAATCGTCCTCCCTCCAACTTCATCCCATGCCCTCTAGTCCTGGAACATCTTTTTCGCTTAAAAATAGTGTTTTCCTGCACCCTGTTCCTCCCTGTAAGATACTTGTATGTCTCTATCATATCCCTCTCTCCTCCTCTCCTCCAGGAGTACATGTTCAGTTCCTTCAACCTGTCTTCATAGGACTTGTGATGCAATCCATGCACCATCTTTGTTGCCCTCCTCTGAACCTTCTCTACCCTGTCTATGTCCTTACGTGGGTATGGTCTCCAGAACTGTACACTGTACTCCAGGTGGGGCCTCACTAGTGTCTTGTATAGCAGAATTATGACCTCCTTTTCCTGCTGGTGATGCCCTGCCTATACATCCCAGCATCCTATTTGCTTTACCTGCTGCCTTGTAACACTGTTTCCTACCTTGAGGTCATCAGAGATGACAACCCCAAGATCCCTTTCCTGCTTGGTGCATGCTATATCCTCACCCCCAACTGATATATTGTGCCAGGGTTTTTGTGCCCCATATGCATTATCTTGCACTCTTTGCATTGAATTTCAACTGCCAAACCCTGACCATTCTTCAAGTTTCTGCAGGTCGCTTCTCATTCTGTCTACACCCTCTGGTGTGTCTACTCTGTTACAGAGCTTTGTGTCATCAGCGAACAGTGAAATTCTGCCTTCTAGGTCCTCGCCAATGTCACTGATGAAGATGTTGAATAGGACGGTCCCAGCACTGATCCCTGTACCCACTGGTCACTCTTCCCTCTGTGGAGTGACAGCCATTTACCACCACACTCTGTGTCCTGCCACCCAGCCAGTTACCTCCACCCACACTACTGTCTCCCACCCCATATTCCCCAGTTTGTGTAATAGTCTTCATGTGGCACAGTGTCAAAGGCCTTGCTGAAGTCCAGATAGGCCATGTCCACTGCCCTCCCTGATCCACCTCCCTAGTCACCCAGTCAAAAATTCAACGAGGTTGGTCTGACATGACCTCCCCTGGTGAAACCATGCTGCCTTGGGTCCTGTAGTCCATTGACAACCAGATGTTCCCCAATCTCTCCTTCAGTAGTGCTTCCATGATCTTCCCACTACTGAGGTGAGGCTGACTGGTCTGTAGTTCCTGCTTCCTCTTTGTTCCCACTTTTGTATAAGGGGACTACATCTGCTGTCCTCCAGTCTTTGGGAACCTCCCTGTTTCCAGTGATCGGCTAAACAGGATAGCCAGAGGTTCAGCCACCACCTCTCTTAGTTCTTTAAGGACCCTGGGTGCACCCGTCTGGCCCCATTGCTTTATCAGCGCTTATTACTTCCAGTTCCTTCAGGACCCTTTCTCGTGTAAAGGGACTTGTGTCCATTTCTGCACCATTCTCACCCCTTGTACTCCCTTCAGACCCATTACCCCTCTTCCTCAGTAAAGACTGAGCAGAAATACCTGTTCAATATGTCAGCTTTACTGTTGTCATCCTCCACGCGGCTCCCATCCTCCCCCTTCAGTCTCACTATCCCTCCCTTTGTCTTTCTTTTTTCACTTATGTACCTGTAAAAGGTTTTGTCCCCTTTACCCACTGATTTTGCAATGTGTTCTTCTGTCTGAGCTTTGGCTTCCCTTACTGACCTCCCTGCCTCCCTTTGCTTCTCCTGGTACTTCTCCCTATCCCCTTCTGCCTGTGATTCTTCTGTCTGAGCTTTGGCTTCCCTTACTGACCTCCCTACCTCCCTTTGCTTCTCCTGGTACTTCTCCCTATCCCCTTCTGCATTTAAAAAGAATAAAACAAGTTATCACTGGTATCATCGAACACATATCATTTCATGTGATTTTAAACCAACATTGCATTTTACTGTGTAGGTGGCCAAGAATACATTGCAAGTCTCAATTTGATAAAGTGCTCTTCTCCTACTGAGTTACACGTCCTGATCAAAACAGCGCACATTGGTGAGAGGGACCTTGGGTATGCTTCCCACTGATTCCTGAATCTTCCTTCCTCCCTCCCTCTCTTTTAAGGCATAGGTTCCCAGGCGAATCAGTAAATCATCCATGTTTTTTTAAGAGCAGTCAAGACTGATCACTGTTAATTATTAAGTATCATCAACACATGATCATCAAGGGAGCACATGATTTAGGATCCTCATCTAGATATTGATTTAACCTTCAAACGGAACTTTCAAATAGATGATTATTAGATCAGTTCCTACTGCGATCAAAGCCAGGAAGTGCTTTGCAACTGTCCCACTGAAATGCACTGGGGAACTCGGATATGCCTTTTTATGGCTGTCAATGAGTAAGTGTGGCCTTGCTATTGGTCCTTACAGCTGTCTGTAACCATTGCTAGCTGTGAATTGGTTAGAAGGAGGACAGTTCATGACAGCTCGAGGACACTGTATGACAGCTTGAAAAAAGCAAGAGGCGTCTGTCTCGGGAACTCGCAGCCTACTGTACAGTCACTCCACACTGTGCCACTCACCCAACATGATACGACACTGGGGTTACCACCCTTGGTACTACCAAATGACAAACCGACCCTAGGGTGCCCAGTCAACAGTGTCAGTACCTTACATAAAGGAACCCGTCCTGCATAGTTGTTTTTTTTTAACCTGTAAAAAAAAAAATCCCTTGATGAGTTCTATGCCCCCCTACCCAACCACCCTCTCAGCACCTACCAACCCCTTTTCACTTACCTATCCGGTGAGTCCAGTGCAACTTTCAAATGTCCTCCTGCTTCCGAGGCAAACTGAGAAGTAACTGAAAACAAGCCAAGTTTGGTTAATGGCTTTTCAATGTGTTTTCAACTTTTACTCATAACTTTGTCACTTTGAAACATTTTTGTTCCAAATTTTCAACATTTCTTTACCCCACATCATGACCAACATAGGTAAAATCTTTCAAACACCCCCCACCCACCCCAAAACCAGCTTTCCTAGTCACTCTGCAAAATCATGTTTTGGACTGGAATTTAAAAAATTTCACCAGTCTTGATCATAAGGTGGGGTCATAAAAGGCATAGTTGAAAATTTGGGGTCAAACTGTTGAAAAAAAACACAACAAAGTTATGAAGAAACATTGAATTTTTTTCAACACTTTCTCATAACTTTGTGATTTCTGCAGATTTTTGGCCCAAATTTCCAAAACAGACCTTGTGTTACCCCCACCTTATCAACATAACAGGTGTCATTTTTCAAATTCCCTCCGAAACATGTTTCCACATTTGCACTGCAAAAATCACCTTCTGGATGAGAGTTAAAAAAATTATACCTGCCTTGATTCTAATGTGAAGCCATAAAAAAACTACACTGGAAATCTGGGGCTAAAATGACAAAGCCAGCTGAAAATGAGGTACTGCCTCTCACCTGACCCGTACGGGTAAATACATTGTAAAAAATGGGTAAAAACAGGACCCCCACTTAAAGAGATTCACCAACTTAAATGTTTTCATTATTGCACCCAATATATCGATGCCTTACCTCCGGGGGAATCTTTGCAGTGCCACATGTCCGTAAATATTGTAATAGTTTAGTGGAAAAAATGTTTGTAACTTTGTTAAACCGGGTCCCGGAGGACTTCCTGGTCTGAAGAGCCGCATAAGTTCTGCCCCTGTGCTCAGCAACGTTATGACGTGATCCTAGTGAGAGCGCGGGGGCACGCTCCATTATAGTGAATGGGCGGCAGCTTTCCAAGTGTTTATATTATAATGATCAGTTTGTGGTGAAACGTGGGCACTGGTCTACTAACAAGAGCCTTGAGTTGGAGATCATGGAATGGGTCAGCCATCTAATGCCGCATTGCTCCAAGCCATACAGGGGCTTGGCAGTAAAATAGAAAATTTCAGCACGGAGCTGAAACAGCTCAGCACCAAAGTGAGTATACTACCAGACGTCAAGCAGGAGGCGGATAAAACCACCAATAAAGCTTTAGTTGTGGCATCAACGCTAACTAAAGAAAATGCCCTCCTACGAGACGTCTTGAAAATCTAGAAAATAATGCCCGAGCCACCCACATTAGAGTTCTTGGCTTGCTAGAGGGAATGGAGGGGGACAGTCCAAACAAATTCATGAAGGACTGGCTTAAATAAGTACCGAACCTGGAGGAAGACTTCGAGGTTTTGAAGGCTTACCATATCATGCCACGTGGCAGCCGGCCCAGGGCAACAACCGCAGATCTTTACCCACGCACCACCATGCTGCAGCTTCATTCGTTGGGGGAAAGAGACATCCTCCTACAACAAGCTAAACACTTGAGCCCGATCCTTTGGCAAGAAATAAGGGTACATCTGTTCCCAGATCTAAGCTATGCAACCTGAATGAAACGCAAGAGTTTTGATGCAATCTGAGCTAGACTCCGTGTTCTGAGGGACCACCACGTACTTTTAATGCCTGCCAGTGGATCCTTTACGGAGGTAAGACATTTCAATTCTCCAAGGCCACGGAGCCATCAAAGCTTTTGGCAAAAATAGAGAGACAATTCTCCTCCACAGGGGACAGATCTGAATCTAAAGGAAACCTAAATGAGTTTGTAAAGCTACAGGATACTGTTTATGGGGGAGGACTGAGAGGTACGTGTTGGGGACATTGCTCCTGATTAAACGGGACTTTGACATAACTGGGTGCCAAAACTTACAAAGTTCTGAAAGTTATGCTTCTAGCTGGGACAGTTGTAAAATTTACTAAAATTGCTTTTCTTTCCAAGATGGCATGCAATGGCAACCTCTCTGGCAATTTCCCCTCTCCCTTTCTTCCTCATTTCTGACTCCTATTTGTGCCTAAACGTCGATGGCAGTGATGGAACCATATGGGTGTACTAAGTGCACTTCACTATGCCTTTTAACATGGGACTGATTTCTTGAAATCCTTCTTTAATACAGGTTCTGCTGCCACACTGAATACTTTAAATCTGTTATTGTGTTAGTCCTCAAGAGTCAGACAAAGAACAGTTATTTTATAATTGTAGTAACATTTTTCCTGTGCTGATCTACTGAGTTTAAGTAAGCTTTAGATCATTTATAATTCTAAATAAGAACTGTGGTCTGTTTGCGCTGTGTAGAGGGGTGCTGTTTAAAGATTCTTTGTCCCAAAGTTTATGGTATGGGGCATTTAACCCGTTGTTAGGGTGCGCGTTACTGTTTGATCATTTGGTTAGTCCCTGCTCATGGCTACAATGGCCTTTCTTAGAAAGCCTAATTTTTAAAGTGTATTAGATCTAGATAATTATGCTGGATCAGTTTATAAGATAGATAACTTGATGCAAATGATATGCAACCCCCCCCCACAGTGATGTAACAAGGTTCAGGGATGTTGCTAACTCCTTACTGTAAAAATGTAGTGCTTGTTTCTTGTTAACAAGTTTATATTTACAATATGCCTGCCTGAAGGTATGTACACGTATTTTTGTTTACATTAAATTAATAAATATAAAGTTAAAAAAAAAAGGTTTTTAGCCGGCCCGGTGGCGCTGACGGTTGAGGCACTGGATGCTATACCTCATGCTATACCAGCAACCCATGTTCAGGAACGAGCACGGGACACCAAGGGTCGGCAGAGGAGAAGGATTGAGCATCCAAGGGACTGCTCTCCTTCTCCAGTGGGGGGTGGGTGTGTGTGAGTGTGTGTCAGTGGTCGGCGTATGACTGGCCCCTAGCAGAGGCTAGGGATCAGCACGCTAACGCTGCAGATAGGGATGGAGATGGGACAGACACCTGGAGGAGCGCGTGCGGGTGCATGCACACTCCCTCCGCTGGTGTCACTGCATGCCTCATTGCCGCAAGGGGAAGAAACTAGGAAAATGGCCCTGGCTGCGCGGCTTGATGGCTGTCCCTTGGAATGTGCCACCTCCAGAGGGCATCACCACTGATACTGGATCCAGTCCTAGTGAGGAAGATGAGGGGCTCCCCACCACTCCGCCAGGGGGGTTAAACAGCAGTGGTGGCACGAAATGTGGAGGTGCGAGACGGCCGGCGGACAGAGAACAGGTTGCCAGGTGGATGTAGCCAACCAGGGGCTAGAGGAGAAAAATCACCAACAAAAAAAAAAGAAAATGGTGTTTTTACACACAAAGGGCTAACTGGGATCAGCCTCACACTTGGATGTGAGCCTCTTATTGCTGACAGTTCCACTTTAACTTTTCCAAGACCGCTGTTTTGGAGAGCGGGAGTAGGGACGAGGATGTGCAAGACCAGAGCTGGACCACTGTAACTGAGGCTAAGGTAGACCTCTGTGCAGGATGAGCAGCCATGTTTGTTCAGGGAATCCACTCTTACCTAAGTGCATGTGGATATGTTTAATGTGCTGAGTCCTAATTGTCAGGAGCTACTTTCAGCTAAGCTGTTTTGCTGGGATAACAACCCAGCTGAAAGCACCTCTTGGCCAATCAGGAATCAGGATACAGCATTCTTTCTTCCCATTTCATAATGTGTTAGTAAGGTGTTAATAACACATTAATACAGTATAATTAGCTAATTGGTGTCATAATACGCTAACTGGTTACCATCATATATGGAGAAATATATGATGGCTTTTTTATGGGTATGAGGACCCAACCATGCATTATTTATAGAATAAATAATGGTGAAGGGTGGTAGACAAGGATGTATACCCATCTCAGGGGCTAATGAGACTATAAAGGCCACGAGGCCAAAGAACGAGTGGCTTTATAATCTCATTAGCCCCCCAAATGGGTATACTTCTGAATGTACTACCCTTCTCCATTATTTATTAAATATTTTATGTTGCCCTGTTGGTGTTTCTGTAGTGCAGAGTCATCCTATAAAGCAAGCAAGTCTCTTAACCTCCCCAGTGCTCCCAGGTCATCCCTGTAAAAGGGCCTTGTGCCCAGTGGGCCTTACCTAGTTACCAAAGAATAACTTAAAAAAAGCATAAAAGCAGGACCTCTTTGAACAAGACATTGCATCTAATCTGGTCCATTCTGGGTAAATATATAGTAACATTGTTTAAAAGCAGGACTCCACTAAACAAGACACTGCATCTCATCTTGTCCATTCTGGGTAAATATATAGTAACATTGTGTAAATGCAGGATCCCAGTACAGCATAACCCCACTGAAATGTGCGTCTATGTTGCTCTATCCTGGGAAAAATACTGGACCCTACTGAAAATGAGAAACTGCCTTTCAGCTGAGCTATCCTGAGTAGATACATTATAAAAACGGGTAAAAGCAGGGTCCCAGCGTAAGTCAGATACTGCATCTCATCTGGTCTATCCTGTGTAAACACAGAGGAAAAATGTGTACAGGCAGGACTCCAGCACAGTACTGTATAATATAAAGTTGTGGATGAATGTGGCCCTTAAATTCGTAAAACTGCAAAAGTAACATAATTGTTATACTAAGGTATGTATATACTATATAATACTGAAAGAAATAACAAAGAAAGCCACAAAGATTAACACAACACAACATAAAAGACAAGCCATGTTTATTGTTTTTGTGAGCGGAAATCAGCATGCTGGTTTTTGATGGTCCATAAATTTCAAGTGATAACCACTGATGATAAGTAAGCAGTAAGGCATGATGGGGTGTGCGTGGAACACATTTTACTGCATGGCCTGGGGCGTAATCAGGCACGAGACCGAAGGCCGAGTGACTTTAGCCACTGGCTGTGTGGTAAAATGTGTTACACGCACATCCTAGAGTGCCTTATTGTGCTTATAAAATGAGCTTCTTTTTTTTAAACTTTTTACAGTTGGTAAAAGCATGTTTATATGTAGAAACAATAGATTTACTTGTGTGCATTTATGATAAAATAGTCCTGCTGACTACAAATGATGTCATTGATGATGTCATTGTATTGTTGCCTACTTTCTTCTTCCTGTTTTTTTTTTCTCTGTTTTTTCCCACTTTCAAGATATGGAATGTTTGTCATGGAATGTTTATCATGGAATACATGGATTCAAAATTCTGCTCAGTTCCACTGCCAGAATGTTACTCTCCTAACATACTGTACACACACACACACAACATAGAGAATAATAGATGACTATCGGTAACAAGCCGGTTAGTTCATCGAGAGGTTCCTATGGCTACCATTTGAATCTCGAGAGCGCAGCTCGAGAGGATTGGTCACCACGGGAACCTCAAGATGTACTAACACGGCTTGTTACCGATCGTTAGTCATCCATTGTCTTTTATAGCGTATGTTTCAAATAAATCAGGAAAGAGCAATTGTACAATGATTGTTGCTTACTTGTTTTGGCTTTTTTTTCTCTAGGACAGACTTGCTCTTGTCGCCGAGTAGGGGGAAGACTGCGCACCGTGCATGCGCAATCACATTTTAAGTTGTTATGCTGCACTAGCTACGTAGCTAGTACAGCATGACAAACTAGCTGATGTAGTTAGTGCAGCATAACAAGGATTGAGAAGGGATGGATTTCCATCCATAACAACGTTCCAACATACACTATAAAGGCTTCTGTTACAGATAGAGACTCAATTATCTCACTGATAGGGTAAGGAGAAGCAATTTCCCTGATGAGCAGGTAAAGACAGAAGGGGGAATTTTCATTGTCAGCAAAGAAACTGTTGTAATAAAAACTATAAACAATACTTAATGTTTCTAATTTATGTATGTAAGGAGAATGTGATGATCAGGGAAATAACACTCAATCTGTTTTATTTTGTATTTAAGGTAGTTTTATTTTTAGGGCCCAATGCAAGTAAATGTGATGCTTACAGTTACAGGGCAAAAAACAATGGCTGCCAGTTGAATTCTTCACATTCTATTAGCGTAATGATTCCAGTGATGATCAGTGCACATTTGGCAGCACTTTTTATTTTCCATGCATGGAACATAATTACTACATGAACAACACCCAATCAGATTTCAAGAATTTCCCTTACCATTTTATAAGTAAGCAATAAGACACGACAGGGTGTGCATGGAACAGATTTTACCACACAGCCAGGGGCATAATAAGGCACAAGGCCTTGGTTGAGTGCCTTTAGCTCCTGGCGTTGGTTAAATCTGTTCCATGCATATACCTGGAGTGTCTTATTGCACTTATAAAATGGGATCCTAGCTTTATTTTACTGTTTGCAGTTAGATAAATCTTGCTTGTATATAGAAAAAAAATGTAATGCTGCTATTGTATGATAAAATAGTCCTTCTGCAGACATTGTGTTAATATTCATGAGGCAATTTGCATAATATTCATGAGGTCATTTGCATATAGTGTTGTAACATGGGAGGACTGCTAGAGGGGCAACGAGCAGGTACACAAACTGCCAGAACATACTCCCTGCCAACAGACGTTCACAGTTACACAGCAGGAACAAAACTTCAACTAGTCCGCTATCTGAGCCGGTGACGCGCATGCAATGAGGTACCTGAGAGGTACTGATTGGGGGTTCCTTCAGTGCTCTAGTACATTTAATGGCAATGCTAAAGCATGATTTCTATGTGACAGCACCGTGCCAAGTGATTAAGCGAGCTATCGGCAGGTGGGGAGATTAACGGAGAGACCAGGAGCGTCAAGTGAGTGAGCAAGTGATCGGCGGATGGGGAGACTAACAGGGAGACCAAGATCGCAGGAGAAGAGGAGGAGAACTGAAGTCAGGACTGGGAGCGGGTGTGGATGGTTGCACAAGTGAAATTTTTTTTTTTTTTTTTAATGAATTATTTAAAATTGTGATCGATGGCAGCACAAATAGAACGGGGAGAACTGCAAGCAGCAACAAGTGGAGCAGGGAGAACTGCAGGTGAGAACAAATCCAACACAAACAAAATAAATCAGCTGTTTGTTTAAACTGCCGGTGGGCAGGCAGTGCGATGGGAACAGTGGGAGCAGAGGAGACATTCAGACGTGAGTAAACCTGTGATTGAAATCATTTTGCTGGAAGGATTTCCTCGCTAAGGAAATAAAAAAAAAAAATGGCAACGTATGAAAACCTCAACATTCTAATGGCAAGATGATTTGTTTGGCACTACGATCCCACTTTTAGGGACTTGTTACTAGCCATGTATGAAACAGATTGCATGCATGGTGAGCTAGCATTCTGATTGGCTGATATAGCCTTTCCATTTTATAATTTATGATTATATTAGTTTGGTATCTGTGAGTCATATAATAATATTCAACAAAAGTGTGTTACATATATGAGAATATAAATGTCAAATATCAGCAAAAGCAAATTAATTATAATATAAATCACGGTGAAGTCAAGTTTCAATCCCAATAGGAAGAGTGCTATGTTAGGTATAGTAAATATATGTAGAATAATGCACCGGGGGGGAGAGGAGTGCAAAATGAGAACATAATTACTGATCTGCGTTTTTTTCCCACAGGAAAACACAGCTGTAATTTCACTGTTATAACCAGCTGGTTATAATAGCGAAAATGCGCTGGATTTCCCTGGGTCTGCGCATGCGCCAGCCACAGAGTTTCCCTTCCTCGACGTTGGTCACCTTTCCTTACAGCTCAACATTTCACCACCAGTAGGACTCGGCAGTAAGTACAGTTAAAAAGAAAACAATAACCGAGCTACAAAAATGGTTTTGGACAGGGTCGCTGTTCGAGAAAAAGAAACGGTTCCTTTCCCATTCCCGACCGCAGACTGTGTTGAAAGCATACTGGTCCAAGGCTCCACAGTGGATGTCTGTTTATTTTATATAATTGCTGTGGTGAAAAAAATGATCCACAGTAATGATATAAAATAAAGGCTGGGTAGGTGTGTAAAACTCCAATTTTACACCCCCCCACCTCAGTTTGGGATGCCTTTATAAACCCCTTGTACTTCACTCTCGGGGTTTATGTGGCATCCCACACCTCGGGGGGAGTGTAAAATGTTTGTTATAACCCCATACCCAGACATTATTCTCTATTTAATGCACATCTGAGGTGTGGGATGCTACATAATCCCAGAGGGCAAAGCCCAAGGGGTTTATCAAAGCATTCCACACCAAGGTGTGCATTAAATTCAAGTCACGCACTTCTCCCCCATATGGATTGTTTTATGTAATTGCTGTGGATGTTTTTTTCCATCTAGATTTATTGAACTAAATGCTGTTTTTGGTAAAGTGTTGTGTCTGCTTTTTTTTTTTGTATCGGAGAATTTTACACAAGAGCAGAAAATACTTTGCTGTTATTGGGGGGGGGTAAAATATTGTGAAAACAAGCTTTAAAACTTTGATGTGAAGTGTTTTTACTTCATATTTTGAAGATTTTCTTTAGGTCTGGGTGGTCGTTGTCATGGCGATATGCAAATAAGGTTTCGAGTGCCATGTTGAGAGTTGTAACTCTGTAGCTCATTTGCATATCTCCGTGACAACGAGGAACCAGACCTGAAGAAAATCTTGACAAATGTAAGTAAACAGACTTCTGAGCAGTGTTTTTTTTTTTTTAATGATTTATTGTCTGGAAGTGCAGGAATTGCGAGCTTGACTGCTGGTTTTGTGAAACCAGCGCGGTGGCAAAGTGTGAGCGGGGAAGAGCAGAAGCTGGGTCGTGTAGCTGTCAGATACTAATCTACCCAATTGTGGTGGAAAAAGTTATAGTTTTTTATTTTTTCCCCCTTTTTAGTTCTGTCATGAAGTATCACTGTGGTGTTTCATGGAACTGTTGCTGTGGTTGCCATTTGATGGCAATTGTGAGAGTGCAGTGATGAGTGAGTCACCGCGAGCAGGGCTGAGGAGAAGCTGGTGCATGTTCACTGTTATAATCCACAGGTTATTACAGCAAATTATAACCAGCTTCTCCCATGAGAAAAAACGTCCCCCAGTTATTACATTTGCATAATTAATTTGCATATTTCTTTTTTTTACTAATAACTATACTTTATTAGGTACCAAAGACTCATAATCCCTGTTGTGGCGCTCCTCTGTTCAACTGACCAAGGTACATTCGATGAACCATAAGGGAAACCACAGTCCATGAAGATGCAGGCCAAGTGGACAAACAGACAAACAAACAATGCTCCGGCCGGATTGAGAAATAACAATATGAACTACCCTACATAATAAAACTATACTACCCAAACCCCACCTCCCCTTCCTTCAATCCCCACCCCTCTCAAGCTTCTACTGTGCACATCACTGACAGGTCATGGGGGCAGCCAAGGGCTGCCCGCCTATAGAATAAGCTGGCGAGAAAATGACCCACTTTACTCTGAGAAGAAAGAAAACCAAAAAGAAGGAGTTCCCGCACTCCCAGAAGTGGGGAGGAACCTCGGCATCCTAACATCAGCCATGGGCAGTGGGGGGACAATTTATAGTGGGAAGGAGAGCCAGCAAGGGCCCCCACCTATTGTTAAAGGCACCAGCTCGGTATGTCCTAGAGGTGATATGCTTTTCGAGCTCCAGGGCCTGAAGAATCTCTGCAAGCCATTCCATAAGGGATGGAGTGGATTGGTCAAACCAGTGGCGGATGATAACCAGTTTGGCTATGACTGAGATCAAGGACATGTGAGCTTTGTGACACCCTAACATGCTAGTAGAGAACAAACCAACTAGACACACCTGTGGCATAAAAAAGGAGTCTAGGCATAGCATAGGGTCCAGGGCTCATCTGATAGTTTGCCAAAAGGGAGTCACCAAAGTGCAGTCCCAAAGAATGTGCTTCAGGGTGCCCTCTGAAATTCCGCATCTAATACAGAGTGATGAATCTGACTTGCCCATCCTGCTAGCTTAGAGGGAGTGAAATACATGTTATGCAAAACCCTGAACTGGAGAAATCGAAACTGATCCTGCTTAATGTAGTTATACAAGTCAATCCATACTTTCCGCCACTCCCGGTCATCCAAAGACAGATCAGGTTCATGCTTGTGGTTTCTCCAGATCCAGACTCTGGAGCAAACCATAATACTTTGAGATAGGATGCGGCTGAGAGGCAGTTTCCGTTAGGTCCTGAAGAACTGAATTGGTGCAATCTTGCCAAGCGGTGGGGCCTAAGAAAGAGGAAGAGGAAATCGCACCCTGCAATTGTAGGTGTTTAAAGAAATGGTGGGTGGGAATTGAAAAGTTAGCTTGCAGGTCCTTTGCGGAGCACATTTTGCCCTCCACAATCAGAGACGAAACTGGAACAGTACACAATGCCGGGCAAAAGGTCGCAGGTATGGGGCGACTGGCAGCCTTGAAATGTGGATTATTAACAAGGGGTTGAGATAGGTCTTTATGAAGTGAGGGGTTCCAGTGACCACTAAGCTGGAACAAAGCCTTCAGAGACCACCCAAGCAGGGAGTTTCTTAGAGGTAGTGGGAGCTCTGAGGTTTTCAGGAAAATTAGGCACCCCAGTCCTATCCCTTGCAGCCTACACAGGGATCTCTCCAGGAGGATCCACTGGGGAACGTAGAGGTCCATTGACCCTTCACTATCTCAGTTTCACTGAAAGATCTTGCTACAGTGTATAGCACAATAGTACAGGAAAAAATGGGGCAACCGTAAGCCTCCCAAGTCCTTCTGGTGAGTGAGTGTGAGGTAAGCCCATCTGACAGCCTTCCCATTCCATAAAAACTCAGAGATGAGCGAATGCAGTCGCCTGAACCAACACTTAGGAAGGAAAGGGCACGACATTGATATGGGGTAAAGTAACCTGGGCAAAACATTCATCTTGATTACATTCACCCTACCCCAAACTGAAAGCAGAATAGATTTCTATCTGTGAAGGTCAGCCTGAATGAGTTGGTAAATTGAAAAGAGATTAAGCTTGACTAGACAAGAAAGGGAATGAGATATCTTGATTCCTAGGTATGCAAAAACCTTGGGCTCCCACACCAGACCCAAGTTCTCAATCTGGTGTTTCCTGACATGTACATTAAGGGACAGGACTTTCAATTTCTCCAAGTTGAGTTTATACCCCGCTACATGGGAGAAATGGTTAATCTGGGTCTTCTAAATGCAGTAAAAGATTATCAACATAGGCCGACAATTTATAGATGGTGTCCCCAAGACAAAACCCTTTAACTGCTGGGCAGGCTTGTAAAGATCGAATAAGGGGTTCCAGATATAGGTTAAATAAAAATGGTGAAAGGGGGCATCCTTGTCTGGTCCCACGACCCAAGGAAAACGAGGATGAAAAAACTCCATTGCATCGCACTCTCGCAGTAGGCTGGTGGTAAAGGACCCTAAGCTAGTCACAGAATTGAGCCGGAAAACCGTATCGGTGTAGGGCAGCAAACAAAAAGGGCCAAGATACACGATTAAAGGCCTTTTCGGCGTCAAGTGAGACCAAGACCGAGGGATTACCCACTCTCTTGCCAGTGCAATAAGATGAAGGACCTTATGCAGATGATCTGAGGAGAGGCAACCTGACACAAAGCCCCCCTTGGTGTGGCTAAGAAGGACTTGCCAGACTTTGAGAAGGCGGTTGGCTAACACTTTGGCCAGGATCTTTAAATCAGAGTTTAGCAGCGATTTCGGATGGTAGTTACCAGGGTCGAGGTGTGATTTACCTGGTTTAGTCAAAATGGTTATCCAGGCCTGTGTAAAAGATCCGTCTAAAAGCCCGGCCGATGGCAAATAGTTGAATAATCTGGCAAGGAAGGGGACCAGAACCTCTTTGAATGTCGCATAGAAAGCAATGTTGAACCCATCCGGTCCTGGAGCTTTATCCTTTGGAAGCTGTTCTATTACCCAGAGAATTTCCTGATGAGAGATGGGGGCTTGCAGAAGGTCCCTCTGGGATTGTGAAAGAGAAGGCAAGTTCACTGAGTTAAGGTAATTAGCCAAAAGATTGTCGCCTGGGGGGGTCATCCCCCGGGGTATAAAGGGCCTTATAAAAGTGGCTGAATTCCTCCGCCATATCTCGGGACTGGGTCAGGATCTGTCCCCCAGGAGTTGGCTGAAGGCCCTGAATCAAGCTACGACTATCAGTTTGGTGGAGCCGAAGGACCAGAAGCCGCCCAGCCCGGTCACCAGACTGCAGATAGCGGAATTTGGTTCTCTGGAGGGCAAATTCTGCTTGGTTGTCCATAAACCCAAAATACTGGGCCCTAAGATTATGCAGTCGGGACCACATATCCGAGTTGGTAAAGGAGGCTAGGTGGTGTTCCAAACTCCTAATCTGAGTAAGGTCATGTGTAAGTTTCACCCTCTTCTTTTTCATTATGGCGGATAGCCTAATGCATTCCCCACGCATCGCGCATTTAGCCGGCCCCAAGCTAAAGCTTCCACCGAGCATTCATTTTCCCAAAAAAATGTTTGTATAAAATAGGAGACAGAGGACACAAAGTTTGGATTTCTCAGAAGAGCAGAATTGAGGCGCCAGGCTCTATCCCTCTCCCCTAGACCTCCCAACATGTGTTCAAGAACAATCAGGGCATGATCAGAAAGCACCATGGGAAAAATTTCACAAAATGTAAGACCAGACAGATTAGCCACTGTAACGAGAAAATAATAAATATGGGAGTAGGAAGTATGCGGAGGGGAGAAGAAGGTATACTGCTTATCGACTGGATGTAAAATACGCCAGGGGTCTGCACTACCCATTGTATCTAAGAGCTGTCTTAGAGCCAGCTGAGCTGGACAGAGGCCCTACCGGCAGGAGCTGGACTTATCCAGCTCAGGGTGGAAAACTAAGTTCTAGTCCCCCCCAAGGATAATTGGGATGTGCGGGAAGGCTAGCAACTGAGACAAAAGAGAGGCAAAAAAGTCAGGGGAATCTGCGCTCGGACCATAAATCCGCCTAAAAGAATATCTGTTAGGCCCAGCCAGCCTCGGACCAATATATATAACGACCATTTGGATCTTTACTCTCAGATAGTAACTGGAATGGGGTACTTCTGTTAATCAAATTGCCCACTCCTCCCCTCTTACTATTGTTCCCCGCTCCATAGACTTGACCAACCCACTCCATCCGAAAGTAATGTATGTCATCCTATCTCAGATGGGCTTCCCTGCAGAAACACTACATCTGGATGGTACTTCCTGAGATGTTTAAGAACCATGTATCTCTTCAGCTTATCATTAGCCCCTTTAATATTCCAGGAGCTGAATTTATAAACTGTCCCCATAGCTGTTACTTCTATGATAAAATCTGGGTCTACACAGCAAGTGGGCACAATAAAAGTAGCGGTCTCCAGACTCCCCCAATCCCACCTTCTCCCCAAACCCACCTCCCCCGATCAACCCCCAGACCCCTAATCCCATAACTCCCTAAAACCACAAACCAATCCCCCCTTCCTTACAGTACAAACTATGTACACAATAACAACCCCCAGCCCTAAAGGCCGCACGACAACTTTCTCTATGAATGTGATGTAGTACTCCTGCAGAGCACTCTCCCCTCTCCCCGGATCCCCATACCATAAATAACACACGAAAAACAGTTAGGCCCTAGTACCCCAACAGACAAAAAAAACCCCGAGTAGAACCATAATCAGTGTGGATTACAAACAGCAAAAAAATAGGGGGGGGCCCCCCAAGGTCCAATAAAAATCGTAATAGTGATATGTAACTTTTTATTTATTTATTTATTTACTTTATTTATGCACGGACTCCTACGAGGCATCCTTCGGAGTTGCCCAAACAATCCTGCCCCTACTTCTCACCGCAGTGGCCAGCCACCATTGGTTCACCCTCTCTCGGAGGAATTTCCCAGCGTTCCGGATCACCCCCCGGAACCAGGCCCGCCTGCCCTCGGCGTCTCTTTACTTAAGTTAGAGGGTCCATCCCCTCGAGAGGTCAGCCTGGATCCCCAATGTGGCATGATCCTGCATTGGGGATGAGAGGGAGATCACTGGAGCCCTCGTCATCTTCTCGGGAGCCAGAGTATTTTAGTGTTTTTTTCTTTTCCCTTTCCACCCCTCTGGAGCATGGCTTGCAAGGCAACGTGATGCCGTGACTCCGCCCACCCCTGGCGTTCACCGTGCTTGCCCATTTGGTGCACCCATGGCTGCCACCAGAGGTCGCTCAGAGAGCGAGCAACACTCCCACCCTCCCTGGGAAGAAAGAGAGAGAGAAGTCCTCCGGACGTTCGATCTCTTCCCGCCCCTGCTGACCCACGGCGACTCCCGGCTTGTTCCCGAACCCGGGTCGCCGGCATGGCGCGAGGTGTGGTGTTCAACGCCTCAACCCTCAGCGTCACCAGGCAGGACTACAGTGATATGTAATTGTCCAGAAAGTCCCTCAAAAGTCACAAACACCGGGCAAAGTTAGGTAAAGATGCTGATACCATCATCGGTGACCAAATCAGCAGGGCATAAGCACGCATTGAAACCCAAGCCCCTGAAAACCATCCCAGCTGGAAAGGCCCAGTACCCCACAAACTGACTGCTGGAGACCAAGGTCCTCCAGGCCAGGGCAGACCCCCTTCTCACTCAGCACACCAATACCACTCTATGTAAATCGGCGGAGTCAATGGGGCCCCTACCTCCAGCAAAGGCAATACACCAGCACCCCAATTAGCCCCCTTAAAGGCAGCCCTCCAACTTGTAAGTGACCAAGACTTTGGAGCTGCCACAATGATTACATTAGGAATCATACCAGTATATTCATGGCAAATGGCTCCGTAAGCTTAAGCCCAAGAAGGGAAACAATAGAGGATCCACAAGGAGAGGGGGGAGACCTCCCAACCCCGAGACCCACCAAATTAACTCTTGCTGTGGGGGGGGCAAAGACGCTGTCAAATACTGATGGAATGCAAGCCGAGGAGAGGCCCATGGGCTCCCGCCACTACCGCATGGCCCCACTACCTGGTATATCAACCTAAGGGGAGGATCAAGAGGGGACTGTCCTCTCTTGGGTATCACCCCCAGTTCCCAGAGATAAACAGGGGCCTGCAGAAGCCTGTATCATGGCATGCCCGGAAGGGGAACAGGGGAGACCCACCTGGCCCTGACCCTGAACCCTAACAGTCCCACAAGTAGGGCACCTACCTCACCTTGCCCCTAGGGGGCCTCCAGGTGTCCTAGCAACCCAATGTCTTGGACATGTCCATTCCAGATGAAGACAGCCATCAGAAACGGTAAAGGCAAAACCAGCCTCCGAGTAACCGCTTCAGACTTCTGATGCTGGTGAAGTCCATAGAATGCTGTAATTGGTCCCAGAACTTTATAAAACCCTGGGGTTGTGTAGTGTCTGGCAAATCCAGGGAGCCCACACTAAACACTGCAGGAAGTTCAGAAACAAGAAAAAAAATTATTCTCTCAGTTAAATAACAGTCCTCACAATAGCAATAGCAATAGTGCCAGATGAGAGTCATTTAGGAGCCTGAAACAAGTCTGGGAACAGGGTTGAAAGCTCCAGCATTGCTTGCTCAGCAGATTCGAATGACTTCAGAGAGCCCTGGTTTGTAATTTGTAGTTTGGCTGGGTAAACCACCTTGAACCGGATACCAGCCGCAATAAGCTTGGAGATGTAAGGGTTAAATTTGGCCCTCTTGAGCCTGACCGAATGTGGAAGGTCCTGGGGAGATCCTTATTTTATGACCCTCACAAGTGAGCTCATTCATATCTCTAAGCTTTGCCAGGATGTGCATTTTGTCCAAGTAATTAAGTAATTTGAAAATCAGAGGGCAAGGTGGGGCATTGGGGGGGGGGCATTGGTCTTAGTGCTCTGTGAGCCTGCTCCACAATGTAGCTAGGGCTGTTAGAAGAAGGCCCCACGATCTTGCTGCAGAATACTTGAATGAATAGAACTGGATTCTGACCCTCTTCCCCTTCCGGAAGCCCCATTAGCAGCAAACTGTTTCGCCTGCTGCGGCCCTCAAGGTCCTCAACCTTCTCTTCCAGCTTGGTTATCTTTCGACGCATGGTTGTCGCATCCTGCTCCTGTCTGCCCTGCCAATCCTCCAGGGAGCTGACCCTAGCCTCTGCATCTCCCATCCTTCTCATGAGTGCTTCTGCAGTGGCCTACAGGCCCATAAGCTGTGCTGTGATCCCCAACAATGTCTCTTTGATTGGAGCAGCTCTAACAGAACTTTTTCTTCGGTGAGCAGCAATTGTGGGGCTGTCGGCTTAGAAGCAGGCACCGTGGTAATTTTAGACTTTTTTGCTGCTTTTCCTTTTTCCAGCATGTTAGGTGGAGTATGTAATGGCCCCGCAGGCCGCATCTCCGTCTCCATGCTGTGACAAGGGAGGAAAGAGATTTGCACAAAGACCAGTGCACAAAACAGCGATCAAATGCGGCAGTGAGTAGTAATCCACCCAAATCTGTCTCACTGAGTGCAATACCAGACAGAAAAGAGGTGAAAAAATGAAAATTTAGGGAGCCAAGGAGCAGAGACGAGAAATACACGTCTCACCCGCTCTGAGGCATCACGTGACCTCCTAATTTGCATATTTCATAAGCACAGTTTATGAACCAAAACAATGGTAATTGTTATGTTTAAAATTATTTTGCCATGACAGCAGTAGTTTGCAGACTATAAGAAAATGTTTTGAGTACATGCCAGGTATTTGTAGGAACTCACTACAAACAGAAAAAGAACCAATAACTGGAGTTATATAAACCATTTTGAGCCACTCTCATAGTAGTAAGATGTGATGCGTCACACTAAGTATGATTGCAAACAGTGTGTCTATAAAAGATGCATCATAACTGATTTTTATTTATTCTTATTTATTTGAAATTTTGATGACTGGGAAAAGCACACTGAGCCAAGGCTCATTTCCAGGTGTCACCTTGGTACAGTGTGTACACTGAATAGAGAAAGAGCAACAAATAGTGAGGAAATACAACAGTATGTACAGACATTTTTACAAATGCAAGCAGTATGTACAGATATTTTTACAAAGTGAACAATACAATATCAATATTGTACAATTAATTACCATGCAGAGTAAATGAATGGAAAGAGGCAAGGTTACTGTCGGGGAATTAGGGTAAGTAACTAAAGGCTGTGAAGGGCCTCTGCTGCGTGCTGGGATCACTGGAGCATTTAGGGCAGTGTGGTGTAGGTGGGAGCCTAAGGAGCTGAGTAAAGGCAGGACGAGAAGGAGCCAGGCGAAGGTTGGAGGGAAGATTATTCCAGAGAAGGGGGAGATGGTACAAAAAGGCAGCTTGGCCTGTAAGAGTGTGCGGGTGGGGCAGGTGGAATGTGCGTGGGTCCCTGTGGCGAAGAGGG
Organism: Neoceratodus forsteri; assembly: GCA_016271365.2. Lineage (NCBI taxonomy): Eukaryota > Metazoa > Chordata > Ceratodontiformes > Ceratodontidae > Neoceratodus > Neoceratodus forsteri. Next base: position 7,676,670 of record JADMNL010000040.1, read on the forward strand.
TAGTTTAGGGAGGTGGCTAGGGTAAGGCAGGAAGTGAGGTAAGAGAGAAGGGAACCAAGTCAATATTTTGCTATGAAGGAGGCGCTGTGGATAGTTCTCCTGTGGGAGAGGGGGGCAATAGAGGGTGTAGCGTACAGCAGGCAGTGATGAGTGAGTGAGGGGGAGGCAGTGGCAAGTGGCAGAAAGAGTTGAGGAGGATGTCTTGTCTGGAGAGAGAGGAGGTTGGGGCCATACCGTAGACTATGTCAGCGTAGTCTATTATGGGCAAGATAGTTTTACGTACGAGCTCGCAACAGGTGGGGGGATAGGTAGGCTGGCTTTGTGGCGACAGAGGATGGCGAGTTTGGGCTGGAGTTTAGTGCAAATGGCCTCTATGTAAGTGGAGAAGTTGAGGTAGCTGTCCAGCCATACTCCCAGGAACTTGAAAGCAGGGACAAGCTCCAGGGGTGAGCCATCCAGGGTGGTAATCACTGGGGGGGCTGGGAGGGTAGCAAGCTTCTGCCTGGAACCAAAGACCATAGTGACAGTTTTTTTAGCACTGAAAGTAGGTTCTCACGGAACCAGGATTGGACTCTGTTGAAATCATTTTGGAGATTGGGGAGGACATTGTCATAGGAAGTGCCCGAGGCAAAAATGATAGTATCATCTGCGTAAAGATGCACACTGGAGGAGAGGCAGGCACAGAGAAGGTCATTTATGAAGAGAGAGAAGAGGATGAGACCAAGTATAGAGCCTTGGAGGACACCTGATAAGCTAGGGAGAGGAGTGGAGAGAGTGTCCCCTATTTGGACAGATTGTTGTCTATTATGGAGGTACGAATGGAACCAGGCGACAGCAGGTTGCGCAATGCCAAAAGAATTAAGTTTGCGGAGTAGCAGCGGGTGGAAGACAGAGTCGAAAGCTTTAGCCAGGTCTATGAATATGGCAGCTGTGATTTGGCTGTTGTCCATGGCAGAGAGGATGAAGTTGGTTATGTGTAGAAGGGTGGTGATGGTAGAGTGGTGTTTTCTGAAACCTGGCTGTACGGGTGAGTGGGAGCAGTTGGAAGTGAGAAAGTTTGACAGTTTGGACAGTATGAGGGATTCCTGGATTTTGGTAAGGGAGGGGAGGAGCAAAATAGGCCTGTAATTTCCTGGTTTGGAGGGATCACCACCTTTGTGCAGGGGGATGATTTTGGCAGTTTTCCAGGATTTGGGGACAGTGGTTATTGATAGAGAGAGTTTTAGTATGTGAGTCAAGGGGGTCACACAATAACGGGGGCAGAGATACGGAGTAGTTTGGGGTGAATACCGTCGGGGCTGGATTTGGACATGCTAAGGGAGGAGAGTGCGTTGCATACTTCCAGTGGTGTGAGGTGTGGAAAGAGGAAGTCGGAGGATGGGAGGATGGTTCAAGCAAGTTGGGGGAATCGAGGAGGCACAGGAGATGAAGAACTTACCGAAGAGCCCAGCCATGGAGGCAGGATCCGAGACAATACTGTCATCTACATTAAGGGCTGGGCATGCCTGTTTAGTGGGGGGGGTCAAGAAGGGAGTTAATCGTCTTTCAGAATGATGCGTGGGGGTTTTGGTTCTGCATGAATTGCGCTTTAAAACAAGAAGATTTAGATTGCCATATGGCCTTAGTGCATTTATTTCTAAGATGTTTGCAAGCTTGTAGGTCTCGTGAGGCATGGGAGGCTTTGTACAATCTCCATGCCTTGTCCCTGGATTGACACAAGGCAATATGGTTGGGCGTGATCCAGGGGTGATGGAAGCATTTTACCCCGACTTTCTTGAGGAGCACATATAGGTCCCAGATACACCAGAAGATACCGCAGAACTGGGATAGGGCGATGTCTACTTCAGATGCGGAAAGGACTGGTAACCAGTCTGCATTTGTGAGGTCTTGCAGCAGGGCAAAATAATTTAGAAGGTGTAGGGGGCGAGACCAGATGAATTTGGGATGGGAGAGCGGGGACAGGATTTTACGAACGCAATAAGTAACACAGTGGTCACTAAGGGCATTGGAGAAAATGCCTGAGGCAGAATACGGTGCAGGTGGGTGGATAAGATCCAGTTGAGAAGGGTGTTGTTTTGGGACCGATGGTTTAAGCGGGTAGGTTCCCGGATTAGCTGGGAGAGATTTAGGGCTTCAGTCCTTACGGTGGTGGGTTTGGCGGAGGAGGAGAGCCAGTCAAGGTTGAAGTCACCTAGAAGCATAAGTTCACCGTTTGATGTTTTGGAGGAGATTGAAGAGATAGCCTTGACGACGGAGTCAGGCGAGGTCTTTGGTGGGGCATACAGAACCCCTATGTAGAGGGGAGTGGAGGAGGGAAAGGATAGGTGTGCAAGAATGGATTTGTGGGAAGAAGTGCAAGATTAGTTGAAAATGATAGAGCATGGGAATGATTGCCTAACGTATAGTGCCACGGCCCCTTCTCGCTTGCCCCGGTCCTGGTGAAATAAGCTGTAGTCAGGAATAGCAAGAGTTAGAAATTTTGGCAGATAGCCAAAAAGATGTCTAAATAGGAAACAGGTTAAATTCCTGAAAAAATAAAGTGATATGTATTTCAATTTTTCTTTTAATTTATTGCAGTGATCTTGGCCATGGGCAATTTAAAAAAATCATGCTAATATGAAAGCATTATTGATCACAATCACCATATCCATAACACTAGTGTCAGTGGCTCAGCAGGTCGCACACTTGCCTCTGAGGCTGGATGACTGAAAGACTGTGGATTCTAGTCCCACACCAGGCACCTGGGGTAAATCCCAATACTGACACTGTAGTGCATCATGAGGGAGACGTTACACCTCTGAGGTGCCGTCTTTCAGATAAGACAATAGGTCCTGTCTGCCTGTTCTGGTGGTTGTTCAGGTGGATGTTAAAGATCCCATGGCACTTCTTGAAAAGAGTAGGGGAATGTTATTAAGAAATCAAATAAACATTACATCATGTACAACAAAAAAACATAAAAATACTGCTAAAATTTCCACCTTAGAATTTAGCAAAAACAAAAAAACAGAAAGGTAACAAAACTCAGAAACACATCTCTACCATTTGATATTTGTTTGTAATTCTCTTTTAGTGTTAAACATGTCATCATAAACTATACAAAAGTAACTTTATATATTCCTACAATCTGAAATTGTGCAAGATGACAACCATGCTGGGTTTGACCGTCAGAATCAGGGGAGCAGCAGCAGTATAGTTTTATTATTTTACTTCATTTTTAGTATATTTTTCGTTTAGCTTTTGTTATGTTCGTAATGCTATTTTATATAGTGATTAGCTTAGTTAGTGAGGGACTAAAAATGAGTGAAGTTATATTGCAGTGCATTTTTCGGCTTAGTAGCAGCAGTTTTTGCGAGTGACTCCTTAGTTTGGGGTTCTTTTATTTAAAAGTTCTCTGGCCCATCAGAAACGAAGGGCGCGGAGGAGGTGGTAAAATCAGATAAATGTAATTACCAGGTCTTGTCCGTCTTGTCCATCTGGCTGTTCGATCTTGTGGCTTAGCGACTTGTGGTTGGACTTCGGTGAGGAGTCCGTTTTGCCTTACGCCCCGCTCTAGAACTGTTGTCGGGGGAGTGGCATTGGATCGGTACTGGTGCATGGGAGAGTGTGCAACTGGGACTTGTTTTGCAGCTGGACTGTTTGTTGGCCTGTAACTGCTTTGAGGGACTCCGGGTTTGAGGTGGATATCGAGGAAATCGAGGAGGCCTGTGGTGGAGTCGTTTTTTGACCTGTTGCCGGCTTCAATATCTGGGGCCCTTTTTTCTTCTTTCTCTCACTTACCGGTGCTCGCTCAAGGGTTAGGTTCAGGGTGTTGCCTGAAAGCTGACCCTGAGCTTATTATCACTAAGCTTTTTGTGGATTCAGCCAGTGGGCTGTGTCTAATGAGAGCTGAAGAGTGGAGTTGCTGGTGATTGGAGAGGGAGGGGGATTGTAGTGGAATACTTTGGTCCCAGTTTTGGAACGACTCTTTTTCTTGGATTTATAGAAGGCTGAAGGTTCCTCGTATGAATTACTGGAGACCTGGGAAGCCTAGCCGGATCGGAACCGACAATTGGACTACAACCTGGTTTGACTTTTCCATCATTTCTTACTGTTTTGGCCAGAGTACTACTATTATATTATTATGGGCAGTGAGAGTGCCTAAAGATTAGATCTGGACAGTGAAAATGACTAAGACTTACGTCATTTAAATGTTTTTTCCCTAACATATGTGAGAGGTATTATTTGGGAAATATAATTATTTTATTCTCTGGGGAGGTGAGAGCTCCCTAACTAGAGATAAATATAGGTCTTGGACTATTCCTCTGTTGCTGCTTTGAAGCTGTTGCATCCTGTTTTAAACAGTTTGTCTTATTTTAGGGGTTGGGGCTGGTATTTGTTATATGGTTATATATTATTTTTTGGTTTGGGTTATTTATTTTTTAGGAAAATGTGTTGGCCTGGGCTGACGGTTAGGCAGTATTCCCCCTCCTGGCTGAGGAATCTTCGCCCTTTTTGTTGCCCCCCTCTATCCCCGGAGGTGTACAGATTGTGTAGGGGATTGGGAATAGTTAGGAGGGTTAGAGCAGGAACTCAGCCTGTTGGGGGAATGGGGAGGAATGGGTGGATTGGGATTGTGGGGACAAGGAGACGCCCCGGGGTGAAATGGGTCCAGGAAAGGGGTCCTCCCTGTCTGGTTCCCATACCCAAGGGTTCTGCTTATTACAGACAAGAAAATCAGTCTTCCTCGGCTGCTCATCGAACTCGGGCGGTGTTATGCAATGCCAGGTCTATTAAAAACTGGACCGTCATAATTGGGGATCTTGTTAATTTGAATGACCTGGCTTGCATCACCGAGACCTAGTTGAATGGAAATGCAGGCCCAATTTTGGCTTCAGCGATTCCACCCGGGTACTCGATGATAAATCGCCCGAGGATCGATCGTAGGGGTGGGGGTGTGGCCCTATGTTTTAAATCAGAGCTGAATCTGAGGGAAATTCAAGTAGGAGCCACCAACTCCTTTGAATGTATCGTGGGCGAGGGTGTGGGGTGCAGGATTCTTCTCATCTACCATCCACCAGGAGATGGGAATGTTTTCCTGCGGGAAGTTGTGGACTTCATCGCCGACCTAACATTGGGATCCCATAGATGGCTGATCCTTGGGGATTTCAATGTGTGGGTCGACAATGAACTCTCACAGCTTGGACAGGACTTCCTCCAGCTAATGAGCACACTGGGCCTCACACAGGTTGTTTCCTCCTCAACCCACATTGGTGGTCATTCATTGGACTTGGTGTTTCTCCTGGGGATGGAGATATCCGACTTGGTGGTAGAACCAGTCGGATGGTCAGACCATCATACCATCAGCTTCAGTTCTGAGGCCCCCCTAAGAGGCCTGCCCCTATGGAGATGGTCCAGTACCGCTCTTTGCGGGGTGTATCCCCAGATGGTCTGATGGCGGTACTGAACCTATCGAGCATGCCGAGGGAATGCATGGATCCAGGGGATCTGGTATTTGCCTATAATAAGGCAGTGACAAAGGCCCTGGATTCCATTGCTCCTGTCCGTGTTCGTCCACTCTCCCTTCGCCCTAGGTCCCCATGGTTTGAAGGAGACCTGAGGGAGCTGAGGATAGTTGGACGAAGGCTAGAGAGGCGATGGCGGAAGTCCGGCCTGGTATGTGACAGGCTCAGTTTGATGGACCATTATTTGGTCTATCAATCAACACTTTCCCGTAAGAAGCAGAATTCCTGTCCAGGGACATTGCTGCCGCGCAAAATCGACCAGTTCAGCTTTTCCGGACTGTGGACAGACAGTGCAATCCACTCTGTCTTCAGCCCAGAAATGCTTTTTCACAAGAGCAATGTGAGGAGTTTGCTCGATTCTTAGCGGATAAGGTTGCCACGATCAGGTCCGATATCCACCTGACCCTTTCTCTAGGGAATAGCAGTGGTCGGCAGGAGATGTCAGACTCCCGGTTTGAGTGGTGCATCTTTGGCCAGCCTACAATCAATGATATTGTGATGGTTATCCAGATTTTACGTCCTACCAAATGTAGTTTGGATCCGGGCCCCACGCACTTGCTTGTTGGCTGCACTGATGTTATCAGCCCGGTCCTGGCTGAGATAGTCTGGTTATCCTTGGAGAGGGGAGTTTTTCCAGCTTCCCTTAAGGAGGCCATAGTTTGGCCTTTCCTTAAAAAGCCTTCCTTGGATCCCGACTATCTAGCAAACTACAGGCCAGTCTCTAACCTTCCCTTTTTGGGTAAGGTTATTGAGAAAGTGGTGGCATTACAGCTGGAAGACCATTTGACCAGCCACAATATCTATGATTCTCTCCAGTCCAGTTTCAGCAAGAGACATAGTACTGAGACGGCTCTTGTTCGGGTACTAAATGACCTCCTGATAGCGAGAGATCGAAGGGCTTGTTCCATCTTGGTCCTTCTTGATCTCTCTGCAGCATTTGATACTGTGGACCATGGTGTGTTGTTGGATCACCTGCAGTTTATCTGCGGACTCTCAGGGGTTGTCCTCAGATGGTTTCAATCTTAACTCATAGGTAGGACTCAGAGAGTGGTGTCAGGGGTCTGTATTTCGGCTCCATTCTCCCTGCCCTGTGGGGTTCCGCAGGGATCCATCTTAGCGCCCATGTTGTTTGCAGTGTATATGCTGCTGTTGGGAGTGATTATCAGACGGTATGGCTTGAGTTTCCACTGCTATGCAGATGACACTCAGCTATACATGTCTTTTGTCCCTGAACAAGCTGATGCTGCCTCAGTACTCAACAGCTGTCTGACTGAAATTCAGGCCTGGATGAATGTGACCTGGCTAAGGTTGAACCCTGAAAAAAACGAGGTGTTGGTCATGAACCCAGATCGTTGTGAGGCGGGTATGTTGGCAGGTTCACCTTCGGGTCTATGGCTCGAAGGTGTTCAGCTAGCTACCTCAGACCGGGTGCGGACCCTGGGCGTTATGTTTGATGACTGCTTGACCCTGAAATCACAGGTGTCAGCAGTTGTTAAAACTTCTTTTTACCATCTGAGAAATATCGCCCGGCTGAAACATTTAGTTCCTCCCAATGATCTTCCAATATTGGTTCATGCCTTCATTTCCTCCCGTCTTGACTACTGCAATGCCCTTTACCTAGGGCTGCTGGGGGTTGATATCCGCCGCTTGCAGCTGGTGCAGAATGCGGCAGCCAGGCTCTTAACTGGTGCATCAAGAACCAGTCATATGACGCCTGTGCTCTGCGGTCTGCACTGGCTGCCTATACAGTGGTGGATCACCTTTAAGGTTGCTTTGCTAACCTATAAGGCCCTACACGAACAGGGACCGAGTTACTTGAAAGATCTCCTTTGTCCCTACTGTCCCCTCCGTCCTCTCCGATCCTCCGACGAGGGATTGCTTGAGGTTCCCAGGGTACGTCTGCAAACATCTGGAGCAAGGGCATTTAGTTTTGCTGCCCCATCCCTGTGGAACTCTCTACCTCATTGGGTTCGAGACTGCCTAACCGTCCAGAGTTTTAAAATAGCTTTGAAAACCTATTTCTTTAGCTAGGCATTTATTTACTGAGGTTTAGTTTGCTTTCCTATGCTGCTATTATATTGCTGTCTGTTGAATTATATGTTTGTTTAGAATAATTTATCTTATTTTATGTATTTATTGTACAGGCGCCTTGGCTTTAGAAAGGTGCCTTTTTATAAATAAAATTGATTTGATTTGATTGATTTTATATAAAATTACTCTGAGAAATATCTAGATTTCATACAAACATATTCATGTTTCTCCATAAAGATCTAAACCTTTCATCAGATGTCCTCCTTTTATCTTCCTCTATAACTTGACCAATTGCTGCTTCAATCTGTGCTATTATCTATGCTGCCCAAAATAATATTTACATATAGCAAAAATCACCCTTAATGTACTCCTGTGAAATCTCCCCCAGAAACCAGTAAAATCACCCAATATTAGAGTCTGGTAAGTAATACTACTCAAAAAAGGCCATTGCCATTTAAATGCTAAAGAGTCCCATAACAGTCGTGCATCCATGCATTCAAAAAAAAAATGTTAGCCAGCCCGGTGGTGCTGAGGGTTGAGGCGCTGGACACCACACCTCACACCACGCTGGCGACCCAGGTTCGGGAATGAGCCTGGGTCATCAGGGGTTGGCAGGGGAGGAGAAGGATTGAGCATCCGTAGGACTGCTCTCCTTCTCCGGGGAGGGAGGTGAGCTGCCGTCGGTATGCAGGTGGCCTCTAGCGATGGATGAGGGTGATGCAGGGCACATGCAGACTTGGGGGACGTGCTGGGGCTGATGCCGGGAAGGAGTGCGTGCGGTAGCGTGCATGCTCCTGTCCATTGGCGTCACTGCCGCCACATATGCAAGGGAGAACAGAAAAGGGCACCCGATCGCAGTGGCATGATGGCCCGTTTCCGTGGAGGGACCTGCTTTCGGCCGGTGCGATGGCAGTACTGGATCCAGTCTTGGCAGCTGAGCGTGGGGGGGCTCTCCACCTCTCTGCCATGGTGGGGGTAAGCCGCGGGGGTAAGCTGCGGGGCCCGAAAATGAAGCTGAGGAGTCCTCGGGATGGCGGCCAGAGACCCCAGGAGGATGCCTGGATGTGTGAGAGGTAAGCAGACTGGTTGCCTGGGAGAAAAAGTACTAGCAAAAAAAAAAACCTTTGCATGGTTTCTTCTATCTGTATACACGTTTGTTTGGAGCAGTATCTGTCCTGAACTGCTTTGTGTTTTAAATGTCCCCGTACTCCCTGTCTACCATGGCAACATAACCAGCTTGTTTTTGGGCATTCTCTTATCTTTGAGTATTCCTAAGGCAAAATTCATTTGTGAGGGCGTGCATTCTGGAAATATTAGCCGGTTGGCTGACACTAAAGAGATTTTCTGGTACAGCTATTTTCTCCCAAGTAAGAAAATTACTAATTTACTTAATTTCCATTGCCTTAGTTTTTTTAAACAATCTACTGCATAAGAAGAGATTTTAAGGTGTTGTGATATTTTCGGGGGTAAATCTACCCATTTAGCTAAAACTTCACTTATGGCTCTTTCCACCCAAGATTCCCATGGGGCTATTTTTCCACTTTCACACATTGTAGTATGTTAAAGATAAAAAAAGAAAAAAAAGGCCACTGGATTAATCATTCCCAACCCCCTTTCGGGAGAGGGAAGTATGTAACCTCTCTTTTAATAGGATTGAGCCTGCTTCCCCACAGCATTTGAAAGAAAACACTGTAAAGACGAGTTCCTATTTGTCCGGGGGTGGGGGGGAGCATAAACGTAACTAAGATAAAGAAACATTGGAAGTAAAAATTTCTTTATTACCATAACCCTTTTTTGGTTTTCCATTTTCCAAATACGTACCTTATTGTAACACGGCACAGGAGAGGGAAGTGAAACGGAGGATCCGCATTGGCTGAAGTGGCACAGGTGACATCAACCGAGCAGTGATTAACCCACAGTTAACGCCCGCTCGGTTAGTACCACCTGTAGGCCACGCGAGCAATAGAGGACCGCCCGGCTCCGTCACCACCCCCTCAGGCCACCCGCGGCACTCGAAAGCTGTAGCCCGCCGTTGGTCGCCTCCTGCAAGCAGCCCGCAGCACACACCAGCCCCCGCTGTCCGCCCAGGCTCAGCCCCCAGAGGCACACCCACTGTGAATGCGAGCAGCCGACCTGCGAGAGGTGAGGCAGAGGCCCCCGACATCCAGCCGACCAGCGCACCATGGGTGACCCGGCAGCCCCCTCCCGCACAGAGCTTTCACATACACTCCATGACTGTCCACGGCCCGGTAACGTTCTCCTGTGTCCTGCAGGACAGCCGGGCTCTGTAAGACTGAGAGCAGCATGACGTACTGGAGAGAGCGACGCAGTGCTGCATGTACTGTGAACCCGCCCACCTCGAGGAAATCTGCATACCAGTCTCCCGGCGGCGGCAAGTGCCCAGAATTATTGTGCTAGACAGCCGCGCACTGCCCAGCAGGTCTTGCACCGCACTGATATAACCGGGACTCACCAACGTACCGCGATCCTTGACGGATGCTCGAGTGAGCCGTTGTACCGCTTTTGCTACGAGCTGTCACTGTAAGTTAAATAAACACATTTTGTTCAGCAACCTGTCTCCTTGTGCCTGTGTCCATAGGGTTGCCGGCCAAAGGGTGCACACACCGGTAACATAGGCTTGTCACCACCGCAACGAGCCTATGTTACAAGCGCATTAGTCACTCAGTCGTCGGTTTCTGCCGGTGATTATGCCGCTGGGCGGTTGACCCCTCGGGCACCACCCCCCCCCAGCGAGCATTAATCCACCAGTAGAGCCCTCCTCTGTCAGTGATTAATGCTTACTTCTCACATGCCAATAGTTTTTCATCACAGTTAAAAAAGGCCCCATCAGGTATGTTACCTGCTTAATTTCAAATAATGATTTTAGCCTAGTTTCTTGCAAAAGAATAATCTCTGTTCTTAATTTTCCTAGATCAAGAAAAAAGGCTACTTGTTTCTTGTAGTTCTTCAGACTATTTAAGGATATAATACCTATTGTAGCCATTGTGCCCTGTCTGCTTTATTATTTTGTTTTTTAAAGGAATAGGGTTAACCATTTTCATCTTGGGTTGCCATATTTTTCCTTTTGTTTCCCCTTTTTTTCTTTTTAGCTGTGGTTGGTGGTCTATTCACTGATTCTTCTTCTTCTGTATGTCTGTACAGAAACATCTGAATCTAGTTATGACTCTTCTCCCTCCTGTAGGGGGGCAGAAGGCTTTTCTGTTTGTATCTCACCTACAATTTGGTGTTTTTTTGCTGCAGCTCTCCTTGTCTGGATTTGTTTCTCACTGCTTGTAGGTGGTTTCGGGTGATGTTGTGTACCCTGGACTTGTTGTTCCTCTGACTGTCCATCAGGCATCTCTGTATCTTGAAACTCCACTGCCTGTTCTTGTGGAGCTTCCCCTCCTTTAGAAGGTTCTGAAAAGGATTCCCTTCTATTCTGGCTCTCAGCTGGCTCCTCCTATGTTTGGGGTGTGGCTTCCCTCCCACCATGTTTATCCTGTGCCTTTTGGACTAGATTTTCTTGGTCCCATCCTTCTGTCCTGTTCCTGCTTGCCCAGGGGCACTGGTGATAAGCATGCCCCTTTTCGTCACACAAGTTACATTGATAAACATTGTCACAGTTTACACTGGGATGCCCATATCCCCCACACAAGCTGCATTTTAGCAAATCACAAGTGCAACTTAGGTACATGCGAGCCCCGCACTTGTAGCAGGCCCTCGGTTGCCCCCCCATAGAAGCATACTCCCCAGTCTTTTCCAAGAACAAAACTATTGGGCAAATGGATAATCTCTGAATTTACCTGGAAAAGTTTAACTTTAAATTTCCAGCCCCCAGTCCATAATCCTTCTGTATCAATGATTGCCTCAGGAGGAGACAAAATGCTGCACCTATTTTGAAGCCAGTGGTAGATATCACTGATGCTTACACCCTCATTCCTGAACATTATAGTAACTACCTGTATTGCAGGTTTTGTCAAGGGGATTACATAAAAAGGAGTCCAGAGAGGGGACTGTTTTAAAGAGCTGTATTCGTGTCAGAATTTTTCTAGACCTGCATTTGTTTTAAAACTTACATCAAACGTATCTTCACCTGATATGTGTATAAGTGCGTAGGTTTCAGCCGCTTGAAAATGCATAGAAATTTTTAACAATTGTCTAGCGACATAATGCCTATCAGGGTGCTCTGTTAGGCCTCCCCTGTACCTAAGCCGCACTGCATTCCTTCTAGGAGCCTGCTCCAGTTTATTTTTAAATAGGTCTGAAAGAGTAGGCCCTCTACTGGAATCCCCATCTGCAGGTGGCATTCTACCTGAACTCATTTCCCCTGAATCCTCTCTAGAATGATGTGTAGGCCTTTCCCCCACCTCCTGCCACCCCTTCTGTAGGGCCCTGTGATTTTTGAGAATTTTGCTGTTTATTCTCTACTGTTTCTGAATTGTTGTTTATATTCTGTGAGCCCTCCCTATTTCCACATTTTCAGTTTGATCAACATTCAGTATATTATGCTGCACATCAACCTTCCTTACATTTGTACTGTTATTTTCAGTAATGTCCATAGCCTCCTCCCAGTCTGTCGGTCTACTGTGACCCTTAGTAGTATGCAATGCATAGTTTGTTTGCTTAAATCCGGATTTGTTGTGTGCTTTACCTCTTCTGAGCTTTGAAGTCCCGTTGCAGGCCTGGGTGAGCGTTTCAATACTCCATGTTCTTCCTCATTCCACATTTCATCGGGAGTCCAATGTCCCATTTCAGTCCATTTCCATCCCGCGCCAGTTAGTGAGTCCTGCACCGACCATGTGCTCCTGCTTGCAGACTCGTCGGAACAGAGTCCAAATTGTTGTCACACAATTTACAACGTAGTGGCAGCTTGGATATTCGGCTCGCTTGCCTTTGCGGCTCCCGGATGCGGCTCCCATGCCGCAGCCACAGTCTTTCCCTCACACTGTGAAAGTACAGAGGGACTTTCTCCTGTGTTACCCCTCCTGTTCTGAGCAGTTGGCAGAATTTCTTTAAAAACAGGTACCTTTTCTTTTAGTATTTCTGGTGACTCCACGGCAATAGACATCTGGTTGTGTGGCTGCCTTGTAGTCTCCGATATTTGCCCATGAATTAAGTCTCCAGAAACGTTCAGAAAATCAGCAACTGCACCTTCCACTTCTTGAGGCAGGATGTCCTGCACAATCTCCTCCACAACCTCCTCCTCCACCTTCATCTCAATGTGTACTGAAACCTCCATCTCAACGTGTACTGAAACCTCCATCTGCTAGACAGAGGTTCCCCCTCCTGGAGAGTAGGGGAATTTCCCTGGTGTCCTGGCCAAATTTCCCCAATTCACTAAAAATACTACCAACAGCTTAATCTGGTTCAGTTTCAGTTGGTTACCATCTGTAACCCCCCCCCCCCGGGTCGCCCCTGAAAAAGGGACTTCTGGTCTCAGTGGGCCTACCTGGTCAACAAGATTCAATGAAATAAATGGTTTCTGATTGGCAGCCATTTAATGTTCATGTCTGTACATTATGGAGAGACAGTTGTATCATGTATACAAAGCGAGAACAGTAGAGGCCCCAAAACTGAGCCCTGGAGGGACACCCATTTTAGGCAAAGAGACTGAGACAGGTAGTTTCAAATTGCAACCAGATGCTGCCTGCCTGTAAGAGAGTCCTTAAACCAATTTTGTACAAGTCCAAAGGCGCTCAGCTTATCAAGAAGGATTTTGTGGTCCATGGTGACAAAGACCTTGGACAGACCAGTAAATGCAGTGCTAGTATACAGATACTTATCCATCGCATGTTGGATGTCACTACAGACCTTAGTTAAAGCAGCTGAGGCACTACTGTACGTTTAGGGCTGAAACCCAATAGCATATCATTTAGAATATTATATTCAAAGGAATGTGACAGTTGTGTAGACAGTAATTTTTCTAAGATTTTAGATATGGCTCGTAGTAAGGGGATTATTCTTTATGTTGTTTTGTCCAGATTTAAAAATTGGGATATCCCATGCCATTTTCCAGGCAGTTGGGAGAGTAGACTGTTTGGCAGACTTGCTGAAGATCATACCTAGTAGGTTGGCAATAACAGGAAAGTAAATTTCAGCAACTTGAGATAGAATTCACTGTGACCAGCAGATCTGGCAGTATTTAAGGACAGCACATTTGTTGCAGCAACAGAGAAAAAAACGAAAATCAGCTGTTTCTACTAGTAGGTTGCCCTTACAAGAAGAGGAGTGACAAAATAGTGACTTTGAGTTGGGTTGCACATTTAAGCCAGCATTCACAAAACATCAATAAGAGGCGACATTGTCATCTACCATGTCCATACCAGAGGTCTGAGCTGGGTCTGAGCATTGTTTCAGCCTTCAGAATGCACTAGGTTTGGCAGTGTTATTCTTTCACTATTGAATTATCACCCATACACTCCAGAGTACAGTACAGGAAGTGCAGGGGGGCAAGGGAAGAACACACACAAAAACATCCCAACAGTATTTGAGTTCCTCCTCTGGGAAAAGGAAGATGAGTTAGTGCATTCATAGCCCTATAATTAGCCATGAAACACGGGTAATAGTAATTCACTTATAATACATACTGAACTGCAATAACGTTATGGACTTCAAACCTTTATAGTCTCACTACCATTCTGTGCTTACATCAGCGCGCTGAATGATAACACAGTCTGAGTACAGTCCAGTGCTTCTTACATCACCACGTGGATGCCTCCGAGATCTCTCACATAGGTACCCAGAACCAGCTACCCAATTCCCTCACACACAAAGTGCAGTACCTTATGACACACCCAAACTTTACAAAATAATGGCAATGTTATCTTGGGATCCTGGAGACAAACAAGCCAACCAAATATAAATGCTTACAAAGCCCTCAAAAGCATTAAAGAGATTTGTAATAGAAAACTGCCATCAAAATCGATAGCATTACACACTTTGATATGTATGGTTGGGTGTATTTAATAAGAATATTAGATTCTGCACATAGGCGTTTGCTGTCTTGAATCCACTCAGGTACCAAGATGCCTTGCGGGCCAGCACTGCTTCACCATTGCACTGCAGCCTACAGTACGCAAACTATCCAGAGGCCAGTAAAAAAAGTTTTATAGGTTTATTAAAAGATTAATTTCTTGTTGGTACAGAAGAGTGCTCACTGGTCCGGCAGACAGTCAAGAATCTCAACAGTTAAAACTGGTCAATGTTTATGAGTAGACAGTCCATGGAAAATAGCTTTCTTAGCCTTCTTTGGTAATTTCTGAGTTTTTTACTAGGCTAAATGTTGTTGGCATGCATTTTGGAATCCTAAAGCCCTGTGAAAGTGCCCTGTAAATCTAATTAGGCTAACTTGCAAAAAACAAAAACATTCATTCAACTGGCATTATTTAGAGGACTCTCCTAGCTGATAAAACACAGGCAGAAATTACTACATGCAAATGCACGAGAAGTAGGGAAGAAAGACCACTGGTTCATTGAGTTATTTTCCCCCAGCCCAGCTCAGTGGTCACATCCAGTCAATTCCCTTTTCTTCTAGGTAGGTATCTAGTCTTAGTTTTAATACCTTGACTGTTTCAGCTGACACTACCTTAGAAGGGAATTTATTCCACAGTCCCACCAGATTCTCAATGAAGCAATACTTCTATTTCTTGTCAAAAAAATTGTTATTCAAGCTTTTTCCATTGTACTACAAAAGTGACAAATGCACAACAGTGAACATCCCACCAACTTACTATGATCACTGGCGAAAGCAGGCGTCATTGCCTGCCCTATAATGAATCTGGTACAGTATTTCACATATCACAATTATGTAATGGTTAGCAGACACTATGCTGAAAAGCTACACCCAAAACATGGTGGAATCCAAATAAACTGCACTATGATGGGACTCTTCCTGACTACCAAACAAAACTGCTAGCCAGCAGCAGGCCCCCTAGAAAAGAACAATGCAAGAAGAACCAATAAGTACACCCATGGAGTAGGGTATAAAGCCAAGAACTAGCCAATAAGGGAGAGCAGTCTTAGCAGTGTCATGGCAGGATGCTAAGGACAGATGCCCACCGATAATACAGACTCCCAGGCTTTCCAAAACTAGGACTGTACAGAGAGGGTAATGCTATAGAGCGAACCAATGAGAAAGCCATATAAAGGTAACCAAAACCATGACCTCTGGGTGGAAAAGGCTGATGGCCTTCCACCGACTGGGGGCTGTGTATGGGATAGGGGGATGGCACACTTTGGCAAAATGAGAGCACAATTGGAAAAAAGCACGAAAAGTACAGAGAAGGCAGAGGGTGCAGAGGAGAACTGGGCAGTATTTAAAAAGGCAGTGACAGAAGTAGCAGATTGCTCAACTGCAAAGGTAACAAGCAGAACAAGAGCAAAAGGGCCAATGTGGTTCACAGTCAATGTAAAGGCACCTGTAAGAGCCAAAAGGAAGGCATTTTTAAACTGTAAGGGAGGAAGACAGGGAAAAGTATCTGGAGGCAACAAGATAAGCCAGCAAGAAGGTGGAGGGCAGCCAAAGCAGAGGCAGAACATTGGCACTAGGTGTGAAGGAAGGGGAACAGGCATTTTCCAATACATCTCAGGGAAGCGTAAGGTCAAAGGTGGTGCGGTGATACTAAAGAGTAGAAACGGGTGGGAAGAGGGAGGCAAGGGGAAGGCAGAGACACTGAACAATTATTTTTGCACAGTATTTACTAAAGAGAAAGATGGGCCACTGCCAGAATGTGGAGTTAAGAAGGGAGGAAGCAAAGACACTGGAGGAACAGACCAGATAATGGAGAAATGGGTTTTGGACAAGTTAGTAGCCAGATCGGTGGCGCTGAGGGTTGAGGCACTGAATGCCACACCTCACATAATGCCTACGACCCGGGTTCGGGAATGAGCCCGGGCCCCCGGGGGTCTGCAGGGAAGAGAGAGAGGATCGAGCATCTGGAGGACTGCTCTCCTCTTTCGGGGGGGATCCAGGGCTTACCCCGTACCGCAGTGGCCCCTGGTGGAGAAGGGAGGCACTGCAACACTTCAGGGCACCAGTGAGTGGGACGAGAGTCACAGACCGCCCGTGGCATCATTGCACTAATAGGCCTCGCGCGGGGGTGAGGGCGCATCTAACCAAGAAAAAAAAAAAAGCCTTCGGATAGGCGAAGGAGGGTCCAGGGGTGCCAGCCAACCACACCCAATGTCGGGCTCTTCGCTCGTCTCCTCTGCTCTCCTCTGTTCCCGGTTGCCTATCTAGATTCTAGCTAGAGCGCCAGGAGGAGCTATCTGGCGGTCCCACCTCAGGGGACTCAGAGCCGGGGGGCTGGGTGGCCAAGGACATGGATGGAGAGCGGGGCCCAGAGAGGAACGAGTGAGGGCTTCAGGCGGGCGGGATCAAGGCAGGCTCCGAGCAACCTCTCCGAAGAGAGTTCTGGAGGTCAGAGCGATAAATAAAGTTGTAAAAAAAAAAAAAAACTACAGTTAAAAGTAGAAAAATCGATATGACCTGATGGCTTATACCCAAGGACGCCAGAAGAGGTAGTAGAGGTTTTAGTAGGGCCACTTGCACATATCTTCAATTGCTCACTGGCCATGGGAGCAGCCTTTAAGAACTGAAGAACAGCAGATGTGGTCCTGCTGCATGTACGTGGGAAAAGCAATGAGCCAGGGAACTACAGACCAGTCAGCGTGACATTTATATCAAGGAAAATGATGGAGTCTTTACTAAGGGAGGATATGGCAGACTTCCTAGAGGGGAACGTGGCTGCTGGACCTCAGACAACATGGGTTCACCAGGGGAAGGTCTTGCCAGATGAATCTGGTCAACTTATTCAATTGGGTGACTATACCAGCAGACAAGGGGCAGGCAGCTGATGTAATATAATTAGACTTCAGCAAGGCCTTTGACGCGGTCCCTACAGGAGACTGGTCAATAAGATTAGAGACCTAAGGGTGGAGGAAAAAGTTGTAAATTGGGTGGAGAGCATGCTCAGGGGAAGAACACAAAGGGTGGTAGCTAACAGGGAGTTCTCAGCGGTAAGAGAAGTAACAAGCGGAGTACCTCATGGGTCGGCGATGTGCCCAGTCATCTTCAATATATTAATTTGTGACATAGGTGTGTGCATCAAGGGTAAGATCTGCCTCCTCGCAGATGACACAAAGATCTGCGCATGGGCAGACACAGAGGAAGGGAGAACAGAACTTAGGGAGGATCTGGGCAAGATGAACAGTTGGTCAAAGATCTGGCAGTTAGGTTGCAATGCTAAAAAGTGTAAAGTGATGCACACTGGGAAAAGGAACCCAAGTGTGCGATATGAGCAATATGAAATGGGGGAGGATGCTGGAAGCATCACAAAAGAAAAGGGCCTAGGGGAATGATATCGAAGAGCCTAAAAAAAGGCTGCATATTGTTGCAACATGGTGGTGGGCAAAGCAAACAGGATGTTGGGGTACATAGGGAGGAGGGATAAGCAGTAGAAGGCCAGAAGTGATTCTTCTGCTGTACGGGTCTCTGGTGCAACGGCACCTGGAATACTACACAAGGCACTGAAGTCCACGCCTAAGGAAAGACTGCAACAAGGAGGAGGCAGTACAGCACAGGGCAATCAAGATGGGCCGTGGCTTGGAAATGAAACATATGAGGAGATGCTGCAGGACTTAAACATTTAGACCTGTGGCCGGTGGCATGCAAGGATGGTCACATGTTAATTAAGAGGCATGCACCATGCGTCAGCAACCCCCTATCTAGCCATGACTGCTGCCCCACCACCATGCCTTCATTTGGTGGCAGTACAGGAGTAGGGAGGCATAGCCACCCCCCCCCCCCAGGGGAAGAGACCAGTCAGGCAGACTCTCAATCCTCTCCCCTCAGCTGACCCACAGCAGCCCGAGTCTGCGACCAAAGCCAGGTCACCAATCTGCGGGGCATCCAGCGCTTCAACCCTCCATGCCACTGTACCAGCTGCAGAACTAACACTTCTTATTGTATGTTTGTTATATATATTTTCTGTTCTATGACTTTTCTATAATATGGCAATCAGAATTGCACACCATATTCCAGGTGTGGTCAAACCACAGCTCTGCACACAGTGAAATTATTTCCCTTGATCTATTTATAGAGTTACTAACAATATTGTTTTTCAAAATGCAGCACTGTGATTATTTCAATACTGTTAGGGTAACAGAGAGGTAACTCAATGCAACTGCACATTCATACTTTGTCTCGCTTCACCTGTGTACCTAATGCAGGAGGGACTGACTTCGGTAGCATCTGTCATTTATTTGGCTCACTGCCACTTATTCTGAGACTAGATCTGGTATGTATAACCACAGGCAAAGACTTTTCAGTTCCTTCAGCTGGATCAATGGCTACATGCCAGCAAGCACATGAGGTGAAACAATACCTTATAAAAATGGGTAGGTTAAATCCTGGATGCTGATTGACTGAGGCAGGCTGGCACCCACATCCTAATCTCAGTATAAAGCCCCAAGAAAATCCAAAGCAGTGGTGCTAGCCTGCTCCATGACCAAACAGACCCCTGTCAGTGCCCTCAGATGTAACACACATGCCTCTCAACTGTCCCCTATCATTAGGGAAGTCCCTCATTTACCCCTAAAGATTGCTATGCCCCTCATCGGTCCCTCATGGAAAGACGCTGCCTACATAGAGAATGTGCTGTACATTTAGAATGTTACGCAGACGTGCATGATATTCTGTTATGCTAAACCAAAAATAAACGTTGTACAAGTAAACACAGTGGTTTTCATTGTGCTCTGAGACTGCAGCTGTATGTTTGAGGATGTGTCCATTACAAGGGTCAGTGTCCCTCACTGTCATTCATTTTGAGTGTCTGTGTCCCTCATTTCAGTTACAAATGGTTGAGAGGTATCTGTAACACAACCCCCAACCCCACAGACTACAGCTGAAAATAAACAAATGCAGTGTTTTTGTGTAGCTACTTAGTTTACTGTGTCCCACCTGCTAAAACAGAAAATCTGTCTATAGTGCCCTCTAACAACAGTCTTCCAACGAAAGACCTATTCAGCTAAAAAAACACATTCATTAACATTTTTTTTTTTTTTTTACCTCCTTTCTCCCTGGTGACCCCCACTCCTTCGGGCTCCGACAAGTCCTTCTCGGTCCCCGCTAGCCCTACCCCAGCTCTCTGGTCCTCACTCCGTAGCCATCCCCAGGGATATCCCGGATGTAACCCTTCGCCAGGTGGGTCCCCCTCCTCCGAGGGGGAAGGCACCAGGGAAGGAGTTCCAGCGCACTACTCGATAGGGCCCAGGGGATGCTGCTGAGGAAGGAGGCTCTCCGAGGACATCGGAGGCATCGAGGGATGGAGAGCTGTCATCCGGCGGTCACCAGGCGGCATTTCCGCTTTTCTGGTTCCCCTTCACTGCGTCACTCGTAGTGCCTCCAGTCTCCACTGGGGGCCGCTGCTGAGCGATGCATTCCCCAAACCCACCCCAGGATAGGAGAGCAGTCCCTCCGGATGCTCGATCCTATCCTCCCCCTGCCGACCCATGGCTCCCCGGGTCCACCCCTGAACCCGGGTCGCTGGCATGTTTGGAGGTAAGGCGCCAGCGCCTCAACCCTCTACGCCACCGGGCCAGCTCATTAACATTTTTAAAAACATTTCTATTCATTTCTTAATAATGTGATGCAAAGTTCATTTTACAAATGCAATAAGACAATCCAGGGTTGGATTTCTGCTGCGACTACCACATTTCCAGGGAACGTAAGGGCCTCAGCCTTAGCAGTGCGGTAATTTCAGCATAAATCCCACCTTGTTGTGTCTTGTTGCTTATACAACAACAGTCCATCACGCTGCTCTCTCCCCCCCCCCCCAACTTCATAAGCATGGATAAAAAAGGAAAGTACTCCATACCAGTGGATACTAATTCATAGCATTTCCCCACCAGAAATTCTTCCAGGCCTGGATGTCTGACTTGTTTAAATTAAGAATATGCAGAAAAAAAGTTTCAGCTCTTTAGACTTCTAGCTCTTTAGTATCAGTAACTTCAATGCAGTTTGGTAATTTTCCATCTAGAGCAGTGTAAGTTCCCTTTTTATGATACCATGAACAAAGCCTTCTCTTTTTTTTGTTCCGGTTCCCCCAATCCTCACACTTGCCCCACCTGCTATCCCCCCATGCCCAGGTTTTCCCCCCTGTGCAGGGCCACTGGGAGGGCTCCCCCTCCCAACAAACACTGTTGGGAAGCCCAGTAGGGGCCATGGGAGCGGGGCCCCACCCCCCGGCGGAGATCGAAGGCAGTGGAGACAGCGGTGGCAGAGCAGGTCGTCATGCCGGGGCGGCACCGTGCTGCTTGCTCCTGGGGTGGGGATGTGCAATGATGTCCAGCGTCCGCCTCCCACCCCTAACCTGACGGCGCCGGTCGCAATGGTACCCCTGCCTCTGACAGGGGTCCATAAAGTGCTGGACACTCTTCCTCCTCCCTCCTCCCCTGGAGAAGGTGAGCAGTCCCCAGGACGCCGATCCTTCTCCCTGGCCGCCCTCTGACTATGAACAAACCTTTCTATGAAACTGTTCTGCACTGCCCCACCGACCCCACCACCCATTGCCTCCCCAGGTTTACCCTGATCTGGCTGGTTCTCCCCAGATTGCACAGCGGGGGTCAGGAGGGAAGGGCCATCCCTCCCAAAGTTATAATCCAGTTGGCCATCAGGTTCCTCCTGGTGGTGTGGCTCACTGCGCAGGGCATCACTGACGCCTGCCTCACCATATTTTCTTCCCTTTTTCTCCCTTTTCCCTAGCCACGTCAATACAGGCTGCACATGTGCATAGAGGTGTACACGCATCCCAGAACCTCGGTTTCCCCCTCCCCAGACTAACATCTGCCACTCGTCTGCTGGTGCTACCACTAGACCTGGTGGCATCCAAGAGCCGAGATGGCACACCATCGCAATCTGGAACAGCAGAGCTGCCATGTGGTCGTGCAATCCTCTCCCAGCCCACCCATCTCCCCCCACTGACTCCTGGCAATCCAAGCTTGTTCTCGAACTTGGGTCGCCGGCGTGGTGAGAGGTAAGGCGCCCCGTGCCGCAGCCCTCTGTGCCACCAGGCCGCCTAAGAGTTGCTGGATTTTGATCATATAAAACTGAAACTTGAAAAAACCTGTTTGAGTTATGTGGCCTTGAGAAACTCCTAACAATGCATTTCAAGAATTAAACTGACTGGTGGATCCATTCTCTGATCTGAAGTTACTTGTACATTGTTAGAACATCAGTTTTCCATTAGTTCTTCTTTCTGGACTTGAATATCTGAAGAACTGCACAGGAGTTATGAAATTACAGCAGGTTTAATAACTTATTAAAGCCTCTTTGTGTAATGACCATGAACACTAGATTAGCGGCAGCTTTGACACTCTCCCAGTGCATTTTTGTTAGTTTACTTTCAAGCAAAGGGTGACAGCAGCAGCAGTTTAACTAAAGCACAGAATGCCAACAAGGTCCTTAACTGTCAACTGTCTGCCAAGACTGCCACAATGCAGCTTTTAATACCGACCTGAATTACAAGACTAATTCTCCTAACCTTTAGCTACTGCTGTAGAGTTGGGTCAGTGGTCACATCCCTTTTGAACCACCGATAGCCAAGGACATATTAACTAGCTTTGCACTAAGCATAAAATAAAAGGTTCGGTGGGCTCCATGCAACAGGCCTGGGAATGCTGCTCTAAAAGATTTCTTATCTTTTTAGTTTTCAGCTGCCAGGCTGGACCCACTGCAAATCTCTTTTGGCATGGCTTAGCCCTGGAACAAAGCCAGGGCTCTGGACCACATTCCAGGAGTTAACTTCCAAGCTTCTATGAGACTGAGCTTTAAAAAATGTAGATCACGCAGTGCCCTTGGACATCAGCCTGTTGCTGTATCTTGTATGGACATTCTGCTCTCGGCCCACATAAAAGCTCTGTTCTCTGGTAGTACCAACTGGTACTGCCCCTTCCCATTTACAAGAAGTTCACATTACATTAATAGGAACATTCACACAGGGATCCATGCCCAGAATCTTACTGAAAACATGATCAGTTTGAATTAAGTAATTAAAATCACTTTATCCAGATGAAAAGAAACAAAAAGGCCAATCGACAGACCAGTGGTAAGCACTCATTCTTCCCAAGCGGATGATCTGAGTTCACCATTTGAGTCTAAGATGCTGTACATCAGGCAGCAGAGGCAGGGGTCTGGGGCATGACCTGGCAGGGCAAGATAGTGGTTGCCTTCTAGAGCTGCTCCCAACCAGCACCACCTAAGATCAGCAATAACTTCTTCCATAGCAAGTACCCGAACTACAGATCTATGGGAGAGATACCCTAAGTTCACAGTGACCCAAAAACTGCAGGAAAAAAACGTCAATGCTCACTTTTGAACCCACGGCACTAACAGGAATATCTGCTGCTGCTTGGACAGTGGGCCGAACATGCAGTAGAGCTATGGCGGTCAGCAAGAACACGAGACCAGAGGAAGCCACCTGGTCGCTGGTCATAATGATCTCCAACTTGCAACAAGAAGTAAAAGCTGGACACGACAATAGTATTACTGCCCAAATACAGCATATTCACAAACTCTGCAACTGGGTTCTCTGAAACAGCTGCTACCCACACCACATGTTTGGATGAGGCAGAGCGGAGGATCAGTGACCTGGAGGACTCTAACTGATCTGACCAGAGACAGACATCAACTTAAAAAATCCCTCACTACCTTACTTGAAAGAGTAGATGACCATGAAAATCGAGCCTGCTAATTAAATCTTAGGCTGGTGGGGCTCCTTGAGGGAGACTGAGGTAAAACTCTTGGACCCACCATCCAACGCTGGCTGGAGAAAAATTTTAATTTATAGAAGCAGAGTCCTCATTTGAAATAGAGAGAGTGCACTGCACAGGGCCGCAAACAAAGTCAGGAGAGAGGACAGGCATTTCTTAATCAGATACCTTAGATATTAAGAGGAAAAAATGTTTTTTAAAGCGGTGAAGGCTAATGGCCCCATACAGCTGGAAGAACGGTGTGTGCATATTTTCAGAACTACAGCCGTGAGGATCACGTGATGAGCCTGGCGTGAGAGGATTTCTTCTGTGCTGCTCCTAGGCCCAGTCTACATAAAATAGCTAATTTTGTCATCGGGACCCTTACCGCATAAGTTTATTGCCTCTCCCTTGCTTGCGAGGTCTATTTGAAGAGTTTTTCGCGCCGAAAAGCAGCGAGTAGAGTGGGTGTAACTGGCGGTTCTTGTCCTGAAATTGCACTCTCGGCAGCGGCAACAGGTCGAACCGAAACAACAGGATGGAAGTGGAAGCTCTAGGGCCCTTGGCGGCACGCACGCCAGCAGTAAAGTGCCCAAAACCCCAATCGCCAGTGCCAGACCAACAGGCAGATTATGCTGATGTGGAGGGGGGTGTTAACACGACTACTGAGGATATATTGGAAATTAAGCAAATGCTACAGGGGCTAGTCATGGATTTTGCGTCTGTGAAACCAGCTTTGCACTCACTGGCTCAGAGGATGGGGGACGTGGAAGCCAGAGTCTCCTCACAGGAACGGAAAGTCTCCTCCCTGGATCAAGAGTTGATCACTGTATGCAGACAAGTTAGAAAACTCAAAGAGAGGATGGAGGATCAGGAATCTAGAAATAGGAGAAATAATCTCATATTAGCAGGATTACCGGAGACGGCTGAAGGTGCTGATTGTGTTTCTTTTACACAAGATCTCCTGCTTAAGCTCTTGGGCCCCACGCCGTGTGGCGAGGCCTATAATCTGGAAAGGGCTCATAGAGCTTTACAAGAGATGCCCCCACCAGGGGCAAGGCCAAGGGTCATCATAATGCAATTCCAGAACTATAAAGAAAAATCCCATGTGCTTTTTAATGCCAAAAAAAATTAAAATCTGCAATGTAATGCTGCATCCCCTTGGCTGCTCCAGGATCAAACGCCATCAGTCCGAGAGAAGCAAAAAGAATATTTGGATATAAAAAAGAAGTTTTATTTAGCCGGAATTAAATTTTGGCTACAATATCCTGCAACACTGATGGTCTGACTCCAATTGGTCGAGAAGAAGTTCCTTACTGCGAGTGATGCCATGGAGGGGTTGCGTGTGGAACTCCCAGGTTTATTCAAATCAACGACTTGAGCTCTTGCTGGACGAGCTGTACATCGGTATGATCTACACAGTTAGGACTTGAGCAAGTGGAAGGGATATGCTCAATGTGTTTCTGAGTTCTCAAAATTTGGTGGGGTATAGACTATGTGTGGGTATCATGTTATGATGCTTCGCTTGTTACTGTGGGATTTGATTGGTATTATTGGGGGTTGGCTACTATTATAAGTACACGGGATTTGAAATGGGTTTGGTGATAATCGGGATGACAGGAGAGCCCTGCTCATGTAGGTATGGGGGGAAAAATTCTATAGTCTCGGGAGGGGGCAATGATTCCCTGGGTATGGTGTTCCAGTGTTTAGGCTATGAGGAGGGGAAGGATAACATGGGCTGCAGCATGGACGGAAGGTTAGGGTTATCCTTAACTGCTTTAAAGGGGGCCCCTATTGGAGTACTCTGGGGCCTAGGGAACTAGAATTAAATGAGTGTTGGGGGTCATGTCCACAAGGGAGCATTTCTGCTGTCGCAATATTCATTTAAGTGTGGGGTGTGGTCCTAAGGAATGCCCAGTCAATGTGAAGGGCCGGGGAGGGGGGCACAGAAATGGGCTTGTCTATGTATCGATGATCGATGGAAGGACAATCTATGGATCAGGGGTTGGGGGGGTTCGGGGGGTTGGAAAGAGAGAGAGAGAGTCTACGGTGGGGTATATGCTAGAGGCAGACTTAGCAAGGGTTTAGTGTGATGGTTCTATACCAAATCTATTTTAATTTTTCCAATGTCATGTGTTAAAATTATCTCATGAAATGTTAAAGGTCTTAGGGGTAGACGGAAAAGAATGGTAATTTTGAGGCATATTGGACAGATGGGGGCTCACATTGTCGCACTACAGGAGACCCATCTTTTGACAGAGGAGCTGAGCTTCCTAAAGAGGCTGTGGGTGGGACAGGTTTATGGTGTAGGTAAGGATACGGCCTCAAGGGGTGTGGTGATCTTAACAGGGAAAACCTGTCCATATACTATAGCGCAGGTGACTATCAGGGATGATAGTAGAGGGATTTATCTCATGGGCACCCTAGGGGGTAGAGAGCTCACAGTCACTTCTATTTATGGTCCCACCCCTTCTAATCCTGAGTTTTTTGCTTCAGTGGAGCTGGATATTACAGCATTCTCTCTGCACTCTCTTATTTTGGCAGGGGTCTGGAACTTATATAGTAATAATATGGAGGACAGGATACCTCCAACCGGAGGACCTTTGTCCAGAGCTCAGAAAGCTCTGAATAGATTTCTGTAAGTCACTGCCCTGGTGGATTCCATCCAAATTTACTCTACAGGGAGCAACAACATGACTTTCTACTCAGCGGCCCACAAAACTCAATTTAGAATAAACTTTTTTTTGGTTAATAGGGTGGCACTGTGTGAGGTCAGAGAATTAGTAACCCAGGGTAGAATTTTTTCGGATCATGACCCAATTCAGTTGACCTGGGAGCCTTGTGTTGCTCCCCCTAGACCGTATAGATTGAGGCGCAGGATACATTGCTGGCGGATTCTTCAGCTCGGGGTAAACTAGAGGATGCCCTCCTGGAGATCCTATGGAGTCAAATGCCCACACTTCAGAATAAACAACTAGAATGGCCGACCTGTAAGGTGTTACATACAGGTGAAGGATAGGGTCCTGCTGCATGAAGAAATAAATTAAGACATGCTAAAGAGGAGTTTATTCTGGGGGCTATTGAATCATTGGCTCCTCGAAAGGGATCCTCAGTAGATACAGATGCGGAGCGCCAAAGCCTACGACGAGAATTGTCAGATATAGTGTATGGTAAAGAAGAATTTTGGTTGGAAAAGATTCAAGCCAAATATTTATTACAGGGAGATGTACCTGGTCGCCTTCTCACAGCCCGGGTTAAGGAATGGGAAGCAGCTCGGACAGTTGCGTCCATACAGTATGCAGGGAAACGCTTAACAGACCCTCAACAAATGGCGGATGCGTTTGCCTCTTACTATAGGGACATATACCGGGCAGAACACCTTGCTGGGGAGACGGCAATTAGGTCCTTTTTGGAGGGCATACCCATTTCGGTTTTAGATGAGGTGCAGTTTGGAGCACTGGTGGCCCCCATAAGAGAATCTGAGATAATAGATGTGATCCATTCTCTACCTTCTGGCAAAACACCGGGGCCTGATGGGTTGATGGCTAAGTTTTATCAAAATCATCTCCCCACTATACTTCCTCTGCTCAAAAACTTTTTTAGCCAAGTTATGCAGGAGGGGTTTAGTCACCCTTCCCTCTACCAGGCATATATCACCCTGGTGCCAAAACCAGGCAAGCCGAAAGATCTGCCAGGCAGCTACCGGCCTATTGCTTTGACGAATCAAGATGTTAAGATTCTTACAAGGATCATAGCTAATAGAATATTGAATGCTGCCCCAACCTTAATTAGCCATGAGCAGATGGGATTTATGCCTGGTAGGGGGGCACAGGATGCTCTCAGGAAGCTCTGCCACATACTAGGTCAGGTGCCGGATTCCCAACTTTCTCTAGCCTTGATATCTTTAGATGCTGAGAAGGCTTTCGATAGGGTCTCTAACCCATTTCTATTTGCTACAATGGAGAGGATGGGTTTCCCAGAGAGCCTTCTCAGAGGTATTAAAAATTTGTATGCGCCCCCACGGCTAGAGTGTTGTATAATGGGTATCTTTCACAGGAGCTTAGGTTGAAAAATGGGACTAGACAAGGGTGCCCCCTGTCCGCAATATTGTTTAATATATATCTGGAACCAATCTAGAGGGCAATTAACAATGATGCCAGCATCAAAGGGCTTATGATCACAGGGAGGGATTTAAAATTTTCGGTCTTTGCCGATGATATTTTGCTGCATTTGCAAGACCCGGCCTCCAGTTTTAAGAGGACAATTGAAATTATTGAACAATATTCTAGGGTCTCGAATTACAAGTTAAACTGGAGCAAGACACAAATTCTCCCCTTGACACCACATGTCAATAGTGTAGATTTTGAACCTTTACAGGTACATTGGGTGGCGGACAAGCTCAAATATTTGGGTATATGGATCACAGCGAATGTAGAAGATGGTGCGGCAACAAATATGGATGGGATCCTGATGGCAATTAAAGGGGACGTACTTAGATGGACTAAGCTTCCCTTGAACTTCGCAGCTAGGCTGGGATTAATTAAAATGAACCTTTTACCCAGGTTACTATACCTAATACATTTAGCCCCTTATCACATTCCCAAAATCTGGTTTGTTAAAATTAGGAAACTGCTATCGGATTTCTTATGGAATTACAGGCCTCCTAGGAGAAAGCATAGTGTCCTGTACCTACCATTTAATAGGGGAGGGATTAAATTGCCTGATCTTCATTTATATTATGTGGCGGGGCAATTGGGCCTTATGAGTCGGTGGGTTAGGCATGTAGAGAGAGAGAGAATCATATATCCCGATTTGGCTCCACATAGAGAAACAACTCTTTCAGGGCCTAAGCCTATCTCCAGAGGTGTTTCTTTTCGCTAATCCAGAAAAATATCTGAAAGAAGCGTCATTGAATCCAGTTGTTAAATCAGCTATGGCCTGGTGGTTATTCATTACCCCTAGTCAAAGGAGGGATCAAGGGAAGACTCTAGAACAACCGCTGTCGGGTAACCCTAATTTTTTAATTGGGGGCAGGATCCTTACTTGCCGTTGGGCAGCTCAGCTCCTGGGCCTCCAACTAAGGGATGTTGTGCAGGACAACAAGGTGGTACTACCAAGTAAATGTGATGCAATGCCATTTTTTAAAAGGTTACAGTTTACCAAAATGTTGGAGGGGTTTTTGAGAGGATTAGGAAGTTCACAGGAACGTTCTTTCACATGGGACAATCTTGAGGAGGTGGATCCTACTTCTCACTATTTAGCCAAAATCTATAAAGTGCTTCTGGAATATGTTAGCCCGAATTCTACTATCAAGATCCCTTACTGGGACAGAACATTGTCCTCCCAGAGTCTTGACTGGGACATTATCTGGAGGTCTCTTAAGTATATATCTGTACCCAAGTATAGGATTATGCAATTTTTTATTATTTCCAATATGTACTTTACCTCTGTGAAACTATGTGATAGACACCTTGGACAGACAGATCTGTGTTTTAGATGTCGAGTGGGTTCTGGGGATATCCTACACGTGCTATGGGAATGCAGTAAGATAGTGCCCCTATGGAATGAAATCAGACAGCAAATGGACCCTCTATTGGATTATTCGGAATTTATAATACCAGAAATATGCATTTTAGGCAATATGTCACAGGTATTGGGGATTACACCTAAGTATCATTTATCTTTGATGGCTGCGATAGTTAAAGCTGCTATACTGAAACATTGGAAAGATGATTATATTTACACTTACAAGCAGTGGGTGAGGGACCTGATCAGGGCCCTGGGAAGAATAAAGAGGTATTTGCTTATCGACAGTAGGAAGGGGCTATATAATAAAAGATGGTCGACACTGGAGGCAATTTACTCCCTGAAGGTTTGCAATATTCAAACACATGCCGGTCTGTCAGATTGTGATTAGTGTAAGATTTTTCTTTCTGAGAAATGTATAGCTTGATTTAGATTCAGCTGTTTTAAATGGATTTATTTTACTGGTCACACTTGTCTTTGGGTTGTGATAATACAGATAAAAAGGTAATAAAATACAGGATTGGTCTGCTTAGGGACTAGGATGGGTGGGACTCTCTCTCTCTTTCCCAGGGACATGGCAGGGGGTTACCTACTGGAGGCAATGTTGCCCAGTTTAAGACCCAGTTGTTCTATTATTAGGGGGATGTTATGTTTAGGTATCAGGGATCTTTCCTTTGTTTTCTCTCCTCCGCTGCTGAAGAATAAGACCAGTCGTTGAATGGGTCTCACTGACTGGAATGCTACAAGAAATGGTTATAATTACAGGGGTTGGCCCCACTTGCTGTGTATGTAAATAGTTGGGGTTGTACATAGTTGCACAATCAGTTTTTTGGATTGTGACTCCCGGCTGTGTTCGGGATATATGTCTTGTATGTCTGATATTACACAATAATTCAATAAAGATCTGTAAAAAAAAAAAAAAGAACTACAGCCGTGAATTGCAGAATAGGCACCAGCAATTTAATGGAGTTAAATCTAAACTGCATCTGCGGGGATGGGAATTTGCACACCTTTACCCGTCTCGTTTTGGACATCTCGACCTGGTCGCCCTCCCTGATTCTCTGATACCCCCAGGCAGTAGAAAACTTTGTCAATACTGAGGACGCAGCAAATGAGGGGCGCAACTCTGCAAGGGAAACTGGCCCAGCAACATGATTCATTTACAGATGGGCACACTACTGCCAGGGAACCACAAGTAGCCCAACAAGCAGTTTTGTGCAGCATCCCCATTAGATCCTTAGTGTTACCTCGGTGACCTTGTCTTTCTCACCCCCTGGGTATGTCAGCAGTTTGGGCCTATAACTGCACTATACTACGCACTGCCACGTGGAGTGGTAGACCAGACCTCGATGGTGTACTTGCTGATAGTAATACATGTACATTTATTGGTAAAGAATTAATACTGAATGGGGATGGCTAAATAAGCAACATTGTGCAGGCTTAATAATTAATTGGGTATGGCCACATATTTTTGACACCAGCTGCTAACTGGCTAGGGCCAGGATGAGGAGAATAGCTGAGGGGGGCATCTGACAGGTGATCTGTTGACGTAGTTGAACACAGTTTGTGACAAACATGGAGAATCAGACACAGCTCAGAATCATGGCAGGTATTAACAGGGGGCATACATAGGCAATGGCAGATTATCACTGACAGCATGCCGAGTGCGAGCCTTTGTGTCCTGCATAACGTCCTGCCCTTCTCTGAGACACGTGGTGGCACTTTAGCGCTGAATGAGTCATACACAGTTCAGCTTTGAAGGGTGGCACCTCAGAGGCCCTGCATTCCAGGCACTGTAGCTGTATATCACGTTTCCTAATTGTTTGCTTTTTTGGATCACTTCAGGACCATGTTTGCAGAGAGGACTAATTATAGTACCTTGGTGGAAGTCCTACCAGAATTGCCTGATCACTAGTGTACTCCTGCTCCCGACCAGGTAAAGCATTTTCCTTTACACCTGGCCTGTGGGTATGGCAATGTCCGGTCTAGAGAGGAGCTGACGCTGACCAGTTCCTCACAGAACTACAGACTACTTTAAATTCTATGCAGCTGCCATGCAGGAACAAAGGCTGAGGACCTTTTTCTGGTATCGCAGCCCAGATAACCTATTACCTGCTTCATGGCACCTGGTGTAGAAGCGACTTATTGCTAACAAACTTAAGAGAGGTGACTCTACTCCTCATAGGGGAGTAGAAGTCCTTCTTGGTGTTTTTATTTTGTTTGTTTATTAAATTGCTGATATGTATTAATGGGACAGTGTTAGCCTTTAAAGAGGGAGTCCAGCCAAAATGTTTAGCATCAATAAATTCAGAATTTGGATCAGTATATCCCCAATCAGCCTCATGACAAAAATGAGATCTCTAAGTTACTTTGTTTAAATGTTACAAGTCGTTTTGTAACCCTAAATTTACTGCCTGTTCAAAAAAGCCACTTTCAGTAAAGAGCTACTGATGATGTTACAACCAGAACTTTACAGACTAGTCCTTCCTGCAAACTTTTTTTTTAACTTTATGTTTATTGGTTATACAATTAAAACATACAGTTTAAATACCAACATTTAATATTACAGATGTATATATTATTCATACCAGGAGGGCGCCACTCCTCTTAATAGTCTCAGTTAAACCATTAAATGTTAAAGATACGTCCTACGGGGGACAACAAGTAAAACTTTATAAGTAACAAGGGTATTCCGTTTGCAGTGTGAGGAGTCCAGGAGATGCATGGTGACTAAAATAAGAATTTGCAAAGTCTCGATAAAGTTCAGTACCTTCCGCCCCCTAAGGGGGTAGTGTAGTTCCTCCATGCTGTAACCAATGTAGGTGCACTTAATTGTGCAAAAAGAAATACAGATTTACCCTCTACTGCTTGACTAAGCTGAAAACTTGAGCAACAGCCCACTCTTTAACCAACCTGAAAATGGCACATATCGTCACCACATAACGTGCAAGTACCACGTTTCCCTACATTTTAGAAGTAAGAACAATTACGGCGCTTTACTATACAGTCAGAGTTGGCAATGAGAAAAAAAATCTCCCAACTGGCCTCAACTGGCCTTTCTATTCAATATAGTCGGGGTAAACAACTTACGGAAGGAGAAAAAAAAACAAAGTCCCAAGTCCAGCTGGGTGTAAATCAATGTCTCCAATTAACCATAAGTATTAAACTTGCTTACCTTTGGGCTTACCTTCATCTCCTCCTCCCGGCCCTCCACCTCCACACCCCACTGCTAGGAAAAAATAACACTTGAACTTCTGCAGGACTATATTCAGAAATTTCTTCTTCAGATGATGGATCTTCTCCTCGTCCTACTCGGGATCGAGTAGGGGTGTTCTTTTGGCACCATTTTTGAGCATCCACCAGGTCTGAAAAGATGCAAACTATGTTGCTGTGTACAACATGAAGACGACTGGGAAGACCAACCCATGAGGGATTCCTGCTGCTCTCAACATCACTCGCACTCCATCAAATCTCTTTCTTTTTTGCCTGGTTGCATATGACAGGTCGGGAAACATCTGGATCTGTTGTCTGTCATGAAGTAAGGGTTTTTGCCATCTGGCAAGCAGAAGGTTGCAGGATCCCACCCCATTGGTAGCAAGCACCACTGTTCTCGGGGCCTCGGGATTATCTGGGCAGCCTCGGGGGTGACACAATATGCTTTTTGGAATCACTGGACTGCTGTGTCTGCTTCTTCCACCAACTGCTGTAGCAGCCAATCTTTTATGATCGCCCTTGCTCCCTTCTGCTAGCTTCAAGATCCTCAGGTTATGGGCTCTCGCTTGGTTTTCCAGAGTCTCCACATGGGTGCGTAGGTGTGCATTTTCTTTAATGATGGCAGAAACGGCTCCCATGCCAGCATCTGCTTTTTTAGTTACTTCAACAGATGCAATGTTGATTGTTTCCACAACAGACTCCACTGCTGTCACTCTGCTAGTGAGAGCATCAAATTTATTTGACAGTCTAGTGACTGATGTAATCAGTCGATTCAATTTAGCTCCTAGAGTCTCCAAGGTTTCTTCCTGTGTTCCCTCTTTGTGTTTGGGCTCACGGCCCTTAGCCACCCTCGTGTTTGCAGCTACGGAGACTGTTTTTGTTCTAGCTCCGTCCCTGAAGTTTTTTTTCTTTTCACGGGTTCCCCATCACTTGCAGAGGATGTTCAGCTTCAAATTTCTCAAAAGTACTTAGAACTGTTTCAGGAATTTCTGCCAAAAATAGTTTTATAATACTATGCAAGCAGCAGGGCTCTATCTTTCAGCAGCCATATTTCTCGGGCTCCACAGCGCCCCCCCCCCCAACTCCTGCAAACTACCTTATAAGACTAATTTCTCCCACATTACATACAACTGTAGTTGTAGCAAACATCTGAAAAAGGAAGCTGATGATGGGTGGGTCAGGGCATGCATTTCCTTAATGTGTAGGCGCTTAAGTACATTACTTGAGGAAACTCCGATTGAGTCCTCTATTGCAGCAGCGGCTGCTGAGAACAGTCGATGGGGCTTTCAACATAAAATACATTTTTAATACCTGGTGCCCTGGAATTTTAATAGAAAGATCCGCTAGCTCATCATGGCGACAGACCTGCAGGCGGACATCTCGCGCACCTTGGGTGACTTCTGCCCGCGAAGGTTATGTTAATGAGGGCTGCAACATCTGTCATTTGTTGGTAGCTCTCATTAGCATAACCTTCACGGCAGAAGTCACCCTAGGTGCACGAGATGTCCGCCTGCAGGTCTGTCGCCATGATGGAGTGAGCGGATCTTTTCTGTTAAAATTCCAGGGCACCAGGTATTTAAAAAAAATATTTTATGTTGAAAGCCCTAATCGGGCGTTTCTGCAGCGGCTGCTGCATGGAGGGACTCAATCGGAGTTTCCCTTTAAGAACGTGATGGGGGAAGGGTGGAATATAGCAGCAAACATGGCTTTAGAGCAAAAATGTGTGCAATTTTTAGAATACAGCAGGGATGAGACTTCGAAATGCCACCAGACTGCAATTGTAGAATGCAGCAATGACAATCTTAGAAAGTAGCTGCGACACACAATTTTGGAAAGAGGCAGGGATGCTAAAATTCATAATGTGGTGGTGTCATACAGTTTTAGAAATCGGCAGAGATGCACAATTTTGAAATTCACGAGACACATAGTTGTGGAAGGTGGCAGGGATATTTGTCTTGAATGCATTACTTTGGCATGGGGTGACGATGCACAATTTCAAAACGTGGTTGGTATGTTTGATTTCAGATTGTGGTGGCAACATTCAATTTCAGAATGTGGCGTGGACATGGAATCTCAGAATGTGGCAGTGACGCAATTTCAGAATATGGTAGTCACATTCAATTTTAGAATGAGGCATGGATGCAGAATTTTAGATTGTAACTTGGACATGTAATTTTTGAATGTGGCAGTGACATTCATTTTCAAAATGTGTTGAAGATGAGCAGTTTTAGAATATGGTGTGAATGCATATTTTCAGAATGTGACAATGACGAGCAATGAATGTGGAAATTTACACACAATTTCAGAATGTCGCAGGCAGGTACAATTTTAGAATGTAGAGGAGACATGCAGTTTCGGAATGTGGTGGTGATGCACAATTCTGGAAGGGGGCAGTGACGCACAATTTCGGAATGTGGTGGTGATGCACAATTTTGGAATGTGGCGGTGACGCTCAATTTCCGAATGTGGTGGTGACACTCAATTTTGGAATGTGGCGGTGATGCACAATTCCGGAATGTGACGGTGACGCACAATTTCCGAATGTGGTGATGATGCACAGTTTTGGAATAGAAACACAGAAACATAGACTTTGACAGCAGATAAGGACTACCTGGCCCACCTAGTCTGTCCATTTCCCTACGTACTGGATAAGCTGCAGATCCTATTTAACCAAACAGCCTATTTCTTCCTACCCCCCACAAGAATTGCCTTATGTCTGTCCCATGCATTCTTGAATTCTCCCACAGTTTTAGACCCCACAACCTCCTCAGGAAGGCTGATCCATGCATCCATCACCCTCTCTGTGAAAAAATACTTCCTCACATTGCCCTTGAGCTGTCCCCCCTCTATCTTCAAATTGTCTCCCCTTGTTCTTGCACATCTCTTTTTCTGAAAGATGCTACCCTCTTGGACTTTGTTGATTCCACTGAGGTACTTAAAAGTTTCTATTATGTCCCTCTTCTCCCTCCTTTCCTCAAGGGTATACATATTAAGCTCCTTTAGTCTCTCCTTGTATGGCTTCTGTTGCAGACCCTACAACATTTTAGTTGCCCTCCTCTGGACTGTCTCCATCCTGTCTATGTCCTTGCAGAGATGGGGTCTCCAGAACTACAAGCAATACTCCAGATGGGGTCTCACCAACTGTCTGTAAAGAGGGATAACAACTTCCTGTTTTCTGCTGGTGATGCCTCTCCCTATACATCCCAGTATTCCCCCAGCCCTCCCTACTGCCTTCTCACATTGCTTGCCAACCTTAAGGTCATCTGATATGACTACCCCAGGTCCCTTTCCATTTTTGTTGTTTGTTACTACCCCCATTGTGTACTCTTCCCCTTGGTTTTTATTTCCCAGGTGCATTATTTTGCACTTCTTTGAATTTAATCCAAGCTGCCATACTTCTGACCATTCCTCCAACCTTGCCAAGTCCCTTCTCACCCTTTCCACACCTCCTTGTGTATCAACCCTGTTGCTGATCTTTGTGTCATCTGCAAAGAGGCATACTTTTCCTTCCAGTCCCTCTGCAATACCACTTATAAAGACATTAGACAGGACTGGACCCAATTCTGAACCCTGCCGTAACCCACTAGTAAGCCCCCTTTCTTCAGAGTGGACTCCGTTTACTATTACCTTCTGTGTCCTGTTGTCCAGCCAATGTTTTACCCAGGCTGCCACCCTGGGACCCACTCCCATGCTGGCTAATTTGTTTATTAATCTTTTGTGTGGGACTGTGTCAAATGCCTTGCTAAAGTCTAGGTAGGCCATGTCCACAGCCCCTCCCTGGTCTACTTCTTTGGTCACCCAGTCAAAGAAATCGATTAGATTCGTCTGACATGACCTTCCCGCTGAGAACCCATACTGCTTTGGGTCC
Source organism: Neoceratodus forsteri (assembly GCA_016271365.2). Taxonomy (NCBI): domain Eukaryota; kingdom Metazoa; phylum Chordata; order Ceratodontiformes; family Ceratodontidae; genus Neoceratodus; species Neoceratodus forsteri. The sequence continues at coordinate 7,712,556 of JADMNL010000040.1, forward strand.
TATGCCCCACTGGCCTCTAGGTACTCAACAATTCTTTCCTTCAGAAGTGATTCCATCACTTTCCCTACCACAGAGGTCAAATTGACAGGTTTGTAGTTTCCTGCCTCTGTCTTGCTCCCACTTTTGTTAAGGGGAATCACATCCACCCTCCTCCAGTCCTCAGGTACCACACCATCCTCCCATGATTTGTTAAAAAGGGTAGTCAGTGGTGTCAATAGTTCTCCCCTCAATTCTTTTAGAATTCTGGGGTGAATCCCGTCAGGCCCCATTGCTTTGTTCACCTTCAGTTTTAGGAGTTCTTTCAGCGCCCTTTTTTCTGTGAAAGGACTGGGATCAACCCCCCTATTCAGAGTGCTTCTGGTAATTGGATTAGGTACCTCCCCCCCTCCTCTTTTGTGAATACTGAGCAGAAGTATTTGTTTAGTATCCCTGCTTTTTCACTGTCCCTCTCTGCCCACCCACCGTCCATTCTATTCAGCCTCACTATCTCTCCCATTGTCTTTCTATGCTCCCTAATGTACCTATAAAAGGTTTTATCCCCCTTCTTAACCGAGCTGGCTATCTTTTCTCAGTTTGGGCATTTGCTATTCTGACTGCCTTTCCTGCTTCCTGGTACAGTTCTCTGTCCTGCTCCTTCTGTGCTTCCTTATACTTCCTAAATTCTATCTTTTTCTCCCTAACCTTCCCCGCCACCTCTTTTGAGAACCACAGTGGCTTTTTCTTTCATTTTGATTTGTTTATTTGCTTTACACAAAGGCTTGTTGCCTCTGTCATGGCAGTTCTGATGTTTCCCCATTGTTGTTCCACCCCTCCTTCTAGCCTGTTTGCTAGTGCTTTTCTAAGGCACTCCCTCATCTTGCCAAAGTCAGCCCTCCTAAAGTCCAGTACCCTCACTTTTGTATGGCGTGACTCTGCAGCTGAGTTTATCATGAACCACACTATTTGGTGGTCACTTGTTCCCAGATGGCTACCCACTTCTAGATCTGAGATCCTCCCACTGTCCCCATTTGAGAGTATGAAGTCTAAGATTGCTCCCTCCCGAGTGGGTTCCAACACTAGCTGTCTGAGGCATGCCCCCTGCAGGGCATCGAAAAATGCCCTGCTCTTGGATGTGGCTGCAGCAAAGGTGCTCCATTTAACATCTGGCATATTCATGTCCCCCATCAACAGTATCTCCCCTTCTCTGCCATCCTAAGGATGACTTCTATTATATTCTTGTCCATTCCCTTCCCCTGAGATGGGGATCTGTATACAACCCCTGTGCAGATTGTGGTGCCATTTCCAGTCTCTAATGTGCCTCCTGTCCTCCCTGTTTACTCTTTTGTTCCGTTGCTTTTATCCCTTCTCTTAAACTGAGAGCTACTCCTCCCCCTCTTCTACCCTCCCTGTCTCTCCTGTAGGTTGTGTACCCTGGTACATTAACATCCCAGACACGGTTCTCTGTGTACCATGTTTCTGTGACTGCCACGATATCCAGGCATCCCTCTTCCATCAAGGCCACCAGTTCAGGGAGCTTGTTGCCCACACTATGGGCACTGGTACTCATTACCCTCCATTTCCTGATGGCCTTACTCCTTTTTGCCCCATCCCTGTCCTTCTTGCCGTTGCTTTGATCCCTTCCCTTACATGGAGAGCTCCTCCTCCTCCTCCTCTTCGACTGTTCCTGTCCCTCCTGTAGATTGTGTACCCTGGTATGTTAACATCCCAATCCTGGTTCTCTGTGTACCATGTTTCTGTGACTGCCACGATATCCAGGCATCCCTCTTCCATCAAGGCCACCAGTTCAGGGAGCTTGTTGCCCACACTACGGGCATTGGTACTCATTACCCTCCATTTCTTGATTGCCTTATCCCTTTTTGCCCCGTCCCTGTCCTTATTGCTTTACCCCTGCCCTTCTCCCTATTGATGTCTCTATCTTGGTGTTTACCTCACTTACTACCCTGATTTTTTTTTGGTGGGGGGTTAGGATTTCCCTGTTCCTTTCCAATGCCTCCCCCCTTGGCTAGTTTAAATGCTTGCCAATGACGCATTTAAAACTATTACCTAGGATCCTGGTTCTCCTCCTGGACAGATGCAGACCATCGTGCCAGTATAGGTTTGCATCACTCCAGGTGGACCCCCAGTCCCCAATGATGCCAAACCCCTGATCTCTGCACCAGTTTTTCAATCACTGATTGAATAATATGGTGTGGAGCACCCTAGCCTCACCCATGCCATAGACAGGCAGCACCTCTGAGAAGGTTACCGTGCATGCTACTTGTCTAAGGCCCCTCCCCAACTCCACAAACTCTTCCTGCACTGCTCTGATCCCTTTCCCAGCTAGGTCATTTGTCCCTAGGGGGACAACGACATCCAGCTCCCTCCCCCATGCAGCTGCTCCCGTGATCCTAAGGATTCGCTCCCTGTCCCTCCAAGCCATAGCACCAGGCACCTTACCTCCCTCTCCCCTTCTCCCCCAGTTCTACCCTTCTAACAATGGAGTCCCTCACCAGGATGGTGATGCACAGTTTTGGAATGTGGCGGCAAGGCACAGTTTCAGAATGTTGTGGTGATGCACTATTTCGGAATGTGGTGGTGACACACAATTTTGGAATGTGGCAATGACACACAGTTTTGGAATGTGGCAGTGATGTACAGTTTTGGAATGTGGCAGTGATGCACAGTTTTGGAATATAGCAGTGATGCACAGTTTTGGAATGTGGTGGTGATGATCAGTTTCAGAATGTGGCAATGACACACAGTTTTGGAATGTGGCAGTGATGTACAGTTTTGGAATGTGGTGGTGATGCACAGTTTTGGAATATGGCAGTGATGCACAGTTTCGGAATGTGACGGTGATGATCAATTTCGGAATGTGGTGGTGACACTCAATTTCAGAATGTGGTGGTGATGCACAGTTTCAGAATGTGGCTGTGGTGGTGATGCTTAGTTTCAGAATGTGGCAGTGACACACAGTTTTGGAATGTGGCAATGATGCACAGTTTGAGAATTTGGCAGTGAAACAATTTTGGAATGTGATGGTGACAGTTTCAGAATGTGGCACTGAAACAGAACTTCAGAACGTGGTGTGGATGTGCAGTTTTAGAATGTGGCAGGGATGCACAATTTTGGAATATGGCTGGGACGCACAGTGTCAGATTGTGGTGGGGATGTGATGAACAATTCTGAAATGTGGTGGGTGCATACAATTCTGGAATGTAGCAAGGACAGTCAGTGTACAACTAAAATGGTGTGTCCTGTCACATTCCAACAGTGTATATCCTTACTATATTCCAGAATTGCCAGTCCCCACTAAAATCTTCGATGTGTGTCCCTGTCGTATTTTGAGATGGAATGTCCCACCAGACTCTGAGATAGCGCATCCCTACCACATGCCAAGATTGCATGGTCTCCCCCCAACACCAAAATATTCTAAAATTGTGCACCACTTTGACATTCTAGACCTTGGTTCAGCACTGCATTCCCAAACCACCTCCTGACATGTTCTAAAGTACAGTACCATGCTTCTGAGCATTCTGAAAACGCAAGCACTGCAGGCAACTCTGTGTCCGTTTTTTATATATATATATATATATAAATTATTATTATTACAGCTACAGTTTCTATAACTTTGAAGAAATAGGTCCCATAAGGTCGCTGACAGGGAGGACTAGTCTGTGAAAGTTCTGGTTCTGATATCATCAGTGGCTCTTCACTGCAACCGGCCTTTTTGAACAGGGAGTGAAATCAGGGCTACAAAATAGCTCATAACTCTAAGACAATGTAAAGCAGAACCCTAATTTTTGGTATGAACTTTATTGGGGGTAGGCTGATTCTAATTCTGAAATGTAGTACTTTTGACAAGACTCCCTCTTTAAAACTAATTTTGAGCTGCCCAAACTGAAGGTTTAGGGAGGAAGCTTTACAAATGTAAAATACCCTAGTAGTAGCATACTTTAATGTAACGGCTCTAGCCGGCCCAGTGGCGTGGAGGATTGATGCATCATGCCTTACCTCCTGCCACGCTGGTGACCCATGTTCACGGTGCGAGCAGGTCACCGGGGGTTGGCCAGGAAGGGAGAGGACTGAGCATCCGGAGGATGGCTTTCGTCTCCTGGGGAGGGGTGGAGATGGAGTCCGCTGCTTGACTGGCAACTAGTAGTGGCTGGCAGCTGGCGCAACAGACCCACACTAGGTGGGGCTAGCTGAGCAAGACACCCAGCATGTCGCATATGGAAGTGTGCATGGCTCAGCCATTGGTGTCACTGCACACCTTGGCTCTGCACTCGGGGACAAAACTGAGGACAAAATAAGCCGACCAGCAGGATGAAGCTGGTTCCCCACTGCACCAGGCCAGCTGGCGCCTCAACTGGCGAGAGGTGATGGCTGGCATGTCGCCTGGTAGCAGTGATGGGAAGGGCCAGTGGATCAGGCAGGTCGGCAGGGGACAAATAAATAAGGAAAAGAAAACAAAACCTAAAGGCTCCATACCATGTATTTTTGTAAAACTATTATTTCAGATGATCCATCTGCAAGCTAGACTGGCGTGGAGCCAAGCGGAAACGCGTTCATGCTGGAATGACTTATTTTTAGTCCAACATAAATAAAGCGTCTTACCAGATAGGGCTGTGAACACCAACATGCTCAAAATAAGTCCCATTTTGAAATAAGGGCTGTAAACTGTTTTATTTTACAGGCAAAATTTGAAGCCATGATTTCCAGTCATGTGCATTACAGGGAACTGGTACTTCGCATGCCAGGAAATCACAGTTTCAACTTTTGTCTTTACAATAAAACAGTTTACAGCTCTCGTTTCAAAATGGAACTTTTTTTGAGCATGGCAGTGTTCACAGACCTATCTGGTAAGTTGCTTTAGTTATATCGGACTTAAAATAAGTAATTCCAGCATGAACGTGTTTGCGATGCACCAGTCTAGCTCGTGGACATACGGAACTGAAATTGCAGACGGACCGTCTCAAAAAATATGTTTACAGAAATACACAGTATGGAGCCATTACGTTAAAGTATACTACTACTAGGGTATTTTACATTTGTAAAGCTTCCTCCCTAAACCTTCAGTTTGGGCAGCTCAAAATTAGTCTTAAAGGCTGACAGTGTCCCTTTAACCTGGGAAAGCATTTTAATGATTTAGTATGGTGCTGAGAATGGAAGGCTGTGCATTCAGAAATGTTTGAAGGGGAAGTTGGTTTGAGCAGAGTTTAGCTCAGCAGGTTATGGAAGGGGACTTCTTGTTGTTTAGGGGAAGGGAGTTTGGGGGATTGTGGGATGATGAGGCACAGGGAGGAAGTTGCCGAATGTTGGCAGGGGTGGGGCAGGGTGATTGGGGAAATGTTTTCATATAAAAATGGATTCTGACTTCTGTATTACAGACAATGAAGAGTTCAGACCACTAGACTTGCAGGGAACCTGTAGAACCAAACAGGTAGAAACCAACAAGGCACACTTGAGTATTGGAGGCCATGGCTGTCAAAGTAAAAATCATAACTTGGAATGTTAATGGGCCTAAAGAACGTTGTGAAACAAAAACAGGTCATTACTAGGGTTAGAAAACTCCTGGGAGATGCGTTGCAAATGCAAGAAACACACATGACAGAGAGAGAGAAATGGAGAGAACGGCTGCCTGCTGGGGGGCACATGGTGGGGTTCCCGCTTTAACTCCAAATCCAGAGGCACTGTAGTTTGGCTGATGCCTAAATTCCCAGGGGAGGTAAACAGAGTCAAAACTGACTTGGCGGGGTGAACAATGTATGCTGGTGCACCTCGCAATGCATGATGGTAGCCGGCTGTCCTTAGGTTCTATATATGGCCCTAACACAGAAGACCCCTCTTTCTTTCAGAGACTTGCTTTGGATGTGGCTGAATTTGTTGGGCCCTGGGTGTTGGGTGGGGATTTTAACTGTATAGTGGACACTGTTTTGGATAGATCTAACCCGGCTCCAACTCCTGCATCTAGGAATGCCAGAGCACCTATGCTATGTCCGACAGCTGCACGAAAATCCATCAGGGAGGGTGTATAGTTTCTTTTCCCATTCACATACCTCATATGCAAGGATTGACAGGCTCCTGGTGTCTACTTCACATCTAAGTGCTGTAGAATGCATAGATTATGAACCCTTATTGATTATAGACCATGGCCCTGTGCACCTCGTGTTAGTTTTTGGGGGGTGCTCTGCCTCCCCCCAGGGTCAGGTGACTTGACCCAATGCTTCTCAAATAACCAGATTATATTCAAACTGTAAAGAAAGAGCTGGCTAGGTGCATGATTCTGCACTTACTAAGATGGCAGCCACGCTGGGCCAGCCGTCATAACCTATCCATTTTAAACTGTGTTTATTTGTTTTTATTTTTTTCGTGTTTTACTTTTGAGGACTGAATTTCTATTGATTTTACAGCTCGTTTGTTGATTGTTCTGCTGGACTTTATCTGAGTCCTGTTCCCAACTCACGTGCTTGCATCGGTATTTTCTGCGAGTACTGGATGAGAGGAGGTTTTCTTTTGCTGTCCTGCTGCTCGGTCCGGTGCTTCTCTGGATATTCTGCTAGTGTTTTCCCCAACATCCTGTTGTTTCTTCTGACACTCTCGGCTACCCCCTGATGTGCCGGATTCATTGAAAGAGTGCATTGTTGAAGATCTGAATGTGTTGGATCTGTAGAAGGGAGTTCCAAAGATCCAAATAACATTGTTGTGGAGTGTTGTGAGTGGGGAATGTGCTATTTTTTACTTGGATTTGATTTCACGCTGCAGTTCCACCATCGGGTGGTCAAAATTGACTTGCTGTGTTGAGCTTGGGGGCAGCAAAGCCGGTGTGTTGTGCTGGGTGAGGGAGGCCCTTACCCCCCACACCTGGGGTGATTCCTGTTTCGTGCTGCTCAGGACCGAGCGGAAATGATCTCATTTGGCTCCAGGGAGCTGGAGCTATCTTTTTGAGGCATTCCTAAGTTACCTCGGGGTTGGTCCTGGTGGTCTGACCTTGGGGCGTCTGTAGCTGCGGGTCTTGGGTGGTGTGTGTGCAGGGCCTGGTCAGGATAGTTGCGGGCGGGGGGATGGGGTATCCCTCTTTTGTTTAAATAAAAGGACGCTCCCGGCCTTTGCTTATAGTTCCCTCGCTCTCTTTTGCAATTTCTGTCCTTGGGATTAGATGCACTGATTTATAGATTTGGGGTTCCTGGACTACGATGGAGCAGCTTTAGTTTTTGGATTCCTGGAGAAATAACTGACTTTTTCTGGATTCTTTTACCCCCACTCTGTGAGAGAGCGAATGAGGGATTAAAGTATTTAGGATTTGGATTCTCTTCACATTTTCAGCTTTGATCAGCCTTTTATTTTATTTTTGGGCAGTGAGAGTGCCTTGACATTTTTGGCATTTCTGTTTTATTTGTTTTTGGAAGATATTTAATTTTCATTTTATTATTTTGTGGCAGTGAGAGTGCCATAAATAATACATCCTTTGGCCCTGATAGTGAGCGTATCAGTTGCCTGAAGATTACTTACAGTCCTGCTGGTAGTGAGAGGACCACTGGGACTTGGACTATTTGTTTTTTTTTATACATTTTTCATGATTTTATTATTATTTTGTTTTTTATATTTTTTGATGTTAGGTTTATGTTTGTTATAATTGTTTGTTTTGGGTGGGTTTTAGTCGGAAGCTTTATAAGGTTTGTTGTAACTATTCTAGGGTAGTTACTTATAAGGAACTAGGGTCTTGTTGTGGTGCTTGGCTCTAGTTTGTTTGTAAAACGTGCCTGTTTGCATCCCCCCCCCCGGTCTTACACTATTCGTCCTCCTCTCTCCATGCCCTCCACCCATTCTCCCCCCAACTGCCTTTTTCTATCTACCAGCACTGTCGGGCGCTGGGTATTGTACGTAGGAGAGACGGGGGTGGGCGTGGCAGGGGGTGCGGACATTGGAGGTCAAAGGAGTGGCTCTCTCGCATAGGGTTGGTTAGGTCCAGAAGACGCCCTGGGGTGAAATGGAGCCTGGAATGTAGTAATTCATGTCTAGTCCCCATACCCAAGGGCACCATCTCTTTAGATGGGCAAGTAGCTGGGACGGCTCACGAACCCCGTCCAACCCGGGTGGTATTATGCAATGCCAGATCTATTAAGAACAAAACTGCTACTGTTGCAGATTTTCTTGGAACAGCTGATCTGGCTTGCATCACTGAAACCTGGCTGGATGATAACTCCAGCCCTACTTTGGTGGCAGCAATTCTGGTTGGGTACTCAATGATACACTGCCTGAGACTGGATCGTGGGGGGAGGGTAGCGGTCTGTTTCAAGACTGAGTTGGGCCTCACTGGTGTACCAGTAGAGGAGGCCGAATCCTTTGAGTGTACTGTGGTAGCTGGTGTGGGCTGCAGGATAGCTCTCATCTATCGTCCACCCAGGGACGAAGAGCGCTTCCTGCAGGAAGTGGCAGATTTCGCCGCCGACATAGCATTGGAGTTGCTCAGACTGATGATTCTGGGTGACTTCCATGCCTGGGTCAATGATGAACTCTCTCCTTTTGGTGAACACTTCCTCCAGTTGATGACATCACTGGGCTTCACACAGATTGTTTCTTCAGCTACCCATAACCATGGTCACTCTCTGGATTTGGTTTTCCTCCTGGGCACTGAGGCCTCTGACTTAGGGGTGGAACCAGTCAGTTGGTCCGATCATTAAACCGTGAGGTTCAACTTTTGTGCCCCTCTTCGTAGGTCTGCCCCTGTGGAGATGGTCAGTTACCGCCCTTTATGGGATGTGTGCCCTGAAGACCTGGTGGCAGTGATTGACCTCTCAGCGTTTCCTGATGCCAGCTCAAGTCCGGAGTTACTCGTTTTGGTCTATAATAAGGCCATTTCTTCAGCTCTAGACTTGATAGCTCCGGTCCGTGTTCGTCCCTCCCACTCTTCCCTTGGGCCCCTTGGTTTGATGGGTCTTTGAGGGAGTTACGGTGGATGGGATGAAGGTTAGAACACCGCTGGCAGAAATCTGCCCTGGTGGTTGACCGCCTTAGTTTGGTGGAGCATTATCAATTCTACCAATCAGTGATCTCCCGTAAGAAGACAGAGTTCCCGTCCAGGGAGATCGCTGTCACTCAGAATCGACCAGCTCAGCTCTTCCGAACTGTGGACAGGTTGTGCAACCCAGCCTGTCTGCAGCTCCGTCAAACTTTTTCACAAAAAGATTGTGATAAGCTAGCTCAATTCTTCGCGAATAAGGTGGCCGACATCAGGTCGGAGATCCGCCTGACTCGTTCTATGGGAGACGCGGTTGGTCGGCACTTGGTCACTATACCTCATACTTCCTGGAGTACCTTTGACCTGCTGGAGTTCGAGGATATTATGTGGATTGTGCAGGAGATGCACCCTATGTGCTGTAGTTTAAATCCGGGCACAACTTCCCTGACTTTGGGTTGTTATTAGATCTTCAGCCCATTTCTGGCTCAAATTGTCCAGTTCTCCTTGGAATCGGGTGAGTTTCCAAGCTCCCTGAAGGAGGCAGCAGTGACACCCATTCTGAAGAAAGCTTCATTGCACTCAGACATTTTTGCTAACTACAGACCTATCTCGAACCTTCCCTTTATAGGACAGGTTAAAGAGAAAGTAGTGGCAAACCAGCTGGAGAACCATTTGAGCATCCATAATATCTACGAACCTCTCCAGTCGGGTTTTCGTAAGAGGCACAGTACTGAGACAGCTCTGGTTCGGATGCTCAATGATCTCCTGATGGCGAGAGATCAGAGAAACCGTTCCATTCTGGTACTCCTTGATCTCTCCTCAGCCTTTGACACTGTAGACCATGGAGTGCTGCTCGAACGCCTGCGGTCCATCTGTGGCCTGTCAAGTACAGTGCCTAGATGGTTTACATCTTTCCTAGCTGGTAGAACACAGAGAGTAGTGTCGAGGATTTTTTCCTCTGACCCTGTCTCTCTGTTTTGTGGGGTCCCTCAGGGCTCGGTGTTGTCCCCTATGTTGTTTGCAGTGTACATGCTGCTCCTCGGAGACATTTGTTAGACAGTATGGGCTGAGGTTTCACTGTTACACTGATGATACTCAGCTCTACCTGTCTTTTGCCCCCGATCAGGTTAGTGCTCTCTCAGTATTTAATAACTGCCTTACTGAAATCCAAGACTGGATGAATTTGAGCTGCTTAAAGTTGAATGCAGGAAAGACTGAGGTTATGGTTGTGGAACTGGGCCGCAGGATAGAGGGGTTGAGGATGGATCAGCCCTCTGGATTATTTCTGGGGGGTGTTCCAATCCTTACCTCAGAACAGGCGCGCGACCTTGGAGTGGTACTTGATGATGGGCTGACCCTCCGTTATCAGGTGTTGGCAGTCGTTAAGTCAGCCTTTTATCACCTTAGGAACATTGCCAGGGTCAAACACCTTGTTCCATCTAGTGATTTGCCTGTGTTGGTCCACACCTTTGTGACCTCTTGCCTTGACTACTGCAACTTCCTTTACTTAGGGCTTCCTGGGGTTGATATCCGCCGCTTGCAGCTAGTGCAGAACGCTGCTACTTGACTGTTGACAGGGGTGTCTAGAAGATCGCATATCACCCCTGTGCTGCGCGATCTGCACTGGCTGCCGATTCAGTGGCTGATCACCTTTAAGGTAGGTTTATTGACCTACAAAGCCTTACACAGACTTGGTCCCAACTACTTGAAAGAGCTTCTGACTCCCTACAACCCTGTGCGACAGCTCCGTTCGACTGACAAGGGGTTGCTGGAGATTCCAAGGGTTACTTTAAAATCTTCTGGGGCCCATGATTTTATGTTTGCATCCCAACCCTCTGGAATTCTCTGCCTCGTCAGCTTAGGGAATGTGCAACCGTTGGGGGCTTCAAGCAGGCACTTAAGACTTTTTTGTGGAGCCAAGCTTTTCATGAATTGTTCTGAATTTTAATTGGTTTAAATTTTAACGGTTATACTTTAGGGAACTTGTTTTAAATACTGTAAAGCACATTGGCACTTAAAAGGCACTCAATAAATAAAGTTTTATTATTTATTATTATTATTATTTACACCTTAATAAAACCGGGGATAGCACACATGCCATGCCATGTGAGGCACTCAAGGCAGTGATATGGGGACTTACAATCTCATTTACAAGTCTTCACCACAGGGTGCAGGAAGCTGATATGGGGGCCTTGGAAGGTAAAGTTCTGCAAATGGAGAGAGATCACATGGCTAGCCCTTTGGGAACCCTATATCATAGCCTACAGATGTTAAAATGGAAATACAATAGCATGTCTAGTGAGAAAACTGAGACAGTCATACTATTAACCAAAACAGGGCAATATTTTGACGGAGCCAGAGGCAATCTATTGCTGGCATGACAACTTTGAAGCCTGGAAGGGGCTAGAAATATAGCTAACATCAAGACAGAGAGGAGAGTCACTGTTACTAAGAGGGGAGCTCTAGGAGAAGCTGCTTGTGCATATTATAAGCAACTGTATACTCAAGAAAGGCAGCTTACTCCGGATCACTTTGACCATTCTTTGCAAAATCATCACAACTCTAGGTAACTTAACTGAAGGCTTGAACCAGCCTATGTCTCAGCAGGAGACTGAGTGGGTGATTAAAGCTCTGAAAGGTGGGAAGGCTTCGGGTCCTGATGGCCTACCAATTGACTTTTACACAGTATTTTTATCTGACATAAGTGACCACCTGTACAGCATGATAATAGAGGGGCTTTAATTTGGGAAGCTGCCCCCTTCCACATGGTCTGCTACTATAACAGTACTGCCTAAACTGGGTAAGGACCACTCCTTACGCTCCTCATATAGGCCTATCTCATTACTCACTGTGCACTACAAAATAGTGGCAAAAGTGCTGGCTACCCAACTGGAACCTATTCTGCAGGCGGTAATATACCAAGACCAATCTGGGGTCGTAAAAGGTCGGCAGGGTAAAACAAACGTTAGGTGCACCCTAAATATTTTACATCAGTGGTATAAGATCGCAGTAAAACACAGAGCAGTGGTTCTTACTCTGGACACGGAAAAGGCCTTTGACTGCTTGGATATGGGGTATATGTCTGAAACACTCAGAAGTTTCAGTTCGGGGACCCTTTCATCCGTTGGGTAGAAGCACTGCATCAAGCACCAGCAGCCCAAATTTTAATCACTGGAGGTCTTAAAGATCCTTTCTCTCTATCTACAGGAACCCGGTAGGGCTGCCCACTATCGCCCCTCCTATATGTTTTAATGTTGAAGCCAACTGCTGCAGCAGTATGAGTGCACCCAGGTACAAATGACCTTGTGGAGTGACAGCAGGAAGAGCATAAATTGTCTCTATTCACTGATAATATTCTTAGTTCTTACCAAACCCAGAGGAGTGACTGCCTACCATTCAGCAACTTCGAACAGAATGCTATCCAGCCATGAAGCAAACTGAGGCAAAAGTGAGGGTCTGCCAGTTGGAAAACTAGGTAGGGCATATCTTGCAAATAATCCCTTGGGGCTCAAGGTTGTGGACACAGTCAAACGCCTGGGAATGTATCTGCCTGTTTAGCAGCTAATCTGTATAAAAATAATTACAACACATTGTTGCAGGCCGGACAGTGGTGGAGAGGGCTGAGGCGCTCTGCACCTTACCTTTTCCCATGCCGGTGAGCCAGGTTTGGGAACAAGCTCGGGTCGCCAGAGGTCGGCCAGGGAGGGAGAGAACTGAGAGTCTGGAGGACAGCTCTCCTCTCCTGGGGTGGGGTGACTTGTGGTCTCAGCCCTTGGCTGCCCCCAGGTGGAAGCCTAGGACTAGCACCAGCAGCACGAGCGACACGAAGGGAGGGCTCCTGGTTGCATAGGTGTGCACGCCTCCACACACATGCATACGTGCCTCCGTGACAAGGGGACAAGGGAGAAAGGTGGAAAATGGTTGGTGTGAGCTATATGAAGCCCTGCCCGTCTACCTCCACTCCACTCTGTTGACTGGTTACCTGCCCTATCTGGATTTGTGTCATCGGGTGGAGGGAGGATGGCTGTCCCCTACCCAGCCCTGCTATGGGGGGAAATCCATGAGGGACCTCAGGCATGGTAGTCCAGTATGGCGGGTGCTGGATGAGAGGGGACAGGGCTGAGAGCCTGCCCGCACTGAGCCTGGTGACATGGCAGACTTTGCCACTATCTTTAATGGGTAGAGTTAATGTAATAAAAATGTGCACTCTTCCGAAATGTTTATACTTGTTCCAGATTTTGTCAGTGAAGCTGCCCACATTTGATTTAAAGCAAATGACTCCCTTATCCACCATTTTATATGAAATAACAAACCTGCATGTATTAAACATGCCAGCCTGCAACAACCACTGGAAGCAGGGGGATGCGCCTTACCAAATTTGAGATTTCACTACTGGGCAGCTCAGCTTGCTTTTCTCCCTTGTGTTAATAACTGTCAGAAACTACCTTGGCTATCATCAGAAAAAGCAGAATTGGGTACTGACTTATGCATGGGCTCCTGTCACTGAAATTACAGGGCGCAAATCCCTGTAAGGGTGGATAATCCTTTCACATTGCTAACATCCTAACAGTATAGACTGTGGCTCATAAACACCTACAGTATCAGCAAACTGTGTCACCCATGGCTCAATTAATCCTTACCCTGTCTGTAACTGCCTCCATATTTCCTTTGTAACCTCCCAGGTCGCACCTGAAAACAGGCATCTGTTTGTGTCTAGTATGCTTATCTGGTTAATAAAAGCTAAATAAATATATAGCAGTAAGCCTCATAAAGTGTACAATGTGTTTTTTCATTAAGCTCTATTGAGTTGGGTAAACGGAGTCTATATACTGTGGGGGCACTATCTGAGAGGAGCCTCTTGTAACCTTTCATAGATCTATGCACACAATATAATATTCATAAGGGGGATTTCTTTGTTTATCTGAGAATGAGATCCTGGCTTCAACCTACACTGGGTTGCAGGTAAACATTGGGGATGTATCTCCTATTGAAGCAGTTCTATAGAAACTCCCACCAAACTGCAGACTCCCAACAGTCCTTTATAGAATGTTCCTGGGTTGCTGTCCCCCCCACCACCACCACCAAATGCTGGGCATTATAGCCAAATGAAGACCAGATCCTGACCATGACATTTTTAGCAGAATGTGGAAACAAAATGTTGCACATTTTATCAAGCATTTGCTAATGCTGAATGTTTACTTGCATGTATGTGCTGTGCAGGTGTTTAGTATTGATAGTGCACAGATGCAGATGCCGCCCTGCACCAAGAGAAGACTCCGTCCAAGGGCTCTGCACTTCTGTGAAGCGATGAATGTGAAGAATTCATGGGGCTGCCTGATGGGCTACAGAAGCACAGGGACTTGTGGTCCCTGCACTTCCATGTGGTTGCAGACACAGATGCACAGGGCAAAGAGTGCATCTGTCAGCCAATGCATAAGGCACTCTGCCACTCATGGGTAGAGACACACAGGGCCTTATGCCAAGAAGACAGTTGTCTCCACTATATGGTATGCAGGCCCATGCGGACAACCCTGTTTTATTCCCTGGTTGGGGGGTGTCACATAACTTGGGGGGGGTTGCATAACAGCACCATTTCCCCATCCTCACCCCATCCAGCTGAGTCATTGAACTCACCCACGAACTTAGTTCACAGGCACAGGATCACAAAGCATGGTTGCTGGGGTGAAGACCGGCACCACACACAAAGGTTGTTATACAATTATAAGTTTTCTTTTAACCCAACTTTGCAAGAGACTTGTTTTATGATTCGCCTCATAAACATGACATGTACCATTTATAGTATGTTGGCCGAAATGCCATTTCACACCAGAGGTGTAAAAACACATCTCATACAGGATTTAAAAAATGACACGTCACATTTATGAGGTGGTATGAAAAAATGGCTATACTAAAAGTTTGGTGTCAAAATATTGAAAATTAGTGAAGTTATGAGTGAACGTTGAAATACTATAACATTCAGTTATAACCTGGGCATTTCACCAAATTTTCAGCATAGCGTTCTTATTAGCCCCACTCATGAACCCAGTAGGTGAACATTTTCAAATCCTCGCCACAACGTCATTCTGAATCCGCACCACCGAAATGTCATTCCACACCAGTGACATCACAAGTGCGAAAACACATTTTGGCCAAGATCTGAAAAACGACAGCTGTCACGTTCATGAGGTGGCGTGAGAAAATGGCTGTGCTGAAAATTTGGGTAAAAGGGGGACATATTCAGAGCCGGCCGGATGCGCGCGCATAACAGTGGGTTGCGCAAAACAGATGTGCCGGACGGCTCTGTTGCAATATTCAAACAGAATGCGCGATCAGCACAGATTGCACATTCTGTGTGAATATAGGACCCTGGATGCACGGCACAAAGCAGGCGGTCGCCATGGTGGGAGCAGCGCATCCAGGGTCTGTGCTGAAGACCGCCAATGGGGGACTGTGGGGAGCATACCTGTATGTGCCATTTCCCCAAAGGGAGATATTCGGCCACAATATGCTAATGAGCTCACTGGGCATGGACGGTGCAAAGGGGCCTCATGCATGCCCATTATGGGATCATTCATGGCTGCACCGGGCTATATGCGCCAGGTCAGCCCTACCCCCTCCCCAGCCTCGATCCCCGGTGCAGTCAGAAATGTGCAGTATCTCCTTTTCTACAGTGTAGTGGACCCCTCCTCTCAGCCCCGATCCCGATGTAGCAAATGAATATCAGTCCCCATCTCCATAGTGTAGTGCCCCCCAGCCCCAATCCCCCGATGACATAAAGTACACACATGTTCCCCATTTCCATAGTGTAGTGTCCCTCCCCAGTCCCTGATCACCCACCCGATAATAAAACCAAATGTTTCCATAGTGTAGTGTGCCTCCCCGATCACTGATCCCCCATGAAATAAACAATTTCCATAATGTAGTGGTCCCACTCCCCCACCCCGTTCCCCGAACCCTGTGCAACTGAGGAATACCCTGGCTGCCTAGTGGATCCCTCCCCCCACCCAGTAACAGTCGACCACCCCGCTCCTCCCCAAACCCAACCCACGACTGATGACCAGCACAACCCACTACTCACCACCACGGCTGGCCACCAGTTAAGCTCCCAGTGATGGCACAGTACTGTATAGTGTACGGCCCACTGACAGTGATCTGTCAATCACTGTCCATGGGCCATACACTAATCAGTACTCCACCTCATTAACAAGGGTGGTGAAAAATTTCAGACCCCACCCGAAAGGTGATTTTGCAATGCAGCAAGACATGTCCTCCCTCGACACAAATATGTTGTACCTACTGGCCCCTGCCATTGCCTCCCCTGGCAGTGTTTTTCAACTTATCCTTCTCTCTAGGCTCAGTACTGACTGAGTGGAAACACGCCACGATCATCCCGCTCCCCAAAGGAGGTGATCCCGCAGCCCCAGGCAACTACCGCCCTATTTCTCTCCTCCCCATACTGGCTAAAATCCAAGAAAAACTTGCCCTCTCTCAACTCTCTTCCTTCCTGAACTCATCATCTTTCTACACCCCTTACCACTCTGGTTTCAGGAAGTCCCATTCCACCACCACCTCCCTGCTGAGGCTCACGGACTCCATCCTCTCTGCCATGGATAAAGGGCATGTCACCTCAGCCATCTTTGTCGACCTAGCAAAGACATTCAACACAGTATCCCACTCCCGCCTCCTGACCAAGCTCACCAGCACAGGGCTCTCTAGTTCAGCCACCGACTGGTTCCAATCCTATTTGGTAGACCAGACACAGTCTGTCAGAATTGGTAACTCCAACTCTGATCTTCTCCCTGTCTTGTCGGGAGTGCCGCAGGACTCAGTCCTGGGACCACTCCTGTTCTCAATCTTCCTAAATGACCTGCCCTCTGCCTGCCCACACACCTCCATCCACATGTATGCAGATGACATGGTACTGTATTCACCTGGTCCCTCCGCTACTGAAGTGGCAACCTCATTGCAGCAAGACTTCAACAGTGTCCATCGCTGGTTTCACGCCAATCAGCTTCACCTCAACACCAAGAAAACAGTTTCCATGACCTTCGGCTCTAGGCAGAGACTTTCAAGGCTCCCCCCACCCCCCAACTTTCTACACCCTTGACGAGACTTCTTTGGAGGTCTGCACCTCCTTCAGGTACCTCGAGGTCTGGCTTGACCAGCACCTCGATTTTTCTGTACGCTCCAGGGACATCCACAAAAATCTTCGCCCCAGACTGGGCGCACTTTACCGAAATCATGGTTGCATCCCGCTGCCGGCCCACCGAGCAATCGTACAGAATGTGATTGTGCCAATTTTTGACTACGGAGATGTGGTCTACAGTGCCACCCCCAAGTCTGCCCTGACTAGATTGGACTCCCTTTTCCACTCCTTCTGTCGTTTCACCCTCGACTGTCCTTACACTACCCTTCACTGTACCTTATATCAGTCCTTGGGCCTTACCTCCCTCCAAGACCGTAGATCGTTGCACTGCGCACACCTTGCTGCCAAATTCTGGGTCCAGTCCTTGCCCCCCTACCTCTCTGCGGTCCTGTCCGCCCACTCCCCCCAGCCTACAAGCTCAGGCAATTTGACACTCACCTCCTACATATTCCCCACAGGTCCACCTCGACAGGCCAAGCTGCCTTCAGCTACCATTTGCCCAAACTATGGAACTCCCTACCCCTAGACATTCGGCACTCCTCTCCCTCCCAGCATCTCAATGATCTTCTTTCAGAGCATTTCTCCACCACCTGCTCATGTGCTTAACAGTCTCAGCTCCTAGGCCAGTTACCCCCTCCTGGACTCACACTGCACCACTCTTTCTAATAATCTAAGATGTCAAGCACCTGTCTCATACCTCACCTCTCTCTGTTAGTAGGATTACTAGGATTTTAGTGACGTATGGGAGCCAAATAGGCCCATTCAACATGCCTCCCACATATGTGGGACAATTACACCAATACATTGTTGTTATAATATGTATAATCTAAATAGTTGTCAAAAGATTCTAGACAGGGTCTATTTATTCCATCCTGAGAAAGTTTGTTCCATGCCAATGCTGTTCTAATTGTAAAATATTGATCCCTTTTAAGGGTTTTACTTTTCTCGACCAATATTTTCTGGTCATGAGAATGCAGATTCCTCCTTGAATTACTATAGTGTATATTAAATTCTTGTAGACCAAAATCACTATGGAGTAATTTATACAGTAAAAGAAGATCCCCTCTTTGTCTGCATGCCTCAAGTGTGTAGTCCAATCTCTTTCAATCTATCATAATGTTGTTTTGATTTTAATCTAGGAATATATCTAGTCATTTTTCTTTGCACCCCCTCCAACAACCCGATGTCCTTTTTTAATATGGAGACCAAAATTGTGAATCACAGTCCATAATGGATCGTACATAGGTTTTATACAGGGGTACAATAAGGTGCTCAGATCTTCCCACAAAGGTTTGTCTTATTTTTGTTAGCAAGGAATGGACAGACCTTGCTAATTTTTTACACTGACTATCTGATGAAAGGGTTTCATTAACCATTATTCCCAGATCTCTGACACAATAAGCTGTTTTAATTATAGTCTGGTTAAGGATATAAGTATATTTTGGATTGTTTTTGCCAACATGTAGAACTACACACTTATCTGTGTTAAATTTCATATCATTTGTATGTGGGGGCAGATCGTCAAGGGACCATTTTCTATTTCACAGGTTTAAAAAAAAAAAAGGAGGTACGTTTTTCTTTACTTCATGGATATTCTGATACCGGGATTGGGCAATCCAGTATCAGGCTCGTGTTTGGGGGAAAGGGAGTGGGCGACCTGGAGGGGAGAGGGGGTCAAGAGAATCAGTACTGGGGGTGGGCACCCTGGTCTGCTTATACGTTAAAAATATTTATAAAGACGGAAAAGGTGGGTGAGTGAATGACCTGGATTGGAGAAGGAGAATGAAGTGGTACCGGGGTGGGCACCCCAGTCCATTTAATAGATAGACAGGCAGGCAGACAGACAGAAAGATTGATTTACTCTCAGGCTCCTAATGCTGAAAGCCAATCAGCTGCTTGCTGACCAGCTTCTTGCAAATTGAAAGGACTGCAGCCCCTCTGACAGGAGTGGATTTGGTCCTTTCAACTACACAAAGTTTCCACCCAGAAAGTAGTGAGCGGTGTCACAACCCCAGTGCATAGTCATTGGTCTGGATTGCCGAGCCCCATCTAGCTTAAGCTGCAATGGGTTTGGCAGCGACACACCTTTGAAATGCTGTTTATTGTAACAAAATGTTTCTTGAGCAAGAAAACGTAAAAATGGAGCCAGCAGCTAAACATTCCATTTACTTACTTGACTTCACTTAAAAATGCACAAATTTGATCATTCCAAGTCACCAATTTGTCCAAAGCATAAAGTGGATAGCAGTGATTTCTTACATATGTCACTCACCTGTTCAAAAATTGTTGGGTTTTGATTTGAAATGCACCAGATTATGCAGAAAGTCCTGAACCATCCTCTACCCATACTCTTCTGGAGCTATTGCTGGGCAATGAGCAGGGAGCGCACTTTGGGGACCAGAAGACTGTGGGATCTTGCCCTGCTAAATGCATTAAAAAACACTGTACAAACCTGGATTAGTGCAAAACACCACCAATCATACCTCTCAACCTTTTGTCACTGAAATGAGGGACATGGACATTGTTGCGCTCTCAAAAAAAGGAACCTTGAGGGACACATCCTCAAAGATGGAGATACAAGCTCAGAACACTGCGGAAGCCATTGTGTTTACTTGTCAAAATTTTTTGATTTAGCATCTTAGAATATTACGAATTTCTGCTTTAAAGTCTGAATTTACACCACGTCCTCTGTGTGGGCAGCACCTTTTCCATGGAGGAGGGATAAGGGACAGAGCAATTGTAAGGAGTAAAATGAGGGACCTAGTGCCAGCCTGTTGGCGCAGCGGTAGCACTATTGCTAGTAGAATAATGGTGCGGTAAGGTGATATAAATAGCCATGGTATAGCTGTGCTAACTATAACATAAACTGGTTATGCTCACTGGACATGGGCATGGTAATTTCTGTGCAAATATGAACTCTAAGAAACTGTACATATACCTTAAACACTGTCACAAAGTTGTATGTTTTGTTGTTATACTTCATAAAAAAATTAAAAAAAAAATCAAATGTGGCCAGCCCGGTGGCGCTGAGGGTTGAGGCGCTGGACGCCACACTCCAAGCGCCAGCCGGGCGTCCAGGAGGAGCTCGGGCACCGGAGTCGCCAGGGAGGGTTGGAGGGAGTGAGTGCCCTCGCGGGTGCTCTCCTCCGGGAGGGTGGTGAAAGGCTCGGGCTACCAGTGACCCCATGGAGATCAGGCACTGCAGCAAGCCGGGCGGCACGCACTTGCATGGCCGACACAGGCAGGGTTGCTGTGGCGTCAGGGCGCACCACGCGTCGGGGGGGCAACTTAGGGGCATAAAGAGAAATACCCCCATCAGCTAGCTAGGCGACGGCGTCACAGTGCCTGCCGCCACTTGCCTGGAACTGGTCTTCCTCCTCTGTCCTTTGAACTCCCTATGGACTTTGAGGCCTGAGATCTCATGGGGAGTACTAATGCCCTTGAAGAAGGTTGGGGGACTCAGTGGGCAGTAGAGCAGCACGTCAGCTGGTAACCCGAGAGAGTTCCAGCCCGGTGTGGCGATACAAATAGAGTTGAAAAAAAAAAAATCAAATGCTTCCTAGCTTTTGGAGGGAGGGAGGCTCCTAGCACAACATCACTGCCCCATGTGACTCAGGAGGATGGAGTCATGCAGGCAAGCATTCTCAGTCCTTGTCACCCTAATGACTCAGTGACAGTGCATCACGCTGCTGTGCATATGACCCAGATTTGGGAGAGAACCCAAGTTACCACACTGGGAAATAGATCAGGCTATGGGCAGGATGACTCAGTTGGGGAGGGTTGACAGCGAGCTCCTGCACCGTAGCGATCTCGGTGACTGGGCCAGAGCGATTGCTCCTACCACAACAGACATGCTGCATGTACCAAGAAAAAGGGAAAAAAACAACACAGCCATCTAAATGACGGTCTTAGCTCCTGCATTCTCCTGGGTCCTAGTATCTGCTGGCACTGGATCCTAGTTATAGATATATAGAGAATGACAGCAGAAAAAGGCCAAAGGTCCATCTAGTCTGCCTGCAATATCCTAGCTGCTGTGAGACCTATTGCCCATACAGGGTTCTGTCCATCTCAATCCACCCTCCTGTTCTCTTCCATACTGACCTGAGTAACCATCAAATCATCACTTTGTCCCAGTCGTGAAGCTATTTATGGGTTTGGCATCTACCACATCTGCAGGCTGACTGTTCCACGGCTCTCTCGCCCCTTCTGTAAAATATAACCTTCTCACATATCTCTTAAACCTCCCTCCTGACAGCTTCCACTCATGACCTCAAGTTCCTGAGTCTGTACTCCAGCTAAATAATCCCTCGCAGTTCACCTTGTTTATTCCCTTCAGGAACCTGAATGTCTGTATCATTATCCCCCTTCTCTCGCATGGCTTCCAGTGAGTACACGTTCAGTGCTTTGAACTGATCCTCCTAAGATCTGTGCTGCTGGCCCTGAATCACATAGTGGACTGCCGGGGACAGCCTATCCTTAAAGCCCCTGCCATGGAGGGCAAGTCGTGGGGGTATTTATTTATTTATGCATTTGTTTTTGTTTATTTATAACCCAGGCAATCGCTGGGTTGTCGGAGACCAGGGAGATCGGGGAGACGCAGGTCTAAACAGGGTGCATCCCTGACAAGACGGACATGGCCAGGGAGGAAGAACTTCTACGGAATTGAAAAAAATAATCCTTAGTCCAAAGCATTCTCTTGGATGCTGATGCACCACTTGAGCTGATTAATCTCTGATGCAACAGCACCAGGTGTCCATCATTGGTTTACGTATGCAGGTGTGGCGTGGTTATTGGATATGTCCAGCTGTCTTAGTCCAAGCAGACTGCTGTGCTCTTGGCTATGCCCAATGAGGAGGGGGGAATCCAGGGAGAAAAACAGCAAGGGAGATTGGCTAACATGATGAAATCCTGCCCTCCACCATTCCCAGCAGGGAAGTACAAGAGGACTGTGGTCCTTCACATCCCACCTTGATGTACAGCAAACCAGAACATTCTTGAGGCTTGGTCCAACATTGGGACCCATATCATGAAGGATAAGACACAACTGCGTGATCAGAGGTTTGTGGGGATTTGAATGAGATGGTGGCTGTGTTCCCTTGAGGGATAAATAGACTGTGCCAGAGACAGTTGGAGGACCGGACCAGGACCTCCATGGGAGAAAAATATGAAGAAATAATAAGCTGATAAGAAAAAAGAAACTCAAAAGAAATACGTGTTTTTGCTGTCCAAGACAGTGAGCATGTGCTATAAATTGTCTTTTGTGAATAAAACAGACATTTAACTGCACCTATTAAACACGACTCATGGGGCCGGATTTTCAAAGGATGGCACAGGGCTTGATCAATACCTGTGTCAAACCCTTTTCATGCACCATACCCATTTGCTGCTATTGCGCCTGATTTTCCAATCTCGGGCGCAGTTACGACAGTTTACCCACTTTATGGCAGCTTGCACCAAATCGCGGGCGCACACTCCGTGAAAACAGTTGCCAATACTGACACAAGCTAGACTACAAAAAGATGTTCCAGCTCGCATCAACTGCCACAAGGGACATAAAATTCCTTTAGACTGCCGCAAGCCCTGGGAGCGCCGTATCTTTTGCACACCCAGGACCGCAATCTCAACTTTCATAAATCCGGCCCCGAACTTAAATGTATGAAACAGCAGAGATCGACTCAAATTGATGCGCTCTACTAAAGAAGCTGTACATCAAAAAGGCCCCTAGCTAATAAAAGTAAAATATTTTCTTTTCACTTGCTGTCACTATCAGTTTCTGTGTCAACATAAATATTCTGGCACAGTAGTATTATCCGTTAATACTGCAGCCTACAGCAGTCAAACAGCAGTTGTTTTACAAACAAAGAGAGAAAATGTTGTCGAAATTTCAGCTGCTTGTTAAGAATCCTGGAGATTATGCTGGAAGTTTTGATTTACAGAAAAGTTACCTCCCTGCAATTCGATCTTCTGGTTTCTAACAGTATTCTCTGGAATGCAGACCAGGTGATTTACCTTTGATCTGCCTTTGTGTGCACTACCCTCAAAACTCACAGGCTGTGGAGCTCTTGCCAAGGCTCTTATTTACAAGAAAACTACGTGTCACTGAGGTCCATGTTATTTTATCTGGTTATACTTTGTCATGCTGTTAAAAGGATACGTACCAGGCAAATGGTCCTATGCATCCGTGCAGGTGACCCGCATTCAGAAGTGGACTCAGAATGCTGGAGTCAGGTAGTCAGGGCTGGATAAAGTACTCCCAAGTGCAGTACATTCCAGCTTGGGAAGCCAGGACTCTGCTACCCACTGCTATAGCTACCCCTTGTGAAGATCCAGGGAGCCTGCTCCCTTGTGAAAAGAGATGCCGTGAGTCATGATGCTGCGACATCAGTGAAGTGAGAAGGCTAGCAAAGCTTGTGCATGTCAGGTCAGCTTATCGTGTGAACGTACAAGATAAATACTCGCATACACCATTTATATGACAGTATGGTACACTCAGGTCCCACGCTGCAACATATGGCCTCCTAACCAGATGAAGACTGTTCGGAGAGGTGGAGGATGCCCATCGCTGAGACCCTGCTACAAAGGTCAAATCATGGAACACCAAGGGGCCAGTGAGTGGTGCTGGAACTGGGTGGCTGCTACCTCAAGCGATGACAGATGTGTGGGGCCAAAAAGACCTAAAAAACAGGAATACAGACTTTTGGCATTTCAGTATATTTTATCAGGACTCCCTTCCCTGGCTAGTGCCATTGCTCTGGCTCCCCACTCTTCAACCTCATGCCCTTACCCCCCACTATAGAGTCACAGGGTATTCATGTTTCATATACTGGCTTCGACCTAAAACTCTGGTCCTCACAGTTATGGAACATTACTGGATATTATTGAGCATGTTGTTTTAACACCACCCCCACCCCGGATTTAATTTACTCAAGTTCAGTTTACTTTTGTTAACTACCTGTCACTGCAACATTCTGTTGTTTTATTTTGCTGTTTTCCTTATCCCCTATTGTAACCCCACTCCCCATGTTGCACCTGGCAATGAGCTTCAGCACAGTGAGTCGTTCCTGATCAACAACTATAGATAAATAAAAGGGTCCCATTTGGGGTGGCGCTATGGAGCCTGAGCAAGATGGTGGCAGATTTATAGAGCTATGCTACTTAACGCTGCTTTAAAGTCTAAAACGAGCATTTCTAACGAAGGCAATCGAGTTTTTGTTTTGTGACCTACCTGCAGTTGATAAAGTGCCGAACAACATGGGAAAACCTAAGAAAGATAAGGTATCAGCTCACGGAGCTCCCAATACGAGGGCGACTCAAGGCCGAGATCCAGACCACGAAGAGGGAATGAGAGAGGAAACTATGCAAACTTTAGGAGCCAAACTAAATCGGGTCCTCTCTTCTGTGACTGACCTCTCAAGTAAATTTGATTTACTCACCAATCGGGCGGCTAAGGTGGAAACCTCAGTGGAAATGGCTACAGTGGCATCGACAGATGCCTCCAAAAGAGCTGATGTGGCTATGGGGGCCATCTCGACCATTCTCAAGGAGAATACACATCTCCAGTCGAGAATCAAGATGCTTGAAAATCAGGCGAGGGCTCATGACTTGAGACTTTTGGGACTGCCGGAGGGGTGTAAAGCATATCATATGTTGATGTTCCTCCAGGACTGGCTAGTTCAACAGCCGGAGGTAGAAACCTCTCAAACGGTGAAGAAATTCCAGAAAGCCTATCGAGTTACCCCTCGAGGACGACTGGACAGTGCCCCCCGCACAGTTGTTATTGTGACGGATGGGGTCGGCTCTAGAGACTACTTCCTGGCACTCGCCTGATGGAAGAAATCATTGTTATTTGATGGCCAGCAAATACAGATGTATCCAGATATTTCATATGCCACTAGGCAAAAATGGAAGAGATTCAATGGAGTGCGAGCCTTGCTGCGCAAAATGGAGGTGCCTCACAGCACGGTCTTCCTGGCCCGTATCCGAATAGTGCATCGGGGTAAAGTTTATCTTTTCTCAGATCCGGAGGAGGCTCAGAAATGGTGTCACCGTAACGCTCCAGCCCGAACCCGAGATCAGGATGAAGAGGACGCTACATCAGATGAGGACATTTCCTGAACTTTTTAAATGTGGTATCTTTGTTGGTGAAAAAATATATTCCTCTAAAGATATGAGGTTTGGGGCTGGGGCGGTATTTAAGTGCACTGAGGTAAGCTCTCTTTTAAAAAAAATTTTGCCCGTTGGTATGTATATAACTACTGTTGTATAACTAAGAAGTAGGGACATTCATGGTAAGGGGTTATTTTCTTTCCCTACAGTATTTTACTATCAATATGGGCACAAGTTTTATTACATATGCAAATACCTGCGTCTGTATTGTTTTAAGCGCCTAGTTCAGATAAGGTTCATTGTTGCTCTATAGTCATAATCTAACAAATTAGTTAATGTCTTGTTACATAGCTCATTTTAAAATAGCAGCGGATGTTTTGTCTGCCTTATATTTACTGTTTTGCACCATAAAGTGCCTATTCTTTGGTTTTGCACGGTAGAGCTCTCACCCACTTATTGTGGGCTGGACACTGGACTTACAGACTTTGTACCATCTTCATTCTTGAACCATGCAGCTCATGGACTCCTATACAGCTACTTAAATATAATTTGATAACATTATTAGCTTTCCCTCAATATGATGTATCTTTAACATTTAATGGATAAATTGGATTTATTAAGAGGAGTGGCGCTCTCTTGGTTTGAATTTCTATTTGTAAAATGAAATGTTGGAATGTAAGTCTATGTTTGATTTACAAAATAACAAACATAAAGTTAAAAAAAGAAGTCCCATTCAAACCCTCCAATCGTCAAACAAGATAGTGCCACCATCTCTGACTTGGTCGCTTCCACCTTCAATAACTTCTTTACTACCTGTGCTTTTTCTTGCCTTGTCCCACTCCCCTCCTCATTCCTTCCTTCCTTCCCTCCCTCAGCTGTCTGCTATTTCCTCTTTTGCTCTTTTATCCCACGTCCCCTGTTGTGACCCTCTTAGCCCTGTTGTCCCTCAACCTTATCAAATGCAACACTCCTGGCAGTCGTGATCCCACGCTCTTCTAACTCTCCATTCTTTCTATGGCCCTCACTAGCTCCACTTTTTTCAAGCTCTCTTTCTCTTTGATATGGTGCCTTGAGCTTGGAAGAAGTCCACAGTCCTTCCTCTGCACAAAGTGGTGACCTCTATTCCCCCAGAAACTACCACCCTATCTTCTCTTACCCCTGCAATAGCTTAGCTGTAAGAACATCTTGTTCCTTCATGATTGTCTTCCTTCCTCGAATCCACATTTTTCCTGAACTCTTTCAAATCAACTGTCCCCTCCCTTCTCAGGCTTACTGACTTCACCCTCTAAGGGAATGGTATCCTGTGATTTGAGTGAGTCAATTATGATGACTCAATTTGGGCAAAGTTAAAAGAGCGACTGTGAAAAGAGCTACAGTGATTTTACAGTGAATGTAACAGTCAGCTATTTAGTACTGGTAGGGAGCTATAGAGGAACTTGATTGTTAAAGAATGTAGGCATTTGTTTGTCAGGTTGATTCTAAGCTGGCCAGTTAGTGTAGAGGATAGAGTCACTGCCTATGAGCCTGGCAGACCTGGGTTCGACACTGGCTCTGATGAGTTTTTTTTTTGTTTTGTTTGTTGTTTTGGGGGGGATGCTGCATTCCTGCTGTTCTGCTCACCCTTCAGACTGTATTCCCCTTTGCCATTGCCCCCTCCAATGTTCTCCCCTACTTGTGTCCCTGCACAGTATCTCTCCCTCTCGAGTTTTCCCCTGTCCCAGTGTTTCACCCCCCCGGTGTTCACTAATTTAATTATGGGGGGTGTGGGACAATTCTATAAAGAGAGGTGCGGGGCCGGGCAGAGCCCTCCGCAGGAACAAAAAGTATAGATGTTTCATGAAAAAATGTAATAGAAATTCGATGACTTTGCAGCGTGTTATTGTTCTGATCACTGTTTTTCCTTTCGCTGTTATTTACTCACTGTTATTGTTGGCGCTGTTTTGCAGTTGCCTTTATGACATGGAACCCTCTAATTGTCACAGAAATGGTCAACATGACCATTGGCACCATCTAGTCAAGCTCCAGTACACCCACATCTACACTACACTGGATGGCTCCCACCTAGAGGATGTTTCCTCCTTTACACACTCCGAGGTGTGGCTGGATCACTATCTTGTTTTTTTCATGCCACATTGATACAGACACAGAAGGCTCCCCAAGCTATGCACTCTGAATTACAACAAGACTTGTATTACTCTCTCAGCCTGCCATGAGATCAGAAAAATTACCCACCAGGTGTTTAACTATGGGAGATACAGTTTACAGTGCTGTCCGTAAGACCATCCTGGTCAGACTAGATCCTTTAATTTACTTTGTAACATGGCTCTGGAAAGGGGAGTGAAATGGAGCGTACCGATTGGTGGAAATGGGTCAGCTGAGCGAGTCCTAGCAGTGATTAAGCCAGGAGTAGAGCCCGCTAGGCTAGTACCCACAGTGTCCACACAAAGCAGCACTCATCAGAGCCCGCTGGGTTAGTACCGAGAGTCGCCACAGTCTGCTGCACCAAGGGGGACACACCGAGATAGACACGATTTGCACATTTTCACCAGACCGCAGTCCACCCTCCATTGTTTCTTTCAGATAATGAAAAATTATATATTTTAATAAGCCAAGGATTTTAAACAATTTATTGTCCCTCTCATCCGAAAGACTGAAAGTAGCACCATGTAAGAGCCACCCATACTGTACCTCCTTCCCCAGTAAACAGGTGAGTGCTGCCAGATCAAGCATCCTTTGCGGAGGATTGTTGTGCAGACAGACAGCTAGGTCAGCCCCCCCCTGCAGTATGGGCAGAAGATGTGTGCCGTCACTCTGTGAATCCTAGTCCAGGCACTCTTCCCAGCCAGGACCCTTTCCTTGTTCCTTGCTTGCTCGCCCCCTTCCAGCGGTATTCGTGCTCTGATTTGTGCAGCTCACGCTTGCTCGCTCACAGCTGGAGCCAGGAATCAATGTCTGACGCACACGAAACAGTAGCACAGAGGGCTTATTCCAGAAGTGAAACAAGAAAGACTCCAAAAGGCACGCAGCCTAGTCGGAACCTGTCTCCCAACCCACAACCAAGCAGTACCGCTACAGTATGCACTTCTGTGCCTCACTTCATTTTCAAGATCAGACAGTTCTGTTCGCTAGGGGCTACAACAACTGCTAGGGTTCCTTTGAGCCACACGATTCCCTCGCACAGCCTTTCGCAACCAGAGAATTTGGTGTTTGTGGAGAATGGTAGACCATAGAAGTATAAGTAAGCAAATAGGAGCTGGAGAAACTCGCACGTGCCATGTTACAAGCGCATTAATCACCTCCAGCGTCGGGCTCATGCAGGATTATCGCTGCTTGGTGGTTGGAAGCCTCAGCCTCGCCTCGCACCCCCAGAAGGGCATTAATCCACCGGGTAGAGCTCTCCTCTGTCGGTGATTAATACTACTAATTCTGATACTTTGTTCTTAACTGTCTTTGTTGGCTTTGCTCTGCTTTGCAGCTGCATCCACAGCCAACTTGTAGGTGGCATTTAAACGGTCCTTCAATCCATACCTCGCAACCTCCTGCCTCATAAATCAGGGACATGGCTTAAAAAAATCAGGGACAAAGGACCAAAATCAGGGACACTTCTTCAAAATTGGAGATATCCACTCAGGAAGCGGGTAGAATAAAGAACTTAGTGTAAAATGCATTTTCTAAAGAAGAACAAGTCTGTAACTTTAATGTTTGACATTAGTTTGTGCTTAAAACCCCCACTGTTTGGTCATGGAAACACAGTTTTTAGGAGAGACAGAGTAAAATTTTGAGGCAAAATCAGGGACGTCCCTGAAAATCAGGGACAGTTGAGAGGTATGCTTCAATCTTTGGACGTACTGTAGATACATCTCTAACTTAGCTCTATCAACAGAGACACCTAAACACAAGTTCACCAGAGTCTAGCTTCCCAGTTGAACAACAGACAATATAGAGAATCCGGTGGCATCTCTTTTGGTACAATCGTACACAGGGATCAATGCTCTGACTTGCTGACTACACTTGTTTTTACCTTACAGGACAACTTTGTAAATAGAGATCACGTGCCTTAAAGAAGCAGTACTAGTTAACAAAAATTTTAATAATTTAGTTGGCAGTTAGGACAAACCAAAGCATCAATACATATGATTTTCTTTTTACTTTATTTCATTTCTGAGGCAAGAGAGAGGATTTTGAAGTTTTTAAAAGTTCCTGCTCCCCAGGTGGTGCTCATGCAGCGGGTGAGCAGACTATCTCCCACCCTTAGGAGGCAATTGTCATCTGGGATCTGGGATGCTCAATCCTTCTCCCTCCACTAGCCCTCCAAGCTCGTTCCCAAATGCAGGTCGGAAACAGCAGACGCTACTTGGGTAGGGGTAGCTATCTGCTTAGGAGGGCTCTTTTATTTGTGTGCTTTTCCTTTAAAGGGCAGCCCTTTTTCAGAACCCTGGTGCCCAATTTTCAAAGGGCCTGACATGTCCCATGAATCAAATCCCTTTGCGTAACTCCCTGGTGCAGGGAAAAAAATCTCTGCACCTGCAAAAAATGCTATTTCCAGCAATTTATGCACATGGGTGGCTTTCTTCCTTTTTTCCGCAACTGTGGAAAATATGTTACACCTGATAATATCAGGCATAGCATTTTTCTGCAACTGTGCAAAACAGCGTGCGCAAGCTTCTCTAAACTGTGGACAAGGTTGCAAAAAGGGCAACCCTTTAGAAAATTGCGTGCATGCAGAAAAAAAACTGCGGTTGCCCAAGGAAACCCTCACTTGCATAACTTTTTTCCCCGTGTGTGTGCAATTTTTTTCACTTCTGAAAATCTGTCCCCTGAGCACTAACAAATTGCCTGCTCTTACCTTATCATGTAATATCTTTCAAGCCTCTGAGTACCTCAGCTACAACTCTATCAATATTTACCGTTCTTTATATGATGAGCAATGCTGGTTCTGTCAGCCACTCTTTACAGGCTAAATTTGGCGTGCACTGGTTCATTGTTCTGCACTTGAAAGAAAAAGCATAGGCGAGGGAGTGGATGCACAAAACCCAGTGAGCCATTCTCTCAGGGAGGAACAAACTTTCTTGCAATTGTAGCCCTGCCAGTTTGTGCAGGGCAGGATCTAACAACAAAGGTGTCTGCCTCCCAGCTATATTCAAGAGCCTGCCCTACATGTCTCCCTGGTTCCATAATGCTGAGTAGAATACAGTATCTGAATATTAAGATGCAGCACAGCAGTTATACACTAACACAACAAGACCTCACTGCCGTGACCTTTGCCCTCATTGACATAAAGGCATTGCATGTCAATGACACTTTTAGCGGGTATTCTCTCACTTTTCTCATGGCCTCTAGGCCAGGGCCTTTATTTACACAGGCATTTCCTGTCCCCAGTTCAGCTAACACCCCCAACCCCAGAACTGACTAATGCCAACACGGCTTCATTGAGCACTAGAATGCTGTTTGACATCATGGCCTTCGTATGGCAATAGGGTTAAAACTTTATAAACATGACGGCTAGTCGTGGAGTTTATGAGTGATTCAGTTTGAGAAGAGCACTGTAAGTGAAGGAGGTAACTGACAATTAATGATTAGAAATATAAAACAGACCTAAAGCAACCTGGATATACTGATCCACCCACTCGCTCTGTTTTACAGTAAGAACGAACTTCTAAGGGTCTAGGACTCCAATAAAAAGCCTGTGGTCCTGGACCAAAATCCTAGAAGTTCTACCCCGTTTTGTTAGGTGGCTGTTTCTGTATTCTGCTAGGGTGCACACGGGTACCAGATCACAGACTGTGCATCGCAATACTTAAGTAGTGCATCCCAGGGATGCAACAGACACACAGAACGTGCACCTGAAGCTCTTCAGGCTGGTTAAGAATGCAGGAACTTGCATTCCTGCGAGCCATGTTTCAGCATCCCAAACATAACCATGAAGATGGGTGCATCCTCTTAAAAAACACTATTTTTTATCTGCTATAGTTTGTTTTCTATTTATGCCCCACTTCTCCCTGGCCTGTACCTTTCTTACCATCCTTCCCCCTCAGCACCATCATCCATCTTCCCTGGGACTTACCAAATCTTTCTGCCCCTGTGGCTGACCTCCCACGGCGTGGCTCTTTCATCAGAACTGACCAGACCCCTCAAGTCTTCTGAGCCGGCTTTTGAAGATGGGCACCACAGGCGATGTTAAGGAGCCTGCAGTGGGGAGCCCGTATCATGCTGCTGTAGCCAGCGTATTCTTCTGTATGTTTCTCCCAGCCCGTTGGGCATCAGTACGCTCACATATCATAGGGACAATAGCATAAACAACAGTCTACTGTCCCCGAGCTCAGCTGAAATCCAGCCTCCGGCTCTGCCTCAGCTGCATTACCACCCGTGGTCACCCAGGTAGTAGCATGCTGTGACCAGCCCTCTGGTGGAGGGAAACATCCCCAGGGATACTCAATCCTCACCACTGCCACCCCACACCATCCCTTTTTTGGCCTGGACACATTCCCAAACCAGGTGTGCTGGCACTGTAGTCAGTAGCACTGCCACTACACTGCCAGGATGGCCCTTTATAAGGTGTGAATAGATGAGGGGGACCGGTGCACTTTACTCGGTACCACACATCCGCTCCTCTGTCCGCACCACTGCCACTGCATGTTTATATGGCGACGGTTTGTGGCGCTCTGCATTGCTGCTCTTTCAATTATGGTGTTTTTAGCATCACTTTCCTTCACTCGGGGGTAGGGGCAGGCAGTTACTAGTGCCACAGCCCTCATGGTACAGGGCCTGAGTGTGCCAGTGCCTGAGTGTGTCACACAGGCAGCAGCAGGGGTTTTCTGTTTTTTCTCCCCTTGGTGACCCTGACCCACTTCTGGCACCACATAACCTCCTGGCAAAGGCCATGAATGCACACAGCAGTTCCCAGAGCAAGACAGCATGCTCCCTGGACCTCCACTGGGTGTTGCTGCAATATCTGATCGCTAAACGATTCCATCCCAGGCTGGGGACAGTCTGGTCACCCCAGTGCCAGCTCCAAGTCCGCTCTCAAATTTGGGTCACTGGCATGGCAGCATGCTGGGACATCAGGCAGCCCTAAAAACTGTATTTTTTTAATCGGAATTTTTTCATGTCTCTCTCTCTCTCTCTCTCTCTAGCATGTTTGCTGGATTTTCAGACCCCTATGACTGACGCAAGCACCCAGTGTGCCAAACATATGTCGCACGGGGCTGGCGTCATTCTCCGGCCGTGGCTCCCAATTTTACAATGCTTGTGCCAGATGCAGGTCCTTAGACTGCAATTGTATGATCTGGCCTGCGCCACACCCGGCAGTCTGAGCTACGGGGTTTGCGCCGGACATTTGGCGCAAGCTGCTGTAAATCATGGAAACTGTTGCACTTGCACCCGAAATTTGGAAATTTTGATTGCAGTTGTGGCAAAGGAGGTTGGCGCACCGCAGATTACTAAATCCTGTGGCACAGGGCTGGATGCAAGCACTGCGCCCTCGTTTGAAAATCCGGACCATCGAGTCTGCTACTGACAAAGGCTTAAAATATTTTTCTTCATCAACTATTTAAACTAAAGGCAAAGACTGTGATTGGGAAGTACCAGATAAACTGAACACAGGTCAAAGAACATATAAGCAGCAATCATGTTATCTCGGTCAAGGAACACATAACCTACAGATTATGTTACCTCAGAACTTCAAAATTCAATTGTTCATTGACTAGAGACTTGGAAAAGAAATATGCTCAGGGAGCCACTGAGAGGGGTCAAACAAGAGCTTGTGAGGCACTGACATCAGGCCCACATTTCCTACAAAAATGGCACTGCACTGCAGAGTGTGGGACCTCAAGGCCCTGCTGTCTTGAAAAAAGCATGGAACAGCCCAAACAAATAAAGTACAGTTACGTAAGAACTTACGGTAACAGTAGCTCTTTGAGAGAAGCTCTTGCAGCAGGTAACACATATAGGACTGGCGCCGGCCGGCAACAGGACCCCATGGCAAACTCTTCCAGCAGTAGCTAGCGGGACCACCCATCCTGATGTCGGCCCTGCCCCCGATGTCCCACATGGTATATAAGGGGAGGTGGTCCCAATGTGCTCCAGTTCTTGTACCGCTGGCAGAACCAGCAGAAGGAAGAAACCCGCAAAGTGAATGGGAACCGACAACAAAAAAACGCAAATTCTGGTCCAGCAGCAAGCTGAAAATTACACTCGGCTGATGCAGAGCGAGATCCCCAGGGGAAGGAGGGAGGGAAGTATACCTGCTGCAAGAACTTCTCCTGAAGATCTACTGTTACGGTACGTTCTTATGTAACTGTACTATCTTACTTCAAGAGGAAGCTCTTGCAGCAGGTAACTCATATAGTACTGAGTCCCCAGCAGTATAAACTTAAGACAACTGTAAAGGGAGGTAGGAGATGAACAGAAGAAGGAAGAGAGGTAGGACCTCAGGAGATCAGACCCTGCAGAACTGCCAGGTCAAAACCCGTTCTGCATCTGGATGCGATGTCAAGGCTGTAGTGCTTGATGAAAGTGTGGACTGAGTGCCATGTGGCTGCCACACAGATGTCCGAGGTTGAGACCTTCTTGAGGGCTGCAAAGGAGGCCATCACCGCTCTGGTAGAATGACCCCTGATCGCACCTGACAGGGGTTTGTTATGCTTTTGGTAGCAGAATGTGATGCAGCGTACCAACCACCTAGAGAGGGTCTGTTTGGAGACCAGGCTGCCCAAGGAACATGGGGCGAAGGAAACAAACAACTGATTGGACGATCTGGCCCCCTTGGTCCTAGTCAAGTAAAATCGCAACATGTAATGGACGTACAATGTGTGGGAGTGTTCAGGGTAGTATACTGACAGTTGAATGTCCTGGTTCAGTGTCATTTCCAACACAACTTTAGGAAGAAACTCAGGATTGGGGGGGGGCGCTAGTGAGCCACGCTTGGGACAGGACATGGTTGCTTCAGCTCTGCATCGAGTTCTGATCAAAATAATTTTATTAAGTGTGCAGTAAATTTAAAAAGTCTCTAATTGCTCCAGATGGGTAGATTACGTTTCATGGAACCCGTACATATTAAAAGTGCCACGGACAGAACAAAAA
This sequence comes from Neoceratodus forsteri, assembly GCA_016271365.2. Taxonomy (NCBI): domain Eukaryota; kingdom Metazoa; phylum Chordata; order Ceratodontiformes; family Ceratodontidae; genus Neoceratodus; species Neoceratodus forsteri. The sequence goes on from JADMNL010000040.1 coordinate 7,746,830, forward strand.
AAAAAACTACAGGAGTGGGACAAAAATCGGGGCAGCAGCACCAGCCCCAGCAGAGATCGGAAGACGGGCCCACCACTACAGACTAAGCCAGTGGAGATGGTAACCCACCACCATGGGACAAGGTACCAAATGCAGTCCGCGAGATGGACACCAAAACTAAGAAAGTTCTCGACAGACTTACCACACAGGATATTAAAATCGAGGGTGCAGTGAAGGTGGCATCTGAGGTGGACAGCAGATCCCAGCGCACGCAGGTGGCCTTTGCCAAAATGACGACTGAAAATGCACACCTGAGAGCCCAACTAGAAACACTAGAAAATAATACTAGAGTGATGAATATATGTATTGTTGGGTTCTCGGATGGTGCAGGAGGTGGTGACCTGTTATGTTTCCTTCGGAGTTGGATCCAGGCTGAAATGCCGGAAGAAATATGCCTGGCTCCAGAATCTCTTAAGCGGGCCTACAGGGTAAATTTTCGTAGGGCACAACAAAATCGGGATGCCAGCAGAACAATTTTACTCGTAACCAAGGGGCAAGACGTTCGGGATACCATCCTAGGATGGGCGAGAGCTCAATACCTGATTAAAATTGAAGATCAGGAGGTCAAGTTATTCCCGGATAGGTCATATGCGACCAGGAATCATCAAAAGTTGTTCGACCCATTAAGACAGCAACTCAAAAGTCTCAGGGTTTCTCATTCTCTACTTGCCCCGGCACGTCTCCGCATTACTTATGGCGGTAAAACTTTTCAATTTAATGACCGGAGGAAGCGAAGAAGAAGGTGGATAAAATTGCAGCTGAATTTCATTGCGATCCACCACGGGAGTTATCGGGGGCTGAGGGATCTGAGGAAGAGGGTTGATACTCTTGTGAAGGCATTACAGGACTTTAGTGCCATCACAGTGAGTGCTAAACATAAAAGAAAACTGTTCATGTACGGCCCAGTGGCACTGAGGGTTGAGGCGCTGGATGTCACGCCTCGCGCTATGCCGGCGACCCGGGTTTGGGAACGAGTCTGGGCCGCCGGGGTCAACAGGGAGGGAGGGAGGGGTTTGAGCATCCAAGGACAGCTGTCCCTCTCCGGGCACACGGGCGCCGTCTGACTTGTCTCTGGTGGAAGCCAGAGGCATAGCAAGCGCAAGAGTGTAAAGAGAGGGTTGGGAGTGGAGGACGTCTGTGGAGATGCCTTGACGTTGGGGCACACGCCACTCCCACAGAAAATGGGAAAAACATCCCGCAGTGCTCCCGGTAGATGGAGCACCAGGCCCCGATCCCCAGTACCCCTGCCTGACCCGGTACCAGCATCCCGACGAGAACAAGAAGGACTTTGGGGGTGTCCCTACCCCATGCCTGCCTGGGAGACACAGCCACAGCTACATGAGGGATGGACTGCACTGGGCTCCAGGTAAGAGGGCAGGGACTACAAGGCCATAGGTGTCTCCTGAAGAGTAGGAGAACTGCGGGCAGGGGGAGTATAAAGAGCAAGTAAAAAAAATGAAAACTGTTTATGTGACTGTCTTCTTTACGTTGGTTAGCAAAGAACCTTTTGTCTACAACCTTGGTTAAAATGAGACTTTGCAGCAGTGTTTTTTTTTGTTGTTCAAAATGGCGCCAAACACGATGTGCAATACAGACACTTCTTTGATGGACTCGATCTCTCTGCTCCTGATACCAGCTGGATAATTCTCGACAGTCAGTTTAAAAAGTTAAATTTAAAACACCGCAGTGTGTATATCGATTCTCAAATTGCTGTTCAACTAGATAGTATCTCAAGGTGGCGTTTTATAAGATTTAAGATTGTACTAAGGAGCCATAGTATTGAATTACTTTCCTATTATTGATATTATTATTATGTTTGTTTATTCGGGACTTGAGCAGTGATGCGAGAACCCGGTGATTACCTACTAAACAATATCTGTTCTGTGGAGATAATGGCTTAGTTAGAGCCATGTTGAAAGATGTTAATATTTTTTTTGCTCCTTCTACTCTACGGGTTGTAGCGTGATTAGCTTTCTTAAGCTAATGAATATTATTAAATAATTTGTTTATACCCCCATGTGATGTATCAAAACTTATTGGAAAACATAATCCTGATTCCAAATGAAGTATAATGCAATGTGTTTCTACTAATTGTAATTTTATGGTATGTTCATGAAAAAGTGAATAAACACAAATGGAAAAAAAAAAAAAGAAACTTAGGATTGTTACGCAAAGCTACTCTGTCTTTGTGAAACATCAAATAAGGCTCATTACACATCAGAGCTGCAGCTCGGAAATCCTTAGAGCAGAGGTAGCAGCAACTAAAATTAACGTTTTCCAGGAAAGAAAACGCAGCTCACGATCTGTGGTGGGTTCAAAAGGTGGGAGGGTAAGCTTCTTTAGGACGAACGGGAGGTCCCAAGGGGGCACAGGATCCATGACAGGGGGCTTTATGTGAAGGATGCCTCTGAGGAAGGCACGAGTAACCTCCAATTGAGCCACTGTTCTGCCCTGAACAGGGACATGGTGGGCAGAAAGAGCAGTCAGGTGCACCTTTATAGAGGAGTAACTGAGCCCTGATTCCAACAGGAATAATAGGTATTCCAGCAAAGTATTAACCAGACAGGCTAAAGGATCTATGTGGCGCACTGTAGCCCAGATGCAGAACCACTTCCACTTCACTGAGTACGTAGCTCTCGTGGAGGGTTTCCTCGCCTCCCCCAGGACTTCAGCTATCTTGGCCGACACTCCGAACCAAAGCTTGGCTAAGTCTTGAGGAGCCAAGCGTGAAGGTGAAGTGACTGCAGGTTCGGATGAACAAGAGTCCCATTGTCCTGAGCGAGTAAGTGAGTTGACAGGGGAAGAGAAACTGGTAATGCCACCGCCAGCTGCTGTAGCAAAGGAAACCAAATCTGGTGAGGCCACAGCGGTGCTATGAGGATCATGGTGGTTCCCTCTGCTTGTGCCTTGAGAAGGACTCTCTGAATGAGCAGAAATGGAGGAAAGGATTAGAGGAATCTCCCCTTCCAGGAGAGGGACAATGTGTCTTGTCAGAAAACACCAGGCTCGGGATCTAGCGAGCAAAAATTGGGCAGTTTTGCATTGACGGAGGATGCAAAGAGGTCCAACTCTGGTGCCCCCCATCTCACAAAAAGGTCATCTATGACTGATTGCAGAAGGGACCACTCGAGACCTTGTCCTGCTGAGCACGTCTGCGAGTGTATTCTGTGCTCTGGAATGTGTACCGATGTGATGGTCAACTGGTGGGCTATGGCCCACTCCCACACTCTCATGGCCTCCCTGCATAGGGGGTAAAGGTGTGTGCTTTCCTGTTTATTGAGGTAGAAGACCACCAATGTGCTGTCCATCTGGACCAGAAGGTGGCCAGGCATGATAGATGATTCCAGGGCTTGGAGAGCATAGAGGACTGCTCTTAGCTCCAGCATGTTGATGTGGAGAGATTCCTCGGTTGGAGACCAAGACCCTTGTGTCTTGTGTGCACCTAGGTGTGACCCTCATCCCAAATTTGAAGCATCCGTGGTCAGAACCTGTCCAGGAGCTTCCTTCTGAAAGGGGATCCCCTCCTATAAGGTTGGGGATTTCGTCCAGCAGAGGACTTCCTTGTGGACTGGCTCCGTTCTGGAGACAGGCAAGTCCAGGTCATCCCACCTCTGGTCCCATTGTACCTGAAGAGTCCACTGAATGGTCCTCATTCGTAGTCTGGCAAAGGGAATGGTTATAATGGCAGCCACCATGTGACCCAACAGCCGGAGGAGTAATCTGGCTGGTACGGTGGAGACAGAATAAAACTGCCTGGCTAGAGCCCAAATGCCCTCTGCCCAGTCTAGAGGTAGGAAGGCCCACCCCTAAACAGTGTCTAGGCACCCTCCAATGAACGGTAGGCGTTGTGCTGGGCTGAGAGATGACTTGACTGGATTGATGGTAATTCCCAGGTTCCGAAATAGGTTGCAGGTGTCCCGGATGGAAGCCTGGAGCTGGGCACCAGAGTGTGCCACACGTAACCAGTCATCCAGAGCAGGACCCATCCCTGCAAAGCGCCGTGGCCACCACTGCCAGGCATTTCAAACACCCTCGTGCTGAAGAGAAACCAAAGGGCAAGGCCCCTGAACTGGAAATGTTCACCCTGGAATGCAAACCAAAGGTATTTTCAATGACCTACAGCTATAAGAATGTGGTGATAGGCGTCCTGCATACCCAGGGATGCGAGCCAATCTCCCTGCCACAACATAGGAAACAAGTTGTGCAGCGTGACCATCCTGGAATGTTTGTAAGCGACTGACAGACTCAGGTCGCTGAGGTCAAGGATCGGTCTCAGGTCTCCCGACTTCTCCGGGACCAGGAAGAATCAGGAATAAAACCCGGTGCTTCTCTCCTGTGGAGGAACGGGCTCTATGGCGTTTTTCAACAGCAGTGCCTGAATCTCCTATCAGATGAGGACTGCATGTCCCACCGAGTGACGGGATGAGGGAGAGGCCTGTCTGGAGGAACAGACACGAACTCGATAGAGTGCCCGTGTTCTACAAGCTCGTGAACCCACAGGTTGGAGATCACTTGTCTCCATTCTTCCGGACAAAGAGAGAAAAGACCTCCCACCATCTCTCCCGATGGAACGTCGCAGACAGGAGGGTTTGGCTGGAAGTCATGCTGTTGGAGGGGGAAGGAAAGCGGCTTGGGCCGACTTAGCCTGTCAAGAGGTGGAGGCCAAGGATCCCCTGGGGCCACCACGTCAACCAAAGCCACCTCGCTGAGCTTGGGGTTGCTGAAAGTGGGACTGTTGAGGCTGCTGTCCCCCTCTGCCATGAAAGCGAGACCTCTGAAACTGTCTCTACTTTGGGCAATACACAGACTGCACAGTAGGGACGGCTTTACCGGAGTCCTGTAGCCTGTTGATAATCCACTCCATTTCTTCCCCAAAGAGAATGGAGCCCTTAAAGGGCACATCAAGGATGTTAGACTGAACATCCGGTGCAAACCCTGAAACTCGGAGCCAGGAATGGCGTCGAAGACAAATGCCTGTTGTTGCTGCTCTGGCTGAGGTGTCCGCAGAGTCATATTCAGATCATAACACATACATGCCCATGTCTGACCCTGTTTGTAGTAGTTTTGCAAGTTCTGCTTTCTGAGGGCAGTCAGGCACACCTTGCAGTATGTCCAGATCTTGTTCCCAGAGGGCGTTTTGGAACTGGACCATGCGTGTCAGGAGGTTTAGGCTCCTGATGCTGCAGGTGGCAGATGTGTACACCTTCCTGCCCATAAAATCCAGCCACTTGGACTCCCTGTCCAGAGGCTGGGTGCTCGATGTTTGGGCCTCTGCGAACGATCATGAGCCACTGCTATAACCATCAAGTCAGCAGTAGGTTGTACAGCCAAGAAGGAGTGTTCTTTAGGAGCCCGGTACAGCCGGTCTGCCTTTTTCGGGATGGCAGTGGATGAGTGGGGGCACTGCCAAGTGGCCTGTGCAACATCCTCGAAAGTATCCACCATGGGGGGGGGAGGTAACATAGCGCGGTTGGGGTCTTTTGGTCAGAGGTGCTTGGCAAGCCTCATGCATTCGGGGTCCAAGTCCTCCCGGTGTCCCATCCCATGTTGGCCTGTATATGTCTCATAACCTCCATGAATGATGGGTCGTCCACAGGTGATTCTGGCAGGTCCTCAGGTTCATCAGACAGGGGGTCATTGTAAGATGTCACAGAGGAGGCCGTCATATGGTAGGAATCAGTGGAGGAGATTGATGGAGATCTGTGTCTCCTACACTTGTGTCTGCATCGATCAAGGCTAGAGATGCTTGAGCTCCTGGAGCGAGATCTACAGCCCCTTCTTTTTTCTGTCCATTTCCTAGGTCTCTCTGGAGATGGACGTTTGCCCTTTCCGTCATCTGCCGGTGGTTGAAGAGGCACTTCTTTAACGAGTGTCGGAATCTCCTCCATTGGGGTCGGTACCGTGTCAGGATTTGCCAGAGTGACCGGTGTAGGCGGGACCGGAAGGATATCCGGCCTAATAGATTTCCATCAATGGGAAAATAAGTCTTTGACCTTACTGAGGTTGAGCTTTGGAAAAGCTTGCGCCGGGTCTGGCGGCAGTTCTGGGGCTCTGGTGCTTGCGCCAATACTGGCGTCAGTCTTGTCCAGTGTCGGTGGTCGGACTGGTGGGGACGTCAGTATATCCTGGTTGTCAGGGCCATCCTCAGGACCCAAAGGGATGCCATGGACTGGCGTCAGATCAGCCAGCATCGGTGCGTCATCCACCCTGGCGTCAGACTGAGGGGAAGAAGCCGTGGGCGATGAGGACTTTGCCGGAAAAGGCAAAGGGGTTTCAGGAGCGCCGTCGGCAGGCTTGCATCAGTGGATATCAGACACAGGCTTGACCAGTTTGTCCAAGGAATACTTGTCCGACAACAGGACCTGACGTTTGTCCGTCAATGGAGTGTGGCACTTGTCGGATGACTTGTGGGCGTGTTTCAGTGGGAGGGAGAAAAACCTCCCCACCGACAGGCCAAAAGATTTAGCCTTCTCCCGGGGGTCAGCATTACATACAGAGGCCGACCAGGAGGCAGAGTGTGACTTATCTAGGTCGGATGAGTGGCCTGACCAGGTTGAAGGAGGCTTTATCTTGAGGGGCTGTAGAGAAGCTGAATGCCCTGAAGACTTCTCCTTGATCGCAGGGGCTCCAGAGGAAGCCAGGGCCTTGACCACTGTAAGGCGAGAGTCATGGCCTGATGACCCCGATCTGGAGGTGGTGTGGGATCCAGAGGATCTGGATCTGGAGGAGGACCGCTCCCTGTCTCTGTCCCACTCTCTGTGTTTGTCCTTTGGCTTAGTGGTGTGGTGTTTCCCAGAGGATTTGTGGGTATGGTGGGGAGAATCCCCTTCAGAGGAGGAATCCCTCTGCATAGCCGCCAGCTGTTGCTGAGCCAAAAATGCCTGAAGGGACTTTTGTCGGTGGATGTGGATCCAACTATTAAAAGCCTGACAGTGGGGGCAGGACAGAGTGTCGTGGTCCAGGCCCAGGCAAAAAATGCAGGCCGCATGTCCGTCTTTCGAAGGGATTTGTTTTCTGCAGGTGCACTTATTTGTGTGCCTGGACGCGGTAGTCGGCATGCAGATGTTAAGAAGAGAAAAACATCAAAAAAGATAATACTGGAGTTGAAAAAATTCTAACTAGCGGTCGAACTGGTGAAGGAGAGCCAAGGAGCTGATGTTCGCGCAACAATGGCGGGAAAGAACTGGAGCACACTAGGACCGCCTCCCCTTATATACCACGTGGGATGTCGGTGCCAGGGCTGACGTTGAAATGGGTGATCTCGCTAGCTACTGCTGGAAAAGTTTGCCGTGAGGTCCTGTCACCGGCTGGCGCCAGTCCTATATGTGTTACCGGCTGCAAGAGCTTCCTCTTGAAATAAGATCAAGATTTAGCTGGTGCCAGCAAGGCTGTTATCTTTATTTTATAGCTGACTGTACTGTCTCACCAGTCTCACTGTTTTAGTTTAGTTATATGAGGACTACAGCAACATCAGTTTTGCAGATTTTTTGTACAGTGCCCACAGGGATGGCTTTGACATAGCGGCACTGCTTTTCGGTAATGCTCCCTACACTGTACACAGTGGTTCATGTCCACCCAACACCAGGCAGTAAGTTTCATCGCCTCAGTACCAAACTCACTTATAGCCCCCTCCATATAACCATTTCTTTTTTATTCTCTGATGCAGGGCTTAAAATTCGGGATGGGGGTGGCATGTTTCACGCCATTTTTGCTGTCCTCCGGCTATTTTTGTGACCCTCGGGGTGGGACAGTCCCACAGGTGCCAATGGGACAAAAGAGGCGCCTTTAAAAGTGAAGGCCTTTCTGTGCTCCAGCACTACTTACATGAACAGGCCACAGTACTGTGCGCGTTCTGCTGGCGGATCACAGTCGTGGGAGCTGGCAGGCGGGGACAAAAGCAAGCGTAGGGTATGGTGTTTTGGGAGCATTCAGTGTTTCATGTAAGAGATTGCAGGTTGAGGCAGGGACTTGCAAATCCGTAAGCAAAGCGAAGGAAGCAGCAGACATGTGGTGAGTGAGGTTTACTGGCTTAAGTTTAGTTTTGGCTAAACAGCACAGACAGGTCTCTTATTTTTGTTTGTGTGAGCAGTAAATCGCACGGTGGTGGAGGGCGATGACATGGCTGATTAACAACTTGAGGGAGGCAGCAGGGAAACTAGGGGTTTTGACCCTGGCACACCAGTTACTGTGATACAGGAATTTACTAGTACTACATTTACTTAAAAATGCTGAGAAGAGTGTCAAGCTTTTTCATTTAGCAAAAGACATGAAACTGCTGTTACCGAACACAATAAATGTTTATTTCACTTCTGAAACAAGTCATTACTAGGCCAAAAACATTATACATCACTGAACGCTAACTGTACTTAAAAGCCCCCAAAATGGAAAAATCATGCCATGCTCATTATTTCAGTTTAAACAATCCCCCCAAAAAAGTATCACATCCCCCCTTAAAGTTGAACTCCCCCTGCAACTGCTAGACACAAGGGAGGACTTCTCCTCGACTTGCAAAACCCAATCTTAAGACCTGTGATGGTGGGGGTTGGACACTAGACCCATCAAGTAGTTGGGGGGTTGGGGGGAAGAAGAGGGCCAGATGTCTTTTTATTCCCTGATGAGCCAGGTTGGACATCAGACCTGTCAGGTAGTTTTGGGGAGGAAGACAGATTTTTTATTACTTGACAGGCCGGGTTTGGCTTGGGAACCTTCAAGTTGTTGAGGAGAGGAAGACAGGGAATTTTTATTCCCTGATGGTCCTCGTTTGCCACGGGACCCTTTAGGTAGTTGGGGGAGGAAGGCCAGAATGTTTATTCTCTGAAGAGCCATGCTGGGCAGTTTGCGGTTGGGGGACAGATTTTTTTATCCTCTGACAGAACAGGTCAAGTTAGGCACTGGTCCGTTCTGCTGCGCAGCAGGTTGAGCGGGAGCATGCATGGCAGTGTGAACCTTGTGGGCATTCTGGAAAGTGTGCAGAGCTAAGATTGAGCACCGAGAGAAAGAAAGAGCAAGAAAGGGAGAGAGTCAGATGGTGGAGCCGGGATATCTGGCACTTGAGGTTACAGCCTTGGAAATGTGCACCATCAGTCCCTCTGGTTCCACTCTCCCACACTAGTGCACTGTGGGAAGGAAGAGGCAAAGATGCCTGAACAGGCAGCAGTGTTGCAGCAACTCCATGCCTCCTGTGCAGTCTCTGAGCCCCTCACTAAGACCTGAGTGGACAGGCATGGGAAGAGTAGTGATTTACCACTCTGACTAGTCCACCTTCCGCTCTCGCGGCTTTGCTGCTGCTCCTCCTTTTCTCTGTTTGTCTTAATAAACAGACTGGGTTGGGCATGGGATGCACTAGGTAGCTGGGAGGGTGGGGGATGGAGTTTTTTCATTCCCTGATAAGTCAGATTGTGTACCTGACTGGTAAGATAGTTGGTGCGGGCAGACATGTTTGTTTTTATTCCCTGACAGTCGGGGTTGGGCTTTGGAGCTGTCAGGTCACTGAGGGGGAGGATCAGTTTTTTTTTAATTCCCTGACTTGTCAGGTAGTGGGGAAGGAGACCATATTTTTTTTAATTCCCTGATGAGTCAGGTTGGGCACCAGAAATTCTGCACCACCAGTATATAACTCATGTGCCTTGTAAAACATTTTAGGATACAGGCAGTATGAAAGCCATAATTTAAAACTAAACTCGATTGTATTTCACAGTCCATTCACTATCACAATCTAACCCCATTCCTTTGTAAAGCAACAGACCTGTCATGTAGTTGGGGGAGAAGGACGGATTTTATTTATTCTTTGATGGCCTTGGTTGGGCCCTGGATCATCAGTTTCCTTGGAGGGAGGGGACAGATTTCTGTATTCCCTAATAGGCTGGTTTGTAAACTGAATCTGTTAGGTTGTTCAGGGGAGGGGCATTTTTTTTTAAATTCTTGGTGGGCTGGGTTTGGTACCAGAGGTGGCTGGGGAAGGGGCTACCCTTTTTTGTATTCCATGACAGGGGAGGATGGTAAATAGATGATGCCCACACCCACTATTTTCCCATAAGACTTTGCCTCTGATGGGTGCTGTCAGCTAATGGTGGCAGCACAGGGGCAGATGCTTCACTCTTCAGCATGCTATGTTGGAGTGTGCAAGGCAGTATAGACCTTTTGTGTGTTTGAGAGACTGCAGAGCTGAGACTGGGTACCAGGAGAAGAAAAGACAGCGAGAGAAGGAGAGTGGACAGTGGAGCCAGGATCACGGACACTTGAGATTACAGTCTTGGATGTGCATACTCTTGGTCCCCCTCAGTCTGATCTCCCACAGCAGTGTGCTATGGGCGGGAAGTGATGGACAGGCCCAGACTTACTGGTAGTAGCAGCAGCGCAGCAGCAGCAGAGGGGGACTTTTTTTTATTCCCTGATAGGCTGGGTTGGGTACTGGACCCGTCAAGTAGTTTGGGGAAGAAGGTCGCAGTTTTTTAAAATTCCCAGATTGGTCAGGCACTGGATCAATCAGGTTGTTGGGGGAAGGGGACAGATTTTAACTGTATTCCCTGACATGCAGGGTTGAGCACTGAACCAGTCAGCCAGTTGGGGAGTGGGCAACTTTTTTTTTTATTTCCTGAGAGGAAAGGATGGTAAAATTATGCAGGTCACACCCAACATTTTTTCCAAAGGATTTTGCTTCTGAGTGGTGCAGTGTCAGCCAATAGCTGTGGTCCGGGGCGGATGCTTCACTGTTCAGCATACTCGGCTGAAGCATGTATGGCAATGTGAACCCTGTGTATTAGGGAGGATGCAGAGCTGAGATTGCGTTCTGAGAAAATAAAAAGACAGTGGGAGAGGAAGCGTTGACTGGCATAGTCGGGATTATGGGCATTTAGGATTACAGTCTTGGAAATGCCTGTTGTCAGTCCCCCTTGGTTCAGTCTCCTGTGCTAGTGTACTGCGGGCTGAAGTGGCCGAGAGCCCAAACTCACCGGTGGGAGCAGAAGAACTGCAGAAAAGGGGATAACATTTTTTTTTATTCCCTGACAGGGTGGATTGGGTATCAGACCTGTCAAGTAGTTTGTGTAAGAGAACAAATCATTTCCTAACTTTGTGCTGCTCTTTTTCTTTCCAATAGAATTTTTTATTTCCCGACTCATTTTTACTGCTGTTTTTCTTGTGCCCAGTGGGCCTTACCCAGTTACCGAAGAATATAAAAGACCTTATTGTGTCAACAGCTGTGACTTTGTTAGACAGCCCCTACTGCATTTTCATTTAAAAATTATGCTTTGAGTGAAAAGGTTTGAAAAATATTTCTTTACATCTCTGCATCTAACCTTATTTTGTGGATTCTGTAGTGTCACAAAAAAGGAAAAGGATAGCTTATTTTCAACATCTACTGTCATTCTCGAAATGCATTTACAGTAGTCAGCCTAAAGACCTTCTATGGTGCTTTCAGAATGTAAAACTTTGTGTCAAAACTAAGGGATGCTACATGCTAGAACAGGAAAACAAAGTGAAGCCGAGAAGTCTGCAATGGCACACCACGTAGCAAGATCACAACCCTGCACAGAATACTAAAAGTGTTTAAACTGTAGTCCCAGGCTATAAATAAGGATTTGTGAAAGGGAACATTAACAGTAGTGTAGAAACGGTAGAGCGGAGCGGTGTATTTTGTCTGTGCCCACATCAATGACATGCCGGAAATTACAAATAATTTGTACAATTTCTATAAAAAAATGAGTTTCTGAGACTGCCTGGTGGCTTGGTAAGCAGTGCAGCTTACCATACTGACTTGGTTCATGTCCTCCACTGGGTCTCCTGCCTCGGGAAGGAGGAACTCCTGCCATTACACAACTCCCTGTGGGTGACCTAGGGGGAGGCAGCTGTAATGGCAGGAATTTGCAGCTCCACACTAGGGTGAAATCCTGCCACTGGAGTGATGCAGCTACCTCTAAAGCTGCCGTCTGTATCATGGTTAAATGTATATGCTAAAGGCACTGTCTCCAGTGAATCGATGGCACAGTAATTCGTAGTTGTCCCTGAAGGCATGATGTGAGGGTTTCATTAAATTCACATGCTCACTTGAGAGCTTTGACAATGTAATATGGATTAATTCCATGTTCTAAATGTAGCATAAGGTTACAACACTCTTACGGTGCTGCTTCTATTGCAACAACAGTGATTTAGTTCCATTACCAATCATTGTTTTGTCCTTTAAATGGATGTTTGCATGTTTTGTGTGCACCTCTTCAAATCACGCACATCCTCCCAAGCCTCATTTGCACAGCAAAGCATCATGAGTGTGCAACCCCATGTGCAGCGAAGGCTGACAAGGCTTCGACAGACCCAACGTCACCTTTTAAAAGGATGTTACGGCTGTCTGACTGCTGATGCCTCAGGTCATGCTTATAAACAAGGTGTTGTACCTCAGCTGGTTTCTTACCTGGTAACATATATTTAAAGATCACTGGAAGTATAAAACACAGATTATTTAATTTTCCTGGTAGCAGGTCCTATCAATAAGGACTGTGGTAAAGTAATGCAAATGTTCCTCAGATTTGCCATGATGGGTTGGACAACATGCTTCTTTCCTTCCTGCCCTATTCCCGCTCTCTTGGGTTCACAGCACTTAATCGTTCTACTCCTGGTAGCTAATTATTTCTGCCCCTGCTCTTTATAAAAAACATTTCGGCTGGCTGACTAGCACGGCGGTATTGCTACCACTTGCCATTCAGACCACCTGGATTCACGCCCCACGCCTGAAACATCTTGTGCTAACTAGCGAAGCAGAGTTCCAGCATCCGCTTTGGACACCTCCCTCGGGGGGGAGGGAGGACCCCCTCCTTCCATTGCATGACTATCCCTGGTGGCCATGGTGGGGCCCAGGGGAAGGGGTATAGTGTGGGAAGGAACAATGCTCCCTTACAGAGCTGCCTTACACTGGCACACCCACTCAACTGGTGTGTGATGCTGAGGCATCATATGCCCAGAGTGAAGCCAGCAGGGGATTTCCAAAGGAGGGGGGAGGGTCACTCATCCCTCTGATGGCCTGACAGACACATGACTGGGTCACTCTACAGGAGCATGTCCTGTGTGTGTGGGATAAGGGTGAGGCTACAGGGCAAAAAATAAAAGGCAGACTTGGGAGAGATGAAGTCCCCTCATACCACCACACCCAAATGGGCTGCCTGACAGGACTCCTCCTCCTTGCAGGCTTCTCCCTCTAGTATCCAAGTGAACTATTCTTTTCAGGGGTGTGATCTTCCTCTGAGGTCCCTCCGGTGAGGGACAAGCCACGGGTTACCTGCCGGGGTCAGAGATAAGAGAGACCGAAAGCAGGAAAGGAGCACTGGACACAGGGGTTCCATAAGCAGTAAAGGGACAAAGAAGGTGATGGAAGGAGGTTCTTAGGTGAGGCCCTGATGAAAGGTTTTTCTTTTAAAAAAATAAGATAAAAATTTACAGTGACATGATTCATTTTTTTTTTTGTTCAAGGTGTTCTATTTACTTGCTTTTAGCAGGAAGAAGACAGTGCTGAGGCTAGAATGCCGTGCCCCAGTAAAGTTGCAACTCTAAGAGCTCAGAGGAGACAGCAGCAACAAAAACACAATTAAAGAGACCCACCAAGGTACTCCAGAGAGCCCCTGCACTCGGTATATGGGTACATTACCTCATAGGAAACCTCCTCATGTGTATGTTGCCTCAAATAATTCAGTAGTACAAAAATTGTAACACTCGTAAAATCCAGAAAACAGGGTCCCAAGGACTTTCCGGTTTCTGGTGTCACCCACGCTCCGCCCCTGCGCTCTGTCAAATACGAGCGTGATGCAGGGAGAGCACGGGGACGTGCTCCATTATACTCTATGACCGGCACCTTTCTGATGTTTTTTTACATTATAATGGCAATTTGATGAGGAGACGTAGGCACTGGTCAACTAACAAGGGCATTGTTAGTCGACCAGTGCTCACGTTTCCACACCAAATTGCCATTATAACGTAAAAAAAGATCAGAAAGGTGCTAGTCATAGAGTACAATGGAGTACGTCCCCACGCTCTCCCCCTTGCATCACGTCATAACTTGGCAGAGCGCGGGGGCGGAGTGTGGGCGACACCGGAAACCAGGAAGTCCTAGGGACCTGGTTTTCTGGATTTTACGAGGGTTACAATTTTTGTACTACTGGATTATTTGGGGCAACATACACATGAGGAGGTTTCCTATGAGGTAATGCACCCATATATAGGGTGCAGGGGCTGAGGCTGGTAAGTTTCTTCAAGTGTCACAAGTCACTATTATTTTAAATAAAAAAATGTATTTGAAATATATCTCAGCACTAAAAATATGATAAAGCAAATGTTAATGACCTTCAATCGTATATAATGTATTCCAGGTACAGAAAAATGGCCTCCTCCGTGGGAAGCCATGATTCTGACCTAATGGGAAAAAAAAAGGAAATTGGGTTTTACATAATGCCTTTCATACAAGCTGTATCTCAAAGCATTTTACAATCCAGGGCAGGGAGGAGAGAGACAATGTTGCTGTCACTTTCAGCTAGGGACTAACCACCTGTCCTGATCTCATCAGGACAGTCCTGGTTAAGAGGGGCTGTGCCCTGCCAAAAAACAAGAAAAATGCAAAATTTCTTCATCTTCGCCTAGAAAAAATATTTTCTTACTTTCTTCCAGAAGTTGCAGAAAACTATGATATCTTAAATAAAACACCTCAAAACAACAGAAAATAGCAACTAAAAAGTCAAAACACTTAGGGCAGCATTTGCGAAGCTGCAGCAACGCGCAGGGCAAAATCCCCTACCAGGAACAAAGTTGCCTGACATGTGCAAAGTGGTATAATGGAACAGGTGCAAAGCCAAGTTTGCACACAGAAACACAGAAACAGAGACTGTGACAGCAGAAAAAAAAACAATGGTCCATTGAGTCTGCCCAAAGTTGTCCGGGACCTGGTGTCAATCTGGGGAGCTACCCCCCGCCCCATCAGCTCATCCTTCCTCACCCCTGGGCAGCTACCCCCCCTCCCCTTCAGCTCATCCTTCCTCACCCCGTAACTGGAGCAGAGCTCATTTTCTATGCCCTTACTCTGTCCCACCAATGCCTGAAACCCTCCACAGTCTTGGCACCCACCACTTCAGCAGGTAGACTCTTCCATGGCTCCACCACCCTCTCAGTAAAGTAGTACTTCCTGAACTCTCTCCTGAAGCCCCCCTTCTTCAGTTTTCATTCATGCCCATGTATCGCTGAGCTGGTGCTCCTATTGAATATCTCTGTGTGTGGGGGGGCACTTTATTTACGTCCTTCAGGAACTTGAAAGTTTTAATCATAGCCTCCCTCTCCCTTCAGGCCTCCAGCGAGTACATGTTCAGCGCTCTCAGCCGCTTCTTGTCGGAGTCCCGCTGCAGGCCCTGTATCATCTTCATCACCACTCTTTGCACTGCCTCCAGCCTGTCCTTATCCTTTCTGAGGTGAGGGGCTCCAGAACTGGGCACAGTATTCCAGGTGTGGCCTCACCACGGATTGATAAATGGGGAGGATCACCTCCCTCATTCTATCTATACCCCTCTCTATAAATCCCCAACATCCTGCTTGCTTTGCTATAGGCTTTGTTGCACTGACTTGACTGCTTTAGGGTGTCACAGATAATGACTCCCAGGTCCCGCTCTTCTGAAGTGGTACTACGTTTACCCGTAACATGTAACCAGACTCTGTCTGGGGGTTCATTTTTCCCAAGTCCATCACCTTACACTTCTATGCACTGAACTTTAGTTGTCACACATTTGACCATCTCTCTCTAGCCTTTGGAGGTTGTGTTGCAGTTCCCTAACTCCCTTGATGCTATCCACCCTTCCACAAAGTTTAGTGTCATCAGCAATTACATACCATCCAGTGTTGCCCTGTGGGCACAAAGCCAGTCCCATTTGTGGTTATGCTGCACAAACACACTTTGCAATGCGTAAAACATTCCATTATGCTGCCCTCATCTTAGTTTTAATTATTTAGTGAAAAGAAATGTGTTGCACTGGTCAAGGTTACATACTGCCCCATATAAAAATTGTGTTCTAGTATAAAATGTCCTGATGTGGTAACCCTAATTTCAGCATGCAGGGAGATTCAAACAGCATTATTTATGTATTTATTCGAAAATTGGTGATCGGGAAAGGCACACTGAGCCTAGGCTCCTTTCCAGGTGCGACTCGGTGGGGGGGGGGGGACGTATACTGTTAGCAGGGTGTCATCATTAGGGCGCGCTAAAGAGGGTGCCCACATTGTGGCTGATCAGGAGTTTGGGGCACATGACACTGTGGCCGCCACCTCCCGGTACAGGGCGGAGGGAAGATGATTATAAAACAGTAGGGGTGGTGCCCCCACAGAAAATCGTGCACACACCGTGTGTGGTCTGGCCGTGAGCAACCAGTTCCTTGGCGCTCACCTGCTGGACAATCTTTTGCCTGTGCCCTTGTTGATGGCCAAAGGTTCTTCACGCACCAGCGTGGGTGAACCTAGGGAGCAAAGGATAAAAGTAATGCAAAGCTAATACAAAATGCAGTGTTAACATATAGTGTTACAAGCAGTGGTACATACAGTGTTATAGTGTCACAAGCCGTGTTACATACAGTGCTACATACTGTGTTACAAGCAGTGTTGCATACAGTGTTACAAGCAGTGTTGCATACAGTGTTACAAGCAGTGTTACATACAGTGTTACAAGTAGTGTTACATACAGTGTTACATACTGTTACAAGCTGTGTTACATAGTGTCACAAGCCGTGTTACATACTGCGTTACAAGCAGTGTTACATACAGTGTTACAGACAGTGTTACAAGCAGTGTTACATACAGTGTTACAAGAAGTGTTACATACAGTGTTATAAGCAGTATTACAAGCAGTGTTACATACAGTGGTACAAGCAGTGTTATAAGCAGTGTAAAGTCAAAGCAACAAGGAGCACAGAAAGTGCATAATGTAAAACAAATTGAACTGACAGATATTACACCATGTGAGAAGGAACTGTTAAAAGGAGGGGGAAGCAGGAGCAAGGGGGGGAGGTGTCTCAGTTGGTATCGGAGAGTGGCAGGGGAGGCAGTGAAACAGAGGGAGGAGGGAAATTGTTTCCAAAGTAATGGAAAGCAGTAGGCGATGGCTGGTTGGCCAGCAAAGGTACAGGGGCATGGCACGGCAAAGATGCGATGCTCCCTGGAGCAGAGGGAACATGAGGCAGAAAAAACAATGGGGAGGAGTGACGAGAGGCAGGAGGGAAGAGACCCAAACCAATATTTAGATATGGAGGAGGCACAGTGCATCTGGTGACAGGATGGAAGGAGTAGCATAGAGCTAGATTAGAGAGAAATAAGGAAAAGAAAAGGCTAAGCACAGGGGACTTGCTCAGGTCATAAAGTGGGTAAGCAGGGAAGGAGAAGGAACATTGTTTAACCAGGAATAGCACACTAAGCCGAAGCTTGTTTACAGATGCGAACCGGGAGCACAAGGAAGTTAAGCAACTTGTTCAGGATCACACAGTATGCACTTAGGCAACTGGGATTCAAACCCAGGTCTCTAAATTTATAGCGCAGAGCCTTAACCCACTGCGCTATACTGCTCCCTAGCAGTTGTGGGAGGCAAAAATGAGTCTCTGGGTTCACAACTCTGCACTCTTAACCACTAGACAAAACGTCCCCCCCAAATCTCAAATAAGGAAAGTTCACAGTTCCAGACACCCAGGAAGGCGCAAACTGCCAGAGCTTTACTTTGTTTTAAAAGCTTCAGACAGCCTAAGGCAACTTTGAAAAAAATAACAGTTTTCACAGTTAAAGACGGTCCACTATTAAACTGCATGTGTCACATTAGTATACTATACACATCCCCATTATCAAGTGAAGATTAGCCCAGTGGAGCCAGGGCAGTGGTCCAGCTTGTAAGTGTACTAACTGGCCCAAATTACAGGATTTTTCATCATGTGATCTCATCCCATCCCCAACCACCAGCCAGGCTGGGATCAGACAGTGTTGCTGCCAGATCCTGAGAGCTTCTGGTCTTAACTGGACAGGTTATAGCAGGACTCCATGGAGTGCTGATGACTGGGGGGGGGATTGGTAAAAGTGAAAGAAAATGCTACTTATGCTTCCCTTCTGGCCGCACTGCTTGCTGCTGAACTCTGGAGAGCACGTGACAGCAAGTGCAGAGTAAGTAGTCTTGGTACTAGAGCCTGTTTCACAGGGGTGAATGTTCTCAAGCTAAGGAGGAGCAAAAGACACTACGTGATGAGTCAGGGAGAAACAAATCAAATGATTAGTGTGAAACACAAAATTCATATTCTAATTTGTTATTAAGTCTTCATTGTATAACACTGATGACATCTCTTTGGGGGCAGTTTTAAACTGCATAAACATACTAATTTGAACACATTATAAAGACAAGGAGTGCATGAACTGTATAAATAAAACTTACATATACATACATAAACATGCATACATAACCATTACATACACACGTGTATCACATACACATACATAAACACGCATACATAACCACTACATACATACCTGTATCACATATGCATACATAAATACGCATACATAACCACCACACACACACGTGTTATCACAAACACATACATAAACATGCATACATAACCACCACACACACATGTTATCACATACACATACATAACCACTACATACACACGTGTATCACATATACACATATACAATATATAACAGTTACTTTTGACCACTCAAAGTTGGGTTGGTAATAATAATAGTAACCAGAATTTCTTCAACTTTTAGTGCCTGATTTGCTTGTGACGACTTCCATGAGAGGAGCTGCATGCTGCCTGCCATAACTTGTTTTTGTGCTTATGTTAATTACATTTTCTGCTTTTAGATTCACAATCTCTTTCATCTGGTGTACATTTAGTAACAATAAGGCAAATCAAGAAACTGATAACAAGGCATTCCAGAGACAGAAATGCCACCTCAGACAAATGATGCTGAGTCTGTACTGCATCCTGTTACATCCTGCTATATGGGTTTGGGTAAATTCTAATTTCACATCTTACACACAGTGATACAAAAAATGATTTAGCCCCAAAAAAAAA
Organism: Neoceratodus forsteri; assembly: GCA_016271365.2. Lineage (NCBI taxonomy): Eukaryota > Metazoa > Chordata > Ceratodontiformes > Ceratodontidae > Neoceratodus > Neoceratodus forsteri. Next base: position 7,765,936 of record JADMNL010000040.1, read on the forward strand.
CAACATCTGCCATAGTATGGATGCTCAGCATGGACAATTTTATCCGGGAATCCTCAAACTATGGCCCATTGTTACAGCTATAAGAACTGCTGATTCAACATACTGAGAATGCTTGAAAAACTGCCTCTGATTAGCAACATGTGACCCCCCTCCATGTAATGTTCTGGTGGGCAGACCTCTTGAAGTGATGCTCTGCAGGACAAAATTGTTCAGCTGTCTCAAAAGAAGAAGCAGTTACGTGCAGTCGCTATGGAAAGCGTTTTTTCAGATAACTCTGCTTTTTCACAAACATGCTTTTAAGTGCCTGTATATTAACAGACTTTTCAAGTCCTTAAAAAGACTTGTTCAGGGCCAGCCCGCCGGCGCAGCAGTTGGATTTCTGCTTGCGACGCCAACAACCCGGGTTCGGGAACAAACTCAGGTCGCTGGAGGGCTGGCTGGGGGGAGACAACTTGAGTGTCCCACGACTGCTCGTTGTCTCCAGGGAGGAAGGGAGGGCTGCAACCTGGTGTTGGGTGACTGCTGGTGGAGGCCAGGAGTAGGGCAACATGTCGGGGTTCACCGCTGGGCCGTGTGTGACAGATGTCTGCTAATGCCCTGACGTCCGGACGTCACGCACCTCAGAAACTAGGAAATACCGCTCGCTAGCCGCTGGATGACGGCTCTCTGTCCCTGAATGCCGCCAGTGCCTTCCTGGGGCCTCCTTCTCTGTGGCAGCATCCCTGGGCCCTAAGAAGGGAGAGTGTGCTTGAGTCATCCCTCTCCCCCCGGTGCCTTCTTCCTTGGAGGAGGGGGACCTGCCCAGTGAAGGGATACACCGAGATATCGTGGGGATTGGCTGCAATACAAGGAGTTAGAGGAGGGCTGGGTTAGGACAGTGGGGCTAGCGGGAGATTTGCGGAGCCTGAAGGAGTGGGGGCCAGCGAGCACGAGGAAGGCAGAAAAAAGACTAAAAAAAAAAGACTTGCTCATGCTCAAAAGTAGGAAAATGAGTTTATTTACAAAACTGGAGCCAGATTACAGTTTTTCTCTATGCAGCATACAGGAAGACAGCGATGATGGCATGTCATCACTTCTTCCCCTCCTGCAATAGGCAATCCTTTGCAGCATTTTAACCAGCACCTAGAGGTTTGTACAAATGGCATGCATGCACGTATGCTATTAGCACAGGCACTTAGAAGCACTTTTGTGAAAAAGCAGAGGCAAAATAACCTCTCCAAATGACCTCTCCAGTGCTATTACATACTGCGGCATTACCCAGTACGCCAATGACTTGGTTCTAACCCACAGTTTCTCCCTCCACATCCTCAATGTCCGCAAGATAGTGACTGTCAAGCTTGGTCTGGCCTACAGAGTCACACAATGTCTTAACACCCGGTGCCTGTCTTGACCTTGCCAAGGGGATGTTAGCTTCCCTCTCTCAACTACGGGCTCATCTCATTTGCTAAAGCCTCAAAGTCCTCTCTCTCCAATTGGGATGTTACCTACAATGACATCTGCAGATTCGCTGTCTCTCGTAATTGTGTGACCCACCACTGTGACCTTTACAACTGCCCTGGCTGGTTGTCGCCCATGAATAGTCGCTCCTTTACCCTAGCTTGTTTCATAGACAAAACTACAAGCCTTGGTACCCCTGCTTCCTTGGCGGCCCTACCCAGGTTCTCCCGCCTCTCCTACCCCTTGAGATTCAATGTGCAGTACCTGATGTCCCTTAAGACTTCCACCAACATGGATGACCAAACCTTTAGTGTTTTTCATCCCCTAAGCTTTGGAATCCCCCCTCCCGTAGGCAGGTCCTCCTTACACTCCACATTTAAAGGGTCCCCTTTGGGCTCATCTAATGGTTAAGTCCAGCTGCACATGTACTGCGTTGCTTGTTCTTGACTCCAGTTTTGTGCTTACCCCTGCTATTAAAGGCCTGTAATGAAGTGCTAGAAGAAGGGGAGATTCTGAACTCCTGGCGGCACACCTCGATTTCTGTTATTCCCAAACCAGGGAAAAATCCTACTGATTGCGCAGCCTACCACTCAATCTTGGTTCTGAATCCACATTGCGAATTTTTATGGCTATTCTAGCCCATCAGCTAGACACTCTCCTGCCAGAATTGATACACCCTGACCAGATCAAATTTGTTCATAATTGGCAACCGAGCGATAATACCAGACGAACGCTGCATATTTACACCACATGCACTCTCACTGAATCCCTTCCCTCCTCACCAGTTTAGACACCGAAAAGGCGTTCGACAGGGTGTCATGGCACTGTCTATTTGCCACTCTGACATGACTGGGATTCTCAGGGGACTTTGTTTCTCTGCTCCAGTGGATCTATGTGTCTCTGCGGGCCTTTACAAAGGTAAACAGGCATACAATCATATCTCTGCTTCTTTTTCCCTGGGCTAGAGTACTCGTCAGGGGTGCCCACTCTCCCCATTATTATTTGCCTTATATATCGAGTCACTTGCTCAGGCTGTTAGGGAGAGTGGGTCCTTCATGGGTATTCAGGTTGGAGAAAGGGAGTACTGCATAGCGCTCTACATGGATGACGTTCTCCTTTATGTGGCAGACCCGGAGAACTCAACCCCTGAGGTATTCTGCATACTGACCTGTTTTAGCACTATTTCTGCCTACAAACTGAACACTATGAAAACAGAGGCCCTCCCATGTCATTTTACCTTGAGTACAGAGTCAAAGCAGCAGTATCCATTTTACTTACTGCGCCCTTTTTTTTGTTTAGACATCTGGAGCATTACCACCTTCAGCCTCCCACTCCGAAAGCGAGCCCTGGTGTCCTCCACCCCAGTGCCCCCTGGATTACCCGCCAGGGCTGAGCTCCCAGAGCCCCCCCCCGGCGCTTACTCCAAAGTGCCAAGTAAGGGATGTGGTGGGGACCCTGGGGCATCACTTGTGTGCAGGAAGAGTTTTCCTTGTTGGTGGAGGGTGGGTCTAGCGGATGCCGCGACAAGCCACGTCATGCATCCAACGCGTCCCCCGTGACACTAATTGGTGCTCCAGTCTGTCCTGTGGTCACCCAGGACTACTGAAACCAGAGTCACTCTATTCCCCTCAGGGGTGGAGACAGTGCTACGGCCACTCAGTCCACCCCCACCCCAGCCGGTCTTCGAGCATCCCAAAGCAGTATCCATTTTGCTAGGACCTTAGGGAAATGAAATACCTGGGCATTAAGTTACCCCTTACATTGGAAAAGTTTATGATGTTAACTACGGCCCCTTATCTAACCGGTTAACAATCAATTTACAAGTATGGAGTGCCCTCCCCTTAATGCTAACACATAAAATACATCCCGTTTGTATGGTGTTCCTACCCTGCTTTCTGTATTTCTTCAATAATGTTCCCCTACCAGTCCCACAGTAGGACTGGAAGAAATGGCCATTACCAGACACACCCCTGCATCCCGATCTCCACACTAATGCTCCCCAAGAGCAAGGGAGGCCTTGGCCTTACAAATCTCCTTCTTTACCATATGGCAGCCCAACTCCGCATACTCTTCCAATGGCATACACAGTGACCGTGTCCAGGACCTCAGTGGTTGGATATAGAGCAGGACATATTGCCCTTCCAGGACATGGTTCGGCACCTCTTTGGGGAAGGGTGGGGAAGAGGGGCTGGGGACATTACAAACCCTTGGCTGGCCCATGTTAAGGAGGTGTGGCGTCAGGTGGTGGCAGCCACAGGCCTGGAGTATCAGGTAGAATGGGTGTGTCCTTCGGCACATTTGACAGACTTTATGCCAGCATAAGTATATGCCATCTACAAAGAATGGCAAAGGTGGACTATAATCTATCTAAGTCAACTATGCACGTCGGCAGATTTGAAATCGTTCATGGAACTGCAATAACAGTTCGGTCTGGAAAGACAAGATTTCTTCTCATACCTCCACGTCCGGCAGTACCATGCCACATTGCCCATGGAGGCTCGAGATCCTACTAGGCGTGCACCGCTTATGAGTGCCTTGACACTATATATCAGGTACAATCCACCACACACCTAATTTCCATTATCTATAAGGTGCTTCAGGAAACCTACTGGAATAATACAATATACGTAAGTACTAAATGTGGGGGAGGAGCTGGGCTAGCAACTTGAGAGTGCAGACTGGGAGAAGGGGTGTTACAAGACAGGGTGCATTACCTCCTCACATGTGTGTTGAGAATATGCCTGGAAACACCTCACATCATTTTTCAGAATTCTAACATTTACCGCTAAGTATGCCAGGAATGGGGATGATGCACGCTGGTGGGCGTGTGGTGTCATACCTGCAACCCATGCACAAATAATATGGTCATGTCCAGAACTCAGAGCCTTTCTCTGGGAGCTGCAGGGGGCTATTATGGATGTTCTGCATACCCCTGTACAGTTAACGCCCTATAGGTATCTATTACATATTTACCCAAGGGGCCTGAAGGATAGACATACAGTATTAAGTATTTACTCGGGATCATGCTAGTAGCAGCTAAAAAGTGTGCCATCAGGAGGTTGTGCTTGACCCCACAACAGGTTAATATGGACCAGTGGAACTCCCCAGTATATGATATTTATAAAATGGAAAAAATTACATTTAGTCTAAATAACAAAACAGAGGTCTTTGTGACACAGGGGCAGCCAGTTCTGAGTACACTATGATTTTTTGTAATATAAAAATGTGTTATGGACTGTCTCTCATGACAGATGCTGAGACAGCATGTGAGATCACACACACACACACAGGTTTTAGATACAAGGTGTTACCTGGAAGGTCAGAAGCTAATTACAGACTAGAACAGGCCTTAATCAAGAATCTCCTGTTTTTCTAAGTTAAATATAGCTTTAACTGCTAAGAGGGAAATCAGTATCCCTTTTATGATGTTTTGAGGAGGAAAACCAGGTTTAGCACACTGGTGCGAAATCAAAAATGCTTTGATGTCTGTGTGAGGAAGGATACTTCTCATAGATGAAAGGAAATTTACAGACTTAATTGGGGACGTCACATGGGGAAAGGAGTTTCTGCTGATGTAACCTTAATTAACTTACTTTCTAAAATGATAAAATATTCTGGGTGTATGATTTTTAATAAACAGAGGAGGAGCTAGGTGACCTCACACAAAGGGGTTGGCCCAGACAGTTTTTTAAACAGTATTCTGTTTTTCTTCAGAGACACTTTTATCTACACTCTGACAAAGAAACATCTTTGAGCACTTTAAGCAAGTATACAGGTAGAGAGAGACAAAATCTAAGTACTATAGTAGGGATTGCACTGTTAAAACCTTGTTCTTTTAAAAGATTGTATGGTTCTTGTGATATTGGTTCTGTATTTAAAGTTTTACATATTTTTTATCTATTTTAGTAAAACTCTATTTTTAGAGCCTACTTGGTCTGTCTTTGAATTTCTTTTCTTTAACAAGTGGAGTACATATGGTTAAAGCAGACACTGTGCATAAGCTTGAATGGTGATACCAAACTGGAAAAAGGTAAGAGTAATCTGAGGTCTTTATTAGAGTTTTTATGGGTTCATTTTGTACACCTGGTTAGGTGCCCGTAGGCAAAGATATCTGGCCTCCTGAAGTAAGAATTATCTGAGCCTGTGCATTGGGTGCGCTAGCAAGAGGTTCACAGTTTGAATCCCTCCAGAACTGAGACCAAAGGTTGATTCGAACCCACAAAACAGACAGGAGGTTTACCCTGTTTTTGTTAACTGTTCACAAGACTGTGCTCGGAGGCTGGCACTTTGGGAGTAGAGGGCTGACCTGCTAAGTGGGTTTGTGACAGTCTTCACTTCCAGGTGGACCACATGGGTTTTATACGTCATACAACATGACCCAACCTTTGTCCCCTAAATAGCCCATTGGACCTACACGCTGGGGATGCAATGGACCACCCCCCCCTTGTAGGCTTGTCACAGTATGAAATTCTGACAGTATGATGACTGTCGTGTAATATCAAGGTTATCGTCATACTGTGGTATTGCAGAACAAGTAATGTTTGCACAAAAAAGAAGCCTCCTCGCACTCTTGCATCAGGGAGAACTGGCGTGGAAGGGACAGTTGTCCCTGAAAATGTAAAAAAACAAGCTTAAAGGTCTCAATACCACATACCGTGAATCACAGTTATCGCAATATCGGAAATTGCCCCACAGTATCAATACCATGACTTCTGATACTGTGGCATACCATAAAACTGTGATGCCATGACAACTCTACCCCAAAGAGAATGAGGGGTCACCTGGGGAATAACATGACGGCTGTGGGGTCTGAGGTCGCTTCATTATACTGAAGGATTGGACCTCTGGCAGAACTGGTGTCCTCCCCTCCCCCAGTCCCCCCTCCTTCGAGATGCTAGATGAGTATCGGGATTCTTGTCTTGACAACTAAATCTATTACCACCTTTGGATATTGGGGAATAAGAACACACAGTTATACTGAGGTGACGCCCCCCAATGCTGTGACAGAAGACATACGTCACTCTATAGTGCCTGTTAAAATTTTACTCATTCCTGTCAATATGGTAGCATTTTGTATCTCCTTCACAGAAATGTATGAATTATATGCGCAAAACATTTTTTCTTTAATAAAAATATATTTACAAAAAAAAGAAATATTTGGAGAATTTAAAATGGGCTTCCTGCTGCAAATTTTACTGCACAGCTTATTGAAAAAATGTGGACAATAAGGAGCAGTTTGTAGGTGTAAGCCAATCACCTAAGCAGCTGTAAAAGGGCGATTCTCCAAACCACTAGGGAGCAACGAGCAGCAAGTCCTTCCCTGCCGCTAGGAAGCAGACCAGGGTCAGTGGGGAGCGGCGCACAGAGGAGCCAGAAGGAGCGAAGAGCAGCGGGTCCTTCCCGGCCACTAGGAAGCGGGCCAGGGTCAGTAGGAGAGGCATGAAGGGGAGCCAGAGAGAAAGCAGTGAGCAGTGGGTACTTCCCGGCCACTAGAAAGTGGGCCAGGGTCAGTAGAAGTGATGTGAAGGGGAGCCAGAGAGAAAGCAGTGAGCAGCGGGTACTTCCCGGACGCTAGGAAGTGGGCCATTATCAGAGGGAGCGCGGTGACAGGAGGATCCAAGAGAGGAAGGCGGGCCAGTCAGGCAACAGAGCAGGATTTTTCCATACCAAGGGCATAAGAGGAGCTGCAGCGACTTGGATTTGAGTTGGCGCCAATCAGGAGTGGGAGCCAGCGCCAATCAGAAGAAGGAAGGAAGCCAGTGCACCAATCCGGGCCAGGAACGAGTGGTCTGAGAAGCCGCTCAGGCTTTAAAAGGGTGGCCCCAGGGAACAGAGTTCAGAGGCAGCTATAAAAGAGTGATTCTCCCTGCCACTAGGGAACAACGAGCAGCAGGTCCTTCCTGGCCGCTAGGAAGCAGGCCAGGGCCAGCGGGGAGCGGCGCACCAAGGATCCAGAAAGAGCGAAGAGCAGTTGGTCCTTCCTGGCCGCTAGGAAGCAGGCTAGGGCCAGCGGGGAGCGGCGCACCAAGGAGCCAGAAAGAGCAGAGAGCAGTTGGTCCTTCCAGGCCGCTAGGAAGTGGGCCTGGGTCAGCAGGAGCAGCGTGAAGGGGTGCCAGAGAGAGCGGCAAGCAGCGGGTACTTCCCAGTCACTAGGAAGCAGGCCAGGGTCTGAGGGAGCGGCGACTGGAGGATCCAGGAAAAGAAGGCGGGCCAGTCAGGCAACGGCAAGGGATTTTTAAAAAATCTGGGTGCTGAGACCAGCCGTACCAAGGGCATAACAGGAGCTACAGTGACTTGGATTTGAGTTGGTGCCAAGCAGGAGTGGGAGCAGGCTGCAATCAGAAGAGGGAGGCCGGTGCACAAATCTGGGCCAGGGACAAGTGGTCTGAAAAGTCACTCAGGTTTTAAAAGGGCGGCCTGGGGTGCAGAGTTCAGAGTTGTCTGTAAAAGGGCGATTCTCCCGGCCACTAGGGAGTAACAAGCAGTGGGTCCTTCCCGGTCGCTAGGAAGCGAGCCAGGGTCAGCGGGGAGCAGTGCACAGAGGAGCCAGAAGGAGTGGAGAGCAGCAAGTCCTTCCCAGCCACTAGGAAGCGGGTCAGCGGGGAGCAGCGCACAGTGGAGCCAGAAGGAGCAGAGAGCAGCAGGTCCTTCCTAATCACTAGGACATGTGCCAGAGTCAGTAGAAGCAGTGTGAAGGGGAGCCAGAGAGAGAGCATCGAGCAGCGGGTACTTCTCAGCCGCTAGAAAGCAGGCCAGGGTCAAAGGAAGCGGTGACCAGAGGATCCAGGAGAGGAAGGTGGACTAGTCAGGCTACGGTGAGGGATTTTTAAAACATTCGGGGCCCAAGACCGGCCATACCAAGGGTATAAGACGAGCTGCAGTGACTTGGATTTGAGTTGGTGCTAATCAGGAGTGGGAGCCGGCGCCAATCAGAAGAGGGAGGCCAGTGCACCAATCCGGACCAGGGACAAGTGGTCTGAAAAGCAGCACAGGCATTAAAAGGGCAGCCCAGGGCACAGAGTTCAGAAACGGCTATAAAAGGGTGATTCCCCTGGCCACTAGGAAGCAATGAGCAGCAGGTCCTTCCCCGCCACTAGGAAGTGGGCCAGGGTCAGTGGGGAGCAGCACACAGAGGAGACAAAACAAGCAGAGAGCAGCGGGTCCTTCCCGACCGCTAGGAAGTGGGCCAGGGTCAGCAGAAGCAGTGTGAATTGGAGCCAGAGAGAGGGCAACAAGCAGCAGGTACTTCCTGGTCGATAGGAAGTGGGCCAGGGTCAGAGGGAGTGGCAACCGGAGGATCCAGGAGAGGAAGGCGGGCCAGTCAGGCAACGGAGCGGGATTTTTAAAAAATCCAGGTGCCAAGACCAGCTGTACCAAGGGCGTAACTGGAGCAGCAGTGACATGAATTTTTGTCTCACACCACCCACCCCAGCCCGACCTCTATTAAATGGACATAGGAGATGGAGCCAAATAAGGGGCATGGGCCTGGACTCAGGGAGAAGGAGGTGGCCTGGACTCAGGGTGGGGTTGCTGCTTTGGTACAGCCTGTGAGGGGGAAGGGGTATTCGGTTTGGTACTACCCACGTTAAATGTGGATTTTCTCAATGTACTTTGGAAGGGTATTCTTGTTAGGTACAGCTTGAGTTAAGGAGGGCTACTCTACTTGGTAGTGCATATGTTTAGGGGAGTCCTTAACATACTTGGAAAAAGGTATTCTTGTTTTTGGTAGCTGGGATAGTGGGCACTGGTGGGAGGCCCAAAGGAGCTCTGGCACGACTTGGTCATTTACAAGGATTAGGGACGGGGCAATAGACTGGGAGAGAACAGCGGTATGGAGGGACCGGTAGGGGGCAAGGTCCACAGATCATGAGGGCCAGTATCTTCGAAAGGGTGGTGGGGTGTGTAGGGTGTGGGTCGGCCATGGTATTGGCCTTGGCATGGAGGATGGGGGTTGCATGGGTGCCAATGACTGGCACAACTCAAGGGGGGGTCATGTGGTTAAGGTGGGCACTGGGGATGGCATGGGGTGAAATTGATGGTGACTCTACTGTGGGGGGAGGCTGGGGGGAGAGCAAGCAGGAAACAAAAGGGGTGGGGGGAGTGAGCTCAGGGGTGGTGCCAAAACCGGGAAGAAGCTGCCTGGAAGGAAATGGTATGGGCACAGGGGACTGCACCACCAACAGGGAGAGAGGTGGGGTGGGCCCCATGGGATGGATGGGGGGCACCAGAGGACACATGGGGAAAAAGAAAGACCAGGGGACGTGGAAGGTGGTTGGAGGACCAGGGCAGAGGTATAGAAAAGAGGGGACTAATGGGGGGGTGACCGGCCGGTGAAGACAGGACACTGGAGGTGGAGCATGGCAATAGGTTGGCACCCCTGGTGCAGTCAGATGAGAAGGAGGACTTGCCTTCCGGGACAGAGGAGGCTCCAGAGGGGGCAGGTAAACTGGAGGTGGCAGGAACCTCAGCAGAAAAGAGTGGCGGAGATACTCCAATGCAAGGGAACTCAGTGAAGGTGGGTGGAAATAGGGGATTCAAGAGCGCTGAAAGATGCAGGGGAGGGTTGGGAGCCAAGACTCCGGGGGTGAGGAGGAGTTAGGGATGTAAGTAGGGGAGAGAATTGAAGGGGTGGGCCAGGAAGGATGGGAAATCAAGAGGGGATGGAGAATGAGGCATTACAGGGGGGAGAGAGGAGGGTATGGGAGGGGGCTAGTGCAGGCTACAGGGGAAGGGGGTCCCTGTCACGGGGAAGTAGTACAGAGTTGGGCCTGGAAGCCATAGGGGGGGTAGTGGCCAGGGGATCAGATCAGTGAGAAGAAAGAGCTGGGGAGGGCAGGATGGAAATAGGCATGCAGGAGAGGAGGAGATGGAAAACTGAGGGGTGGGGGGTCAGAGGAAGCAGCCGGGACGGGGAGGCCTAGGAAAAAGGAGGCAGTAAGAGTGCTCATCTTGGGGGATTCCATGGTTGGGGGATAAGGTGGGGAGGGCGGCGGGGGGAGGAGACGTCCAGTGGTGTTATGAGCAGGAGCATATCAAGTATGATGGTGCACAAGGCCAAGCATCTGGTCTATGCTCTGGCACCAGAGTGTGGGGGGACCCCTGACATATTAGTCCACCTGGGTACTAATGACATAGAGGGGAACAGTGTGATGGAGATTTAGGCTAGGTTCCATGTGCTGGCTAAGGTCTGTCAGGACGTGGGGTGATCGGTCTCCTTCTCGGAGATACTACTGATGCCTAGGGCCAGTGTGGAAAATAAGTGAAAAATAAGGAAAGTAAATGTATGGCTCAGGGAATGGTGGAGGTCAGGTGGTATGGGTGGGTGAGGGACTGGGGTGCAACCTGGGAAGACAAGGAACTGTACGTAAGAGACAGGCTCCACCTTAGTTCAGAGGGGAAAGAGGTCCTGCAGCTTCAACTGGCAGAATTCATCTGCTCGAGGTGGGTTTAAACTTGTGAGGAGGAGGGGGAGGGAGGGATAGACAGGCCAGGCCAAGGTTGGCCCTGGCCTCTCCTCACAAGTGGGGGAGGGGGCACAGGAGGAGTACCCGATAGTGCACAAGGGGTCCTTGTAGACAGGACACAGCAAGGACTGGGGGGAAAGGGGCACATTGGAGGTGGTTCTGATTAATGCCAGCAGCATGGGAAACAAGATGCCAGAGCTTCAGGTGCTGTTAGTGGAGGGGGGTGGATGTGGTGGCTGTCACAGAGGCTTGAGCCATTTCCAGAGGTGATTGGGACCTAAATCTACTAGGATACACCATGTGCAGTAGGGACAGGGCAGAGGGAAGGGGAGGAAGGTAGCATTTATCATTAGGGATGGCATAGGGATAAGCAAGGTTGAGGAAGCGGGGGATCAGGTGGAGACTTTATGGGTCACATTGCAGGCTCCAAGGGGGTAAGCAGGTAAAGGGGGGGTAGTATATAGACCACCCAGGCAGGGGAAGGAAGGTCTGGTGGGTAACCTTAGGGATCACTGTGATATGGGAGAGGGCAAAACCGTGGCGCTGGGAGACCTGAATATGCCAGGAGCAGACTGGGGAACTATGGCATCCTCATCGGGCAGGGAGCAGCGCCTGCTGGATGTGTTCCTGGATGTGTTTCTTGCCCAGCTGGTGACTGATCTGATGAGGGAAGGGTGCGTTCTGGATGTGGTTCTGTCAGATAGTGAGCTCGACAGAGACCTAGCTGTGGGGGACCTACTGGTGGGAAGTGATCATGCCACGATTTGATTCTCTCTCTTTTTTTTTCCCATTCTTTTTCCCTCTGGTCACAGCCTGCGGAGCCTCTCTCAGGCATCCTGCGTGTTCCTGCCCACCTAAGGTTCTTTTGCTCTGAAGCCTCCTCTTCCCCCCTTCCATCTGCAGCCAGTACCCCCAGCTTGTGGGGCCGCCCCTCCTCTTGGGCGCACTTCAAGTCAGACCCTGGCTGCAGTAGAGGGACCTGTGTGGAGGAACTGAGAGGCTGGATGAGCTGGATCCGGCAGTGGGCATGGGGGTCAGGTGCTGTCGCCTACTCTGCAGAGCCTGGTTCTCCCTGTTGCTTCTCTCCACTCCCCCCCCCCCTTGCGTGGGCACCCCTGACATCAAGCGCATAGCAACCCTGCCGAAGTCAGTCATGCTGATTTGTGCTGTCTGCATACTGCAGTGCACCCGATCTCCACCGGGAGCTGCTGGTATGCTGATGATCTCAACCCCCCAGGAGAAGAGAGCTGTTCGCCAGACGCCAATCCTCTCCCTCCTCTGCTGCTGACCCCATCTGCCTGGGCTCATTCTCGAACCTGGGTCGGCGGCGTGGTGCGAGGTGTGACGTCCAACGCCTCAGCCCTCAGCGCCACTGGGCCGGACGATTTGGTTCTCTCTTGACCTAGGGGGCATGGTAGAACACACAAAAACATCAGTGGTTGATTTTAGAGGGACGGACTTTGGGGGGATGGAGCAGATCCTTAGGGGCTACCTAGATGAGATTAAGTCAAGCATGGGCATGGAGGCCGGGTGGGGGATTATTAAAAAGGGGCTCCTGGAGGCTACCAAGGCCTGCACGAGGGAGAGACACAAGTGGGGCAAAGTTAAGAGGCCGAGCTGGTGGACAAGTGAGGTACAGGATGTGGTGAGGGAGAAAAAGGCTTCTTATAACAGATACAAATGTTCTCGGGGGACTATATCCAAGGGGGAGTATGATAAGGCAGACAGGAAGGTCACCAGAGTGGTGAGGGTGGCCAAGGCGAGGGCAAAGCTGAGACTGGCACAGGGGATTAGAAGGGGGGGAAGGGTTCTTCAGGTATATCAGGGACTGAAGAACAGAGAAGGGGCAGATTAGTAGACTGAGGATGGGGAGTGGGTGGGTGGAGGAGGCGAGGGAGAAGGCGGAGGTACTAAATTACTATTTTGTCTCAGTCTTCACAAGGAGGATGAGGGGCGACACTGCAAGGGGAGAGGGATGGGGAACCGGAAGATGCAGTGGGGGAAATGGATGTTGAAATCCACAGTGGGAGGGTGTGGGATGCCCTCAAGGCCCTAAGAGTGGATGAAGCACCGGGTTCAGATGGGATCCACCCAGAGTGCTTCAGGAGCTGGCCGATACCCTGGCCGAACCCCTGACAGACCTTTTTAACACCTCCTCGCAATCGGGGTGGGTATCTCATGACTGGAGGATTGCCCATATCGTGCCTATACACAAGGGCGGCTCACAAGAGGAGATGGGAAACTATAGGCCAGTTAGCCTAATGTCGATAGTGGGCAAAGTGATGGAGGTCATCTTGAAGGAGAGGCTGGAGGAGGTTCTGAAGGCATGGGGTCACCTAGATGATCATCAGCATGGCTTTGTTAAGGGCAGATTATGTCAGACCAACCTGGTGGAGTTCTATGAAGGGGTGACGAGTGCGCTGGATCAGGGCAGGCCAGTGGATGTCCTCTTTCTGGACTTCAGCAGGGCGTTTGACTCGGTGCCGCATCCCGGGAAGCTGGAGGATATGGGGGTGGGGGGGGCAGATGGACAGATGGATAGGAAACTGGCTGGAAGGGAGTGTACAGAAGATGAGGATTGGGGGGGGGTTTCATCCCCCAGGAGAGTCATTAGCAGGGTCCCACAGGAGTTGGTACTGGGCCCACTCCTGTTTAACGCCTATATCTCAGACATCAGAAGTGGTATCCGGAGCAGGATGAGCCTCTTTGCAGATGACTCGACGCTGTGGGCGGTGGTAGAGGGGGAGGAGGGGAAGCTAGCTCTCCAGGAGGACCTGGAGACTCTGGGGACGTGGTCACCAGCCTGGAAGCTAAAGCTTAATGCTGGGAAGTGCAGGGTTCTGCACCTGGGGCCAAAAACCCAGCTCATGTATACACTTTGGGGGAGTGACACTGCAGGTTTCTAGGGGGGGGGAGAAGGACCTCAGGGTGGTGGATGCCAAAATGAAATAACTCACAGCAGTGTAGGAGGGCTGTGGCCCAAGCAAATAAAATGCTGGGCTGCATAGCCAGGGGGATAACCTCAAGGAGTCAAGCGGTGCTCCTTCCGCTGTACAGTTGCCTGGTTAGACCACACTTCGACTACTGCATGTAGTTTTGGCATCCCTACTTAAAGAGGGACATTGCTCTTCTGGAGAGGGTCCAGAGAAGGGCGATCAGGATGATACTGGGACTAGGGGAAGGTCCTATGAGGAGAGACTGGAGGAGTTTAACCTGTACTTGCTGGAGGAGAGAAAGAACAGGGGGGATATGATAGAGGTCTTCAAATATCTCAAAGGAATGAATAGGGTAAGCCTTGAGGGGGTGCTTCAGCTGAGGGAGGTAGGGACCACCAAAGGACACTCAATGAGGCTGGACGGGGGGAGACTGAGGGAGGGAAACAAGGAGACGCTACTTCACTGAGAGGGTGGTGGAGCCCTGGAATGCGCTGCCTGGGGAGTTGGTGGCTGCTATGACCGTGGAGGTGTTCAAGAAGGGCTGGGATAGGTATAGGGGTAGGGTGCAACCCAGAGCCCCACTGGGGGGTTGGGATGGGGACCTTGTAAGGAGGGGAAGGGGGCAGGAGCTAAAAAAAGGGTGCCCTGGGAAGGCACTGGGTCTAATCTGCTGGCTTCTTAGTATGTTAGAATGCAGGAGTTAGCATACATTCCCACTGAATCTACTGTCCAGTTAGAACTTTTGAACGTGCCACTTTTTGTGGTGCAGTAGCCCAATTAAATTTCATTGCTATTCAGAGGGAGCTGCTTGCATTTACCAGGTGTTAGCTGTGCTCCTTCAAGCTGAAATTTTTCAGGACTGCATTGTAATCTGATTTTTAAGCTAAATCCTGCAAATTAATTTTCTGAAATTGTTTAATTGTATGGTTGTGCTTTACCTACCTTGTTCCAAATGCAACCTCCCTGCCACTAGAACTTTCCCTCCCCCTCAGAACTTGCTCTGTAGTGCAACTCCTCCCCCTATTCAAGCCCCTACTCCCTCTCTCTCTGTTTCTAATCTTTAATTTTCCTTTCCTATTTAAAAGGCTAACCCCACTGTCTCCTTTCCTTTCCAGGGTTTGAGAGCTTGCTTCTGCAGCCCTCCCCAGCCCAACCTAGGACAGCTTGCCGCCAGAATTTGCCTCGCGTGTACGGATACAGAGGAGCCCTGAGTGTACTGTGTGCACCGAAACTTTTGAACTTGCCACTTTTTGTGGTGCAGTAGCCCAATTAAATTTCATTGCTATTCAGAGGGAGCTGCTTGCATTTACCTGGTGTTAGCTGTGCTCCTTCGAGCTGAAATTTTCACCCCCCCGCCCCACCTCCTCCATCTATTAAATATTCCTTTGCTCCACTCTATACCCTATCTGACTGGCCTCTGATGATAAAGGGGCATGGCACATAACTGTGGGTAGTCCTAGAACCTGCAGTCTACTGTGTTTGCTGCCTAAGACCTGCTTCTGGAAAATATAAGGGGCAGAAACTGCTCTGATCACTATGGCATGCTTGCAAGGGGGATTTGATTTTCCTGCCCCCCCCCCATCCTAGTGGGACAGGGTTATTCTCCTACTGACTACCCACTCCTTAGAAAATCCATACTGGTATATTGTATCACCTGAAATCCCAGCAGAAACAGGATACCAGTTCACACCTGATAATCGGCCCTAAGACTGATTATTACGGAGGATTTAGTGTTTTTCACCTGACTTTCCTTCATAGACAGGGTACCCATCCTATGTCTGAATAACTACCTAAGTCAGGACAAAAGGGCTTGTTACTGGCACCTCTGCTAGCATAGCATGCCTCTCCAGAAGTTTACCCACAATCACGTGCCACGTGGGGCACACAACCCTTGGGCTCTTCTCTCCAATAGGGGGGTACTACTGATGACAGTCTGTATACTGTCCCTTCTCTGGGCGGACAGACTCACAGGCCTAGGGCATCCAGAAATAAGGGAACAAAGGTACAATGACACCCCTCCTGTGAGCCTCTACAATGGAATGCCCCACTCCAGCTTACTTGCCCTCTCCTCAGCCCACGCGTTCATAGGAAAGGGGATATGCTACGATATCTTCCACTTTGTGAGCAGGATGTGCCGAGGCAACTGAATCCCATCAGCCAGCCCAAAATTACTCTGCCTTCTAGCTGCGTTACTACTCCTGGTAGGTGACATACAACCTAACCCTGGCCCTAACACCACCAACTTCTCAATAACAACCCCTCATGACCCCCACTGGGCATCCACAAAGGGGCTAAAGATAGCGCATATGAACGTATGCAGCCTAAGATCAAAAATGCAAGAGGTACAAGCCTGGCTTGATCTCTACAAGCCTGATATCCTTGCCATCTCAGAAACATGGCTTAAGGCACACATCCCCAATCATGAGATACAGGGCCAAGGTTACAGTATGTACCATAAGGACAAGTAGACCAAAAGAGGGGGCGGTGTACTCATTTATGCCAACGTAGCCCTAACCATATCGCTCCTCACCTTGCGGCAACACACCTCCCCTGATGGTGAATCTATATTCATCCAAGTCACCCTAGGGCACAACAAGCAACTCGCTATTGGCTGCGTTTACCTCCCGCACAAATCGGCTCTTCAATCTCTAGAAGCAATAACAAAAATCACGGCCCAAGTTGTTTCTTCGGAGCTCCTTATTTTGGGTGACCTCAGCCTAAACTGGGCCCAGGACCCTAACAACGCCGTTATGGCACTGACACAAGAAGCAAACCTGGTACAGGTCATCTTAGAACCAACCAGACTTAACTACAAATCGGGGAACCACACCACCCTTGATTGAGCTCTGGTGTCTAATCCCGCCAACATCCAGAAAGTCGGCAATATGGCAGACTCCTTAAGTGACCACTCCCCCATATTCTGCATCTGGAAGAACAGAGCACCCAAGATCCAACCTAGAATACTCACTGCTCGTGACTACACAAACTTCTCATCGGTGCAGTTTAATGACTGCCTACACAGTCTGGACTGGAGCCCAGTTAAGCTCCTCACCACCTTGGCTGAGGCTCTGGAGCATTTCCACAGCGCAATATGTACAGCAGCTAACCTTTCGCCCCCTTGAAAAAACATAGAACAAAGGGTAGCTGCTACAAGTGGATCTCTCCATCCTTAAAAATCCTTATGGTCAGTCGAGACAAGGCCTGGAAGAAGTTCAAGCTCTCTTCCCTTCCTGCCGACCTCATGTCATACAAGGTCCTAAGAAACAAATGCAAGAGAGCCATCAAACTTGCAAACAGGGAGTATGTCACTCACCTACAAAAAAAAAAATTAGGCAACCCTAAACAATTCTGGTATCACGTCAACAACCTGATCAGGGGTAACACTAAGACTGAACCTGGCCCCATTGAGGTCAATGGTCAGCCAGTGAGCAACTCCCTCGAAATTGCTACTGCCCTCAACAATCACTTTGGTAACCTCAATGCCTACAAGGTCATCCTGCCCTTGCCGACCTCGGCTCCTAATGTTATCGAGCCTACTCACCTTGACCGTCCCTCCTTCCATCTAAGACTGGTGAAGACAAATGAGGTCCAATCCCTCCTAAGGGCTCTGAAAGACAAAGGCTTAGGAGGTCCTGATGGGATAACCCCTCGACTACTTAAGGCTGGTGCCCCATCCCTCACCAGACCCCTGACCTGGCTCATAAACAGATCCCTACTTGAAGGGACTGTTCCGGACCAGTGGAAGCAGGCCAATGTGGTCCCTATTCATAATGGTGGCTCCAGGGAAAACATAAGCAATTACAGGCCTATTTCCCTGCTCAGTACACTTGCAAAGCTACAGGAAAGGTTAGGCTATGGCCAACTCCGTGACTACCTGGAGTCCCATCAGCTAATTGCACGTTCACAGCGTGGTTTCAGAACTAACCATGGGACTGACACAGCACTCATCCATCTCTCGAATGACTTGCTCAGAGCAATGGATAATGGGACACCCACTGGCGCCGTCTTTATAGACCTGTCTAAGGCTTTCGACCTTGTGGATCACAAACTCCTGCTACTAAAACTGGATAAAACTGGCCTAGACCCCCACGCCCTCAAATGGTTTGGGGGTTACCTATCGGGCTGATCCCAGAGGGTCATCTGGAAGGGTGCCGCCTCGGATCCTCTACCCCTTACAGAGGGAGTACCGCAGGGCTCGATCCTCGAACCACTCCTTTTCTCCATATTTATTAACGACCTAAGCCTCCACTGTGGGGGAAGCTCAATCATTCAGTACGCTGATGACACTATCATCTACCGATCCCTGGATAACATTGTAGCTCTAGGTCTCCTTCTCCAAGCTGACCTAGCATCTCTCGAGGCCTGGCTGAGAGCAAACAGAATGGCCCTAAATGCAGGCAAAATTAAGGCGATGCGATTCGGATGCAATGCCCTTGGACACGACAGGTCTAAATCTCTGCAACTCACTGCTCTCTCGGGAAACTACGACGTTGTGCCCTCCTTAAAATACTTAGGTCTAACATTGGACCATTGCCTTACCTTCAAGTACCACGTGGATCAGGTCACCAAGACCATACACCACAAACTTGGTACTCTGTACCAGCTAAAAGACCAGCTCATCCCTGAGGCCAGGACCTCAATCGCCACAAGTGTCCTCCTCCTCCCCACCCTGACTTACACTGCCCCGATCTTACAGGGCATGGCCAAGCAGGAGGTCACCAAGATGCAAATCCTCTATAACAAGGTAGCCCGGTTTGCTACCCAGGGGACCACTCGTGAAGGCACCATTGTGACACACTTGCCCAGCTACGCTGGCCCTCGCTGACCTCTCATCTCCACTACCCCTGCTCTGCTTGACCTTCAAGCTACTCAGCCCTTCAGTTCCACCCAGCATCGCTGGAACTATCACACTCAAACATAACCCCAAGAGCCTACGGACATCTGGACATACACTGCTTGAAGTTCCCAGAGTCAGGACTAACGCTGGCGGCAGGTCGTTCTCCTACTCAGACATCTACCTGTGAAACAAACTCCCACCCCTAGTGCAGGAAGCCTCCTCACTGATGAACTTCTGCACCAGACTCAAAGCCTATATGTCTGATACTAACACTTGTCATTGCCACGGCTCATGGCCCCCCCCCCCAATTGCTTCTATCCTC
Organism: Neoceratodus forsteri; assembly: GCA_016271365.2. Lineage (NCBI taxonomy): Eukaryota > Metazoa > Chordata > Ceratodontiformes > Ceratodontidae > Neoceratodus > Neoceratodus forsteri. The sequence continues at coordinate 7,784,932 of JADMNL010000040.1, forward strand.
CTAATATCCAGATCCTCCAAGAACCTTATCAGGTTCCACGGTGCTTCACTCTAGGCATAGTACCACAGCCAACTTTCCACTGAACCATGCCAGTAGTAAACAATGGCCCGGATATTCAGACTGCGCCAGGCTGTGGCGCAAGCCTGGGGCGCAGTGCAACTTGGACGCGCAGGGGCGTTGACAGGGTGATATTCAACGGAGATGCGCCATGGCACAGCATCGCTGAATATTGCACCATGGCCACCTGCAGTGCACATAGCGCAGTGGCACTGCAAAGCGCAAGTGGCCAGAGTGGAGCAGGGGGATGCCCTAGTGCGAGTTCCGTTGCGCTAGGCGCAACAACCGCGATATTCAAAAGTGCACATGCAAATGGAGCCATAATGCTTGCAAGGCGCAAATGGGACCATTTGCATGTCATTATGTCCCCATTTGCATGCAGGTGCGCCGATCCCCGGTGACTTGTGCCTGGCGTCCTGCCAAGCTGCAGCCGTCGGGAACCGACGCCCCCTGCACATCGCAAAGTGCCCCAATGCCCGATCGCGGGCATTAGTATAAAATAAACATGTCCAACATCCCTGGTGGTCCAGTGGACCACTTCCAGCCCGATCGCGGGCATGAGTGTACAAAAAACATTTTAAATTATCCCTGGTGGTCCAGTGGACCACTTCCAGACCGACTGCTGTCATAAGTGTACAAAAAAAAACATTTTAAATTAGCCCTGGTGGTCCAGCGGTACCCCCCTCCCCACCCGCTTGCCACCCCGCCGCCTGCCGACTGACACCGTATGGTAGGGCTGTACGCCCATTGGTCCACAGCATGAGCCAATGGGCATGCAGCCCGTACCGTACTACACAGTCCAGATATGCAAGCGGGTTGGAAGCTGCCGCCCGCCGTTGACCGGGGGGGAGAGCGGGGTGATGGGGCTCAGTGGGCGGTTGGGGAGGGGGGTACCTACCACTGGACCACCAGGGATAATTTAAAATGCTTTTTTGTACACTTATGCCTGCGATCGGGCTGGAAGCGGTCCACTGGACCACCAGGGATAATTTAGAATGTTTCTTTGTACACTTATGCCCGCGATCGGGCTGGAGGCAGTCCACTGGACCACCAGAAATCATTTAGAATGTTTCTTTGTACACTTATGCCCGCGATCCGGCTGGAGGCGGTCCACTGGACCACCAGGGATACTGGACATATTTATTTCAACAAATGCCCACGATCGGGCTGCAAACGGTCCACTGGACCACCAGGGATAATTTAAAATGTTTCTTTGTACACTTATGCCCACAATTGGGCTGCAAGTAGTCCACTGGACCACCAGAGATATTGGACATCTATTTTAACAACATATGCTCGCGATCAGGCTGCGAGCGTTACACTGGACCACCAGGGATATTGGACTGTTAAAGTCACTACGTATGCCCACGATCGGGCATGGGGGGCACCACCACGAGGGTGCAGCCGGAGCTCGGGTGGCCACCCACAGGTGGCAGCTGCCGTGTTGCACCCTGCAATACGGCAGCTCACCCTGTAGGAGCCGTTGTTCGTTTTTTTTTGGCTCACCTGGTGCAGCGCAGTAGGCTGGCAAGATGATGGACTCAGCACATCCCGGCTGAATATCGGGATGTGCAGAGTATGTATGGGCACGCTACTCTACCTGCGCCAAGATATACATTGATGCGCCTGGCGATCGGAATTTGTGCCAGGCTCAATCCCTGTTTGAATATCACGTCAAAGATTAGCGGGTTGCGATGGTGCAACAGTATTATGCTACCATGCGACCTTCTGAATATCCGGGCCGATGAGTTTACCATGTAAAATTACATTTTTCTGTGCTTTTGTTAATTCTACTGTCAACATATTTGTAAGGACTGATGCATGATGATAACCATGGCTCTAACCTGCTCACACACCTGAAACTACTCTGTAACCCAAGTCTTTCTCTGTATGAAAATATGTATTGTTATCCCGGGTCGCCCCTGAAAAGAGGCTCAGTGGGCCTACCCGGTCACCAAATTTTAAATAAATAAATAAATAAAATAAATAAATAACGAGACGGTGGCTCTGCATTCTTATTGGCTGAGGGGAATGTTTTTCAGTATTATTTAATCATTTATGTATTTATTTAAAGGGGACAGGAAATTATTTCTCATTGGTAGCTGTCTGTAACGTTCCCATTTCTAGAAATTATATTTTTAACTGTACTTGAATAAAAAGTGATTGAAAGAGTGTATTTTGCATTGTTTTGTTTTTATGGGCAGCATTCTGTTACAGTTCTCTTCATGGAACCAGCAGTTCAGAGTTTTGCCTATGTAATGGTTTGTGTACAGAACTCTAAGCATGGTCTTGATAGGTAAACTACTTATAATTAACATTCTGTACATGCACCATGACACAGTAACCACTCTAAATTACTGATTCCATGAAGAGAACTGTTGTCCACAGCAAGAAAACAATTCAAAACACTGTGTTTCACTTCAGTGTTTCTGCAGGTACAGGTAAACATGGATCATTTGGAAGTATGAATGTCATATCTGTAAATATGAACATAACTGCTGCCAAGTAGCACAAAGTTCCTGTCCCCTTTAAGTTTTTACATGCATGATAGCCACATAGGTGCAACATCTGTTTTAAAGCTGTTTGGGGCGTGGCTAGCAGAAGAGCAAGAACACATACAGTGCAGGTACAACTTTACATAAGGAACAAACAATAGCTAGTCATACAGTATGATATTTACAAGTTGGACAATAAGGAAGAGGGGTGTTCAGGCAGGGCAATACAATGTGTTAGATGTCCAGGTGGACAGCTGAGTGGCACGTGAAAAATAAAATGCTATTAGGCCGGCACGGTGGCGCTGAGGGTTGAGGCACTGGATGCCACACCTCAGGGAGGAGATCGACTGAGCATCCGATGAACTACTCTCCATCTTCGGGGAGAGAGAGTGCAGCGGCCGGTGCATGCCTGACCCTTAGCGGAGGCTGGGGCTCGACGGCACGGTGCCACAAGAATGGGGGGGCAGAGACTGCGGCAGATACCTGACATGGGTGTGCATGGGAGCATGCGCGCGAACACCCTCGCTGGCGTCATTGCAAGCCACGATCCCGCAAGGGGCGAAAAGTGAAAAATAGTGGCTCCAGGTCGCACGGCCTGATGGCCGTCCGCCAGCACGTACCACTCCACGGGGTCCACCACCTGTCCCATATCTGTGCCTGGTGGGGGATTGGGGGTCCCTCGCCTCCCTGCCATGGGGGGGGGGGTAAGCCGTGGGGGAAATACAAGATGGTGGCCTGAGGTCGGTGAGGGTGGCCGGCGGCTGGAGGAGGAGGAGTGGAGGGAGAGCCGACCGGGGGAGGGGGGACCACAACCAAAAAAAGGAAGGTACAAAAATAAGTAAATAAATAAAATGCTATTTGTGTCGTTCACTGTCCCACATTTTTATCACATTGCTTCGCATTTTTGACAGCCTGTGCCTCCCACATTTGGGTGGCTGCAGGTTGGTAAGTATGGTGGTTAGCTTTGAATATTCCCTTGAAAGCAGAAACAGACATGACTGAAGGATGCAGCTCCTAGTGACATCAACACACCTAGTTGGTTTGGCATTAAGGAGACTGGTTGTTGTGGAAACTAAACTCCATGGACTAAATAATTCCGAACTGCAAAGCTATAGCTCTTGTGCTCAGTACCAAAAGAAAGACACTTCTATGTAACTTCCAGACATGTTTTTTGTGTCACTGGCTTGAATGACAACAAAAACAAACATAACCTAGCCACTGCACAGTTAAAATAGTGAAATTCTCTCCCCTCCAAAAAAAAACCCATGTAATAGAACTACAAGTCATAAATGTCAGAACTCCCTAATCGGCCTGGCCCGTTGGCACTGAGGGTTGAGGCATTGGACACCGCACCTCGTGCCACGCCAGCAACCCAGGTTTGGGAACGGACTCGGGTTGCCAGGGGTTGGCAGGGGAGAGGAAGGATTGAGCGCCCCACGACTCAGGTCCCCGGGTATCCTCCTTCCTGGCCGGCCTGTGTGGAAGGGCATATAAATTTGCATGCCAGACCTGGTCCAGGGGTGTGGGTGCCAGCGGCTGGGCGCTCGCTAGGACCGCGCCACAAGGAAAAGGATAAATAAAGATGTAAAAAAAAAAAGGAACTCCCAAATCGGAACTCAAATCACAGAACTACATTTCAGTACAAATAATGGTGAAATATCTAGCCCTAAATAAGTCACATCCATCAAATATCAGATTAGACAGTTAGCGCCTGTTCTATATGCTCTGTCAGTGGTGTCCATAGTCACTGTTCATCACAGTGATGTCACAAATGCCTTTATGCATGACTGTAATGTCACCAGTGTAAATAACATGTTTTTTTAAAGAATGTTCAGATCACCTTCTCATACCTCCATCCTCCAGACAATGCTACTATAGCCTCTCACAAAGGCCTATGTGTACCTGGCACATACGATACTGAGGCCGCTACTGCTGAAACAATCCTCCCCAAAAACACACACTCAGTACTATGCTGCTCTGCTACTAGTGAGTAAAAAACTAACAGAAAAAATAAAAAACAGGTAGTTTTAATAAGTCAATTAGCATAACACGGGTTTTGGGTGACATCTGGAACAACCCTAGGTTTGCTCTCATGATTCCATGATGTCACCTGGAGCATCCTAACACACGTCATTCACAGCTGCTACTTTATTATTCCGTGTTTTTTAACACCATTTCTGACAGCCAGCATGGCTGTCTAAACAAAACATCACACCAAACCAGCACCAAATGTCATTGCAATGCCCTCAACTGTGCTTCACTATAATAACTCAATACAAGGCCACTGTCTGCAGACTAGGGATGAGCGTGCCACGGAGAATAAAAAGATGCCAGTTGCTGGCCCTGCAGCAGCACATTTGCCATGCTGGAGAGCCAGGTTCAGGAGCAGCTTCTGGGCATGCAGGCAGGCAGCTGAAGCTTGGAGATGTTCCCAGCCCAGGGAGAGGATGACACCATGTCTGGGAAAACAGCAACCCCCCGCAAAGAGCGTGGGAGTTTACTCCCCCACCCCAGGAACAGCTGCAGCATCTGCAGCTACCAGAATGCCACGCAGTGCCTCCATGTGGGTGATGGGAGGAAAGGTAAAACATGTTTCTTTCTCTGGTACCCAATCCATGAGGCTCAGGGCACCGTACAGCAAGACAAATCATAGACCAGGTAAACGGAGATACCAGAAAGCAATGATGAAGTTGAAAACAACTGGGACCACAGCAAGTTCAGCAACTGTGGATCTTCCACATTACAGCAGACTGCCACTGAATCGGTGGTAAAGGCAAAAACACACTTGTGCTGTTGGAACTGTAAAACTTCCTAATCCATACACTGTATGACTGTACATATTTTCAATTGTATAACTATTATTTATGTATATTTTCTGTCGGTGTACGGATACTGTTGTTTATAAAATATAGATAACAGATAATGTAATATGTATATTCACGTATTTTAAAAAGCTGGTGACACATTCAGGAGAACTTTAACAAAACATAATATTTAGGCACTGTCCAGCTTGTATTTCCCATTAGTTCTGTAGTCTTCCTTCCCATTATTTAGAAGTGAGGCCATTTGCATGAAAACAGGATCTTTGCTCCTGAAGAGTTCATCTATTCCTGTTGCTTTCTCCCTACCTGAAGTCATAGAGCACTGCTTGTGGCCCCACACTCCCATGGCAACAGACTATGATATCATAACAGAGTATTATGACTTGAAGTAGGGAGTAAGCTATACAGACAGATGAACTCAAAATGAAATCTAAGGGACAACAATCATATATTCATACACATTTCTTTAGTAGTAAATTATGGGGAGGAGAAATATATAAAATATAAATGGAATGCAAGCAGAATTGTACCCAATTATTCTGTTTTTTTTAAGTTTTCTTTGAGGCATCAGTAGCTCTTTAAGTTAGGATGCCAGCATCTTTTTGGGGATGTTCACATAAATGAACTCAGTATCCAGTGAGGTAGCTAAAAGGTAGCCGTTATTCATCCTGGAGTGTGACTCATATGCTGTATATATGTGGAGGGCTATATTTAGAACAAACTGCCTATTTTAGCAGTATGTAATCCCCTACCAATTTGGGGGCTTACTTTAGCCCATGTAGCTCCTGTTTTTGCTCTCCTCCTTTAGCGCATCTGAATGCCTGCATTTTTTTTCCTGGTCCCCCAGTATTGTTGTGCCCTGGTGCCCCAAAGAGTAGCCCCAGTGTGATTTTAGCCCTTTGGGGCTCCAATAAGTTAAACCACAATCTCCCGCGCTGCCAATGCAGCAGGGTCACGCAAGCGCAATGCAGTGCCTTTGAACTCCTGACCGCTTAACTTGCAGTCGAGCGCGAGAGTGTGCGGTGGTCCCAGTGTCCCTGTCTGCCACAGTGGGACCCAGTGAACGCAGCAAGGGCCCGGAGAGACCACTTTGGAAATTGAATTGAGAGATCCATGAAGTGTCCAAAATCGGAGCTAATGAATATTAATGAGCCAGAGCCCCAATCACTTGAATATTTATGAGGGTGCTTCTTCACGCAGGGTAACAGTGTTTCGGCGGCTGTCGAAGAGAAAAAGTGAATATAAATAAATAACGTAGCTACTATTCAATGTTTGGGGGACAAATGTTTTCCAGTGAAAAAGTGTTTAAAACAAATAAATGCTTAAATATATTAATCAATCCTGGCTGCACCAGTAAATATTGGGACTCAGATAAGACAGCCTGTCTGCTGCAACAGGGACTTTAAATATTGGCAGCAGCGACCGGCAAACGGACTGAGGGAATCGCAAAAGCTGGGTACTGATTACAAGGGCACACCTGAGGCTATTAGACTGTGGGGCATTTGGGCAAATATTTCTATTATTCTGGCTGCACCAGGACTTTATTTGGGACTGTATTAATTCTGCTTAAGGGGACTGTGTGTTCAGCAGCCATTACAGAGCAACAACAGCCAATCAGAAAGCAGGGATTTTTAAGCCAGGATTTGTGGGACATTAGCCAAAGTTCATGGGAAACCACCAAGTGCTCATGGGGAACTGCAGGGACCTAATTTCAGGTGCCAAAACAGTAAACCAACTGTGCATCGAGGAGGTTTAATGAATAATTCATTTTCTTGATTGACAGGCCTTCCAGCCAATCAGGACCAAAGCAACCAACAGCTTCAGCCAATAGGGAGCCTCGGGAGAGCCCCATAAAAGACTGTGTTTTCAAGCCGGCCCGGTGGCGCTGAGGGCTGAGGTGCTGGACGCCTTACCTCGTGCTATGCCGACGACCCAGGTTCGGGGACAATCTCGGGTTGTCGGGGAGCCGGCATGGGGGGCCGTGTTCCCCATTCACTGTTTTAGTGTGGTGGGCCACCACCCTATATTTTTTTACCACCGCTCTATATTTCTATCCATTACTGACTGATTTGTTTTACAAAATCCTCCAAAATTGTCTTTTATTGACATCCTTTACTGCACTACTACCCCTGTTTTGATACTAGCACACTATATTGTACTTAAAATCAGCTTGTGCACAGGTACAGTGCATATAGGAGTTCCACAAAAATAACGCACATTTTGACCTGACCACCACTGCCACCACCCTACATTTTCAGACAGTGGGGAACCCTGGGGGGGGGGATGGAGCAGGATTGAGCAGCCGCAAGGCAGCTCTCCCCTTCCAGAGTGGAGGCCCGCATCTCCGTAGTTCCGCTCCCACCGGGTGGAGGTCCGGTGGGAAACGTAGGCACGAGGATCGTGCAGCAATAGCCAGGGGTGGGCGGAGGCTGAAGCCGCGTACTCCGTATGCATGTACTTCCACCCACACGCAAGCGCCAGACATGTCTGCCAGGGTCCCGGTCGGGAGAAAAAGGGGAAAATCTACAAAGTACTGATGTAAAAAAAAAAAAGACGCGTTTCTGCAAATTTCAGATTCAGCGGAGCCCCCACAGGATGAGGGCTCAGGCCCAAATCAGTGCAACTGGGCTTGGTGATCCAGTGTAAGCCCCTCCACCCAGGAGGGGGGTTTGCCTTCTTTGCTAATAAAGTTAAAGTAATTCAGTTAAAGTAGAACCTGCTATCCTGGGAGTTGCCAGCAGAATGTCCTCCAGGTGCTAGCCCTCCCTTCCACGTTTGGGAAAGCGTGGACCTGCAACTTGATGACAAGCCAACTGTGAGAGAGCTGATCCTGCTTCAGTGGTGAGAGAACTGAAGACTTCAGGAGCCTTTATGATGGAGAGCCATACCATGAGGAGCCTGAGTGAGTACTCTTGTACCCCCACCCAGTGCAAGAAAGAAAGAAATACTTATTGGGGCTGCCAATGCCTTGGAGGTGGCTGCTGTTTAAAGCTGTTTGTTTGGTCTGCATTCTGCTGCGATCAATCCTTGCCCAGCGCGGATGGGCCTAGATGTCTTAAGAGGCCCGGCGTGGTCCAGTTTAAATATAAATGTGATGATATGTCTTTATTTGCTATGGAGCTTACAGGACTGGAAGGGAAGCACTCAGAACCGGGGCTCATCCTGACTTTGCCTGGGAGGTCCAGTATTTGATTAATAATTAGTCATGATGTCCTGTGGAGCTGTAAACTTCAGCCATGTGCCACGTGGGACTGAGACTTCAAGTCTGAATTGGAAACGACTGCTTTAAATACTCAAGTTGCTCAAGCAGAGAAATGGTATTGATAAAGCAATTTGTCTGGATAGGGATGTAAAGAAACCAAGCCACCCCAGCTTAGGGAACAAGTACCCATGTATTCAAGTAAAAAAGGACCAGGGTGGCCACGCTGTCCCCAGGTTGAAGAAGTTACCCCTTCTTTAAATATACTGAATGTGTTTCAATTATAAATGTGCTGAATGGATCAGGAATCACAAATGTGCTGGATGTTCCGAAGTAACAACTGGACTCAAACCAATGTAACCAGCGGATTACATCTTTCGTTCAGCTTGCAAAATGCAGGGCTCCCCCTGCATGCTTTCAAAAGACTGTATATAGTTTAAGTGCTAAATGCCTTCAAGTTTCAAGTTTGGTAACTGGGTACCCAGATTTAAGGTGGGTATTGAGGGGCCACCTAACTAATGTGGGAACTGGTACCAGTGTGGGTAATATAATAATGTGTGCCATCTGATTTTATGCAATTTAGATAGCCAGGACTCTGGTCATTTGAAGGTTGGCATAATGTGTGATTACATTCTGAATTACAAAGCAGCATATCTACCCAGCTGGAAGGTTTTCACCAGCACCAATTAAAACTGCCAATTCAATGTAAATATTGATGCATAACCTCTACTCCTTTCTTCCCCATTCCTAAGCCCTGTTCCTCCTGTAAATAAACTGTTCGTTGTTGTTTTGCAGAATCTCTGTGGTGTGAGCATATTATTAGGATCAAGTCCCTAATGTGGGGAAATGTCTATTGGGTCATGTGTTGGGGTGCCTTATGGTTTCTGTGGGTGGTACAGCATCCCAGGGAGTTGCACCAGGTTAAAGCTAGCCCACTTAAAGCTAAACTCTGGGTGGAGGCACCATGTCACTATTAATATCTAGGAGAAAACCAGTTTAAAAGTAATCTTGGGAACCCAGTCCCCTCAACCTTATTCAGGCCTGCAAGGCAGGGGTAGTAACTCTAGGAATAGCGCAACCTAGGGATTACAAGTAGCTAAATGTATCTAAAAAGTAGTGAGATTTAGTAATTGTGTCTTGATTTTAATTGGGTGATACCTATGTTTATTCATTGGGAGAGTGCTTCTGTGTTCATTTGCACAACATTCGTATTAATCAGTTTGCACAAGTATATGAATAGTCTTGCTAATGGGCAGCACTATATAAGGAGTATGTCTGTCTGTTCGAGCAGAGAGCGTGGACATGAGTATATACAGAGATCTTACAGGTAGCTAGGGTCCAAACTGTGCAGGACCTTGTGAGTTATCAAGCCTATCTACAAGTCAGTGACCCACTAACTAGGCAGCCAGTGTAGACTACACAGCACCAGTGTGATACTGGGAGGGGGGGAGGCCTCTAGACTGATGATCATGGATACATTCAGGCTCCATGCTGCAAGGAACCACCACCGCAAGGCCAGTGGGGGTAGCAGTAGATAGGGCTCGGAGGTGGCACTGGGCCAGCAGACTCTGACCCTAGGAGAGTGGCTTCAGAGACCAAGCTATATGAAATGGTATAATTTTGAAATGTTCTTCTAGTATTTAAGACAATTAGGCAGGAGCACCTTGAAATGACAGGCGTGAGTTTCCAGTCACTCCTCCTCCACTAACGAAAAAAGTTTATTTCTTTGACTCAAGACACAGAATCACATCAGCTGAGAAAAGGTTCAAGGGCCATGAGTGACAAAGGTCAGGGCTCCCTCTCATGTGTACCACAAAGCTGCACGTATCTGAAACTCGTCAGACACGATGACTTATATTCACAAATATTTATTTACTCCAGCGGTAACACCACTTGAATTCGCCTTTACTAATTGCTTAATCTACTAGTTGTTGTGACTGCCACAATAATATAACGTGTAACTACCAAATGCAACGTTTTAATTGCAAGCCTATGAGATCTAAGACTGCTACTACATGCTATATGATACATGTATTTATTCATGAATCCTGTTTTGTACCGATACCTCCTGGCACCCATTCCCAAACCACGTTTTATCTCTGTGGGCTGATCCCAATCATCGAAACTTGTCACAGTTAGGAGGGCGCTGCTGGCAAACACCTTGCTGTGCAAAACATGCAGGCACAAATATGAAACATTTTTCCGGCCATACCTTGGAGATGATCACTGGCTCCCCGTGTTCCAATCCACCTTTCAGAGTGAAGCCCCAGGGAGCTCCGCCGTGCAGACATGCCTCCACATACTTGGGTCTTCCTTTCTGGGTCCCAGCTGTGAGGGACGACGGGCACAGTGCACTGCCCTCCATCCTCTCCGGTCCCGCGCCTCCAACCCGCGCCGGCGCTTTCACTGATTGCGATGCACTTGCAGGGGGCCAAGAAGTCGGCAAAGTGCTGGACGCCGAGTGTGAGAGACCGAGCTCCCCGAGCTCGCATCCTCAGTGGAGCAGGGAGCCGCCGCCCGCCACCGCGCCGTCTCCCGCAACGAGCACCAGCCGCACTGAGAAGGAAGAACACCCCAGCTCGCCGCCCAGCAGCAGCGGAATGAGCGGAGCACTTGTTGCTGTCGTGCTTCTCTCAAAGATCAGCAAACTCCGTCCCCAAGCGGAAATGGTCCCTCTTCTGAATTGAAAAGCCCTCGGTTCTCAATTTCTCACTCCCTCCTGCGGGAATTCCAGCAGAGGGCTGCGGTACAGTAAGAGCGTGCACATTTAGTGCAGTCCCAAGCCTGGATTTCCTAAAGTTCCCACCAATATTCCAGATGACTCGGGGGGGAAAAAAGTAAGAAAATCCAGGACACCAAAGCTATGGCTAACGTCAGGCTAGTGACGGCTTCGGGTTTGATTGATTATCAGTCCTTTCTCCCTCGCGGGTGCAGCTTACCATTACAATAGGCTCGTTTCTCAACCCAGTGCATGGAAAGAATAGACGCTCCCCCCTCTCCTCTCCCTCCCTCCTTTTATATCAGGAGGGATCACTTGTCACAAAAAATCCTAATGTCTCAGCGTATGCTATTGGGCTGGGGCTGCACTCTTGCGTCCGTGCCCATCCGGGGTGAAAGTCTGTGGTTTGGCACGGATAAATGAAGCGAATACAGGCAGGCACGCAGCAGGGCTTGGACGGTATGACCTGACTGACGGTACGTGGTGCCCGGGTGATGCCTGTCACACCGCCCGCTGGGCCCGGCCGGCTCCTCACGCACAACAGCAGTACTGAGCGCGGGTCTCCCGAGTGCCCTCGTGTCCCTGGGCAGCATGCATACCTCTCAACACTTCAGTGAATTTAGGATTGTTAACGACACAATGAAAATAAACTTGGGGGCACTCTATTGAATAAAAGTTTTGATGAAACAGTAAATTAAAATTTTCGCTTTCTCAGTCCAAAAAAAAAACACCACTTGGATGGGGATTTGTGGGGACACATGACCAACAGGGTCTATAGGCACACGGGCCCTATGTGTAGATGCAATTGCCCCAACAGATTCCCCCGAACCCAAAATGACACACCACATACTCCATTCCAGGGTTAACAAAGCTGCAGCTTTACTCAAGGTCATTAACAAATCCAAACCCAAACGATGTACACTTATTTACAGAAACGTGTTCCTTGGGCAGCAAATTCGCAGTTGCCATTTGCTTATCCAGCCCTGGTGCATATTCAGGAAACTCTGGTCATGAGGTCCAAGAAGCCCGCCTGGGGCCCTGCCTATCACAACAGTACCCATACCAGATTCAAGGATTCCAGGACCTTCCCTAGTGGAGCATTTCTGTCTGGGGCAACACTTCTCTCCCTCTAGGCCTGACCTCCCACATGTTCCATTCCATGACCTTCCCTAGAGGAGCATTTCTGTCTGGGGCAGCACTCTCTCCCTCTGGTCCTGACCTCCCACACATTCTATCAGATGCCTTTGCTCGGGAACAGCCCTGCCATGTCAGACTGCATACCTGCTTAGGGTCACACATTCAACCTGGCTGTTCACCACCCCGGCAATTCCAATTCCAGCTGGTAAGAATGTCTCTGGAACATGTGTAACCCTGGTGCCATTATACCAAGGACCACTACCCCTGCCTGCTTCTCTGGCTGCAGGTTGAGGAGCCTGAGTTTGGAAGTAAGGGGTACTGTGGTTTGCCTACCAACAGTAGAACTATGATTTTGGTGCCTCCACCCAGAGTAATGGTTACGTGGGTTACTTGCTAAACTAGTACAGGCCTCTGGAAAGCTATACTCACCCACACCCCTGACTAGTGACCTTACACCATAAACACAGCAATTACTATATGCAACTATCAACATACAATTAGTGGCAAGTGCTAATAATATACTCATGGACACCACACTTACCAACAGGGACTGGACTTCTGGCACATACCCTGTGCCCCCTGTAAGAAAACAGCTTCCTGCAACAACAGTGCTTTTGCACAGTTCCTTTGGAATGACTCAGTAACTAAACACTGGGTAATACTATGCTCACTGACCAACTTAACATCAACCAGTAAATCAGATTTATTAAGAGGGCTTAAACAAAGTTGGGGCATAAATTTAGGCTAATGATTTCTGCAATACTGTAAATAGGCAGATAATAAATAATACACAGTTGTTCTGTCCCTGAATTAATCAGTCTAACCAGCTGCTGGGTACCCAGAGTGGAATTTAGGTGCAGGCCTGAAGCGGTGCTGCATGTAGGCCGGTGTTGCAGCTGGTTGGGGCCCTTGATGGAAGGAAGAATGTTGTTAAACAGATGAAAACGCTGGCAGACAAAGTATTTTGTAATCACAGGCCAGTAAAAATAGAAACCAATGAAAACTGATAAAGCAAGTCAGATGACACAGAAGCATTTATTTGGTGGTTGCAGGGGCTACCCTGATTGTACTCACTGCAGCTAGACAGATGGATGGAATGGCTGGCGACACCATGGACTGCTGACCTCTCAGGCTTCTGGAGGGGACCAGGGCCAACATAACTCACCTTCTCTTCACAGTCTTTCCCGGTAGGTGGCTGCAACCTGCTATTTGATTCTCCGCAGGGGCTGACTCACCAAGGCTGGTCTCTCGCTGAGCAGTAGCTGGGTCTGGTGCAGGAACAGTCTTTTAGGGCTGAAGCTGACATGGGCCCAGTAGTTGCAGTTGTAGTTGGCTTAGTATCAGATTGGCAAAGTCATTTAACATGCAGCTTGCAGGCTGGCTCAAGAAGTAAACCAGAACCACTGGCAACAGGTCAGGGTGGGAGGAAAATGGAAATTACCTCCGGTGCCACAGGACCCATGATGGTCTGACTGTGCTAGCGAATCTGCCCCCCACCACCAGATTTGACATAGCAGGGGTACGCCCGCATTTTACGACCCAGCCCCACCATGGAGGGGGGAATCCATGGGGGAACCTTGGGGGGCGGATGAGCTGGGGGTCGGACTGGAGGATGAACCCCTCCGAGGGAGGGGTCATAGCCCCTGTGGACTCTGGGGAGGAAGGAGTAAAAATTAATAACCCCCCCCAAATGAAAGCTTGGCTAAATCATGCATACCAGCTTGCAACACCGTGGTAGCAAAGAAAAACCTAGCCAACAAAGCTCGTCATGACAAACGTGTTAAGACCCAAGAACTTAAAACGGGACCATGTGTTGATGCGCAACATAGGTTGCAGATGATAGGGGGTAGTTCTGGACTTTCGAACACCCCAGATAATCATAGATTTTTAATAAGGTGACTTTCGAAGTCTTGTCCCTGATCCAAATGGATCCTTCGAGGAACACCGTAGTGGACAAAAAACTTTTCCACAAGGATTTTTGCTACTATTGAGGCCTTTTGGTCTTTTGTTGGCTAAGCCTGAATATACCGTGTGAAGTGATCTGTTACTATCAACATGTTACCAATGTTTTTTGAATCTGGCTCCAAACTCAGGAAATCGATGCAGGCTAATTCCATTGGTGCACTAGTAGGGTTCTATGTGATGTCGGCGCCTGCAAAGGACAACCAGCGGAAGGCGGCGTCAGAGGCGGCTAAAACAATTTACCGCACTGACAACCCTGGCGCATAGAAAATGGCGCTGTGGACTAAGAATACTTGCTTTCTGTGTGGGAGGCTGCACTTCACACCCCCACGTGGGGGTTTGCCCACCGCACCCTCTACTTAAGGATTCTCAACTCCAGGGGGGTGCATGTCGGGGGTGGGTGCAAAAGCAAAAACAATAAGATTTTGGTCCAGGCGCAAGAAAAGCACAGTAGTGCCCGGACCCAGACCCGAACCCAGAACCCCAGCACCGCAAGTGGAGGCCAACCCCCAACGCCATGGCGCAGCTCAGCAGCCGACCGCAGCACCACCCCCTACATCCCCTCTGCCCCCCCAGGCCACGCTCGCCATGTTCGCTCCCCGGCGCACACATACCGCGACATCCTGTCACTAGGGTCACCCACCCCACCACATCTGGTCACTCCTCCTTGCCCCTCGCCTTTCGGGCTTTTGCCCATATCCTGTCGCCATTTCAAATGTGCCGTGATTCAGGTGCCCACCTCACGTGCTACCCACTAGTAGTTATGTTAACTAGGGGGCTGTCCTCTGTGGTTGGGCCTTGTGCTGAAGACATTTACAGCAGGTTTTTACATACTGGTCAATGTCCAGACCCATTTTAGGCCAGTAGAAACATGTACGGGCCAGATCCAGAGTTCTTTTACTACCCAAGTGTCTCATGTGGGCCCTTAGCACAACATGCTTAAATTTTGAAGGCAACACTAACTACATCCTCACAACTTCCCCTTGACTGTCAGTCAACTGTCTGCAGCTTCTCACATAGCTTAAGTTTAGGCCCTTCTCGCAACAGCAAAGCAGTTTTGGGGTCACTGGACTGCATTTTGGAACTGTCTTCTCCCTTCCTTAAGGCAATTAGAACTGGTCTGATCAGGGGATCATAGTGCTGACCTTTCTGGATGTCAGCCTGAGTTACCTGAGGTAAAGCATTCAGGTCCAAGGCTGCAGAATTACAATAAGCTATGGGTAGGCATGCTTCAGGAGGTCCCAAGCAATCTGCCAAGCAATTTACAGTTTCAGAAGATGGAATCTCATCTCTATCAAACTTGTGGCATAAAGTTTTCACTGACCATAGAAAGGTGCATCCATTGTTGTTTTGAGGCAGGTCTTCTGGAGAGAGCATCAGCGTCCGTGTGGTTCAGACCAGGTCAGTACTCCACTGCGTAGTCATATATTGATAAAGCTGACGGCCATCGGTGACCAGTAGCATCAAGTTTGGCTGATGTTTGGACATATGTTAACAGATTGTTGTCTGTCTTAACCAAAATTTTTGCACCATATAAGTACTCGTGAAACTGTTCCACGATCGCCCACTTAAGAGTGAGAAACTCCAGTTTATGCACTGGATAATTTTTTTCTGAAGGTGTCAGTCATTTGCTGACAAACACCACTGGATGCAGTCCTTCTGGGTGTTCCTGGTAAACTACTGCCCCAAGGCCACTCAAGTTAGCATCTGTGTGTAGCACATAAGGTTTGGACAGATCAGCATAGGCAAGCACAGGTGCGTCAGTGAGCCGATAAATAATCTCTTTAAAAGCTGTGTCACATTCAAGAGTCCATCTGGAGCCAAAGGGTTCATTAGGTCTGAAATATATTTTTCTGGTCTCTTTGTCAGTGCCCTTTTTGAACTTTCCCTGAGTAGGTGGGTACCCTTGGGTTAAGTTCAACAGTGGCCACACCACCTTGGTGTAGTTTTTAAAGAAATGGTGGTAACTGCCACAGAATCCAAGGAACCTCTGCAGTTCTTTTAAGTTGGACTGGGGCCAGTCGGTCAGAGCTTCCACCTTGCTGGGGTCAGTCTGGATACCCTCAGGAGACACAATGTGGCCTATGTATTTTACGGAGCTTTGAAAAAACTGACATTTATCTATTGACAGTTTCAAGTCGAACTCCTTCAGTCTGTCGAGTACTTTAAACAGCTGATTCTTATGCTCTTCAAGAGTTTTTCCAAAGACAACAACATCGTTGAGGTATACTAGACACTCAAGGAGGTTCATATCTTGCATACATGCCCCATTAGTCTCTGACAGGTCGCTGGTGCACCTGAAATGCCTTGGAGCATGGAGAGGAATTCATAAAAACCCAACAGGCAAATGAATGCCATTTTCTCTCTGTCTTGCGGAACCATCAGGATTTGATAGTATCCACTACGAAGGTCAAGGACCGAAAACCACTTGCTCCTATTTAGACAGTCTAATGCATCTTGTATGCATGGCATGGTATATTGATCAGGTATAGTTCGTTTGTTTGAAGTTCTGTAGTCCACACACATACGGACAGAACCATTCTTTTTCCATACCACTACGATTGGGGAGGTATAAGGACTGTGCGATTCCTGTATAATGCCAGCTGCAAGCATCTCTTGCAAACGGCACCTTACGTTGTCAATGTGGGCAGGAGCTAGGCATCTGGATCTCTCCCTGAAGGGTCTTTCGTTGTGTAGTCGTACATGGTGTTCAGTCCCAGTTACACAGCTAACATCCCATTCCTTGAGGGAAAATACTCCTGTCCCTCACCTCTTCCTGCAGCTGTTCCCTGTCCTAACCTACCCCCCCATTCCTTTCCACCCCCCATTACTTTCCCTTCCTAGCTTTACACTCAAGCTCCCCACCTTTGGCTGATACCATCTAAAAAATATATGTAGTTTACATACACTTGTCCTCAAGTTTAGCACTTATTTACTTGCTTTTATCTAGCATTTCTTGTAAAATCACTCCTGTAACGTCCTTGTTATGTATCTTACCAATTTTTTTTCTTTTAGTTGATATTTGTTATTGTCAAGCCTTCTGTATTTCTCTCTTACCTTTGTAACCTATTGAGGTGTATTTACTATTAACTGGACACTTGTGAGAACGGGCAAATTATGCTCACATGCCTTTCCAGTATAACAAATGAAATTAAATTAAATGGTTTTGCTGGCTAACCTCTGACTAATCCTGACCTTCCAGCTATCACGGATGGGAGACTCTTTGAAATCAAACATGTCGGGTGATATTTCACACTCAGGTCCATTTTTTTTTTTTATTTTAGTCTTTGGTAACCAGGTAAGGCCAACTAGGCACAAGTGCCTGTTTTCATGGGCGACCTGGGAGTACTGGGTGGTTAAGTGACTTGCTCAGAGTCACACAGTATGCAAGTGGAGGCTGTGAGAATCAAACTCAGGTCTGGTCTGCTGGATGTACCAAGCTCGTTCACATCTCGTTCCTCTAACCTCTAGGCTATACTGCCAGCCTATTCTGGTACTTGGACAGCAACATGGCAGCATCAGTGCAGTGGACCTTGCCTAAGATGCAACCTCGGTTAACTTTCATGTCCCGATCTGTAACATTTTGAATTCGGACCACCACTCTCCGGGCATAGGCATGAGCACAGAGAGGCAGCACACTGGGCTTAACTAGGAGTCCTTCCGGTAGTTTTCCCCTCTTCTGGGGCGCCCAGCATCAATATTTTGTTGGTCACATCTTTGCGCAGTCACACTTCTCCACTGACACTAACTACATTGTGCATTTGGGGGGAGGACAAGAGTTGAAGAGTCTTTTTTCCAGACAAACCCCACAGGCTCATCTCGGTCATCTTCTTCTGGATGCATCTGCATTTCATATGCCTTTTGAACCATAGCGTGCATATGCAGGGTTCTTCCAGACTTTTGTGCTTGTCTCTTTTGGCACATTTGAGCAAGGTGGCCAAACATATGCGCGTTGGTACCTATTAACGCTGGAATCCCATCGTACAGGCCAGAGGTAGGACACACTAAGGCTAGTGTTTCCACAGGATCTCCTACCCCAGCTACAGAGGATGTAAAAGAGAGCCACACTTGCAAATATCCAAGGTATGGGTATGACTTGTCACTCAACTCCCACATGTGCAGTCCATCAATGGGTTGTAAAGGATGGCCAAAGGGATGCTGGTCATACCAATTTTTGAATATTATCATGACTTGGGCCTGCTATCTAGAATGGCTTGGGCCAGGATGCCATCTATTTGTACAGTAGTCTCCATAGACGGACCCACCATCTCTGTCCAGTCAGGGGGAGCATTATTCACATGGTGCATAACAGCAGACCATCCAACATAAGGCTTGGAGAGAGGTTTAGACTGAGGCTCTAGACCACTTTGTCTTACTTGGTTAAACAGCTTGGCTGTTGCTTTCTGCAAATCTTTTGGGGCCCGACATACTTTTTTAGTGTGCCCATCTTCCCCACAATGGTAGCAGAAGACATTTGGTCTGGGGTTATGAGGTCAAGCAGGTTCCTCAACCTGATTTCGGTTACGGGGGGACCAGGTTTGTATTCATCTTTAGGCCTGGGTCCAGGTTCCGTTTCACTGGGCCTTCTCCAGGTTGAAGGCTGGTGAGATGTCTAAGCAAGGTCGCTTAGTAAGGCTTTCAACTCCGTCATCTCTTTCAGCATATCATCACTCGGTTCCCCACCAGGGACTTGAACACTTGCACTGGTGGCAGAAGACTGCACCTCATTCTCACTCACAGTTTTAGGAGTGGGGGGGGTGAGCAGCTTGACCTTTAACCAATTCAGCTGCACTCTGGGCACTGGCCTTCATTTCCCTTAACACTCTTAGTGGGTCTTTAATTTGCTTGGCATCAAGAGCAGTTTCTTTTTCAGCAGGCTTTTCTGAGGCTGGGGCCGCTCGGGCAGCACCTGCATAAGGGTCCCAAAACTCATCCTCATTCTTAGCTTCTCTGATCTCTTTCTTGAGCCAGCAATACGCAGGTGGATCATCTTTACGATCCTGAAACTTTAGTTTAAGCATTAGCACACTGGAAAATCTGGCGGATTTGTGGATATGTTCTAGTTTTACTCCGTTTAAATCACTTGATAACACCCCACCTTTTCTGTGGGCCCTCTGCAATGCCTTCTCCAAATGGGTTCCATAGGCAGACAAACGTCCATTCTTCCACTGTTTGGTGGACCTGAACTTCCTCATTAAGTCTTCTCCGGACTCAGTACTACCGGAAACCCCTTCGAATGCAGATAAATACTCACTGGCTGAAGCATTAGGCTTGGTGGACCTCAGAAATCTAATTGCTTCAAATGCAGAGCCCCTTAGACTTTCCATGAGTCTTTTTCTTTTCTCTGCTTCTGCACAGTTCCACTCTTGGACCAGGGGGGACACATAGTCCATCCAAGTCTCTAGGTCATTTCCCCCCTGAGGTGTGGGAATAGTATGAGAGAATGTAGAAACATAGAATCTGATGGCAGATAAGGACCGCTTGGCCCACCTAGTCTGCCCATTTCCCTGTCTTACGGATAAGCTGCAGATCCTAGTTAACCAATGCCTACTTCCTCCTACCTCCCACTAGAATTGCCTTATGTCTGTCCCATGAATTCTTGAATTCCCCCACTGTTTTTGACTCTATGACCTCCTCAGGAAGGCTGTTCCATGCATCTACAACCCTCTCTGTGAAGAAATACTTCCTCACATTACCTCTGAGCCGTCCCCCCTCTATCTTCAAATTGTGCCCCCTTGTTCTTGCACACCTCTTTTTCTGAAAGATGCTACCCATTTGGACTTTGTTGATTCCCTTGAGGTATTTGAAATTTTCTATCATGCCCCCCTTTCCTCAATGCTATACATCTTAAGCTCCTTTAGTTGTTCTTCAGATGTCTTCTGGTGCAGACCCAGCACCATTTTGATTGCCCTCCTCTGGACAGCCTCCATCCTGTCTGTCTTTGCAGAGATGGGGTCCCCAGAACTGTACACAGTACTCCAGATGTGGTCTTACCAACTGTTTGTACAGAGGGACAACAACTTCCTGTTTTCTACTGGTGATACCTCTCCCTATGCATCCCAGTATCCTCCCAGCCCTCCTTACTGCCTTCTCACATTGCTGGCCCACCTTTAGGTCATCTGATATGACTACCCCCAAGTCCCTTTCCATTTTTGTTGTTGTCAGTATCTCACCCCCCATTGTGCACTCTTCCCCTGGGTTTTTGTTTCCCATGTGCATTACTTTGCACTTCATTGCATTGAATCTAAGTTGCCATGCGTTTGACCATTCCTCCAACCTTGCCAAGTCCCTTTTTATCCTTTCCAGCCCACTTGGCGTAGCAACCCTGTTGTAGATCTTTGTGTCGTCTGCAAAGAGACATACTTTTCCTTCCAGTCCCTCTGCAACATCACTTATAAAGACAATAAAAAGGACCGGCCCCAGTACTGAACCCTGCGGTACCCAACTAGTAACCCCCTCTTCTTCACTGTGGACTCCATTTACTATTATCCTCTGTTTCCTGTTGTCCAGCCAGTGTTTTATCCAGGCTACCACCCTGGGACCCACTCCCAGGCTGGCTAATTTGTTTATTAATCTTTTGTGTGGGACTGTGTCAAATGCCTTGCTAAAGTCTAGGTAGGGCATGTCCACAGCCCCTCCCTGGTCTACTACTTTCGTCACCCAGTCAAAGAAATCAATTAGATTCATCTGACATGACCTTCCTGCTGTGAATCCATGCTGCCTTGGGTCCTGTGCCCCTCTGGCCTCTAGGTACTCAACAATTCTTTCCTTCAGAAGTGATTCCATCATTTTCCCTACCACTGAGCTCAAACTGACAGGTCTGTAGATTCCTGCCTCCATCTTGCTTCCGCTTTTGTGAAGGGGAATCACATCTGCCCTCCTCCAGTCCTCAGGTACCACACCATCCTCCCATGATTTATCAAAAAGGGTAGTCAGTGGTGTTACTAGTTCTTCCCTTAGTTCTTTTACAATTCTGGGGTGAATCCCATCAGGCCCCATTGCTTTATCCACCTTCAGTTTAAGGAGTTCTTTCAGAACCCTTTCTTCTGTGAAAGAACTAACATCATCCCCCCTATCCAGAGTGCTTCTATTGACAGGATTAGGTATCTCCCCCTGCTCTTCCTTTGTGAATACTGAGCAGAAGTATTCATTCAGTATCCCTGCTTTTTCACTGTCGCTCTCTGCCCAACCACCTTCCTCTTTATTTGGCCTCAGTATCCCTGCCTTAGTCTTTCTTTGCTCCCTAATGTACCTATGAAAGGTTTTATCCCCCTTCTTAACCGAGTTGGCTATCTTTTCCTCGGTTTGGGCCTTTGCTATTCTGACTGCCTTCCCTGCTTCCTTCTGATTTAACTGGTACAGTTTTCTGTCCTGCTCCTTCTGTGTTTCCAGTGCGAGAAGGTGGTAGGGAGGGCTGGGGGGATACTGGGATGTATAGGGAGAGGTATCACCAGCAGAAAACAGGAAGTTGTTATCCCCCTGTACAGACAGTTGGTGAGACCTCATCTTGAGTACTGCATCCAGTTCTGGAGACCCCATTTCCACAAGGACATAGACAGGATGGAGGCAGTTCAGAGGAGGGCAACTGAAATGGTGCAGGGTCTGCAAGAGAAGCCATATGAGGAGAGACTAAAGGAGCTTAATATGTATACCCTTGAGGAAAGGAGGGAGGGGGGGACATGATAGAAACATTTAAGTACCTCAGTGGAGTCAACAAAGTCCAAGAGGGTAGCATCTTTCAGAAAAAGAGATGTGCAAGAACAAGGGGACACAATTTGAAGATAGAGGGGACGGCTCAGGGGCAATGTGAGGAAGTATTTTTTCACAGAGAGGGTGGTGGACGCATGAAACAGCCTTCCTGAGGAGGTTGTGGGGTCTAAAACTGTGGGAATTCAAGAATGCATGGGACAGTTATAAGGCAATTTTGTGGGAGTAGGAAGAAATAGGCTGTTGGTTAAATAGAATCTGCAGCTTATCCTCTAGGTAGGAAATGGGCAGACTAGATGGGCCAAGCGGTCCTTATCTGCTGTCAAAGTCTATGTTTCTATGTTTCTATCTTTTTCTCCCTAACCTTCCCCACCACTTCTTTTGAGAACCATAGTGTTTTTTTCTTTCATTTTGATTTGTTTATTTGCTTTACACAAAGGCTTGTTGCCTCTGTGATGGCGGTTTTGATGTTTCCCCATTGTTGCTCCACCCCACCTTCTCAGCCTGCGATATGAGTCAAGATTTACTGAATGTATCGGCACTGGAGAGGGCACAGGTGAAGGTGCCAGTGAGGGGTTCATAGGAGTAATACCCCCCCAGGGTCTCTAAAGCCCTCTTTAAATCTTCCCAAGTTTGTCCCTCAGCTGCTAACAGCTTCCCTAGTTTATCCTTAATTCCCTCTAGCTTGGGTGACCCCCAGGCGTGGATGACCCAATGTGCATAGTGATTACTCTCCAACCTACCGGGGAGTCATCAGGGATAATGATGGGGTACCCACTCTGGGTCCACTGAAACACTGCATCAAATTAATACCACTATACTTTGAGTAAATAAGTCAGCATTTCGCCCTTTCACAGTGGATTTACCTAGACATTTGACATTATTTACAGCCTCCTCTACAGCAGCTTCATTGGTGCCCAATGGAATATCCAGCGGCATCAAGGCTTTATGAGGGCAGCCTCCTCAGCTGCACACCACCCCAGGAAGTGATGCACAGCCATTTTATGGCATCGCCAGTAGAAAACTGGAAGTTGTTATCCTTCTGTACAGATAGCTGGTGAGACCCTATCTGGAGTACTGCATGCAGTTCTGAAGACCCCATCTCCACAAGGACATAGACAGAGTGGAGGCTGTTCAGAGGAGGGCAACTAAAATAGTGCAGGGTCTGCACCAGAAGCCATACGAAGAAAGGTTAAAAGAGCTTAATATGTATACCCTCGAGGAAGGGAAGGGGGCATGATAAAAACTTTCAAGTATCTCAAGGGAATCAACAAAGTCCAAGAGGGTAGCATCTTTCAGAAAAAGAGATGTGCAAGAACAAGTGGGCACAATTTGAAGATAGAGGGCGGATGTCTCAGGGGAAACGTGAGGAAGTATTTTTTCACAGAGAGGGTAGAGGACTCATGGAACGGCCTCCCTGAGGAGGTTGTGGAGTCAGAAACAGTAGGGGGAATTTAAGAATGCATGGGACAGACATAAGGCAATTCTAGTGGGAGGTAGGAGGAAGTAGGCTGTTGGTTAAACTAGGATCTGCAGCTTATCCGATAGGTAGGGAAATGGGCAAACTGGGTGGGCCAAGCAGTCCTTATCTGCCATCAAAGTCTATGTTTCTATGGATCCCAAGTCTAAGACCAGCCCCGTCCTCCATTTTGATATCAGTACTCATATAAAAAGCAGTTGCAATATTTTGGCCACTAGGGGGCAGTAATCCCAGCAGTGCTTCCAATTTGTGTAACCCTGGTGCCGTTATACCAAGGACCACTACCCCTGCCTGCTTCTCTGGCTGCAGTTTGAGGGGACTGGGCTCGGAAGTAAGGGGTACTGTTGTTTGCCTCCCAGCAATAGAGCTAAGATTTTGGTGCCTCCACCCAGAGTAATGATTACATGGGTTACTTGCTAAACCAGTACAGCCTTCTAGGAGGCTATACTCGCTCACACCCCTGACTAGTGACCTTATAGCGCAAACACAGCAATTACTATATGCAGCTATCAACGTACAATTAAATGACAAAAAACCTCTGTGCGCAAGCACTGAGGCAATGGTTACCCCATAGGGCATTTGGCCGGGAACCCAAGTTTCAAAGAAATACAAAATCACACATGCCCCCACAATGCAAAGCATCATGGTCTGCATGTGCAAATCACCACAATGGCAAGCGCTAATAATATGCTCATGGACACCACACTTACCAACAGGGTCTGGACTTCTGGCACATACACTGTGCCCCCTGTAAGAAAACAGCTTCCTAGGCCGGCCTGGTGGTGCTGAGGGCTGAGGCGCTGGCACCTTACCTCACACTATACCGGCAACCCGGGTTTGGTAACAACCTCGGGTCACCTGGGAGGCGGCTCGGGGGTGGGTTGGAGCAGGATTGAGCCACGGCTCTCCCCTCCAACGGGGTGGATGTCCGCTCCTCTGTAGTCCTGCTCCCACCGGGTGGAGGCCTGGTGAGTTGTGCAGGTGGTACGGAGTGACGACATAAGTCTGGGGAGGAGTGGAAGGGGCTACCAGATCCCAGCGTGTGCGTGTACCTCCGTGCGCATACACGCATGTGTATGTCATGGCCTCGGGGAGGGGGAGAAAAACCGAAAATACCCTAAAAGTATATACGAAAAAAAAAAAGAAAATAGCTTCCTGCAACAATAATGCTTTTGCACAGTACCTTTGGAATGACTCAGTAACCGAACACTGGGTAATAATATGCTCACAGACCAACTTAACATCAAACAGTAAATCAGATTTAGTAAAGGGGAACTTGAACAAAGAAGGGGCATACATTTAGGCTAACGATTTCTGGAATACAGTAATACTGTAATTAGGCAGATAATAAATAATACACAGTTGTTCTGTCCCTGAATTAATCAGTCTGACCAGCTGCTGGGTACCCAGAGTGGAATTTAGGTGCAGGCCTGAAGCGATGCTGCATGTAGGCCGGTGTTGCAGCTCGTTGGGGCCCTTGATGGAAGGAAGGATGTTATTAAACATATGAAAACACTGGCAGACAATAAAGTATTTTGTAATCACAGGCCGGTAAAAATAGAAACCAACGAAAACTGATAAAGCAAGTCAGATGACACAGAAGCATTTATTTGGTGGTTGCAGGGGCTACCCTGATTGTACTCACTGCAGCCAGACAGATGGATGCAATGACTGGCAACACCATGGACCACTGACCTCTCAGGCTTCTGGTGGGGGCCAGGTCCGACATGACTCACCTTCTCTTCATGGCCTTTCCTGTTACGTTGGCTGCAACCTGCGATTTGATTCTCCGAAGGGCTGACTCCCCAAGGGTGGTCTCTTGCCGAGCAGTACCTGTGTCTGGTGTAGGAACAGTCTCTTAGGGCTGAAGCTGGCATGGGTCCAGTAGTTGAAGCTGGCTTAGTAACAGATTAGCAAAGTCTTTTAACATGCAGCTTGCAGGCTGGCTTAACAAGCAAACAGGAACAACTGTCAACAGGTCTCCTGTCTTCCCAACTGGGGTAAGAGACAAATGCCACATTTACTGGCTGCAACTAGCACTGGAGTCCTTAGACCGAGAAATCTTCTTACAGTTTTGTCAAATGCCCTCTCTTTAGGCAAAACATTTTTTTTTTTATTTTTTTTTTTAAGTTTTATGATGATACAACATATATTGTAATAACAGGATGAGGTGTGCAAACCTCCTCTTCACATGTACAGAAATGATGTAAAGTATTTCTTTTAAGAAATTAGAGTCCAGGCAAGGCGGGATTCACCAGCCTTATTATTAGGAGTATACTCCAAACTGTTCATCCTGTAGAGCATTAACCCTCTCACCTCGAACAGGTAATCAGGTCTCTGAAGCCAGAAGGTCAGTTCCCTTGTAGAACTTGCTGGAGGAGGGCAAGATAAGCAGGCAGTAATACTGTAAACCAGATGAGTACCAGATAGTCTGGTCCCAATTAAGTTGATTAAGGTACCCACAGGTATATGCAAGCATGGCAACCCGCCCTGTGGAGTCAGGAGAGTAAACATGAGATAAATCAGCTCACAAATTGAGAGGTGTCATACACACCAAGGTTTAACATTTACAATACCATCCTCATAAAAATATTAGGCACAAATAGCCAGAGCTACAAACATGACACTAGAAATAACTGGTCACTGAGATAGAAACAACCTTTCGGTTTTATATAGTAACTACCAAAATTAGGTCCTTAAACAGAAACTTATAGTAACAGGACCTTATCCAAAATGAAATGAGCCCAAAACAGACTGCAAGATTTAGTCATCAAGTCCACCATTTTTTCTTTTTATATCCCCTTACCATGAGAGAATTAAAGTTCATCCTTCTTCATCTGAGGAACTGGCAGCACGGTGTAGAATAACGATCAGCTTCTCGGCAAAGACTGAAGCTGCTTCAGGGTCGACAAAGACGTGTGACTTGGCAGCATGTCTGATGTGGAGTCTGGCAGGGAAATTCAGCCTTGTTTCAACACCATTTTGAAGTAGCTGCTTTTTGATCACCTGCAGCTCCTTTTTCCTGTACTGTGTCTGAGCGGCGAGATCTGGGAAGAAAGAGAGATGATTCCCCTCCCAATTTATCTCCCCCTCTGGAGCAAGCCACCTGGAGAAGTGCAATTCGAGCCTCCGGCACAGAGAGCGTGGCAGTTGTTGTATATGGCTGACGTGGAGAGTCGCCGTGTGGTTTAGGCTGCTGGAGAATAGTGAAGACCTTAATTATTTGTATTCCAACATTAGGAGGTAATAGCTTTAAGTCTTGGAAGATAATTTTGCTTACTGCAGCCTGCATGTCTGCAGTTCTGGAATATTTAGAAGGGAAGCCCACAATTCTGACGTTGGCCTGTCTCTATAAGTTTTCCAGGGTTTCTGTTTTTGCTTTGACAAAGTGCATATCCCGCACGGAGGCCGCATTACATTCTTGCTGCCGCTCCAACTCCACCTTAATATCCTTGATCGCCACTGCATTCTTTTGGATAGTTTGGTCGTTTTTTAATAGTTTTGTTTCCACGACCACCAGATGTTTGTTAGTTTTGTCCCCCTGTCACTTGAATCTTTGTTAACATTGCAAGGATTTGCAACGTGGGGAGCTCACGTGCCACCAGTTCTTTAGAGGTGCCAGGCCCTGAGCTAGAAGTTGATGTCTGCGCTGACAAGTAGATGTCCAGGCTCTGAGAGGACCTTTTAGGGTCCTTTTTGGGCTAATTTTACTGCTGAAGTATTCCAGTTGAAGAAAGTCTAACATTTTTGTATTTTCAGTAGGTTGCTGTAGCAGTTTGTAATGATTTAGTTCGGTAACCAGACAAGCTCCATTATCAAGCTGCCGCCACGTTGGAGCTCCACAGTGCCCCCCTCCTTCAGGCAAAACATTTGCTCCGGTGTCAAAGTCTCTGAATTTAGTCAGGGCAACAAGACTTACATTTTCAGTTCCGTATTTCAGCAGTTTGGGGCCTTGCAGGGCGGCAGAGCGGGCCAAAGATCCCCACAATAGTTTCAGCTCACACAGAAGTTTCTTCCTTCTCAATGGCTTGAGCTGCACTTCCAGACTAACTGCTGCCAAACCTCTTTCTCTCTGCTTTTAGACAGTCTGAGTCTCTTCAAGTCCTGCAGAGAGGCAAGTCAGGCTTTTTCCCTGCGAACTGCAGCTGCAACACACTTTGCTCCTTTCAGCTCGAGCTCGACTGACTGAACTGTTCAAACAACAGTCCTACTGAATAACCAGGATCTCTGTATTCTGGTTGGCTGCCTCACTTGTCAATCAGTCTGAGTGCTCCTAATGGTCAATTTAGGTGCCAACAAGGAAAGTTCACAGTTTCACCCACAAAGCACTGTAATAAGGATCCCTGGAGAACCCCATGTTTCTGACTGGTCCAAACCCGTAGTCCAGGACCAAAGATGGCGGCTCCCATAGTGGCAAATCATATAGGCAACATAAATAACTAATTTATTTAGTAACAGCAAGGATTTAGAAATAAATATTTACAGTACTTTGAAGGCTTCATCAGCGCTACTGAGCGACTGCTAAATGGAGTGGATCAGAGAGGTCGTGGGCCTTGATTTACTCAGATCCAGGCTATAATACACTATACACAAGCTGAACCTCTTAAAGAGATAGCGTGGCAGCATAGATATGCACACTCATGTAGGATAACATCAGAACATTACTGTACATGGATTTACATTCTCCCTCTGGACAGTTGCCAGACAGTGGACCTTACTGGAACCCAGGGAGATACTCAAGGTAAGCCCCCTGGATTGGGTGGGTTACACATGAATTTACTTCTACTAAATGTGTACTGCTTTAAACTTCTCTCATTAATGCACCAGGGGCCCCATTACATGACCTTAATATTAGCTCACATTTGTCTTGCAACTTCACATTAAAAAGGTTGTGTTGGATGTCCAATAAATTAACCCCATCCCTGTAATACAGTCCAATTCATGCCTTGGTAATATAAAAATATATAATTATTATGCCATGTGAAGCGGGATACCTCCCTATTCAGTTATCTCACTCAACTTTTCAGTCACAGCTGGCCTATCAGACCCTGCCAGAACTGCCGTAGGATTACCTGTGACCACACAATGACAATTCCCAGGACAAGCTGCCCCAAGCGAGCCAGATCAGCCTTCCTGTTGTGGACCAGCTGAGGGATGGTATGACTGGTGATATAGTTACCACTCAGATGCACCACCAACCCTGAAAACAGTGAGTTGTGTAGGCCCAGTTATTGTGCCATCTCCACCAGCTGGTCTCATGTCATCCCCATTTTACTGCATCAGTTTACAGTTGCCGCATTCACATCAATTTTCAGCTAGCTGCCATATCGCTACGTCTTGGCCCTTTCATGTGCCCTGCAACTGTAGGAATGACCACTGATCCAGATAGCTGGTTGACCTGTGTGCATGCCTGCAAAAAGCAAATATATGTGAGCCTCTTAACCTGCATTCAGCACTGTTGTTACTAGTGCTAATTCCTGGGAACTGTTGCCAGCCCCCTGGGCTCTGATACATGCTTTGCAAGCACCTGCTGCCCATCTGCCCACATATTTTATCTGGTTTTCTGATAGGCTGAGCCTAGCTGCCTCTGTTGCAGCCCCGAGCCTAAAGGCATGCATATGGAAATTTTTCAGGTCTCTGCCTGACAACTAAAGGGCTAGCCTGTGGCTTGGAGAGGCAGAGAGTGAATCTCACAACACCCTCTTACCAGTGGTACTTTACCGCACATGCTTAGCATCTTTTGGGTGTTCAAAATCTTTTGCTGCAGCTGCATGGCTGCTGTTCTCCTTCCCACTCTGCCCATACCTCTTTCAGCGGCCATGGAGCTGCTCCTAATGGATCCCTGGCATTTGTTTGCTCTCTTCTGCGGTTCCCACTGGCATCGTCTGGCTCCTGTCAGCTCCAGCCTTCTGCTTTTCCTCCTGATCTGTTGCTGATTTGGGCCCTGGATTCCCCCTGCCTACCTTGTTTCTTTTCTTCTTGTTCCATGCCCCAGGTTCTGGTCTGTGTCATGCATTTTTCATGCCTCACCTGTTCTTCTTCCTTAGCCCCCTTCCCTGGCTCTGGATTCTGTGTTTCTCCATCCCTTTCACTATTTAGGATTCATATTTTTACCTCCTAGGCTGTTCTCTTACCTACTGCTACATTTCTATTCCCCTGCTTGGTAGTGTACATCCTCATAATCAGCTTCCATATCACACGTCCTTCTGTTATGCTAATATACAGTTACTCCTCCAGGTGTTCGCACTTCTGTTATCCTGCTATTTCACTGCCCCTTTCCCCTTGCCATCTCAAGGCATCACTCACTCCAGCATACTCTGCTTGCTTTCCTTATACTTTCTGTAGGGCCTCTTGGTCTCATCATCTAGGAGGCCTGACGTACTGCTGCAGTCTCATGAAATTCACTCCTGAAGGATGGGTCTCCACCAAGTGGGGATACATTTGACCATGCATATCGACTCATCGGCACCTCTTGGCATCAACCCCTCCCTGCCCAGTGCCTTGAGGGTAAAACTCTCACCACTGGGGCTTCTTTGTACCCTGTGACTGAGATTGACTCAGCAGCCACTTCCTGGTGTATTTATGGCTTCCTGAAGGGGGGACCCTCATCATGGGTATCTATTCAATCATTCAGATTGATTCCATGACACCTATTGAAGCAATCCTACCTGCATCTGCCTACTTGTCCCCTGGTCTCACCTTGTTTCTCTTCCTTTAATTCCCCTCATCATTCAGTCATAGGTTTAGACTTCCTTGCCAAATTGAGACTGAGTGACCACTGTTCAGCAGATGCTTCTCTCCTCAAATCATGTCTTGTGGGTCAGGCTCCTCTTATAGAGAAGAAAAGGCCCCTTTAGCCACATCTGAACACTCAGCAGCACCTCACAGCATTATCCCATTAGAGGGACAGAGGAAAATCCCTTCTTTCCAAAATATTTCCCTTCATTGGGTTCTAAATTCAGCAACATCTGAGCTGTCACTAATTCCGCCTAAAGCCTCGTGGGATGGTGACATAGACCTTGGTTCTCCCACAAGGGTTTTTCCTTCTCCTCATGGAAAAAGGTCATAATATAACTAATAGTTTTTCACTGAGAGTTGGAGCTAAGATGGTAGTACTTTGGCCTACTTCCCTAAGGTGCCTTTGATCAAGGGACCTCATCCCTGCAACACCTGAAAGGTTTGAGCCCTCCCATGAGGGTTCCTGTGTCTTTTTGGCACCCCAACAGGGTGGTAATTCCTGTAGCTCCATCACCTCGACTTCCTCCTGTACATACCTCACTATACACTTGTCCCCAGGGCTTGCCCCCCCACCCATGGTGGGATTGGTGAGGGTCCTCACCTCCGCCAAGGCATGGACCTAGTCAGTGGTGGTGGAACCAGGTCATTAAGTGCAGGGCCTGTGGGCAGCCAGAGTCATTTAGTTGGCTGGGGGAGTTTTTTGCCCCTTGATAAACGGGCCGTGCTAAAAAGCAGTTCTGCAATACGTAACACAGTGCATCATACAGTATAGAGGTTTGTAATGTACCTTTGTTTTACTCTAACTGCAATGAATTTGCAGATGATTTTCTGCCTTAAAAAGCTTATTTATTTGTTATTGTTCAACAGGTAATTGCACTAGACATGCAGTGGCCTGTTTTCAGACATGAACTGGGATAGTTACCTGACTAAAAACAAGCATATAAAACAAGTGAATTAGAATCAGCAGAGCCATCCTAAATCCTCAGTTGTCTGACTCAAGATCCATTTAGAATTTGGGAGGCAGTATAGCATAGTGGTTTAAGGCTCTGAGCTGCAAATCTGGAGAACTGGGTTTGAATCCCATAACCCC
Organism: Neoceratodus forsteri; assembly: GCA_016271365.2. Taxonomy (NCBI): domain Eukaryota; kingdom Metazoa; phylum Chordata; order Ceratodontiformes; family Ceratodontidae; genus Neoceratodus; species Neoceratodus forsteri. The sequence goes on from JADMNL010000040.1 coordinate 7,816,338, forward strand.
CACTTGCATATTGTGTGACCCTGAGCAAGTCACTTAACTTCCCTGTGCTCCCAGGTTGTACCTGTAAACAAGCTTTCAGCTTAGTGTGTCTCACCTGGTTAAACAACTGGAAAGAATTAAATGTACATAAAGAATAACCCACCCTTTCACTTGCAAAACCCTTTGTAGTTAGAACCCCGTTTAAGTGAATGGTACAATTTGCACTTTTACTGTGTGACAGGGTTGAAGAAGACCCTGTCCCATTTGTTATGCAGACAGAGTTAAAAGCAAAGATCTGTTCTATCCTCTCTTTTTTTGTCTGTGCAATCAAATTTTCTTGAGAGACCTAGGAACTGATCACTCTGACAGTCTCACAATTCTTCCCCTCCTGCTATTTCCTTGCCTTCACTTGTTGTTTCCTGCTGTTTTCTATCTTTCTTTCACCCTTGCTTATCTGTGGTTATAAAAATATATGTGGATCTTTATGTGAAACTGTGTTTTCTGGTTTGAAAATGTATATAGTCATATTCTTTAAATGATTGCAAAAAACTGTTTGGAACTCAGGAGGTTAACCTTGAGATGTAGTTTGACCTCCAGAAGCTCATTTGTAGAGTTATCAGCAGGGGGTCAGTCCTGGGACACCATTTTCTATTTTGTTCACCTGCAAGAGAGAAACTGACAGTTCTAATACATTTTGTGAGAAACAGGCCATGTATTTTAACGAGCTCAGGATCCAGAAGTTAATTGTTAGGAAAATACATTATACATAAAGAGAGCAATCTTTTGTTGGAGAGAAAAAGAGAGAGATGGAACTTTAGAATTAGAGATACCTTCGGATGAAGGACTTTGTTTTGTTTGAACTGCCTATATAAGAGCTATCCTGCACACTTTTTTATTTTTTTTATTTTATTGTTATTGATGATAATAAAATGCTACTTGTGAATTCTGTTACTGCTCCTGGTTTTCCTATGCTTCCTGACCTGCACCTCAATGACAGATGGTTATAGAAGTGGGATTTACACCGTGCAAACTCTAAGCCAGGAGTTTTGTACATGGGTACTAGACCTGGTGCCAGGGAAGCATAGAAGAAAGGTATGGATCCTGCAACAGCAAGCCCAGGACTGCTTACCAGAAGAATGGCAGTGAAACTAGAAGCAGAAACAAAAGTCCAAACTGAGACTGTACAGCCAGCACAAGTGATGGAAGAAAAAGAACAGACAGGCACAGAACCTGAAGCATGTCTGCCTTCTTCAGATGGTGGGCTATGCAACAAAGACAGAGAAGCAGAGTAGAGAAGAGATGCAGCGACAGGAGCAGCGATGACTGGATGCCTTGCAAGCTATCAAAGCTGGAGGATATGGTAGTGGTCTCACGCAAACAACAAAACACAAACAACCTAAAAGACATTAAATTTACAAAGTTGTGTCCTTCAAATGATATTGAAATATGCCTGACAACTTTTGAAAGGGTTGCCACAGCCTACCAGTGACCAAAGCAGCAATGTGCAGTCAGACTGGTACCTTATCTGACAGGTAAAGCCTAACTCTGCCTACAGCAATATGGACACTGCACAGTCAGAAAACTATGACCTTGTGAAAAGAGAAATCCTAAAAATATATGACATCTCAGGAGAGACCTACAGGCAAAGATTCCGGTCCCTGAAGTACCACTCAGTCGACAATCCTTGAGAAGCCTTCGCCCAACTCAGAGAGCTTCTCATTAAATGGCTCCAACCGTTGTTTTGACCTTGCTCATTTAAATGTAATGTTTTTTTCCCTATGGGTGGACTGCAGACTTGATGATTTGCCTCATTTTCTACTATTATTACCGAATCTTAATATACACATGGACTCTGATATGAGTCACTGGATGACTTTTTTGGTGTCTAGTACCCCGGGACTTTTCGGACATTAATACATTCAGTATATAGTCCATGGTCATGGCTGTAAATGCCTTTGCTAACCTTTCTTATTTCAACTGAAACTCAGGTAGTATTTCCCCCCATATGTTGTAACACTAGGAGAGAAGAAACTTATCCAGATTTAATATGTATCTGTATCTATTTCCATTGCTATGCCTTTGAACCAAGAATGTACTATATCTGTATATTTTATGATATCATGATTAAAAATAAAGTATTAAAAAAATGGCTCCAACCAAAGGGCAAAACAGTCCCACAGATTATCAACTTATTTGCAATGGAGCAATTGATCAACATCCTGTCTATGGACGTGCAGCTTTGGATAAAAGAACATCGACCAGAAAGTGGGGAAGAGACTGTTTCTTTGGCTGAGGATTATCAGATGGCCAGACAGACACCGCAGCAGTGAAGTAACAACCAAGGACCGGTAAGACCCTCTTTTTCCTGATTTAACTCTGGGTCAGATAAGAACTCTGGTGGGGGTAACAAATTTGCACCCAAAGACTTTATTTGCTATAACTGTAATGAGCCAGGCCATATTGCAAGAAACTGCCATAAAAATGAGGGTAACACTGGAACAGATTTGTCCTTAGCAAATTGGAGCAAATATTTAACAGATGTCAAGGTGGGAAATAAGACTGTGAAGGAACTTCTTGATTCGGGAAGCAGACAGACTTTAGTGCATGTTGAAGTGATGGGAAAACACTTTGCAAAAGGACCCAAGTACTAAGATCATCTGCATCAAGAGGGACACACGATACTGTCCCACCACCCAAGTGACTCTGAACATTAATGGGGTGTTGCACCAAATGAAACTGGGGGTAGTACAAACATTACCTGTACAGTACCTATGGTTATTGGAAATTACTTTCTAGGATTTGCTGAGTTAATCACAGAGGGAGTAAAACCCGTAGTGTCAGCAGCTGTGATAACAAGAGCATAGGCAAAGAAATCTTAGATGGTAGAGACTCTTTTACTTTTGGTGACTTTGATGCAGACTTATTTAAGATGAGCTCCAAGATCTGGAAGCCCAGGAAAGAAAGAAGACGCCTGAAAAAAACAATGGCAAAAAAAGACTGATGAGCATAAGCGGTTGATGTATGAAAATGCTGAAACTAAGCTGATAACTGATTGTGATTTTGTTTCTGAGCAAACTATGTTTCTCGCAAAAGTTATTTTAAGCAGCTGGGGGTGAAACAAAAACAGGGTGAACCAATGTTTAAACAAGCATTTGTCAATGCCGAATGTTGTCTCGCTGGCATTGGCATTAGTAGTGTCAGAGGTAGAGATGCATAATAGGAATGGTAATGAAGTATTGAAATGATGCCAACTCCACCCCCACCCTGTAGAGAGTGACAAGGATTGGGGTATGCCTTTGGGTCATCAGCTATAGTGCTCATGCCGTTGCACCTCACCCTACCCGTGGTGTGCTTTGGGGTCTTTCGGCATTATACTTACCCCATTCCATAAGGAAATACGCTGACGTGGGTGCAGTATAGGAGAATGGGGTGAATTTTGTGGCCAAACAGTGCAGGGCACACCACGATGCCTGTCAGTGGCTGCAGGGTGGGGGTTGGGGTGGAATGGCGTGAGCATTACATCCGATGATCCCAAGTCACACCCCTGGCACCTGTCAGTCTGTAGCGGGTGGGGTGCTACAGTTGGAAACCCTAACACCGTAGGTGTGCGGTGGTATTTTCAGTCCAAATTTTCAACATGGGCAGTTTGTAAGCCCACCTCATGAAAAGCGGCACAATCAGTTTGTTAGCTGAAAGGTGGTTTTGCGCAGCGGCTATGCCATTTGGCGACACAGGGATGAAAACACATTTTGGGCAGGATGTGAAGAATGACAACTGTATTGTTCATGAGGAGGTGTAAAAAATGGCAACGTTGAAACTCTGGAGTAAAAATATGAAAAATTGGTGAAGTCATAAGCATGCATAGAAACTCCGCAACACACATTCGTAACCCAATTATTTTTGGGAGTTTGTTAGCCACATTTTTAACATAGGCATTTTGGGACCTCCCCTCTCGAACAGTGGTGCTGTGATTTTGTTAATCTGTCCCAAAAGTTGATTTCCCACAGCGACCACGCCATTGTGCACCACAGGTACGGAAACACATTTTGGACAGGATGTGAAAAATGACAGCTGTACTGTTCATAAGGAGGTGTGAAAAAATGCCAGTGTTGAAAATATGGCATGGAAATATTGCAAATTTGCGAAGTTACAAGGGTGCGTGGAAACTGCGAAACGCACGCTTGTAACACAATCATTTTATGGACATTCGGCACCAAATTTTCAACATAGGCATTTTAGGACCTCTGCTCATGTGCAGTGTCACTGTCATTTCCTCAAACTGTCCTGAAAACTGATTTCACACAGCAACCACGCTATTCTGCGTTGGACATGCGAAAACACATTTCAGGCAGGATATGTAAAATGACAGCTGTACTGTTCATCATGAGGTGTGAAAAAATGGCAATTTTGAAAATCTGGAGTGAAAATATTACAAATTCATGACATTACTAGCGTGTGTGGAAACAGCGCAACGCACGCTCATAAAACAGCAATTTTTGGGAGTTTTGTCACCAAATTTGCAACATAGGCTTTTGAGAGCCCCCCTCATGAACAGTGGCACTGTCATTTCATTACTCAGTCCCTAAAGGTGATTCTCCGCAGTGACCACGAAATCACCTTTCGGGACCTAATAACGCCATGACAGTGACTGAATTCATGAGGAGGGGTCTCAATAACCCCATGTTGAAATTTTGGTGCACAAATTCCCAAAAATGCCCGAGATATGCACCAAAGTTGAAAAAAACCCTATTTATGCCATTATATAGCTTACCGGCATTTCTTCAGTTCGCAGTCGGCTTTGAAGAGTGCAGGCGTGTTCAGTCCACCTAAGATCATTAGCGACTCCAGAGGTAAGTATGGGGTGAGGGGTGTGTGAGGCAGGGTGTGCAGAGAGTGAGCACGGGTTGCAGGAGGGGGTGGGGAGACCGCTTAGGACCGTTTTCTATTTCACATGTTTAAAAAATTATGGACTTTTTTTTTTTTGCAGGGCATGTGGCACGTTGGGGTGAGCTCCAGCATGCCACCTAAGTGTTTTTTTTTGGGAGGGATTCTGTAGCTGATGGGGGATTGGGCACCCCTGTCAGCACATAGTGGGGATGGAGCCGAGGGGCATTGGGCACCCCCGAAGCAAAAACAAAAGGGGACACATTATACTGATGGGGTGGGCTCCCCTTCAGCAAATACAAGGGACGGGGAGATAAGCGCAGATGAGAGTTATTTACGTCGCACAGAAAAACTGACGGGGCGCATGATGTCAAGGGGGATTGGGCACCCTTTGGCATACATTGTACATGGGAGGGGGTTAATTATGCCGATGAGGAGTGGGCTTCCCTGTCGGCATTGTGACAGGTGGAGGCGGCAGTCACTGCCGCCATATTGCCTGCACATAGAAAGGCATGTATTGGTCCCGCTGCATGAGAACTTCGCTCTCATTGCAGCGGACCTTTTCTTAGATCTGGTGGCCTCATTAAGGATGTGTGAGGTCACCGTCTGCTGCTGGCTGATTGGAGAATGGTAGGGACGCACCTTCTGATGTGTGCCCTGCATTCGCCCAACAGTGGCCGCGCCTCCAAATCTGCTATTACCGCAAGATGTTGGCTGCGAAAGCGCGAGCCAACATAAAAATGTAATGGGTTACTGTACAGAGTTTGGGTTAAACCTCAGACACAGGAACAGATAGAACAGTTGGTTATACCACAAAAGTATAGAACTGAGTTGTTACAGGTAGCACATGATAGTTCTATGGCTGGTCACTCGGGGAGGGATCGCACCCTTGCCAGATTGCTGTACATATTTTACTGGCCTGGGATTCATGAAGATATTGCTACTTATTGCAGTTCTTGTGCCGATTGTCAGATGTCTGATATTTCTCTCCAAGATTATTTTAAGCAGCTGGGAGCGAAACAAAAGTAAACAGGGTAACTAATTCATTTGGTTGTATGTGAATGTGCCACTAAATACCCAGAGGCAGTTCCATGCATACTGTCACAACCCCAAAAGAGGCAGCAGAGCTGGCCAAAATTTTCAGCAGGGTGGGCATACCCAAAGATATTATTACTGATCAGGGAAGTCATTTTGGTGCTGCACTGCTGAAAGAGCTGTACCGATTACTAGGTATCACTGTCATAAGAACATCCTCTTATCACCCTCAGTCACATGGTGTTGTTGAGTGTTTTAATCAAACTTTAAAGGAAAACTGTCTAAATACAGACCCCCTTGCTCTCGAAAGGCTTACCGCCCCCCCCCCTCGATTTAGCTTTTATGTAGAAGATTCTTATTTATGCTTGGTACTTCATTTGATTTTTATTTGAAAAGTCCACAACTGGGAAATATGGCCGACGCTGGAGGGGCTCTAGTTACTGTAACAGTGTGGCGCCACATCCCACGCTTCAATACATTTGTGTTCGTGGACTTTTCCAAATAAAAATAAAGTAAGTGCCAGCGCATTAAAAAGGGGATTTTCTATATAAAAAACTTAATCAGGGGTAAGTCTTTTGGGGGCAGGGGAGCTGTATTTAAACAGTTTTCCTTGTCAGTTGAGAAGACTGTGGTGCACTGTACAATAGGATCTACAGACAGCAACCAGGACCCTGCTGTGCATGCTGCACCATAGCAGATCTTGGAGCCCAACTAGAGGATGCTTGGACTAAAATATGTGACCCCCAATACAGGGAACTCTATAGCATACCACCTCAACCTTCCCACCACCAGTACCAGAATGTCAGCCAGGGGGCCAGGACTCGAGGCAGGGCCCAGAGACTGGCAGGTGGTAAGGAAAAAGAGGCATCATAGGAGGCCCAGGAAGGAAGCCAAAAACCAGGAGCATTTCCCGGCCATCCAAACCAAAAACAGGTTCACTCCACTGCTACCAACCACAGACAAAGTAATACAAGGTAAAGAAATCAAACCACCAAAAAAAGGCTAACACGCCAATTAAAACCAATACAAACTACGATAAAAACAAAAATACTAATACTCAAAATATAACCAACAGTACCAAAACCAAATGCAATAACAACACAAATACTAAAATTCAAAATAGAAATGACACAAATATAAACAAAAGCAAAATTCTCATAATCAGGGATTCTATGATCTGAGGAGTGGAACACCACCTAACACAAAATGTTAAAAGCGACATCGTGGTAATGTATCTACCAGGAGCCTCTGCAAGTAGGGACACTAACCGCATAAAGACAACTGTGCAGGAATCAGGGGATGTTACACATTTAACACTACACCTTGGTACCAATGACTTGGCAAATCACACAGTTCAGGAGGTCAAGAAACACTTTGAGGACCTGGCCAACAACCTTTCTTCCCTTCCATTTGAATTAGCCTTCTCAGAAGTCCTGCTAGTGTAGGAAAAAGGAAAAAGGACCAAGCAAGTCAGAGAGATTGAAGTAGGTGAATTCAACTCATTGCTGCATGATTGGTGCCAAGACGAGGGATACCACTACATAGGGAACTGGCACAACTTTTGGGAAAGAGCTTTTTTAAATACGACGGATTGAACCTAAACAGAGAAGGTGTGCAAGCACTCAGACAAAAATCCGATGTCTATGTAACCCCCAGGTGGCGCTATCCCAAGGGCTACTACCCCTGCCTGCCTGACTACTGACAGGTTGAGGGGCCTAGGTTCTATGGGGGGTGCCTCCACCCAGAGGTCAGGGTTTTTTGTGGTTAGACTAGCTTGGTCACAGCCCTCTGGGATACTGAGACCCCGTTTTATCCCTTCTAGTGGCTCACTCAATGCACAGAAGTTACAATCCCAATACCCCACATGCACACACTGTTCAAACATAAAGTACCACTTACCCTCGAGACTGATTCTGAGTTTCATCTCTGAGGACCCCCTGTAGAATAAGGTTAATCAACATACACCAACCACTACAATTCTTATTAAGTAGGTACTGACACTTCAAACTGTTTAAAGTTTAACAACATCAAATCTGGTTTATTCAGGGGACAATAACACGGGAGGGGGAAATCAGGTTAATTAGTAGCATTAGATCACAGTACTGTGCACATTACAGGGTCTAGAAAGTCACACTCTGGGTACCCAGGTTGAGGGGGGGCTAGCCAGGTCCATTGCCCGAGGTTGGCCGGCAGGTGTAGATGGATGGGGCCCTGTAGAGAAAATATGCACAACACCCAATTGTAATCCGGAGCCAGATGGCTCAGTCCATGAAGGAAAGGAGAAAAGAAAATCAGATGAAACACTGTTGATAGATAATCGATCACAGGGAATGCCCTGTTTGGTGCTCACAGTACCCCACAATGAAAAACTGGGCACAGATGGCAATTCTGGATTGCCAGACACACACACACACACACACACACACACACACACACACACACACACACACACACAAGCAAGGAGATGAGATTCTACAAACGAGGCACACAGCTTTGATCAGCAGGCGGATTCAGTCCGCATACATTCACTTGGCTTTCAGTCTACCCCACATGGGGACAAGAGAACCCGATTAGCTGTTCCTCCCAAGAATTCCACACACTTATATGTAAAGGAAATTACTATACCAGGCAGCTGCTTTCAGGTCCCGATCGCACTTACTGCTAAACCCGGGAGTTCACACTGCAGCTTCACTTCCTGACAGACCGAGCGCGATTCAGCAATTTCTCCAGTCTTCTACAGGGTGAGCCTGGTTTCCACTCTTTCAGCCTCTCTTCCTCTCCATAGTCTCTGATTCAGTCCGAATTGAATTGGCAACACAACAGCCTGACTTCAGGCCTCCCACGCGCTTCCCGCGTGAAACTATACAGCACAGAAGCTCGGAGCTCCTTCTCTCCTCACAGTCACAACGGATCTAAACTGTCCAGCCACAAGGCAGAGCATTCCCTTCGGGCGCCACCCAGTTCAATTGGTGGACTCAGCTGTCAATCACTCAGAACTCTCCCCGTTGGTGCAAATAGGCACCAAGGTCCAGAACTTCACTTCCCAGAATTACTAGCTATATCTCCTCATGGTAAGCCGGCTCCCAAGAGAGTCCTGATTCTGGTTGGTCCGAACAAACTCCATTTTAGAGGCCCCCCTGTACTGATTGGATCTATTCAACAGTTCAGATCCAAAATGGATGGGCAAAACACACAGAGTCCCAGCTGCGACAAAGGCAGGTTAGACAAATTACATTCTACTTAACACTCTAACGGGTTTCAGGCAAACAGTTACACCTGTCATTTAGGCTCCCTCTGTGCTCTTAGCGACTGCAGAAACGGAGCGTTTACTCAGTGGCCCAGGCGGGATTCGAGCATTAAATAAACAGTCCCCCTCACACAAACTAAAGCAGTCTGCAAGCAGACAGCTCTTAATGAGACAGTACCAGAGGCTCTAAAAGCACTCACAGATAAACGGCTTAAACGCTGAACACCATTCAGGCTGGGAGCACTTAGCCAGCTCCTGGAAGACTTTTGGGAACCCCCATTTGCAGGGGGGTTACACCCTTTCTGGCCTGAAAAAACCTGGCGTCCGGATCAAGTAGATACCTTTAAATCACTTTAAGGCAGAACAGTTGAAACTTGCATCCCTTTTAAACAACAATCAGCATATTAAACCTTTGTCATATACACTTATACTGTATTACACAGTCTACTACTGGTTATACAACATTACACATACAAACATTTTTAAATCAGGTCATTACTTCCTGCACATGAAACCTGGATAGAGGGGGCCCTTCCCTAACAGCTACCTTGGGGCTGGATGGGGCAGGGGCACCATACTCAGAGGGCAATACAAGTAATCTGGAATTATTTCCCAGGCTTAGTTTGGGCAATGAGCTCGGGGTCACGTACACTCCCTTATGGACCACATTAAGGGGCAGGTCCACAGGTCTGCCCATGGACTCATAACTTAAACGAACCACAGGCCTCACCTCTTGACCAGTCCTTCTAGGGGGAACTGTTACAGTTTCTGCACTGTTAGGCTAACTTTCAGCACTGTCTTTATTCACCAGGGGAGTCTCCATTGGGGTAGAGAGGCTAGAACTTTGGGCACTTTCAGCTCCAGGAGTTACAATCTCTGAGTCCACAACACCTGGCTCACAGGGGGAGTTTTCTGACACTGGCAGTGAACTATCAGGGCACTCAACACACTCTTCTTGTTCTGGTATATCACCAGTTTGTCCCAGTCCATCATTTTCTTCCTCTGAATGCTCAAACAGTTCAACCATACACAATGAGTCCATATCATCTGACTTGATGCTCTGCACTTCACTTTCTGGGAGCATTGGCTCCAGGGACAAAGCTGGGGGCTTAGACAGTCCAGAAGGTGCAGCTTCATCTCCAGGATTGACTAGGGGATTGCCCCGAAACAATTGACTCAGTTCATAAGAAGGGTAGTATTCAAAGCCACACTCACTTTCCTCTGTCATGGACTGACAGTCATGTTCAACTGGGACTTGTGGAGGGGAACATTTCAACTCAGCTTCTGTGGGTGCAGGCTTTCTTAACTTTTTCTTAGCAGCAGCTCTAGTCACTGGTCCAGAGGGGGCATTTTCTGGGGGTTCAGACTCAATCAAGATTTGTCCAATTGGTAGTAAATGATTTCTATGCATGGTTTTCACATCTTTTGAGTTATTCTCTGGCCTTACTTTGTACACAGGCAGATCATTTAGTTTGCCTACCACAATGTGGGGGAGATGGTGCCACCTATCAGCAATCTTGTGTTTGCCATGCAGTCCCAGATTTCTTAGCAACACCCGATCTCCCTCCTGGAGTTCCAGTGCTTTCACTTTTTTGTCATACCTTTCTTTGTTGGCCAGATTTCTTTTGGCAGCCATGGTTTGAACCAGTTGGTACGCATGATTTAGCTGGGCCTTTAACTTTTGCACATACTGTAAATGAGTAGCTGCTTGAATCCCATCAGGAGAAACTCCAAAACAAACATCTACTGGTAGTTGGGCTTCTCTTCCAAACATCAGGCGATAGGGGGAGAACCCAGTGGCATCACTTTTGGTGCAGCTGTAGGCATGTACCAGGGTGCTAATTTGTTGGCTCCATCTGGGCTTGTCCTTTGGGTGAAGGGTGCCTAGCATATCTAACAAAGTGCGGTTGAACCGTTCAGGCTGTGGGTCCCCTGGGGGTGGTAAGGGGTGGTTCTGGACTTTCGCACTCCCCACAGAGAAAGCATCTCTTTAATCAGATGACTCTCAAAGTCCCTTCCTTGATCAGAATAGATTCTTTGTGGTGCCCCATAGTGGACAAAAAAGGTTTCTATAAGCACTTTGGCCATAGTGGAGGCCTTCTGGTTCTTGGTGGGGAAAGCTTGAGCATATCGGGTGAAATGGTCAGTGACCACCAGCACATTACTGATATTTCTTTGATTTGGCTCCAAACTCAGAAAGTCAATACAGACCAATTCCATGGGGGCACTGGTGGTGATGTTAACAAGAGGGACAGCCCTTTGGGGCAAAGTTTTTATCTGTAAGCAGCGACTACAAGTTCTAATGTGTTGTTCAACATCAGTCCCCATTTTAGGCCAATAAAATCTGGATCTTACCAAATCAAGTGTTCTGTCTATGCCAATGTGTCTCATGTGGTTGTGCAGGGACCTCAGCACCAAGTCTCGAAAGGCAGTAGGCAAAACTAACTGTTGCTTGTCCATTTGGCCCCCTCTATCTACCGTCTCTCTATATAACAGTCCATTGATCAGTTTCAACTTAGAGCCTTCTTTATATAACAGTGCAGTTCTAAAATCAGTGGAACGTAACCTTGACACATCTTTCCCTGCTTGGAGGGCTTCTAGAGCTGTTTTGATCATGGGATCTCGGGATTGAGCCCGCTGAATACTGTCATTATTGAATTGAGGCAAAGCACCAATGTCCAAAACAGAGAAGTGGCAATAAGCAGCTGGAATGCAAGTTTCAGAGGGTCCCAGACAATCCACCATACAGTCCACTGCGTCCGTGGACATTTGTTCCTCCCTGTCAAACTTCTGGCAGAGTGCTCGAATATAAGGTTCTGACAGTCTGACCCAGTTATTCAGGGGGACAGGTCTCTGTGAGAGAGCATCAGCTTCTATGTGGTTCAGGCCCGCTCTGTATTCAACAGCGTAGTCATATGTAGATAATGCAGACAGCCACCTATGGCCTGTGGCATCTAATTTAGCAGAAGTCTGAACATAAGTCAAGGGATTGTTGTCAGTTTTTACCAGTATTTTAGCCCCATACAAGTATTCATGGAATTGGTCCACAATAGCCCACTTCAAGGCTAGGAATTCTAACTTGTGTACTGGATAGTTCTTTTCGGAAGGGGTCAGGCTCCGGCTGGCAAAAGCCACAGGTCTTAAACCATTCTCATGTTCCTGGTACAACACAGCCCCCAACCCTTGCAAGCTAGCATCAGTGTGCAGGACATAAGGTTTTGTTGGATCTGCATAGGTCAAGACTGGAGCATGGGTAAGTTGATATATGAGCTCATGAAAAGCAGTCTCACAATCAGGAGTCCAGTGGGCCCCAAATACTTCACTTGGATGAAAATACACCCTTTCAGTCTCGAGGGACGCTGATTTTTTGTATCTTTTGTGGGTTGGGGGATACCCTTGAGTAAGGTTAAGTAAAGGGTAGATCACTCTTGAATAGTCCTTGATGAAATACCGATAATAACCACAGAAACCCAGGAATCTTTGCAGTTCTTTTAGATTTTGGGGCTGTGGCCAGGTGGTCAAGGCCTCAACTTTGCTCGGGTCTGTCTCTATCCCTTCAGTAGAAACTATGTGCTCTACATACTTTACTGATGTTTGAAAGAATTGACACTTATCAATGGACAACTTCAGGCCAAAGTCCTCTAGCCGGTCCAGCACCTTGAACAGTCGACCCTCATGTTCCTCCAGCGAGCTACCAAACACAATAACATCATCCAAATACACCAGGCACTCTAATAAATTTATGTCCCCCACAGCACGCTCCATCAATCATTGAAAAATGGCTGGGGCGCCTGAAATCCCTTGAGGCATCCTCATGAATTCATAGAAGCCAAGCGGACAGATAAAGGCTGTCTTCTCATGGTCTTCTGGGTCCATCGGGATCTGGTAGTACCCACTGCAAAGATCCAGCACAGAGAACCACTTGCTACCATTCAGGCAGTCCAGGGCATCTTGAATGCGTGGCATTGTATACTGATCAGGGATAGTCCACCGGTTTAAGGTGTGATAATCGATGCACACCCTCACAGTCCCATTCTTTTTCCTCACTACCACAATGGGGGAAGCATATGGGCTTCAGGATTCTTATATTACACCAGCAGCCAACATTTCTTGCAAATGTCGTCTCACATCGTCTATGTCAGCAGGAGCCAGGCGTCGAGACCTCTCACGAAATGGCCTGTCATCCTGCAGCTGGATATGGTGCTCAGCCCTCTGCACGCAGCCTACATCCCACTCCTTTAAAGAAAACACCTGGTCCCTTTGGGCAAGCTTCTCACTGATCCTCACTTTCCATTCTGCTGGCAACGGGGAGTCACCGAAATCAAACAAGTCAGGCGTTACTCTTATCACTTTTTCCCAAACTCTTGTTACTGGGTAGCATGGCAGTATCTGCACAGTGCACAGTAGCCAGGGTGCAACCTCGATTTACTTGGATCTCCCTGTCAGACACGTTGTGGACTTGAACCATCACTGTTCTGGCAAAAGCATGGGCTCTAGCAGGCAAAATACTTGGCTTGATCAGCAGCCCCTCAGGCAGCTTTCCATCTCCTGGTGCGTCCGCATTAATATTTTGTTCTTGACATCCCTTTTCATGCGGACCTCTCCTTGCAGGACACATTGGGCATTTGGTGCCAAAAGCAGAGATTCAGGATCCTTCTTCCAGACAACCCCAACCAGTTCCTCTGGTTCCATTTGGTCAGTATCTCTCTGGGCCTCATAGGCTTTTTTAGTCAAGGCTGGAATTCTTAGAGCCCTACCAGTCCAGTACCCTTGTTTTTCATAACACAACTGCGTCAGTCGCCCAAACATATGTGCATTAGTTCCAATCAGCAACGGGACCCCATCATACAGTCCAGTAGGGGGACACACTAAGGCTAGGGTCTCCACTTGCTCTGCCACTCCAGCCACAGAACTGGGAAAAGACAACCAAATTCGGATATAGCCAGAGTAGGGGTAGGCCTTCTCACTCAAACCCCACACATGTAGTCCTTCCAGGGGTTGCAGTGGTACATTAGACAAATGCTTCTGATACCAGTCCTGGAACATAATTGTCACTTGCGAGCCACTGTCTAGCACAGCTCTGGTGGATACCCCATTCACTTTCACAATAGTCTCCATGGAGGGACCCACCACCTTGGACCATTCGGGGGGGGGCATTATTTGGGATGTCGCTCGGGCATTGGCCCTGGTGGCAAAACTTTTCCCGGTGGCTCTCCCTGGTGACCAGGCACAGGTTTTGCGATGCCAGGCCACTAACCTGCTGGTAACTTTCCTCAAGTTCTCTGGCAGCCGACAATCAAACTGAAAGTGTCCATCCTCTCCACAACGGTAGCAGAACTTAGCATCTCTGTTGTTCTTGGAGGGAGGGGGATCTCTTACCTAGTTGGGCATCTTGGGGACTCTACGTGGGTCTTCTTGAACTGGGGGTTTACCCCGTTGGACCTCTGGGTCTCCATTTCTATTGGACATGAGAGCAGCCCGTTGCAGTTCCCTCACCATCTCTCTTAAGTCCCTGATTTCTGCTCTCAGGTTGATCTCAATCCGGGTTTCAGGGGAAACGACATGCACTCCCACTCCACTTTTAGGCTCAGGGGGAGCTTGATACAGATCCGGTTCCTGGTAGGTCTCAGTCAACCCCTTAATCGACCCTCTCAGCTGTTGAATCTCATCTGGCTCACTCTTCTCAGGGGTCTGACAAGGGTTCACAGCACCAGCATAGGGTTCCCATCCCTCTTCATCAGTTTCAGTTTGATGGATCTCTCTCATCAAGTGGCAGTACTCAGGAGGGTCATCCCTCCTGTCTTGCAATTTGAGTTTCAGCAATATTACACTTGAAAATCTTGCTGATTTCAATATATGGTCTAATCAGACCTGCTTTAGTGCTTGGGCAGACACTCCCCCTTTTTTGGTGGGCCTTTTGCAAAGCCCTTTCCATCCTGGTAACAAAAGTAGACAATTTCTCATTCTCCACAGTTTAGCTGACTTGAACTTCCATAATAGATTCTCTCTGGTTTCGGCGCTGCCAAATACCCCCTCTAATATGGAAAGATATTCTGCTGCAGTGGCCTCTGGACTAGTGGCCCGTAGGAATCGAATGGCTTCCAGTGCAGGGCCCCTCAAACTTTCCATCAACCGTTTTCTCTTTTCCCCCTTGGAGCACTGCCACTCTTGCACTAAAGGGGTAGCATAGTCCATCCAGGTCTCCAAATCATCCTCCCCTGAAGGCACTGGAACAGTACTGGAGAAGAGTCTCAATCTCCGATAAGAATCCAGTTGAATGGGGGGAATAACTATAGGGGGTGGGGCTAGTATGGAGCTCTCAGAGGACTTGGGAGATGTACCTGGGGAAGGCAGGGGAGTGTGGTCACCCGAGATGTCTAATACTTTTACCAGTTCCTGAGCGGTTCTCCCTTCTGCGGCTAATAGTTTGAGCAGTTTCTCCTTAAAGCTATTAGTACTAGGGGACCCACCCGGGTGGCCAAACCATTACATGTGTGAATAACCCTCCACCCCTTCTGGGCACCTTTGGGCAAAATCACTGGGGGCACCCTCTCAGGGTCTATCGGAATACTGCATGAAAGCAGCACTTGCAGGGTTTGTTCGAGCAAGTCAGCATATCGCCCTTTTACTTCCACCTTGCCCATACATTTGACACATTCTACAGTAGAGACAATGTCAGTGCTTTTATTCCCCAATGGGACATCCAGCAATAAAACAGCCTTTTGGGAGTCCATTTCCTCAGCTTTGCACCACCCCATCAATTTGTGTACCATCATCTTAAGGGGGTCGAGTTTTAACTTGGGCGTGGTACTCCCCTCCATTTTCTCCTTTAAGTTAGACATAATGGGGTACTTCCTTCACTCGGCCACTAGAGGACGCTAATCCCAGTGGTGTCTCCAAGATATAACCCCCAGGTGGTGCTATCCCAAGGGCTACTACCCCTGCCTGCTTGACTACTGACAGGTTGAGGGGCCTAGGTTCTATGGCGGGTGCCTCCACCCAGCGGTCAGGGTTTGTTGTGGTTAGACTAGCTTGGTCACAGCCCTCTAGGACACTGAGACCCCCTTTTATCCCTTCTAGTGGCTCACACAATGCACAGAAGTTACAATCCCAATACCCCACATGCACACACTGTTCAAACATAAAGTACCACTTACCCTCGAGACTGATTCTGAGTTTCATCTCTCAGGACCCCCTGTAGAATAAGGTTAATCAATATACACCAACCACTACAATTCTTGATAAGTAGGTACTGACACTTCAAACTGTTTAAAGTTTAACAACATCAAATCTGGTTTATTCAGGGGACAATAACATGGGAGGGGGAAATCAGGTTAATTAGTAGCATTAGATCACAGTACTGTGCACATTACAGGGTCTAGAAAGTCATACTCTGGGTACCCAGGTTGGGGGGGGCTAGCCAGGTCCATTGCCCGGGGTTGGCCGGCAGGTGTAGTTGGATGGGACCCTGTAGAGAAAATATGCACAACACCCAATTGTAATCCGGAGCCAGATGGCTCAGTCCATGAAGAAAAGGAGAAAAGAAAATCAGATGAAACACTGTTGATAGATTAATCGATCACAGGGAATGCCCTGTTTGGTGCTCACAATACCCCACACTGAAAAACTGGGCCCAGATGGCGGTTCTGGATTGCCAGACACACACACACACACACACACACACACACACACAGCAAGGAGATGAGATTCTACAAACCAGGCACACAGCTTTGATCAGCAGACGGATTCAGTCCACATACATTCACTTGGCTTTCAGTCTACCCCACATGGGGACAAGAGAACCCGATTAGCTGTTCCTCCCAAGAATTCCACACATTTATATGTAAAGGAAATTACTATACCAGGCAGCTGCTTTCAGGTCCCGATCGCACTTACTGCTAAACCCGGGAGTTCACACTGCAGCTTCACTTCCTGACAGACCGAGCGCGATTCAGTAATTTCTCCAGTCTTCTAATGGGTGAGCCTGGTTTCCACTCTTTCAGCCTCTCTTCCTCTCTGTAGTCTCAGATTCAGTCCGAATTGAACTGGCAACGCAACAGCCCGACTTCAGGCCTCCCACGAGCTTCCCGAGCGAAACTATACAGTGCAGAAGTTCGGAGCTCCTTCTCTCCTCACAGTCACAACGGATCTAAACTGTCCAGCTACAAGGCAGAGCATTCCCTTCGGGCGCCACCTGGTTCAGTTGGTGGACTCAACTGTCAATCACTCAGAACTCTCCCCGTTGGTGCAAATAGGCGCCAAGGTCCAGAACTTCACTTCCCAGAATTACTAGCTATATCTCCTCATGGTAAGCCAGCTCCCAAGAGAGTCCTGATTCTAGTTGGTTGTACAAACTCCATTTTAGGGGCCCCCCTGTACCGATTGGATCTATTCAACAGTTCAGATCCAAAATGGATGGGCAAAACACACAGAGTCCCAGCTGCGACAAAGGCAGGTTAGACAAATTACATTCTACTTAACACTCTAACGGGTTTCAGGCAAACAGTTACACCTGTCATTTAGGCTCCCTCTGTGCTCTTAGCGACTGCAGAAATGGAGCGTTTACTCAGTGGCCCAGGCGGGATTCGAGCATTAAATACACAGTCCCCCTCATACAAACTAAAGCAGTCTGCAAGCAGACAGCTCTTAAAGAGACAGTACCAGAGGCTCTAAAAGCACTCACAGATAAACGGCTTAAACGCCGAACACCATTCAGGCTGGAAGCACTTAGCCAGCTCCTGGAAGACTTTTGGGAACCCCCATTTGCAGGGGGGTTACATCTATACAGGTGATTTAAACTAAATAAAGAGTATGACACAGCTCACACCCCTGCTGTCAGTGGGCTGGTCATCACTCCCCAAAATGCCAAATGCATGCATACATCCTCAGAAAACAAATCAGAGCCAACATCCACCCAAACCGGCAACCTCCATAATCTCTTGGCCGGAAAGAGCAAACTGGAGCAGTCCAGGAAGGGTACAACCTTGTACCAAAGAGGATGTACATTCCTGGAAAGCAATGGGTGCAAAAACTAGGAGCCTAACCAACAAACTTCCCGAACTCACAGCCATCTTGGAAACAGAAAGGATGGATTGGGTGGCTGTAACAGAAACGCGGTTCACGGAAAACCACAGATGGGATACGGCCGTTCCCAGTTACAATCTGTTCAGGAAAGATAGACAGAGCAAAAAAGAGGGAAGGCATAGCCATTTACACTCGGGAGGAAATAAAAGCCACAGAAGTAAAAGGGCAACCTGGGGACTTCGAGTCACTGTGGCTAACAGTAGACATGGGGAAGGGAAAACCCTTCAGAATTGGCGTCGTGTACAGGCCCCCAAATCAAGGAGATAAAGGAGACAAAGGCCTAATAGAGAAAATCAACAAAATGTCTGATGAAGGGCAGGCAAAATAATACTGGTGGGGGACTTCAACCTACCAGATATTAACTGGAGCACACTAACGGCAGCAACAACAAGAAGTAGGGACTTCTTATTGTCACTACAATGCACAGGACTGTGCCAACTTGTTAAAACCCCAACAGAGGTAGATGCCATTCTTGATCTTGTCCTCACAAACCCGGAAAGGATCAAGGACATTGAAGTGGGACGACATATGGGCAACAGCGACCATTGCATGGTAAGCTTTAAGTTAAACATAACACAGGGCACCAGCCATTCAAAGATAAGGGTGCTAGATTTCAGAAAAGCTGACTTCCAAAAAATGAGGAACAACATAAGTAGCCAGTTAATGGAAATAGAGGTTGAGGAGGTGGCAGTCATGTGGGGGAGACTCAAGAGAGCAGTAAAGACTGCCACAGATCAATGTGCCAAATGGATCAGCAAAGCAAAAGGAAAAAGAAATCCTCTATGATTTTCCAAGGCAGTGGCTACCACAGTCAAAGAAAAAAGAAGGCATACAACATATACCAGGAAACCAAAACTGAGAAAGACTGGGAGTCATACAAGGAAAAACGAGTGGGTCAAACAAATGAATTAGAAAGGCAAAAGCCCAGACAGAGGAAAAGACAGCAGAAGGGGCAAAGAGAGGAGACAAATCATTTTTAGATACATTAGGGAAGATAG
The DNA here is from genome assembly GCA_016271365.2 of Neoceratodus forsteri. Taxonomy (NCBI): domain Eukaryota; kingdom Metazoa; phylum Chordata; order Ceratodontiformes; family Ceratodontidae; genus Neoceratodus; species Neoceratodus forsteri. The sequence goes on from JADMNL010000040.1 coordinate 7,835,565, forward strand.
GAAGGCAAAAGGGATAGTAAAGATTGCTACTGAAGAAGGGAAATGCACCAAACATGATCCAGAGAAAGCCAAAACCGTCAACAAATACTTCTGCTCGGTGTTTACCAAAGAAGACCCTGGGGATGGCCCAGTCCTGAAAAAACACGATACCCCAAGACCAGGGGTAGCCACAAGTCCATGTACAGAAATCGAAGTACGGGAGGTGCTAAATAAACTAAAAGCAGACAAAGCCATGGGACCAGATGAGATGCACCCCAGAATCCTTAAGGAATTGGGAGCAGAATTAGCAGCCCCTCTGGCACTTCTATTCATGAAATCTTTGAAGAGCAATGTGGTACCCAAAAACTGGAAAAAGGCAACAGTGGTTCCACTTCACAAATCAGGCAGTTGCAAAGAGGCTAGTAATTACAGACCAGTGAGCCTCATGTCTATAGTAGGGAAACTAATGGAGACACTACTCAAACAGAGGATCATAGCATTCCTTGAAACTAGCAGCCAACAAGACCATAAAGAGCACAGTTTCACAACAGATAGGTCATGCCAGACAAATCTGCTTGAGTTTTTTGACTACGCTACAAAAATAGTGGACAACGGTGGGGCAGTAGATGTGGTCTACGTAGACTTTAGTAAGGCCTTCGACTTGGTTCCACACAAAAGGCTGGTAAAGAAGCTTGACCACACGGGTTGGTCCAGAAGTAGTCAGATGGGTACAAAACTGGTTACAAGGCAGAACCCAGAGGGTACAGGTTAATGGACCACAATCGACGGAAGGCAGGATGACCAGGGGGGTGCCCCAGGGTTTAGTGCTGGGGCCTCTGCTCTCCAATGTTTTTATAGCAGACAACACTGACAGACTGGAAGGGAAGGTGTGTCTGTTCGCAGAAGACACCAAGATATGTAAAAGGATGGACACCGCAGAAGGAGTGAGCAAGATGGAAGCTGACCTCAAGAAACTAGAAGAATGATCTGGAGTGTGGCAGCTAAATTTTAATGCCAAAAAATGCAAGGTCATGCACATAGGAAAGAAAAATCAAAGAAAGGAATATTACCTAGGAGGCGAAAGACTGGCGGTCCCAAACCAGGAACAAGATCTGGGAATCGTAATCTCAGGCGACTTGAAGGTTATCAAGCAGTGTGAGAAGGCAACATCGAAGGCCAACAGAATGTTGGACTGCATTGGGAGGGGAATCATGAGCAGGAGGAGAAAGGTGGTACTACCACTCTATAGATCACTGGTCAGGCCTCACCTGGAATAGGGAGTCCAGTTCTGGAAGCCTCACCTCAGGAAGGACATTGACTGGATGGAAACAGTACAGAGAAAGGTGAGTAAAATGATTCAGGGTCTGCAGTACATGTCCTAGAAGGAAAGACTTAGGGAACTGAATATATACTCCCTGGAGCAGAGAAGAGAGAGGGGACATGTTTGAAATATTCAAGTACATACAGTAAAAGGCATTAACATGGTACAGGTACAGGAATTTTTTCACTTCAAGAAGGGCTCCAGGACCAGGGGACATGACATCAGGCTGCAAGGAAGGAGGTTCTCTACCAACACCAGGAAGTTTTTCTTCACAGAAAGAGTGGTGGACGCCTGAAATAGCCTTCCCCAGGAGGTTGTGGGGGTCAACACTGTGGGGGGGATTCAAGAATGCATAGGATAGGCACAAGGGAGCCCTGACTACAAAGGGCAACTAGAGTGTCAAAATAGGTCTAAAATAAATGGGCACACTAGATGGACCTAGCTGTCTCCTTCTGCCGTCAACTGCTATGGTTCTAAAAATGCATGATAAAAAGGTTTGTGAAAGGTGAAGGGAAAGACTGGGACCAATACTTACTTTACCTGCTTTTTGCTTACAGAGAAGTGCCACAAGCCTCAATAGGTTTTTCACCATTTGAAATACTGTATAGTAGAAAACTAGAGGATCACTATGGCCTTGTTCAGACTAAGGTATTTAAAATGGTTTAAGCAGCTTAAACCATTTTAAAGTGCCCTAGCACGGTTTGCGTTCGCACTTAACATGCATTGTAATCCATTTTTTAAAACCGCGTTTAAACCCTGATAAGACCTAGGCTTAAACACGGTTTTAAAAACGTTTCAGAAGTTAACTCAGATTTACCTATAGTGTGGATGCTCAGGCACGGTTCCCCGTCATGAAGCTGGATGTTCCCACATCTGAATCGGTTGCCAGGTAATTCGGTGCAGAGGCAGTAGTGCAGATGCTGTAAACCGTTTTTAATAACGGTTTACAACATGCTGGCAGCAGTGCTGACGCTAGAACACGGATGCAACAGCATGGTAATTAATTCATTTTAAAAAACGGTTTCCCTTACCATGCTGTAGTGTGAACACAGCCTATGAGAAGATCACCCCACTCAGAAAAAGTCTATTACATCTTATATGTATACCCTGAGAAAGAAACTGGCAAAATAATTTGAAATTGCCCATAGGATTCAGGGAGAGGCCCCAAACCAGCAGAAGGTGTATTATAACAATGGGATAAAAGAAAAAGTTTTTGAGTCAGGTGAAAAGGTCTTGCTACTGTTACCCACTACAGAAAATAAACTGTTAATGAAGTGGCAAAGGCCTTATAAACTGCTTAGATGTACTGGCACAGTTAACTATGAGACTGAGACCCTTGATGGGAAAAATCCTACCAAGATATTCCATGCGAACCTCCTGAAGAAATGAGTCGAAATAACACCGAAGGCTGCTTTGTTAGTATTACTATCAGAAACTGAGAAAGAAAATATTGATATAGCTCATGACAGACTGTGACTTATGATGCTGTAAAGGTGAATGTTTCCTTAACCTCTGAAGTAACCGCAGAAATTCATAACTGGGTAAAGACATTTAACAGTACTTTTACCACACTGCTAGGCTAAGCAAAAGGTGTTGAGCATGTAATAGTGACAGGGAATGCTTGCCCTATCAGACAAAAGACATACAGATTACCAGAGCGGTTAAGAGCAAATGTGGTTAAGGAAATACAAAAAAATGGAAACATTTGGTAGATAAGAATTGAGAAGTGCTTGGTCATCACCAATGGTGATTGTAAATAAGAAAGAAGGCAGTTAAGAATCTGCCTTGATTTTAGGAAACTTAATCGAGTGTCCTAATTTGACAGTTATCCTAGGCTCAGGCTAGAAGATTTGTGGGCAGATTGGGACGTGCCAAGAACATCAGTACCCTCGATCTCACCAAGGGTTACTGGCAAACTCCCTTAGTTAAAGAATCCAGAGACAAAACTGCATTTGCCACTCCTGTTGGATTCTGTCAGTTCACCACCATACCGTTTGGTTTACAAGACACACCTGCTACATTCCAGTGGTACAATGAATTAATTTTAGCTAGAGTACTTACACTGGTTATTGTGCTGCTTACCTGAATGATGTTGTGGTGTACAGTCCAGACTGGAAAAGCCACCTGAACACCTACGAGCAGTTATCCAATCTATCAAGAAGGCAGGTACAATAATACAATACAGGAAGGATTCACAATGCAGATGAGCTGGGTGCAAATGAGATGTGCCATCCCCAAACAGTGGGATTCACAGAAGGATGCACTGCAAGATGCATTGTGCACATCCCCACTGTGAATCTCACTGAAGCGCCATGGTGCAACCTGAGATGCCCCAGAGCAACCGGGGTGCGCAGAAGCACCCTGGAGAGCACAACACTGAATACGGAGCAAGTAAGCAAGGGACACAGGAGCAATAGGGGGAGAGGGCAGTGGCACAAAAGATGCAGGGGAATAGACCAGCAGGGACTGGCCAGAGTGCCAAAGAGCCGGAGAGTGGCCACAGCAGATGAGGTGCACAGACAGAGTGCACACAGAGACACCTGGAAGCACCAGACACACACCACACAGGGGCCCAACAGGCACAGATGCCATGCACAGGGGTACCTGGTAAGGTGGGCCAAGGCAGCAGAGGTGCACTGTGCAGCACAGCAGAGGATGCCATACACGTCCCAGAGCACAGCAACCCAGCAGTGTGGACAAGGGAGATGCCACACAGGTAGACAGGCACAGTGGTGGACAGGCCGAAGTTCATGCCCTGCACAGGTGGAACATGCCCACAGGAAATGTGGCCCACAAGAAGAGCAGCACAACAACAGGGGACCAGCACAACAGAAGCAGCCATCATGCACCACACACAGAATAGGGGCACTGTGAAAATCAGCATGTCGCAATGCCCACCAACAGGCCAGAGGCAACAAGGAGAGGTCACACTAAAGCGGGCATGAAAGGGGGACAGGATGCGTGTGTGCGCAGTACCACAGGTGCACACGTGTGAATGGGAACAAAGGTACAGTAGAAACCAGCAAGCACAACAGAGCACATGCACAAGGTACAGTGAATGACCACAGACACAATTAGCAGTATAAAACACTTCAGTGAAAACAGATGAAACTATGTACAACAACAGCCATCACTAAGAACAGGGAAGGTGTGGTGTGGTAATCAGAACAGGAACAATACTAACAGTACACAGGAGGGTGATGGTATGGAGGTGGAGGAACAGGGGACAGCTACAGACAATGGGGGTTGGGCAAGGAAATTGGGGTTAGAACAACAAAGGGGCTATATACAAGTGTCCATGGCCCTATCATGCTGGATGGGCTGCAGCACGGTGGCCACCCCTCCATCCCCTGGTGCTCAGCATCCGAACCAGCAAATTGAGTGCTTACAGGAGCTGTCCCTACAACCTGTACAGTGATTGAATGGTCCTCCTCAGTGCCCCCCGGAGCTGCAACTCTGCCAGCTGCCCAACTACTTTTCTCCGCCGATGCCCTGGCACACCCAGCCGTACTGTCCGAGGGCCAACACTGGGGACACAGACAACAGGTACTAAGTGCCATGTTTCACACTTGCCCTTCTGCCAACCACGCGAGTGTGCAGGAGGCAGCCATCATGGCAGTGGATGACAGCCCGCCATGCACACCGCATGCTAGCAACAGGCTGGCACACAGTGCCACACTGTGACCATGCAATGGTACTCAGACAATGCAGGGCCCACATGTGCATGTAGAGCTAGGCACAGAGGGGCATGCAGCCATGTCCCACACTGCGTGTGCAGATGCCAGCAGGCTGCACAAGCGTGCAGGCCCCATCCGAACACCACTGGAGCCCCACAGTGTGCCCATGGTCCACGGCAGATGCGCACAAGATGGACGGACACACAGGGGTCATGTGCACTGTGGCCCAAGCACACACCACCATGGCCACACCCCATGCTTGTGCACAACATGCATCACACGGACCTGCACAAGGGACCGGCAACGGCCTGCAGTGGGCACCGCCTCCTGTCATAAACACACAGGGAATGCACAAGAAGGACACCCACCTGCACCTGCATGACCTTGTCCCTGGTCTCCACCACTGGCCCTAGTGAGCCTGGCCTCCACCGCTGCCGTGGCCCTCCACCTATCTGCCAGCCCTGTGAGGGGAACACAAGCAAAGAGCACCGTGAGGTGATGGTAGGTGTGTAACCTCCATCTGTGGCCCACAGCAACAACACCAATGCCAACATACAGTGATGGATCCACCATCACAGTGCCCCAATGGAGGTGCCCCAGTTAGCGTGCAGCAACACACAGCACCCCAGCCCATGCCCACCAAGTGTGTGTGCAGCTGGATGTGTGCCAAGCCAATGGCTGTACCACACTGCGTCTGCCATGGTGTCCATGCACCCCTCTAATGTGCATCATGATGCACACAGCTATGCACGGTCACCATGCCTGCACCCCACATGCTGAAGGGGCACGGCATGCCACATGTAAGTGTGTGTGGGGGTGTGTGTGTGTGTGTGTGTGTGTGGTGGGCATTGCGGCAGCCCCCCCAGACACAAACCTCTACCTGCCTGTGTATCTGTAGGGTGATGTGACTTACCTGGGTGTGGCACTACACCCCTGCATGCACAATCTCGGAGGCTCTGAAGCCTGTCCGGGTCCAGCACTGCAGATCCCTGTACCAGTGCCTGCATTGCTTCCCTGTGTACTCCACCCTGTCCTGCGCACCAAGTGCTCTGCCACCCTCACCCACACTGCTGAGTGTGGCTCTGTGAGGTCATCAGAGCCAAACAGCTGTCCCTTCACATGAATCACCAGTCACAAGTGCCACAAGGTTGACCAGTTCAGCCTCCCCCCAGTTCATGGCCCTGCTACCTGAGCACATGGCATGTGTCCTCTCTGTGTCTCCTGGGCAAGTGTGCACAGATCAGGCTGCTGGTGTGAATGGCCCAGTCATGCCACATGCGCAATTGGCCGTTGTGCACCACACCGCGCAACATGGTAATGTGGCATGGCAATGCACGATTGCTGCCTATTGCACATCACTGTGCACCGCATGGGGTGGAGACCAAGGTCAAGGGTCATGACCAGGTCACACATGCACGTTCTGCGCATATCCACCATATTGTGAGTGGAAAACAATGCCACTCACAGTACACTGTTGCCATGCACACTGCCAGTGTTGCACTGTGCACTGCAGGTGCGAATTGACGCCATGTCATGCCGAATTGCAATACACGCAGTCAACGAGACATGCAGCACAGCACCAATGGTGCATGGGGACTTAGATGCACTTCTGTACTCGATCGCACAGTCAGAACCACTGAACCGGTTGTGCTAAGCCTGTCATGTCACTGATCCTGCATCACGCATGCACAGAGATGCATCGTAACACTTGCGCTGCATTCAGGAAATACCCCAGGTTGACCGTGCATGTGCGGGGAATGCACTGTAGGGGGATACGTTCAATGCATTAGTTGCGCATTGCTGACTGAGATGAGCTGGGGGCAATTATATAAGTCACAGACAATGCTCTGAAGTCAGCTTATTGCCAAATTCAGGGGCATCTCACTGGTTTAGCATCTTATTACAGTTGCTCCCACTCTCATTTGCATGCCCTAAGCTTGAAATGCTCCTGAATGCGCCTCCACAGAGCTCAGGTGACTAACAGGAATTGCATCCTTGAAGGTGAAGATTTAAGAAGTATGGAAGATATAATTATTAAGCCCTCCGACAAAGGAGGCAATGTAGTGGTTATGAATGTAACCAATTACAAAGAAGAAGCCATGCATCAGCTAGCAGATACAACCACTTATAGATTATTACAACAGAATCCCCTAAAAGAGTTTTAAGAACAGCTGTTGGAGTTCCTGTCAGCATCGCTGGCTGAGGGCTGGATAAATAGAGAGGACTCTGATTTTTTGAATTGCCAGTATCCTGTTGTTCCTGTCTTCTATCATGTACCAAAAATACACAAGGACAGTTTAAATCCCCCAGGTCACCCCATAGTATCGGGCTGTGGTTCATTAATGGAACCATTGGCCATATATTTAGATAGCCACTAAAACAGGAAGTTAATAGGTTAGACTCTCACCTCTGTGACTCAATATCTATTCCAATTGAATTATCTGTGTTTGTTTGGCAAGAAACGTTTATGTGCATTACCACAGATGTTACAAATTTGTATACATGCATTGAACATATTTTGGGAATAAATGCAGTAAAGAAAATTTTGGAAGCATCACAGTTTAAATACCCAATAAATTTTATTTTATTGGGATTAGCTCTTATACTGCATACTCATTTTTTCTTGTTCAATGGATGTTATTTTAAACAAATCAGAGGCACTGCAATGGGTTCCTTGGTTGCGCCAACCTATGCCAACTTATTTTTAGGTTGGTGGGAGGCGGGCGCAATCCAGGATCCATCAGTTAATCTGTTTTTTTCATCAGACTGTAAAATACAAAAGATTTATTGATGATCTGTTTTTTATTTGGGATGGTACTGAAGGGGAACTTTTTGCCTTTTTAGACCATCTTAATGGAAATACAGTGGGTCTGAAATTTATGATGCAGTATGGACTAAGGGAGATAAATTATTTGGATTTAAAATTGCATGGAGTAGTAGGAGAGGTGGTGAAAACGGAGGTATACAGAAAACAAGCAGCAAGGAGCAGTGTCCTTCATGGGTCGAGCTCCCACCCTAAACACACTATTGATGCCTTACCCTTTGGTCAATTAATTTGTTTAAAAAGAAATTGTTCAGACCCTTCAGATTTTGTTGAAGCCAAGGAGAGACTATTTACTAGGTTGAGGGAACGGGGCTATACAGAAAACACTCTAAAAAAAAGCACTAAAAAAGGTTGGGGGTGCTCAGGAATGAACTATTACAGTATAAACAAAGAAAAATGGACACAAATAGGATTACTTTTTTGACTGAATATGGTCCTGGTTCCATGGATCTGAAAAACAGTATTAATAAACATTGGCATGTCTTAGGGATTGATGGGGATTTAAAAAAAGTCTCAGAGACAGGCCCCCTGGTATCATTTAGAAAGGCTAAAAATGTACGCGGTCTACTAGTACGTAGTGAATTTGAAGGGGCCAACCATAAGATCTGATTGGAGGAAAAATTTATTGAGTTCTTCCCTTGCAAACGCTGTAAAACATGTAAATCTGCAGTGCAGGGAAAGGAATTTAGAAATCCAAGTCCATTAGGGAACGTACTATCAGAATACTGGAATTTATCACCTGCTCCACAAAATTTGTGGTATATGCCCTGTGGTGCTCCTGTGGCAGAGTGTATGTGGGTCAGACATCTCGCACTCTGAAGGAGAGAATACAGGAGCACTACAGGGCAATTCAGAAAAGGGATATATTGTATCCCGTAGGAAAACATCTAACAGAACAGGAAAACATTGTGGGACGCAGAATATCATATATGGGTATTCATCATATCCCTTATAGACATAGAGGGGGAAACAGACCAATGGAACTAGATAGAGCAGAAGCAATATGGATTTTTCAGTTGAAGAGTTTGAGACCTGTTGGATTTAATGATTCAATGAACTGGCAACCATTCATTCATAAGTAAAAATATAGAAAGTAGAAACGAAGAAAGGAAAATATACGAAATTAAATATGTATTTGGTTGAATGTGTGGTACGGGGGAAAATTCCAGTTCTCAGTTTGAGTCATTTGACATGAAAATATAAAGTATGGAATAAATGTACTTTAGAAAGAGCAAAATTAATTTTATGAAAAAATGTCACATATATAAAAGGTACAAATAATGAATACTTTGGGAAATCAAAGATACATTTAAAAAAAATGAAATAAAATAGAATAAGAGGTAAAAATAAATTTATTTGTGTTATTTTCAGTACAGTACACTCTCGATTCGCCGACCTCCGTTTATCCAAACTCCTTATCTAACGGATGGTCGGATTGTCCCCCACACACTGTGTTAATTTAGTTATTAACACTGTGTTGCACCTGCTGCTGTATTAGTACCAGTTAACACTTGATAGCACATTGATAGCACCTGCTGCTGCTCTTACTTAAGCCCCAGTTAGCAACTGTTTAGTCAGGTTTTGTATTCACTTAATGAGATGTCTACCAAACGGAAACGAGTTGTCCTCAATGTGTCCCAAAAAATAAGAATTGTTGAGTGCCTGGAGAATGGCGAGAGAGCTGCCGTTCTCGCCGATGAATATGGCGTTGGTAAGTCAACTATCAGTGATATAAAGGCTGCCAAAAACAAACTTAGAGACTTTGCCTTGACAATGGACTCTGCAGCAGGGGCAGAGGAATGCAAGAACATGCGCTGCTGTAAGGACGAGCAGCGTGACAATGCTCTTTATCTCTGGTTCTGCCAGGAGCGTGAGAAGGGTACTCCACTGTCTGGACCCCTTCTAAAGGAGAAAGCACTCAGTTTCCACTCAGGATAGGGGAACACAGACCCCTTACGTAGCTAGTGAGGGATGGCTGACAAGCTTTAAAAAAAAGCGGCGTCATGGGATTAGCCAACTTAAGCCTTTGCGAGGGAGAAACTTAAGCTGCTGAGGAGTCTATTTCTCCTTTTAGCCAATTTCCTGACATTGTAGAAAGCACCGGTCTTGTCCCGACCAAATCTACAATGCAGACGAGACCGGGCTGTTTTGACGATGCTTGTCAGATCGTACTCTGGCACATGGTGGTGAGCGAGAGGCTCCTGGCTTCAAAAAAGCCAAAGACAGGGTCACGATCTTGGGCTGTGTTAACGCAGCTGGGACCCATAAACTTAAACTTGTGCTTGTGGGCAAATCCAGGCAGCCTCGGTGCTTTAAGCACGTAAATCTGGGTTCCCTTCCAGTGCACTACGAGGCTCAACACAATGCCTGGATGGACAGTTCTATTTTTATTAGATGGTTTACCGATCACTTTGTGGCCCAAGTAAAAGCTCATCTACGGAGCAAACGTCTCCCCCTCCGTGCCATCTTGCTGGTTGACAATTCTCCAGCACATCCTGAAATTGCCGATGTCAGGACTCGGGATGGGTACATCAAGTGTATGTTTTTGCCTGCAAACACCACTAGCAAACTGCAGCCCTGTGACCAGGGCATATTAGAAATTTTCAAACGCGGCTATCGTAAAAAACTGCTGCAAGCAATTCTGGCAGAAGCAAACCAGCAATTGTCCATCAGTGCAATCATTAAGGCACTCACACTGAAAGATGTTGTGTACATGTGTGCCGAGGCTTGGGATGCTGTACTGCCAGAGACAATTCAGAAAGCATGGGCGAAGGGAGGGATTCGAACATCCAGAGATGATGTTGCACCAGACCAGGATTCTACAGACTCAGCCTATCCAGCACTGAGTTCTGAGTTAGATGAAATCTGCAGATTGGCATCATTGTTGCCAGAACCCATCCTAGCAGATGAAATAGAGGAGTGGCAGATGTGTGATTCTGGGGAGAATGGGCAGGAGCTCATGACAGACGAGGCGATTATCGACTTTGTCCAGAAGTTGGAATCTGATCCTAATGACGAGGATGAGGAGGACAATAACTCAGAAAGCCCCATTGCGCCTAATCATTCAGAGGCTGTAGAACATTTTACACAGTGCATCCTGTACTTGGAGAGCCAGCCTGACTCAGATCCAGTACAAGTTATGCTTCTACGGGCGATGAAACAACGAGCATGGGGGAAGTCACTTGATAACCGAAAACAAAGAGTTGTGACAGACTACTTCAAATAGTTTAAAGTACAGTACTGTACTGTACTGAACAGTGCTGTAGTTTGTTGTAGCTTATTTTTTAATTTCTGCCAATAAAGTTGATCTAATAGCATTTCGATCTAATTTCTTGTTTTTCCAACCTCCCGATTATCCGACCATTTTGGATGTCTCCAAAAGGGGTTGGATAAATGGGAGTCTACTGTATTATGATAATATAGTGAATAAATATTAATAGGGTGTCTAAACTGTGCACCCCGGAGCATCTAAACCTGAGATGTGATTTTTATTGTGCAAATTGTATCAATCAGATGGTTTGTAACAAGTTACATTTTTTTCACAATTGTCTGATGTTTGTTTAAAGAAATATAAAAAAATGTAAAAAAAAATATACAAGTTGGCTATAGAGATATATTAGTGGGTTTTGGTGATCTGAATTAATCTTGATGTTTATGCCACACTTTGTCATATGTTTCTTTTAAAATAAGTAACCTGGTGCTTACTTTTAATTTTTATAAGTAAATTCCTGTTACTTTTTTGATGTTTCAGTGCTGACTGATGGCAGCACACCTCAGCAGTGATGTATGAGTATATTATTCAGGGAATTTCCCTTTAAATGTCTGGGCACATAGGGCTAGATATTCAAAAGGGTTGCGCCATGCGCAATAGGGTTTGGCATGTGCGGTCAGTGCGCCATTCTGCGATATTCAGCGGGAGGCAGTTGCGCCACTGAAAACAGGCTGAGCAACAGCGCAATGCAAATGAATGCATGCTGAACTGGGGGAGGAACTATGCATAACTGCACAGCCCGATATTCAGCCGGGCTGTGCAGAGTGCAGGTGCAACCCACAACCCGCGCCTGCACAACTTTGAGCCAAAAAAAGGCTTAAAGAGGCCACCCACAGGTGAGCTGCTGCATTGCAGGGTGCAACACAGCAGCTGCCACCTGTGGCTGGCCCCTCAACTCCACACCCTGTAGCCTTCGCGAGTCTGGACCGCTGGCAAAAGAGAGTATTCACTCAATCATTTCACTGGCCCGGTCCCGCATAGCTATTTTCACCAGCCTGATTGCAGGCAGCAAGCAGTTCCTTCAACGATTCCGGAGGAATTAGTGATTGCCGATTGTGATATGGTCCTCGTTATTTTCCCGACATGTTCGGTGGTCCAGTGATCAACACCCCGATCGCAGGATGGAGTGTGTGAACAACCCCAAAACATCCCTGGTGCCTAGGTCCCCACCCAGCCCGCCAAGCCTCCCACTCGCCCCCCACAGCCGGCGGGCGGCAGCATCCCACCCGCCTGCTGCCCCGCCGCCCGCTGACTGACTGCTGGTAGGGCTGCACGCCCATTGGTGCAGAGCAAGAGCCAACGGGCTGCAGCAGCCCATACCGCATAAGACAGTCCAGATTTGTGATGGGCGTGAGCCCTACCGGCAGTCAGTCGGCGGGCGGGCGGGCGGCAGGCGGTGGATGCTGCCGCCCGCCAGCTGCGGGGGAGCGGGGTGAGGAGGCTTCATGGGTGGGTGGGTGGGGACACTAGGCACAGGGATGTTTTGGGGAGGTTGTTTGCACACTCCATCCCGCGATCGGGATGTTTGGTCCACTGGACCACCAGGGATATAATCGGGTGGGGTTAATACACAATCCCGCAATCGGGATTTACGGTCCACTGGACCACCAGGGATACGTTCGGGGGGGCAGCCACATTGCTGCCCGCGATCGGGCTGGTGGGGGATTAAACTATGCCCACGATCGGGCCAATGGGGGTGGTGGTGGGGATTATACACTGTTTCACCCGCGATCGGGCTGCAGAGGGCATCGGTCCCCGACGGCTGCTGCCTGGCAGGGTGCCAGGCGCAAGTCCTCGGGATCACGCACCTGCATGCTAGACGGCAGCAAATGGGGCCATAATCAGATGCAAAATGGCCCCCTGTGCCTTGCATGAATTATGGCCCCATTTGCATGTCACCTTTTGAATATCGGGATTTTGCGCATGGCGCAATGGTACTTGTGCCACTGCAAGTTGAATGCTCCACTCTGACCACTTGCGGTGGCGCAAGTTCCACTGCGCCATGCACAGTGGCTGTGGGGGGTGATATTCAAAGGAGTTGCTCAAGGGTGCAACTCCTTTGAATATCGCTCTGGACACACCCCAGCACAACTATTTTGTGCAGCGCAAGGGCTTGCGCCACAAAATAGCGCAGTTTGAATATCCAGCCCTTAACCTCTAATGAGATCTAAGGTGTCCTGCACTCATTCAACTTGAATAAAGTGGCTAGCACGAATATGGTGATATTTTAATTATTTGCAACTGCACTTTAATATATTTATATGGTTTAGAAAGAAGGTTTGGTCACGCCTCCTGAGGAAGGGGTGGCATAGCCCCAAAGCGCTGACTCTAGTTGAGGGAAGTGAAGCAGAGATTATGCTTATTTTGCACTAATATGATTTTTTCTTACATTTATGTAAGTACTGCATTAAATTAACTTTTTGCAATAAATATCTCTCTGAATTTCTGGAGTATTGGAGTGCTGAATTTTTTATACTCATACATGCCTTCCACTAATGCCTGGGTTGACAGCTCACATGGCCCCTGTCACCTGCACCCATTGTGGCCCACACACCAGGCTAACTGTGCCTGGGGTAGCATGGGTGGCATGCGCCTACTCCAGTACAACACCTGTGTGGGTCACCTGTACGTTGCACCATGCATGACCGGGGGCGCCGTTGTTGTGCTGTGTGGCATGGGCATGATGATTGCGGACCTGTGTCTGCTGTGCATGTGTGCAGGTGGCTGTATGCTGATTCATGCCATCCCCAGCATATAAACTGTGTCCCCCCTGGCCACGAGTGTCCCGCTGTGCATGTGTGTGTGTGCAGTGCTGTCACCTCTCACGGGTGTGCTACACAATGGCTTTGTTGCCATTGTCTGCCCTGTGGTGTGATTGTGGGTGTATTGGTGTGTGTGGGTGTGTGGGCTGGGGGAGCTGCCATGTTTGTCCCACCTGTGTTACTCACCTGCAGTCCCCGAAGTGCTCTTCCACGATGGTGACCCTGTGCCGCCAGTACCTGGTGACCAGTCGTGGTCCCTGCGTGCCAGTGGTGGTCCACCATGGGTCCCCTGCTCTGCTGCATCCTCCTCCTCCTCCCCAGAACTGTTGCCCTCCTCAGCCTGGACAGCTATTCCATGGTCAATGGCCATGCTGTGTAGCATACAACAGGCCAGGAATATGCCACAGGCCTTCTCTGGGCTGTACTGTAGGGTACCACCTGACCTATCCAGGAACCTAAAGTGCATCTTTAGCATGCCAAAGACACGCTCCGTGATGGTGCACATAGCAATGTGTGCCTCGTTGTAGCGCTCCTCCACCTCTGTGCCAGGTCAGCAGAATGGTGTGAGGAGCCAGGGTCAGAGAGAATACACTGCATCACCTGTGGGGGGCAAGAGCAGTCTGTTACAACCCCGCATACAAGTGCATTGTGTACCACAGCCCCCCTTTCCACCATGGCACACTGGTGCAACTGCTGACTGTCCACCCATGTTCCTGTGGCACCCCTCCTGGTGCGTCTCCCTCCCACACGTTGGGCCGACACCATCCTGTATACACCCACAACTGCATGTCCTGGCTGCACTCAGCTGCCCTCTGCCTGCCTGTGCACACTGCCACAGCTACCCACACCTGTCCCATCCGACATTACCTACCCTCCATTGCCCAGCAGTCACCCATGCCTGGCTGTGTGTGGTGCATTCTGCCCTGCCATTCGTGCCTGCTGTTGTGCATCACCTCACTTCCCATGCTGCGCTGTGATTCTGCACTGTTCCGCATGTCACATGCGCAGTTCCATCAGCGTGCCTAGCTCCAATGTCCCACCTGTGCACCTCCCCCTGCACAGGCCCTGCTGTGGCCCACACACACCTGCTCTCCCTCCTGTCATTTGTTGTGCCATGGTGTCCTGTTTGTGAGCATGTATGCATGTCCCACTCACCCACTAAGTCATTGCTAGGTATGTCCCCAGTCTCAAACCGGTGGCACAGGGTGGACTGTTGCCATATGGCGGCATCATGTGTACTCCCATGGTGTGTGGCGTAGACACTGCTGATGTGCTCTGTGGCATTGCACATCACCTGGCAGTTGACAGAGTGGAACTCTTTGTGGTTCATGTACGGCATGACCTCTTCACTAGGTGGTGCACGGATTGCCACATGGGTGCAGTCAATGGCCCCTATGACGCCTGAGATGCGTGCCACTCTGTGGAACTGCTGCATAGCTTCTGTCCACTCTGCCTCTGTGCTTAGGAAGTGGATGGCTTCCGAAGCATATGGGAGTAATGCGGTGAGGAATTGTGTGAGGAGATGGGACATGGACAGCTGGGATATGTCAGTGGTGTCTCCAGCTGGCCTCTGGAAGGTTCCTGTGGTGATCAGGCACATTGCTGTTGTCACGTTGGTCTCCACTGATATGGCATGACCCCTTCCAGTGGGTGCCTGCATTTCATCATGGCACAGCTCACAGAGCTGCCTCAGAATGGCCTTGTTCAGGTGGCATCAGATGACTGTTTCTGTGTCCAGTTGTTTGAATGTTAGTCTGGCACAATACCACTACGGGGCAGGCCACCTACGGTGCCTTCTGCCACCACATTGTTGGTTTACCTGTCTCCTCACCCCCGTTATCATTCCTGCCATCAGGAACGGTACATCATTCATCTCTGTGGCCTATGTTCTGCTGCTGCTGTTCTGCCTGTTGCTGCTGCTATCCTGCAGTCTGCCAGTTGGGAGCTTGCACTTAAGTCTATTTCTTTTATACTTATCTTCTTATTGCGCATTTGGTAGCTGTGCTGTGAATGCGTCATGTTTGTGCATTCATTTTGCTTTGTGAATGGCTCTGTGCTGTGTGTGCAGCTACACACCCCCTCCAGATGTGCCACATATCATTATTTTTACCCTCTGGCACATCTGGTGCAGTGCAGGACATCTGGGATGCACCAGAGCATCTTTGCCCTTTCTGAATGGCACCATGGCGCATTTTTGTGTTGTGCCGGTGCATCTCATTTGTGCCCAGCATATCTACTTTGTGAATCCTGCCATATATCTTTATTTATAAAAAGCACTATTCACATTGATCATAGCGCCCGTACAATAAAATACAATAAATTCAATACTTAAAAACATAAAATACAAATCGGACACCTTCAGCTATAATCAGAAAAGGCAAGATCAAACATGTACGTTTTTAGAGCAGTTTTAAAGCTCTCCACAGTCAGGCACTCTCATATCTGATGAGGTAGAGAAAGCCACAGGGTGGGGGCTACAAACGCAATAGTCTGGGCCCCAGATGTCTTCAACCAGACCCTGGGAACTTCTAGCAATCCTTTGTCGGCAGAGCAGAGTGGTTGGAGGGGGCAGTAGGGATGCAGGAGCTCTTGTAGGTAAGATCTGACCATTAATCCTACCAAATGTGCATTGGGCATGCAGGAAACCAGGCATTTGGGTTACATTTTGAGAAATGGAGAAGTAAAGCCAGAGATTTCTAAGACAAAAGCTGTAGCTAACAGTCCTGTCCCTAAAACTAGGAAACATGTCAGGTACATTTTTAGGGCTGGCTGATTACTATTGGAGATTCATTCTGAACTTTGCCAGTTAGCTACCCCCTCACTGAACTCACGAGGAAACAGTACCCGAATAATGTGAAATGGGCCCCAGAGTGTGATGAAGCTTTTCAAGCCATCAAGGCTGCATTCTTTTTAGCCCCTGTTGTAAGAAGCCCAGACTCTGAGAAAACAATTTTTCTTGCATACAGATGTATCAGAGGTAGGCCTAGGTGCATTCTTGAGTCAGAAATTAGATGGATAGAAGCATCCCATTCTATATATCAGTAGGAAATTGCACGACAGAGGGAAAAGGTACTCCACCATTGAAAAGGAATGCCTTGCGGCAAAGTGGGCCATGGAGTCCCTTAAGTTTTATTTGCTAGGAGCTGACTTTGTACTTATAACCGATGATAATCCTCTCTGTTGGCTTAATCAAATGAAGGATAAAAATTCCAGAATCACAAGTTGGTACCTGGCACTGCAGCCATTTAAATTTAAAGTGATGCACAAATCTGGAAAGGAGAATGTCAGTGCTGTTTTTCTGCCAAGATATGGCTCAGGAATTGAGAATTCCGAAGGTTGAAAAAAGAGCATGGGTTTAAACTTAACTGTTTGTTGTACCAGTTGTTGGGGAAAATGGGATACTGCATATGTGCAGAACTGTAAATGTTATAAGATAATATTAGAAGAAAATTAAAAGAAAGTTTTGGAAACCTGTTTTTTTTTTTATTATTTACTTTCTTTCATCTCCACGGAGCTGGCAGGCAGCTCCTGCCTCCCTTGGGAGGGCTCGTTCTCTGAGCCAGGTTGTTCCTGATACAGCCTTACCCCATAGTTCCCCCATGGATTACCCCCTGTGGCATGGCTGGAGTGAGGTGCATCAACTTTTCTCCTCCCCAGAGCACAATCCAAAAGTCAGGGAGACTGTTGCTGGGGTGCGTCTAGGCCATCATGGAGCCTGCAAGCTCCAGTTTTCCACCATCTTTTCTCCTCGGGCCCACAAACATGCAATGGGCAGAGCGGCTGAGCTCTGCTCCTGCAGCCTGATGCTCTGGACGTGGGGTCCCTCCCCATCTGATGGCATGCACGTGTTGGCACCCAGCTGCCATTGGGTGTCAGGCAAGCAGCTTACCACACTGTCCTAACTCCCTGAGAAAGGAGAGCTGTCTGTGGATGCTCGAGCCTTCCTCTCCCTGCCAGCTCCAAAGCAACCCGAGTCCATTCCCGACCCCGGGTTGCCAGTGTAGCGTGAGGTGTGGTGTCCAGCACCTCAACCCTCAGTGCCACTGGGCCAGCCTAAAACCTGTTTTTTTTAAAGCAGCTTCCCTCTTAGAGAGTGAGGTATGTGAAAGGATTGAATAAGACCCTGTCCCATTTGTTATGCAGACAGAGTTAAAAGCAAAGATCTGTTCTGTCCTCTCCTCTTCTGTCTCTTGTCTGTCTGATTGCTCAATCAAATTTTCTTGTGAGAAAAGCTGGCCCGATGGAGCTGAGGGTCGAGGCACTGGACACCACACCTCACATAATGCCAATGACCTGGGCTCGAGAATGAGCTTGGGTTGCTGGGGGCGGCAGAGGAGGGAGAGGATTCAGCATCTGATGGACTGCTCTCCTCTTTCAGGGAGGAAAGGAAGGTTGTCCCACTCCTTGGCTGCCTCCTGGTGCAGGTCGGGGGGGCAGCACTGGAGTTAGGGAGGCACAGAGTGTGGCTTCATGGTGCACGTGCACTACTATGTGCACATGTTCACAGCCATGAAGGAGAAGGGACAGAAATCAGAAAAGGGAGGTGACCAAAGGCTAAGTGACACCCTACCTGCCAACTGGCATCCCACTCTGCTCCTGGATCGCCGGAAGCCCCAATCTGGATAATGGGCACTGGGTGGGGGAAGGACAGCCCTCCCCTTCCCAGCCTCACCACGAAGTGGGGGGATCCATGGGGGACATGGGGCTCGGTGGGAGAGGAGAATGGACATAGGCAGCACAGCAGGGGTGGAAGTACCTGCCTGCGGTCACCCGGAAGGGGACAAAATACAAGTGAACAAAGAAAAAATAAAAATTTCTTGTGAGACCTAGGAACTGATAACTCTGACAGTCTTACGATTCTCCCCCTCCTACTATCTCCCTGCCTTGACCTGCTGTTTGTTGCTGTTTCTATCCCCCCCCTTGCTTATCTGTGGGTATAAAAATATATGTGGATCTTTATGTAAAACTGGATTCTCTGGTTTGAAAATGTATATAGTTACATTGTTGAAATGATGGCAAAAAGCTATCTGGAACTCGAGGGGGTTAATCTTGAGATGCTGTTTGACCTCCACAAGCTCATTTGTAGAGTTATCAGCAGGTGGTCAGTTCTGGGATACCATATTCTGTTTTGTTCACCTGCAGGAAAGAAACTAAGTTCTGATACATTTTGTGAGAAACAGGACATGTATCTTAACGAGCTCAGGATGCAGAAGTTAATTGCCAGGAAAAGACATTATATATAAAAAGAGCAGTCTTTTGTTGGAGAGAGATATTGAAATTTAGAATTAGATACCCTCAGATGAAGGACTTTGTTTTGTTTTAACTGCCCATATGAGAGCTATCCTGCACAATTTATTTTTCATTGTTATTGATGATAATGAAAAGCTACTTGCAAAAGTTATAACTGCTCTTGGTTTTCCTATGCTTCCTGACCTGCACCTTGATGACATACTGCCACCCATTGTTTTAGGTGCTATGACAACTTCTATCAAAAAAGGGGCACCGTTGGCTTAGCAGCCGAGCTG
Source organism: Neoceratodus forsteri (assembly GCA_016271365.2). NCBI lineage: Eukaryota > Metazoa > Chordata > Ceratodontiformes > Ceratodontidae > Neoceratodus > Neoceratodus forsteri. The sequence continues at coordinate 7,854,924 of JADMNL010000040.1, forward strand.
CTGATTGCGACACCAGTGATGCAGGTTTGCACAACAAGCCCCAGAAACACTGGAAGAGCTGGCATGAGGAAGCCTGAGTGTCTCATAGGATGCTTTCCTCTACTTGGGCGGGAGGGAGAGCGGCCCCTTTCCTTGCTATACTGCCACCTAGGTGACCATAGGTGGTAGTGCAGTGGGAAGCACAGGTGCCCAAGAGGGTAGAGTGAGTGATGCTGCTGTATCTGGTGTGCCGGCATCTTGTGTACATAGAAACCCAAACAAAATGGTGAGTCCTTGAATGGTGGATAAAGCCACACCTGCCAGCATGACCAGCACAGGTCCTGTTTTTCTGTATCCTACCACCCTTGGACACTCCCATCACCACACAAACTAGCTGGGTATTAGGGGTAACACCCACTGAGGAAGTGTAATAGTGGGGTCTTACCCCAGGGAAGAAATATGGTGGTGATAGAGCTGTGGTGTGACTGGAGTTCAAAGAGCAGAGTGGTTGGACGGGGCTCTGTAGCCAGGCAGTAGGCAGCACCGATTGGTGACAGTGGAAGGAGGGCCAGTCAGGTATGCCAAGTACAGCAGGAGTAAAGAACATGTTTTAAAAAAACAAGGCAGAGCCTGCAGTCACCAAGAAAGGATGTACAGCTCCTTGATCTTGCAAAGAACTTTGAAATATTTTATTTATTTATTTATTTCAATCTAGGATTACAATACCTTTGAGCCGAGGCTCTTTTACAAAGGTTCCACGTCAGTGTGTTCAACAGTCATCATTTTTAGTTACAAACATATAGTCATTGACTTACAGACATGTAATAACCAGTACAAAGACTTGAGCTATGAGCAAGACAAGGGAAGGTAGGGGTGGGTGGTGGGGGAAGTGAGGGTAGGAGATCGGGGGGAAGGAGGTGCAGGGGGTAGGCGGAGTACAGGAGGTGGTTGGGGTGGGGGCAGGAGTGGAGATATGGTGGGGAGGTGGGTGAGGGTGGGAGACAGTGCAGCCAGGGGGCCTTGTCGAGGGAATATGACAGCTAAGGTGCTAGGGGTGCAAAGACTGATTGTAAGTGCTGGGTGCTGGGGCATTTGAGGCTGGAATGATGGAAATGTTAAGATGGGCAATTGCAGGATACAAGCAGTGAGAGGCACAGCTTGGACTTGAAGAGGCCGGGTGTTGGAGCGGTCGCTATGTCGCTGCCAAAAAGTTGAGTCAGTTGGATGCCCGATAGATAAATATCTGTTTAATTGTTTATTTTACTCTTCCAATTTTGAAGAAAAGTTAAAGGAATATGTATGAAAAGGATCCTAGGTCAACTGGATGTTTCTAGAACCCCAAAAATCCAACCAGACAAGGAGATGGGAGACAAGGCCAGCATGCTGCAGGGCCGAGTGGCAATCTGAAAGCCTCTAACACACCAGACACAGCAGAACCCTAAATAACCCTAAAGGATGTCCTGCAAGTGATTAAGGCATTAGATCTTTGGAAGGGGTTCTGTGGAGCCTTAGCTGAGTGGCAGCAACCTCATATAGCTCCTGCAACCACACAGAACATAATATTTAAAACTACTTTTGTTCCACTTCAAATAGTTTAAGAACTCTACTATTAGAAGACCTTGCACTCCTTTGCAAAATGGGAAATCCTTGTTAAGATAAGAGTACTGCAGGCTCAGGAAAAGGCGAAACAATGGCAACAGCACAATCCTTGTGGCCAAGAGCAGAGGCTTTGACTGTAATTGAGCAGGGGTCAGGTGAGACAATCCAAACTCAGAGACTTAAGCTGCAGAGACTGATAACCTCAGTTTCTGACTTAAAATACCAAGGTTGGCGACTTTGATTCCCAAGTAATGTTGGTGGAGACCACAGTAGAGTGCCTGAAATAAGTGTTGGGAGATATATAAAGGCAGATGGCAGCCTCTTCTAGTACGACTACCCTGCTCATCAAAGAGAACCGGTATCTCAGAGGTTAGCTAGAGACACTGTAGAATCAAGTGAGACCAGCTTACATTCATTGTATCAGTCTCCCATAGGAGATCAATGGGGATCACCCACTAATGTTTGTGTGGGAATGGCTGACCGAAAAGTTGATGCCGGAGGGAGACATGGGAGACTTCGGCCTCCAAAAGGCATATCGCATCATCCCATGTGGGCGACAGCAGGCCGTGATCACACCTTGAACTTTCTTAAAGGCAACAGATGGGATCAGAGTCTGGGACCACATATTACAGTTGGCCAAATAAGGTGGGGGTTGTTTTCGTAGGATGGGAACCCAATATATATGTAGCCTCGGCACCTTATACCAATGGTCTACCCCCCTGCCAACTGTCTCTGATACTGGGCAAGGGGCCTGGGTCCTGCTACGGTGACAATTGAAGGTTCATTCCCAGAAATATTGAAAATAGCATGGTGCCTCCACCCAGAGTAAAGTATCAGTGGGCCAGATATCCGCTTGGCACAGCCCCCTGGGATACTGTGCCTACCCACCTCCCCAACCAACCACTCTGCACACTGTGTCCCACAACACCTTGTTCCACCATAAGCCATATATCTCAGTAATGAGCACATGCAATGAATTTAACTAACACAGCAAGTTCAAACAACAAATTCACAGCTTTACTCATGGGGTAAGGAGTAGGGAAGGGGATACCGGGACATAAGGTAGCTGTGAAGGCAAAAGGAAGGTAAGTGAATTAAGTAATTTCAACATGTGGGCCCGCAGGCCAAGCTCTCCCCCACTGGTACCAGTATCCCTATACTATCCCTAGGGGTACCCATTGGGTGCAGGCCTAATCGGTGCTGTGGTTGGCCAGCTGTTTGGGACCTGAAATATTTTTAGAAAACTTGTAGAATGAATAACAAACAATTCTCCTTTTCCCTCCCAGGAACCAGGTCCTGGGTACTTATGGTTAGTCAATCTGAGCACCAGCAGAAATGGATCTCCTTGAATTAGTACAGCAAAGTAGAAAACAGGCCGTCCAGGATCCCTCCGTCTGGATGGAACTTGCTCGAGGATCTTGCAGCTGGTCACCTTGATTGTAATTCTGGTTGCTTGTCACCTACAGCCACTTCTGGTCTGTTACAGAGCACTATGACAGGACAACAGCAGCCTCAGAAGGCCTAGACCTGGAAGTGGCTCCACAGCCCAGCTTCTATGATGGGTCGCAGATACCCTAGCACCCCAGCAAGTGCCAGTGACCTCCTGAGACAGAGAGTCTCACTTGGAAGGGTTAGCAAGTTCCCTACCTGGCTCTGAGTGAGGGCTCCCTTACGATGGGGGTCCTGCCGCAGTCTCTGCACTGAGCTCTCAAAAAAGAAAAGTTCTTAGGCAGTTTCTCTACTAAAGTCCAGTGCCAATTAGTAGGGGTGCTAGCCTCAGGTTCAATTAGTGCAAGTGCAATTCAGCAAGGGGGCTCAGGAATAACAACCCCCTGCATACCAGTCCACGCTTTTCCAGTTTAACAGTGCCCATCTTTTTTTTGGCTGCAGCTGGTACTCAGCTGTCAGCCACGTTAACCAGTTCACACATAACACACACAGCTTATGCTAGCACCCCAACGACCAGAGACACTCTGCCCCTTCAGAATTCAAATTACAGTCCCAAACACAGGCAAAATGGCTTATCAGTCCTGGCTGTGGCACTCTGTCAATCCGCACAGCCCTTTCAGCAATTTCGACTTTTCAGTGCAAGGTTTCTGCAGCATTCAGTCTCTCTCATTAACCATCAACAACTTCTCCATACCTAGGGAATCACAGTCCAGTTTCCCCTTCTCAGTCAGTCCAGCAGCAAGTACCTGGGGAACCAGAACCTCAGCACAATCTTTTTACCTGCTGTCCCCTTTCCAATCCACTTCTGCTGACACACAGCTCTCCAAATGGGGGCCTGAAGAAACCCCTGAAGCACAAGGCCCACTCTCTCAGCACAGTCCTGACTCATACAGAGCCCAACCACAGACTGACCCAGTCCCAGAAAGGCCACAGTTTCATTCGAAAATCCTGCATTCTGATTGGCTGTTGAAGCCTTTCAATAATCAGTAACTACAGTGATCAATTTTCCCTGCTCATTTATTGTAGCATGCTGTAGGCGCCAGAATTAGTCCTTTCCTTTTCTCAGGAGTCCCTTTCTGTCCAGTTTGGGCTCCTAGATCAGTGATTGGCTGCAACACTGAGGTTAAGTGTTAGAAATATGTCAGCTCCCATTTGTTTACAGGGAGTCCATTTAGTTCAGCACAGTTTCTCCCCTTCCCAATTCTGCTGCAGCCCAACATATTACTGGATCCACACCAACACCTGACCGGGTCATAGCCCAGACTGCCCCCTGTTAAAAGAGCCCACTCTTGTCAGATTGCCCCCAGCAGTTCAGCTGTCACTGCCGCTGCAACACCATCCCCTAGGCAGCAAGCAGCACTCATTAATATCCATGTGGGCCGCTCATTAATATTCATGCGCCCCCAAGTGGCCCCGCTGCTCAAACCCCCCCTTATGCGCCAGCTACGGCCTTCTGCCTGATCCCCTTCTGGTCTCCGGTCCCCGTAGTGCATGGGAGGGGCACCGGAACCACAGAAAATCTCCCCGTTCCTGGACCACAATGGCGGACGGTAACATCAAAGCACTCCAATTTGCTTACGTGAGTACCGGCTGAATTTGCATGCTGGCAACTCGCATGCAAGGAGTTATGCCCCAAAGGGGCTGAAAACTGCAGGCTACCAGGGAAAATGGGGGGAAAAGACCCAGGAGCCCCAGCAACACCAGTGACAACGGAGTAACTACAGGTAAGCCACTAGAGGGGGGTTACACTCCCCTCCCTCAAAATGCTTGGCTTCCATGACAAGCGTAAGGGAAAATACCCAAAGTAAGCATCAAACATTAATAACATTTCTATCTATACTCCTGCTGTAGAGTCAGAAAAGAAACCCTCAACACAGGTTGTGTGATTAAGTTTCTTTAATCCTTCTTCATCTTATTACAGCAGGGGTGAGTGCTCTCTACTCCCTTTTCAGTACTACGTGCAACTTAGAGAAGCACCGCCACTCCAGTGCTTGCCATGATTTTACATACATTTCTATCTATACCCCGGTTCCTATCTAGTATATAATAACCATAAGAACATTCAAACACAGAATATTATATACACCGTAGCAAGTTATTTTCCCTCATTGAGTCCTTTGGTCACATGGAAAGTAGCACCCATCAGACTGACCCATCAGACACAGGATACTAGAGTCCCACAGAGTACACTTCCTTTCCTCAGTCCTGCTAGGGACCCTATTCACCTCCCTCTTCTTCTGGTCACCTGCTTCTCTGACCTTTTAGACCTAACCATACCTGTTTTACTCCTTTTTGTGAACTGTGTCAAGAGAAAAGCTGTTATCACTATTTTGTCTGACTGTTATGATAGCGATACTTAAGTCTCGCTTGTGTTTTTTAAGGAAATTCCTGAGATAATATCCATCTCTAAATCTCTGTGGTCTAGCCTGTTCCCACTATTTTATACTGCTCACTGTGTCTTATTGATGATCCCTAACTAACTGTTATGGAAGTTTTTGGTGTTTTGATTTGCACTTCTACTATGTTTTATTCACATTGTAAATATAACTGTTTGTACTATAATCTGGACTTAACCAAGTCTATCTTGTAAATGAGCTTGATCAACGATGTTCACCTGGATAAATAAAGATTTGATCGATTGATTGATTAATTGATTGACCTAGGGGGTTTTGCATCAGCAGTGCACATAACTACCTTCTGTAGGGACCTAGGAGTAATGTACACTCCCTTACATACTACAAACAAAGCTAAGTATGTAGGAACCCCAGGGACATCATAAGTCAATTTAAGGATAGGCTATGTCATCCTCCCTGTCCTACGAGGGGTCTCCTGAATACCTGCACCCCCACCGGCCCCTGGGTCAATGGTGAGTTCCTCTTCCTCTTCACCCTCCTCCTGTTCCTCAGCTAGTGGGATGAATGATTCTAACACTTCACCACCATCCGGCACAGCTCTAGGGGGACTAACCTGGGCTCCTTCAAAGGGTGCAGTCAGATCAGTGTTCGGTTCCAATGTGGGCCCTCCAAAAGACGCATCTTCCCCCTCACCTTCCAGCTCCTCAGAGCCACCCTGTAACCATTCCCTGGGGGTATCTACAGGAGAGCTGCACTGGTACCGCTCAAGTGACTCAGTCAGACCAGTATCTCAGTCCGGAGTGTTCCCCTGAGGGGCATGGCTGGAACAGACTCCCGACCCTACCCTGTCTTCTAGGCATATTCCTGGTCAGGGGAGATCCCTGAAATAACCTGGCCAACTCTTGGGTAGGGTAATGGCTACGTGGGGTCTCTCCATTCTCCCCCTCAGGCTCATCTTCAGTGTCTCCTTCACCTGAGGGCTCCCCAGCCCCCGTGGCATCACTGTCTATCCGCCTCTGTCTTCTGCGTGCATCAGCTTGAGTGGTGGGGGGGGTCATGAAGGATCTTCCACAACGTCTTCTCCATTCACTACTTTGTCACCAATAGGCAGCAGGTGGTTATGATGAATAACCTTGTGCCCTCGAGTCTCTCCTTCAGGCCGAATCTTGTACACTGGTAGGTCAGCAAACTTCTCCACTATGACATATGGGGTGTCTCCCCATCTGTCGGCTATCTTGTGCTTTCCTGGTATGCCCAGCTAGTGTAGCAGCACTCTGTCACTTACCTCCAAGTCTTGGACTCGCACTTTTTTATCATAGCATTCCTTATTCACCTGGTTCCTCTTAGTGGCCATTTCTGAAGCGAGACAGTATGCATCATCTAGTTGTCATCTCAAGTTTTCCACTTACTGCAGATAGTCTCCTGCTCCCAGTCCATCTGAGGAGACTCCATAACACAGATCCACCAGCAGACGGGCTTCCCTCCCACACATGAGCTGGTAGGAAGAGAATCCCATAGCGTTACTTCATGTGCAGTTGTGGGTGTGGACCAGAGTGCTCACCCGCTGACTCCATGTGCGCTTGTCCCAGGGATCCAAGATGCCCAGAATATATAACAGGGTCCTGTTGAATCTTTCAGGTTGGGGATCACCTTGGAGATGGTAAGGCATGGTCCGGGACTTCCTGATGCCCCACAATGACAATAGTTCTTTGATGAGCCAGCTCTCAAAATCGCACCCCTGATCCGAGTGGATCCTCTGGGGGGCACCACAGTGCACGAAAAACTTCTCCACCAATATTTTGGCCACGGTGGAAGCTCGCTGATTCTTTTTTTTTTTTTTTATACTTTATATTTATTAGTTTACATGTACGTCATATACAAATACATATATCATCTTGGAAACAACAATATAATTATACATTGCAACAAGGAAAGTTACATTCCTATGTTACACAGGATATCAGTATCTCCAAGTAAATTCCATACTTGGAGGGGGAAAAGGAAATATTTTGAAACATACACTTCAAGTCTAAAATTCTGTGTAGCTGTAACCCAAGAGCAGGTGGATTAAACCTTAAAGTTATGCGAAACACTTTCTATAATTGCCTCGCTTATTAAGCATTGGGTCCACCATTATACCTCAAGATTAGTTCTTCAATTGAAAAGACATCAGAGAACCACAGCAGTCTACATCTACCCCCGTAACCAAAAACTAGATTAAGTCTCTGGGAGAGCACAGCTCGATTCTCCCAGATGCTCAAATACTGCATCTTTAAACTTAAAACATCTACAGTATAGGGCTCATCCTTTACCCATTCAGGAGGAGAAATGAAAGAATATTATGTCCCTAGGGTCAAGGACCCTAAAATTTAAACCCATGGTTGAATAATAAACAAAATGAAACAGCCTTTATGAAGCTAAATATTTGCTGGCTAAACAACAGCAACTTGTTTAATTAGAACAAGTAGGAGGTAGTTAGAAGTCACCAAAATGTCCCATTCAGGTTTCCTCCAGAGATTCCTCATCTGATTGCCTTTTTAAATCAGCTTTTTGTTGAGCTTCTATTTGGGTGACCCATTTACCAGCATCGATTGGGTCGGTGAACACATATACCTTGTTCTGAAAAATGATACGAAGCTTGGGCAGGAACAGTATGGCATGAGGTATTTCTAAGTGCCACAATTTTCTACGAATTCCATTGAATTTCTTTTGGCATTGTCTAGTAGAAAAAGAGAGATCCTGAAAGAGATGTACTGTATGATCCTGCAGACTGAGTGGGCCCAAACGCTTTGCTAAGGCTAAGATGGAGTCTCTAGTGCCTATGCTGTCGGCTACTATCATAAGGACCCGTGGGACCGACTCCGCCTGTTTGCCACGTGACTGCATGCGATACGCCTTGAGGAATCGCCAGTCTGAAAAGTCTCCCTGGCCCACAAACTGTTCTAAGATCCAATCCTTAAAGAAAAGCAGGGGGTGATCCCTTTCCAGTCCCTCTGGTAGGCCAATCATTCGGATATTCATACTCCTTACTTGATTCTCTAGGACCTCCAAACGATTTTGCATGTGCTGTGTCTCTTTTAACTGGCCAGAGTTTATGGCATTACACTTTATGGCTTGCTGCTGTAAGTCTTCTACCGTACCAGATAATTGGTCCACTGATGATTCAACCAATGTGATACGCCCTGCAAGGCCATCTAACTTAGTATTCATTGCTGCAACTGAAGAAGTCAGCATTTTTAATTTGTGGCCTAGCGATTATAAGGTTTCCTCTCCATCGGCGTTGGAAGGCACGGCCTGCCCAGTTGATCTCGTGGTCGAGGTATTAACTGTTTCCTGAGGGTGATCCTTCTGATCTTTCTTTTTGGGTTGCCCATTTTAATCTCGGGTATCTTCTCCACTGGTGATTTAGGCAGATGAGACCTAAACATGTAGTTTTATCTTATTTTAGATTTGTGTAGATGCAGAGCTGTTTCTCTAGTGTCCGTCTAACTTGGGCTCCACAGCACCCCCCAGCTCATTGATTCTTGGTGGGGTAAGCTTGAGCATATCGGGTGAAATGGTCAGCAACAGCTAAAATGTTGGAGATATTGCGTGAGTCTGGCTCCAGCGTAAGGAAGTCAATGCATACCAATTCTATAGGGGCACTAGTTTTGATGTTGACTAATGGAGCAGCCCTCTGGCGAAGTGCCTTCCACTTTATACATCTCATGCAGCTCTTGCAATATGCCTCTACATCTGCCCCATCTTTGGCCAATAAAATCGACTCTTTACCAGGTCCAAGGTGAGTTCAGCTCCCAAGTGCCCAATATCATCATGCAGAGCCTTTAGCACAGGCTTAACATGCTTCTCCAGGAGCACCAGTTGCTCTCGTTGGGCCCCCTGCTGGTTCTGGGTCTCTTGGTACAGCAACCCCTTCTTTAACCATAGCTTAGGCCATTCACGTAGCAGTAACCGTGCCTGAGGAATAATGGTGTCCACTTGTTCCTGGCTCGCCTGCCGTCTCAACACTTGCACGATCTACCCGGTGACTGGGCTGGACCTTTGATCCCATTGTAGGTCTTGAGTAGTTAATTGCAGGAGGGATCTGACATCTAGGGTGGCCAGCCAGCAATAGACAACTGGAAGACAATCCCCTGAAGCCCCCAGACAGTCTACCAAACAACGGGTGTCTTCGGTGGGAAAAATCTCTTCACTGTCATGCTTCTTACGCAAAGCCTTTACAGCTTGTTCCAAGATGTGTACCCAGGTTGTGCTCTCATCGTTACAGACTTGGGGTCGCCTGGACAAAGCATCCTCAGCTATGTGGTTCAGGCCCGGGTGGTACTCCATGCGGTAGTCATAGGTGGACAAGGCTGACAGCCACCTATGACCAGCTGCGTCCAGCTTGGCCATTGTCTGCATGTAAGTAAGGAGATTATTATCCATCTTCACAGTGATCTTGGCTCCATACAGATAGCCCTGGAACTGATCAACTATGGCCCACTTCAATGCCAGGAACTCCAATTTATGGATGGTATACCTTCTCTCTGAAGGATTTAAACTCCGACTGGTGAATGCAACTGGACGTAAACTTTCAGAGTGCTCTTGATACAACACAGCCCCCAATCCACTAAAACTGGCATTGGTATAAAGGCCATAGGGTTTCTGCAGGTCCACATAAGCCAGTACCAGGGCATGGGTCAAACAATCGATGATGTCCTCAAAAGCTCTATCACAGTCTCCATTCCACCTCTCACCAAATGGGCAGAAACAGCTGGTGGGCTTTGCAGAGTCCCCAAGCATGGCAGTTTTCTTGCTTTTGATAGTGGGCAGGTACCGCTGTAGCAGGTTCAAAAGGGGGCTGCACCACCCAGGTGTAGTCCTTTATGAATCTTCTGTAATAGCCGCAGAAACCCAGTAACTGCTGTACGTCCTTCAGAGTGCATGGCTTAGGCCATGTGGTAAGGGCCTCAACCTTGCTGGGGTCAGTCTGTATACCTTTCTCTGAGACAATGTGCCCCACATACTTGACTGTCCAGAAGAACTTAACAGATCACTCACCTCGAGGGTTGTGAGGGTCATGAGGGTCACAGGAAACAAGGCACCCGCCCCATCCTCAGCACTGAACAGATCGCTTGCCTCGGAGGGTTGTGAAGGTCGTGAGGGTCGCGGGAAACAAGGCGCCCTCCCCATCCCCAGAACTGAACAGATCGCTCGCCTTGGAGGGTCGTGAGGGTCGCGGGAAGCAAGGCACCCTCCCTATCTCCAGAATGGAACAGATCGCTCACTTTGGAGGGTTGTGAGGGTCCTGAGGGTCGTGGGAAACTAGGCACCCTCCCCATCCCCAGAACTGAATAGATCACTCACCTAGGAGGGTTGTGAGGGTCGTGGGAAGCAAGGCGCCCTCCCCATCCCCAAAACTGAACAGATCGCTCACCTCGGAGGGTCGTGAGGGTCGCGGAAAGCAAGGCACCCTCCCCATCCCCAGAACTGAACAGATCGCTTGCCTCAGAGGGCTGTGAGGGTCGCGGGAAGCAAGGTGCCCCTCTCCATCCCCAGAACTGAACAGATCGCTCACCTCAGAGGGTCGTGAGGGTCGCGGGAAGCAAGGCGCCCTTCCCATCCCCAGAACTGAACAGATCGCTCACCTTGGAGGGTCGTGAGGGTCGTGGGAAGCAAGGCACCCTCCCCATCCCCAGAATTGAACAGGTACATGGTGAGGAGCTCCCCTTCCAACTCTGTGGAAGCACTGGCATTGTGGAAGCACTGGCGTTGTTTGAACTTGGCTCCTTTTTCTGTCGGCGTAGGCTTGGAGATAGTCTCCTGCCCTGCATTATTTCTCCCTAACAGCACCAAGAACACTGAGATGAACTGTACCTTAAGGGCTATAGTGAATAGTGCTGCATGCTTGTAATATGACTGATAATACTTGCAAAACAGTACTGTACTGAGCCAGAAATTAATCGCAACCCTTAAAAGCTAGTACTGTTCCAGTAATCGATTGTAGCCCTTACAGCAAAAAAAGTATTGTGCTGAGCCAGTAATTATTGTAGACCTTATAGCAAAAAAAAAGTATTGTGCTGAGGCAGTAATTAATTGCAGCCCTTAAAGCTACAAAAAATAATTGATTTGGCCCTGGGGCTGGAGCAGAGTTGTGCTGCCTCCCTGAATAACTCTGTGGACTGTGTATTGTTTGTAGTGTGCTCTGGTTCCCGACCTGGCCTCCTGACTCTCACTGTGCCCACATCCCTGCCTAAAAAAAAAAAAAAATCAGTTTAATCAGGGCCAATAAGCAGATAAAGGAACGAGCTTGCTAATCCGAATTGAGGAGCCTACTTGATGGTCTCTCATTTTTTAATTCGGCCTTCCTTCGCCCCTCCCCCTTGCAGAGTATAAATCTGCTTGCCTCTTACTACCTTCTGTATCTTCCTTCACAGATCGCTCACCTTGGAGGGTCGTGAGGGTCATGGGAAGCAAGGCGCCCTCCCCATCCCCAGAACTGAACAGGTACATGGCAAGGAGCTCTCCTCCCAACTCCGTGGAAGCACTGGCGTTGTGTTGTCCCCGCTGACACAGGGCATTGGCTCCCCACTGCCCCACCACCCCACCCCACCCTTGCTTGGCATTCTGTTATATAGGGTTCTCAAACCGATCAGCCAACTTCACTATTAGCAGCTTATACGCTTTTGCCACTAGAGGCTGCTCTTTCTGCTTCAACATTGGATTTCTCTTATCCCTTATACTTCTCACATATAGGGATAGAATGCTACCACTTATTCTCCTCCTGTGTTCTCTACTACTCATTGCACAGACACCTGTCCTACCTTACCCCATCAACTCCTCCCCCCGATACAGTCAATTATGAGGCACCCTGGCAGTTGATAAACTCCTGGTTATCCTCTCACACCTACCTTTCTAGAAACAGGACTGTTCATATGACCCCCACACCAGATACCGACTATGGTCACCATCCTCGGGGCACAACTCTGGACTCGCCCTATGGTTACTGGCAGCATCACCAACTGCACCAGGTAATACAGCCCTTCCACCTCTTGTGCCAACTCCTCCACCTGGCTGCCCCTTATCTACAGTTTCTCCCCATTCTTATCATCTCTTCCTCTGTGCGTTCTGCCAGACTCTTGTACCTCAACAAGAGGATGATGTCCTGGCGCCCTGCATTACAGCTCATACTTTTCCTCCTCCTTCTTAGGTCAGGCAATGCCCATCCAAATCCTGGGCCCTCAGTACCCTTAACACCCTCCCAACCTTCTACAGGTGGTCTGTGCATCGCCTCCCTCAATGTCTGCAGCATATTAAAAAAGTGGGACTCCTTCCAGGGCTGGGTCGTACATTATCATCCTGATGTTATAGCCGTGACTGAAACCTGGCTCACCCATCAGGTTCCTGACTCCTCAGTAACCCTTGCCGATTACAACCTCTACCAGGCGGACAGACAGGGTAAATGCGGGGGTGGTTGCGCCATCTACACTAAGGACATATTATACGCTCAGCAGCTCCCCTTCCCTCAGTTGGGACCAGGACCACAGGCCCTCACCATTAAACTTACCTTGGGTCGCGCCCACAACCTACTATACATCACTACAGTATACAGTCCACCCAGGGACCAAAAAGTAGCCTTCCACTCGATAATGTCCTATCTGGACACTCTACCATCTTGCACAGAAATGATTGTTCTAGGTGACTTTAATATAAATTGGTTAAGTAAAGATGCCTCCCTGCTCATAGATGCTGCCACAGCCCAAGACCTCTCTCAAGTGGTCACCTCCCCTACCTGTCTTGACCTGCGCACTAGGTATTCCTCCCTGCTTGACCTTGTCTTCACCAATCATCCACACAAAATCTCTATTGTCTCTGTTCTCCCAGACACCCTTAGTGACCACTCCCCAGTTCTCTGCTCCTGGTCCTGCAAAGCCCCTCGATCCCCTCCCAAATTCATCACCCAACGCAAACTTGGTCCTGGTAAACTAACAGCTCTTAAAGCGTACCTCAGAGCCATGGTCTGGTCCTTCATTACTAGCTCCCCTGACCCAGAAATAGCCCTTGACCTCTTCATCCTGTCTTTCAACAACATATGTGACAAATTTGCCCCACTCACCAAAAGAATGGTTAAAGGCAACCATGTGCCCTGGTTCACCAATCGCCTCATGGCCTTATTGCAGGCAAGAGACTCATTGTGGCAATGCTCCTTAGAATCTGGACTCCTGCTTGACAGGCATAAATACAGAGAGACCCAGAATAAATGCACCTGGGCCATACGAAAAGCTAAAACAGAGCATTATAAATCCTCACTAACCTCCTCCTTGGGCTCTTGACGTAAGTTCTGGAACAACATTAATGAAATCCGTGGTAAGGCTCCCAACCCAGTTCCAACGCAGATCATGGTTAATGGGTCATTGACCACTGACCCTTCTCATATTGCTTCTGCCTTCAATAATGCCTTCACTAACCTTAGTAATGTTCTCCCTCCTAACTTCTTTGACCTTCCGGCAACTAACGCCCTTTCTCCCCCTCCCCCTCCTGCAGCCCCCCCTTTTACCTGCGCTGTACCACGATTCTGACTGCAGAGCCACACCTCAAAGCAGCCCTCAGCCACTCTTCATACAGCTCCAACTCTCTGGATATGAAGCTCCTTCTTCTCACCCTAAACGAGGTTCTTTGCCCCCTTACTCACATCCTAAACTGCTCCCTTTGCCTAGGTAAATTCCCCACAAAGTGGAAATCTGCCTCCATCACACCAATATTTAAAGGAGGGGATCGCTCCAATACAAATAATTACCTCCCCATCTCCATACTCCCTCCCCTCTCCAAGGCTCTAGAGTGGATTGTTTCTGATCAGCTCACAGAGTACCTCCACAAATACAATCTTCTCTGCAAGCAGCAACATAGTTTCCACAAGGGACACAGCACAATCATGGCCCTTCTCGAATTTACCACATACATACACTCTGCACTGGATAAACGGCACATCACTGGAGCTATCTTCATTGACCTCACAAAGGCGTTTGATACCATCAACCACTCCCTCCTACTAACCACTTTGACCAATTTGGGTCTTTCTAGGGATGCCTTGGGATGGTTCTCTGACTGCCTCTCGAACCGATATCAACAGGTCAAAATTGGTAACACAGTTTCAAATAGACTACCTGTCCTCTCTGGTGTCCCTCAGGGGTCCATTTTGGGACCGCTGCTCTTTAGTCTCTTCCTCAACTCCCTTCCTGAGTCCTGCCCTGGCAATCTACTACTATATGCGGATGATGCAGTCATTTTCTCCTCCAGCCCTGACCCTATACAACTCCACCGCTCCCTTCAGACCTCATTCAGCTGCACTGAAAACTGATTCACTGCACTACGCCTTATCCTCAAGTATAATAAAACCAAAGTTATGTTATTCTCTCTCCCGCAGAACATCAGAAAGATGCTGTGCCCACAAGTTCTAACTTCTAACTACATCCCTCTGGAGCAGGTGGACTCCTTTAAATACCTGGGCATCACATTGAACCCAGGTATTAACTTACATGAACACATCCACCAACTATCCAAGGCCCTTAATGCTAGGATGGGGCTTCTGCACCGTTTCATGCACTGCCTCACCCCTGATGCCCTCAAGCTTGCTGTCACCTCCTCGGTCCTCTCCCTGCTAGATTATGGCCTATTGATATATGGAGTGGCAAGCACTACATCCCTAGCTAGACTCCACATCTCCCTAAACAAAGCCAGCCATCTTGTTTTAGGATGTGACCGTCTTACACACACCTGATCACTTTATAGTGCTACCAACTGGCTTAATCTAGACAACAGGATTAGGTTCCACACCTGTCTGATGGCTTCAAAAATCAACCTAGGCCTCTTCCCCTCTGGACTCGCCCCCTTAATCCTCCCAAACCCCAAGGTCAAGTGCACCTGTAGCTCAGCCCACCATCTCTTCTCTATTCCCTCCAGCCGTACCTCCCAATTTCAAAGGTCTTTCAGCTTTAGGGCCCCCGTGTGAATGAACAGCCTTCCCTCCACCCTGGCAAATCAACAAAGACTGGGACAATTTAAAACCCTACTTAGGGCTCACCTCCTAGCCTCCAATAATTGTAACTGCAACTGATTCCCTGTCCTCCACCTCCTCCTTAATATATGACAATGGTCACTGGCCTGCCTCTTCTCTTAGTGTCCATCCACTGTTGCTCATGACTATGTCATATGTGTACAATGTAATTTACTTAATAAGTAACCCAAGTATTTCAAATGTTAGCTTGATTGATTCTTTGTAAACAATCTGTATCTGTCTCTGAGCTCACCTGCTGTAATGTTTGTCTGTATACAATCTATGTGACATGGAACCTTTGTAAATTAATCTGTTGCTCAAAGGTACTCTCCGAATATGTAATAAATAAATAAATAAATACATTTGTTGATAGACAGCTTCAGTCCAAACTCTTCCAGGTGGTCCAACACCTTCATCAGCCAGGCCCCGTGCTCCTCCAGGGTCTTTCCAAACACAATGATGTCATCCAGGTAGACCAAACACCCCAGCAAGTTCATATCTCTGATGGCTTTTTCCATCAGGTGCTGAAAGGTGGCGGGTGCACCAGAGATCCCTTGGGACATCCTCAGGAACTTGTAAAATCTGACGGAACAGAGAAAAGCCATCTTCTTCCGGTCCTGAGGGGGCCATCGGAATCTGGTAGTAGCCACTCCAAAGAGCTAAAACCAAAAACCATTGGCTTCCATTTAAACAGTCCAGTGCATCCTGCACCCTGGGCATAGTGTATTGATCTGGCACTGTCCGCTTATTCAGGGTGTGGTAGTCCACGCTCATTCATATGGCCCACTCTTCTTTCTCACCACCACAATGGGCGATGTGTAGGGGCTCCTGGACTCCTGGATAATCCCTACGGCCAGCATCTCCTGCAAATGCCACCGGACGTCATCAATATCCTCTGGGGCCAACTGCCTGGACCTCTTCTGAAAAGGCTTGTCATCCATAAGTCAGATCTGATGCTGTTCTCCACTCACAGACCCTACATCCCATTCATACAGGGAGAAAACTTTCGTCTGAGCAGCCAGTTTCTCCCTCACTCTCATTTTCCATTCCTCCAGGATGGGGGAGTCACTCATATTGAACAATTCTGGATCAAGTCCCACAGGGGCACCTCTACTCACTGCAGCAGTGTGCACTGCCATGTCAGTGCAGTATATGTGAGCCAATGTTTGTCCTTTTCACACCACCACCACTTCTCTATCCATGATGTTCTTCACTTGCACGCTCACCTTTCGAACATATGAATGCACTCTGGCTGGCAGAACACTGGGGTTGAGTAACAATCCCACTGGCAATCCATGTTCATCTGGGGCATCCAACATCAATAGCTTTTTCTTGACATCCTTCTTTAGTCTTACCACACCTGCAATATTGCATTCCACATTTGGCGGGAGCACAATTTCATCTCCATCCCTTCTCCACACTATTCCCACTGGACCATCGGACTCCTCAACAGGGGATTGCCCCTTCCTTCGGTAAGCCTCCCGGACTAGGGTGGTGTAACGGGTACTCTTCTCCACTTTGTTCAGCCACTCGAGCATGACATAGCTAGGCCAGATGTCCAAACATATGGACATTTGTGCCAACCAGTACTGGCACTCCATCGAAGATGTTAGCTTCAGGGCAAATCAAAGCTAAGGTCTCTACAGCTTCACTCACTCCAGCCACTTTAGAAGGGAATGCCATCCATACCTTGACATAGCCGAGATACGAGTATGCCTTTTCACTGAGACCCCACATGTGCAGTCCCTCAAGAGGCTATATTTCAGGTTGGCCCAGTGGTGCTGAGGGTTGAGGTGCTAGATGACACACCTCACACCACACTGGCGTCCCGGGTTTGGGAACGAGCCCGGGATGTTGGGGGTCGGCCGGGGATGGGAAGTGATTGAGTGTCCGGGGACCAGTCTCACTTCCTGGGGGTGGGAGGGCTGGCTGGCCACTGTTCTGGTGGCCCCTAACAGATTCTTGAGATCACAACATCTAGTGGCCGCAAGTAGGGGGTGAGCTGCAGCAGACGTCCAATGAGTTTGCACGGGACTGCATACACTGTGTGTAGGATGTCATTGCACATCCAAGCTCAGGGGAACAGAAAAAGGAAATCTCCGACCCCTGGTAGGTGAAGGTGGGGACCAGGGACCACCCCCACACCCAACACCGAGTGCGTTGGCTACTGTAGGTGCTCCTCCACTTCCCAGGATGCCCATCCAGATATCAGATAGGTCGCCAGAGGAGAGTGGTGGTCCTGCCCCAGGGGGCTTAATCTGGGGGAACAGGCACCAGAAAAGATGGAATGAAGCTAGGTTGACCGACTGGTAGGACTGAGCCTTCAGGCTGGGTGGGATGGAAGGTGAGTCAAGTGTCCCCGCCGGAGAGAGCCTGGGGGTCAGTGTAAGGAGGGAAAAATAAAGTCAACAACAAAAAAAAAAGGGGGGCAGTATTTCCACATCGGGTAAATGCTAATCAAACCAGGATTTAAAGATGATGGTAACCTGGGAGTCGCTATCCAGAACATCCCAGGTGAGGGCTCCGTTGATGGTGATCTTAGTCTCAGTTGTCAGCTCCACTAACTTTCGAATATCTACTGGCGCTCTCATGTTGGTTCTGCCAGATCAGACTATTGTGTGAGCCATGGAGCTGGACCTGCCAGGGGCTCCGGTGCGCTCCTTTACCGGGCCCCTCCATAGTTTCCCTGCTTGTGGGCTGTGTTAGCAGGTGCCCTATCTCTATTAGACAAATGGTCTGAAGATGCCCTACACCCCCTCTGTATATGGCCCTCACCCCCACATCTATAACAAATAACAGGTTCCCAGGACCACCGCCAGTCTGGTGGTGCCAGACGAGCCCCAAGAATTCCCATTGGGGTACTCTGAGCTGCATGATTCCATTCTATAACCCGCCAATTTCCCTGGGCAGCAATTGGCACCCACACCCCCTTTCTAACTCAGCCACCTTCCGTACCAATTCCTTCACTTGAGCCTTAACCTTTGTGTCAGAGGGGGTGCCTGGACAAGCGGCCCAGTGGCAGATGTGGTTGGGCCTTCATTAGGGGCTATACCACTCATCCTGGGAGCTTCAGCAGAACCTGAACCCACAACTAACTTAGGTGAAGTGACTATATCCTGGTATTCCCTTAAAAAAGTCCTTAATTCCTATATCTCACCAGGAGGCACCTCTCGTTCCACCTGCATCACGTCCGTGGACACCCCGTACATCCCCCAGTGACCCTGCTCCTTTTCAGCCTCCCGGACCTCCCAGACCAAAACCCAATATGGAGGGGGGTTATTTTTCCTGTTTGCTAAATGCAACTGTAACACTAGTAACAGGGAATAACAAGCAGCCTTCACTATGTGCTCCAACCTGATCTGACTTAAATCTTGGACTGCTACCCCCCCTTTCCAGAACACCTTCTACAAGACCCTCTCCACCCGGGCCAGAAAAGCAGACAACAGTTCCCCCTCCCATGGCCTAGTGGTTTTGAACTTCCACATGAGGTCCTCACAAGTTTCAGGTTTCCCAAATACTCTTTCCAAAGCTGAGATATATACCTGGGCTGGGGCTTCAGGATCTGTGGCTTGTAAAGAACGTATAACCTCTAAGGTGGGACCCCATAAACTCTCCACTAATTGTTTCCGCTTCTTAACTTCAGAACACTGCCAATCTTAGACTAACGGAGTGGCACTGTCCATCCAGGTCTCCAAGTCGTCCTCACCATTCGGGGTGGGTTTTAACCCTGAAAACATTCTTAACTTGCGATTCGACTCAAAGGTCACAGGCATGGAACCAGACTGTGGTCTCTCAAACTTTGGAGCCTTAGGAATGGATCCCGCTTCTCGACCCCCTCCCCCCAGGGAGATTACACTGAAGGAGGTTACTACTGTTAGAGCCTCAGCCAGTCCCTCCACCACCAAAACTCCAGGCATCCAACTGGCTTCTATGAGTTGAGTACTCTCTATTAGCATAGTCAATGTACCTCTAGCTGAATCAAACATTTTCCCATGAATGTTGACTTTTCCCCAATCTCTTTATGGTGGATACACATTTTTCAGCATCCCCCTCTTCCATCTTGGGGGGGGGGTACCCCCAGCAAGAGAAAAGACTTCTAGGGATCCATTTTCATTCCTCCACTCCATTCTACCAGCCTCATCTTATCCTCCTCAGTAGGCTTGAACTGAGGCTAGGGCAGAGTGGGCTTGGGGCCCGAGGGCCCCTCAGGGGCCTCGACACTCTGATCTCCCGGTGCAGACATGCCTGGTCAACAGGATATCCCAGCAGTGCTTCCAAGATGTAGCCCCAGTGCCATATGCCAATGGGCTAACCCCCCCTTACCAACTGTCTCTGATACTGGGCAAGGGGCCTGGGTCCTGCTACGGTGATAATTTGGGGTTTGTTCCCAGAAATATTGAAAATAGCGCGGTGCCTCCACCCAGAGTAAAGTATCAGTTGTCCAGATATCTGCTTGATACAGCCCCCTGGGATAGTGTGCCTACCCACCTCCCCGACCAACCACTCTGCACACTGTGTCCCCCAATACCTTGTTCCACCATAAACCATATATCTTAGTAATAAGCACATGCAATGAATTTCACTAACACAGCAAGTTCAAACAACAAATTCACAGCTTTATTCATGGGGTAAGGAGTAGGGAAGGGGATACTGGGACATAAGGTAGCTGTGAAGGCAAAAGAAAGGTTAGCGAATTTAGCAATTTCAACATATGGGCCCACAGGCCAAGCCCTCCCCCACTGGTACCAGTGTCCCTATACTGTCCCTAGAAGTATCCACTAGGTGCAGACCTGATCAGTGCCATGGGTTTGCCAGCTGTTGGGGCCCTGAAATATTTTTAGAAAACTTGTAGAATGAATAACAAACAATTCCCCTTTTCCCCTCCCAGGAACCAGGTCCTGGGTACTCACGGTTAATTGATCTCAGCACCAGGGGAAATGGAGCTCCTTAAATTAGTGCAGCAAAATGGAAAACAGGCCGGCCAGGATCCTTCCATCTGGATGGTACTTGCTCAAGGATCTTGCAGCTGGTCACCTTGATTGTAGTTTTGGCCGCTTGTCACCTTCAGCCGCTTCTGGCCCGTTGCAGAGCACTGTGGTAGGACAACACCATCCCCAGAAGGCCCAGATCCAGGAGTGGCTCCACAGCCCAGCTCCCACGATGGGTTACAGGTGCCCTAGCACCCCAGTAAGTGCCAGTGACCTCCTGAGACAGTGAGTCCCACTTGGAAGGGGTTAGCAAGTTCCCTTCCTGGCTCTGAGTGAGGGCTCCCTAACGGTGGGGGTCCTCCCGCAGTCCCTGCACTGAACTCTCAGAAAAGAAAGGTTCTTAGGCAGTTTCCCCACTAAAGTCCAGTGCCAATTAGTAGGGGTCCTAGCATCAGGCTCAGTAAGCGCAAGTGCAATTCATTGGGGGGGCTCAGGAATAACAACCCCTTGCACACCAGTCCACGCTTTTCCAGTTTAACAGTGCTCACCTTTTCTTTGGCTGCAGCTGGTACTCAGCTCTCAGCCCTGAACATCTTCATTGCAGGTGAGAGCTGCATTCAGCAGGAGGGCATCTATAAGGCATTGTTATTGCTGCCGTGGGACGTCTGAGCTTGTGAAGGGACCGCTTCATTTAACTGCTGTGTGAAAGAACTGTTTGCCATTTAACTGCCTTCTGATATTAACTGTTGCCATATACTAATTGCTGCTTTGCTGAGGGGGTGCGGCGGCACACCACCGCGATCGTCAGCAGCTGGGTGGGTGGGAGCTTTTGCTCACATCAAAAAGCCCCGTGCCACAAGGAGTCTTTAAACAACCCAGCCCTGAACATCTTCATTGCAGGTGAGAGCTGCATTCAGCAGGAGGGCATCTATAAGGTGTTGCTATTGCTGCCGTGGGATGCCTGAGCTTGTGAAGGGACTGCTTCATTTAACTGCTGTCTGAAAGAACTGTTTGCCATTCAAATGTCTTTTGATATTAACTGTTGCCATACGCTAATTGCTGCTTTGCTGAGGGGTGCGCAGCTAATTCATCGCGATTGTCAGCAGCTGGGGGCGGGGCTTCTGCTGGCATCAAAAAGCCCCACGTCACAAAATGAGTCTTTAAACAATACAGCCCTGAACATCTTGGTTGCAGGTGAGAGCTGCATTCAGCAGGAGGGCATCTACAAGGTGTTTCTATTGCTGCCGTGGGACGTCTGAGCTTGTGAAAGGACTGCTTCATTTAACTGCTGTCTGAAAGAACTGTTTGCCATTCAACTGCCTTCTGATATTAACTGTTGCCATATACTAATTGCTGCTTTGCTGAGGGGGTGCAGCGGCGTACCATCGCGATTGTCAGCAGCTAGCGTGGGGCTTCTGCTCACATCAAAAGCCCCACCACATAATGACATGCAGTACCTGGCGCAAGCAACATCGTGCACAGAAAAGGTGATAGTTAGTAAGAGAGAAGGGGCTGGTGTATAGTGTCAGGCAGAGTTTTCTTGGGTCTTAATGCTTATAAATTATTGGCAAATGTTTGACGGTGTCTTAATTAAATAGAGTAAAATGTTATATATAAGGAAAATATTTTTTAGATTGTTTATATTTAGTTTTGTATTGATGGTATGGGGTTCTTGGGTTTTGGGAGAAGGAGGATATGATTGGAAGGGGCATAAAGCCCTACAGGAACATGTTCTGTATAGCTCAAATACATTGAGTGTTAGAAGATTTAGTATAATTGGGCATATTGTTGTTGGGGTAAATTTATGGCCAAATAGTTTTAATAATGCCCTATATAAAGTATATTATTTTTTGAGCCGTGCTAACTCTAGAAAGATAATAAAATTGGATATGATAAGTTGGCTAATTAAAATTCTGAGGGGGACTTATTATAAAAGTAATTTTACCAGAATCTTTAAGGTACTTTTAATTATGTGTTTACTGCTGTGTGGAGACATACATCCAAACCCAGGACCCCTGGAGTCACAACAAGCCTCCTTATATATTATGTCTCAGGATTCTGGGGAAAAGGTAATGAAAGATTTGAGTGCTAATCAAAGTGGTGTTTCTAATATTAAACAAGGACTGGGATTAATACATTTAAATGCAAGGAGTATGATTAAAAAAATGGACTTGATTTGTCCATGGGTGACTGATCATGACCCTGAGATTGTGATAATTTCTGAAACCTGGTTAAATCATAAAATAGAGGATAGCCATTTAAATATACAAGGATACAATATATGGTGAAGTGATAGGAATAAAAAGGGGGGGGAGACTTTTGATTTATGGGAAATCTAACTTAATTTTGGCCCAATTGGAAGGGAAAAAAATATGGGGGGTTTGGAGATACTGGCCCTAGAATTGAAATTGCCATATTTAAAGAAAATATTGATTGTAGGGATATATTGTCCTCCCAAGATTAAGGCCCAGGTTGTTAATTGCCTACAGGATTGGTTGTTTAATTATAAAGATAGTCATGAAATATTGATGGCAGGAGATTTTAACTTTAATTGGCAAAATATAAATGAATCACATCCTTTGATTGATTTACAGAATAATTTGGGCTTAATTCAGTTAATTAAAGAGCCTACAAGAATTAATATGGCATCAGTTTCAAATTCTTCAATTTTGGATTTGATTTTTACTAATGTTGTTGATAATATTATTGATAGTGGGGTTCTATCAGATTCAATATCAGACCATCAATTTATATTTTGTAACAAGGCTTATTTTATAAAATCAGAAGAGAAAAGGAAAGTTAGTTGGCGTAGCTTTAGAGATTTTGATTATATTGAATTCATGTTGGATTTAGGTGTTATTGATTGGGAGCGTATGTATTTGATCCCTTCAGTGGATGACTTATGGAGTTATTTTTTGGGAGAATTTATGAAAATTTGTAATAAACATGCCCCAATTAAAAGTAGGATTATGACGCAAAACTCCAAGTTATGGTATTCAAAGGAGCTTAGAAAGTTAAAATTATTAAGGGATAAGGCATGGCTTTTGGCTAAAAGAAAGGGGAGTAAACAGGATTGGGACAGATTTAAAATGTTACGGAATAAATATGTTAAAGAAGTCCAGGGAATAAAACAACGTCATTATACCCATTTACTGGATAAAAATAGTTAAAAAAATCCTAAAGATTTTTGGAAAACAATAAATACTTTAGTCAAGGGACAGGGTTTTGATGGAATAAAAGTATTAAATGTTGATGGTCAAGTGACACCAATATCACGGTGTGTGTTGGAGTGACTGAATGCGAAATTGATGGTAGCTTCCGGTCCGTCCAGGCCACATTGTTTTTCTGGAGTTAGTAATCAACCCACTTGGAAGATAATGGCTCTAATAATTCATTTGTATTTGAAGAAATAAAAGTTGAGTCAGTGATTAGTGAATTAGAAACACAGAAACATAGAAACATAGACTTTGACGGCAGATAAGGACCGCTAGGCCCATCTAGTCTGCCCATTTCCCTACCTACAGGATAGGCTGCAGATCCTAGTTAACCAATAGCCTATTTCTTCCTACCCCCCACAAGAATTGCCTTATGTCTGTCCCATGCATTCTTGAATTCTCCCACAGTTTTAGACCCCACAACTTCCTCAGGAAGGCTGTTCCATGCATCCACTACACTCTCTGAAATAATACTTCCTCACATTGCCCCTGAACCTCCTCCTATCTTTAAATTGTCCCTTGTTCTTGCAAGTCTCTTTTCTGAAAGATGCTACCCTCTTGGACTTTGTTGATTCCACTGAGGTACTTAAAAGTTTCTATCATGTCCCCTCTCCTTCTTTCCTCAAGGGTATACATATTAAGCTCCTTTAGTCTCCTCATACTGACTTCTCTTGCAGACCCTGTACCATTTTAGTTGCCTCTCTGGACTGCCTCTATCCTGTCTATGTCCTTGCGAGATGGGGTCTCCAGAACTGGACACAGTACTCAGATGGGGTCTCACCAACTGTCTGTACAGAGATAACAACTTCCTGTTTTCTGCTGATGATGCTTCTCCCTATACATCCCAGTATACCTCAGCCCTCCCTACTGCCTTCTCACATTGCTTGCTAACCTTAAAGTCATCTGATATGATTACCCCAGGTCCCTTTCCTTTTTGTTGTTGTTACTACCTCCCCACCCATTGTGTATTTTTCCCTGGGTTCTTGTTTCCCAGGTGCATTATTTTGCACTTCTTTGCATTGAATCCAGCTGCCATACTTCTGACCATTCCTCCAACCTTGCCAAGTCCCTTTCATCCTTTCCACGCCTCCTTGTGTATCAACCCTGTTGCAGATCTTTGTGTCATCTGCAAAAGGCATACTTTTCCTTCCAGTCCCTCTGTAATGTCACTGATGAAGACATTAAAGGACTGGACTCAATACTGAACCCTGTACTCCACTTAGTAACCCCTATTTCTCAGAGTGGACCCCATTTACAATTACCTTCAGGTCCTGTTGTCCAGCCTTAATGTTTTACCCAGGCTACCACCCTGGGTCCCACTCCCAGGCTGGTTAATTTGACTATTAATCTTTGTGTGGACTGTGTCAAATGCTTTGTAAAGTCTAGGTAGGCCATGTCCACAGCCCTCCCTGGTTCTACTACTTTGGTCACCCAGTCAAAGAAATCTATTGGGATTTGTCTGACATGACCTTCCCGCTGTGAACCCATGCTGCCTTGGGTCCTGTGCTCCACTGGCCTCTAGGTACTCAACTATTCTTTCCTTCAGAAGTGACTCCATCACTTTCCCTACCACAGAGGTCAGACTGACAGATCTGTAGTTTTCTGCCTCTGTCTTGCTCCCACTTTTATGAAGGGGAATCACATCCACCTTCCTCCAGTCCTCGGGTACCACCCCATCCTCCCATGATTTATTAAAAAGAGTAGCCAGTGGTTTCACTAGTTCCTCCCATAATTCTTTTAGAATTCTGGGTGAATTCCATCAGGACCCATTGCTTTTTCCACCTTCAGTTTTATGAGTTCTTGCAGACCCTTTCTTCTGTGACAGGACTGGGATCGACCCCTCATCAAGAGTGCTTCTGTTAATTGGATTAGGCACTTCCCCTCCTCTTTTGTGGAATACTGAGCAGAAATATTCGTTCAGTATTCCTGCTTTTCACTGTCCCTCTGCCCACCACCGTTCATTCTATTCAGCCTCACTATCCCTCCCTTTGTCTTTCTCGCTCGCTGATGTACCTATAAAGGTTTTATCCCTTCTTAACTGAGTTGGCTATCTTTTCTCAGTTTGGGCCTTTGCTATTCTGACTTCCCTCCCTGCTTCCTTCTGCCTTAACCGGTACAGCTCTCTGTTCTGCTCCTTCTGTGTTTCTATACTTCCGGAATGCTATCTTTTCTTCCTGACTTTCACACAGCCACTTCTTTTGAGAACCATAGTGGCTTTTTCTTTCATTTTGATTTGTTTATTTGCTTCACACAGAGGCTTGTTGCCTCTGTGATGGCAGTTTGATAATTCCCCATTGTTGCTCCACACCTCCTTCTAGCCTGTTTGCTAGTGCTTTTCTGAAGCACTCTCCATCTTGCCAAAGTCAGCCCTCCTAAAGTCCAGTACCCTCACTTTTGTTATGGCTTGACTCTGTAGCTGAGTTTAACGTGAACCACACTGTTTGATGGTCACTTGTCCCAGATGGCAACCCACTTAGATCTGAGATCCTCTCACTGCCCCCATTTGAGAGTATGAGGTCTAAGATTGCTCCCTCACGAGTGGGTTCCAAACTCAGCTGTCTAATGCCTGCCACCTGTAGGGCATCAAGAATGGCCTCTGCTCTTGGATGTGGCTGCAGCAAATGTGCTCCAGTTAACATCTGGCATATTCAGGTCTCCCATCAACAGTATCTCCCTTTCTCTGCCATTCTAAGAATGCCTTCTAGCATATCCTTGTCCATTTCTTCCTGACATGGGGGTCTGTACACAACCCTGTAGCGGATTGTGGTGCCTTTCCAGTCTCCAAGGTGACCCACAGTGCCTCTTCTCCTCCCTGTTTACTCTTTTGTTCAGTTGCTTTTATCCCTTTCTTTACATAGAGGCTACTCCTCCCCCTCTTCTCCCCTGCCTGTCTCTCCTGTAGGTTATGTACCCTGGTATGTTAACATCCCAGTCATGGTTCTCTGTGTACCATGTTTCTGTGATTGCTACGATATCCAGGCATCCCTCTTCCATTAAGGCCATCAGCTCAGGGAGCTTGTTGCCCAGACTACGGGCATTGGTACTCATTACCCTCCATTTCCTGATGGATTTATTGTATTGTATTGATTGTAATTATTAAAGTTAAACACAGCCAAGGCTGTCGGCCTGGACACTATTTCACCAAAATTATTAAAATATGCTGCTGCAATTATAGCTTATCCCTTAACATACTTATTTAATATATCTTTAACTACAGGTGTATATCCACTGGCTTGGAAACAATCCAAGGTCATATCTATTTTCAAGGGAGGATATAGAACAGTTATGGATAATTATAAACCCATTTCTCTTTTGTCTCATGTATCCAAAATATTTGAAAGATTGGTGGCAGTACAATTGAAGAAATACTTGGATTCTTCTAGGTTAATGAATAATATGCAGTCTGATTTTCGGAAATTATATAGTACAACTTCAGCACTTGCTAAAGTTGTAGGGGATGTGCAGGTAGCCCTGGACAGGAGGACACTAGTGGGGTCATCTTTGTGGATTTATCCAAAGCTTTTGATTCTTTGGACCACTGTGTCCTCCTGTCCAGAGCTGCATCCTTGGGGGTGGTGGGTTTGAGTTGGAAGTGGTTGGAATCATATTTGTTGAATAGGAGTCAAAAGGTGTCATTAGGAGGCCAGGAATCAGGTTTTTTGCCTGTTGGGTTGGGGGTGGGTCCCTCAGGGCTCCATCCTAGGGCCATTGTTGTTCAACACATATATAAATGGACTGTCTTTTCCAGATTCAGAAATAAATACCATCTTTATGCTGATGATTCTATCATTTATACATCACATAAATCCATTAAGGTGATACAAAATAGGCTTCAGCTAGCCTTTGATGATCTGCAAAATTTTTTAAAAGATAGTAGGCTGACTTTGAATATGAAGAAAACACAGTCCATGTTGATACATCGAAAAAGTGAACGGTTGGGGGACATGGCCTTGGGATTGGTTGCCTTTGGGGGGGCCCCGATCCAGCAGGCATATATGTATAAATATTTGGGTCTTTGGATTGATAGTTCATTAAGCTGGGATATACACATTGAAAATTTAATAAAGAGTGTAAATAAAAGAATAGGGGCTCTTTATAGGATTCGATCATTAATGAGAAAGGAGATAAGGGAAAAAGTGGTAAATATGATGGTTATCCCCATGATCGATTATGGGGATATATTTTATTCTTGTGGGAGAAAGCAGGACTTAAGGAAGTTGGAAGTAAGTTATAATAATTTGACCAGGTTTATCTTAGGGGCTCCTAGACTAACTCTTAGATGTTTATTTTATGATCAATTAAAGTGGTCAACACTTTATGAACTTAATCATGAACACGTGCTAGCCTTTATTTATAAAGGATTGCGGGGGAAGTATCCACAGTATGTGGTAGAAAATCTGATATATAGGGACAAATTGGCCTCACTGAGAAATTGTAAAGTGCCTAGTTTGGAATTGCCTAGATGTAATTTAGAGATAGGACGACAGTCTTTATACTATAGAGGAGCCATGAGTTGGAATGAAATCCCTGAGTCTTTGTTTATGTTTAATGTAAAAAATCACTGGCCTCTGATTCAACATTGGTATCGTACTAGTTCATGACAAAAAAGGCAATGCTGTTCCTGATACATAAAGGCTTTATAACTATTTATATTATAGGAGGTTATTATTAATATCATGTAATTTATGTTATATTGTATGTATTTGTGTATTTTATGAAAAATTAGTACTGTGTGTGTTGTAACATTTTCCCTTTTATTGTACATTAATGTATGGGATCTCGTTGAAAATGAGCTATGCTCAATCAAGCTTACCCTTTATTCATTTTTTATGAATAAAAATATTTTACTACTACTACTACTTTAACCAGTTCACACAGGACACACACAGGTTATGCTAGCACCCCGACGACCAGAGACACTCTGCCCCTTCGGAATTCAAATTGCAGTCCCAAACACAGGCAAAATGGCTTATCAGTCCTGGCTGTGGCACTCTGTCAATCCGCACAGCTCTTTCAGCAATTCCGACTTTTCAGTGCAGGGTTTCTGCAGCATTCAGTCTCTCTTATTAACCACCAGCAACTTCTCCATACCTGGGGAGCCACAGTCCTGTCTCCTTTTCTCTTTCCCTTTCTCAATCAGTCCAGCAGCAAGTAGTTGGGGAACCAGAAACTCAGCACAATCTTTCTTCCTGCTGTCCTCTTTCCAATCCACTTCTGCTGACACACAGCTCTCGAAATGGGGGCCTGAGGAAGCCCTTGAAGTGCAAGACCCACTCTCTCTGCACAGGCCTGACTCATACAGAGCCCAACCACAGACTGACCCAGAAAGGCCACATTGTTTCAGTCACAACTCCTGCATTCTGATTGGCTGTTGAAGCCTTTCAATAATCAATAACCACAGTGATCAATTTTCCCTGCTCATTTATTGGGGCATGCTCTAGGCACCAGAATTAATCCCCTCCTTTTCCCAGGAGTCCATTTGTGTCCAGTTTGGGTGCCTAGATCAGTGATTGGCTGCAGCAGTAAGATTTTTTTTTTAGGAGATTCTATTTATGTACCCTTACATTAGGGGCATCTCTCAGGGTCCCATCTGCAGCCACCATACACAACCACCCACCTGAACCGAACTACTCTGGGGCTACATTGGGTACGCAAGGTCTGGGCATTCTCCCCGGCCCCAAGGAGTGGCTCCAGATCCCGAGGAGAACCGGAGAGACAGCCAACATTGGGTGTGAGGTTGGACAGTCTGCCTATGTTCGCCGTCACCTCACCCAAAAGAAGGGGTATTTTTTTTTGGTTTCCACCACAGAGCACGGACATGCAATGATGTCCCACTCCAGCTGTGGCAATAGTGCCTCCGCAACGCACTCTAGAAGACGCCCACTGTTGCTCCTCCAATCCTTGAGCTTCTGCTGCCATGCACTGCAGTAGCCACAGCCTCCACCAGGGGTCGCCAATGCATTGGAAGATCCCCAAACCCTCCCCAGGACTAGGAGAGCTGTCTACGGACGCTTGATCCTAGTCCTCCCCTGCTGACCCCCGACAACCCGAGCTTGTTCCCAAACTCGGGTCGCTGGTGTGGTGCGAGGTGTGGTGTCTCGCACCTCAACCCTCAGCGCCACTCGGCCGGCTGCAGCACTGAGGTTAAGTGTCACAAATAAGTCTGCTCCCATTTGTTTACAGGGAGTCCATTTAGTTCAACACAGTTTTTCCCCTTCCCAATTCTGCTGCAGCCCAACATATTACTGGATCCACACCAACACCCCACCGGATTATTGCCCCTGTTAAATGAGCCCACTCTTGTTAGATTGCCCCCAGCAGTTCAACTGTCGTTGCTGCCGCAACACCATACCTCTAGGTGGCAGGCAGCACTCATTAATATACACGTGGGCCACTCATTAATATTCATGAGACCCTGAGCAGTCCTGCTGCTCAAACTCCCCTTATGTGCCAGCTGTGGGCTTCTGCCTGATCCCCTTCTGGTCTCCAGTCCCCATAGAGCATGGGAGGGGCACCGGAACCTCGGACAATCTCCTCGTTCCTGGACTGCAACGGAGGTCGATAACATCAAAGCGCTCCAATGCACTTACGTGAGTACCAGCAGAATTTGCATACTGGCAGCTCACATGCGAGGAGTTACGCCCCAAAGGGGCAGAAAACAGCAGGCTGCCAGGGGAAACATGGGGAAAAGACCCAGGAGCCCTAGAAACACCGGGTACAATGGGGCAACTACAGGTAAGCCCCCAGAGGGGGGTTACATATATTTTCCCAGACATCATTTTTCTTGCAATCGTGCATGTACCAAAGAGAAAATGGGACTCAACATTCTTGGAGTTACTAAATGACAACGTTTTTCTGAATACTTTCTTTCTTCCTTGTGCTGCAGTAGATAACAATATGGCAGGTTTGTTAAACCACGTTCCATGAAAGTCTACGATAACTTATATTCTGCAAGCGCACAATCAGCTATGCCAAACTTTCTGATTTTAAGGCACGAGCTCAGAGGCTCCTATACTGGGCTACTCTCTTCTTTTACTGAGACAGTAGCAGCAAAGAATAGTTTTATGCACTTCATTGGCCCAGCAGGCTACCATAATAATGTAACTACAACTCCCATAAGCCCATGAAAGTCCAAGATGTGCCAGCCCAGTGGCACAGAGGGCTGAGGGGCTGGATGCCTTACCTCACGCTGTGCTGATGATCTGGGTTTGGGAATGGACTCGGGTCGTTGGGGAGCCGGCATGGGGGGGAGGGTCAGAGCAGGATTGAGCAGCCAGAATGCAGCTCTCCTTTCCAGAGGATGGTTGCCGCCCCCCCCCCGGAGTCCTGCTGCCACCGGGTGGAGACTTGGTGGTCAGTGTAGGCGGCGGGGGTGACACATAGCGGGTAGGTACCTCGAGATGCAATGTACACATGCCTCCACATGTGTGCATGCGTCTGAGGTAGGGGGCTGGGTTATGGGGAGAAAATGGAAAAAAAATACCACAAAATACATATAGGGAAAAAAAAGTCCAATGTGTACCAGGTGTTCCTGGCACTATAAATGTATGCTTCCTCCTCTGCTTGTCCTCTTGTTTGCTGCTACAATAATAGCAGAGGACAGCAGAGCACAGGAAAAATCCATTAGATACTAGGTTTATTGTTTTCAAACTGGGAACAGTTCTGTCGATGGGGCTGCTCAGATTAACAATGGCTAATTGATCCGTACTAACCATGGATTGCCTGGAGCTGTTAATTGTTTGTGCACTTGAAAAGCACATGTTGAACTGGGACGTGGCAGATACTTCAGTATCAGCAGCTGCCTCAAGAGAAATGAGAAACCCAGACCACACAGAGGTGAGAGAAGTTTTTCATCTCATAGGAGGGAGTTGATCCAGCAATTCACCAACCTGCTCTGAGATACCGCCTGACTCTTCCTCTGAGCAGGAACTGCACCATTTGAAGAGTGCTGTTTCCTCATTTGGGTCCCAGATAGGAACATAATGGATCCTCCCATGGCAAAGGGAAGGGGGGGGGGGATTTGATTTCAGTGGCAGAAGGCCAAAAATTGTTTCCTAAGAAGGGAAATCTGAACTCTTTCTGCCCACAGAGGCAGGGGCAGAGAGTAGGCCCTTAAATGAAGTAGTCGCCACAGGGAAACATTTTCCACCAGCAAAAGGGCATCCTCCAGCAGCTTGTCACAACACAGATCACAGGTTATGTCTCGGAAAGACATACAGGGAAACTAGACCTTGCTCAAAGACCCCATACCCAGTGGGAAAAATAATTCTGGGCAAAAACATCTGAAGGGGCAGGTTCAGCTGGAGGGCTCTCCAAGGGCCAGAAAAGCCCTATTGAAACCTAAAAACAAACAAAAGGCCAAGCCCTATCCACATCACCTCCCCTCACTGGCTCTGTACCCTTTTTGATCAGGGATTTGAGGATTCGGACCACTCCAGTGGGGGAAAGGTCAGATTCTGATAGGTCCCTTCCCTGCTCAGGGAAGTATAAGCGTTCATGTCTGGAGGTCGAATCCGAGGGGGAGTCGAAGACTGCTTCAAGACAGCCCTTCAACCTGGATGCCCCTGACAATTCTCCATTTGAGTGGGTACCATTAGCCACTATAGCAGACTACCCGGTCTCCTATTTATGCAAAGCCACTGGATGTCAAGGCATGGCTCAAATTGCAGAAGGACTACCACAGACCAGATCTCCCCCACAAAATGGCCCTTGCTCCTGACTTTGATAGGTAGTTTTCTGTCTATTTAGGTAAAGTGGGTAAAGACCCAAAGAAGGGCTTAGATCACTCTGCTGTGTGGCTGATCCACTGTTTTCCTCATCGTTTTTGATGCGCCTGCTCTGTTTTACATGCCTCTTAATTTCAAATTATGTACTCAGTTTATCTATCTGACTCTAATACTGCTCTGTGTATACAATAAATGTTAATTGTATATTTGCCACTCTTTTGTAACACTTTTGTACCTTGACTCTATCCTTTGAAAACAGGTTCAGCCTAAAGGGTCTTGTGTGTAACAAATAACTAACTAAATAAATAAAAGCCTCAGAATGGTCCAAGACAAACTCCTAGACCTAGTAGAAACCCTCATGCTCCTCAGCGATGTGGTCCAAGAAGCGATAGATGATGGCACCCCTCTGGATCCATTATACCTTCAGCATATTGTCCAGAGGCATTATGCTTCTTGGGTAATACTAATGTGGCCCTCTCCTCAGAAAAGAGGAAGTCCACTCTCATCCAATTTCACTCATTCTCCACTGATTTAGCATTCAAGGACACAGGCATTGAGGTGGAGGACGTCTTTTCAGGCAGCCCTTCCTCAAGGAACTCAAAAAATTGGGAGAAGGCTATTCATCCATTAAGAAAACACAGGTCATAACCACCCTAGTGATAGGGAGGGTTGAGACAAGTGCCTTACCTCCTGCCATGCTGGTGCCCTGTGTTTAGGAACAGACATGGTTTGCTGGGGGTTGGTTGGGGGAGGAAGGACTGAGTGTCCACAGGACAGCTCTCCTCCCTCAAGGTGGGGTGTCTGTGGCCCGCCGCTTGACTGCCGCCTGGAGGAATCCTAGTGGAGGCATGTGCATGGCACTTCATGTGGGGAGACTCCGTGTCCAGAGTACTTGGGACGTCTCCACGGAGGCGGCGCTCACACAACCTGCTCATTGTACATTCGTGGTAGCCAAGAGAAGAAAAATGGAAAAAGATGGAGGACAGGCTTCATGAAGCCCTGTCTGGTGTGCTGCGACCCGCTCCACCACACTGAGCCAAGGGGTCAAGTCTGGATATGTAACTCGGGGAGGGGGATAGCCCTTCCCACTGGTCCTGCCATGGTGGGGTAACCTATGGGGGATTCAGGCCCTGGAAGTCGGAGTGGGCTGGAGATGGTGATGGCCGCCAGAATGGGGTTGATGTCAGCTGCCCTGCAGGATACAAAATCTCTATGGAAAAAAAATAAACACAGATCTCCTTCAAAAATCTGAGACCTCGGGACTTCCGGT
Organism: Neoceratodus forsteri; assembly: GCA_016271365.2. Lineage (NCBI taxonomy): Eukaryota > Metazoa > Chordata > Ceratodontiformes > Ceratodontidae > Neoceratodus > Neoceratodus forsteri. Next base: position 7,888,477 of record JADMNL010000040.1, read on the forward strand.
GATGTCACTTCCAATGGCAGACTGAGATTAGTGAGGCTCCCCAGGTGAAACAGAATCCAGCCCCATTCATGCTGCCAGACTGGCTGAATCTCTGTAAAAAAGATGGCTGACAGAGATAGCAATGGCAACAAAGCAGAGCCTTACAGAATTTGCAATGGGCACAGCCATGGAGATGAAATCAGCCTGCCCAGAGTGGGCTCATAGCAACAGTTGATTCTCCTAGTGGCATGCAGAATCATCCGACTCAGAGTTGAGCAGTGACACCGCAGACGAGGAGGAGACAGCATTTGCAATCACATCAAAAAATCTTTTTAAAGAGCACCGCAGGCTGGGGGACACCCTTACAAGCAGCCAGCAAGAGACTGCTGATACCCCCCAGGATTTGAAGGCCCGAAAGCAGAAACTAAGTGAGCTAGAAAGTCATACCACAGAGTTATCACACACAGTGGATGTACACAATGGTATGATCCTTCAGTTACTTGGCTGGGAGATCTGGCTACAGCAGAAACTGGAAGCTCTGGAAAACAGATCTAGACACATCAACATCAGAATTTATGGCATCCCCAAGAAAACAGACTGAGGACATGGTACTTTTATGGACGGCTTTCACGGGGAGATACTTAACCTGGAGCAGGGGTACCAGCTTAATATTATCAGAGCATACCATGCCCTTAGTGCCATGCCAACAAACCCAAAAGCTAGACCGTGCACGGTGATGTTGCCCTTCTTAGATTATAGAACCAAACGGGATATTTTGAAAAGAGCATGGGCAAAAAAAGGGATAATATTCGGGGACAAACACCTATTCTTTGAACATGATTATGCCCCCCTGACAATGGATTGAAGGAAACAACTTTTACCCATTTTAAAGGCACTACAGAACATGTGGGTGAAGGCCAAGATTGATTACCCTGTCGTACTGAAGTCTTCACAGATTCTGGAACTCACACTTTTCAGATGCTCTCGGAAGCAAAGAAATTATTGACCAAATGGGGAATTACAGTGAAAAAGATATTAGACCCTCAAAAGATAAAATAACTGAACAGAAGGCGATGGCAGATCATGCAGAGGCCAGGATTGAAGGGGAAGGCGAATCCAGGACAGGACACCAGCTCTCAAACATGGGAACAGATGGCAGCCAGACAAACCAGGATGGCCACAGATCCCCCTTCTTTACAACAATGCAAAGCAGGCAGAAACTGACAACTGAACAAGACAGCTCCTGCAGACACTGCACCACAAATATCGCCGGGATGGAGACCTGAGTGCAGCACAGTGCATATTGGGGTAGCGTGACATCAACCTGGCCAGGGTCGTGACCGGGTGCACAATGTCAGTGGGGTCCACTGCCTCAGAGGTCAGGTCAACATTAAAAAACCTTTACTGTCAGAGACAAACCTTGTAACTTTCTTTTTGTACATTGTTTGTACATTGCTTATCCATTTGAAACTGGGTTTGTCAGCAGTGGCAGCTGTGGGGTCTGCACTGCAGAGTTCTACTCCAGTTTCAATGGTTCAGGGGTTACAGAACAAAGATGCAATAGGGCCCGTTACTGAAACATCTGATCAAAGCAAATTATATTGTTCTGTTCCTTAATCCTGCAAGGGGAAGGGGGCAACATAGACAAACTACAGATGCTCTGCAGGACTGGTAGAAAAGAACCTACCTATAAATATCTTATATGCTAATGGTTATTTTACGCTCATTGCTGGGGAGGTAGGGCCACATAAAATATTTTGCAGGCAGCAGAGTACTTCCTGTCAGCCAGGCAGACACAGCATTCATGAGTGTTTAGTCCATCAGACTTGTAGTTAATAAAATATAAACTTTCATAGACTCTTTCCCTTTCTCTGTTGCAGTCTTTGAGCCATGAGGGGTTGGTAAATGGGAATGCCTGAAAGTGGATTTGGGACTTAATTTGGAGGGGGGGTGTGGTGGCCCCTGGCTTTCTGTCCTCAGGTTAACTGAGGGTGGGAACTGCAAATATGGTGGTTCTGGATATGGTGGTGTAGTTGGGTGAGTGATCCTCCCACCACCACTACCACCACCACCACGCATTTTGGAAGGCTGGGCTTGGCCCCCTTGGACAACCTCACAGAGAATATATAGGTAATGTATAATGGACAGATTAAGATCTAATTTCTCCCAGTTTCCTGAATGGAGGCAAAAGAGGTACAAATGCACTGATGGCTCTTTGCATTTCTATTCATTCTGGTTTGGTTGGATGGTGTGGGTTGGAGGGGATGGGGGTTTCCATTAAGGACCTATAATTACAGTGAGGACCTGCACATATGGGTCTGTTTATTGCAGATCTCTAGCCAGTTACAAGATAAAATGGGGGACAGGCCCTCACATTCCTTGCAAAGTATTTGTTTTTGCCTCTGTCTCCTCTGCCTTCGGTTCTTTGGGGGGGGGAGGACTGTGTGTCCCGCCCTGGAGTAGCTAATAGCTTTGGCTGGAGGAAGTGGAAACCTGGGGGAGGGGTATAATGGACTTTGGGCATGCCACTTGGGAGCCTGACAACACACCTGATGCCCTGGATGACCACAGTAGGCACAGTGGCTGGAGGCTGTTATGTGATGCTGCACCATCCGCCCCCATGGCAGACTATTAGGGAGTGGGCCAGTGTAATACCTTTGAAAGTTAACACATTGTCAAAGCCACCACGATTTAGGTGGTGATCTATAGGGGATCCATACTAATTCCCGTCAATCGATTGCCCGATAATCATTTTCCCGACACCGTAATACCAACAGTGCCAATGCCCGACATTATAGATTCCCGAAGCACACAATTCCGACTCAAGCAATAAGCAGCAGGTATGTAAAGTGGTTCAGCACGCAATCATAACAAAATAAAAACCATGAAGCAGCCTTTTTTTAGATGCTTAAAGCTTGTTAAAACATATCACAATCACCACCATCAAGTATAGTGCAAATATACTACGAAATCACCTGCCGGTGTCTGCTGCTTCAGCATCAGTTTCTGCAATACAAAAGCAAAGATGCAACTTTTACTATCCTGGAGAAAGTGCGTGGTCACCACTGTTATAAGATAAGGCTTCCTTGCCTGTTCAGAAGCAGCCACGGGTTCAGCAGTGTAGCTTTAAACTTTATTAAAATCCAGTTAAAAGCATATGAAACAGTCTCAGATCACCAAGTTGTGTGCAATTCCTCGGATATTATCCAGTGAAGACATCTGTTCTCTCTTGCTCGCAACGATGTTGATTTTTTCCTCATGTGGGGCATATCTTTGGTGGTGATTTAGGCAACCCTTGTTTTATTTTCTCAATTGTGGTTTCTGTAGTAATCTGCTCTTTGCGAAGCTCCAAGACAAATCTGTTTAATCCAAAATGGGAACCTCCAATAAGAGCACCAAGCCACCTGTGCCATCCCTCCACGCATTTTTATGTCCTTGGCATCCCTTGACCAAGCTGTTCATACACTGACCGAAATGTAGGTGGACATATGGGCGGGATGTGCACTGTGCTTTGTTCTGCATGTGCCTCCGAATGTTCCCCAACATGTTCTCCTCGAACCACTGTATTAAAGGAGTATTGATATCTGGCATTATTGACTTAAGCTCCATTAAAACCGTTTTAATGTCCTCTGGTGGCAAAAGTGCTAATGCAACCAGGTGTCTCATTTGTAAGCTAAATTCAGCTTCTTGGCTGTAAAATGTGGCAAGCCCTAAGTTCTATAGTTTGCGCCACGCAATCTGCCCAAAATGAAATAAGCAGCCATTGTTGGTGGTTTCAGGGAATTCTAACCTGCATGCATTCACTGCCGCGTGCTCAAAGTCCGTAATTATTATAGACGGAGACAATGTTAGATGTTCCTCGTCTGCAAGGTCTTGCAAGTCTTGAAAAAGGCGCTAGTAGCACTTTTGCAATTTTGAGGACATTACTGCATAAACCAGGCCTACAGCAGTGACTGCATGCAGTCGCTGTTGATTACTGTAAAGCTGCCATTAATTAACTGTCTCGACATTTACATGAATACAGACAACAACATGAAAAAACATTGACTTCTTATATTATTTGTCACCACTGCCATTTACCATTGTACATCACTGCTGCAGTTTTTTAGGCAGGCAGGCAGTAAATATCTGGAGGGTGTGCATGATGAAAATGGTTTTAGAAAAGCGCTGCAAGTGAGTAAATATTATTTAGAGTCAGCGCAATGCAGAGAGGAGAGCACTGTTAGCTCACAGTCCTTTGGGCAGGCAGGGAATGTTGCTGGACTCCTGAGGGCAAGGTGAAGGCCTCCCATGGTGATCGGTGATCATTCTGGTGGCAAATGCACTGTCAAACAGAAGAACGTATGGCCGATGCAATGGTAATATACCAGCGATCTTGAATAAGGGCTATGTCGGGATTCTTTATATCAGGAAATGTGTTTGTCGGGCAAATCACTGGTCGGGATTTAGGGGTTGGGATATCAATTGTCAGGAAATTTGTTGACGGGAATTAGTACTAACTCTGCCTTACAGGGTTCAAGTTTTATATGGTTATGGTTTGAATTGATGCCCACTGTTAGGGCTTTTTGTTTCTGTCCATTACTGCAAGTCTGGTTTCGTGGGGTGGAGGGGGCTTCAGCCCTATGGTGATATGTTGATCCAGCAAGCATACATTTTTGGCATGGATTAAATTGGCTGCACTGACAGTGATACCTTACAATGTGAAAGGGCTTAATGGGCCTATTTAGAGGGATAGAGTCCTACAAGAACTGAACAAAAATGGGGCAACTCTTGCCTACTTGCAGGAAACACACTTAACTGAAGTGGAACACCGTAAACTCTGGAGGTCTTGGGTGGGGGAAGTTTATGCAGCCACCTGGGAGACACATCCACACAGAAGACTTACAGCCATACTTATTCACAGGTGTAACCCCTAGATGGCGCTATCTCAAGGGCTACTACCCCTGCCTGCGTGGCTAGTAGCAGGTTAAAGGGCCTGAGTTCTGAAACGGGTGCCTCCACCCGGAAGTCAGGGTTGGTAGTGGTCAAACTAACCTGGGCACAGCCCTCTGAGACACTGTAACCCCCCTCTTTCCCTTCTAGTGGCCTGAGCAATATACGATTATCACTTTCACAGTACCCCTTGTAAACCATACCGGTACCCACACTGTTTACACTTGCCCCCAGGGCTGGTTCCTCTGGCTCGACCCAGGGGGCCCCCTGTAAAACAAGGTTATGCACAGTAAATAGCAACAGTGCAGTACTCTTGGCACGAACTGGAACCGCAGTCAGATTAAATGCAGCAAAATAGTCAGATCTGATTTATTCAGGGGACTTGAACAAGGAAGCGGCGTAATCAGGTTGATTGGCTTAAAGGCTATAGTAATCAAACAGTTATGCAAGCGCTTTAAGTCCCCACACAGTCACATACTCTGGGTACCCAGATAGGAAAATGGTGGGCTAGTCAGAAACGTTGCAGCTGGTTGGGGCCCTGTGATGGAAGAAAAGCAACATGTACAACACATGCTACTTGTAATCCAGAGCCGGGAGGGCTCAGTTCATGAAAGAAAAAGCAACAAGACAATCCGATGACAACACTTTAGATTTAGCCGTTGTTGCAGGGGGCTACCCTGATGTTTACTCATGATACCCAATACTGGACACAGGCAGGACGAAATTGAGACTGCAGGTTGTTGAGCTGGAGTGCCCAGAGAAGCGAGGTCCACATGAATCACCGAAGCGTCATTCCTGTTCAAGTGTTGAGCAGGGGGATGATCCCTAGGCAGGTCTCTCGTTGATGGCTTTCTCTGTGCAGCAGGTAGTCAGGCTGGGCCAGTGTGTGGCAAGGTCTAGGCCCAATGGAGATGATTTTGGATTCATTCCGTGGGGATGGATGTGGCTTCCAGCAAGCAGAATACAATTCAAACCACAATGGGGAACCAAATCGTAACCCACTAGCAGCACACAGCACATTTATATGTAAGGAAATTCTAATGCAGCTTCCAGCAAGCAGACCACAATTCAAACTACAGTGGGGAACCAAATCACCACCCACTGTAAGCACACAACACATTCACATGTAAGGAAATTCCACTGTACTAGGCAAAAGGCTCTCTGGTCGCAATTACAGAGTCTCTGCACAATCTGGAGTTCAGAGATGGCTGGGTCCAGACAGGTTGATTGCATTCAGCAGATCTTCAGTCTTCTTCAGGTAGGAGTCTGGTCACAATCCAGTGGCTCACTTCGCTCTCCAAGTTCAGATTCAGTCCAAAAAAGGAACAAGTTCCCTCTCCAGGCTAGCAAGCAGGCATGCAGGCTGAAACTCAGGCCTTTCCACAGTTCCCCCACGTGAATCTATGCTGGGGCTGCTGCATGAATCATTCAAGCTGTTATCTCTTCACTTCCCAACTCAGAACTGAAATGAGCTGCAAGCAGCTTGGGAATTTCCCCAAGATCCAAAAGGTTCGGTTGGTGACCTGTCTGTCAGTTACAACAAGGACTCCCCCTCCAGGTTATTTTAGGTGCCAAAATGCAAAAACTATAATTCCTACAAGTTTTGACCCCACCAAGCCCCTGTAGGCAGGCTTCATTTTAGAGTCCCAAAGTACTGATTGGCCCATCCTGACAGTCCCTGGCCAAGTTGGTGGAGATAAACAGAACAGTCCTTGTTGCAAAGAAGGCAGGTTAGAACAAACTGCAATATTATTACTACTCTAACAAATGATCAGCAAACAAGCACATCTTCTAACAGAGCTCTCTTTTAGAATAATTAAGACTGAAATCCAGGCAGCTCTTAAAGAGACAGTACACAGAGGCTAACTATACAGGCACTCTCTAGCAATATATTTAATCTGCTAAAACGCAGAACACCAGCCTGCCAGTGAGCATTTAGGCAAGCTGAAGGAAGACTTTTTGGGAACCCCCATTTGTAGGGGGGGTTACACAGGGATAGCCCCATTCAGGTTTATCATTCACAACATGACCCAGAGGGCAGGTTTTTTAAGGATGAAAGCCAGATACAGAGATCAAAAATGCACATTCCTAAACTTATATACCCCAAACAATGAAAATGAAAAAAGGTTATTTTTTAGGAAAACCATCCTGGATACAGTCATGAAGCACACTCCCTTTATATTATAGGGGGGATTTTAAAACTGTTTGATCTGCAAGGAAGAACAGGCAAGGCCCATAGCCTGCCACAAAACACCATGCATGGGGGTTCTTAAAAACCTTATCAGCAGAAACTGGGCTTACAGATGTATGGAGGTCCCTACACTAAGACAGCAGGGATTATACTTTCTTTTCTAGCAGACACAGGAGTTACTCCTGTACAGATATGTTTCTGGCCCTGTCAGAAAAGATGTCACTGGTGTCTGAGTGCCAGATATTACCAGTGACATTGTCAGACCACTCCACAGTACACTTAAATCTGCTCCTGACCCCCGTGACATGCAATTCTAATTGGAGGCCCAACAGAGGATGCCTGAACTCTGAACAGTTCAACAAGAGCCCATTTAAAGACTACCTTGTGCATAATCCTAAAGGCACAACCACACTGTCAGTCAGGTGCCCTGAACGTGGTGCTAAAGGGAGTAATTATCATTGTTCTGGTATCAAAAAACAGAGACTAGCACAGCAGAGACAGCTTGAGGTAGACTTACGGGAGGTGGCCGTCCAACACAAGTTGACACTTAACCCCCAGGCTAGACAGGAATGAGAGGCTAAAAAAACGGGCCCTGGAAAAACTTTTAAACACTCAGGTTGAGGCCACCTTCGGAGAACCCAACTTAAGTATTATGAGAGAGGTAATAGAGTGGGCCTATTACTGGCACTAGCCCTGTGAAAACAACAAAGTAGCAGAGCAGTACTCCTACTCTTACCAAAGCTTGTGGGGAAGAATAGAGGTTGGAGATAACTGTTAACAGTTTGGAGCTAAACTCCATCTACTCCATAGCTTTTTGTAAAAACTGCTAGTTCACCCTATCAAAAGCTTTTTCTGCATCCACGAAGACTGACAGTTAGAATGCCCTCTGTCCCCACTGGGATGACTCTATGTTCAGGAGCCTTCTGATATTGTCCTGGAGGGAACACCCAGACATAAAACCTGTTTGGTTAGTGTGTATCACCGCTAGGCTTATTTCTTGCAAGCAATCTGCCTGGATGCCAATAAACATTTTTTAATTGACATTTAACGATGAGACAGCATGGTAGGAACTACACTGATCTGTGTTTTTTCCTGCCTTAGGCAGTATCAAAATCTGAGCATAGTGCCATGAATCAGGAACATATTGCAAACAGTCCTGCAGGGATGGTAACAGGGCTTCCTGAAATACCTTCTAGAACTCCAAAGGCAGTCCATCCAGCTCCGGCGACTTTCCTGTTTTCAATTTTTTTAGTTTATTCCCTATTTCCATTAGACTGCATGGCCTCTCTGTTTGCTCCATATCATGCTCTTGAACGGGTGGCAGTGCCAACCAGGACAGGAACTCGTCCATCTGGTCTGTCTTGAATGCACAGTTGGGAGTAATACTTGGCAAATACCGCAGTAATATCCAGGGGACCCTCCTTATCTGGATCATTAATATGGAGCACTTAAGCAAACTAGAGACTTCTGTCCCATGCCTCTTCAGTCTTTTGGACCAATGTGGGCAGATCTCAGGTTATAAGATTAATTAATTAATTTAAAAGTTTCACCAGGAAGGGTATATTGAGCTGGAATAAGCTTGTTTCCAGATGCATCCTGGGGGAAGGTGAAAGGGACAAATAACAATAGATGTATATGTAACCCCGGTGCCATTATACCATGGGCTACTACCCCTGCCTGCTTTCTTGACTCCAGGTTGAGGGGCCTGGGTTTCAGAAATAAATACGGAGGGATGCCTACCAACAGTAGAACTACAATTATGGTGCCTCCACCCAGAATAGTACTTAAGTGGATTCCTAACAGAATTGGTATAGCCCTCTGGGAAGCTATAACCACCCACAATCCCGCCTAGTGACCTTTTGGATTTAACAAAACAGTTGCAATGCTTAATAGTCAGAATACAAAGCAGTTTGACCAATAATTATATGCTCATGCAACCTTCACTTACCAGCAGGGTTCAGTCTCCTGGCATTCACCCTGCAACCCCCTGCAAAAGAAGGTTTCAATAGCATACACATGCACTTTCAGAATTCTTTGCACTTTAGGCTAAGCAATGATATGCTCACAAGCCAGGTTAACAGTAAAACAGCAAATCAGGTTTATTAGGGGGGTTGTGAACAATGGAGGGGTGAGAATCTAGGCAAATGATTACTTTACTGCACTGAGACTGGTTACTGTGCATGCAATTACTTAAGTCCCTTAATCTATCAATCTAGCAACTACTGGGTATCCAGAGTGGAACACAAACATGCCTGAGGCATTGCAGCTGATGTTGGGGCCCTTGATGGAAAGAAGGGTGATTAAATGAGAGCAAGACATTTGGAAACCATAAACAATTTGTATCCGTGGCCGGATGGCCCAGTCACATTTAAGCACATTAAACTGGCACACAGAATCAGATTGTACCATTAAAACAACTGAGGATTTTTTGCAGGGAGCTACCTGGGTTTTAGTCACTGTACCTAATTTGGCAGATGACAAGACTGGCGAAATGAAGACCCGGTGCACCATCTGGAAGCTGGTGGAGACCTGGACCAACACGACTCACCTCTGCTTCATGGCCTTTCCTTGTGGGTAACCGCAACCTGCGATTGATTGCTGTGCAGGGGCTGAATCCCCGAGGCTGGTCTCTCGTCAGGATGCTGAAAATGTCACAGGAACAGACTGGTTGGGCCATTGGTGGCATAGGCCCAAATGCAGAGAATGTCTTTTTAAAGTTATACTGCGTGCTAGTGAACCCTCCAGCTGGGCTTTACCATAGAAAGTTCTTAATGTAACAGAGTGGCTCCTGCTTTGCTTCAGGAATCCCAGGATCAATGTCTCCACACACGCGGTAGGCCTCAGCACATCAAGCTGAAGAAGCATCATCCTTTCTCCTTTCTTCGGTTGGTGGCCGGTTGCAATCTCAGCTGACTTGCTGGGCAACCTTTCAGTCTGCTAACAGGCAGTTCCTGAAGATCGATCCCTTTTTGGATTGAGATTGAACACAGGAGGCAATTACAGGCCTCCCTACCTGCAGTTTCTCTCAGCTCAGCTGCAGGCTGTGTCCTCCTTGGTGGCTCGAACTGAACTTAACTTTGTTTTAAACAGTCCCACAGCTAGTTAGAGAATACTGTATTCCAGTTGGCTAAAGCAGCTGTCAATCACAGAGTGCTCCTAGTGGTCAATTTAGGCACCAACAAGAAAGTTTACAGTTTCACCCATAATTCATTGTAATTAGGACCCCTCGAGGACCCTTTGGTTCTGATTGGCCCAAACCAGGAAGGTTAGACAACAAGCTCTAGTTTAAAAGCAGCAATAAATTAGAAAAAAAAACATTAGAGTACCATGCAGGGCTCACTCTGCATTGTTAGCGACAGCAGAGTGGAGCAAATTAGGGAGATGCCTGGCTGGTCACGAGCTCCGGAACACTCAGACCCAGCCCAGGCTACTTACAGAATACATAAGGCTGGAGCTCTTCTAGAGATAGCATGCTGGCATGGATGTACGCACACATGCAGAGCAACAGCAGCACAGCATGAAACATAGATTCAACCTCTGTTGCTGGATGTCTGCCAGGCAGAGGGCATGAAAGGAGCCCAGAGAGATACTTAAGGTAAGCCCCCCAAAATTGGGGGGCTACATATATATACATTCAAACTGAAGCATCAAATAGAGAATTAAATAAAAGTTAAATACAGTGCACTTGTACAATTTGAAAAGCTTTGTACATTAAGGTAGTGAGTACGCTACAGCATAAGATTAAGTGGTAACTAATTCATAGCACAAAGCTAAAGGAGGGCAGGAAGCCCCATAGGAGAGGTAAAAAAGGAACGATTTTATAGTTGAGAGGCAGGAGGGAGGAGGGTCAAGGAGTCATAAGAAGAAGGCAGGAGGGAGGAAAAGGAAATGGGGAGGAAGTAAATGAGATCGGAGGGGACATGGGAAAGTGAGGGATAGGGAGATCTGTAGAGAGAGAGGGAAAGTCAGACCTACGACCCTCTGGGATGCAAACCCCACAAGGGCCGGATATGGTTGGATGCACCCATGTCCTGGGTTCCAGGTCTGCTAAGGTATGAGAAAGGAGAAGGAGTGGGAAAGAAATTTAGCCAAGTCAGATATTCTTCAGCTCAGTGACACCTGCCTGGAAGGTTTCAAAGGCTACTTAGCCTTTCATTTGGGCAAAACATAACCAAATCCTCTGTCTGGGAATTCAGATGTCTGTAGACACCACTAAATTGCTCCAGATCAATCACCAGAAACTTTGGGATGAAGTACAAGAGGACCTTGCCAGATGGGCTCTGCTCCCTCTGACAGATTTCTTTTCTTATTTAGTACTTTTTCTCTACCAGTCCCAGTCTCCAATTGGACACTACTTCTCAAGGGCATTCACAGATTTTTTTAGGTGGGGTCACAGGTCCCGCATATCTTATAAAACTCTGGCACTTCCAAGGGATGGGGAGGGCTTTCCCTGCCAGACCTTAAACAAAAACTGCCTGGCAGGCCACAGGATGGCAGCCCGCACTTAGGCAAAGCAAAGACATATGGGGTTGGTACGATATAGAAGATTCTGAGGAAGGCGAACGACCATTGTTCACACTGGCCTTATCTCCAGTGCTCCTGGAATATTTCAAAAATATCACCAAAAAAAGGGTGAAACATAGCTTACAAATGCTGAAGGAAAAAAAATAGACTTAGAGACTTTGCTGGGTCCGCTGTCCCTTATTTGTTATAATCCAGAATTCATATCCCTGAGATTGGACACGGGGGTATGCCAGGTGGGAACAACAGGACCTGATCTGATTTCCCAACTATCAGAGCATGGGTCATGTATGATGTTTCAAGCAATAAAGGAGAAATTCCATTTAGGGAATCAAGATTTTCACAGGTGTCTCCAGGTTAGACACTTTATTAATGGTGGCAATAACAAAGTACATTTGACCAGGTCCTTGTCACCCCGGGAAGATTTTCTTTACTAGGTGGTCAGCCTAAAAGGGAAAACCAAAAATGCATCTCAGATATCTATCGGGAGACTATGGGGAAATGAAGGAGAACCCCAAACAAGGTCAAATCTGCATGAGAGGTGGAAGCTTCCTGTAGTGTCTCAGAGGAGGAGGACTGGAACATGCACCTCCAGAAGGGATGGAGGGTGATTTCTTCTCCCACATGGTGGGAATACTATTGGAGGGTGCTGGTTAGGTGCTTCAGGACACCTACTGTCACAAAACACTTTAATGATACCAACACTGCAGACTGCTGGAGGGCAAGCGTGGTGGGGGGGATTGATTCCCATTGGCACATTTTCTGGGACTGCCCCAAGCTTGGGGAGTTCTGGACGGAGATCCAGCTTAGTAGTCAACAAATCTTACAGCATTACATGTGTAACACTTTCACGGACTGGTTGCTGGGGCTCCATACAGTGGTCCAAATGCCCTTGACCAAACGCCAAATAGCACTTATACTTGTGGCAGCGGCACTGAAATGTATTATGGCCCACTGGTTGCAGACAGAGTTCCCTACAGTGACAGAGTGGTGTAAACAAGTCTGGCAGATCTGATATGGAAACTGTTACCGCCAAACTTAACCTTAGGGAGGACAAACATCAGAACAGATAGGTCCCCTGGCTTCAATGGGAAGAGAAGGATCTGGAGACAGAGGGTCCCACCATTCAGGAGGACAATTGTACCTCATGGCCCAAGCATAATTGCAGTGCCATCCATGCCACAAACCCAGTCCAACAGTCTGGGGCTGATTCCCCCCCCCACACACACACACAGTATTAGTTATGATTTTAGCAAAAAGTTACTGGATATACACCTTATGATACAAAATGGATAAAGTAAAGATAGAAAGGAATGAATACCCAACACACATTGTATAGTGCACAGTTTTATAGTTATGAATGTTCTATTAGTCGTATGTTTTTCTTTTTTCCTTTTGGATATGGTTTATAAGGAATTATACAATTGCAAGAAAGAATCCTGGCTTTTGATTGGTCAGTTGGCCACCAGAGCAGGGATGTTATCCTGGCATAACATCCTAGCTGATTGTTTGTTGCTGCATAGTTATCATCTTCTCTTAAGAAACAAATATTTGTCCACACTAACAAAAACGTTCTTTAAAATTATTTGTTTTTTGTTCTGTATATAACAACAAGCCATTGTATGATAGGAATAATGCACTCTAGGGTGGGTGTTATGCTGGATAACATCCCTTCTTGGGTGTTGGATGCCCTCGGCATGTGGCCTTGGGCCCAACTACCCAAGGCTGGATGTTATCCCAGCATAACACCCACTCTGTCGGGCATTATTCCTTTATTAACACAGCATGAATGCTATGACTCTTGACAGATTGATTGGAAGCTGCAACATGTTCTGGGTAACATATGACAGCTCTGTCAGAGTTATGATTTGAATCTACTGGTTGCACATATGTATGCCACTAATATCAGCAATTGTAACTTGCTCCTTTCTTTGAATAAAGCTAAGTTTAAAAAAATAAATATGAGACCTCTTTTTGCAAGAGCCCGAAGGAACAGAGGCCTCCCTTTCAGTCAATTCCATCAGCAGACAGGGTTCAGACAGTGCCCCCTACATGTATGAAACCTTCTGGAGCAGAGCAGGAAGAGGCTCATGGGACAGAGGCCATGCGAGAGGTGGAAGGGGGACATATCAGTCCAACCCCAGCCGGTAAGTATGGCACACATCCTTCCTCCACTTACATTGGTCCCAGGACTTCTGCAGTTGGAGGTAAGGTTGGCACCCTTCATGGCCAGCTGACAGAGTTTCACCCAGGGCCAATGGATCCTGGATGCTATTCAAGGCTACTGCCTTGAGTTTGAGGATGACCCACCATCACAAAGGTTAGGTCAGGCACCACCCCACCTCTCAGCTGAACAGCAAAGACTAGTCCACCAAGAAATGGAGGCCATGCTCGTACAGGGAGCAGTTTCAAAGGCAAAAAGTTGGGAGGTGTGGCAGAGTAAGATTTTTCTCGGACAGAAGAAGGATGGGGCTTCCACCTTGTCATCAACCTGCAGGATCTCAACTCCTTCACTGCGTACAGACATTTCAAAATGGAGGGCATTCATCTCCTGAGGGACACCCTAATCTAGGGAGACTGGCTAGTCAGACTAGATCTGATGGATCTGATCTGTCCCCATTCACCATGCTGATTGGAATAGGTTAGGGTTCCTCTGGGAAGGGGAATATTGGCATTTAACTGTCTACCCTTCAGTCTGATTTCAGCCTCTTGGTGCTTACTGAGGCCAGTGGTACTGTGGCTGGGGGTGGCCAGGATCTGGCTGATCGTCTACCTAGATGATTGGTTGAGCATGGCCCTGGATTGAGCCAATTGATGACTCATTTGAGCCTCACAGTCTCTCTCCTGGAGGGTCTGAGTTTCATTATGTAGTAGTAGTAAAAGTCTATTTTTATACAGGAAAGGTAGTACAATGACACCATTAGGATAAAATCCCATTTTCAAGGTGCTTCTGTAAATTTTACATTTGCAACAAGTAAAGACATTTACAATCTTAAAAAAATCCTACATACAGATATTTCCATACAACTTAGTCATTGCAGTTACATCATACTGCTAGTTCCAGTCTTAGGGCAGTATAATAAGCCTGAATATAAACTGCAATTTTTTTCTGTTTCTTTAATTATTATTAAGCCAGAGCTGGCCTTACCTTATTTGTGTAGAATCTTGACTAACTGCTGGGGAGCTGTTGTGATGTGCTGCAACCTGTACAGATGTACATTTAGAACTGATCCTGAAGAGGCAGCATCACAGGGAAAAGGGGTCGGACTTCTTTGGGAGACACATGTACATCAGCAATCTATCAGGTGGACACAACCCATGTGTAAGGAGCGTGGGGTGCCTCAGAGAGTATCCCCCACAATTAACATTTTTAAGTTTTTTGTAGCTTGACCAACCCTTAAAATAACTCTGTTCCACACTTGTGCAGCTACGAAAGAGAACGTTTTCTCACTATGTTTGTTTTAAGGCTTATTCCAAGAAGTCTTATCCTCGAGGTTTCCCAAATGGTGACTTTTCTTGGATTTGAGGTAGAGTACACATCAGTAACTCTCAAGTTACTCACAAAAAAGAACAAGGAAAAGAAGAGGGATATCAGGAAGATCCTGAGGAAGGACTCCCCCCCTCCCTGGGACATAATCAGAATCATAGGATTCCTATCCTCCTCAGTTCAGGCAATTTTCCCAGCCCCACTCCACTACAGGGCCCTGTAGAAGTTCAAGATCAACTCCTTATGGGAGACGGGGTCATTATACACCTATTTACTATTTTCCAATCCAGTGTGTTCAAACTCATCTGGTGGCTTTTGCCAGATGGAGTCTTGGAATGGCAAGGCAATGTTCGGAAAAAGTCAAGAACAGAACTGGTGATTGACTCAGTTTGTTAGGTTGGCTTGGTGCAAGGGAATTTTCACTAGGGGCAAATGGTCCCCGGAAGAGAATGCCCTTTACATAAATGTATTGGGAGCTGTTGGCAGCTGCCTTTTTTTTTATTATAATTGAAGGAACAGGGGCCTCCCTTTCAGTCAATTCCATCAGCAGACGGGGTTCAGACAGTGCCCCCTACATGTATGAAACCTTCTGGAGCAGAGCAGGAAGAGGCTCATGGGACAGAGGCCATGCGAGAGGTGGAAGGGGGACATATCAGTCCAACCCCAGCCCCAGCCGGTAAGTATGGCACACATCCTTCCTCCACTTACATTGGTCCCAGGACTTCTGCAGTTGGAGGTAAGGTTGGCACCCTTCATGGCCAGCTGACAGAGTTTTACCCAGGGCCAATGGATCCTGGATGCTATTCAAGGCTACTGCCTTGAGTTTGAGGATGACCCGACATCACAAAGGTTAGGTCAGGCACCTTCCCACTTCTCAGTTGAACAGCAAAGACTAGTCCACCAAGAAATGGAGGCCTTGCTCGTACAGGGAGCAGTTTCAAAGGCAAAAAGTTGGGAGGTGTGGCAGAGTAAGATTTTTCTCGTACAGAAGAAGGATGGGGCTCCCACCTTGTCATCAACCTGCAGGATCTCAACTCCTTCACTGCGTACAGACATTTCAAAATGGAGGGCATTCATCTCCTGAGGGACACCCTAATCTAGGGAGACTGGCTAGTCAGACTAGATCTGATGGATCTGATCTGTCCCCATTCACCATGCTGATCGGAATAGGTTAGGGTTCCTCTGGGAAGGGGAATATTGGCACTTAACTGTCTACCCTTCAGTCTGATTTCAGCCTCTTGGTGCTTACTGAGGCCAGTGGTACTGTGGCTGGGGGTGGCCAGGATCTGGCTGATCGTCTACCTAGATGATTGGTTGAGGATGGCCCTGGATTGAGCCAATTGATGACTCATTTGAGCCTCACAGTCTCTCTCCTGGAGGGTCTGAGTTTCATTATGTAGTAGTAGTAAAAGTCTTATTTTTATACAGGAAAGGTAGTACAATGACACCATTAGGATAAAATCCCATTTTCAAGGTGCTTCTGTAAATTTTACATTTGCAACAAGTAAAGACATTTACAATCTTAAAAAAATCCTACATACAGATATTTCCATACAACTTAGTCATTGCAGTTACATCATACTGCTAGTTCCAGTCTTAGGGCAGTATAATAAGCCTGAATGTAAACTGCAATTTGTTTCTGTTTCTTTAATTATTATTAAGCCAGAGCTGGCCTTACCTTATTTGTGTAGAATCTTGACTAACTGCTGGGGAGCTGTTGTGATGTGCTGCAACCTGTACAGATGCATATTTAGAACTGATCCTGAAGAGGCAGCATCACAGGGAAAAGGGGTCGGACTTCTTTGGAAGACACATGTACATCAGCAATCTATCAGGTGGACACAACCCATGTAAGGAGGGAGCCTCAGAGAGTATCCCCCACAATTAACATTTTTAAGTTTTTTGTAGCTTGACCAACCCTTAAAATAACTCTGTTCCACACTTGTGCAGCTACGAAAGAGAACGTTTTCTTATCATGTTTGTTTTAAGGCTTATTCCAAGAAGTCTTATCCTCGAGGTTTCCCAAATGGTGACTTTTCTTGGATTTGAGGTAGAGTACACATCAGTAACTCTCAAGTTACTCACAAAAAAGAACAAGGAAAAAAAGAGGGATATCAGGAAGATCCTGAGGAAGGACTCCCCTTCTCCCTGGGACATAATCAGAATCATAGGATTCCTATCCTCCTCGGTTCAGGCAATTTTACCAGCCCCACTCCACTACAGGGCCTTGTAGAAGTTCAAGATCAACTCCTTATGGGAGATGGGGTCATTATACACCTGAGTAGCTGAGGAAGCCAAATCTCCAGCCTGATAACTTTCGAGGTAAAGAGAGCCTCTTCTCTTTGTCTGGACGCCTGCAGAGGGGTGCTACCTGATGAACACTTATATTTTATGAACTTTGTTCCTGTTCACCACTGGGTGGGCTTGTTATTTGATTCTCTTTGTGCTACTAATGCTGAAGTGTAAAGCTAGGGACTCACTGATTTTTCTAGAGTTGCCTTGCTGATTTCATCTTAAAGCCAGATATACCAAGCAGCTAATATAGATCAGACTTGTTTAATATGGTGGTATTTGGAGCTAATTGCTGATTTCATCTTAAAGCCAGATATACCAAGCAGCTAATATCGATCAGACTTGTTTAATATGGTGGTATTGAGCTAATTGTGCTTGTTACTGAAGGCATTAGGTTAGCTGGGTCCTAGTGTGACCTCATTTTGGAATAGCCCTGTTTGCTTAGAGTGGAGCTCCTTTGTGTAAGTCACAACATATTCTCCCGCTGCATAGTAATGAGAGGCTTTGTTTCCTCCACAACATAGGCAGCTCCCCCAAGCTAGGCACTCGGGACAATCAAGCAACTGAAGCACAAGCAGCTCACCTGAGTAGCTGAGGAAGCCAGATCTCCAGCCTGATAACTTTCGAGGTAAAGAGAGACTCTTCTCTTCGTCTGGACGCCTGCAGAGGAGTGCTAGCCCGACGGCGCTTTGCTCCGTCTGCCCCGCCCGCCCCAACCACCCTCCCACCCAGGGGCGGCTGTCAATTTGAGATCCACCCGTGACATCACATCCGGTGATATCCCGTCCTGTTGCAGAACCTATCTCCCCACTTTCCATTTGCAGGTTATACCTGCTGGCCACTAGAGGACCTATGCTCCCTCTCTACTTCTCTCCTACCTGTACAGCACTACTTCCCTGGGATCTTGCTCACCACAATGTATTGGCCCTGCCTCACGCTCTGCCTGTGCCTATCCCCACTAGCAGTGCACTTACCCACTTACCCATCTGCTAGTCCACACTGTGCCCTGGCACCCCTCCCTCCCCTTGCTCCTGAACCTCCTCTCCTGCCCCTTGGGACCTCTGTGTGTCCCCATCCCCCCTGCCCTCCCCCTAGCTTTCTCTTCACCTCAGGCACATCTGGGTGTCTTCTTATTCTTGCTTTTCCCTCCTGTACCTCCCTGCCCACCTCCTGCTCCCTTAGCCTCCCCTCCCCTCCTCTCATGTCAATCGTAGGAAAACCTCTCACCATCTCCCAGCCAGGGTGTTAGTCATGCTACTACTCCTGTCAGGGAACATTCATCAAACCCTGGCCCAGTTCCCAGGGAGCTCCCCAACTCGCACCACAGGCCTATGCATGGTCTCCATGAATATCTGTAGCCTCCTAAAAAGTTTGACTCACTACAATGCCTGGTCACATCAATTAACCCTGATGTCATCACCCTGGTTGAGACTTGGCTGTCAAAATCCTCCCTGACTCCTAGTTCTCCTTCCTGGTTTCACCCTTTCCGGTCCGACCGTGTTGGGAGCCAGGGCGGCGGCTCGCTATTATGTCAAGGAATCTCTCCCGTACTAGCCCTGCCCACTCCTATCCTTCACTCCAGGGCCCAGGCGCCACGCTGAAATCCAACCCCTGACCCTTTAAAGGGACCCTATCTGACTACTGCATACGGCCCCCAGGGACCAAATGCAGGCCATTGCCTCTCTTACAGAATACCTTACCTCTCTACCCCTTCCGCTGATCAAATTCTGGTGGATGACTTAAATGTCAACTGGCTCAGCCCCTCCTCCTCCTCTACCCAAGACTCCTTTCTGCAATAGACCCTACGCAACTAGTTACCCACCCTACCAGGACTAACCCCAAAGAGGCTCCAGTACCCTGCTTGATGTGGTACTCACCAACCGCCCTAATCAGATCCCAATGTACAAGTCCTCCCAGACTCTCTCAGCGATCACTCCCCATTCTATTCCACTGGTCAACCTCAGTCCCCAAACCCATAGCACAGTCCACATGCCAGCGGCATCTAATACCTGGTGGACTGATAAAACTAAGGAACTTCTGTCCCAAATTGACTGGTCTCCTATACAGGCAACTCCTGACATGACACACCTCTCTTCTTTACCCAAACTTTTAATAATGCCTGTGATATCTTTGCCCCAGTGTTGACCCGCCGTTCTAAAGGAAGAATTCCCCTGGGTTACCCCAGCTTTGATCCACCAGCTCAAACATAGGGACAACCTATGGCACCGTGCCATTGACGGACTGGCCGCCCACGACAGGGTTTTGTTATGCATGCTGCTGCCCAAACAGTGCACTCGGGCCATCAGAAAGGCCAAGTCTGAGCACTATCGGTCCTCACTCACTGCCTCATGGGGAATCCCAGAACCTTCTGGGATAACATTAAACAGTTAAATGGGAGTACACTCCCCCACCCACCCAGATCAACATTAATGGTGTGATCTCCTCAGACCCAGCCCTCATAGCCAGCCACCTCAACACCTCATTCACTGACCTTAGCCCTATCCTCCCTACAAATTTTTGACCCTCCTCCCCAGCACCTGCGTAAATCTTTCTCACCCTTATTTTCTCCTCCACGTGGTTTCTGCCCAAGAACTTAGGCCACACCTTTCACTGCCCTCAAGAGTAATAGTACAGGCAGTGACACCTGAATCCGTGTATCCCACGGCTGGTCTTAGACACAGTCCTTACCCGATCACATACCTCATCAACCACTCTCTTTGCCTGGGGAAGGTTCCAACTGCCTGGAAAGTCACCACTGTCACCCCTATCTTTAAAGGTGGTGATAGGACTGTGGCTGGAAACATCGACTGATCTCCATTCTCTCTCTCTCCAAGGCCTTGGAAAAAGTGGTGGCCTCTCAAATCTCTGACTACCTCTCCACCTACAATGTCCTTTGTCCTGAGCAGCATGGCTTCCAGGCAGGCCACAGTACCAACACAGCCCTCCTAGAGTTCTCCAACTTTCTCCCTCCTCCTTAGACACTGGTTCTCTGGCTGGTGCAGTCTTCATTGACCTCTCGAAAGCTTTCGACACTGTCTCCCACCCCTCCTTCTTGATGCCCTTAGTCTCTCTGGTTTTGCTGCTGGGCCTATCTCCTGGTGCACCAGTTATCTGTCTGACCACTCACAGTGTGTAAAATTAATGGGACCTACTCAGACATCTGTCCCATCTTTTCTGGGGTTCCCCAGGGCTCCATTCTGGGCCCTTACTATTCTCCTTTACCTTAACACCTTCACGCTCTTGCTCGGTGAACGCATTCTGTTAATAAGCTGATGATGCAGTCATCTTTGCCTCAAGTCGTAACCCTACTGCCCTCAGGACCGCTGCAGAAGTCCTTCACTGAAGCCGGGGCTGGTTCAAGGAACATAGATTGGTGATAAATCTTAAAAAAAAAAAAACATGTTCTTCACTCATCCCCAAAACAAGTCCTGCAACTTCAAACTCCTCATTCACTCTGGGTCCTCATTCCCACTCGAACAAGTTTGCTCCTATAAATACCTAGGGATCCATTTTGACCCCTCCTCTCCTTCCATGGACACATCGCTGCCTAACCACTGCCACTAATATCCGATTGGGCATCTTACATCGGTATAAACACTGCCTCCCCCCGGGGGCGCTTTGACTCGAAGTCACCTCCTCTATCCTGTCCCTAGTGGACTATGGACTGCCAGTGTATGGTGCTGCTGATCAGACCGCACTCCATAAAATTCGCACTACTCTGAATAGGCCTGCAGGTTAATTACTGGAGCACCTAGGATGACACACACCTGTCTACTGTATGCTAAAGCACTGGTACTTGATCTCGACGAGCGCCTCAAATATCTTACCTGTACCCTTACAAAAAAGACCCTCCTTGAGCTTTCCCCGACAGGATTGATCACCACCATATGCCGCTCTGTCCCACTAGTTCATACTCGGACCTCTGGGAAAACCTCTCTTGTTATCCCTAGAGCTAGGACCTCTCACGGCCAAGAGCCTTCAGCTTTAGGGCCCCCCTCCTGGTTCAACACACTGCCCCCTCCATCTCCGAGCTCCAACTTATATCATGCTTCAAAACTTCCCACGTATCCACCTTTATTAACACCATGCTGTGACTGCCACTAGTCAAAGTCGTACTAATACTTATGACAAAGCTTATTACTAAGCTAAGGACTACATAACT
This sequence comes from Neoceratodus forsteri, assembly GCA_016271365.2. Lineage (NCBI taxonomy): Eukaryota > Metazoa > Chordata > Ceratodontiformes > Ceratodontidae > Neoceratodus > Neoceratodus forsteri. The sequence continues at coordinate 7,910,041 of JADMNL010000040.1, forward strand.
CTGGTATTGTTTGCATCCATCCTACCTGTACCAGCTTGTTTGTATCTATGTCTTAATTTTACTGTTATACTTATGTGTTGTACTGCTACACTGTGTATTTTGGTTTGTCTTACTGTGACAAGGTACCTTTGTAAATGAGCCTATGGCTCAAAGGTTTTCCAAACTGCTGTTTAAATAAATAAATAAATAAATACACCTATTTACTATTTTCCAATCCAGTGTGTTCAAACTCATCTGGTGGCTTTGCCAGATGGAGTCTTGGAACGGCAAGGCAATGTTCAGAAAAAGTCAAGAACAGAACTGGTGATTGACTCAGTTTGTTAGGTTGGCTTGGTGCAAGGGAATTTTCACTAGGGGCAACTGGTCCCCAGAAGAGAGTGCCCTTTACATAAATGTATTGGGAGCTGTTGGCAGCTGCCTTTTTTTTTTATTATAATTGAAGCATTTTTATTTTTATAAAATAGGTGAACGATAACATAGTCATCATACATCTCAGGAGACAGACACATAAATCCATTAATAGTGCAACTTTTATATCTGCATGAAAGTTAGGCTAAGCTGTGAGACAAATAAAACATTGAGTCCATATATTAACAACTGAGGCAGAGCAATCAGCAATTGGTGTTTGCTAAATTGTCTTGGTCTAATACACGTACAAATTGTGTTCATATTCCAGTCCTGAGGCTACCTCTCCTCAACTACCCCCTCCTCCATTAAAATCCAGTACCATATAAGCCCCTTAATCTTCTTGACTATATATAGTCAAATCATGGAACAAAGTACAGGTAGTGCTCCAATTGATAGAAAACCCATTTGCCCCATCTATTATCAAAAGTGTTAAGTCTGTTGTTCACTTTGGCCGAGGAACATTCCAAATTGTAGACTTCATAGGTTAAGTTCCTCCAATGGTCTTTCTTTGGGATCTTATCTGTGAGCCAAGATCTAGTAATTATTTTTTTGGCTATGACAGCTAATAGTACTACTACTTTGTAGTACAGGCAATTCATTTTTAACCCCTCAGGAGGTGTTGCCATCAGGACAAAGGTGGGTGTCAACCAATCAGAAACCTCAAAGATTTCTGAGATCTGTTCTATAATCTCCTTCCAGTATCTGGAGAGGAGATGACAAGACCAAAATATGCGCTCATTTCCTGCTGCAGCATGTCCCCAATTCCTCCAACAATACCCCGTTCCTGCCCTCCCAGTTTTGCTGTCACATCTGGGGTCCGTAAAAAAACAAATTCTGCCAAGCAAATTCCCTCCAGTAGGTTGTAGGGGTAATTTTTGAATAAGGCATTGCTGCTTTTTGCCAGATAACATCATATATTGGAATAGCTAATTCCCTCTCCCACATTTGCCTTACCAAGTCCAGGTTATCCTTCCTATAATGTCTTATTGCCTTATATAAATTACTAATAACGTGTTCTACGACCTCACCTCTCAAATGTCTTGTGATCAAAGTTACTAGGTCTGATGATCCCTTAGCTACTTCCATTAGTGCCTCTTCCATAGGCACCAGATTACTCTTAAGTTCAGTATCAGTCAGAAAAGATTCAGGTGGAAGTTTATAAGTAGCTTGCAGATATGCAAAGGAATGGATGCCAAGGGGACCCATCAGCTGGTAAGCATGACTTAAGGGGTATTGTTCCCAACATTTTAGTCAGCTTACCAAGGAGGGTGGGCACAAAGTGGTATCATGAGCTATAGCTATAAGAAAACATGTCTCAGACAGTGATAGAATATGTCTAATCAGATATAACCATCCTTTAAAAGATGTCTCTGTGAAGGTCAGAAAGTGCTTCAGTGGCAAACATCTTGGTGGGTTCCCCAGGACGTAAGGGTGAAAAGGATCCAACCCATTAAGTATCACTTCAATGTCTTTCTAATGAGCATTATATTGGTTTGACAGATGCAGGAGTATTTGGCAGCTGCCTTTGTGATCCAAAGCTTTGTGAAGGACAGGCTGGGCACCACAGTTCTCCTTCACATGGACAATGTTGTGGCAACAAGATACATCAACCACCTGGGGGGAACCAGATCACAAAGACTGGTAGGAGGGACAGGAGCAGCAAAGATGTTTTGGAACTTCTGCCTGAAACTCAACCTGTGAGTCCAGGCTATTCACATCCCAGACCTGGTCAATGGGGTGGCGGTTTGGAGGTGATAGTATATAAAACAGAACTGAGTGACTTTCAGTTTGCCATGATATATTTCTCAAGGTGGCCAACAGGAGAGGTCCTTTGAACCTGGACCTGTTCACCTTGAGACTCAACCACAAGGTAAAGAGGTTCTTCAGCTGGTGCCCCGATCCCATGACAGAGCCACAGATGCATTCCTGTAGAAGTGGGAGGGGGAGAAGTCATGTGCATTCCCTCCCTTCTTGCTGATCTGCAGAACTGTAGCCCAGATCAGGAGACAGAGAGCTTTGGTAGTGATGGTGACCCCGGTGTGGCAAGTGCAAACATGGTATCTGGTACTGCTGGAGCTTTCAGTTGATTTCCCACTCCTGCTTCTCCAGGTCTCAAATCTCTTGATGAATCTGGCTGCCCACCCTCATCCTCTGATCATGGAAGGGTCCCTGACTTTGGTAGCATGGACATTTTCTGGGGTTCCTGGGCAAACATGTGTCTTTCAGAGGGAGCTGTCTGTATTCTCAGACAGTTTTGGTGAGGGGGAACCAGGATGGCATACAAGTCAGCCTGAAACAAATGAGCTAGTTGGTGTCTTTCAAGACACCTGGATCCCATTTCAGCACCTGTGACAGAAATTGTTGAGTGTCTGTCTGGTGTGTACTCCACAAGGAAATCATACAGATGAATCAACATACTCCGATCAGCCACTTCAGCGGGCGTGACCCAGTCAAATGCAAGTTTGTGGGTCAAGTCCCATTGGTTTGTAGATTCCTCAAGGCTATTCGGTGGTCAAGACCCCCATAACCAAGGTACAGGTCTACCTGGGATGTGAACAGGGTTTTCAGATTATTGACACAGACAGTGGTGGGCATCCACTTCAAACAGGTGAGGGATACTGAGACCTCCCTCTGGGGGTCGCATTTGCTAAGTTCAAAGAGGAACCCAAATTGTGCGTGGTCCAATGCCTCCAGGTTTACTTGGAGAGAACATGGACCTGGCACAACCACAGCCAGACCCAACTTCTGATTGCATTGGTGAAGCCTCACAACCCAGTATCAGCACCAACTATAGCCAGGTGGGTGCACTGGGCCATGGCAGAGACAAGGATTGACTTTACACAGTTTGGAGCTCACTCAAGCAGGAGTGCCATGGGGAGCCAGGCCTTTCAGTGTGGCATTTACATGGGAGACATCATCAAAACAGTAGACTGGTCCAAAGACTCTACATTTAAATTGTTTTATCAGAGACTGGTAGAACAAAGTGTGGTGAATATGGTGCTTTGCAGGGCTTTGAACAAGCCTATTATTGAAGCCTCAGAGATCATGCCTTAAAATGGCAATGTTCCCAGAGCAGAACTTGAAAGAAAATTATGATTTTAATAATGACTCAGAGGCAGAGGTAATAGTCCCTCTTCATCCTCCCTGTGCTTTATCTTTATCAGCTCCAGCATGAGATGCTTAGGGAGCATGGATAATCAAGAAGATGTAAGTCGCTTCAAGTTCCAGTGGTTACAGATACATTCCAGTTGCACCATTTGCAGTTCAGTTCAGAAGGAGAGTTTGGAATTCAGTTGCTATGGTTATGGCAAAGAAGGGATTTCTTTTCGTTTATGGAGCCCGCGATTGGGCTGGGATTCGGTCCACTAGACCACCAGGGATTCTGTTTATTTTACTAAGCCCGTGATCGGGCTGGGATTCAGTCCACTAGAACACCAGGGATTCTTATAACTTTACTAAGCCTGAGATCAGGCTGGGGGTCAGTTCACTGGACCACCAGGGAATAGATAATTTGTTTCAGACCACGATCGGGCTGGGGTGCAGGTCCATTGGACCACCAGGGAATTTCTATATTTACAAAACCCACAGTCAGGTGTGGGGGGGCCCGACACCTGGCCTGTGACTCGGGAGGTTGGGTGGCCACCCACAGCAGGTGGCCGCCGCATTGCACCCAGCAATATGGAGGCTGGCCTGTGGGTGTCCCCCAACATGTTCCTTTTTTTTTTGGACACATCTTTGCGCCCCCCCGCCCGTGTGGTGCAATGCGGGTTTGTGCTTGCATATGCGCTGCACATCCTGGGCTGAATATCGGGATGTGCCTCATATGCATGGGCACAATTTTGCACTTGTGCCATATACATTACTGATGCACCCCAGCATATCAGGATTTGTGCGGCGCAACTTCCCCTTTTGAATATCATGCCGGGGCGCATCAGTGGGAGTTGCGCATGGCGCAACACTGCTGCGCCATGTGCAACCCCTTTGAATATCCTGGGCTCCATATGTTTAGAGTTAAAGGAAAGCAGTCATAATCAGGGGCCCGATTTGTGGCACGTTATAGTAAAGTTCTGCGGCATGGTTCCCATTTGCCGCAGAACTTCTGCGCCGCCAGGCATAAATTTCTGCGGCAATTCTGCAGCACACTTTTGCCCTTAATGTTACCCATTTTTTGGTGTTTTTCACTATATTTGACTGGTTCTTAGCAGTGTATAGTCAGGTGCTGATATTGATATTGTAACAATCACCCTTAACATCCATCCTAATTGAAAATATACAACTTTTCTTTAAACTCAGTGTTTTATTGATGCACTAATGCACATTAAAGAGGGTGGAAAATATTTACAGAAATGAAAATAAAGAAAAATATATGCAGAAATAGCCATATAACTAAAAGTCAGGAAATAAAAATAAAATAAGCATCATACATTGCAGAAATATACATAGAAATTAAAATCAGGAAATTAAAGTTAGACAACAAACATAATGCAGTCCACATTTCTGTACACACTTGTTAATCTAAAATGGTAATTTCAGCATTTGCATCATCAACACTTGAGTCCTCATTTTCAATCATTTTTGAGTTAAAGCAGAGAAAGACGAGCCTCCTTATGTTGTCCTCTGACAGCCCATGCCTTCTCTCAGAAAAAATCCAATTGTGGATGCTGAAGCTATGCTTATCATCTGCCGAGTTTGTCACTGAATAGAGACATGTTTGTGCCACAGCTTCCAGCTTGAGCATTCTGTCCTGTGCTGATCTCCAGAACAGGCTTACTGGCATCTCAGAGTTATTATTGTGTTCAAGATACCGTGGCACCAGTATCTCTTTGTACAACAGAAACTCCTCTGTTGGTACATCATCCCATCCAGGAATTGCAAAATATTCATTTTTGTCCTGTGGCCTAAATGCCACCTTTCTAGGATTAAAAATCCTGATCTCCTTTAAATACAGGTATCCTGGCAGACCCTCTGTGGACATGTATTTGCTGAGTTTGTCAGCGGCACCTTAGGAGGCCATCCTGAATTTTCCTGTTATGTCTGTCATAACCGACAGAGGCACATCATCATCATCATCATCATCATCATCAAAATCAGTAAACTGTCCACAACTTTCAATTGTGCATTGTCTAATTTACTCCAGATAAATCTGCAGGTCCTCTAGAGTGTCCACCACATCCGTTGCCACTGGCACTTGAGACTGAAATGTATCTAGCATGCTGCAGAGTTTTGAAGTCTTTCCCGCCAGGAATGCCAGTTCCATCTTGAGTTTCACAAATTGGGTGTCATCCGATAAGATGTCCTAAAAAAAAAAAGAAGAACAAAAACCTTAATTGTTATGCAGGTTTTAAGTACATACAATTCCTGATGATTAATGGCGTCATTTCATTTTAATGTTTGATGAGCCGCAGACTGCAGTGAGAAGTGTACAGAGAAATTTACTGCTGGTATAATAACATCAAATTATTAATAATAATTATCAATGCTCACAGAGTACAGAAAGGAGTGTTCCAGGTATGGCACTTATAATTCTTACTCTCCTTTGTTTCTGTGTGCTTCATATGTTCTATGTTTCCCATAATAATTAATAGCCATAAATAGGCACATCACACCCATGTAATTGAGAATGGTACAAATGGTATGATGTATGAGATGGTGTCAGTGATTGACATTAGTATACATACTTCGGTTAATACTTCTGTTTGCAGGACAACCGAAGGTCAAGGCCAAGGCCCATGGGTGTTGTCCCCCTACTCAGTAATCCTCATAACCGGAGTTATCTACCTTTCCGTCCTCATATGATTTGTTCTAACAGCAGGATATGAGTTTACTAGACAGCCTGATTTCTTTCTACTATATGTATATCCTTTTTTAAATAATGGTCCCACTGCATGCTATATACTAAACAATCCCTTTTCATATTCAAAATACTCATGCTCTCATACAATTTAAATATGAAATTGTAATACTTACTCCAACAAACAGAAAAGATGAGCGTGGTGTTTTTGTTAACTGCAGCTCCTTTTCCACTAATTATTTCTGGAACCTGATGTGGTCTCTGTGGTATAGTGCAGCATGAAAATGTGAGCTCCATCTTGTACAGCAAGGGTCAGGTGGCATGGTTGCTCTTTTGCCCAGGCTCACCTCTTTTAAGTGATTCAGGTACCTTGCTTTTCATCCACTTGGCAGCGAGAACAGTTTTCTGAACACTTTATGTAGCTGAGGGTTACATTGAAGGATCTTTGTAATTCCCCCACAATCAGTTCCATAATGTGCGCAAGGCAAGTGATGTGCGTGCAATTTGGAAACAGTCCACGTAAAACATTGGTAAAACTTTTTTTCATGTACACTGCATTGTCTGAATTAAATATGTGAATGTCACTGTAGTCCATGGCATACTCATTTATTGTTTCTATCACTGCCTTTGCAACTGTGCTGTGTGTTACAGCTGGCTGGAACTTTGTGTCCAGCAGGTATGGGCGTACATGTCCAGCATCATCCTGTTCCAGTGGCACTGTCAAAATGTTCAGAATTGTCCAGTGTTCAACGTCGCTGGTCTCATCCACAATAACCGCCAGTTTTTTCCCTTCCAATCTTTTTTTCACCTATGCTTTTTGGGCTTCGTAAATGTCGGGAACACGAACAATGCACAGCTGGTCGGACTGTGGAATCGATCTCCCACTTTTAACGTGTGCAGAGAGGAAGGCCCTAACTGATGGATGATCAGCCTTTTCAAGTGGAATGTTGGCTGCTAGCAACATTTTCACAAAGTCCTGGGCCACCCCAACTCTAGCCATCATCGCAGTTGTCCGGCACTGTAGTGATGTTGTCAGGGTCCTCTGCCTTCCTGATTCCTTGTTCTTCAAACTCGCCCTTCCTCTTCAGGTGCCTCTTGCCAGCCATGTGGTCAGTGATTGTTGATCAACGGACATGGTCAAGCACCAAACTGCAGCAAGTACAAAATAATTTCCCACCATCTGCATGCAGGTCATTGGGAACTCTCAGCTGCGGTCTGCAGCAGTGACATACAATGCCGTCTTGGAACGGTTGCATGAAGATGGAGTGGATTTTTCAGCAAAGCATTCCATTCTGTTATGTTAGGAGAAATAGCAAAGAAATGATAAAGAGATAAACAAAAAAGTTAATACTTGAAGTTTGATTGCTGCCATGCCTATTCATTTATTTTTCAGAACGTCGGAGGCTGACACATAATAGCTTTCCTCTATCCACTTATGCTGGAAGTTATGTGTTTTTGGTAAACATGGAACTTGCTGAAATATGTGCAGCACACTGTCTCACTTAAACAAATGAAAAAGTTTTCATTCATATTGTCAGTTGTCTTCACTAGCTGGTTGTGTGTGATTTTCTATGTTTTCACTGACCATACACTTTTAAACTTCTCAATACAATAAATTAATCTCCTTGTTCAGTAAGACTGTTTATATAACTTACAGTCATAAACCATCCTACACACCATAGAGGAGTTGTAATTTTCTTTGGGGGTGGCGTTGGAGTGGAGATTCCTGGCGGCTCGGACTGGGGCAGGTCAGGGCTTCTGGAAAGGAGCGCATCGGAGGACAGAGGAGCCAGTGCTGCATTGGCAGCAGGAGAAGCAGGGTGAACAGGAGTTCCTGGTGGCTGCAGTCGGTGGCAGACCAGGGTGAGCAGAGGAGAGGTGGCCTATCAGGAGAGAGGGCGTGAAGTTTCAAGTTGTGGCTGGGGATAAAAGGACAGACCCAGCCACTCACACAACAGACACCATAGAGGAGTTGTAATTTTCTTCAGGGGCGGTGTCGGAGTGGAGATTCCCAGTGGCTCGGACTGGGGCAGGCCAGGGCTTCTGGAAAGGAGTGCATCGGGGGACAGAGGAGCCAGTGCTGCATCAGCAGCAGGAGAAGCAGGGCGAGCAGGAGTTCCCAGTGGCTGCAGTTGGCGGCAGTTGAGGGTGAGCAGAGGAGAGGCAGCCAATCAGGAGAGAGGGCACAAAGTTTCAAGTTGTGGCTGGGGATAAAAGGACAGGCCCAGCCACTCACACAACAGATGCATTGTAATTTTCTTCCCACATCACCCACCCCAGCCCCGACCTCTATTAAATAGGCAGTGGAGGGGGAGCCAATGGGAGGAATGGCCTGACTTTACTGGATTTTAAAGAACACTGATAGAGGTTTTTGTACCTGACTTTTGGTTTTTGGGCCTGACTTCAGTGGATTTTAAAGAACATTGATAGAGGTTTTTGTAGCTGACTTTTGGTTTTTGGGCCTGACTTTAGTGGATTTTAAAGAACATTGATAGAGGTTTTGTATTCAAAGAGCAGTTATCTGATTAAGCAAGTATACTTCTGTACATGTTACAACAGTTGGACGGGGTGGCTGCTGCTGAGGAGCTGATCACTGGTAAGGGCTCAGTGGTGGCTTTGGTGCAAACAGTCGGTGGGGACACTACCTAAGGGTAAAGGCTAAAAAAAAAAAAAAGGTAGCCTGATTAAGTGAGGGCATTGGAGCACAGATTATTCGGGAACTTGATGTGTGGTTGTTGTAAAGGCTGGGAGACATGGAACTACATATTGCAGGTGCGAAATTGCTAGTAAAGTGTTACTGAAAGGGGAGAGTGAACAATGATGCAAGATAGAATAGGAATGAGACCTCAAGTTGCTAGAGCTGGCATCTTTGGGAGGGTGGTTGGATGCACAGGGTGTGGGGTGGCCATGGTACTAGACTGGGCTTGGAAATTTGGAGGTTGCCCAGTATGCCACCAGCTGACAAAGCTCAGGGAGGAAGTAGAAGGAATTTGGAGACAGCTAGTGGAGTGGAAACGGAGGGGGCATGGGGTGGCCAACAAAAATACACAGGGGGGACCTCAAGCACAAGTAGAGGAAATAGCGGTGAGCTGGGGGAACAGGGGCAGCCTGGCAGGAGGAGGAGTCCAGAATGTGGGAGTGCCTATAAAACCAGGCGAGGGGAGGGGGGGTCAAGGAAGACCAAAGAGAGAGGGGTAGTACGGGAAGAGGTCAGAGGGTAGCAGGGGGAAGTGGGGACCCGGGATCAGCAGAAAGGGGACCAGGGAGAGAGGCACAGGAACAGATAAGAAAAAGAAAGGAGGAAGTTGGGTGGAAAAAAGCCAGGCAGGAAGCAGGTACATTGGGGAAGGGGGCTTTGGCAGGAAGGGAAGTGGAGCACAGCCCAGATATGAAGCTTGGGGTACAAGGAAAAGAGGGGAAAGCATTGGGGGGAAGTCAAATGGAGCAAAGCACAAGGGTAAGTAGCACAATAGAAGAGCCAGAAAACCAGGATTTGGGTGAGAGAAAAGAGCAGGTTGGAGAAAGAGAGAATTGAAAAGCTTCAGAGGAGGGAAAGGGTGACACAAAGAAACCAGAGAACCAGGAAGGGGCCCAGGGAAGGGTACAGATGGAGGCTGAGGGGAGGAAGGCTCAGGTAGTTTCAATGGGAGGAGAAAGCAAGGGGATAGATGAGAAGAAATTGGAAAAAAGAAGGAGAATGGAAGCACTGAGGGTTGCCCAGGAGGAAAAAGGGGATAGAGTCTTAATAGTGGGGGACTCTATTATAAAAGGGGTTACATGGGGGAGAAGGGAAGAGAGGGGAGAAAATATGGGTGGAGTGCCTGCCAGGTATGACAGCTGCCAAAGTTATCCAATGGATCCCCTTGAGGAGGAGGGACATGGATAAGAAAACTCATCTGATCTTCCACCTAGGCACAAACGACCTTGCAAAGAGCAGCATGATGGAGGTGCAGGCAAGGTTTATGGCACTGGCCAGGTTCTACAGCGACTCAGACTTTAAATCCCTGTCCTTCTTGGAAGTGCTACCAGTACTCAAGGGCCAGCACAGAGGTAAGGCAAAATATTGAGGAATTCAATAATTGGCTTGTAGGTTATGTGCCCAGAAGGGGTATGGTGTGATAGGAGATTGGGGGTCAACATGGAGTGACATGAGCCCATATATTCCCCGGATAGGCTGCACCTAAATGGGGAAGGGAAAGCAGTGCTCAAATGTAAACTGGATGATTATGTTGATAGACGCTGCCATTTAAACTAAATGGGGGGGAGGGCAGGGAAAAGCCCGACTGTTGAGGCAGGAGGCGGGAGGCAGCTAAAAGCCCTACACATGCAGCAAAAGGGTAAGGGGGAAAACATATAGGAATGGAGGAGAGAGGGGCATGGAGGGTCATGTGTGTGAACGCCAGAAGTCTGGGAAGAAAGATCCCAGATCTAACAGTGAAAATGGCAGAGGAGCGCCTTGACATAATGGGGGTAACAGAAACGTGGTGCCATCAGGAGCAGGGATGGGAAATGGAGATACCAGGGTACAAACTGTTCAGGAAGGACAGGGAGGGAAAGAGAGGGGGGGGAGTTGCACTCTATGTAAAGGAGAGTATCAGGGCATCAGAATTGCAGGGTAAGTGGGGAGAGGCAGAAGGACTCTGGGTCTCATTGACGGTGGGGAAGGGGGAGTCAGTGCGTATGGGGTTGATGTATAGACCCCCATCGCAGCATGAATCTGCGGATAGAAGTATGGCCAATGAGGTCATGAGAATGGCGGCAAGGGGGGAGGTGGTGCTGATGGGGGACCTAAACCTACCGGATGTAGACTGGAACACCCTTTCGGCTGCTTCAACCAGCAGCAGGGAAATATTGGACTCTGTGCAATTGGCCCTCCTAAATCAACTGGTCAGGGAGCCAACCAGAGCAGGAGCTACTGTTGATCTAGTCCTGACAAATGGGGAAAGGGTGGAAGAGGTATCAGTGGGGAAACATCTTGGTACAAGTGACCACAACACAGTCAGGTTTAAAATGAGAAACACTGCAGAGGTTCACCGGTCTAGGTTAAAGGTTCTGGACTTCAGGAGGGCGGACTTTGGGAAAATGGGGGAAATAGTGGCTAGGGCATTGCAGGGGGTGGGGGACTTGATGGAGGTGGAGGCAAAGTGGGGGAGGATAAAGGTAGCTATTGTTGGAGCCACTGATATCTGTGCCAAGAGAGAAAGTAAAAATAAGAGGAGGAAGAAGAAACCTCTGTGGTATACTAGGGAAGCAGCAAAAAAGGTAAGGACAAAAAGGAAAGCCTTTAGGAGGTTCAAGACAACTCAGATGGAAGTGAACTGGGTAAAATACCAGGCGAGCCAGAGAGAAGCTGGGGTAGAGGTAAGGAGGCCAAAGGCACAGGCAGAGGAGCAAATAGCAAGAGGGGTCAAAAATGGGGATAAGACTTTCTTTCAATATGTAAATGAAAAGAAGAAGACTAGGCAGGGGATTCTCCAGTTAAGAACAAAAGAGGGGGAGGTGCTACAAGGGGACAGAGAAAAGACAGACCTACTAAACACCTATTTTTGCTCTGTGTTCAAGAGGGAGGAAGAAGAAGAAGAAGAAGGCAGCAGAGAAGGAAATGAAATGGCTGGGGAGGGGGGAGTGCAGGTGAAGCTGTTTCTCATGGAGGAAATATTGGAAGAACTGGGCTGTGTGAAGGTGGACAGAGCAATGGGGCCAGATGGGGTGCACCCAAGGGTGTTAAGGCAGCTGAAGGAGGTATTGGCTGTACCTTTGACTGCACTCTTCAATCAGTCCCTGGAAATGGGGGTGGTGCCTGAGGACTGGAGGCAGGCAAATGTGGTCCCTCTGCATAAGGGGGGAGGAAGGGAGGAAGTGGGAAGTTGCAGGCCTGTGAGTTTGACATCAGTGGTAGGCAAGCTCATGGAGAAGCTAGTAAAAGGCAGGATCACCAGCTACCTGGAGACAAGCGGCCTGATGAATCCAAGACAGCATGGTTTTTACTAGGGGCAGATCCTGTCAAACAAATTTGATAGAGTTTTTTGATGGGGTCACCACGGAACTAGATCAAAGGAGAGCAGTAGATGTAGCTTATTTGGATTTCGACTCAGTGCCCCATGGGAGACTGCTGTGTAAAATGGCAGGACTGGGGCTGGGGCAGAGGGTAGTCAAATGGGTGGAAAACTGGCTGGGGAAGAGGAGGCAGAGGGTCATAATAAATGGGGTGGCTTCCAGGGAGGTAAAGGTCACAAGCGGGGTGGGTCCCTCAGGGATCAGTACTGGGGCCCCTACTATTCAATATTTTCATAGGGGACATCGTGGAGGGCCTTGAGGGGGATGTGAGTATGTTTGCAGCAGATATCAAAATCTACAATAGGGTGGACATGGAGGAAGGGGTGGAACAAATGCAGAGAGACTTGGGGAGACTTGAGGCTTGGTCAAAGAGGTGGCAGCTTGCATTCAATACAGAAAAATGTAAAATCATGCATCTGAGCTACAGAAATCAGAAGGCAAGGTACTGTATGGGGGGGGGCAGAGATCTGGAGGAGACAGAACAAGAAAGGGACCAAGGCATCATTATATCCGGGGACCTGAAGGTGGAAGGGCAGTGGCCAGGGAGAGTGGAATGCTGGGATGCATCAGAACGGGGATCACCATTAGGAATAGGGAAAAGATAGTACCCTTGTATACCCATCTAGTCAGATCGCACTTGGAGTACGGAGTCCAGTTCTGGAGGCCATACCTCAGGAAGGATGTGGGGAGGATAAAGAGGGTTCAGTGGGGAGCAACAAAAATGGTAAAAGGGTTAAGCCACCTATCCTATGAAGGTAGGTTGAGAGATCTGAACATGTACTCCCTGGAGCAGAGGAGGGAGAGGGGGGACATGATCGAGACTTTCAAGTACCTTAAGGGTATAAACAGGGTGCCGGGGGGAGCATCTTCAAGATGAAGGGAAATCAGAGGACGAGGGGCCATGGCCTGCAGGTGGAGGCGGGACAGTTCAGGGGCAACATTAGAAAATACTATTGCACAGAGAGAGTAGTAGAAAAGTGGAACAAACTCCCAGAGGCAGTCGTTGAAGAGGAAACAGTGGAGAGATTCAAAAGGGCATGGGACAAACACATGGGAGTGTTAAGAGGGGGAGGCACAGGTCCCAGCAGATAGTTAGGCAAATGGGCAGACTTGGTGGGCCTAGTTCGGTCCTTTTCTGCCATCACACTTCTATGAATCTATGAATCCTCTAAGTTATCACTGTTTAGGTAACAAAGTACTAGTATGTATCATTAACAATAACACCAGTTCTCTGTACATACTTTGTTACTTTAAGATAAAATGTTGTAAAACATTTTTGTTACAGTTACTCATTGCTTTTCCACAAATTGCTAGGCTGCTTGTTAACAATGTAACATTTTATGAGCTCACACAGAGAGACCAGACAACAACAATCTTCATGTGTATCTTTTGTGAAGTAACATTAGCACATGTCCAACATTATGTTGCAAACCTAACCAAGTTTATTTTCTCATTACTAAAGTGCATGTTTCATAATCTTGTCACAGTTCTTTGGATGACACAGCAAGACGAGTTTGTGTGATGATCAGTAATAATGTAAATGTGTCGCTTACATGTAGGTGTTAATCACACATATATTCTTGTGGCTGTGAAGTGTGACTTTTTTTTAGAGAAGAAACAATCTGTATTGATAAGTAGATGCAAACCACTACAGCTTGAAGCCTGCCTTTCCATGATTACAAAGTATACATGTTTTAATAATGTGCTGTCACAGTCAAAGGCCAGATGCATAACAATATGGCCTTAGTTCTTAAAGATTACACTGCAGTCAGCCAACATTTTGAAACTAGCAACATGACAATTGTGGCAAATGCCATATACATTATTTAGAAAATGACATTGCAAAACACACGACTTACAAATGTGATACTGGCAATGGAAGCATTTGTACGTACACAAAGACAATGGCAATAAAAATACATTTATAAACTAACCCATTTGGACTGTGGTGGGAAGGGTGGGGTCACCCACTGCATGGGTGGGCAACCAGCCTACAACACATTGCTGTGACTTGCAAATCTATGGCTCAAGAAACATTTTTATTGCTAACAGCCCACAATAAATAAAAGTACATTTGCAAACTAGCCTGTCTGGGCTGTGGGATGATGCACACTGCATGGGTGGGTAGACAGCCAGCAACACGCTTTTGTGACTTACAAATCGGAGTCTGGCTATGGCCACAGTTAAACATTATTATTTATAAAATGACATAGACTCCCATAGCTAAATGAATACAGGTAAACACATTAATTAAACAATGTAAATAAACAGAACATTTTCTATGTGGGTTAAAAAGAGCATAGAAACTGCTTACCTCTTTACAGAAAAAGGCTGGCAATCAGTAGAATTCAGTGAATTAATGTTGCTGGTAGTTGTCTTCTTTTTGAACAGGTTCTTGATGTCACAGGTCGCAGGTGTTCCTCCTTACAGTAGGTAGTTTCTGACCTGAAAGGCTGGCCTTTTTATAGCAAGTTTTTCTGACCCCATTCTTAGGTAAACCATTCTGATTGGCTTGTCCACTGTGACCACATAAAATCTTATTGGATCGCATGAATAGCCAATCCAGTGTGAAAGACCAGCTGTCAATCAAAAAGGTGCTAAGTGTGTGGGTGTGTGCGCGTGGTTAGCCAATCAAAAGTCTGCTTATTTTGCCAATCACTGTTTTACATCGCTGGTGGCCATGTGAGGCTTTGGTAACAGATAAAAAAAAAATTTGCCCAGGAAACCATATTTAAAAAGAAAACAGAATGATATAGACAGAGAGAAGGACGGACGGACAGATAGATAGCTACAGGGATAGATACATGGACAGAGAGATTGTGTATGTTCACATATACAGACAGTATTTCTTCTTGTTAACAAGGTTTGTGTGATTAACCTTAGGCTGCGTCTTGAAAACGTTACTGATTCTATGATGCATGAAGATAGGCACAGATAGTCAGAAATCAGAATAACCACCTGTGCTATGCCATGTGTGCCTTACAGAAACTGGGAATGTCATATGAGGATGGAAGCTAGAAAATGTAGTGACATTTTGATCACACATGTGAAATGTATTCTGCTTTCTATGTTTCTGTGTTACCTGTCTAATAAATCTTTTTCACAACTGCGTATATGTGTCTTCTTTGTGTTATTTCTACAATTTCAGTAAAGCTGTCTGCTTTGCTGCACACCCCTATCCCTTAAGTTATGTTCTGGGGAGGAATCATAAATAATGATTGTCTTCATGCATGCCACATAACATTAACCTTGTTATTATTAGATTGATAGGTTGGTAGGTAGGTAGATAGATAAGTAGCTAGGTAGGTCAGTAGGTAGGTAGGTAGGTAGATACAGTAGATACATGCATACATGCATGCCTACAGACATACATACATACTTGCATACATACAGTACATATAAAGGCAGATACAGTGAATATATATACTGTTTTTGTATACAGCTTCTTCCTGGAACCTGTCGCTTGTTACATTATTTCACAATAAAAGCCATGGACATACACAGGTTAACATCATTGTCCAACAATCACCACCTGGGGGGGTTGTCATGTGGCAGCACGTACAGCAGCCTGAGACCCATATATATTGCCCCTAGGTGTTGATGATTAACTTACTGAATGTTCATCTAACCCTTTGAAGTGCCTTAGTTATTATTGTGACTGTAGAAAGTATTCCAAAGGGGAAATTGCTAAAGTCTTCTTGTTGAAATTCGTTCTCATTGATAGTGAAGAGAGTAACTAAGCACCAGAAGTATTTGCTATTTAAAAGGTGGAAGGGAAACCAAGGGGCACAGTATGAAGCTAGAAGGAGGCAGATGAAGGAGAGAAATGAGGAGGCACTATTTCACCGAAATGGTGGTGGCACACTGGAACACACCACTGGAGGAAGTTATATCGCAGTGTGGTTGTACAGGTTCAGAGGGAGGGGGCAAAGCACTGGGGAGCAGGGAGTGTGAATGAACAATACAAAGGCAAAATCAGTGTTTGGGAGGCAAGGGGGGGGCGTTGCAGTCTAAAAGACTTAAGTGCTGCATACTGAAGATAGACCGATAGGCCATTTATCTGCTGGAAATTTCATATCTCATATGTTCGTATGCATGCGTGTTGTTTTCATAAAATAGTTGTGCCACCAACAGTTTAAGAATGGTTGTTTGAAATCATAATGTAGCAGTCCAGCCATTCGACAGTCCTAGAAGGTGGAATGCTGCCTGGAAGAATCCATGTGCGACTGTGATCAGGCTGCACATTACTGAGATATTGGTAAATTAGTCTTACTGTTCCTTGAAATAATAGGACTGCTGTGTGGGTCTGTAGCGATGCATTAGTGGGACTGCAGGGCCCAAATGCATATTATTATGCAGAAATGGGAAACTTGGTGGGAGCAAGAGGCCCTCATATGTCATATTACACTTTTTTAAAACAGTAAGGAAATTCATGGCAAAAAAACTGTGTTTAATGCATCAGTTAGGGTTAAAGCAACAAAAGTGAGGAAATGAAACATTAGGGTTGTGCCCCTAACCCCAGACACACCACACACCCATATCCTCTTGAGAGAAGCCGGGGTGTGCCATGCGGTCATGAGGCCAAACTCTCTTACCCCAGTCTCCTTTACTGTAGCATGTCAAACTGCTTACACATGGAATGGGGTGAGAGTTGGGCCACATGACCCCATGCACACCCCCGCATCTGTCAGTCTGTGGTGGATATGGATGTGGGGTGTGTTGGGGGGGGTTAGGGGCTCAACCCTAACATTTCATTTACTCACTTTTGTTGCTTTAGTTTAAACCTAACTGATGCATTCAACTCATTTTTTTGCCATGTATATAATATAATATGTTTACCACAGTGTCGTGGATAGGAAAAATCAATCAATATATACAATATATATACATAAGCTCTTTCCAGACATCAGGTGGTCTCTTGGAAAAAAATTATTATTTTTAAAACAACCAGTAAAATGTAAGAAAGTCTGCACGGTGTCAATTTATTACTGATTGTCTGGAAGGAGCACCATAAAGCTGTGAAGGGGCTCATGTAATTAAGCTTTCAGGTACACCGGTACCAGGGCTTGCCCCAGGGCTTGCCCCAGGTAGTGCACTACCCTCCTAAATCACCATCGACAATGTCACTATCAGTGATAAATCTGAAATTCTTCAAGCCTTCAACAACCACTTTGCCACTGCAGGCATGGCATTTGATAATGCACCAGTAAATAGTCTCCATCCACAGCTCACCACCCAGCCTCCAGACCAAAGTAACAAAGATATGATCTTCTCCTTTTCTCCAACCACCATACAATAAGTTGAAGACCTTATGCTATGGCTAGATACCAGAAAAAGTGCAGGAGCCAACTCCTTCGACCCACACTTTCTGAAAATAGTATACCACATACTTGCCCCACCTATATCACACTTATTCAACCTGTCCCTAGCCCAGGGTTCTATCCCCACAGAATGGAAAACCACTCATGTTACCCCCCTATTTAAAGCAGAGGACCCATGCGACCTGAACAATTATGGACCAATCTCTCTTCTACCTATACTCTCAAAAATGCTGGAAAAAGTCGTGGATTTACAGCTGAGATCATTTCTAGACAACTCTACATTGCTTAACCCCATGCAGTCTGGCTTTAGAGCAAAGCATAGCACTGTTACGGCACTGGCCAAAGTCACTAATGACTGGCAATGGGACCTTGACAACAAAAAATTTGTGCTGTGTTTTTCCTCAGCAAGGCCTTCAATACCATCGACCACTGCCTACTTCACTCCACCTTAAAAACCATAGGTATGGATTCAACCTCACTGGACTGGTTCCAGGATTATCTCTCTGACAGGCAGCAACAAATTAAGGCCGAAGGTGAGCTCTCTCCTCTCAAACCAATAAAGAGGAGTCCCACAGGGTTCCATACTGGGCCCTCTACTGTTCGGCATCTACATTAACAACTTGGACCTAGGCATTACAGAAGCCAGTATCCACTTGTTTGCTGATGATAATGTGCTCTATCTAAGCCGTGACTCCCTGGAGCCGCATGCACAGATCTACAAACTGAATTCAGCACGCTGCAGCATCAGCTTCTCAGCAAAAAGCTACTGCTAAATGCAAAAAAAACTAAGGCCATGCTCTTTACCCCATCTAGCACTAGGGCCTACTCTGCTGCTGCTGGTACCCTTCCTCCCATAACTACCCTTCTAGGAGAAGATCTTGAGTTCGTGCCTAAATTCAAATATCTGGGTATATGGCTGGACAACAGACTCTCCTTTGCAGAGCACACAGAAGAACTGATGAAAAAGCATAGGCAGAGGCTTGGCCTGTTCTTCAGAATGAAACACCTTCTGACCGCGGACGCAAGAAGACAGCTTGTTCAATCAACTTTTCTCTCATTAATCGACTACGCCGACATTATCTATGGCCAATGCTCCATCTCACACCTTGCAAAACTGGATGTCCTGTACCACAGAGTGCTAAGATTTACAACTGGTCTCCCATCCTCCACACATCACTGCTCTTTATATGCAGCCGTAGGGTGGCTTTCCCTTCAATATAGGTGGTGTAGAAATGCAGCACTCTGGACATTCTGAGCCCTTACCAACAAACTCCCAGATTACATTGTTGCCTGCCTCCCCCTGAGCCCAATCAGTGGCTATGCACTAAGAAGCCACTTGCTAATTTCTCTGAAAATCCCCAGGATCAGTACCCACTTTGGCAGGGCTGCCATAAGCCACACTTTGCCTATGCTCTGGAACAGGTTACAAAGATCCTTGAGACTCAGCTCTCCTGTCAGTTTTGCCCTATTTAGGATCATTTATGACAAAATGTTCGCCGAAATCTGTAAGTGTTTCCATAGTTCCTAGCTGTCCTGCTGACGGTTCACTCTGTATCCTTACCACATCCAGCCACGAACCTAGTTCCTCCCCTCCCTATTTTAATCAAGTCCACTAGTCAGCTGTCATAATGGCCCTCGGCACCCAAGGCACCACTTCTCCCATATTACTCTCCTCTCACTGTTTAAGTGGAACATACAGACCTCATTAGGGGCCCCTATGCAGCCCAGGACCCTCACCCAAGTGTGTAAAACGGTCACTGAGGGCTGAAATGCAAAGAATTGTACCCTCTGATGGAGGCTTGACTAAGAATGACTAAACATACCACCTCAACTTCTGCATACATGGAGTCTGTATATACCACAGCAAAGTTGAGTGATGCATGTGTGTTCCTACAAGAACGCTTGGAATGTATATCGTGCACCTACCACTTTTCTGTAAATTTGTTTGTAACTCTTTGCACATGTTGTACTTTGTATTCTCAATCTATGTATGTATAACTGTCTTGGACAACAGCAGGTCCATCTTGTAAATGAGCTTGTTCAATGATGATCACCTGGATAAATAAAGATTTGATTTGATTTGATTTGATTGACTGGTATTAAATAAAACTGCAGCCCCTCAGTGGCTCTCTGGTTGGCTCGGTTTATTCAGGCTCAGAGATTAAAGTTCCCTCCTCAACTCAGCAGAAACATCATTACTTAAATAAATAGAGACAGATATTATTTTTGTTTTTTTCCACAGGCAGAGCATTGCTAAGCTGGGCAGGGCTGCTCTTCTCCTCTGCTTTGCAATCTTTCTTTCTCCTTGGGTAAGTTAGACTTTACTTCCAATTATGCAGTTTTCTTTTAAAAGCACCCATCTGTTGAACATGGAATTCAAAGTACTAAAGGCCCCAGAACACAGTTTTTTGCTTACAGCCTTCTCCTGGTGATGGTAACACCCTGCAGAGCCAAAGTCAAGAATGAGGTCTTCTTGTATAGCAATTACTTAATGACTGCAATTATTTTTTTGTTGGAATGGGGTACTGGCGAGACTATACAAAGAAGTAAAGTGGTAGCAAGGATGTCATGAAGTACAGTATGCCTAAAATATTTGTATTTGTACATGCTGCTGCAAGTGTAGAATTTGCAAGACCGCTTGCAATGTAATAGAAATACAAATCTCATCTTTAAAAAGTCGGTTTCCACTAGGCGGCGAAGTGATATCAAAAATAAGTTATTCATATTTAATTATAATCGTGCATAGCCTGGGAAAGCAATCGAGTAGTTTGAACTCTGGCGATATGTTACTGATCTAGCCGTACTTAAAAAACCCAAACTATTTGGTCATTGGCGCATTACTGCTTCAGAATGTACTCTTGAAAACTGGGAATCCACGTAGCAAGCAACTGCATGTCCTGCTTTGAGATAGTTTTGTTTTACTGCAGTCAAATAGCTTCACAATCTTTATAACTTGTGGCTGTCAGTCATAAATGCTATTGTTTTGCCTTGACGTGGGTAGCGGTACTAAACAGGAACACTGAATGTCTGCTAGAAAGAGATAGGGACTTAAGACTGGAGAGGGAATGACTGCTCTGGCTGGGCTGGTCTGTTTGGAATTACAGTTGAGTTTCTATCACCGTACTGCACCTCATTTTCTCGCTGTGTATCTTGATAGATTTCCAACACAAAAAAAAGCATGAAACTGGAAATGTTTTATTGAAGAGAAAATCAGGATGTTTGGCAGTTTGGGGAATTTTAGTGTCTGTTTTTCGCTGAATTAATTGTGACATGTAGATCTATCTGCACATATACAGAATGTTTTGGACCTGATTCTGTACATAAACTGTCTAGGCCTTTTCTTACCCAGTGGCATGCTGTGAAACTTCACTGCAAGGAATGAAAAAAAAAGCCTGTAGTATATATGGGATTAGGTGCATTGTGAGAGAGCTCCCCGTAGTTGCTCAGTATGTAAAATATGTCTGTTTTTTCAAGTCTTCATCCAGACTTTTAAACGTTTGCACTTATTTTCCAGCTATTCCTGTAACAAGTAAATCACAGTAATTACCCTTAACTTTGCATGTGTGAGAGAAAGCAGACCAATTTAATGTGGGGTGTTTGATTATCTGGGGGGCACTTGATTATGGCTGGTAGAGCTGTGGAGGTTTTTTGGGGGGGGATAAATGAAATGAGACAGATAGGTGCTTGGAGATAGGCTGTGGCCAACTGTAAGTTCCACAGTCTGCAGCCTAAAATTCTGTGGGCGGATACGATTTCTGTGGGTACCTAAAAATTCCATGGGTGGCCGCATCCACAGAATCGTGGAAAACCCGGGGCCCTGGTCATAATCAAACTCTCCACCCCCCAAAGCCTTACCCTCTGATTAGGCATTTTGCAAGGAAAACACCTTTTTACAGGTGTTTTAACTTATTTTATTTTATTGTTGAAAAGTCCGGGATTCTGCAAAATGATGAATGCTGCGCGGTTCCAATTCAGATGAAAGTACGGTGCCGCACCGCTCACTTCAGTACATTTGTATTGGACCAGGACCAGATGGGTTGCATTCAAGGATACTTAGGGAATTAGAAGAACTGGCTGAACCACTGGCTGGGCTGTTCAACAGTTTGCTTAGGTCTGGAAAAGTTCCAAGGGATTGGAGAAAGGCAGATGTTGTACCACTTCATAAGGGGAGGGGGGAGGATAGGGAGCAACCAGTGAACTACAGGCCTGTCAGTCTGACCTTCATTATGGGGAAGCTGATGGAATCACTAATCAAAGAGGACCTCATGTTTCTTTTCTTCCAATGTGGAAGTACTTCAGCTTAGTTCTTTAGTTCATCAGAGTGGGTTGGTCCTCTCGCAGTCTTTGGGTGAGGGAGGGGCGGGGAGGAGTGGGGTAACATGTTCTACATTGTTGAGATTTGTTACATATTGGCCACTGTTGGACCCATGTTATGGTTTGTTAGGACTGTAATTTGTTTTCTCTTTAAACAAAAAGGGAAGAGACAAAGAAGACACAAACACACAACAGTTGTTGGAAAGTATTTTATTGTGGGGCAGGGGCTCCTGGGTTGGGTTGGCCGCTGTGCCCCCTTGGTGTGGATTGGAGATGGGCAGTTCCCTCAACTGGATCTCTCTCTCTCTCTCTCCTCTTCACTATATCTTGTCTGGTACCTGTTGAAAAATGGTGGTAAATCCAGTTAAAATTTTTTCTTTAAATATAAATGGGCTTCATAGCCCAATAAAGAGGACACGGTTGATGCAATGTTTGAGGAGGCAGGCGGCCAATTGTTATTTCTTACAGGAAACCCACTTATCAGACTCAGAACACTTGAAATTGAAGTGGGGGAATAGATACGAGGTTTACACCTCCTCGAGTGGTTGTAGAAGAGGGGTGGCTATCTTGATCCCCAACACTACCCCCATAACGATTAAGGAATTGATTATAGATGCCCAGGGGAGATTTGTTATTTTAGTGGTACCCTATACTCTTGAGAGGTCACCCTGGTAAATACATACTTACCCCCTCAGTCATCACTGGCTGTTATTCACATTTTTTTAAACATGGTGATAGACATCCTTCAGGGTACCTTAATAATGGGAGGGAATTTCAACAAGGCCCTATCCCCACTACTGGACATCTCATGTCAATGGGTCTATAGATCATCTAGCGCACTTAAATATTTAAAAGGGACACTTTCTCATCTGGGTATTGAGGATGTGTAGCGGAAGCTCTTCCCATCTAATCTGGGTTATACGTATTTTTCTCCGTGATTTCAAGCATATTCTAGACTGGATTATTTTTTTTATTTCTTGGGAGCATTTTTCTCTTATTCAGGATCTAATATTAGAACCACGATTTCTTTCTAATCACTACCCATTGACTCTTAGAATAAATTTAGGGAAAGCCCCAAATCAAAAATGTGGTGACTCAACCCATCCTTACTGAGAGATCAAGAACATATCAAACTGATGAAGAAGAAATTCCCTCAAGTCTTAAAGAACAATGATATGGGGAACACTTTGGACCCCATCATATGGGATACTCTAAAAGCGGTAATAAGAGGAGAGCCCGTAGCTGTTTCATCTAAGAAAAAGTGAAGGTTGGAGGCCACTTACAATGATTTGATGGACCAATTGCAAACCTGTCAGCTCTTATACAGGGAGGGAGAAAAGATACTACAAAGAAAAATTCCAATCTCTAAGACAAGAAATTCAGAACATCCTCGATCAAAGGGTTTTACAGACCCTTACTTTTTCAAAGCACTCCTTCTATGAGGGAGGATTGAGAGGTACTCGGATGCTGGCCCATAAACTTTGAGCTAAGAAAACAGCAGCAACTATTCTTAAAATTAAATATCCAGTTACAAAAACATTATCGCATTCCGATGAGCATATATGCTCAGCTTTTTTAGCCTGTTATCAATCTCTGTGTACTCCTCCCCATGGGCATTGCCCACACAGAGGAGAGAGAGGTATTTCTTTCACAGCTTTCTCTTCCTAAGTTGTTGGAATCCCAGCATACCTCCCTTGAAGCAGTAATAAGTCCCGATGAGATCACTACACACACTAAGGCCCTAAAACCAGCTAAATGTCCAGGAACAGATGGCTTTCCTGCCGAATGGTACAAACATTTTTTGGGACTCCTTCTTCCCTCACTTTTGCTAGCTTTCAGGGCTGTGGTGGAAGGTGTGGCCCCTCCTCCCTCTTGGAATCATGCAATATTGACTCCTATCCCCAAACCGAATAAAGATACAACTGATACCTCATCTTATTGCCCGATCTCTATCTTAAATGTTGATTATAAAATTTATATGGCAATATGGGCTTCTAGATTAGAAGCTGTTCTTCCAAACCTCATCCACCCAGACCAATCAAGCTTTATTAAATGCTGGAGTACCACAGATAATATGAGATATACAATGTATCTCCTTGAGCATGTGCACTCTAAACAAATCCCTATGGCTTTATTAAGCCTTGATGCTGAAAAGGCCTTTGATAGGGTCTCTTGGGACTTTCTGTGGGAAACACTGAGGACATTTGCTTTCCCTGACTCTTTCCTCTCTTGACTCCAAAATATATATTCTCAACCAAGAGCCTATATCCGAATCAATGGGACCTTTTCCTCCCCATTTAGTTTACAACAGGGTACCAGGCAAGGTTGTCCTCTCTGCCCATCCCTGTTCACTTTATATATTGAACCCTTAGCAGCTGCTCTGCATCTGAACCCCCCGTATAGAGGGGATCCCTTTGGGTCAAAAAATTTACAAGACTTCCCTATTTGCGGATGATATTCTTCTTACTCTTCTCTCTCCCGAACTCTCCATACCAGCGGCATGGGAAATTCTGCAACAATATGAAGGGTTGACTAATTTCAAGTTAAATATTAATAAAATGGAAGCATTAAAGCTATACTGCCAACCATCAGAGATCTTAAGGGACTCCCTTCCCTTGAGATGGCGGAGGACTAAGATTAAATATCTTGGGATAAATATCCCAATCAATCTTATCCACCTGGAACTAGTGAACTATGAACCTATCTCTAATCAAATACTGGAAGATTTGAATAATTGGGTTCGTTTAAAACTTTTGGATAGAAACAATATGTATGAATATACTTCCTAGATTATTATACTATTTCATCCCTACTGTCCCCCCCCGGCCTCTCCGATCCACTGACGAGGGATTGCTAGAGATTCCCGGGGTCCATTTACAAACATCCAGAGCAAGGTCATTTAGTTTTATGGCCCCGACCCTGTGGAATTCTCTACCTCATCGGGTGCGAGATTGCCTGACCATCCACAGTTTCAAAGTTGCCCTAAAAATGTATCTTTTTAGCCTGCCATTTTTCAATTTTAAAGCTGCTACTGTATTTATTAGTTTAATTTTATCTTGTTATTTATTAATGTGTCTCGATTTTATTGTACAGGTGCCTTGGTTTAAGAAAGGTGCCTTTTTACAAATAAAGTGTAACCACTAGGTGGCACTACCCCAAGAGCTACTACCTCTGCCTGCTTGGCTAGTTGCAGGTTAAGGGACCTGGGTAATGAAACGGGTGCCTCCACCCAGAGGTCAGGGTTGTTAGTGGTCAAGCTAACCTGGGCACAGCCCTCTGGGACACTGTAACCCCACTTTTTCCCTTCTAGTGGCCTGAACAATACACAATAATCACTTTCACAATGACCCTTGTTCACCATGCAATTACCCCCACTGTTTGCACTTACCACCAGTGCTGGTTCCTCTAGCTCGACCCTGAAGACCCCCTGTAAAACAAGGTTAAGCACAGCAAACAGCAACAATACAATACGTTTGGCACAAACTGGAACCAAAGTCAGGTTAAATGCAAAAAGAGTTAGAGCTGATTTATTTAGTGGACTTGAACAAGGTAGGGGCATAATCAGGTTGATTTGCTCAAAGACTATATCAATTAGACAATTATGCATGCATTTCAAAGTCCTTACAAAGTCACACACTCTGGGTACCCAGGTGGGGAAGATGTGGGCTAGCCAAGAACGTTGCCCGGGGTAGGCCGGCATCGCAGCTGGTTGGGGCCCTGTGATGGAAGAAAGCAACATGCACAATACACATTATTTGTAATCCGGATCTGGAGGGCTTGGTTTGTGAAAGAAAGACAACAAGGCAATCAGATAACAACACTTTCAGATTTAGCTGTTGTTGCAGGGAGCTACCCTGATGGTTACTCATGATACCCAGTACAGGACACGGGCAGGACAAAATTGAGACTGCAAGTTGTTGAGCTGGAGTGCCAGGAGAAGCAGGGCCCACACGAATCACCGAGGCGTCATTTCTGTTCAAGCGTTGAGCAGGGGGCTGATCCCCAGGCAGGTCTCTCATCGATGGCTTTCTCTGTGCAGTGGGTAGTCTGGCTGGGCCAGTGTGGCATGGCCCAGGCCGAAAGGAGATGCAAATGGATTTAGTCTGTTGGAGCTGGATACTGCCTCCGGCAAGCCAAGCACAATCCACACAGTGTGGAACCAAATCACAACCCACTATCAGCACACAGCACATTCACATGTAAGGAAATTCTACTGTACCAGGCAGATTGCTATCCACTCACAATTACAGAGTCTCTGCACAGACTGGCTGGAAGTCCTGACAGGCCAATCGCATGCAGCAAATCCTCGGTCCTCTTCAGGTGTGAGCCTGGTCACAATTCAGTGGCTTAGTTAATTCTCACAAACTCAGATTCAGTCTGAAATAATTCTTCTCTCCCTCTCAGGGGGCAGCAGGCAAGCAAGCAGGCCAAACTCAAGACTTTTCCACAGTTCTCCTGCACGAAACTACGCAGCATGACTGCACGACTGTCTTGAGCTGTTGCTTCTTCATTTCCCAACTTAGATCTGACTAAACTGCAAGCAAGCCTGGGACTTTCCCCAGGATTCAAAAGGTTCAGTTGGCTGATCGGTCTGTCAGTCACAACAAGGGCTCCCCCTCCAGGTTCGATTAGGTGCCAAAAGCCCAAAACTAAAATTCCTACAAATTTTGCCCCCACCAAGCCACTGTAGGCAGGCTCCATTTTAGAATCCCAAAAGCACTGATTGGCCCATTTCAGCAGTCCAGTACCAAAATGGTGGTGATGAACAGAACAGTCCAGGCTGCAAAGAAGGCAGGTTAGACAAACTACAATTCTTTTACCACTCTAATAAATAATCGGCAAACAGTGACATCTTTTAACAGAGCTCCCTCTGTGCACTTAGCGATGGCAGAAACAGAGCGATTATCTGGCAGCCCGGGCGGGACTTGAGCATGGAAATACTCAGTCCCCCTCCCAGATTAATTCTAACTGCAGTCTAGGCAGCCCTTAAAGAGACAGTACACAGAGGCTATACAGGCACTCTCTGGCAATAATGTTCAACTGCTAAAACACAGGACACCAGCCTGGCAGTGAGCATTTAGGCAAGCTCAAGGAAGACTTTTCGGGAAACCCCATTTGCGGGGGGGGGGGGTTATAAAAATATCGATTGATTGAAAATGTCCCAGTATTCCCAGCTATTATTTCAAATCTTGGGACAACGCTATTTCATCTTTTATTTGGGAGGGTCAGAAACCAAGGGTACGCTTCTCCATATTATGTCTCTCCTTGGAGCAGGGGGTGTGAATCTTCCTAATTTAAGGTTCTATGTGATGGCCACTTTTCTAAAAATCCTAATCATCTGGCTTTCATCAACAACATATTGTGCCTGGAAGGATACAGAGTTCGCAATTAATGACTTATATGATATTGAAAAAATTGTGCTAGCTTCGACGGAATGCATCCCTCCTCTGCGAGATTTTTCTAATTTCACAGCTCAAGTTTTGAGAATCTGGCTTAGGATCAAACGACATAAAATCTTCAAACAAGTATTTTTTTCCTTTACACTTATCTCTGCAGATGAGAGATTTCTCTCCGCTAACCTAGGTACCACTTTTAAAGTATGGAGGAGATTGAGTCTTAGTTATTATTATCAGTTTCTCAATAACTCGGGTATTTGCTCATTTTCTGAACTTCAGAATATCTTTTCACTCCCACAGAGAGACTTGTTCCGCTATAGTCAGTTGAGAAACTATACATAAGGCAGACAGAGTTTGTCTCATGTTCTCCATCTCCCCTCCCGGTCTTATGGACCTTGTTAAAAGATACACTGGAAGGCAATCTGTGGGGGAGGCTTATTGGTCATATATCTAGAATCTTAAGGGAGTCCTTGGGGGATACAACATTGACCATACTAGAAGCTTGGAATAGGGATTTGGAATTACAGATTCCCTTTACATAATGGAAAGGGGCAACTTTGAAAGCTATCAAGATCATGTCCTCTAATATCTGGAGGGAATTTGCCTTGAAACCCCATTCCTGATATTTCCGAGCTCCAGCGGTATTGGTGAAATACCTCCCCGACTCCTATGGCTTCTGCTGGAGGGGTTGTAATTGTTCTTTGGCTAATCTAGGTCATATCTTATGGTTTTGCTCCAAATTGACTCCTTTCTGGTGTTGCCTTCAGCCTGAGTTGGTAGAATGCTTGGGTCAGGACATTGAGCTCACAGAAGAGATAGTGGTTCTTTCTATTTGCCCCCCCATAGACCACGATTGGACCGCACCTTACTCCCCCTGTATATATTGGCCACTAGTAAGGCTGTCACCTGTAGATGGATGTCTAACAGGGTCCCTTCTTCTGAGGATTGGTATCAACTGGTAAAAGCAATATACCATTCTGAGCACTTGATAGCCAGGTTACATATTCCGTTGTAGATGGGTATTTTATGCCACCTCAAGGTACCCAGAGTTTTTCCCCTGACCGGTAAATAACCGGTGATCTATGTCTGCCCCTCCCCCTTATGGGTGGGGTGGGGACGGAGGGGGGGTTGGGAGTTAATGGCTTTTTCAATTTTGGAGAGAGGTCAGCCGCCTGCTTGATGAGGGACATTGTGGTCAGGTGGAGAGATATCTGTTAGTAAACTGTGTATGATATTAAAACGGCAGGACCATTTTGTTACTTATCAAGCTGTAATGATCTGCTGTAGTAGGACAATGCCATTTCTTTGTGTAATATGCTGTCTCTTTTTAATAAAAATGAAATAAAAAAAAGAGGACCTCATGGACTGCCTAGAGAGCAACGGACTCCAGCATAGTAAATAACCCAGTTTTGTGGCAGGAAGGTCTTGTTAGACTAACCTGATTTTTCCCTTTGGCTGGGAGACCAAGGAAGTAGACAAGGGTGATGCTGTGGATCTGCTGTACTTTGACTTCAGCAAGGCTTTTGATTTGATACCTCACAAGAGGTTGCTCAAAAAGATGGAAGACATGGGTGTGGCTAACATTGTAGTGAACTAGGTGGGTAGTTGGCTAGAAAGGAGGCTTCAGAGGATGGTGGTAATGGAGTTAAATCAGAGGAAAAGGAGATAATGAGCGGAGTTCTATAGGGATCTGTCCTGGGTCTGGTTCTCTTCAACATCTTCATGACACTGGTGATGGGGGCTGATGAGCAGGCTGCTGTGAAGACGTACACGCTGTCTAACCCTACAATAAATAAATTATAAATTTTAGGAGCATCCGACTGGGTAACTGTATAAGAGTGATGAGAATTGATAGAACTTATAGCATGGAAGAGTATCTGCTTCCCCATCCCGGGAAAAATCAAAGATCTGCGGCTAAAAATCAAGGGAAAAGGATGGCTGCAAAGTCCTCAGACAACACGGGCCCGATCTCACTCTCGGCGGCAGAAATGGCACTACTTGGCCGAGAGGTTTCTGTACAGGTGCTGGAAGCACTAGAGGAGAAATGGAGCAAGCTGGAAGACAAAATTGATAACCGCCTGCAGAGTTTGGTGGAGCAAGTGGCTACGCAGGCAACAAGAGTTACTGTAAGTGGGAGGAAAGAGACGAGAATGAGGATGAAGTGGACCCTGTTGGCTGCTCATGTGGCCAAACTTGAAAAAGAGTTAGCAGACCTCACGGAGCTTCATGATTACCAGGAGAATTATGCCAGGCATCTGAATCTTCGACTCCGGAAGCTTCCAGAGGGAAAAGAAGGCCCCGATATTTTATCTTTTTGTGCAGAGAAGCTCCCATCCATGTTGGGAATGAAACTGAAAAGGAGGAAGCTAAAATTGGAAAGAGCCCATAGAGCGGTAGCAGTGCGACCACCTTCAGGCCAGCCTCCTAGGCAAATCATTTTCCGGTTTCACAACTACCAAGACCGGGAGGAGATGCTTCGGGACTACTGGGGAGTGAAGGAGCTTAGGTATGAGGGAGAGAGGCTGTTTCTCATGCAAGATTACTCCAATCGAGTTATCAAAAAGAGAAGAGCGTTTAACTCTGTTGCGGCACAATTGAGAGAGCTAAAGGTAGAGTGCTTTTTGATCTACCCAGCAATTTTAAAGGTGAAACATGAAGGGGCGACATATATGTTTTGGGAGCTGGAGAGGGCAGCAGCATTTGTAGTGGAGCTAAAGAAAAAAGTGGGCTGAACACAGTAAGCTGGAGAAGTGGAGGAGGCAATCGTGGTGACCACAAGGAGGGTCTAACTGCTGTTGGGACTTTAAAGGAAATGACTGATATGGTTACACATTTGTCAGTTAAATGTTAATTTTCTTGCACCCTCTGGTTCTTTACTGTTTCTTTGCTACCCCTCTAAGGGACCCTGCTGGAATTTTAGTGGACTCGGTGGCAGGCAATATATATGTAAGGACCCTGAGCACTTAGCAAGCTGACGATGGGGAATGGCGGCTTCCGAGGACGTCTGACTATACATGATGCCAGCAGAGAGAAAGGACTGTGGGGAAGTTGTACCCACACATTAAGGGACTTACAAGCGAGGAGGTGCTCGACCTGTGCTGGCGATCGTGGAAGTATCACGGAGGTCTGGTAAGTGGGAGCCTGGGGGGTGGGCTGATGCTGCGTGAATTTGCAGGGTAGCGTTGGTGCCCCGGAGGCCTCTACAACTTTGACTAGAGATATGTGCATGTGCTCTGGAGTAAAGGGGACAGAAGACCTGCCGGTGGGGTGGAATCCAGCGGGGGAAGGGGGTGATAGAAGGGGGAAGCTAGTTACGTTGTTTAAAAGGTTTAAATGTTTAAATATATGAGGGGATTGTTATATTAGAAGTAAGTAGAGGATATGTTACTCTATTAGTAGTTGAAACAATGGATGCCAAATGAAGGGTAGCAGGGAAGGGGGTGGGGGTACGGGGAGTCTGTAGTAAAAGACAAAGGGCCATTCCAGGAGTTGAATGGCAGGGACGCGATTTAGATTCTAAAATAAGTTGGAGGAATAGAGTGGGGGGTTTGGGCGGTATGGGGGAAGGGGGAAAGGGATGCAGGGGGTAAGGTATTTGTTAATGTTAAGTTTTTGTTTCTATGTTATAAGATCTGAAAGTCTCTTATCCTTCGCAACAGAAAAATGTGAAATGTATAGCAATGGCTCAAAAATGATTTTTATCCTGGAGAGATGGGACAAGGGGTTAAAGAAACGGTGATAGTGAGGGTGGAGGGAAATGTGCCCTGGTCAAATGGTTAAGCAGAAGTTGCTGGGGGTCACCTCATGGAATGTGAAAGGGATTTTGACTCCAGCTAAGCATACAAGTATCCTGGCAGCTTTGCGCAGACAGGGCACTCAGGTTGCCCTCTTACAAGAAATGCACTTAACTAGTCAGGAACATAGAAAATTGGAAAGAGGCTGGGTGGGTAAATGTTATGCGTCATCTTACAGTTCACATAAGAGAGGAGTGGTGGGGTAAAATGATTCCCTTCACTTGCACAAGAGTGGTTGCAGACCGAGGGGAGGGTAGATTCATTTTTGTAGAAGGTATATTAGTGGAGGAGAAGGTTACCTTTGGGAGTGTGTATGCCCCTTCGGTCTTTAACCCAACCTTCTATCAGGAGATTCTGGACGTTTTGGTTAGGGAGCAATCTGAAGGGTTGATTATGGGGGGAGATTTTAATGCAGTTATGCAAGGTGAGTTGGACCACTCGGAGGGGAAGTGCAAGCATGGAGAGAGGATGAAACACTGGCAGAAGGGGTGATAGACTTAGACATGATCAATGGTTGGCATGCATTACACCCGGTAGAGAAGGAGTTCACGTTTTATTCAAACCCGCACAGAACCTGGTCTAGGATAGACTATATATATATCCCCCGCCCTTGTCTGTGTAGAGTATATAAATGTGATCATGGTCCAATTTTCCTTTCGGATCATGCTGTGGTCTGGATGGTACTGGAACTAAAAGAACAGAAAGAAGGGCCTCCATCATGGAAGTTTCCAAGGTATCTGTTAGGGAAAAAGGAGTTTGAGTACCTTGAACAACAGTGGCAGTTGTTTATGGAGACCAATGAGGGTTCGGTGGAATCCCCGGGGATATACTGGGAAGCTGGGAAAGCCTTTTTAAGGGGAGCCATTATTAGATTTGTGGCACAATATAAAAGAAAGAAAGAAGCCACCCAGATGGAATTAGAAGACGAGGTTAGAAGATGGGAAAGGGCAGCAACTGAAAGATCAACAGAGGAGAGGGTCCAGAATTTGAAGGCTGCAAGGGAGGCATTGAATGCATTTCTCTTGGGGGAGGCAAGAACAACAGGGATGTTAGCCAGAAGTCGCCTGTATGAATGGGGGAACAAGTCTGGCCCGTTAATGGTCCGGTTAATAAAGGGCAAGCGTGTCTATACAAGTATAGCTGGAGTTAAGGACAAGGACGGGAGGCTATTGAGGGATAGGGACTTAATTAGTACCGGATTTGAACAATTTTATAAGCAGCTTTATAAGGCGGAGTGTACTGGCACCAAAGAAAGCATAAAGCAGTTCTTGGGTGGAGTTAAAATCCCTCGGGTAACTGAGCAGCAACAAAAGCTGCTGGGGGAAGAGATTTCCCAATCTGAAGTCACTCAGGCAATACAATGTTTGAAACAGGGGAAGGCCAGTGGACCAGATGGGTTTCCCATAGAATTTTACAAAGTAATGAAGGGGCAGGTGGTAGATCCCCTGTGCTGAGTATTTTCTGAGGCTAAGGGAGGTGGGGACCTTTCGAGGTCGTTCAGAGAGGCAGTCATCTATTTAGTCCCAAAGCCAGGGAAGGATGGGCAGGAATGCTCCTCATACTGGCCGATCTCTTTATTAAATTGTGACGCCAAAATTTTGGCCAAGGTTTTGGCCAGGAGGCTGGATCGGGTGCTCCCGGATTTGGTGCATCCGGACCAGACGGGGTTTGTCACTGGGAGAAATTCATACCATAATATGAGGAAACTCCTCAATGTGGTGTGGAGGGCCTCTTACGGTCAAAAAAATATAGCGGTTTTAACAATGGATGCTGAGAAGGCATTTGACCGCATAGAATGGAATTACCTGTTTGATGCTCTCCGAGGGTATGGGCTTGGGGAGGGATTTGTAGGGTTAGTAGAGGGTCTGTATAAAGCTCCTGAAGCAAGAGTCTTAGTGAATGGAAGCCTAACTGGAAAGGTCACCCTACACAAGGGCACTAGACAGGGGTGTCCCCTATCGCCGTTACTGTTTGCACTGGCCTTGATGATAGCAATCAGAAGCCTGGCTGAAATAAAAGGAGTAGTGTGGGGGTCTGGGAAAGAACATAAGATCACATTATATGCAGATGACATACTTTTGTATGTTCGAGGCCCAGCCAGATCTGTTCCCCCACTGCTGGCAATCATAGAGTAATTTGCAACATTTTCTGGGTACAAAATAAATATCCATAAATTGGAAATAATGCTGTGGGGGGAAACGGAGAAAGAATTTGGAGATACGGCCTGGGGCCTTAGGAAGGCAAAGACGGAGTTTACTTATCTAGGGATCCGCATTGGCCATGAGCTAGGTCAACTATATAAATTAAACTTTACCCCGATGGTGCACAGTATAGAAGAGGAGCTGAGGTGATGGCATAATCTACCTATATCGTGGATGGGACGTATAAACTTGATAAAAATGAACACTTTACCAAGGATCTTGTACCTAATGCAAATGTTGCCAATGGGTTTAAATAAGAAAGATCTGAAGAAAATCGATAAGGCCTTTGCTGGATTTATATGTGGAGGGAAAAAAACGAGAGCGACTCTTCACAGACTAAGGGCAGATGGGGAGGGGGGGGCCTGAATATGCCCGCTGTAAGGAATTATGCCCTAGCCATGCATTATAGAATCCTGGGGGACTGGGTAAACAAGCCACCAGAGGCTGGTTGGATAGATCTGGAGGAAGGGGAGAAGGGGGTGAGAATCTCGGTTCACCTGAGAAGAGGAGGAAGGTGCATACAAGAGACAGGGGAAGCCAAACCCGCTGGTAATTTCAGTATTGGAGGGTTGGGAGCAGATGTTGAAATGGATGGGGGTAAAGTCAAGGGAAGAGACGCTGCTACTCCCATTGATGGGGAATCTGGGGTTTCTAGTAGGTTTAGAGGATGTAGGTTTTTTGTTATGGGAGAAGCGGGGAATCAAATGTGTAAGGGACCTGTGGAAACAAGGAAGGATAATGTCGGGAGAAGAGATTGGTGACCATGCGGGATCGGGTATGTTCAGGATCTTCCAGGTAAAGAATTATGCTAGAGCAATTGGCAGAAGCAGAACAGTAGACTCTCCTTTAGAAGATGTCAAACATATGGTTCTTAGTACAAGGGGGGAGGGGAGTAGTATAATAGGAAGGGCGGCAAGAATGGGTCGGCAGTATCTGCCTGATCTTACTAGCAAGACCAGGAAAATGTGGAACAGGGATTTAAAGAGGGAGATACCAGACCAGGGTTGGGAGCTATTGTTAAAGATGCATAAAGGGTTACTGATCTGTAATAAATACCAGGAGTCCTATTATAAATTCCTGCACAGGCTTTACTGCCCACCAAACATGGTACACAAATTCTGCCCCGAGGTCTCACCATTATGTGGAAGGTGTAGGGAAGAGGAGGGTATGTACATACACTGCTTCTGGGGATGTCCGTCCTTGAGGAAGTTCTGGACAGGTGTGGCCGAGGGAATCGGTAGAGTGTGGGGGAAGCAGGTGGAGAAAAGCCCAATTGTGATGTTGTTTGGAGTGGATGATTCAGAAGAGGAGGAGTGGAGACCTCTCCCGCGATGGGCACGGATACTGGTTGTTTTAGCTAGACAATGCATTTTAAACACTTGGGTCACAAATGAGACCCCAACTATTCAACAGTGGAAAAATCTGTGTTTACAAGCCCTAGGGATGGAAAAATTACATTGTGGGGCAAAGAATAGAGAGGTCCAGTTCTGGAAGGTTTGGGGCAACATATTTATCCTCGTTGCCCCCAGGGGAAATGGAGATGATGGAGAAAGGGGCTACAGGGATAAGGAAGAGATGGGTGAGGTGGAGGGGGAAGCAGAAGAGTGGGCCGGGATGGTGAGAGAGGGCACATTGGGTAGGATGAGACAGAGGGAGCTTAGGTGAGAGACAAGACGAATTGTTTTTCCTCCCTTTTTTCTTTTTCTAGGGGATATTTGTCTGTATAATTAGTTTGGGCTCTGATTTTCTTTTGCCTAGAGGGGGGTGGTAATAGAGTAGGGAGAGGGGGGAAGGGCAACTTAATAAATTGGTATGAGAAGGAGATATGTAAAGGGGATTGCTATAATAATGTACTAAATTTCCAGGGGTGATGGGTTTTTATGTATTTCTATGTATAAATATGTTTTTGTAGGTGTAAATCTGTGTTTACTTTTGTTACGGTTAGAAAATCCAATAAACATATAATGCAAAAAAAAAAAAAAAAAGAGACACTGGTGATAGAATCCAAAGTAGGCTGTGTCTCTTCGCAGATGACACAAAACTATGTGGGAGGGTGGATAGTGATGAGGGAATAAGGGATATACAGAGGGACCTACAAAAATCAGAGGGGTGCTCAAAGGTCTGGCAGTTAAAATTCAATGCCAAAAAGTGCAAAGTAATGCATCTAGGGAAAAGGGACCCCAAGACGGAGCACTGAATGGGAGGGGAGAGACTTAGCACTACAGACAATGAATGGGATCTAGGAGTTATCATCAGTAACTCCCTTAAACAAACAAGCCAGTGTAACAAGGCCTATAGCAAGGCTAACAGGATGCTAGGATGCATCGGGAGGGATATTGATAGTAGAAGAAAAGAGGTAATACTTCCCCTATACAGATCCCTGTCGAGGTCTCACCTGGAGTACTGCCTCCAGTTCTGGAGCCCTCATCTCAGGAAGGACAGGGACAGGTTGGAAAAAGTGCAGCACAGAGTAACAAAAATGGTTCAGGGCCGGCAAGGCACATCCTATGAGGAGCCTCTCAAGGCACGAAATATATATTCATTGGAAACCAGAAGAGGGAGGGGAGATGTCACAGAGATCTTTAAGTTCCTTAAAGGAATTAACAGGGTAAACTGTGGGTAGTTATTTACCCTGAATACGAACTTGAGGTCATGTGGTCATGAGTGGAAATAAACAGGAGGGTGGTACAGGAGGGACGTGAGGAAGTACTTCTTTACGGAAAGGGTGGTGGAACCTTGGAACAGTCTGTTGGCCGAGGTGGTGGGTGCAAACATAGTCAGAGGATTCAAGCAGTCATGGGATAAAATGAAAGGAATAATGGTCACCTGGGGAGACAAGACCAGGGAGCAGAATGGGGCTAGAACAGCGAGAGTTGTACCCTGGATGAACAATAGGTTCCAGGGATTATAGGGAATATGGGCAGACTGGATGGACCTCTGGTCTTGCCATTATAACTGTAAGCCCCCCAAAATGCACTTACATGTTTGGAGCTATGGCCCCAATCCTCTGGCCGGCATCCCCAAGGGGCTGTGGTGGGACTTGAGCCTGACCACCTCTCTGTTGCCTTGTGGCTGTGGCCGTGGAATTTCTGGGACCTTGGCCCAGGTTCCGAGTGGGGCTAAAGTCCAACTGCAGTTTCTGTGCCTTCCGGCGAAACTGGGGAGCTGGAGCAGTCCCGGTGGCATGAAAAAAACAGGCCAATCATTTGTAAATAAAGGAAATGGTGACACACACCTGGTGCGCATGTGTGGTTGCTGGGAGAAAGATTAAAGGAGTCACGGCTCCATTTCTGGTTTTGACAATGCAGCCAACGAAAAAATGTACATCCCCGGCTCCTGGGCATACAAAGGAGCTGGGGGAAGGTTACAAAGCCAACTGAAGCACCTCCATTATATGTTATCTGCCCTGACAAGGGCATACTGTATGTATCAAAATTGAGGGCTGGACTGTTTGGGCTCGAAACAAGACAAAATGGCAGCCCCCCCCCCGGAACTACAATACACAGGGGGCTGCTGGGTAAAGAATGAGGCAGTGAAGTTGCCGGGAAAATGGCAGCTAATCAAAAGAGGGCTACCTGGAGGCTATAAGTAGCCCTGAATTGCCACCAAAAGAGGAGGGGGTGTCGAGAGGAACTGCAGTGTGGTTGTGAGGAAAAAAACAGTGTGTGGGCTCCTGAGCCCAATTCCCTACACTTTTACTCCTGCTGGTTTTTGGACCTCAATTTAAAGACAAAGTTCCAAGTTGTGTGCAGGAGGAACAGAGACTGAGCTGTGCTGTTGAGAGTTTGAAATTTGCCCCCATTTGGACCAAAGTATTGAGCAGTATTTCTGAACCTGAAAAGGCTGGTGAGCTACAGATACCAGTAGAACTGCTGTGCCCCCCCGGGTGGAGAAAGTGTTGGGTGAGCAGAAAATCTGGCAAGGGGAGATACTGTACTGTGAGTGCTGAGCCAAGTGACTGTGGAGTGGCCCAGCAGTGCTTGGAACAGAGACACCCCGGGGGACAGTGCTGGGGTAACAGACTGAGCAAGCACCCAGCCGAGGTTGTGTGACCAGGGGTGCAACAGAGGGGTTTGGGGGACCATGTTCATTCTTTTTCCCCAGACTGAAGAAGAAAGAGATAACCAGTGGGAAAGATGTTGACAGGTCTGCCTGTGTGAACACAGTTTACAAAGGCCTCCGGGTGAAGTTGGCAAGGCCAGGCAGGTGAACTCCGGCACACTCTAACTTTCTCCAAGCTTCTAGATCTGCTACCTTGTGGTGCACCACCTTCCAGAGACCTCCACGGTACCATGCAACAGCATTCTTCCTGCAACTCAGCCGGCTACAGACCCCCTTTGTGAACTTTAGAAGTGTGAGTACCCCGAGCTGTGGCTTTGGGGAGCCTTAATAGCTAGTTAGCTAGTCAGATTTCAGTGGATCAGTTCTGGACAGGACTGAGTCCCTTTTGAAGTAACACACAGCCTGAATGCCAAAGAGTTAAACGTGTTTAACAGTTTTGGGTCCCAATGAAAGACGCCAGGCCTGCATCACCACCTCGGTGTGGTACCCACCAAATAGGGACATTTCTGGGTGCACCCAGTGGTGGGAGGAGGGTTTTTTGTGTGGGGAACCATTGTTGGAAAAGTGTAGTGTGTTTCTTGTTCTCCTTTTTTTCACTTCCCTCAATAAATAATCTCATTGTTTGCATTTTAACTGCTGTCACTGTGATTTATTGCAACTGGAGTTGGGGGGAGTGCTACTGTGTGGGAAAGTGCTATTGTGTGGGGAAAGTGTTCAGGGAGCAGCTTACGTATTTTCCGGAGGGGTGATAACCTGTACTTTGTCCGCAGGTACCCCTTACCACTTACCCCGGGTGGAGGCACCGTGCCATATTTGCTGATCACTATGGAACCCAGGCCGACCCCCTCAGAGGTGTGTACCGAGTTGACCTGAGGGCCCCAGAGCAGCCTAGGTGAGTTACAGGGTTGTTACATAAGTATAACACTGGAAGTGTGGGAAGTGGTTATAAAATCACCTATTCTCCATATATCTTAGGAACATCTGTATCTATGAGAGTACAATGATAATATTTCTCAGGAGTATCATTTTCTGTATTTACAGATACGGTCATGCCTGACTCTCTGCTTCCAAAAGCAACATCCACTCAAACTGGTGAAGCATTTAATGGGCTATTACAAATTGTTTTTGATGGGGTGGCAGTGGAACATTATATTTCCCTTCTCTGTAGAATTCTGTTGAGTCTGCTTACCATGGTGGTGTTCTGTGAACAGACAAAATGGCATATCGAGTTGGACATATTATAATCAGTTCAGTGGGCACAGTCATTTTTAACTATACAAAGTTTCCTCCTCTTATAATTGGTAGAAACTCTTTTTTTTGTAGATTCTATTTTTGCACTCAGATGGGGTCTGGGCATCTCTCCAAGGTGCCCATTCGACTACTGCTGCTATTCCGCACCTGAGACCTCTCTCACTTCCGGGACCCTCCCCAGGACCTCCCAGCCCCCCCCCCGGATCATCCCCCCAGAGGAGGGGCAACCTGCCCCACCTACCTGGTGGCCTTTCTGGAAATTAGAGGGTCGGTCCTGGTGGAGATCCCAGCAGGTCCTTTCATGGCGGTTTCCCCTCGGAGCGCAGATGTGCAATGACATCCAGGCACTGCATGCTGACATCTGCCAACGCTCCTCCCCCTTGTTTCAGCACCGCATGTTCCTGACAATGCCCCTGGTCTCCACCAGGAGTCGCTGAGGAGCGGTGCTAGCCCTGGGTCCCTCCCTGGGAAGGTAGAGCAGTCCTCCAGATGTTCAATCCCTTCCCTCCTCTGCCAACCCCCGGCAACATGTGTCTGTTCCCGAACCTGGGTCACCAGCGTGGTGTGAGGTATGGTGTCAGCTGACCTGTAATTTCTGTCTGTTATTCCTAATTGTATCTGCCCTTTGCACCTTTGCTCCAATCAGGAGCCTGTTTAGTATGTGGTAGAGGCTTGCCTTTAGTATTTCA
This sequence comes from Neoceratodus forsteri, assembly GCA_016271365.2. NCBI lineage: Eukaryota > Metazoa > Chordata > Ceratodontiformes > Ceratodontidae > Neoceratodus > Neoceratodus forsteri. The sequence goes on from JADMNL010000040.1 coordinate 7,949,325, forward strand.
GGTAGTTCTGTAGCAGTCCTCTGCTGTGGTCCATAGCCTAAGGGCCAGAGCACAAAGGTGTCACACTGTGGGCCTCTGCTGTGAAGTCAGCCATTGGCCGGCCACTACCTGTTCAGTGTACACCTGCTGCTGCCCTTTGTAGTAAGTACAAGGTCCTTTCTCCTTCTCACTATTGTGTCTCCAAGACTTTAACTGTTATTGCTGGACTGTTATTGTAATTAGGCCATAGTAACTTCAACTGATTTGTCCTGTGATTGTATTTTGACAGCTGCACTTCTGTCTGTTGATGTGCCTTGTTTTAGAACTTAATATGGCTTTCCTACCTACTGCCTACAGTTATTTGCCAGTACTACCTTATTTTTGTATATTGTTGTGGTGATTTTCCTCATTTAATTTGACTGCTAGGGGCTGTTATTATAGCTTTCCATCTGTGTTAGTTAATGTTCACTATTTTTATTTAAAGATCAAATGCACCAGTTTTTCCATATTTTTAATAAAAGCTTGAATTCACATGAATTCAAGTCCCTGTGTCATGATTAGTGTTTCCTGAAAATTCCATGCTGTTTTTTTTGTTTTTTTTTTAACTTTTTTTATTTTCAGGTTTTTTTCCTTTACATTGCATCTTAGCTTACATCATTCAGTTCTAATTACATCATATGTATCTATGCTTATTCGAATGGTCTTTGTTTTATCCAGATGTTACATTTCAGTCCATAGACTATAGTACCCATTCTGTTTGTCTGGAACAAGCACATTATTTCCTTATTCAGTAATTCCATGTAATCTATTATATCTTTTGTATATCTATGGCTTATACTGCCCTTTAGACAGTTCTGCCTTCCTTTTCAGGGTATAAAGTCCTGTCTCTCAGAGGTAATATACATTATCCATCTTCTCCATAGTACTTCAAATTGCCCATATCTTTTATTTACCAATGCTGTCAGTTTTTCCATATGATAAATATATATCACTATATTTTGCCATTGTTTTAATTGGGGTAAATTTGGAGTTAACCAGTTTTTAGTAATGTTTTTTTTGATAGCTATTATTAATATCATCAGAAGCTTCTTTGTTCTGATATCTTTGTTTCCCTTGGGAAAATCCAACAGAAAATACAGTGATATATCCAGTTTTATAAATGGTGAAATTATGCTTTTAGTTGCCTCTTGTACCTCCCTCAGGAAAGACTGTATATTGGGACATCCCCAGAATATGTGTCCGTGAGTTGCCTGATTTTCTCCGCACTTCCTCCAGCATTCCCCATCCTGCTTTTTATTAAAATGTTTTGGGATTGCTGGGGTTCTGAAAACCCTGACAGCATTTTTCCATGCATATTCTTTCCACCCTGATGCTGAGGTACATTTATGAATATATGTAAGATAACTCTTCCATTTATCTCTCGTTATTGTAACATTTAAGTCTGTCTCCCAAGCCCTCCTAATGGAGTCTACCAAATCTCCTTCCACCTCTCTTATGGCCACATAACGATAGGATATTATGTGTTGCAGTTCTGTATTACCCTCTAATGTTTTCTGTAATATTTCTACGATCTTAGGTGTAGGTAATTTTTCCCAGCATTCCTTCTTAATATTTTTTATATAGTCCCTGACCTGAAACAGCCGGAATCTATCTCTTTGTGTTAATCCATATTCCTTTTCTATTTCAGAGAGGCTTTTTATATTCCCTTTTCTAGGAACTGGTACACCTTGTGTAGGCCTCTCCTTCCCATCTCCTGTATTCTAAATCCATTTTTGCTGGTAGAAAGTCCTCTACGTGTGTTAATGAGTAGAACATGGGCCTCCATCCTGTCATGTTTTTTGTGTTCAGCAGCTGTCTCCATCCTTGCACTGTTAATCTCGTGTAGGGATTTTCCACCACCACCCCCTCTTTTTCCCTTCTGTCTACTAACAGTGCCTCCTCTGGTCGTCTTATGTCCTCTTCTACAAGTTCCATCCTCTTCCATTTTGCTTCATAATCTGAGTGTAGCCAATATATAGCAGTCCTAATCTGCGCTGCCATGTGATAGTGTTTAAAATTTGGCAAGGAGAGACACCCCTCATTTTTTGAGAGTTGCAATATTGATTGTCTTATTCTTGGTTTATGGTTCTCCCATACGTATTGTGTTATTTTCTTGTTTAGTTTTTTACAGAAAAAGTCTGGGACCTCAATTGGAATTGTTTGTGCTAAAAATAGGAATCCGGGTAACAGCACCATTCTAACTGTCTCTATTTTTTGTATAAATGGTATTGGTATCAAGGCCCACCTTTCTAAGTCTCTCTGCATTTGAATTAAAAGTTATTTATAATTAAGGTCATATAGTTTTGTGTATTCTGGATTCAGCCATATTCCTAGATATTTAAGTGTGTGGGAATTCCATTTAAATTTATATTGGTTTTCTATTTGTTCTGATGGTGTATAATTTATTCCCAATACTTCTGTTTTATTTACATTAACTTTATAGCCTGCCAATTCTCCAAAATCTGTTAATAAGGTCCAGAGTGGTCCCAAGGACAACTCTGGGTTTGTTAGGTATATCAGGAGGTCATCCACGTATAGGGCAAGTTTATGCTGTTCATCTCCTAGTTGCATTCCTGTTATCACTCTATTCTGTCTTATAGCCTGTGCCAGAGGCTCCAGGTATATTGTGAGCAAAAGAGGTGATAATGGGCATCCCTGCCTGGTGCCTCTTCTAAGTTTTATTGGTGATGAGATTGAGCCATTTAATTTAATATATGCCATCGGGTTATCATATAATGCATCTATTATTTCTCTATATTCCTCTGGGAGATCCATTTTCTTCATTGTGGCTTTCAGGAAAGGCCACTCCACTCTGTTGAAAGCTTTCTCTGCGTCTAAGTTTAAAAGTAAAAAGGGTATCTCAGATAAAGATGCATAATGTAAAATGTGCAGAGTTCTTTTAATATTATCCTATGTTTGTCTGCCTGTTACAAATCCTGTTTGATCTAAATCTATCAGGTGGGGCAATAATCCCTCTAGTCTTTTCGCTATAATAGATGTAAATATTTTATAATCTATATTTAGTATAGAAATTGATCTATATGAACTGCAGTTTGTACTATCTTTTCCTGGTTTCAGTAAACTAGTTATAGTGGCGTATCTCCAGGTATCAGGGCAACTCTTATTCTGTTGGACCTCTTTTACTGTCTCTGTGAATACCCCTATTATTTTATTTCGAAAGCTCTTATAAAACTCCCCTGTGTAGCCATCTGGGCCTGGGCTTTTATGTGTCTTAAGATTTGTAATGGCTTTATTTATTTCTCTCTCCGTAATTGGGGTTATTAGTCTCTGTTGTTGTTCCTTTGTAAGGCTGGGTAGCTTCAATTCCTTCAGGAATATGCTGTTTGGTTTTGTAGTTTTCTGGGGATCCAAGGGCTAGGTCTCCTTTTCTCCAGGCTAGGGTAGTTTATTTAGTGACAGCTCTGCTGCTGCTATTTAGAAATCCAATCAAAAGGGAGGAAATATTCCAATTTGGTGGAAAGCTCTGATGATCCCTCTAGCAGGAATGCTGTGAAGGGTTGCAAGAGGCCTTTGCAACAACAGGTACTCTCAAGCAAGAGTGGATCCCCAAGGTGGGAGGAGGAGAGCGACGACCGCTAAGACACTCAGCTGGCCTACTGACTAAAACAAACTGGGTGAACCAGAGGTGGTCATAGGGAGAATAGCTTTTGAAGGTGCCACGGTAATGCCACAGCCAAAGGAGCACTCTTGGGCTGCAAGGGCCCCACCCATAAGCAACTGAAGTCTTAAAATTCTGCATCAAGAGGTACACCATATGACTGCATGCTAAAGCTCTACCCGAGGACATTCCCACTACGGGCCAGATAAGAAGATCCCTGTCACGAGGTTTCCATGCTCAAGATGTGGACTTTGTGAGTGCAGAGCAAGACTGTTGGCTTACAGGGCAAGCCCTGAGCCAGAAACAGTAATGGACATGGTTGACTTGCCTCCAATTTATGAATGAGAGCACGAATCAACTTTGAGTGCTAGATAGGAGGAGGCCAGGTGAAGCCAGCGGTCATAGATTAGTTAGCAGATCATTGATGAAGAGACCTGGCAAAGCCGGTGGCTGTAGATATTGATGCAGGAGGTCAGCTTTGAAAGGTTGCGAGTGAACTTTGCAACACGAGAACTACAAAGGCGGGGCCTGTGAAAGGTGACGAGTAAACTCTGCAACAATAAGAACTACCAAGGTGGGGCTTAGGTGAGGTAGGAGGCTGCAGTGCAGGCTAGCATTTGGTGGTTTGACAGTAGTAGCAACCAGTGGAAAACAAGCCAACCAATTCCATTACAGAAGCCAAATTGATGGTGACATACAGTAGAAGGCAGGTGTTTAGGCAGTGAGAGGCTGTGATGCCAGTGATTGAATCAATGGGATTTAGTGTAATTGAATTGATGAGGTTTAGCAGATGATTGCTACGGTATCAGCATGAATAGTGAATTGATATTATTGGCATGAATACCTGAGATGCCATTAAGGCGGAGTTAACATAGAAATAGAAACATAGAATTTGAAGGCAGATAAGGACCTCTTGGCCCACCCAGTCTGCCCATTTCCCTACCTAATGGATAAGCTGCAGATCCTAGTTAACCAGCAGCCTACTTCTTCCTACCCCCACCCCCTAGAATTGCCTTATGACTGTCCCATGTATGCTTGAATTCCACCACTGTTTTTGACTCCACAACCTCCTCCGGAAGGCCGTTCCATGCATCCACAACCCTCGCTAGAAAAATACTTCCTTAAATTACCTCTGAGCGCCCCCATCTTCAAATTGTGCCCTCTTGTTCTTGCACACCTCTTTTTGAAAGATGCTACCCTCTAGGACTTTGTTGATTCCCTTGAAGTACTTGAAAGTTTTTATCATGTCCCCCCTCTCCCTCCTTTCCTCGAGGCTATACATATTAAGCTCCTTTAGTCTCTCTTCATATGTCTTCTGGTGCAGACCCTGCACCATTTTAGTTGCCCTCCTCTGGACAGCTTCCATCCTGTCTATGTCTTTGCGGAGATTGGGTCTCCAGAACTGCACGCAGTACTCCAGATGGGGTCTGACCAGCTGTCTGTACAGAGGTATAATAACTTCCTGTTTTCTACTGGTGATGCCTCTCCCTATGCATCCCAGTATCCCCCCAGCCCTCCTTGCTGCCCTCTCACATTGCTTGCCCACCTTTAGGTCATCTGATATGACTACCCCCAGGTCCCTTTCCATTTTTGTTGTTGTTAGTATCTCACCCCCCATTGTGTACTCTTCCCCTGGGTTTTTGTTTCCCAGGTGCATTACCTTGCACTTCTTAGCATTGAATCTAAGCTGCCATACATTTGACCATTCCTCTAACCTTGCCAAGTCTCTCTCATCCTTTCCACCCCACCTTGTGCATCAACTCTGTTGCAGATCTTTGTGTCATCTGCAAAGAGAGACATACTTTCCTTCAGTCCCTCTGCAATGTCGCTTATAAAGACATTGAAGAGGACCTGTCCTAATACTGAACCCTCATGTACCCCACTAGTAACCCCCTTTCTTCAGAGTGGACTCCATTTACTATTACCTCTGTGTCCTATTCTCCAGCCAATTTTTACCCAGGCTGTCGTCTTGGGACCCACTCCCAGGCTGGCTAACTTGTATATTAATCTTTGTGTGGAGACTGTGTCAAATGCCTTGCTAAAGTCTAGGTAGGCCATGTCCACAGTGCCTCCTGATCTACTACTTTGGTCACCCAGTCAAATAAATCTATCAGATTTGTCTGCACGACCTTCCACTGTGAATCCATGTTGCCTTGGGTCCTGTGCCCCTCTAGCCTCTAGATACTCAACAATTCTTTCCTTCAGAAGTGATTCCATCATTTTCCCTACCACTGAGGTTAAACTAACAGGTCTGTAGTTTCCTGCTTCTGCCTTGCTCCCACTTTTGTGAAGGGCAATCACATCTGCCCTCCTTCAGTCCTTGGGTACCACCCCATCCTCCCATGATTTGCTAAAGAGGGTAGTCAGTAGTGTCATTAGTTCTACCCTTAGTTCTTTTACAATTCTGGGATGAATCCCATCAGGCCCCATTGCTTTGTCCACCTTCAGTTTTAAGAGTTCTTTCAGAACCCTTTCTTCTGTAAATGGGCTGGTATCAACTTCTGTATCCAGAGTGTTTCTACTGTTTGTTTTAGGTACCTCCCTCTTCCTTTGTAAATACTGAGCAAAAATATTTGTTTAGTATCTCTGCATTTTCACAGTCACCCTCTGCCCACCCTCCTTCCCTCCCTTTATTAAGCCTCACTATCCCTCCTTGGTCTTCCTTCTCTCCTGATGTACCTATAAAGGTTTTATCCCCTTCTAACTGAGTTGGCTATCTTTTCCTCGGTTTGGGCCTTGCTGTTCTGACTGCCTTCCCAGCTTCCTTTGCTTTAACTGATACAGTTCTCTGTCCTGCTCCTTCTGTGATTCCTTGTACTTCCTGAATGCTTTTTTCTCTTGAACCTTCACTGCCACTTCCTTGAGAACCATAGTGGTTTCTACGTCATTTCATTTTGTTTATTTGCTTCACACAAAGGCTTGTTACCTCTGTGATGGCAGTTTTATTATTCTCATTGTTCTTCCACCCTCCTTCCTACCCATTTGCTAGTGCATTCCTTAGGCACTCACCCATTTTGGCAAAGTCAGCCTTCCTAAAGTCCAGTACTTTTGCCTTTGTATGGCTTGACTCTATTGCTGTGTTTATTGTGAACCATACTGTTCGATGGTTGCTAGTTCCCAGATGGCTACCCACTTCTACATCTGTGATCCTCTCTTCATCTCCATTTGAGAGAACCAGGTCTAAGATTGCTCCCTCTCGAGTGGGCTCCAATACTAGTTGTCTAAGGCATGCCTCCATAGGGCATCTAGAATAACCCCACTCTTCAAAGTGGCTGCTGCAGCTGCACTCCAGTTAACATCTGGCATATTCAGATCACCCATCAGCAATATCTCCCCTTTTTCTGCCATTCTAAGTATACTTTCTATCATTTCCTTGTCCATTTCCTCCCCTTGAGAAGGGGGTCTGTATACAACCCCTGTGCAGATTGTGGTGCCATTGCCGGTCTCCAAATTTACCCACAGTGCTTCTTCTCCTCCCTGTTTTCCCTTTTGTTATTCTGGTAAGGAGCATTTGCAATGCAGTAATGGAATGCAATGACTATTGTGAAAGCCATGTAGGCTGCAAGGTTAATGTATTTATGCATGGATAGCTGAAAAGCCATGTAGGCAAAGGAGCAGGGTAAAACCATATAGCTTACATAAAAGTATGCTCCTGCTAATTGGAGCCACGATGCCCCACTATGACACTGCAGTCCTTTGCCATGGGAATAACAGGGAAGACACAAGCTAAGCACCATGAGACCAAACAGCACCTGTAATGTTGGTAGGGTAGGAACCCCTAAAAGAGGAGCCTTTACTAGCAAGGTCCTAGTTAAGGACAGAGCCACAGGATAGCAAGCCGCCAGAGAAATGTAAACAGGTAAAGGAAATTAATGACTGAAAGGTTCAAAATAGTTAAATTCAGAAAGATGCTGCTAAAATGCCTGCAGCTATAAGCTGAGACCAGACAGCTAATGTAATAGCTGAAAATTTCAGTATAGCAATGCAGCAGTGTGCTAGTGGCATTAGCACTGAGTGAATTAAGAGCAGAGCTATAGAACAAGCATAACTCAAGAGGGACTGGCAGCTAGCTGAGCAGTATGAGCCTGGACCAGGTGCAAACAATAAAGGTGGAAGCACAGGAGACAGCAGAGAAACAGCAGTGTGAACTGAAGCATACATAACAATTGCAAGAAAACTGAGGATTGCTAGGCAAGGAAGCAGGAGCTTGAGCTGAAGCATACAGATAATAATGCAGGGAACTGAGGGTTTGCAAAATCTGGTTAAGTAAATGGGAGCCTGAGAGCACAGGGATAGGATTAATGCAATACAAACAAAGGGCAACAGGATGCTAGAAAAACTGGAAAGCCACACTCCCAAAAAGAAAATGCAAAAGGAAAAACACAAACAGAGGAGAACAGGAAAACAAGCACAGAAAGAAGCACGCAGCAGCCAGAGGCAAAACAGATAATAACCAAAGCAGGAAAAACACACAAACAGAATCCAGCACAAACCAAGCAGAGCCCAAAGAACATGCAATGCTGGGTGGGGTGGTGGGCAAGGTCCCAGCAGGCCCCAAGGGAGAACACAGACCGACAGAGCCTCCGGATGGCAAAGAAAAAATGCTTCAGAAGGAGTCTGGGAGGAACTGAGTATATAGCTCAGGAAGGGGGCATGGCTGGTTGCTCACCCCATTGAACTACTGGCATAGCCTTTTTTAAATATTGTTTTATTCATTTGAATACTGCTGTATTATTTTTGAACTTTGTAACTTGGATCCGTTCTGTTCTCTCCTTTCCTCTCCCCCAAGAACATATATGGAAATGAGCTGTTACCAACTCAGCATGTCTTTCTTGGTAAAACTTTTGAATAAATAAATATTTATTTATTGGTGGCATGAAAAAAATCTATGTCGAGAAACTAGGTGACAAAACTTCGCCCTCATCTGTATCTCTGGGGTCAGATAGTAAACCAGGTTATTTAATCAATTTCTCATTGAGACATCAAATGTTTTGATTGAGGGAGAGATAGAAACCTGGTTCTGTACACCAGGCACCATTGCTCAGATCTGTTTCCATAACTGGTAAAATTATGGAAGTATGGAAGCCAATGGCCTGTGTACATTAATTGTATGTCTTACTTTTTAGCCTGTGTCTGTAGTTTGCGACACATTATGATATTTGTAATAGTATCTGTTGCAAGATGTGTTGTCTATGTTATGGCCATGTTTAATATGTTTTAGAGTAACTTTAGTACATTGATAAACAGGACTTTCTTGTAAACAGGATTTCATTAATCCTAATGACTAGTATTCCTGTATAAAAGTAAAGTTTTTATCTATCTATCTATCTATCTATCTATCTATCTATCTATCCGAGCCCTATGTGGCCTAACTGGAGCAGTGCCCACTTTCTGTATTTTCTGATATGCAGTTATGCCTGCTTAGAACTGCAATGTGTTTCAATAGCATGTGGTAAGTTTTGTTACCTGGTTCTGGTTTGTTACTCTCTGTGTGTAACATTGGTGTACACATGTCTCTCTGTATGTAAAACATTAAGAAAACAATTAAAAAATTAAACTGAAATAAATTGAAACACCCTGCATGAGTGAAACACAGTGTAGCCCCTCTCTGGCACTGCCCTAGAGAGGACCACAACCCCTGCCTGGGTGGCCACTAGTCAGGTTAAGGGGCCTGGGCTCCTATTAGCTGTTATACAGGGGGTCCTTTCCCAAGATACAAACACAATGGCAGTGCATCCACCCAGAGTACATTTAGTGGGTCTGATCTCTGCCAGTACAACCCCTTGAGAATGTCGCACCAACCCACCGCTCCGAACAGTTACCCCAGCCATGGACTTACCAGACTCAAATCTCCCCACATTTAAACAGTTGGCTTCATTCATTTCAAGTAATAATATGCTCACTAAAATCAGGTTCCTGAGTCAGCTCTTTCTGAAACAGTAACATCATAATTTTATTTACACGGGGAGGGTTAGGATGGGGTAAGTGGAATAGAGGCTAAGCACAACAACTTAAATCCGTATGTTAAGGATTTGCATTTCCTCAAACAATCAGTTTCCCTTTTATTTAATCCCACACTTTTAATTATTGCAGCCACCACCATCTAGCTAGCTAGCTAACTGCTGCAGATATTACAGTGCCCAGACTCACTGTTACCAGTTAAGAACAATGCCCTGAGTTCTGTCCCTGGGTACCCAGATGTTAGTTGCAGGCCTGAGGTACACAGCTGGTTGGTTGGCATTGGTGTGCTTGCTGAATTAAATTAACTTTATACATCTTGCTCTTGCTCTCGTGAGCTTTTCCTGTGTCCTTGGGCACCCAATTAAACAATTATGTACATCCCCAGAATTTGCAGGGCAATTCCTGCTTTTTACTCATGGTTCTGCAACAACAGTCCTTAGGTGGCACAGCTGACGGAAGTCCTGGGGTTGGTGAAACAGCAGATGCAGAACTGGGCTCGATGCTTGAACTTGGATGGGGTCAGGAAGCTGCAGCGTGGATCTTCAGCTTGTTTGAAGATCTTGCAGCTTGTCCCCTTTGGCCTATTGAGGCCCACTGCCGAGCACATGGCAAGGCCTGCCAGCCACAAAAGACCCAGACCTAGGAGTGGCCCCACGGACCAGCTCCTTCACAGGTCAGAGTACCCTAGCCCTCGGGTATAAAACCCATGATCTCCCGCAGCCAGCAAGCACCACTTGATGGGGATTAGCAAGTTCCCCACCTTGCTCTGGATTCAGGATAGAACTTTTAGGTCATTTCTCTTTTGCAGAATAACCAGCTACAGTGTGTAGCCAGAGCAGTCTCTGTTTCTTCCCTGTCTCCTAGACTCCAGGGGGTGGTGCAGTGTCTAAAACTACAGGTTCATCACAACAGTCTCTTTTTCTCAGTCATATTTCAGGAGCAGAGAGCAGGTACCTATCCAGATAGCACCTGTCCATCCTTCTGCTTTCACAGTCTCTCAACTTTAACACAGTGATCACTCTTGCTCTGGCTCACATACAGTTCCAGAACTCTTTCTCAGCAGAACATCACAAAAGTCTCTTTCTTCACCGTGCAGGTGCATAACAATCCCAGAAAAGGATCTCTCTTCAGCTGTTCAGAATCCGGATTCCCATCCAATTACCAGTAGCCATTCTTCCATGCTACCACCAGTCCTCAGACCTGTGTCTTCCCCTCATCTGCTTAGATGCTTTGTCTACGTCAAGGTCAGACAGTTGCTTGTTCGTTTTCCATACTTTCACACAACTTTTCACTCACTTCTCAGCTCACTCACGTCTCACTGTGGAGGCGCAGACGAACACCAGGAGGTTCTCTCCTCCTCGGGCTCAGTCCATTTCCTTATCCCCTTTTCTTTTTAAAGTATCCTTTTCTTAATACCTTCACCGCTGTGGTGCAGCTTCCTGCCACAGCATCAGAATCCTGCAGCTCTCCTTCCCCACAGAGCTGCCTGCACATTCTTCTCAAAATCTCTCTTCAAATGGGAAGAGGCAAACACCCAGCCCCTGGGGGACAGATTGCTGGCAGCCTCCAGGCAGAGCCTTCCCCAGCCTTGCAACCCCATTCTGTCTCCAGGGGCTGGAGCCCCCTCTCCCTGTGGAGGGGTTCTCCCCCAGACTGACTCCAGAAGAAAAAATTACTCACCTTAGTAATGCTGTTTCTTCTAATGGAGTCTTGCTGTATTCTGACTATGTGCAGAGATCTCCAATCTTTGAACTGCCCCGGAGAGGAAAGAGTTAACTTTCCATGCAAAGCATGGAACGCTGAGCTCGAGCTCGGTTGAGTCTCTGTCTGTTGTTGTTTGAACCCCAACCGACAGATCTTTACGAGCTATACTCACTGGGCATCCTGTGTGGAAACTGTAAACTCACACTAGCCAACTGGCAACTAAATTTTATAAAAAGGGTTTTTTGGTTTCAAAGCAAAGACCCAAGTCAGGAAACCCAAAAAACAAAACACAACACACACCCAAAAATTAAAGAGGGTGAGAAAAGGAGGCACCTCTAGAGTGCCAACACTGCTCCTGCCCACCCATATCCCAAAAAACAGGTTCTGAGAGGGAGGCGGGGGGAGGTCAGAATACAGCAAGACTCCATTAGAAGAAACAACATTACTAAGGTGAGTAATTTTTTCTTCAAACAACATGAAGTCTTGCTGTATTCTGACTATGTGCAGACTACCAAGAAGTACCTTCATGGAGGAGGGACAGAACCTACTTTGGGAACAGGCTCTGAAGTACTGCTGTGCCAAACCGAGCATCACTCCTAGCCTGGATATCCAGAGAGTAATGCTTGGTAAAAGTATGGACTATTTTCCAGGTGGCTGCTTGACAGATTTCTAAGATAGGAATATCCCTGGCAGCAGCCAGGGAAGCCACTGTACCTCTATTAGAGTGAGCCCTCAGGCCTGAGGGTGGAATTCTACCCAATTTTTCATAGCAGAATTGTATACAAGAGACAATCCACCTGGCAATAGATCTTTTAGTGGCAGGTTTTCACTTACCAACCTCACTATAAGTGAGGAACAATTGGAGGGAGTCAAACCTGTGACCCTTGGTGTGCTCTATGTAGTAGCTAAGGGCCCTTTTCACATCCAGGCTGTGCAGCCTCCTCTCCCCAGAGGAGGAATGGTCAGTGAAGAAAACAGGAAGAGACATAGACTGGTTAAGGTGGAAATCTAAAACCACCTTAGGCAAAAACTTCTTGTTAGTCCTGAGGACCACCTTATCTCTATGAAAAGAGATAAAATCAGGCTCCACTGACAGGGCCTGTAACTCACTGATGCGTCTGGCAGAAGAAATGGCTACCAAGAACACAGTTTTCCAAGTCAAGTACTTAAGCTCTGCTGAGGACAAAGGCTCAAATGGGGTTGCATAAGCTGAGCAATGCAAACATTTAGGTCCCAAGCAGGAGCAGGGTCCCTGATGGGAGGATTGGTGTGCAACAATCCCTTAAAGAATTTACAAAAAACAGGATGAGCTGAAAGAGAAGAGAGCTTACCTACTGACAAAAAAGCAGAAACAGCTACTAAATGTACTTTGAGTGTAGCTGGTCTGAGCCCCAAACTATTGAGATGAACCATATAGTCCAGGATTGTAGGCAACCCAGCAGACTCTGGAGAAATATGCTTACCAGAGCACCAAATAGTGAACGTTTTCCATTTGGAGTTGTAAGTCTTTCTGGTGGAAGGCTTTCGAGAAGCCTTTAGAATATCCAGAACACCTTGAGAGAGATGCAAATCAGCAAACTCTAACTCTTCAAGAGCCATGCCGTGAGATAGAGAGATTTGAGATTCGGATACCAAGCTCTCCCCTGAGAGCATGTTAACAGGTTGTACTTCCCGGGAAGAGACAGGGGAAGGTGGACTGCTAAGGACAGCAAGAGAGGGTACCAGGGCTGTCTGGCCCAGTCTGGAGCAATCAGAATCACTTTGCAGGGTTGAGACCTGATTTTGACTAGTGCCTTGAACAGAAGAGGGAAGGGGGGGAAGCATACAAAAACTTCCCTTCCTAATTGAGAGCTAGAGCATCCAGGGGGACTGAGCCCAACACTGGGAGTCTGCAGCAAAAAAGGGGGAGTTGGTGATTGTCTGGGGCTGCAAAAAGAACTATCTGTGGAGTGCCCCATATGGAGAAAATCACCTTCAAAACTAGGGAATCTAGGGACCATTCATGATGGCCCTGAGATATCCTGCTGAGAGCATCTGCCAGGACATTGTCCTTCCCTGGGAGGTGCACTGCTATCAGAGAGATTTTCAGGGAATAGGCCAGAGACCACAATTTCATTGCTTCTGTGCACAAGGCCATAGACCGAGTGCCCCCCTTGCTTGTTGATGTACCACATTGTGGTGGTATTGTCTGTTCTGATCTGAACTACTTTGTTCCGAACAGACATGGAAAAAACTTGCTGTGCCAGAAACACTGCTCTGAGTTCCAAGAGATTGATGTGAAGCAGAGATTCTTGAGGTGACCACAGCCCTTGGGTGGTCAGATCCCCCAAGTAGGCTCCCCAGCCCAAGAGGGAGGCATCTGTGGTAAGAATTAGAGAATGAGATTGAGTGACAAAAGGAACTCCTTGCCTTAGATTGCCCTGATCTTGCCACCATTGCAAAGCCTGGATCAGGGTTCGAGTCACAGGGATTAGTTTGGTCAGAGAATCCTTTGTCTGGGACCAGAAGGCTCTTAGGTGGAACTGAATGTCCCTCATCTGAAATCTTGCTCCCTGGACCACTGCCGTAGAGGCTGCCATGTGGCCCAGGAGCTGCAGAAAGTGCCTTGCTGGTCGAGACACCTGAAGGGTGAATGAAGAGGCCAGTTTCATAAGGATCCTTGCCCTGTCCAGGGGAAGGAAGGCTCTTGCCTTTATTGTATCCAGTTCCACCCCTATAAAAGTGAGGAGCTGTACTGGCTCCAGAACTGACTTTGAAAGATTTAGGAGGAATCCTAAGGAAGTGAGCAATTGCTGAGTTACCTGGAGATGTGACTTGACCTGGTCTGGAGACTGACCCACTATGAGCCAGTCGTCCAGGTAGGGAAAAATGGAGATCTTTTTTTCTCCTTAGGAAAGCAGCCACTACTGCCAGGCATTTTGTGAACACCCTTGGAGCTGATGTTAGGCCAAAGGGCATTGCTCTGAATTGATAGTGGCCTGAGGGCAACTCGAAGCTGAGGTACTTTCTGTGGGAGCACCTGATGGGAATGTGGAAATAGGCATCCTTGAGGTCCAGGGAGACTAGCCAGTCCCCTGGCCTTAGAGAGGGTAGAATCATTCCCAGAGTCACCATTTTGAATTTTGGCTTTAAAAGGTGCTTGTTTAAATATCTTAGATCCAGGATGGGCCGCCATTCTCCTGTCATTTTGGGGGTTAGGAAGTACCTGGAGTACAATCATTTTCCCCTGTGTAGGGGTAGAACCCTTTCTATGGCTCTGAGAGCCAAGAGGGAAGAGACCTCTGCCTCTAGGGCAAGGGCCTCTGAAGGATTTGCAGGTGGAAAGGATCTGGTTCTCATCTTGGGAAAATTTTTGAAGCTGAGAACCAGTCCCTGGCTTACTACTTCCAGGACCCACTTGTCTGATGTTAAAGACTTCCAGTCCTGGACAAAGTAAGCCAGCCTGTCCCCTACAGGTAGTGGAGAATCAACCCAGGCAAACCCATCAGGGTGCCTGCTTGGCAGGGGCTTTAGGCTGAAGGGTGGAAGCAGGCCTGCTTATACTCCATCTGCCTCTCCCGCTGAAGAACCCCCTCTGAGCAAAGGCAGAAGAGGAGGCCTGGGCTTGGTAAAAAGGCCTATGAAAAGGCCTACCCCTGCCCCTGGAATGCTGCCTCTGGGGAGTGGCTTGCCTTTCTTTGGCCTGAGCACTCCTGTAGGTGGTCCTGTACTCACCCATTTTCTTCATGTAGTTCTCTGTCTGCTTCCCAAACAGAGAATTACCAATAACAGGAAAATCCATGGCCTTAGTCTGGGTATCCTGTGACAGGCTAGTACATCTGAGCAAAGCCATCCTTCGAAGGGCCACAGATGTAGCCATGACTCTAGATGAAACATCATTGGAGTCCACAGCAGCATGAAATTGCACCTTAGATGCCTCAATCCTATCTGCAGCCACCTGCTCCAGCTCCTTGGCAAGCTGGTCAGGGACCTGCTTAGCTAGAGCCATCACAGTGTCCCACCTGGACTTCTGGTATCTAGCTGTGTAGGCCATATAATTAGCCTGCCCGAGTCCCAAAGATGCTGCCATGTACTTTTTCTTTGCCATGGCATCAATCCTCCTGGAGTCCTTATCTGGGGGGTGTGAAGCCAAGGGTATATTTGCCTTATCACAGGCAGCAGCCTGCACTACCCCAACATGGCTGCATTGCTGGGAAAGGAACTCTGTATCTTAGCCTGAAAGAGTATACCTCTTGTCCATTCTTCTGTCCACAGGATGTATAGAATTAGGAGTTTTTAAAATTTTAAATGTCTGTTTCCCAAAAGACTTATGGAGGGGAATAGACAATCTCCTGGACTCTGGGATGTCCATCATCTCAACGTAATCAGGCTCCTCCTGATCCTCTACTGCTTCCTCCATAGGAAGCTG
Source organism: Neoceratodus forsteri (assembly GCA_016271365.2). Lineage (NCBI taxonomy): Eukaryota > Metazoa > Chordata > Ceratodontiformes > Ceratodontidae > Neoceratodus > Neoceratodus forsteri. Next base: position 7,965,035 of record JADMNL010000040.1, read on the forward strand.
GAGGGTTTCAGCCACTTTTTTGTAAAACATAAAGTGGGAAGGGGACTCAGAAAGCCTAGGAGGAGAAACACCTGGAGGTCTGTCTGCGGAGATGTCCAGGTCAATAGGCACATCCAGACTTTCATAATCACCGTCATCATTATCCTCATACTCTCCCTCCTCCTCCTCCTCCTCCAGTTCATAAAATTCTTCTAAATTATAATCCGGAACCGGGGGAACCGACCGAACTGAACCCCTAACCAATGGTGCCGGTTCAGTCGGAACCGAAGTTAGCGACTGAACAATTCTTATCGCTTTGGCTATTTCATCAGCGGTCAGAGAAAGAACTTGTGGATCCGAACCGACTGACTTATCCCTTCTTTTTCTTTTAACCAGAACCGACTCCTCAGAGTCAGTTCTCCTTTTGCCCGAAGAAGTTTCGCCCTGGTCAGAGGGCACTCCTTCTGGTTCGATGGGAGCTGAACCGGGCCGGCCATCCAGGTCAGCGGACTTCTCGGCCTCTCTTTTCCTCAGTCTACCTATTCTCTTATCCAGGGTAGCTTTGGGAAAACTTTTGCAAATCTGGCAGTCTGAATCGAGGTGGTCAAACCCCAGACAATAAACACAGGTGGCGTGGGGATCAGCCTTAGGAAAGGCTTCCCCACACACAAAGCAGTGTTGAAACCCAGTGGGCTCGTTTTTTTCTTGGGTTTCTCAGACATGGCCAGTCCTAACCAAACTTACCCTTTTTTCAGCAGTCCACCAGGCAAGACACCCCTATCGGTTCCTGACCGTGTTACAGGTCTTGGAAAAAAACGTAAAGAAATCCGTTTTTTTAGAACCGATACGGACCGGTTACCACACTCTAATAAACCAGAAAAAACCTTTTCACAAACCTGATCGGTTCAAACCGAACCGCTCCAATGTTTACAAGTTCCACACAGAAAACTAATATATATAAACCTATCTAGTACTCACGGTACCACAGACAGAGACTTAACCGACAGGTTAGATTGTTGAAACTCGGTTGAAACTGACAGAAAAAATGACACTTTGGCCGACTTTATTTGAACCGAGTGAAGGAGAAATCTCCGGAGTGACTGTTCAGTGAGGTGGAGTAAAGAATCTGGTGGTTGGGGTTCAAACAACAACAGACAGAGGCTCAACCGAGCTCGAGCTCAGCGTTCCATGCTTTGCATGGAAAGTTAACTTTTTCCTCTCAAGGCAGTTCAAAGGTTGGAGATAACTGTACATAGTCAGAATACAGCAAGACTTCATGTTGTTTGAATCAAAAGTTCTGTCCTTTTTGGAGCTTTTGGCAGGTCCCCATTGGCTGAAGCCACTGTCCTTCCAGAAAATTAATATGTATGAGGCTCCCTTGATGCCTCATTGGTTGCACAAAACGGCGCCAGAGTAATTCCTGGTATTTTTCCCCAAGAGTCCTTTCACAAGTTTCATAATCCTCCTGGCAAATCCTGGCTTTGTGGTTGGTTGGCTGTGGTCACATGCTGGTCCGACATGGCTGCTATAGTAAACAGTCCCACTGTAGTTCTTACACGGTCCCAGTTTTAAAGTACTCCTGCAACCAGAAGGTTTACTTTTACCAAATTATTTTCCCACCAGTAGGCAACAGCCCCTGTGCTCTGTAAAGTGACTGCCTCATTTGACACATTAAATTAGCCTTTTTGCAGTTGCTGCTGCTGTTTTAGCTACCCCCAGGCAGCCCATTTATTGTCCCAATGCAGCCCAGATATTGTCCCACTTTATTTCCCTGATGCAACCAACAAGGACACATTTATTTAAACATTTGTCCGTAGTCCTTTAGTAGCCACTTTGCCCTAGTACAAAAGTGCACTCTTTAACTTTCATAATTGCTTGAATGCCTGTCACTAGTGTCGAAAAACCTTTCTCCATAGTGCTAGAAAATCTCCCCTTATGCATAATGCATGCTGCTTCATGAATATTGATGAGGTGGCACCTGAATGCTGCAGTGCGATTGACGGTCACAAAAATGCTTTTCCTGTTTTTCCCACTGTTTCACTGGTGCTGCTTGTGTCTCTGGTCCCCTTTTTTTCTCCAACCAGAGACCAGGATCACAAAAGAGATAGACCAAAAGGCCACTGAAACAGCCAAACGAAATTGTACTTCTCCACATGTGTGGAGCTCGCCTAGCACCGGAGCACCATAAATGGGTGGTGGCTCTGTGCTACAACTCTTCTGGCCCCAGTTTCCAGAAAAACTATGTGGGCAGCCAGAGGGAGGTCCAGGAACACCAGGAGGCACTCAGGACACAGCCAGGACCGGGGAAAAAAAAGAAATGGGGTGGAACAAACCCAGGGAAACGGGAACCACAAAGGGGCAGTCAGGTAAGCCCCTGGGACAGGGGGTTACAATAGAAATATAGAATTTTATGGATAAGGACTGCTTGGTCCACTCCTTCTGCCCATTTTTTCCCCTGCCTATAATGTCACTGCAGACCCTACTTGATCTCCGACTCCCTCCCCTCCACTTCTTAATAAGATATCTTTCTGCCTATGCTATGCATGCTTGAAGTCCACCACTGTTTTCATTCCCACCAGCTCTGCTCGAAGACTGCTCCAGGCTTCCACAACTCTTTTAGTGAAGAAGTACTTTCTCACATCTCTCCTGAATTTACCCCCTAACAGCTTGATTGCATGTCCCCTTGTTCTCATGTATCTTTTCCTCTGAAAAACACTCCCCTCCTGAACCTTATTTACCTCTGTGAGGGATTTATAAGTCTCTATCATACACCTCCCTCTCCTTTCTCTCTTCCAGGCTGCACATATTGAGGTCCTTCAGTCTCTGCTCATAGGGCTTCATATGCAGACCTGTACCATTTTAGTTGCCCTCCTCTGGACTGTGTCCACTCTGTCTATGTCCTTCTAGAGATGTGATCTTTAGAAGTGGACACAGTATTCCAGGCAGGGTCTCACCAGAGATCTATACAGTTTGAATGCCACCTGCCTCCTTCTGTTTGTGGTACCCCTCCCTATGCACCCCAACATCCCACTGGGCCTACCTACTGCCTTGCTGCACTGCCTTGCCACCTTGAGGTCATCAGATAGGATTACTCCCAGGTCCCTTTCCTGATGGGTGACTGTCAATACTTCTCCCTCTTTGTATTCCACCTCTGGGCTTCTGTGCCCTAACTGCATGATTTAGTACTTTTTTGCATTGAAACCTATCTGCCATGCCCTTGACCACCCCTCGAGTTTTCTCAGGTCTCCGCACATTCTTTCTACCCCATGTGGACTGTCCACCCTATTGCAGATTTTGGTGTCATCTGCAAAAAGGTAGACCTTCCCTTCCAACTCATCTACAGTGTCACTTATAAAGACATCAAAGAGGATTAGTCCCAGTACTGAGCTCTGTGGCAGCCTGCTGGTCACCCTCCTTTCCCCAGCGTGAACTCCATTTAGCACCACCCACTGTTGTCTTTCCCTTAAATAATTTGTTACTCAGTTTACCATCTTTGGACCCACCCCTAAGCTGCCTAGTTTCCCTCGTGATCTTCCTATGTAGAAGAGTGTTAAAAGCCTTACTGAAATCTAAGTTGGTCATGTCCACCACCCCACAATGATCTAGTTCTCTCGTCACTCAGTCAAAGAAATCTGTCAGATTTGCCTGACATGACCTCCCCCCCAATGAATGTGTGTTGCCTCAGGACTTATAACCTGCTGGTTTCAAGATACTCCACATTCCTTTCCTTTAGCAGTGAACCCACTAGCTTCCCCACGACCGACGTCAGGCTGAGTAGCCTATGGTTGCAAGCCTCCTCCCTGCTACTGCTTTTGTGAAGTGGGACTACATCCACCTCCCTCCAGTCATCTGGAGCCACTCCTGTTTCCAGTCAGTTGTTAAAAAGGACTACTAGAAGTGAAGCTAGTAGGGCCGACCCGCTGGCAGTAGCACTACCGCTTGTGACGCTGGTGACACGGGTTCAGTAGCAAAACCTAGGTTGTCGGAGGGCCGGCTGGGGGAAGAAGGATTATGTGCCCAATAGGCCACTTTCCTTCTCCAGGAGGGGTGGGTTGCACTCCTTGCTGCAATACCGCCACCACCTGGGTGACCACGGGCAGTGCTGGTGTGGTCAAGGAGGCAGGCTAGAGGGGAAGGGTGGGCGTCAGCTGAGGACCAGAGTGGAGACGCAACTCTACGTGCCCTGCCTCCTTGGTCCTCCTTGAGAAGCTGACCGCAGGTGGGGGGAGTCCAGAACATGGAAAAACACACCATGGTGGATCTAGGTGAAGGTCCCCTGCACCAACAATGACCACAGAGGGACCAGGGGAAGGATTTCAGTTGCACGCTCCCCAGAGGACTTGGCTGTAAGGGCTACCTCCACCCCACCTGCAGGGTTAACCGGATCTCTAGAAAGAACTGGAGCGGGGCTCTACAGGAGTCACTCCTGGTTCCCTTGGAGGTGTAGCCTGGCGGGGTGCACTGGGGGACTGGAGAGAGGGATCAGCCATGGAGAGAAAAGGAGCAGAAAAACAAAGTAAAAAAAAAAAATGAAGCCAGTACCTCCCTGAGCTCCCTCAGTACCCTTGGGTATACCCTGTTTGGCCCCGTTTCTTTGTCCACTTACAGATTTATGAGTCCATTCAGGACTCCCTCTTCTGTAAAGGGGCTTGTGTCTGCCTCCCTCCCCCTCCCTGTTGCATTTACATAGTGTAACAACCTTGTAGGACTGTTCTACCAAGTAGAATAGTGACAAAATAGGTAGTTTTAGCATATTTAGGGAAAATAGGTTGCTAAGGACCTGGGTTCTAGTCCTAGGATAGGTAGGAGCTGCCAGATAGTTAAAGGGTGGCCCCCTGTAGCAGAATAAAAAGTAGTGTCAGTAACTAAAATAGAGAATTAATAAATAATAAGCATTTAAAATAGATTAGCTGTCAGTGTCAGTGTGAGCATATCATTAATGGTTGAAGGAAGATGCAACACAGGAGGGAAGTATGGAAAGGACTACTTGGCCCTGGCTTCCATACCTACATGCAGTTTTATGCTCATTTTTTAATAATTGAACATTTTTTACATAAAGTGATGGTAATTTAATAATAGAAATGGTAGTTTTAATCATTTGTGGCCAGTGGGCTAGTAACCCGATTGCCCTGGCTACCATAACATTGCCTTGGTGGTCCAGTGGTTTGATTTGGTCTGCCTGGGTTGCCTTGTAATAATTTAATGTTTTTATCTATAAAAAGATCGTTTTCTGTGGTAAAAGTAAGAAAACTGCTCTGTTGTAAATGTAAAGATGCAGAGTGGCAGCTGCGGATGCCGTGCACATCTAGAAGAGGAGCAGGGAGTGTGACAGGCTGAGAGTCAGCTCCACAGCACAGCGCAGCGTGTTCAGTGAGGGAATCCCCAGACTAGCTTCAGGGTGGCCACTCCTCTGTCGCGACACTGGTCGTGAGTCAGGCTTTGGCCTGTTGCTCTGTGGACTGCCTTGCAATAGTATGAGAGGGAGACACAGTAGAGGCACTCCTCTCACAGGCAAGCTCAATCAGATAATTTCCCTTTTCTTAGATGTGCAGGCGACAAGTGCCAGGGAAATGCATTTAGGGACTGGTTCACATAAATAAATAAAATATAAATAAATATTTATTTATTTATTTATTGAAGATATTGGATAACATACCTGTTAGGAGTGGCACTGTATGTGAAAAATGACATAAGGGCCACAGAGATCCAGGAGGAACAAAATGGGGGAGAGATACTGTGGGTTAAGCTGGAAAGGAAAATGGGGACAGCCATCCGCACAGGTGTGGTCTATAGACCACCAGCCCAGGAGGAAGAAACAGATAGGGAGCTGATGCTAGCCATCCAAAGGATGGCAGACAAGGGTGAGGTAGTACTGGTTGGAGACTTCAATATTCCAGACGTGGACTGGAGCATCCCAGTAGCAGCATCAACTAGGAGCAGATTTATCCTGGACTCCCTTCAGGGTGCCTTCCTCAAGCAACTGGTCATGGAACCAACTCGGTAGAAGGCAATACTGGACCTTGTGCTCACAAACAGGGACAGTGTGATGGGGGTAACAGTGAGGGAGCACCTGGGAAACAGTGACCACCAGTCATTGTGGTTTGAAATCACAGAAAGAGCAGAACCAAACCCACAAAAACATGTATCCTGGATTTTAAGGGGCAGACTTTGGGAAAATGGGAGATACTTGAAAGAGGCATTAAGGGAATGGGACAGGAATCAGGGGTTGAGGAACAGTGGGCAGTATTTAAAATGGGGATTACAAAACAACAGAATTATGCATTAAGCAGGTTAGCAAGAGGAAAGGAAGAGGAGACCATTATGGTTTTCCAAAGAGGTAGCAAAAAAGTGAAAGCCAAAAGATTGCATTCAGGCAATACAAAAGATACAGGTAGAAGGATAGGGAGAAGTACCAGGAGAAGCAAAGGAGGCAGGGAGGTCAGTAAGGGAAGCCAAAGCTCAGACAGAAGAACACATTGCAAAATCAGTGGGTAGAGGACAAAACCTTTACAGGTACATAAGTGAAAAAGAAAGACAAAGGGAGGGATAGTGAGACTGAAGGGAGGATAGGGGCTGCGTGGAGGATGACAACAGTAAAGCTGACATATTGAACAGGTATTTCTGCTCAGTCTTTACTGAGGAAGAGGAGTAATGGGTCTGAAGGGAGTGCAAGGGTGAGAATAGTGCAGAAATGGACACAAGTCCCTTTACAAGAAAGGGTCCTGAAGGAACTGGAAGTAGTAAGAGTTGATAAAGCAATGGGACCAGATGGGGTGCACCCCAGGGTCCTAAAGAACTAAGAGAGGTGGTGGCTGAACCTCTGGCTATCCTGTTTAGCCAATCACTGGAAACAGGGAGGTACCCAAAGACTGGAGGACAGCAGATATAGTCCCCTTATACAAAAGTGGGAACAAAGAGGAAGCAGGAACTACAGACCAGTCAGCCTCACCTCGGTAGTGGGGAAGATCATGGAAGCACTACTGAAGGAAGATTGGTGGAACATCTGGTTGTCAATAGACTACAGGACCCAAGGCAGCATGGTTCCACCAGGGGAGGTCATGTCAGACCAACCTTGTTGAATTTTTGACTGGGTGACTAGGGAGGTGGATCGGGGGAGCAGTGGACATGGCCTATCTGGACTTCAGGAAGCCTTTGACACTGTGCCACATAGAAGACTATTACACAAACTGGGGAATATGGGTGTAGGCAGGACAGTAGTGTGGTGGGTAGGTAACTGGCTGGGTGGCAGGACACAGAGGGTGGTGGTAAATGGCTGTCACTCCACAGAGGGAAGAGTGACCAGTGGGGTACCACAGGGATCAGTGCTGGGATGGTCCTATTCAACATCTTCATCAGTGACATTGCGCAGGACCTAGAAGGCAGCATTTCACTGTTTGCTGATGACGCAAAGCTCTGTAACAGAGTAGACACACCAGAGGGTGTAGACAGAATGAGAGGACCTACAGAAACTTGAAGAATGGTCAGGGGTTTGGCAGTTGAAATTCAATGCAAGAGTGCAAGATAATGCATATGGGGCACAAAACCCTGGCACAATATATCAGTTGGGGGTGAGGATATAGCATGCACCAAGCAGGAAAGGGATCTTGGGGTTATCATCTCTGATGACCTCAAGGTAGGGAAACAGTGTGACAAGACAGCAGGTAAAGCAAATAGGATGCTGGGATGTATAGGCTGGGGCAACACCAGCAGGAAAAGGGAGGTCATAATTCCGCTATACAAGACACTAGTGAGGCCCCACCTGGAGTACACTGTACAGTTCTGGAGACCTTACCTACGTAAGGACATAGACAGGGTAGAGAAGGTTCAGAGGAGGGCAACAAAGATGGTGCATGGATTACATCACAAGTCCTATGAAGACAGGTTGAAGGAACTGAACATGTACTCCCTGGAGGAGAGGAGGAGAGAGGGATATGATAGAGACATACAAGTATCTTACAGGGAGGAACAGGTGCAGAAAACACTATTTTAAGCGAAAAAGATGTTCCAGGACTAGAGGGCATGGGATGAAGTTGAGGGAGGACGATTCAGAGGAAACATGAGAAAGAATTTCTTCACCGAACGGGTGGTGGACAAGGGAATACCCCTGCCAGAGGAAGTGGTGGGGGCTGAAACAATCACAGGATTTAAGAATGCATGGGACAGACATAAAGGAATTCTGGAGGTAAGGGGCAACAGACTTCTAGGAAAACATAAACTGAACTTACAAGCTCAAATGGGCAGACTGGGTGGGCCATAGACCCTTATCTGCCGACACTGCCTATGTATCTATGTATCTATGTACCTTTGAGTCAAAGACTCCTTTCAAAGGTTCCACGTCATTATATACAGAGACATCAGATACAATGGTAACAAATAAGACACAGTGGTTACAAAGAAGCTTGTACATTAGCAAAAGTGGTTACAGAAAGTTGCAAAAACAGTTATAGAGTAAAGACGGTAATCAGTTAACAGGGTACATACACTGCAGGACTGTACCAGCCATGCCCTGTCATTATTTAGTAGTCTAGGCTGGACTGGGGGTGTCCATTTTCCAGGTATAAGCACACCCTGGGGTGGCAGGACCAGGGTGAGGTCCAAATACGTGGGGGGACATGGGTAGAGCAAAAAATCAAAGTCAGTCACAGGCTGAGCCTTGAGAGAGTAGGTCATATAGTTTGGACTTGAACCGGCCAAGTCTGGGTTCTGACAGGAGGCAGTTAGGGAGGGAGTTAAGCCAGCTAGGGACCTGGTGCCTAAATGTTCTTTGACCTGAGGAGGTCTTGCAGAGGGGTTGTTGTAGATTGCCGGGTGTGGTGGGAGGACAAGGGTGCCTAGAGTAGGGGGTTAAGGGCAGGTGGGAGTAGACCTGCAGTTATTTTTTTAGCAAAGAGGCATGTCTGATATTTGAGCCTCCCATTGAAGTTAAGCCAGTTAGTGGAAGCATACAGGGTGCAGGTGTGTGTGCGTCTGGCACAACCGGAGGCTAGTCTAAAGGCCTTATTAAGAGCCAGCCTGATTTTGTTTAGGTGTGTGTTGTCAGCTGCCCCACAGATTATGATACTGTAATCTATGAGTGACAGTACTGAAGCTGAGACAGCTAGGTGGAGGGCTTCAGGTAGGAGGCAGTTCTTGCACCGGTGCAGTAAACCAAAAGGCACATTAACGGCTATGCTCAGTTTTCGGATGTGGTCATGGAATGTGAGTCCTGAGTCTAGGGTGATTTCCAGGTACTTGAAAGAGGTAACCTGCTCAAGGAGGTCATTGAGGGAGTTCAGTATGCACAGGGGTAGCCCACTGTTCCTGCTTTGGGAGTGGGAAAACACCATAGACTTCATTTTTTTGTAGTTTAGAATTAGCCTATGCCGAATGAACCAGGATTCTGCTTCCGTAAAAGATTTTTGGAATGCATTACAGAGAGCGGTGAGGTCAGTGTGAGCGGTGAGCTATGGAGGACAGCATCGTCTGCATACAGGAGTAGTTCCCACAGCAATCCTTGGGTAGGGAGTTGAGGAACAGGGAGATGGGTGCAGTCTGTATTTAGGGCTCTGTGGAAGTCCCACACACTTTGGTAAAATGGCAGGAATTTTGAATATAAGCTCACAAAGGAGCCATTTTTTAATTTTTTTTTACTTATCTTTTTCCCTCCGGTCACGGTCTGTGGGGCCTCTCTCAGGCATTCTGCCTGCTCCTGCCCTGCCTGGAATCCTCCTACCTGTGCCTCCTCTCTCCCTCCTCCTGCTCTGTCCACGATCGGCACCCCCAGCTTAACCCTTCTGGGGTGGAGCTGCCCCTTTTCTTTGGGCACTCTTATAGTCAGACTCCGATGTGGGAGAGGACCCGGGTGGAGGAACCTGGAAGGCCAGGCAGGATGGACCCGGCCATAGGCATGGGGGCAGGTGCTGTCACCTACCCCGCAGACCAAGCTTTTCCTTGTTCTGGTGATCACTCCCCCCTCCCATGCATGTGCACATTCCGATGCTTGGTGCACAGCAACCCCTGCCGCATCAGGCAACACTGATTACATGCAGCTCAACATGCTGCAGCGCCCCCGGTCTCCACCAGGAACCGCTGGCACACCAGGCAATCCCCCCCCCCCGGGGAGGAGAGCAGCCCAGCAGGCTCTCAATCCTCACCCACTCCTGCCATCCCCGGTGACCTGAGCTTGCTCCCGAACTCGGGTCACCGGCATGGAGCGAGGTGTGGCGTCCAGCGCCTCAACCCTCAACGCCACTGGGCCGGCCACAAAGGAGCCATTTTGAAGTGTGAATGTGCGATCTGTTTTCAAGGAACCCATGGCTCTATAAACTGCTTAAATACATTAAAAGATACATATTTTAAGAAAATAAAACCATGGAAGGACTGCGGGAATTCCTGGGTATTTCATAAAAAATGCAGTTATTATAAGGAACTGTTCACAAGCAAAAATGTAGTAGTTTAAAGGAGAAGTCTGTATCAGAAAGTTGTTTACAGTTACAAACATTGTCTTCAAACATGTGCTTTTTCTAGTTCATGCTGCCACGCCATTTTTCGATAGATTTACCCCAAACTTGGCAGACTGTAAGAGGAAAGTGTACTACATAACAGAAAAAAAGTTTTGTGTGATAAAAATGTACACTAGAGGAGTCGTTAACCTTTGTAAGTAGAGTGGGTCCTGGTGAAACATAATCCATGCAGACAGTTACACAGGACATGGAGCTAGGCATGGGAAAAATGAATATTCAGTTCCTGATTGAAAAAAAACTGTTGTAGTCAATGTAATTATGGTTACCCCCTCCAGCACGACAACCCAACAGAAAAAGTCGAAAACAGATCATTACAGAGGCAGTCACTGTAATGGTCTGTTTTCGCATGATGCTTTTCTCCCAGTGTTCTGCCACCTCCCCGGAACAACTCCAACCTGGAGTTGATTATATAAAAATCCGGGGGTTGGGGGCATAATCCCCCTCAAGAAACACTTCCTTTTGGGACGGCACAATACCGGTGTCAGTATTGTGCCATCACTGTGCGGAAGGTTGGCAAATTTACTGTCAACCTCCAGTGGTGCTTCTGTGTAATTAAAGAAGCAACTCCTGTTTTTAAAGGAAAGCGAAGAGAAAAGTGCTCAGAAGAGTGTAATTTAAAAGTTTAATGACACATAAGTTGAAGACTTAGTGATTTAGGTTTCCTGTGGGTAATTCTGTACAGAAAAATTCAGGAGAGAGCTAGAGATGTTAGTTTTACAGCCAAAATAGTGAAAAAATGCTTAGACATAAAGAAAGTGCTTTTTATGTTGATTGCGCGCATGCGCAAGAAACATGTTGCGACAGGTTTCTCGAGAAGCAGGTTGTGGAGGTGCGGCACTGTTGTGGCCAATGCCCCCACAGCCTGCAAAGGCTTGCCCCGCTACCCCCAATGCCGTGGCATGCTGCTGCTGACAGTAGTTCAGCCAGCGTGCCACAACTTTCTAAAAAATCAGCCACTGCAATCGGGGCCGCCTCGTCATTGCAGCGTCAGTCATCCGCTGCAATGAGGGAGCGATCCGTCATTGCAGGGCGGGATGTAAAACCACTGAGATTGTTTGTGAACACGGTGGTGGCTTGCCACTGTGTTCACAACAATATAAGCCTCAACATGTTTAGTTGCCGACAGGGGCCCCAATCCCTGTCGGCTTTGTTGGTCTTTTGTGCGTCGTAGGCATTCTGTACCCTCCCCCCCGCTTTTGTTCCTGCTGACGGGGTGGCCAATCCCCATCGGCTGTAGTGTCCCCCGTTTGTTTTGTTGCCGACGTGGGGAGCCCACTCTCATTGGCATTCTGTTACCCACCTTTTGTTGCTGCCGACGGGGTGCCCAATCCCTCGCCAGCATACTGATACCCCCGCCTGCCTGCTTGCCGATGGGGGTGCCTCAATCCCCATCGGCCACTGCTGCCCCTGGTCCACAAGCCTCTGCTGGCACACTGGGAGCCCACCCAGTGTGCCAGATGCCCTGCAAGTTAGAAAACGGTCCCGCTGACGCCTCGTGTTTTTTTTTTTTAATCCTGGAAAAAGGAAACCATCCTCAGCGCCGCCTCTGCTTCCCACTCACAACCCGCACCCACCCACTGCATGCCCTGCCTCCCACGCCCCCACCCCATACTTACCGAGGAGTTCGGCGCGACGATCTTCGTGGATCGGGAACATGTCTGCACTCTTCAAAGCCGACATGAACTGAAGAAATGCCAGTAAGCTGTATAATGTAATACATAGGGTTTTTTCAACTGTACTGCATATCTCGGACATTTTTGGGAATTTTTCAACCAAATTTTCAACGTGGGGTTTTTGGGACCCCTCCTCATGAATTCTTGAACTGTCATGGCATTAATTGGCCCAGAAAGGTGATTTCGTAGTCACTGCGTGGAATCACCTTTCCGGGCTGATTAATGAAGCGACAGTGCCAGTGTCCATAAGGTGGGCTCTCAAAAAGCCTATGGTGCAAATTTGGAGGAAAAAATCCATAAAATGACTGTTTTACGAGCGTGTGCTGCGCAGTTGCTATGCACGCTTGTAACTTCGTGAATCTGCAATATTTTCCTGCCAGATTTTCAACATTGGCATTTTGTCACACCTCCTTGTGAACAGTATAGTTGTCATTGTTCACATCCTGGCAGAAATGTGTTTTCGCACTTCCGGCGCAGAATAGTGCAGTTGCTGTGGGAAATCAGTGTTCAGGACAGAATAAAAAAATGACAATGCCACTGTTCATGAGTAGACGTCCTGAAATGGCTATGCTGAAAATTTGGTAACAATACTCCATAAAATGACTGTGTTACGAGCGTGTGTTGCGCAGTTTGCATGCACGCTCGTAACTTAGCGAATTTATAATATTTTCACTCCAGATTTCCAACATTGCCATTTTCCCACACCTACTTATAAACAGTAAAGCTGTCATTTTTCCCATCCTGGCCGAAATGTGTTTTCGCACTTCCGGCGCAGAATACAGCGGTCGCTGTGGGAAATCACTGTCCGGGACAGATTAAGAAAATGAGAGTGATGCTGTTCATAAGCAGAGGACATAAAATGCCTATGTTGAAAATTTGGTGATAATAGCCCTTCGAATGACTGTGTTACAAGTGTGCATTGCACACTTTCCACGCACGCTTGTAACTTCGCAGATTTGTAATATTGTCATGCCACATTTTCACCAGTGGAATTCTCCCATACCTCCTTATGAGCTGTGCAGCTGTCATTTTTCACATCCTGACTGAAATGTGTTTTCACAGTTCCAGCGCAGAATAACGCGGTTACTGTGGGAAATCACTGTTCGGGACAGATTAAGAAAATGACAGTGGCACTGTTCATGAGCAGAGGTCCTAAAATGCCTATGTTGAAAATCGGGTGATGAAAACTCCATAACATGACTGTGTTACAAGCGTGCATTGAACTGTTTCCATGCACCCTTGTAACGTCTCAATTTTGTAATATTTGTGCCCCACATTTTCAACAGTGGCATTTTTCCCCACCTCCTTATGAACAGTACAGCTGCCATTTTTCACATCATGGCTAAAATGTGTTTTTGCACTCCTGCTGCAGAATAGCACGGTCGCTGTGGGAAATCACTGCCTTGGACACATTAAGATCGAACGAGTGAGGGGGGGGGTGACCGCGCTCAACTGAGCTCTGTCGGGGCTGCTGCAGATTTGTTTGTGGGCAGAGAAAGAGCCCAACGCAAGAGCCCAGTACAAAAGGGCAGCCTGCAGCACTGGGAGAAACAGAACGAGAGAGCAAGTGAGGGAAGGGGAGTGAGCGAAGTCACCGGAGCGCTGTCAGGACTGCTGCGGATTTCTTTGTGGGCAGGAAAAGGCATCAGTGCAGGCAGGGGCCCAGTGCAAAAGGCCAGCCTGCAGCGGTGGGAGAAACAGTACGAGCGAGTGAGACGGGGACTGAGTGAGCTCAACGAGCTCTGTCAGGACTGCTGTGGATTTCTTTGTGTGCAGACAAAGGCGTCAATGCAGGCAGGAGTCCCATACAAAAGGGCCACTTGCAGTGCTAGGATAAACAGAATCAGCGTGTGAGACAGGGAGACTGAACGACCTCAACAGAGCTCTGTGGGGACAGCTGTGGATTTGTTTGTGGGTAGAGAAAGGGCGCAACATAAGAGCCTAGTACAAAAGGGCAGCCTGCAGCACTGGGAGAAACAGAACGAGAAAGTGAGTGACGGAGGGGGAGTGAGCGAATTCACCGGAGCTCTTTCAGGACTGCTGCGGATTTCTTTGTGGGCAGAAAAAGGCATCAATGCAGGCAGGGGCCCAGTACAAAAGGCCAGCCTCCAGTGGTGGGAGAAACAGTACGAGCGAGTGAGACAGGAGGACTGAGTGAGCTCAACTGAGCTCTGTCAGGACTGCTGCGGATTTCTTTGTGGGCACAAAAAGGCGCCAATGCAGGCCGGAGTCCCGTACAAAAGGGCCACTTGCAGCGCCAGGACAAACAGAATGAGCATGTGAGACAGGGAGACTGAACGACCTCAACAGAGCTCTGTCAGGACAGCTGCAGATTTGTTTGTGGACAGACAAAGGTGCCAGTGCATGCAGGGACCCAGTACAAATGGACAGCCTGCACTGGTGGGGAACCCAGAATGAGCGAGTGAGAGAGGGGGGAGTGAGCGAGCTCAACAGAGCTCTATTGTAACTGCTGCAAATTTCTTTGTGGACAGAAGAAGGCGGCAATGCAGGCAGAAGTCCAATAAAAAAGGGCAGCCTGCAGCGCCGGCAGAAACGGAATGAGTGAGTGAGAGAAGGGGAGTGAGCAAGCTAAACGGAGCTTTGTCGGGACTGCTGCAGATTTCTTTGTGGGCACACAAAGGTGCCAACAGAGGCAGGAGCCCAAGACAAAAGGGCAGCCTGCAGCACCAGGACAGACAGAATGAGTGAGTGACATAGGGGGAGTGAGCGACCTCAGTGGAGCTCTGTCATGACTGCTGCGGATTTCTTTGTTGGCAGAAAAAGGTGCCAACGCAGGCAGGAGCCCAGTACAAAAGGCCACCCTGCAGCACTGGCAGAAATGGAACGAGTGAGTGAGAGAGGGGGAGTCAGCAGGCTCAACAGACCTGTGTCAGGACTGCTGCAGATTTCTTTGTGGGCAGAAAAAGCCACCAACAGAGGCAGGAGCCCAGTACAAAAGGGCAGTCTGCAGCACCAGGAGACAGAGAATGAACGAGTGAGGGGGCTAGTGAGCCACCTCAACAGAGTTCTGTCGGGATAGCAGAGCAGCACAATTCTTAGTGGGCAGAACAAGGTGCCAATGCAGGCAGGAGCCCCGTACAAAAGAGCAGCCTGCAGCACCGGACGAAACAGACTGAGCGACTGACAGAGGGCCAGTGAGCGTGCACAACACACCAATGCAATCAACATTCGGCGTTGACAAATGCTTGTTTTGTGACAAAGTGAATGTGTACATACCTGTAAATGGGACTCAGAGTGTGAAAAAAAGAGAAGCCTTAGAATGTTGAGAGGGGCAGTTGGATTTCAAAACTGTAAATTCCATTGTGGCGTATGCTGCCGCAGAAAGGAATGTGATTGGTGCTGAGCCCCTGGACAGGTCAGTGTCCACTCAGTGTCCAGTTATTAGCATATGCAGATGAGTGTGGGGCATAAAAGTAGCTGCACAGCCAGTGTGCAGGGAGTGCCAGCGGGGAGAGAGACCAAGAAGAAGGGACACCAGCCAAGGGGTGTCCAGTCAGAAGAGGCCTACTGCAGTGGCAGAGCCTGAAGTGAACAGCCTTATTTAATTAAAGTGTATGATTAGGGGATCACCTGCATCCCAGTGAAGGGTCAGATAGAGTAGTGAGTGAGAGCAGGTAGAGAATAGAGAATTAATCATTTCTCTGGTTTGCATCAACAAAGCTGTTTGTTCCAGAGGGCCCTCATAAGAAATCCTCAGCATCTTCGTCAAAGAATTTCTTCAGAAAATTCAAGGGGGGGGGGCGGTACTGCTGAGCAACGTTTGAGGAAGCAGAATTTTTCCTGAGCTCCCTGGATTTTTAATAATATTTTTGGTAAAATTGATTTTAATCTGGCAAAAGGTGTCCGAGTGGACTTTCAATGTGTCCTAGCTTGGCAGTATGGGCAAAACTAGGGGAAATAATGCCTCTTTGGTGGATTTTTTCACCCCTAAAAAGCAACAGCCACAACAGGATGAGCGGCCTATGTCTTCTGAGGGTGCCACGCTCGCTGATGAGCCGCAACAGCAAACAATTTCATAGCGAAACCCACCACAGCGCACCGCCTTGACAGGTTTCGAGATTGTAGCTGTGATGGACTGCCTGTAAAATTTTTCTGTTTTGCCAGTGATTCCCCCCCATTTCGAACAAACTCTGACTCGCAGTTTGTTATATAGAAATGGGGGAGGGGTGTGGAGGCGCAGCCCTGATAGAAAAACCCACAATGTCTGACAGGTGAAATTTCACCTGTTGACATTGGGGATGTCACCAAGCAGCATGTTGACAACTTCAGTATCAATGTGGCTTGGTGGAACCCCCGCTGATCCGCCACCCAGGGGACCGACTCTATCATCAATCCAAGCCACTCTAAACCAACTGGTAAAGTTGGTACAAGAATTGGACAAAAAGCTTGACAATTTGACCCTTGGCGTGTCAGCCTGGAAATATGGATGGATAACTGTGAGTAAATGGCTCAGCATTCTGAAATATCCATCTTTAAGGCCTGTGACGCTATGACAAAGCTAATTAAAGAAAACTCATTGCTATGACAATGCTTACAGACTGCTGAAAACCAGGCCAAGGAAAGAAATCTAAAAGTGGTGGGGCTGACGGAGGCAGTGGAGAGGGGAAGATTGCCTTTCCTTTGTTCGGACGTTTTTTGTTGAGGCTCTCAGAAGAGGATCCACCACTATCCATTGAAAAGGCATACTGCATCACTCCACAACATCCGGTGGCAGGTTCCGGGGCCCCTAGAACCATGATGGTGGTTTTCATGGGTGCAGGGGATTGGGACCGGGTTTTGGCCTTGGCCAGAAGATGGCAGACCCTCAAGTGTGGTGAGCGCACTGTATTGCTGTTCTCGGATCTATCCTACAATACAAGTCAGCGTCACACAGGATTCGGTGGGATTCAAAATCAACTCCAGCAGCTCAAGGTCCAACACCAGCTGTTGTTGCCTGCAAACTTAGATTAATGTGGCAGGAGTGGCAATACCAGTTCAATGAGCCCAATGATGTAGATAAAATGATTTGTTGCATCGAACAAGAACTGGTGGATACCAGAGATGCTGGCAGTTCATTTGGAAGAGGACTGAGACTCTGATGTAGCTTGTACTATAAGTCTGGAACTGGGGCTATAGTTTTTTTCTGCCATTTCATTACTGGTGGTTTACATCATCTGGGGCTCATTGCTTATGTGACATTTGGGACACACTACTTTTGCCTCATGTTTGCCTCAGATCTTCATGTTGAGATAGTATGTTCGTGGACATTTCCTGGGAGAATGGGGATATTATGTTGAACAAGTTGAATGTGAATAGTCTACGGGAATCTATTTAACCACCAAGTTATGTAGTTGTTTTTTGACTATATATTGTATTAAAGGAATAATGCATGACAGTGCAGGTGTTATACTGGGATAACATCCCGCCTCGGGTGGTTGGGCCCTAGGGTGTCCAACACCCGAGAAGGGATGTTATCACAGCATAACACCCACCCTGGAGGGCATTATTCCTATTATATAATGGCTAATGTTTAACTTGAAAGAAAAAAATTATTAAAGAGAAGTGTTTTGTAAGTTTTTCACTTGATTTCTGTGCGTGGAAGTGTATTTACACAAAAAGGAGTTCCTTTTTCTATCTGTCCAATAGGTAGCGCTGTCTGTGTGCAGTACATGGATGTTTACCATCTGCATCTCAGTCCCCACATGTGCTTTAGTTTCTTTCCCTCTGCCGCCCCCCCCCAAACTGTGTCGCAGTTGCAGTTCAGCCGGTACACTTTGCTACCGTATTTAAATGTTGTTATGGGATATTATTTTGACTGCTGTTTACTGCTCCCGCCTTGTTACTCTCCTGCCAACAGCCCACTGCCACCACTCTCAAAGGGATGTCTGCCAACCTAATTTAACAAGCTACAGGAAAGGACGTAGGGAGGTTGTAAGGAGAATGTGTTTTCCCCATATTTGCTGATAAAGATACATGCCGAAAATTAAAAAGAAAAAAAGGAATACAAGTTTACGGTTATGCCGAGCGAGGACAACAGTCACGCGCTGACTGTTCAAAGATGCGGTGTCCCTGTTTTTCTTTGGAGTTTAGCGGGGGATCGAGAGAGCATTGAGCGCTGACTCTGAGCTGGCAGGGACTGCGATTATTAGCAGGGTATGGAAGCACAGATGAAGCTGCTCATAGGGACAGTTGCGGAGCATTTTTTTTTTCAATTACTTATGCGGTCCCGAGTGTACTGGGACTACAGCCGGGATGTTATGCTGGGATATCATCCCGGCTCCAGTCCCAGTTTGACCAATCAGGGAACAGGATTCTCTCTTGCCATTGTATAATACTTATTTACAAATGGTTCCCTTTGTTCTTCGTCAGCTACATGCATTGGGAAGGTTTAAATGTGCTTACTGTATTCAGTGGGATTTCCCCCTATGTTGTAACTCAAGGGGTGGAGTCTTTCATATGTATTATAGTAGAGTGGGCACTAGGGATGTATTGCATTGTTCCGTGTAGTCTTGGTTCTATAAGATTTGCTTATAATATTAATAAATAAATAATACAAACAAATCCAAAGGTGTGTGTTATTGTAACAAACATATTGCTACAATTTTGGGACTATTTGTTTTTTGTGTGTTATCTATTTATCTCCCCTGCGGCCCCCACCTACCTCTCCTTTGGGCCAATTACCACAAGGATGCTCACCTCTCTCGGCTCCACTGCCGATCCTGACCCATCTCAGCCACCTCAGGGTAAACCAACATAACCCAGCATCGGGTGGGTCCTCCTCTTCTGAGGAGAAATGGCCTAACGGCCTAGGCGTTGGCCCTGGGTGCTGCTGCAGCCGGGTCGGCTGTTGCGGAGCTCGAGGAGGCACTGGTCCAGTCTGCCGTCATCTGGTAGGAGGAGACGCCATTTTCTCATTTACCTCCAATTCCCCTACGTGTGCCGCAACTGAGCTTCCCCTGGTCTCTCCCGGGGGCCGCTATAGAGTGACGCCATTCCCCAACCCACCCCAGGAGAGGAGAGCAGTCCTCCAGATGCTCAATCCTACTCCTTCTCCTGCCGACCCTCCAGTGCCCGAGTCCATTCCTGAACCTGAGCCGCCGGTGTGGTGTGAGAAAAGGTGCCAGCGCCTCAACCTTCTGTGCCACTGGGCTGGCAGGGGCTATTTTAAAAGTCAAGTGATACTGCAGTAAAATAAATTTGCCTCAGTCCTCCTGCATTTTAAAAAGACTTTGTCATCTGAAGGACTGAACAGTTCAAGGACTGAGGGGGGAAAAAGTCCTAGGTTTTGACGTACCGGTATGCGATATGTTTCATGCCACTGTCACTCCTGATTGCTTAAAGTGGATTTGTGTGTAGAAATGTTAAATGATTTTTAACTGTGTAGTGCTATAGAGTGAATAAGAAGAGTAATTGTGTGATAGATGAAAAAATTACTCACCTTAGTAATTATGTTTCTTCTATTGGAGTCTTGCTGTATTCTGACTAATGCAGTTAGCCCCAACCTTTAAACTGCCCCAGAGAACAAAGGGTTAAACTTTCTATGCAGAGCATAGAATGCTAAGCTCGAGCTCAGTTGATGTCTCTGTCTGTTTCCCTTTGAAATCTAACCGTCAGATTCTTACCAGCAAAAACTCACTAGCTATCCTATGTGGAAATTGTAAACATTTTTACTAGCCAACTGGCAACAAAAAGTTTTAGATTCCCAAAGGAAGACTCAAGTCAGGAAGCCCAAAACACAAAACCAAGTCAAATAAGAATAACAACAAAATAAACACCCAAACAAAAAAGCAGAGGGTGTAAAGGAGCACCCCTGAGGTGCAACACTTCGCCTGCCCACCCACTTCCCAAAAACCAGGTTCTGAGAGGGGAGGAGCGGGGGAGGTCAGAATACAGCAAGACTCCAATAGAAGAAACATAACTACTAAGGTGAGTAATTTTTTCTTCAAACAACATGAAGTCTTTCTGTATTCTGACAATCTGCAGACTACCAAGCAGTACCTTCATGGGAGAGGGACAGAATCTACTTTGGGAAAAGGCTCTGAAGTACTGCTGTGCCAAACTGAGCATCACTCCTAGCCTGGATATCCAGAGATTAATTCTTGGTAAAAGTATGGACTGTTTTCCAGGTGGCTGCTTGACAAATTTCTAAGAGAAAAATATCCCTGGCAGCAGCCAGGGAAGCAGCTGCACCTCTTGTAGAGTGAGCCCACAAGCCTGAGGGTGGAATCTTTCCCAGTTTCTCATAGCAGAATTCTATACAAGACACAATCCACCTGGCAATAGTTCTCCTGGTGGCAGGTTTGCCCTTTCCCACTTCTCCATAAGTAAGGAACAACTGGAGGGACTCAAACCTGTGACCCTTGGTATCCTCTATGTAGTAGCTAAGGGCTATTTTAACATCTAAACTGTGTAGCCTCCTCTCTCCTAAGGAACAATGAACAGTGAAGAAAACAGGAAGAGACATAGACTGATTCAAGTGGAAATCTGAAACCACTTTGGGCAAGAACCTTCTATTGGTTCTAAGGACCACTTTATCCCTGTGAAAGGGGATAAAATCAGGTTCCACTGACAGGGCCTGCAATTCACTGATACGTCTGGCAGAGGTAATGGCTACCAAAAACACAGTTTTCCAAGTCAAGTACTTAAGCTCTGCTGAGGACATAGGCTCAAAAGGAGGTTGCATAAGTTGAGCAATGCAAATATTTAAATCCCAGGCAGGGGCAGGGTCTCTAAAGGGAGGATTGGTATGAAGCAATCCTTTAAAAAATTTACAGAATACAGGATGAGATGATAGTGAGGAAGACTTCCCCACTGACAGAAGAGCAGAAACAGCTGACAAGTGTACCTTGAGAATAGCTGGTCTGAGGCCCAAGCCATTAAGATGGACCATATAATCCAGAACTGTAGGCAGTTCAGCAGTATCTGGAGAAATATGCTTCTTGGAACACCAAATGCTGAATCTCTTCCATTTGGAGTTATAAGTCTTTCTGGTGGAGGGCTTTCAAGAAGCTTTGAGAATATCCAGAACCCCCTGAGACAGATGAAAATCTGCAAACTCTAACTCTTCAAGAGTCATGCCTTGAGATTGAGAGACTGAAGATTGGGGTACCAAATCCTCCAATGAGAGGAGGTTAACAGGTTGTAATTCCTGAGAAGAGACAGGGGAAGATGGACTGCTAGGGACAGCAACAGGGGGTACCAGGGCTGTCTGGCTCAGTCTGGAGCAATCAGAATCACTTTGCAAGGTTGTGACCTTATCTTGACTAAAACTTTGAACAGAAGAGGGAAGAGAGGGAAGGCATACAGAAATTTCCCTTCCCAGTTCAGAATCAGAGCATCCAGGGGGACTGAGCCCAAGACTGGGGGTCTGCAACAAAACAGAGGAAGTTGGTGATTGTCTGGGACTGCGAAAAGATCTATCTCTGGAGTGCCCCACCTTGAAAAAATCACCTTTAATACCAGAGGGTCCAGGGACCATTCGTGATGGCCCTGTGAGATCCTGCTCAGTGCATCTGCTAGCACATTGTCCTTCCCTGGAAGGTGAACTGCTATCAGAGGTTTGCTGGGAATAAGCCAGGGACCACAACTTCATAGCTTCTGTGCACAAGGCCATAGACCGAGTGCCTCACTGCTTGTTGATGTATGTGATGGTGTTGTCTGTTCTGACCTGAACCACCTTGTTCTGCACTGACTGAGAGAAAGCTTGCAGGGCCAGAAAAACTGCCCTGAGTTCAAGGAGATTGATATGGAGAAGGTATTCCTGAGTGTACCACAGTTCCTAGGTGGTGAGGGCCCCCAGATGGGCTCCCCAGCCCAGAAGGGAAGCATCCGTTGTAAGGACCACTGAATGAGACTGAGTGGCAAATGGCAATCCTTGCCTTAAATTGTCCTGATCCTGCCACCATTGCAGGGCTTGGATCAAGGTCAGAGTCACTGGGATCAGTTTGGTAAGGGAATCCTTCCTCTGAGACCAAAAAGCCCTCAGATGGAACTGAATGTCCCTCATCTGGAACCTTACCCCTTGGACCACTGCTGTAGAAGCTACCATGTGGCCCAAGAGCTGGAGGAAATGCCTTGCTGGTCGAGATACCTGAAGGCTGAAGGAAGAGGCTAGTTCTATAAGAACCCTTGCCCTTTTCAGGGGAAGAAAGACTCTTGCTTTGACCATATCCAGCTCTGCCCCTATAAAGTTAAGAAGCTGGACTGGCTCGAGAACTGACTTGGGAAGGTTGAGAAGAAATCCTAGAGAAGTGAGCACTTGCTGGGTCACTTGCAGGTCTGACTTGACTTGGTCTGGAGACTTGCCCACTATTAGCCAGTCGTCCAGATATGGAAAAATGTTAATCTTTTTCCTCCTTAGAAAGGCAACTACTACTGCCAGGCACTTTGTGAAGACCCTTGGAGATGAAGTTAGGCCAAAGGGCATTGCTCTGAATTGATAGTGGCCTGAGGACAACTCGAACATGAGGTACTTTCTGTGGGAGCACCTGATGGGAATGTGAAAATAGGAATCTTTGAGGTCCAGGGAGGCTAGCCAGTCCCCTGGCCTTAGAGAGGGAAGGATTATTCCCAGAGTTACCATCTTGAACTTTGGTTTTAAATGATGTTTCTTTAGGTACCTTAGGTCTAGGATGGGTCGCCACTCCCGTCTTTTTTGGGGTAAGGAAGTACCTGGAGTACAGACCTTTGCCCCAGTGTAGGGTAGGTACTATCTCTATGGCTCTTAAAGCCAGCAGAGATGAAGCCTCTGCCTTTAGGGCAAGGATTTCTGAAAGACCTGCAGGTGGAAAAGATCTGGCTCTCATCTTCGGAAATTTTTTGAAGCTGAGAACCAGTCCCTGGCTTACTACTTCCAGGACCCACTTGTCTGATGTAATAGACATCCAGTCCTGGATGAAGTAAGTCAGCCTGCCCCCTACTGGAATAGGAGAGTCAACCCGGGCAGGCCCATCAGGGTGTCTGCTTGGCAGGAGCCTTAGGCTGAGGAGTGGATGCAGCCCTACTCATCCCCCTTCTGCCTCTCCCTCTGAAGAACCCCCTCTGTGAAAAGGGAGAAGAGGCTTGTGCTTGGTAAAAAGGCCTATGAAAAGGCCTGCTCCTGCCCCTAGACTGCTGCCTTTGAGGAGTTGCCTGCCTCTCTCTTGGCCTGAGCACCCGTAAGTGGTCCTGTACTCATCCATTTTCTTCATGTAATTCTCTGTCTGCTCCCCAAACAGAGAATTACCCACTACAGGAAAATCCATGACCTTAGCCTGGGTATCCTGTGAGAGGCTAGTACATCTGAGCCAAGCCATTCTCTGAAGAGCCATAGATGTAGCCATGACTCTTGATGACACATAATTGGAGTCCACAGCAGCATGAAACTGAACTTTTGATGCCTCAATCCCATCTGCAGCCACCTCCTCCAGCTCCTTGGCTAGCTGGGGGGAGGCCTGTTTAGCCAGTGCCAGTACAGTGTCCCACCTGGACTTCTGGTACCTGGCTGTATAGGCCATATAATTTGCCTGCCTGAGTCCCAAGGAAGATGCCATGTACTGTTTTTTTGCCATGGCATCAATCTTCCTGGAGTCTTTGTCTGGGGGGTGTGAAGCCAAGGGAATGTTTGCCTTATCACAGGCAGCAGCCTGCACAACCCCAACATGGCTGCATTGCTGATATAAAAACTCTGTATCTGAGCTTGAAAGTGTATACCTCTTGTCCATTCTTCTATCAACAGGAGGTATAGAATTGGGAGACTTCAGCTTTTTTTTTTGCGTCTGCTTCCCAAAAGATTTGTGGAGGGGAACAGACAGTCTCCTGGACTATGGGATGTCCATCATTTCCACAAAATCAGGCTCCTCTTGATCCTCCATTGCCTCCTCCATAGGAAGCTGGAGGGTCTCAGCCACCTTTCTGTAGAACATAAAGTGGGAAGGGGACTCAGAAAGCCTAGGAGGGGATACACCCGAAGGTCTGTCTGGGGAGATGTCCGGTTCCACAGGCACATCCAGACTTTCACCATCACCATCATCATCTTCAAACTTCCCCCCTCCTCCTCAAACTCCGGTTCATAAAATTCTTCAGGGGTATAATCGTGAACCGGAGGAACTGACCAAACCGAGCCCCTGCCAAAAGGTGCCGGATCGGTCGGAACCGGGCAAAGCAATTCTACAATCCGAATCGCTCTGGCTATTTCCTCCGTGGTCGGAACATGGGCTTCTGGATCCGAACCGGATGATTACTCTTTGTGTTTTCTTTTTGTCAGAACCGAACCCTCAGGATCGGCTCTCCTTTTGCCCAAAGAAATATCACCCTGGTCAGAGGGCACTCCTTCTGGTTCAGTCGGAACCAAACCGGGTTGGCCATCTGGGCCAGCGGACTTCTCGGCCACTTTTTGCCTCAGTCTACCTAATCTCTTTTCAAGGGTAGATTTGGGAAAGTTTTTACAAATTTGGCAGTCTGAATAGAGGTGTTCAAACCCCAGACAATAAACGCAGGTGGTGTGGGGATCGGCCTTAGCAAAGACCTTCCCACACTCACTGCAGTGTTGAAACCCAGTGGGCCCAGTTTTTCTCTTGGGTTTCTCAGACATGGCCAACCTAACCAACTTACCCTTTTTTTGGCAACTGCCAGGCAAGACTCCCTTATGGGTTCCTAGCCATGTCACGGGTCTTGGAAAAAAACGTACCGAACACGTTCTTTTTTAGAACTGATAAGGACTGGTAACCACACATTAAAGAGAGATACAAGATCAATAAATGATCGGTTCAGCTGAACCGATCCACACTTTTACAAGTTCCACACAGAAAAACAGTACAAAACCTATATAGTACTCATGGTACCACAGACAGAGACTGAACTGACTATGCAGAAATAAATTTTGGTTAAAAACCGACAGTAAACCGACACTTCAACCGACTTTCGAACCAAGCTGCAGGAGAAATCTCCGGAGCGACTGTTCAGTGAGGTGGAGTAAAGAATCTGATGGTTAGATTTCAAAGGGAAACAGGCAGACATATCAACCCAGCTCAAGCTCAGCATTCTATGCTCTACATAGAAAGTTTAACCCTTTGTTCACCGGGGCAGTTTAAAGGCTGGGGCTAACTGCATTAGTCAGAATACAGCAAGACTTCATGTTGTTTGAAACCAGGGTACCTGATGTAAAGGGTCACTGGGCTAAGGTGGCATAAGATCTGGTAGCCACTGCTTGCACTAAAGGCTACAGTATGAAGAAGCTCAGGGATTAAGGCCAGAGAGGGTGCTTATCCTGGGACTAGCCTGTATGTTCTGGAGGGCTGGTGGGTGGAGAGTGCCCACAGTCTCCATGGGTAAAGTGTGTGTTCTGGAGGGCTGGTGGGTGGTGAGTGCCTGCAGTCTCCAGGGGAGAGTGTAGTGGGGTGGTGTGCCCTACTGTGAAAGAGGAACAAGAGTGTATTGGGGTGATGTGCCCTGCTGGGAAAGAGATGAAAAAGAAAGTGTCTTATCAAACTGCAATTTCAGGGCTGGCCCAGTGGCACTTGAGGTTTGAAGCACTGGATGCCACACCTCATGCCGTGCCGGCAACCTGGGTTTGGGAATGAATTCAGGAAGCTGGGGGTTGGCAGGGGATGGAGAGGATTGAGCATCCGGAGGACTACTCTCCTCTCCCAGTGTGGGTTGCGGGATTTGCCTCACTCCGTAGTGACCCCCAGTGGAGACTAGGGCACTACAAGGAACAATGCTGTTGGGGTGGAGTGGCAGCGGACGTCAGCACTAAGTGCACAGATGTCATTGCATGTTCGCACTCCAAGGGGAAACATAATGAGGAAAACCCCAGCTACTGGGGAGGCGACGACGGGGCTTGAGTGCTCAAGCCCGCACACCCAGTGCCGGCCCTGGCCTGACTTGACTCTCCCTGGTCCATGCTTCTTCCGTGAGGCAGGGGGACCTAGCACCTGATTCCTTGGTCGAGGTCAGGGTTCAGGTGGGTGGCAGAGGCGAGAGCAAGTGAGTCCCCATTTGAGAGATGCTCCAGTAACCGGTGATCGGGAGGGAAAAAAAATACAGGTTACTCACTTGTAACAGGAGTTCTAGGAATGGTATATGTTGTTAATCCACACTTACTGGCAGGTTCCTTGCCGCTTTAAATCTTGCCGGAAGGTCTTTAAGCTGGCTCTTCCCACCCACCTGGGTAGTAAAACTCTCGGCTCCGCCCCATGATGCCAGATCTAGCCCACTGGAAGCCAGGTTGCACGTCGAAGCAGGGGAGGTCGGGTGGGTTGTGTGGATGAACAACATATACCATTCCTAGAACTCCTGTTACAGGTGAGTAACCTGTATTTCTAGGGACATGGAAATGTTCAATCCACACTTACTGGCAGACTCCTAGCAGTTCTCCGGGAGGAGGGAGGCAAGACGCGCACCCCCTACTTGGGAAAT
The DNA here is from genome assembly GCA_016271365.2 of Neoceratodus forsteri. NCBI lineage: Eukaryota > Metazoa > Chordata > Ceratodontiformes > Ceratodontidae > Neoceratodus > Neoceratodus forsteri. The sequence continues at coordinate 7,991,586 of JADMNL010000040.1, forward strand.
AAGGACTGGAGAACCGAGGTCCCAAAACCAGCATCCTGGCGTGACTCAAGGTCGATGGGGTAGTGGGTAATGAAGGTGTGAGCTGACTTCTAGGTAGCAGCCCTGCAGATTTCCTGGATAGGGACGTCCCTGAAAGCAGCCACCGAAGCAGTGGTATGGCGGGTAGAATAAGCTCTTATCCCTCTGGGAGCCTCAATGCCCGCCAACCTATAGCAGAGATCTATGCAGGAGGTGACCCACCTGCCTATCATCTGCTTGGCTGCAGATATGCCAGGTGCGGCTTCAGCGTAGGTGACAAACAGATAGCGAACCTCTCCCCGAACTTCAGCCGTCCACTCCTTATAATAAGAGAGCGCTCTTCTAGGGTCCAAAGTATGGAGCCTATATTCAGCCTCCGAGGTGTGATTGGGGTAGAAGACTGGCAGAGTCAACACCTGGTTAAGGTGAAACTCTGACACCACCTTCGGAAGGAATTTCGGGTGGGGGAGCAGGACAACCTTATCCCTGTGGAAGACCAGATAAGGAAACTCGATAGAAAGCACCTGGAGCTCTCCCATCCTTCTGGCTGACTTGATAGCCACCAAGAAGGCAGTCTTCCATGACAGGTGAGAGATGTCACACCTGTGCATCGGTTCGAATGGCTTGCCCATGAGCTTAGCCAATACCAGCAGTAGATCCCACGGAGGTGGAGGTTCTCGCACTGGAGAGGATATGTGATCAAGATCTTTGAAAAAGCACCCGACCACCTTCTCCTGCACCACCGACTGCTTTCTGGCCTGCGCCCAGTAAGCAGAGATGGCTGTCAGGTGCACCTTAAGGGTCAACGACTGAAGCCCCAACTGAGAAAGGGACCATAGGTAGTCAAGAATGCTGGCCAAGGAACAGGAAGAAGGGGTCAACCCCTTATCCTGACACCAAATGGAGAATCTCTTCCATTTGAAGGCATAGCATTTTCTGGTCGACTCCTTACGGGATGCCTCAACAACGTTGAGGACCTCATCGGAAAGACCCAAGGCCTGGAACTCTAGCCACTCAGGAACCAGGCCATCAGGTGCAGGGATTGAAGGTCCGGGTGGAATACCTTCCCCTGGTTGACTGAGATCGGGTCCGGGCGGGCTGGAAGCCATCTTGGGAGCCTGGAGCTGAGGCTGAGGAGATCTGGATACCAGAACTGACGGGGCCAGTCTGGGGCTAACAGAATCACCTGTGCCTTGTCCCTCTTCACCTTGAGAAGCACCTTGTGGATCAAGGGAAATTGGGGAAGGCATAGAAGAGGCCCGGGGTCCACGGCCTCGAGAATGCATCCCCCCTGAAGCAAGCCCTGCTGAGGGGGGTGGGCATGAAACAGCCTCAGCTTCACATTCTCCCTGGCGGCAAACAGGTCCACCTGAGGTGTACCCCAGTGGGAGAACAGATCATGTACTACCTCTGGCAGGAGAGACCACTCGTGAGATGCAACACCTATCCGGCTTAGGGCATCAGCCAGAGTGTTGGAGGCTGCCGCCACATGAATGGCTAGGAGAGCCGCCTCCAGTCTGCCCACGAGAGACCAAGTGTGGAGAGCTTCCTTGCACAGAGGGAAGGAGCGCATCCCGCCCTGGCGGTTTAGGTGGTACATGGTTGTGGTGTTGTCTGTCTGGACCTGGACCACTTGACCCCGTACAAATGGAGCGAAGGTGGTGAGGGTTAGTCGGACTGCTCAAAGCTCCAGCAGGTTGATGTGGTGACTCCTGTGGGGACCAGAGGCTGTGTGCTCTGAGCTCCCCCAGATGGGCACCCCAGCCCATCAGAGAGGCGTCAGTTGTTAGAGTGACCGTCGGCTCTGGGCGGACAAATGGGATACCCTCCTGCAGATGAGCGGGAACGATCCACCACTGGAGAGCGTTCCCTATCTCCTGGGTCACTATCACTTGCTGGTCCAGAGGACTGGAGCTCTGTGACCATTGGTGGCCCAGTCCCCGCTGCAGGGGATGCATGTGCCAGCAGGTCCAATGGGCCACATTGGTACAGGCCACCATGAGACCCAGGAGGCGCAGGAAGTCCCGGGCAGGGCGCAACTGCCCAACCAGAAATGATTGGGCAAAGGAGGAAAGAACCTTGGCCCTGTCTGCCAGGAGCTGTGCTCTGGCTCGGAGAGAGTCAAGCTCTGCCCCAATGAACTGAATCACCTGCGCTGGCATGAGTTCCAATTTGGCCTCGTTGATGAGGAGGCCAATCTGAGAACAGACCTGGAGGGCCACATCCCTGGACCACTCCACCTCCGACTTGGAGGAGGCTGCAATCAGCCAGTTGTCCAGGTAAGGGTACACCTGGACCCTTTGGTGCCGCAGGAATGCTGTCACCACTGCCATGTATTTCGTGAAGACCCTGGGAGCTGGAGAGAGGCTGAAGGGCATGGCCCGGAACTCATAAAGGGATCCCTCCACTCTGAAGTGGAGGAATTGCTGGTGGGACGGACAGATTGGGACGTGAAAGAACACGTCCTGAAGGTCCAGAGAACAGAACCACACGCCTCGTTCCAAGGATTGGATATTCTGAGCCAGAGTGACCATCCTGAAGGTTTGAGACCTTAGGAACTTGTTCAGGTCGTGGAGGTCTAGAATGGGGCACCAGCCCACCTGTCTGTTTTGGGACCAGAAAGTACCTGGACACAAACCCTGGGTTTGAAGGAGGATCTGCCACCTCCCTGATCACCTCCTTCTGGAAAAGCAGGACAATGTCAGCTCAACGGGCCGACAGAGAGGCTGTGGACCCCGTAGGCCCCCATGGGGCGATGGCTCAATAGGGTGGGGACTGCTCGAATTCCAGCAGCAGACCCTTTCCTACCACTTCCAACACCCAGTGGTCCATGGTGATATTGGACCAGGTGGAAATGAAGTGGTAGAGCCGTCCCCCCATGGGGGGAACCCAGGGAGGAGTGACGAGGTCGCGGCGAGACCCCTCAATCCGTCACTGGGCAGGCTTGGCCAAGAAGCCTCCTGGACCTTTCCCTGCCAGCTTTCTGTTGGAGGAAGCAGCAGGCTTGGCTTTGGGGTGCAAGTGCAAGCCTGCTGGCCCTGATGCTGGTGTTGCTGGGCCGGACGTGCCGCAGGGGCTGAAGGATGAAAGGGCTTATGCTGCTGCTGGCAGCCTTTGTCCTTCTGGGCAGACATGACTGAGTCCAATGTGGCACTGGACTTCTCGATCCACTGAAGATGCCCCATAACCCTGGGACCGAACAAGTTGGTACCCAGGAAGGGAACGTCTGCCAGCTTGTGCTGGGTATCTGCCGTGAAAGTGGAGATCCGCAGCCAAACTCTGCGGCGCATGGCCACTGCGGCCACTACTGACTGGGCACATGAATCAGCAATGTCCAGGGAGGTCTGGAGCTGCTGTTTGTCCACCGCCCTTCCCTGATCCTGCACCCGCTTGACTGTAGTTTGGAGGTCAGCCAGGAGATGAGGAATCACCTCATCCAGGGAGCCCAAAAGGACATGTGAAAAGTGTGCCATCAGGATGGCCGAGCTGGCCTGACAAAGGCCTAGGGAGGAAGCAGTATAAACTTTCCGCCTGGAGTAGTCCAACTTCTTGGACTCCTTGTCAGGAGGCTTGTCCATGTCCCGAGCATTCCCGGAATGCCAGAAAACGCTACCAGTCATGAGCCCCTCCGCAGAGGGGTGCTCCGAGAACCCGGAGAGTGAACCGGTGGGGAGAGCATACTTCCGAGCCATCCTGGCCGAAGATGCTGGACAAGAAGCTGGCTGCTGCCATAGCTCCAGGGCTGGGACAACAATGGCTTCAGCCACCAGGAAGGCCTCTGTGGGGGAATCCCCTCAGTCCAGTATCTCCGTGAGGGGATACTTGACCCATTTTGAAACGGGTTCGAGCTTCATCCCAGTGGACTCTGAGATGAGTCAAAGCATTCCCAAAAATGAAGATGGGCTCTCGTCCACTGACTGACACCCAGTGGACTCCAAGTCAAGTGGCCTGGAGAACAAGGAGGAGTCATCATCAGGCTCCGAGGAGTCTGCGAACAGCTGCCGAGCACCTGAGCCACCCTCCACCTGCCGAGGTCAATCAGGAGTGAGGGTGACCGACAATCGATGGGGCAAGCCTGACTCAACCGAGAATCCTTGGTCGGGGCCCCAGATTTTGGTTGTGGAGGTAGGGGTTCCACCACAATGGGTGGCACAGCCGGTTTCGGATGAACAATTGGTGCCAGCTTCGGCTCCTCAACCACTACGAGGGGTTGTTTCGTCCACTCCGGTGACAGACACTTAATGGCTGGGGAAGATGATGAAGTTGCCCTATTCCCAGTCAAAAGGAGCTGCTACCACATTAGCTCCTCGTAGCGCTGACACAATTTGCGCCGGAGCCTATCCTCCGAAGAGAACAAAGACAAGGATGAGCAGTGCTGCCGCTTTCCACGGTGCTGAGACCAAGACCGCTGAAGTCTGCAGGATCGGCTGGATTGAGAAGAGGTCTGAGACTGAGACCAAGACCTTTGGTGTTTCCGAGGGTGGGTCTGAGAGGGGCGGGGGAAACCCGCTCCTCCCTTGGTTCAGGGACCTTAACCGGGGACTCCAGCACAGGCAAGTCCTCGGTTTCCACCGGGGGAACAGGTGAAGAAGAGCTGTCGGCTTCTCCAGTCGACAGACCATCTGACGGGTTGAGAAAAATCTCGACCACGTCGACGGGTGTCTCGGCCGGCTGACCTGACAGGGACACCATGAAGCCAGCAGCTTGCTGCAACTCTCGATCAGTTGAGTGTCGACTCTTCCGGGAAGGGGACCTTTCCTACTCCCACGAGCGTCGACGGGTGACTTGTAATTTTGGGGTCCTTCTTTTTGGACTGAGAGGAATGTCCTGAAGGGCATTCTCCCTTGGTATAGAGGGATTGGCAAAGCTCCTTGAAAGAAGCTGTGTAGGAGGATTCCAAGGAGAGTGGGATAAATGCCGTGACTGAGGATGATGATGATGATGCAGCCTGGGCTGCCTCTTCCTCAAGGGCGATCATCTGCTCCAACTGTTCTGCCAAGCCCGCAGCCACGGACACCGCCCAACGGGCCTCCTTAGACTTAACCGGAGGATAACGTTTTTCGGGTCGCCCCAACAGTAACCAGGCAGCGCGGTCCTCCAAGACCGAAGCTGAAAAGAATTTGCACAGCTCACAGGCCTGTGAGTCATGGCTGAGTCCAAGGCAATAAATGCACGTGGCGTGCGGATCAGTCCGGGACATCTTCTGCCCACAGGGGCACCTACGAAATCCAGGAGTCGATTTGTCCATCACAGCTGCGAGGGAAGATACAGACTGAAGTCTTGTACATCTCAAAATAAGTTTCGGATTAACTGAAGAGTTGGGATCCAGGCCTAAAACGCAGAGCGCAAAGGAGGGAACCTGAGTTCCCAAGCGGTAGGGAAGATCTGGCATCATGGGGCGCAGCCGAGAGTTTTACCACCCGGGTGGGTGGGAGGAGCCAGCTTGAAGACCTTCCGGCAAGATTTAAAGCGGCAAGGAACCTGCCAGTAAGTGTGGATTGAACAACATATCCATGTCCCTAGAAGCTGCAATTTCATGTTTATTTGTTCACAATTTATATAAAAGGTGTGTTGTGCCATTCATGGCTGTACAAGCTATTTTTTTTTTCATCTTTAGAGTAAAATTTTCTTTCTTTTTTCACTAATCCAAGTGTCAGTGTCCTTGCTTACAGAGCCAGTGTCTCACATTCCTGCAGGTCTCCAGGTCAGTCCAGTGCAGCATCCCCTACCCTTGGCAGCTCTCAGCTACACCAGTTGGCGAGGTAAGGTACAGTATTCAGGTAGTACCAAACTGGAGAGGTGTTGTCGGGGGAAGGGACAAAGAATCCTTGATAACACCCACTACTGTGTGGAATGGTCTCAGCTGTGGCCAGAAGTTAATGCAGTAGAGGCACTGATCATCATAAAAGTGGCTCCCAAACGTGTGGCTCCACTGTGAATATTTTTTATTGCTTTGCATGAGGTTAACAGAATTGCAAGACTGACCTATTCCAGGTTATGCCTAAGCGTGGAATATTCTAAATTGCTGTTTGTTTTGAATTGGTTGGAGACTCTGAAAAGTTTTTCTTGCTCAGGTACCTTATTGTTATGCTTTACATTAAAGGGGTGTATTCTTTTGCAAAATCACCTATGTCTATCAATCGAAATGTTATTGTTTGGCTAAATAGCCTTTACAATTAAAAATGCAATTTACAATTATTTTTTTTCTTTATACATATTTTCTCCCTTCAGGCTCCGGTTGGCTTGGACATCCCGACTGACCCCGCAGCCCAGACATCCGACATCAGGCCGACCTCCTCGTTTTCCCCCATGGATTACCCCCTGTGGCAGGGTGCCAAGGAGCTCCTCACCCTTGCTCAACTCACCTGAGCAGGATCCGGATGAGAAGGCACCATTCGGGTCGGGCTGTGGGGGGTCAGAAGCTCATACTGTCTGACTGCAGCCACTTTTTCTGTTTTTCTCCTCTGCAGATTGCTGGCATGCAATGACGTCTGGGCACATCACGTGCCGACGTCTACTGCAATCCGCCCCCCTTACGGCACCGCTCTAGTAGTGCCCCCAGTATTCACCAGGGGCAGCTACAGAGTAGTGGCTCCCTGGATCCCTCCCCGGGATAGGAGAGCAGTCCTCCGGATGCTCAATCCTATCCCTCCCCTGCCAACCCCTGGTGGCCCAGGCTCACGTCTGAACCGGGTCACCAGTGTGGCGTGAGGTATGGCATCCAGTGCCTCAACCCTCAGTGCCACCAGGCCGGCCACAATTTACAATTGCAATTTGTACAACATAAAAAGCAGTATATATTACAATGATAATACCACAGATAAAATAGGACAACTATATTCCACCCAGTTTACTCAAGTCCTAAAACACTCAAACAAAATTCTTTCATAATGCTCATTGCACAACAAACCCCTGGCAGCCGCTACAGTGTTTATAGGTTAGCTTGATGTCAACCTTCTTTTAACCTTATTAATTGCTAGAAAAAATGTGGCCAATTCTTTCAATGGTCCACTGGTCTTCTGTAACGATCAGAATATTGGTCAGTGTATTTTTATCTATTGTATGGACAGTGCTCAGGAATGGACCAAGCCAGTATACTCTTTCTCTTAAATACCAATTACAGGTCCACACTGTATGCATCAGGTCCTCTCTACCTTCTGCTGAACAGGCACAACTTTCTGAATCAGCAAATAGTTTATTATGTTAAAATTGTAGAACATTACTGGAAAACTGTTCAGATTTGTATCAAATAAAAACTCTCCAGAGCTCTACATCTGTTAATATGTCCAGATAAGCCTTAAACCCCAAATAAGTTATTTTTCACAAACCACCCTGAATAATGTGAGTTGCTGATATTCTTCAGATCCTCTTTATTCTAACTGTTGATAACCCTTCTGGTAACATATTTTCTGTATTGAGTACTTAACACAATTCCCTTGTCTGCTACTTTCTTAATGTTGTTAGCTTGTGCCTACTCAGCAGAGTCATCAGTATAGTAAACCGGTATTTGTGTTTATATCCTAATGTATACCAGCTTTCCTTTTCTGCTAGACAGTGCTTTGATAATGATGAGGTGGGTAATCTTCTCAGTCTCATCCAAAAATTTAGTTTTCGACTTTCAGTCAATGTGTTTATGTTAGTTAACCCAAGTTCAGCTCTGATATAAGCTGCAGGACAAGAATGTCCTAGTCTCAACGTATTCCTCAGCATCTTAAATAGAGGTATTGTTAATTTGTTTGCTTTTAGACCCCTAAACCTCTGCCCCATATAAGAATTGAACTTCAAATTTGCCTTTACTGCCTGAATTGAAGCTTTAATGGTTGATCCACCAGAAATCACCTGCGAGTACAAGGGTTGTGGTGAAGTTGACTCTGCTTTACTAGGCCTTGGCTGCTGTAAAATTCGGTCTGTCATTGGGTTACAAAGAAGAGGTATGGATTTGAGACTCTTGAGAATGTTGGATGAGTGTGAGGGACCTAGAGATTTAGAAGGAGCACACAGTCAAGATACAGCTGTGGGGGGTCGGAGTGAATTTTCCTTCCATGGAAGTACCAGAGTTTAAACCAAGAAGTACCGAATTGCCTATGGCAGGAATAATGACGACTACTGTAGGACTTGGTAGAGGTTTTGCCAGATAAATGCCTATGGAAAAGATGTCATTTGATGCTAAAGAAGTCAAGAAAAGAATGAGTTGCAAGTTAGAGAGATGTATGGAGCAGAAGTGGGAAGTATTCATGGACAAAGTCATGAATAGTCTTCAGAATTTAAATGTCACACCAGAACAAAGAACACTCCTACTGTAACTATAACTAGAAGATGTGAAGTACCAGAAACTCCAATGAGAAGAAGTGAAAGCCAAGAAACTCTTCAAGGGAAGCAAAATATGTTGCAGAGCTATGAGAGTGCTATGATGCCTGTAATACCCATTGTTGCACCATGGATTGGTGGAAATCTTCCAGTGTACAGTGGAGAGAGAAAAGAAGATGTGTCTGAATTTCTCAAAACTTTCAAGCGTACTTTATGACAAACCCAAGTGCCAGAAGATATGTGGGTACAACATTTTGAAGGAACTGTTCGAGGTGTCACAAGTAAATGATGACGCTACTAGCAGAACCAGATACAAGATTGGAGGCATTGTAAAGCCCAATTCTTGGAATATTTCGACAAGGTACATAATAGACAGCACTTATGGAGAGAGCTGGATCATCCGCAAAGGCACAGAGATCAACTCTATATGCTAGCTTTGGATAAGTGGGAGATGTATTAGCAATTGTATCCAAGTGCTTTAGAGAGAGAAATTGTTGAATGTATTACCAGAACACTTCAGATCTGTAGAACTTGTTAATGTGTGCAATGCCAAGAACTACTGAAATACTTATCCATAAAGGCAGAACCTTGCAAGAAAATTTGAGTCAAACAAAACCTGTTGAAAGCAATAGATATGAGAGGAGAGACAGGTCCCAGGAGAAAGGACCTGAATCCCAAGTGAATGCAGTACCAGATAGTTTAATCAAACTGACACAACAGTTGTATCAGCCTAGAAGAAACAACAAGTTCGAGATGAGATGTTACAGATGTTAATGAAATACATCACAAGAGGCCAGATTGTCCCAAAAGAAAGTCTGAACTGAATGTTAACAACGCAAAAACTACGCTAGTCAGAGATGAGGAGAAGTTGAAGCCAAAACTGATGGAGATATCCAAAGAAAAGAGCATGGCAGAGATAGTAACTGCAGTCACAAGTTCAAATTTGCTATATTTGCCTGTCAAGTTGGGAGACATGGTCTCCCAAGGTTTAATGGACACCGGTGCTACTACTTCCATAACCACAAGGCCAATGGTAATGCAAAGCATTGATTCATGGACCTGGTTCCAGAAAAAGCCAGAAATGGAACTCCCATTAACGTCTGAAGAATTGTACAGCCCATGGGGACATGGAGAAGTGAGTCTCACCATACAAGACATCCCATGGAAAGGGAGAGTAATTATCTTTGACACAGCCTTGTCTGAAGTTATAATTGGAACTGATATCCTTAAAGATCTGCAAATGGTAATTGATATAGCAAATAAGAAAGTAATAAGTAACGAGATGACTGAAAACAACTGCAAGAAAGGAAGGAAGGAAGAAAAAAAGGAAGATGCTGAAAAAGTATTAGAGTCTATTAAGGAGCTTGTGTCTGACGAGCACCAGATTTCTACTTTGATCACAATGGAGCTAAGAGATATTCTACAAGACATTAAAGTGTTTACAGCCCATGTTTGGAAGGACTTATTGAGCTGGAAATCAATTGAGAAGAGCAACTTGAGAGAAATCTAAGTGAATTTCCTGAGGTAGTTACGGAAAGAATTGACCATACTAAGGTAATTCAGCATGCAATAGATACTGGAAATGCATAACCAATACAAAGTAGGCCATATGCCTATTCACCTGCAAAAAGAGAGATTATTCGAGAACAGATTCAAGAGATGTTACAAGAAGGAACCAGCCAGTCATCTTTGTTGGCCTGGTCATCACCAGTAGTGTTGGTACTGAAGAAGGATGGAACCATAAGATTCTGTGTAGACTACAGAATAGTCAATGCTGTGACTATAGGAGATGCCTATCCTATGAAGAATATGAGGGAAGTGTTCGATACGCTTACTGGAGCACAGATATTCTCGACAATCGACCTAAGGAGTGGGTATTGGCAGATCCCTGTAGAAGTTCCAGACTGGTGTAAAACAGCCTTTATCACGCATGAAGGGCTGTATGTATTTAACGTGTTACTGTTTGGACTGAAAAATGCACCTACAACTTTTCAAAGGATGATGGATGAAGTGTTGAGAGGAATTCAATACAGATTCTGCTTCGCTTACATGGACAATGTGATTATCTATTCCAGAACAATGGAAGAACATTGGGAGCATTTGAGAGAGGTATTGCAAAGGCTCAAGAGTCATGAACTTACCATTAAAAGAGAGAAATGCATCTTTTTCTTGTCAGAAATAATGTTTTTGGGCCACATGGTCACAGATGGAGGAATATTGCCTGAACCGGCTACTGTGCAAGTTATTAGAGATTTTCAAAAACCAAAGAAAGTAAAGTATATCCAAAGATTTCTAGGACTATGTACTTTGTACTGACCTTTCATTCAGCAAATGGCAAATATTATAGAACCTCTGAACCAGTTAAGAACAACGAGAACTAAATGGGAATGGACACCTGTCCAAGAGAAAGCATTTCAAACTATTAATGAGAAAATGGAAGAAGTCAAGAAATGTTTCTTTCCAGATTTTGACAAACCATTTTATCTAGCTACTGATGCAAGTGACAAAGGAATTGGTACAGTGCTATACCAAGAGGAACAAAGAGAGAAAAACGTGATTTTGTACACCAGTAGAACCTTAACTGCAACTGACAGAAAGTATCACACATCAGAGAAAGAGTGCGAGGCAATTGTGTGGGCTATCAAGAAGTATTGAGGATACCTAGGCAGTAAACCATTCACATTGTTTACAGATCATAATGCCTTAACTTGGTTGTTTACAATGAAAGACACCAATGGAAATTTAGGACAGTGGTCACTACTCTTACAAGAGTATGCATTCAGAGTACAACACTGCAAAGGGAGTGCGAATGTAATGGCAGATTATCTATCATGAAGTACTGAGAGTGATGAGGAAGATGTTGAACCAGACGTTACTGACATGGAATGAGTAATTCCTGATTTATGCTGTAGTGTCATGACAACAAGTGCTGAGTTTACAGAAGAAGAGAAACTGTTACCATTTAACAAAAAAGAAGTAGGAAGAGCACAGAGAAATGATCCAGAACTGAAGAAACTGATAAGAGATAATCCAGAAAGGAGAATAAACTAAACGTTTACCCACCAAATGGAAAGTGCCGAGTCAAGAGCACCACTATGTGCCGGTGGACGATATGCCGATGCTATACACCAAAAGTCCAGAGGAATGGAAAGTAATCCTACCCGAAAAATTAAGAGAGAAGGCTATGCAACCAGTACACGATTGCACCAGAACATATGGGAAGGAAGAAAATGCTAGAAAGGTTAAGAACATGATTTTATTGCCAAAAATGCATCAAGATGTGATACAGTACATATATTCATGTATTACATGCCAAGAAACAAAGGCAAGCAACCAGAAAATGATGGGATAAATGACTGTAAATCATCCCAGTGGACCATGGGCAACAACTGTCACAGACCTAGTTGGACCATTACCAAAGACAAATAAAGGGAACGAGTACATCATGGTAGTTGTGGACCAATTCACCAAATGGGTGGAAACTTTTCCTTAACGCAGAACCAATACAGATATCTTAGTGCGAAAGATGGAAATAAAAATATTTTACAGATGAGGAATTCCTAAACACATAGTAACTGACAGTGGATCACAGTTTAAGTCTGAACAGTGGGAACAATTGTGTAAAGCTTGGGGAGTCAAGCCTATCTACACAACACCATACCATCTGCAAAGTAATTGGACTGAGAGAACTAACGGAAATATCAAAACTTACCTATGAGCATATGTGCATGACAATCAACCAAGATGGGATCAGTATTTACCAAGAATGTCAATGGCCTTACGAAGTGCAGTACAAGACTCAACTGGATGTAGCCCAGCCTTATTAATGAATGGACAAGAAGAAATACTACCCATCAACAGAGAGTTGTCAGGAGAACCAGAGATAGTAGAAGACATAACGGAATATACAAAAACTTTAACAGACAATATGCAAAGTGCTGGGAAATTGTGAAATGCAATATGAACAATTCCCAGAGGCATCAAAAGCAGTACTATGATCAAAGTAAGAGAGATGTTAACTATGGACTGTGGAGAAATGGTACTGTTACAAAGTCATCTGTAATTGGATAAAACTCACAAATTTTCTGCAAAGCTTGCAAGAAAATGGGAAGGACCATATGTTATCGTTAGAAAATGTTCTGAGGTCATGTACCTTCTGAGAGACCCATCCACTAGTCTAGACAGAGGGGTTACACCACATTAGTAATCTCAGGAAGTTTAGAAGTAGAGATAGGATAAACTACACTGTAATGAATTCTGGGGGTGCACCGGATGTGCAAACTTCTTAGGAAGAACCAGAAGAAGAACAAATTCATGCAAGTCAAAGTACATTAAGTTATAGTTTCATGCCTAGAAAGAGTGTGGACCACAGAATCCTATATTCCAAAGGTACTAAATCCTAGTGGGTCAGCCACGACCACCAAAGTGTTTAAAAAAAAAGTACAAGTATAATGTGTAAATAGTGTGTATATAGAAATGTGCTAAAAGTCTTTGTATGTGTAAACTTAAAGCAACAAGGCTTTCTAAGTAGGTTAGGCCTTGGACAACATTGTTGCCCTTCAGGACTGTTCAACTCAGTAGAATAGTGAAACAATTGTTAGCTTTAACATATTTATAAAATAGGTTGCTAAGGACCTGGGTTCTAGTCCTGGGGTAGGTAGGAGCTGCCAGGTAGGTAAAGGGTGGCCCCTACAGCAGAATAAAAGCAGTATCAGTAGCTAAAATAGAGAATTTATAAATAACAAACATTTTAAATAGATTAGCTGTCAGTGTCAGGGTAAGCATATCATTAATGGTTGAAGGAGGATGCAACACAGGAGGGAAGTATGGGAAGGACTACCTGGCCCTGGCTTCTTTATCCACACACAGTTTTATGTTAATTTTTTAATGATTGGCAATTTTTTACATAAAGTGATGGTAATTTAGTAATAGAAATTATAGTTTTAATCATGCCAGTGGGCTACCATAATATTGCCCTGGTGGTCCAGTGGTTTGATTTGGTCTGTCTGGGTTGCCTTGTAATAATGTTTTTATCCATAAAAATATTGTTTTCTATGGTAAAAGTAAGGAAACTGCTCTGTTGCAAACGTAAAGATGCAGAGTAGCAGCTGCGGGTGCTGTGCACACCTAGTAGAGGAGTGGGGAGTGTGTGTGACCGAGAGTCGGCTCCACAGCAGAGCACAGCGTGGTCAGTGAGGGAATCCCCAGGCTAGCTTCAGGGTGGCCACTCCTCCATTGCAACACCTGTTGTGAGTCAGGCTTTGGCCTGTTGCTCTGTGGACTGCCTTGCAATGGTGTGAGAGGGAGACGCAGTAGAGGCGCTCCTCTTGCAGGCAGGCTCAATCAGATAATTTCCCTTTTCTTAGATGGGCAGCTGACAAACACCAGGGAAATGAATTTAGGGACTGGCTCACATAAATCAATACAATATTAATAAAGATGGGCACAGTCTGTATTTTGGGCATTGTGGAAGTCCCACATACTTTGGAAAATAGCAGGCATTTTGAAAATAAGCTCACAAAGGAATCATTTTGAAGTGCGAATGTGCAATCTGTTTTCAAGGAACCCATGGTTCTATAAACTGCTTAAACACATTAAAAATACATATTGTAGAAAATAAAGCCATGGAAGGGCTGAGGGAAGTCCTGGGTATTTCATAAAAACTACAGTTATTATAAGGAACTGTTCACTGTAGTCCATTAGTGTGCCAACAGAATACTGCCACCAGAATGTTGTTGGTGGAATAATGTTGCACATTTCTTGTGAGACTTTTGGTTTCTTGGTGTGGGGCAATTTTGCTGATCTCCGGGTCACCCTTCTTGCCACCAGGGTGCAACCTGGAGTTTGTTATTGAAATAAATGGGGGGTACAGGGGGAAAAGCACCTCGCGTCAGGGGATGGGTGGTGTAGCCCCCACAGTTCCCATCACTCCAACTGCCAGAAGGCAGATTGTTAGAGCGCTGTGCCCGGTGTTGACCAAGTGCTGGTGCCATCATTTATGCCAGCAACTTGGCTGTCGCTGAGGCATGGGTGAACCACTGTTCACAAGCAAAAATGGAGCAGTTTAAAGGAGCGTTCTGTATCAGAAAGTTATTTACAGTCACAAACATTGTCTTCAAACGTGCGTTTTTTTCTAATTCGTGCTGCCAAGCCGTCTTTCAATAGATTTAACTCAAACTTGGCAGACTGTAGAGGAAGTGAGTTACATAACAGAAAAATAGTTTTGCGTAATAAAAATGTAAACTAGAGGAGTCGCTAACCTTTGTAGGGAGAGTGGATCCTGGTGAAACATAATCCATGCAGACAGTTACACAGGAGGTGGAGCTAGGCCTGGGAAAAATGAATATTCAATTCCTGTCTGAAAAAAACTGTTGTGGTCTGTGTAATTAAAGGAGAAACTGCTGTTTTTAAAGGAAAGTGAACAGAAAAGTGCTCAGAAGAGTGTAATTGAAAAGTTTAATGACAAATAAGTTGAAGACTTAGCGACTTAGGTTTCCTGTGGGTAATTTTGTACAGAAAAAATTCAGAAGAGAGCTAGAGACATTAGTTTTACAGCCAAAATAGTGGAAAGATGCTTTAATATAAAATGCTTATTTTTATGACAAAGTGAGTGTGTACATAAATGGGACTCAGAGTGATAAAAAAAGAGAAGCCTTAGAGTGTTGAGAGGGGCAGCTGAATTTCAAAACTATGGATGACATTGTGGCTGCTGCTGCTGCAGAAAGGAATGTGAGCTCCTGGAAAGGTCCGTGTTCACTCAGTGTCCAGATATTACTAGCATATGCAAATGAGTTTGGGGCATAAAAGTAGCTGCACAGCCAGTGTGTAGGGAGTCCAAGCAGGGAGAGCGACTAAGAAGGAGGGACCCAAGCTAAGTGGGTGTCCTGTCAGAAGAGGCCTACTGCAGTGACAGAGCCTGAAGTGGACAGCCTTATTTAATTAAAGTGTAGGATTAGGGGATCACTTGTATCCCAGTGTAGGGTCAGACAGAGTAGTGAGTAAGAGCAAGGCGAGAATAGAGAGCCTGCTGCTTCAAGTGCCCGATGACGCTGTTGTACCAAGTTTCCCTCATAGAAAAAAGCTGCAACCTGAAGAATTCATCATTTCTCCAGTTTCCATCAACAAAGTTGTTTGCTCTAGAGGGCCCTCCGAAGAATTCCTCAGCATTTTCATCAAAGACTTTCTTCAGAAAATCCAAAGGAGTGTAGTATTGTAAAAAAAACTTATTGCTACAATTTGGGGACTATTTTAAATGTCAAGTGACAATGAAGTAAAATAAATTTATGTAGCCCAGATGCTGTGTGTCAGTGGGCTACTTCCCCTGTCTGCTGACTCTCATACAGGTTAAGGGGCCTAGGTTCTGTTCTGATGGTGGTTGGGGGTTCTTTCCTAAAAGTAGTAATAAATAAATAGTGCAGTGCTGCCACCCAGAGTAATGCAATAGTGGGCCAGGTGTTTGCGCGGTACAACCCCCTGGGATGCTGTGCCTACCCACCTCCCTGTCCAGTCACGCCACATACAGAATACCGCTCTGTTTAGCAATACTGTAAAACTCATATAATTAAAGACTGTAGCAACCATAAATCTTTTATTGGGGGTAAGGGGAATGGGAGAGCTAAAAAGTATTTGTACTTTAAATACAAGCAGATTTTAATAACAATGCCCGTCTCCCCACAAAACAACAGCCCACCTCCTCACTGGCATCTGTGCCCTCCACAGCCTATTTGGGTACCAAAATTGGTGCAAGCATGTACATTGCCATGGGCTGGCCGGCATTGGAGCCCTTGAAACACTGTTGTAGCTTGTAGGAGTTAAACAGCTTTACACTTGCAGACAACTTTAAACTAGATCCCCTGGTCAGGGCAAGCCTGAGTTACTCATGGTTCTGTAGAAACCGGATCTCAGGTTCTGCACAGTGGGCTTGAGGGAGGAAACAATGGCGCCGTTGGATAGCAGGGCAAATGGACCACAGAAAGGGCTGGATGAAGTAACAGGATCTGGCAGCTTTCCACTCTTTTGACTTGCCTGCACAGTCTAGCAGCTTGTCACCATCTGACTTGTTCGCAGAGTCTAGCAACTTGTGGCCTGCGGCCTGTAAGCAGGCTGGAGAATGGGAGCCTAATACAAGACTACTTGGTCCAAATGTGAGCCCAGACCCAGGAGTGACCCCACGGTCCAGCTCCCCAAATGGGTCCAGAGTGCCCTAGCACCCAGGCACGTGCCCGTGGCTCCCTGCAGCCCAAACCACCCCATTCAAGAAGGGTTATTTATTTAGTTCAATTCTAGGATTACAAGTTACCTTTGGCCCAGGGCTCTTTTACAAAGGTTCCACGTCAAAACATTGATAACACATAAAAAAAGTTTGTTTCACATAATTGGTTACAAGGACACATGTAGCATGGAACAGACAGGGTGCAGGTAGGAAAAAAAAGGATTGGTGGTAGGATGATGGGAGGGGCAGTAACAGGAGGTCAAGGAGCAGGAGGGAGGAGAGGAGAGGGTAGGGGAGGGATATGGATGGGGGGAAGGGTGGGTGAGAGGCAGCCAGACTGGTGGCATTGTCAGATTCAGAAGTGCGGGAGGGGCAGAGGCCTACTAAGGCAAGTGCGATTGGCAAGGAGCTCGGTAGGGGAGAGCAGCAGAGGAGCGGTGTTGCATAGTTATCCATGGCAGTCGCAGGTGCTGGAAGCGATAAGGGTGTTACAGAGCCTGGATCTGAAAGCCCCTAGTCCAGTGGTAGTGACAGTATCATAGGCAAGACTGTTAAACCAAGTGGGGGCCCTGTAGGTGAAGGATCGCTGGCCATGGGCTGTGCAGCAGCGGGGAATGCGAAACAGTTGTGGCTTTGATTCCCTGGTGATTCTGGAGCTAGTTTTTTTTTGAAGAAGTGAACAGACTCCGGAAGTGGCAATTCCCATCTGGATTTTCTTTGCAACCACACAGGTTTGGTACTGGATTCTATTTTCAAGTTGAAGTCAGTTTGCTTGTGAGTAGAGGTCACAGGTGTGTGTGAGACGCTTGGCCCCAGTGATGAGTCAACAGGCCTTGTTAAGGGTGGTGGTTATCCTTCTGAGTGTCGAGGTAGTGGCAGTGCCATAGATGACAAGACCATAGTCAGCAGTTCTCCTGACTCCAAATGGTAGCTGTGCAGATTGCAGTCTTTGCCTTCTGTCTGAACTGGGATTATCAGCTCCGTGGTGCAACAATGGTTCCCTTGGACTCCATCTGGCTAGTGGCTGTTGGCTGAGCATACAGTCTCTGGGGGGCAGCTCCACCTTTACGCAACTGGATTTCAGCAATACAGGCAGGTTCTTGAGCACTGGATACCTGCAGACCTTTGCCACAATGTTCCTTCCACTTCAGACCAATGTGCCACTTCAGGACCTGGCATACACAGTTCCAAAAAACCTTTTTCCACAGCTCAGAGTTCCTCAACTGCTGCAGGTTCATTGCAAACACTGGTTCTCCAACACAGAAGAAAACCTTTTCCAAATTCCTCAGGCCCTCAACTGCAAAAGCCCTAGGCCAATTTCCAAACTTTTCCCCAACACAGAGAATGAGCCCTCTTGACTCGATGGGAGCCCAGCCAGACTGCCCCAAACTGCAAAAGTCCCTGGGGTTTCACACAGAAAATCTCAGCCTCCGATTGGTTGAATCCTGCTGTCCATCAGGCAAATTATTAAACATTAGCCCCTTTCGGTTATCGATTGGTTATTAGTTTTAGATGCCTAGAATAGAGTTCATACCTCTCCCAGCTATCATTTCAGCTGTCTTTGGGCACTTAAGTCATTGATTGACTGGCACTGGGGGTCAAGGGAGCAAAGATGGCTACTTAATACACAGTCTAATACAGTTTATATAGCAGCCCTCACTTTAAAGTGTCCTCTTAGCCAAACAATAGTTTTTAGACACAGTTGCCCCATTGTCTTGTAGAGACCTCTTCCCCCTGTAAAATAACTGCAGTGCCCTAATTAAAGAGTCTTTCCCCTACCAGTTGCTGGCTCTGATATACACAGTGCCCTCAGGCAGCCAGGCAGCTCATTCTTATTCATGCCAGCCTCATTAATATTCATATATGCCCTCGTTGCTATGTGCTCATAGACGCTCTTTAAATAAGCACTCCTGGCACCTCTGGGGCATCTCTTCCTTTTGTCCGATCCCCAACTAACTTATCCTGGGGGTTGAGACCACCGGAGAGACAATTAAGACAGCTGCTACAGTGGTGCGAACACCAGGATGTGCCATTGCGCATGCGCAGTTCCCACAGGCACTTTTTAAAGTGCAAGACCAGTGGCGGTCCCATGGCTTTTGCTCCTTCAGTCCCAATTAGCCCTATAACCACACAGGGACAAGACAGAGACCCAGAGAGGCACTACAGGACCTGGAACTGGCAGCGGAGGGCAGCGGGAAGTACGGGCAGTGCCTGGGGCAGAGCCAGGTAAGCCCCCACCCATGGGGAAGGGGAGGGGTTACACTTCCTTCTGCATTTTAAAAATACTTTGTCATCTGAAGGACTGAACAGTTCAAGGACTGAGGGGGGGAACATGTCTTAGCTTTTAATGTATCAGTATGTGATATGTTTCATGCCACTGTCATTGCTGATTGCTTAAAGTGAGTCTGTGTGTAGAAATGGAAAATGATTTTTGACTGTGTAGTGCTATACAGTGAATAAGAAAAGTAGCTGTGTGGTAGATACCAGGGTAGGTATATGGTGTAAAGGGTCAGTGGGCTGACTAAAGTGGGATAAGGCCTGGTAGCCACTGCTCACCCTTAAGGCTACAGTATGAACCGGCTCCGGGATTAAGGCAAGAGAGGGTGCTTATCCTGGGACTAGCTTGTGTGTTCTGCAGGGTTGTTGGGTGGTGAATGTCAGAAGTCTCCATGCGTAAAGTGTGTGTTCTGGAGGGCTGGTGGGTGGTGAGTGCCTGCAGTCTCCAGGGGTAAAGTGTGTGTTCTGGAGGGCTAGTGGGTGGTGCGTGCCTGCAGTCTCCAGGGGTAAAGTGTATGCGCTGAAGGGCAGGTGAGTGGTGTGGGTCTGCAGCTCCAGGGGAGAGTGTAGTGGGGTAATGTGCCCTGCTGGGAAGGAGGAACAAGAGTGTGGTTGGGTAGTGTGCCCTGCTGGGAAACAGAAGAAAAAGGAACTGTCTAATCACACTGCAATTTCATGTGTTTATGTGTTCACAATTTATGCAAAAGGTGTATTCTGCCATTCAGGCTGTACAACCTTTTTGTTTTCACCTTTTCAGTAAAATTTACCTTTTTTTTCACCAATCCAAGTGTCAGTGTCCTTGTTTACAGAGCCAGTGTCTCACATTCCTGCAGGTCTCCAGGTCAGTGCAGTGCAACATCCCCTACCCTTGGCAGCTCTCAGATACACCAATTGGGGAGGAAAAGTACGGTATTCCGGTAGTACCCAACTGGAGAAGTGTTGCCGGGGGAAAGGGACAAAGAATCCTTGATGACACCCACTGCTGTGTGGAATGGTTCCAGCTGTGGCCAGAGGTTAATCCAGTAGGGGTGTTGATCATCATAATGGCCCATCCCCTTCCTTTTTCTCTGTGAAAACTGAATACAAGTATTTGTTCAGGATAGCTGCTTTTTTCTGATCCTTCTCTGCACAGTTCGCACCTGCCCTTCTTAGCCTCACAATACCTCCCCTAGTTTCCCCCTTATCAATTATGTGCCTAGAAAATATCTTCTCCCCTTTCGCTACCCCTTCAGGTATTCTTTCATCAGTTTGTGCCTTTGCACTCCTCACCGCTTTCCCTGCCTCCCTCTGCTTCTCCTGATACGCCTCCCTGTCCTCTTCCATCTGTGTCTCATACCTCTGGAAAATTACCCTTTTAGCCTTTACCTTTTTATTCACCTCCTTGAAGAACCATAGCAGTCTCTTTTTCCTCCAGTTTTTGCTCTCTTGCTTTGCACAGTGGTTTGTTGCCTTCACTATACTTTCTATTAACTTAGCCCACTGTTCCTCCACCCCACCCAGGTTATGCCCCCACTAGGTAATTTCTGAGGCATTTCTGAGGCATTCTCCCATTTCTTAAGTATATGAAGGGAATTAACATGGCACATAAAGAAAACCTATTTCAGATGAAATCAGAGAGCTGTACAAGAGGCCACAATCTACGACTGGCAGGAGGTAAATTTAGGGGAACCATCAGGAAGTACTTTTTTCTGAGAGGGTGGCCAACACTTAGAATAGCCTAGCGCAAGAGGTAGTAGACTCAAAAAATGTTAGGGAATTCAAACTTGCATAGGATAAACACTATGCGTAAAAGAAGGAAATAGTCTAAGAGGAAGGGATAGGTATTCTGGGCAGACTAGATGGATCAAGAGATCCCCTTCTGCTGGCAAATTCTTATCTTCTTCTTTTCTTGTTACTGGGCAGAGAAACTGTTAGCTGCTTAGCCAGGGACTGAGAATCTGATTAATCCATTTAAAAGAAACAAAAGGGCTAATTAAGTATAGCTGGGAGGACAGGTATCTCAATTTGCTTGTGAAAGACCCAGGCCTCTAGAGGAGCCGTGATGGCTGGGTCACTTTTGTCCTGAAAAGGTCTACCCTGGCTTAATCTAGTTACAGCTAAATGGATCAGCATTTAAGTAAATGACTGTACTGAGTGTAGTCTCCTAAAAATTCCGGTTTAGGCTGGCCCGGTGGTGCTGAGGGTTGAGGCACTGGACGCCACATCTCGCACCACGCCGGTGACCCGGGTTTGGCAACGCCGAGGGTTGGCCAGGGGGAGAAAGGCTGCAGCATCTGATGACAGCTCTCCTTCTCTGGGGGGAGGGAGGACTTTCTAGTCTGGCAAGCAGTGACCCCTGGCGGAGGCTGGGGGCGTGATAGCACACCGAGTCACTAGGGCGTGATTGGTCAGGAGCGTAGGCCTGGGACCAGTCAGCTCTGGGGGCAGCTCCTTCGTGGAAGAAGTGGGAGGGATGTTGCAGGCATCGGCGTGCGCGCCTTGATGCAAGGGCACACAACGACCCACAGAAAAAGGGAAAATCATCCTCCGGAGCCAGGTAGACAGAGTGCTGAGCCCACTCCTGATGTTCCACCATCTGCCGCTGTCTCAGGGACCTGACAGGACACTAAGTTACAGGAGTGTCCTGCTCCACCCGGTCCCCGCCCGGGGGGGGCAATCCGCTGCAGGATGGAGGGATCCGAACAGCAGGTAAGACAGTGGCAGGGATGGGTTTCATTGGCGACTCCTGAAGGGGCGGTTCCAGTAGGGACATAGGTGGGAGAAAAATAAATTAAAAAAAAAAAAATTTGGTTTAGACTAGCTGACCTCTGGAGCCCTTTGTCTTCCTGTTTAGGGATGAACATTTGTTTTTTGTAATAAAATATTAAAAGCTGATCGGTTGCGTAGCCACGGAGATGGAATACTAGCCAATCACAGGGCAAGCTAATATTCACTGGATCTGCCTTTTGAGAAGCCCATAAAACATCAGTGCAAGACTTGATCAGTGCTTTTGCTTGTGCCTTTTTGCCATTTTACCCTTTGACTTTGGTGACAGAATATTGTGCTTGGGATCCTGTCTGCTGAGGGAGCAGAGTTGTTTCTTTTCAAGAACTTTTCTGGACCAAAAGAACTAAGATTTTCAGCTACCACTTTTAAGAACACTTTGCACTTTAAATTCAGCAACTAAGAACTTGAAGTAGAAATTAAAAACTAGAATTTTCAAAGTTTATTTTTTTTTTGTATCCTTCCATTTTATTTTCCATATCCTGTAACCTAGCTCTAAAATTATTTGTCTTTAAGTTATTTACTGCATTTATTAATTAGTAAAGCCTCTGACTTTTTTTTTTATGCTCTCTTTCTTCCCCCTGGGTCCCAGGTCGGCATCCATTCCAGCCACCTGTCCAGCCCCGCACCCCGACATCAGGCAGCAGCCCCTCTTCCCCCATGGCTTACCCCCGTGGCAGGGCAGAAAGGAGCCCCCCAAGCTCTACTCATCTCTACTAAGATCCAGTTCAGGGAGACCTGGCAGGTGGCTGCCTCATCAAGCTGACCTGGGACCATTTTTCTTGTTTTCTCCCACAAGAGTAGGGCATGCAAGGACATCAGGGGAGGGAGCGCGCATGCATCCACAAGCACTCCTCCCAGCGCCTGCCCCACTCAGTTGCTTGCTTGCAGCCTCGGTGCTCTGTCCCCCAGCCACCGCCAGGGGTCAGAAATGCACCAACCACTGGAATCCCCCCTCCCTGAAGAGGGAGAGCAGTCCATTGGATGCTCGATCCCTCTCCACCCTTGCTGAACCCCCGGCAACCTGTGCTCATTCATGAACATGGGTCACTGGCGTAGCGCGAGGTAAAGCGACCAACACCTCAGCCCTCAGTGCCACCGGGCCGCTGCCTTTGCCTTATTTTAAGATAATTCTGCCAGTGTCTTTTGTGTGTGTGTGTGTGTGCGCGTGTGTGTGTGTGTGTGTGTTGGGAAGAGTTTGTTTTAACTATACTATGCCTGTTTGACTGCTAAGGGCCATACACTACCAAAGTAAGGTACCACTAAGGACCCTGTGGATGAAAGGAGGGGAGGAAATACCAAAGGTCTCAGGAGGGGTCTGTGAGGGTGAGAACCAGTCTCTGCATTTCTGGGGAAAGACACAAAAGAAAAAATTACTCACCTTAGTAATTGTGTTTCTTCTAATGGAGTCTTGCTGTATTCTGACAATCTGCAGTTAGCTCCAGCCTTTGAACTGCCCCAGAGAGTATAGGGTTAATTTTCTATGCAGTGCATAGAATGTTGAGCTCGAGCTCAATTGAGGTCTCTGTCTGCAGCACTTTGAAACCCAATCATCAGATTCTTACGAGTAAACACTCACTGACTAACTATGTGGAAACTGTAACATTTTTTAACTAGACAACTGGCAACAGAAGGTTTTGGATTCCCAAAGGAAGACTCAAGTCAGGAAACCCAAAACCAAAACCTATCCAAAAATAAAAGATTATAATACAAAGCACCCATATAAAGTGGAAGGTGTGCTTGAAGTACCCCTGGGTTGCAACACTGCGTCTGTCCACCCACTTCCCAAAAACAGGTTCTGAAAGGGGAGGCAGGGAGGGTGGTCAGAATACAGCAAGACTTCATTAGAAGAAACACAATTACTAAGGTGAGTAATTTTTTCTTCAAACAACATGAAGTCTTGCTGTATTCTGACAATATGCAAACTACCAAGCAGTACCTCCATGGAGGAGGGACAGAGGCCTACTTTGGGAATAGGCTCTGAAGTCACTGCATGTTAAACCGAGCATCACTGCTAGCCTGGATATCCAGAGAGTAATGCTTGGTAAAGGTATGGACTGTTTTCCAGGTGGCTGCTTGGCAAATTTCTAACAGAGGGATATCCCTGGCAGCAGCCAGGGAAGCAGCTGTACCTCTTGTGGAATGAGCCCTCAGGCCTGAGGGTGGAATTTTTCCCAGTTTCTCATAGCAGAATTGTATACAAGAAACAATCCACCTGGCAATAGATCTCTTGGTGGCAGGTTTGCCCTTTCCCACTAACCCATAAGTGAGGAACAACTGGAAGGAATCAAACCTGTGACCCTTTGTACACTCTATATAGTAGCTAGGGGTTCTTTTAACATCTGAACTGTGTAGCCTTCTCTCTCCTGAGGAAGAATGATCAGTGAAGAAAACAGGGAGAGACATAGACTGATTCAAATGGAAGTCTGAAACCACTTTGGCAGGAACCTCCTATTGGTTCTAAGGACCACTTTATCTCTATGAAAGGAGATAAAATCAGGTTCCACTGACAGGGCTTGCAATTCACTGATACGTATGGCAGAGGTAATGGCTACCAAAAACACAGTTTTCCAAGTCAAGTACTTAAGCTCTGCTGAGGACATAGGCTCAAATGGGGGTTGCATAAGTTGAGCAATGCAAACACTGAAGTCCCAGGCAGGGGCAGAATCTCTAAAGGGAGGATTGGTATGAAGCAATCCCTTGAAAAATTTACAGAATACAGGGTGAGATGAAAGTGAGGAAGGCTTTCCCACTGACAGAAAAGCAGAAACAGCTGACAAGTGTACCTTGAGAGTAGCTAGTCTGAGGCCTAGGCCATTAAGATGGACCATATAATCCAGAACTGTAGGCAATTCAGCAGTGTCTGGAGATAATATGCTTCTTGGAATACCAAATGCTAAATCTTTTCCATTTGGGAGTCATAAGTCTTTCTAGTGGCAGACTTTTGAAAGGCTTTGAGAATATCCAGAACCCCTTGGGACAGATGCAAATCTGCATACTCTAACTCTTCATGAGTCATGCCTTGAGATTGAGAGACCGAAGATTGGGGTACCAAATCCTCCCCTGAAAGGAGGTTAACAGGTTGTAATTCCTGGGAAGAGACAGGGGAAGATGGACTGCTAAGGACAGTAAGAGGGGGTACCAGGGCTGCCTGGCCCAATCTGGAGCAATCAGAATCACTTTGCAGGGTTGTGACCTTACCTTGACCAGAACCTTGAACAGTAGAGGAAAGGGAGGGAAGGCATAGAGAAATTTCCCCTTCCCAGTTCAACATCAGAGCATCCAGAGGGACTGAGCCCAAGACTGGGGGTCTGCAACAAAACAGAGGAAGTTGGTGATTGTCTGGGGCTGCAAAGAGATCTATCTCTGGAGTGCCCCACCTTGAAAAAATCACTTTCAACACCAGAGGGTCCAGGGACCATTCGTGATGGCCCTGGGAGATCCTGCTCAGTGCATCTGCTAGTACATTGTCCTTCCCTGGAAGGTGGACTGCTATCAGACAGGTCTGTGGAGAATAAGCCAGGGACCAAAATTTCATGGCTTCCATGCACAAGGCCATAGACTGAGTGCCTCCCTGCTTGTTGATGTACCACATGGTGGTGGTATTGTCTGTTCTGACCTGAACCACCTTGTTCTGCACTGACTGGGAGAAAGCTTGCAGGGCCAGAAAAACTGCCCTGAATTCCAGGAGATTGATATGAAGAAGGGATTCCTGAGGGGACCACAGTCCCTGGTCTGTGAGAGCCCCCAGATGGGCTCCCTGCCCCAAAAGGGAAGCATCCATGGTAAGGACCACCGAATGAGACTGAGTGACAAATGGGATCCCTTGCCTTAAACTGTCCTAATCCTGCCACCATTGAAGAGCTTGGATCAGTGTCCGAGTCACTGGAATCAGTTTGGTAAGAGGATCCTTTTTTTGGGACCAAAAGGCCCTCAGATGGAACTGAATGTCCCTCATCTGAAGCCTTGCCCCTTGGACCACTGCTGTAGAAGCTGCCATGTGCCCCAAGAGCTGAAGTAAGTGCCTTGCTGGTCGCGACACCTGAAGGCTGAAGGAAGAAGCCAGTTCTATAAGAACTCTTGCTCTTTCCAGGGGAAGAAAGGCTCTTGCTTTGACAGTATCTAGCTCTGCCCCTATAAAGGTAAGAAGCTGCACCGGTTTGAGAACTGACTTGGGGAGGTTGAGAAGAAATCCCAAGGAAGTGAGCATCTACTGAGTCACTTGCAGGTCTGACTTGACTTGGTCTGAAGACTGACTCACTATGAGTCAGTCATCCAGATATGGAAAAATGGAAATCTTTTGCCTTCTTAGAAAGACAACTACTACTGCCAGGCACTTTGTGAAAACCCTTGGAGCTGATGTTAGACCAAAGGGCATTGCTTTGAACTGATAATGGCCTAAGGGAAAATTGAACCTGAGGTACTTTCTGTGGGAGCACCTGATGGGGATGTGAAAGTAGGCATCTTTGAGGTCCAGGGAGGCTAGCCAGTCCCCTGGCCTTAGTGAGGGAAGAATTATTCCCAGAGTCACCATCTTGAACCTTGGTTTTAAAAGATGTTTGTTCAGGTATCTTAGATCTAGGATGGGTCACCACTCCCCTGTCTTTTTTGGGGGTAAGGAAGTACCTGGAGTACAGACCTTTGCCCCAGTGTAGGGTAGGAACTCTCTCTATGGCTCTTAAGGCCAGAAGAGATTAAACCTCTGCCTCTAGGGCAAGCGTTTCAGAGAGACTTGCAGATGGAAAAGATCTGGCTCTCATCTTCGGAAATTTTTTGAAGCTGAGAACCAGTCCCTTGCTTATTACTTTCAGGATCCACTTGTCTGAAGTAACAGACATCTAGTCCTGGACAAAGTAAGCCAGCCTGCCCCCTACAGGGATAGGAGAGTCGACCCGGGCAGACCCTTCAGGGTATCTGCTTGGCAGGGGCCTTAGGCTGAGGAGTGGATGCAGCCCTGCTCATCCCCCTTCTGCCTCTCCCTCTGAAGAACCCCCTCTGTGAAAAGGGAGAAGAGGCCTGTGCTTGGTAGAAAGGCCTATGAAAAGGCCTGCCCCTGCCCTTAGATTGCTGCCTTCCAGGAGTTGCCTGCCTCTCCCTGGCCTGTGCACTCTTATAAGTGGTCCTATATTCCTCCATATTTTTCATGTAATTCTCTGTCTGCTCCCCAAACAGAGAATTATCTTCCACAGGGAAATCCATGGCCTTAGCCTGGGTGTCCAGTGAGAGGCTAGTACATCTGAGCCAAGCCATTCTCCGAAGAGCCACAGATGTAGCCATGACTCTTGATGACACATCATTGGAGTCCATAGCAGCATGAAATTGTACCTTAGATGCCTCAGTCCCATCAGCAGCCACCTCCTCCATCTTCTTGGCCAGCTGGGGGGAGGCCTGTTTAGCCAGTGCCAGTACAGTGTCTCACCTAGACTTCTGGTACCTGGCTGTTTCGGCCATATAATTAGCCTTCCTGAGTCCAAAAGAGGATGCCATGTACTGTTTCTTTGCCAAGGCATCCATCCTCCTGGAGTCTTTATCTGGGGGGTGTGAAGCCAAGGGAACATTAGCCCTGTCACAGGCTGCAGCCTGCATGACCCCAACATGGCTGCATTGTTGATAGAAAAACTCTGTGTCTGAGCCTGATAAGGTATACCTCTTGTCCATTTTTTAATCAACAGGAGGTACAGAATTTGGAGACTTCAACATTTTTTGTGTCTGTTTCCCAAAAGATTTGTGCAGGGGAATAGACAGCCTCCTGGACTCTGGGATGTCCATCATTTCAACAAAATCAGGTTCCTCTTGATCCTCTGTAACCTCCTCCATAGGAAGCTGGAGGGTTTCAGCCACTTTTCTGTAGAACAGATAGTGGGGAGGGGACTCAGAGAGCCTAGGAGGGGAAACACCCGAAGGTCTGTCTGGAGAGATGTCCAGTTCAATGGGCACATCCAGACTTCCTGCTCCATCATAATCATCATCTTGCTCATAATCCCCCTTCTCCTCACATTTCGGTTCATAAAAATCTTCAGGGACATAATCCTGAACCAGAGGAACAGACTGAACTGAACCCCTAGCTAACGGAGCCGGATCGGAAGGAACCGGGCAAAGCAATTCAACAATCCGAATCACTCGGGCAATCTCATCAGCAGTCGGAACATGAACCTCTGGATCCGAACCGGCTGATTTGTCTTTACGTTTCCTTTTTGTAGGAACTGATCCCTCAGGATTGGCTCTCCTTTTGCCTGAAGAAGTATTGCCCTGGTCAGAGGGCACTCTTTCTGGTTCGGTCGGAACCGAACCGGGCTGGCCATCCGGGTAAGCGGACTTCTCGGCCTCCTTTTCCCTAAGTCTACCTAATCTTTTTTCCAGGGTAGACTTAGGAAAGTTTTTACATATTTGACAGTCTGTATTGAGGTAGTCAAACCCCAGACAATAAATACAGGTGGTGTTGGGATCGGCCTTAGCAAAGACCTCCCCACACTCACTGCAGTGTTGAAACCCAGTGGGCCCGTTTTTTTTCTTGGGTTTCTCAGACATGGCCAACCTAACCAAACTTACCCTTTTTTGGCAACTGCCAGGCAAGATTCCCTTATCGGTTTCTAACCGTGTGACGGGTATTGGAAAAAAACGTTAAAACATGTTTTTTTTTTTTAAACCGATAAGGACCAGTAACCACACACTAAAAGAAAACACACAGATTTCAATATGTTGGATCGCTTCAACCGAACCAATTGAGAAAAGTTTTTACAATTTCCACAAATTAAGAGGCATACCCTGGCTTAATCTAGTTACAGCAAAATGGATCAGCATTTAAGTAAATCACTGTACTGAGTATAGCTTAATTGCAGCCATTTCAAAGGGAGTGGGGCTGGATGGTCTCCTATAAAAATTGCGGTTTAGGCTAGCTGGAGCCCTTTTTCTTTCTATTCAAAAATGAACATTTGTTTTTTGTAATAAAATATTAAAAGCTGATTGGTTGCATAGCCACGGAGCTAGAATGCTAGCCAATCACAGGGCAATTCAATATTCACTGGACCTGCCCTTTGAGAAGCCCATAAAACAGCAGTGCAAGACTTGATCAGTACTTTCGCTTGTGCCTTTTTGACATTTTACCCTTTGACTTTGGTGCAAGAACATTGCGCTAGGGACCATATCTGCTGATAGAGCAAAGACATTTCTTTTCAAGAACTCTCCTGAACCAGAAAGAACTAAAATTTTCAGCTATCACTTTTAAGAACACTTTGTACTTCAAATTCAGCAACTAAGGATTTGAGGTAGAAATTTCAAATTAGAATTTTCAAAGTTTAGTTTTTTTTGTATACTTCCATTTTATTTTCCATATCCTGTAACCAATCTCTAAAATTATTTGTCTTTAAGTTATTTACTGCATTTATTAATTAATTTGTAAAGCCTTTGGCTTATTTTAAGATAATTCTGCCAGTGTCTTTTGTGTGTGTGTGTGTGTGTTGGGAAGAGTTTGTTTAAACTATACGACACCTGTTTGACTGCTAAGGGCCATACACTACCAAAGTAAGCTACCACTAGGGACTCAGTGGCTGAAAGGAGGGGAGGAAACATCAAAGGTCTCAGGAGGGGGGTCTGTGAGGGTGAGAATCATTCTTTGCATTTCTGGGGAAAGACACAAAATAGGGTGTATAGGGCATCCTCCAAAGGACTATGCATGCCTGTGACTTGTCCGATTCATTGTGCAGTGGCCAAGAGGGTTCTCTCCCAGAAACACAGCCTCAAGACTATATTTTGCACCATCTTGCATGGAGAGAGGGAGCCTTGTGATCCTCTGGTGTATGTTCAGTTGTGAAACAGCAAACATACTAAAAGGACAGAGGAAAGGTATTCCTGGCCCCTGTCACAAAAGGGATTCGCTGTGACACTGAAAATCCCACCCCACAGGAGTGGGCTTGTGACACCAGGTACCTTACCATGTTGTTAGAGGCCCATTTAAATGGGAAGTATCTAAGACAGCATGAGGACAAGGCCCCCAAACCTAAGGGCTTCAGACTTATCAGAGTTTTTTGTAACTTGAGATAACCCCATATATGTTCAACTCAGTAAGCAGTGGAGGGACCAAGGTGCACAGAGAGGTAAGGGAAAAACAGAGAAGCATTAGCATATAGGGATACTTTGTGGGATCTAGCCCCCACCACAATACTTCAGATCTCCTCACTGCCTCACACTGCAATAGTGAGGAGCTCGATACATAGGGCAAAAAGAAGGTGGGAGAAGGGAGAGCCCTGTCTAGTGCCTCTCGTAAGCTGAAATCTATCCAAAAGAACCCCACTCACTTTTATCATGGCCTGAGATGAGACATAGAGAGTTCTGATGGTTTCCTTAAACATTGGTCCTAATCCCATCTCCTCCAGTGTCCTGTGCAGGAACCCCCAGTTCACTCAGTCAAACTCCTTCTCTGCATCCATGAAAGTCATCAGTCCTGGCTTTTGGAACAACGGTGCCAGGAAATCAAATTCAAAAGGCATCTAATGTTGCTATGGATAAGACACCCATTAATAAACCCAGTCTGGTCTGGGTGGACAAGGGTCCCCACATAGCTGTGGAGTCTTGTGGCCATTATCGAGGTGAAGACCTCAAGGGCAATGTTTAATAAGGAGATGGGTCTATAGGAGCCACATAAAGTGGAGTCCTTACCTGGTTTTTGTATGGCAGATATCTGGGCATATTGCCAGGTGGGAGGCACCACCTCCCTCCTGCACCTTCTGAAATACTTGACACAGGTAGGGGGTGAGTTCTCCCTGGGAGGTCTCGTAGAACTCTGCAGTCAGACTGTCGGGGCCTGGGGCTTTCCTTGCCTTAAGACCCTTCAACATAGAGATCGCCTCCTGTTGAGAGATCTAGAGTCTCCCTCTCTGTCCATGAGAGCTTGGGAACCCTTAAACCAGCAAAAAAGGTGTCCAACTTTTCTGCATGGTTTTCGATGGAGTGCTGATGGTACAGGTCTCTGTAAAAATCAGTAAAGTCTTTGGCTGTGTGCTGGGGGTTCAACTCATAGTGTGAGGAATTGGGTCCCTTCCTGATACAGAGTACTAGCGGCTGTAGCTTCCATCCAGAGCTGCCAGGCCAGCAGCTTTCCCATACAGCTGCCTGCCTCATAGTACCTCTGACACCCTCAATCCCATCATCTAATAACTTATCTGCATTTGTCTAACTGTTTCTTTACTTCCTCACTCAAAACTGTTTTGTGTTCGGCTTCTAAGTCAGATTGTCGAGCCTCCAGGTCCAGTTGCTCTCTTAGTTTCTCCCTCTTAAGACGAGAGGCGAAGCCTAAGGCAATGATCCGACCAGTCACCACTGCCTTAAACCCACTGCACCATACTGCTGCCAAGGAGTCCTAAGGGTGTTATGGGAAAGGTCTTTGAACCCTGCCTTGTTAAGGAGGGAAATGTTTAGATGTCAAAACGAGGAGTTAGTTTTAGGGGTGATGGCAAGGTGCAGTGCTACCGCAGAATGATCTGACACCGTGCAGGGTGCAAAGCTGGCTTGATTGAGGGTATGCAGACAGTCAGTAAAGATTAGGAAAAAACTGCTCCTCGAGTAGGCCTAGTGGGGAGCCGACCAGAAGGTATTGTCTCACCCATTATTGTTTTTAGTATTCCTTCCTAAAGTCCAGGACTCCCGTCCTTGTATGGTTCACATACACTGCCATCCTTATGTTTCACCACACTATACGGTGGTCACTCGTCCCCAGGTGGCCTCCCACCTTAATGTCTGCAGCACTGTCCCTGTTAGTGAGCACCAGGTCCAGCACTGTCCATCGTGAGTGGACTCCCTGACTAGGTGCCTGGGAAACACCCCTTCTAAGAAGTCCAAGATGTCCCTGCTTCTAGCTGAAGCCAGAGCTGGGAGGTTTCAGTCTACAGCTGGCAGACTGAAGTCCTTTATCAGCAGCACATCCTTTTTACCTGCCATTGTGTGAAACTACAAACAAACACAGATGGTCAGAAGCACAGTTAGAATCCATGCTGTATGTGAGCAGTCTGTTGTCCCTGAAAAGAGAAAAGATTCCAGCATAAAACAAGAATCATTCAAAACACTGCCCTAAGCAGCCTTTTCAAACAAAGCAACAGAAACATTTTACACAAGTAGAAAACACCCATTTAAAGTAGAAACTACAGTTAGTACTTGTTAAACACAGCAATAAAAACCACAACCCTAAAAGCTTACTCCTACCTCTCAACTACAAGAGTTTTGCCTCAAATCATATGATCCCACAGTAATGTGGTCACAGTCAGATTCTCTGAACATTACCTCATCCCATGTAATCGAGACTTGGGCTCAGCTTGTTTTCTAAGAAATAATTGAAAATCCCCTTGAATTGAGAACACTAACTGGACCATTCATTGTGTGGTTAACTCTTTCAGTGCAGAATCTTTTTAGGTTCTCTAAGAAACGATAGATAAATAAAAAAATAAATAAAAGCATTTTTGACTAACCAAATTTGTTCAATAAAACAAATGTTAGAAGAGTACTGTATTCTCATGAAATAATGCCATCTTTGGGGCTAAAAAGGTAATAATCACCCACTGGGCTTTTGGCTTTAGACCTTGTTACCCCCCCATGACATTATTTCTTTGCACAGTACACATTTCTAGCATTTCATATATATATATATATATATAGAGAGAGAGAGAGAAAGAGACCTACACTCACATATATGTGTATATATATATATATATATATATATGTATATATATATGTATATATATATATAGAGAGAGAGAGAGAAACATACACATATATATATAAATATGTATCAGTAGCAGATAAAACACTAAAGGGTGCGCAGTCGTGCTCTGATATACACGTGCCTTAGTGTGTGTTGTGAGGCATGAGGCTGCAGTCTGAGTGCACTCAACCACCGAAGGCATACATATAGCAGAGAACAACTGCAATGCCCTGTTGTTGATCATCTGTCTTACAAAATGGACAAAACTGCTTTGGGGAGGGGGATGAAAAATAGAAAGTAGTGCAGGAATGTGGTCCTTGTGGGATAATGCATAGTCTCGGATCGTGTTTCGTCCAATCAGGAGACATCATTGTTACAATGTTTTTTTTAACTTCATTTTTTGCAATTTCCAAAAATTGGACAGCACAACAATGCACTAATAATTGTACACGAGAGAACATACAATCTGAGCATGATTATAGAATGCTATCATACATCACACTGGAACTGAATACTGTCCATCATTGTCTGTGCTATACACCAGACAGTTGCTGTCTTTGGAGTATTCTGAGCCTGCAAACTTGTGAAATAAAGATGCATCCATACTGGTGTGGTCTCTCATTTAAAACTGTATCAGTCCATCTATAAGTATTATTTCTGGTTTGCCATCTTCTAGTCCAGTAACCATGGCCACCAACTATTTAGTGGAGATGTACTGTACAAGTAAAAAGATAAAGAAGGAAAACTATTAAACTGTAAAATTTATAACAGATAGAATGACATAATACCCTGAGTATTATCAATATCTGGTTGTCCAG
Source organism: Neoceratodus forsteri (assembly GCA_016271365.2). Lineage (NCBI taxonomy): Eukaryota > Metazoa > Chordata > Ceratodontiformes > Ceratodontidae > Neoceratodus > Neoceratodus forsteri. The sequence continues at coordinate 8,024,671 of JADMNL010000040.1, forward strand.
AGCCTTGGTTTATTGACCTAGCCCTCACTATTAATATCCCTTTGCTTGTTGGGATAAAATCGATCTGTCATCTCTATCCTCTATCAGGTGCATAAACAGAAACTTCTCAGTTTGGAGTTGGAGGTCAGCTGTAGTTTTTTCCTTTTTACTGATTTTTCTCACCCATTTATTAAATATATAAATAAAATGGGTAGGACATTTGCAGCTTCCTGATTGGTCAATAGCAGTCTCTGACCTGCACCTTACATCATGACAAGTATCAGGTTGAGACTACTTTCTCCAGCCAGCATATACAGTCAAAAATATCCCTGAGCCACAACTTCTAATCTTCACACTGTCAGTGGCACACACTAAGCCCAGGCCCAGACAAAAAAAATGTCAGACTTGGTGCCTATTAATTTTGAGTGCTGTTTACTCCTGAAAACTTTGAAGATTTCTTGTTACATGATGCGACACCTGACATTCCTGCCATGCCTGCAAAAAAAGGAGAAAAGAAAAAAGTGAGAGTAGCCGCATCACTTTAACCTCAGAACAGTTACTCATACTAGGAAGGGCCAGCCTTAGGGTATGTGATGCCCTAGGCAAAATCCAATCCCCCAGGGCGGTTGCCTGGATTTATCGGGGGTGGGGTTCTTTTAGTGAGTGATAGAGGTATATTGTGTGCATTGTGTGGGAAAAAGGTTTGAAAAAAGCTGGGGGTCTGCGGGCTGCAGGACCCCCAGAACTCTGGGGTGGAGTTTAAGGCTTACATTGAAAATAAAACAAACAAATCCATGCCATGTATCTTTTAAATACACTAAATACTTCCTGTTTTAAATATACTAAATACTTCAATTAATTATTGTTTCTCAGTTTTATGCATTACTATTGACTAATAAATTGCAGCACAGCAGTAACAATAACCAAACCAGCCATGTACATTTTTATCATCGAACTGTGTTACACTTACACATACACTACAAAACAAATCCCGCTTGCAATGCCACATAAGGTCAGGAGACAAGACTACTATACACTTCTGGTAAGTCTATACTTTCATTAAAGAAATTGAAAAGGGTGGGGAGACATCACACTCAAATAAATCTTACTTGGCAAACTTCGCAATGTATATGTACATATTTCACAAAAATATTTGGTGAATGAAGCCCAATCAAAACGGTGTCAACTTGGAAAGTTAAGTTTAGCAATGTCCCTTGCTCCTTTTAAGCTAGTTAGCAAGCAGGTCACCTATCCCAAGTCTCTTCACTAATTACTTTTAGCTCAAAAAGTAAATTTTTTAAGTTGTAAAACAGTTTAAACTAGCAAGTTTATAGACACAGCCACTCACCTTAGTAGTAAGTCCATGGTGGTGGTCCTCCTCCCGAGTCCTCTTGCCAACAACTTGCTGCTGCTCAAGTCATCTTTGCTGGTCTGGCTGCCCCTTGGATCAGGAAAATGAAGACTTTCACAGACTGGCACCACTAGTCCAAGTCCAGGACCGTCATCTCCAGCCAGGTTGCAATTGATGACCGCCCCCCGACTCCGACAGGACAACAGGGACTGAGTTTGAGTCAACACTTGCTTCCCCCCTCCCCCGGCCTAAGGCCTTCTCTGGCCCAAGCCCCAGGGATGAAAATCTCCTCCTCTGGGATGCTGGGGGTGAACCTCCACAGCTGGTCTCCTCCTCCTCAACACGACATTGCCCTTATCTGGCTGTTCTTGCTGCCTGGGCCTGCCCTGATGATCTGGCTGGGCCAGCTCCTTCTTCCTAGCTGGCTGGCTGCTGCTGCTTACTTGGCTCCTCTGCAGAGTATTGCTGATGCTGTGTGCACTTCTTTTTACTTTTTTTATCCCAGTCTCTCCAATCCTCAGGGTTTGTCTGACCTTTCCAACTGACCGTTGTTTTTTCCAATTCTGCTGACCCGACTCCCAGACCTGATGAAGAGGCCTATTCTCTCACTGCAGTGCTGCAATCCCATTGCGGCCCCACAGCATCCATGCGGTGCAGAGAACCTCACTTCTGCTCTGACCACCCAGTAGGATCTCTGACCTCCATCCTCCTAACCTCCTCCTCTCCTCCCCTGTGGTCTTCTCTCTCTAGCTCTGACTGAGTCTTTAAATCTGGACTCCGATGGGCCTACTGGCTGACTCCCTGCATCCCTTCAGACTCAGTCCTGTGTCAGCTCTGGCACCCCTAACGTGACCCTGCACCCTCCTGCCCCCACTGGCTGCTGCACACTACTGATCTCCTCTCCTCTAGTCTGGTTTAAACTCCACACCAAGCTCAGTGGACTCAGACTCCTTCTCTAATCTCTGCTCTCACCTTGCACTGAAAAGCAGAGCTGCCCTGCTCAATGCTGCCACCAAAACTAAATGAGATTACCTACTCCAACCACTCTGTGCATGCACTATGGCAAGGAGAATGGTTATGCGTGGGAGGCCTAGGGTGTGGGGGGGAGGGGGCGCACATCAGAGAAACTTAGTGACATACTGCTGCTGTCTATTACTCCATTGGCTACTACACAAAATTAAACAGACAGCAGCAGATATCCAATGTGGTCAATAATGGATGTTTACGTGTGGGCCAGGCAGTGTTGGAGACAAATCTTCTGGCAAGTGGGCCGGTGTGCCTCCCCCCAAACACACACACACGCACAAAAAAACATCAGATTTGGCTTTCTTTATTTTTCCAGCCAGGTCACTCAAAGCAAAAAAAAAAAAACTCTGTTTCACTGTGCCCCCTATTGCATGGTGCCCTAGGTGGCCACCTAGTCTGCCTGTCCTTAAGCCTGACCCTGATACTAGGGCAACAAATAGACAAAGTGAATGCACATAAAATGACCCAACGATCACTATCAGATTTCAATGGCCAGATTACAGAAAGAATGAATAATGCCACAGTTCCTGAAATATGTGCTACTTTATGTCATTTCTATGCTGAGGTAAGGCAGTCTGATGGCAACCAGTGCAGTCTTTTGAGTTTCCTCAGACTTAGAGGTGGCCTGAATTAATACCTCCTCCTCCTGCTGCACTTTTTTTTTTTGTAAATATAAGTTCATTAAAGAACTTTTCAGGTCATACATCACCAAAGCAGTAAAAATTCATTATACATACACGCAAAACAGTGAGAAATCACATCATTGCAATTCATAAAGGACATGCACTCTGTTTGAACCCAGTACCCATTATGTCATCACCCACATGTTACAGAGAGTACGGGGGGGGGGGATTACTAGATAAGATCACTTTTGTTCAGTGTCTGGGCTATCCTTAGTGTAACATATTCTTACAATTTGTCCCTTTAAAGGGGTGCACCCACCCAACTTGATATGATGGGGTGGCAGTAGTCAGGTAAGAAGGAGGGTTGGGAGGGATAAGAGAGAACAAAGGCCAGAGACCCAACTGGGGGGGGGGGGGCCATGCTCCTCATCTAACCATACTGAAGAGGTCGCATAGCCAGCCTATCAGACTATGGGGGGAACCTGAGTAGCCTTATCTTCACCCCTTACCACCGCTCATCCCAAGGGTCCTGGAGTGGCGTAGGCTGCTTACTATTTCTTGGGGCAGGGGGCCTCAGGGCACGAAATCAGGATCTTTAGTCATCACATACAGGACCCATCCATTCCATCTCGATGAACATAGCTCGCTTCTATCATTTAATGAATGAATTATCCTCTCCATCTTATATATCTAGTTCACTATGGTTCTCCAGTTCTCAGTGGTGGGGACCCATGTAGTTAGCCAGGCCCAGGTGATAGCTTATTTTTGCTGTCGTCAGTAGGGTGCCCAGCAGGTAACGATGGAGACCTGCAGAATCCCTTCTGTAGATTCAGTAAAGGAACATTTCTGCTGTTAGGTGTATGGGTTCACTATAGAGCTCCTCCAACCAGGGGGGGCCATTTCAGCTTTCAACAGGGGGGGCAACAAGTGATTAGAGGGGCTGTGGTGGAACCAGGGCTGAAAACCAAAAAACAATAACCTGCAATGCAGAGGGCGGCGACTGCCCCTCCTGCCCCCCCAAATGGCGTCCCTGCCTCCAACTCGAGCTGGAGAGCCCAAAAAAAGGGTTGTAGAGACAGGCAGGTCCACATAACATGCAAGGTGAGCCCTAGGCTCTGTGCAGTTTCTCTAACAATGTGACACATTTTCGGGTTGGTAGTGAGCTGTAATAACTGGGGTCCCAAAAAACCTTATCAGGTGTTTCCAGGAATACTCCCTCCATTGAGATGAACTGGTAACCCTAGAGGATATTCTACAGGACCAACTTCATTGTTCTGGTGTTATTTGGTAGTCTAGTTCCTCCTGCCAAGTTAGTAATATTCAGGTAAAGGGGTCATCTACTGAGTCTAACAGGGCTCTATAAAGGTAGGGGATAAGATGTTCAGTTATCCCAGCCCTTAGTATGTTACCAAAGGCAGTGATCAATGCTGAGTGTGACTCAGGTTGACGCGCTCCCACTGGCAGGGAGTTATAAAACTGTCTAACTTGTTGGTATCGATAAAAGTCACTTTGTTGAAGCCCAAACTTTTGCTGCACCTCTACAAAGGTGTTAAATAGAGGCCCAGTTGTGAATTAGGTAAGATATTCAAGGGAATACCATGCCCACTGTCTGAAAGCTAAATCTGTCCGAGCTGGAAGGAAATCTTCCAAGTGGGGAATTAGACACACCAGGGTTAAAAAGGGATCAAGATGCAGGGCCTTCCTTATTGAAACCCAGGTTCTCAGTTGGCTCAGTGTCCAGTGGGAGAGTGTGTCCCTCAGCCTCGTCTGTTGGGTCAAATTATAGAGTCCATTATAGGATTACACCAGTGGGATAGATGCTTGTTCCATCTCTAACCATAGTGAGAGGGGGAAGCCAAACTGTCGTAGTGCTATAAATCTTATATGAGAAGCCCAGTAATATAGTTTTAGGTGTGGCAAAGCAAGATCGCCCAAGAAACTTAACCAGAGGGCGTTGCCTGGCCCAAATGAACCAATATATTATCTTATTCAATTGTTTGAAGAAATGTAAGGGTAGAACTATAGGGATATTTTGAAGTAAATAAAGCGCCCTGTGAAGTATTACCATGTGTATGACGTCAATTCTTTTAGAGGCTGAGTGGTAACATACCCCGTCTTGTGAGGTCTTCTATAGTCTGTATGATGACGGGGGTATAGTTATTTTGGTATGCTTTATTCGGGGTGTGTGCTAGGTTGAGTCCAAGATATTTTAGTTTTTCTAGGTCCCAGAGGAAGGGATAGAGATCTTTGAGCTCAGGTGGTGGGAGGAACTGAAATGTAAGAGCTTCAGTTTTAGTAGTACTAACCTTGTAGCCCGATATAGACCCATACTCCTCTATTATGCTAAAAGTTGCTGGTAAAGAAGAGACAGGGTTATCTAGATATAATAGAACATCATCTGCGCATAAGGCAATTCGGTGGTCTTCTCCCTCAACCCGGATCCCAGCGATCTCCGTAGATTCTTTTGTAGCTTGCGCCAGGGGTTCAATATACAGCGCAAACAGGAGTGGGGACAGTGGACAGCCCTGTCTAGTACCCCGAAGTAGTGCAAAGTCCTCAGAGTGGTGTCCCGAGATCTTAACACATGCCCAGAGGGCTGCATAGAGATTTTGTAAGATCTTTATAATAGGGTCCAGGAAGCCGAATTTTTTCATTGTTGAGTATAAAAAATCACCAAGAGACCCTATCAAATGCTTTTTCAGCATCTAGGCTGAGCAGCATTGACAGAGATTGATGGGTGTCCATTTCTTCTATCACGTATAGTGCTCTTCTGGTGTTGTCAGTGGTTGTCCATTTTTGTACAAATCCAGTCTGATCAAGTGCAATTATGGAGAGCAGCATATCCTCTATTGTATGGGCTAATATTGACATATAGGCCCAGATATTCAAACTGCGCCACTTTGTGGCGCAAGCCTGTGCGCTGCTCAAAATAGTTGCGCAGGGGTGTGGCCAGGGCGATATTCAACGGAGTAGCGCTATGGCGCAACTGCTTTGAATATCGCCCCCTGGCCACCCCCACTGTGCATTGAGATGCGGTGGCGCAAGTTCCATTGCGCCATGCACAGCACCTGCGATATTCAAACGGTGACATGCAAATGGGGCCATAATTTATGCACGGCGCACGGGGGGCCATTTGCATCTGATTACGGCCCCATTTGCATGCCATTAGCATGCAGGTGCGCCGATCCCTGATGACTTGCGCCTGGCGCCCTGCCAGGAAGCAGCCATCGGGGACCAACGCCCCCTGCAGCCCAATCGCGGGACGTCCCGTAGGGACACTACGTCTCCAATCCCTGGTGGTCCAGTGATCGCTGACTCGATCAAGCGGCATAATCAGATCCTCGGTAAGCTGATCACGGGCACACTGAGCTGGTAGCTCACCACAGGCATAACTAGCCTTTCGCGCGTTGATCGCTGGGCACAACCGGCCTTCCCGACTGTTGATCGCTGGCATTTATTTCAAAGTTCAATATCTCGGTGGTGTCCAGTGATCGATCGAGTCGACGCGGGCGCAGACCCTAGCCTCAGTTCGAATTGAGATCTAGTGATTTCCCCACCCGCTTCATGGAGCTTCACCCGCCCTCATCGCTGGCGGGCGGCAGCATTCTCACTTCACGCCTCACCGCCCGCCGACGAATAGCTCGGTAGGAGAGAGCCCAGTTTATTGGTTCAGAGCATGAGCCACCGATGCAGCCCATATTATTATTGTCCAGATATGGAATGAATCCATCTGCATATCTGACTGACTAGTACGGTGCTGGCTGCACGCCCATGTGCCTGTTCTGAACCATCGGGCATGCAGCCACACCGAGCTGTCAGTCGGCGGGCGGCGTGGGACGGCAGGCGGGTGGGTGCTGCGCCACCGGCTGACGGAGGGAGGAAGGGTGATGGGGCTCTGTGGGCGGGTGGGGGTCCACTAGATCACCAGGGATTTCGGACTTGTGGGGGTGAGGAATGCCGACCGATCGGGCTCCATTCGGTCCACCGGACCACCAGGGATATTGGACTTTGGGGAATACTGATGCCCACGATCGGGCTAATGGGGGTTACAGTTATGCCCGCGACCGGGCTACTCGGGGAGATACAGTTATGCCCGCCATCAGGCTACCGGGGAATACAGTTATGCCCGCGATCAGGCTACGGAGGGGATACAGTTATGCCCACGATTGGGGCATGGGGGGGCGCTGACAGGTGCGGCGGGAACAGTCGAGGGCCACCCACAGGTGGCAGCTGCTGTGTTGTACCCCTGCAATGCGGCAGCTCACCTGTCAGTGGCTCTCGACTTGTTCCTTTTTTTTCGGCGTAACTTTGTGCAGGCTCAGGTAGGGGTTGCGCCTGCATAACTCTGCACGGCCCAGGCTGAATATCGGGCTGTGCAGTTTATGCATGGGCACACCCCCCCACCTGTGCCTGCATACATTACTGATGCGCCCCGGCACATCGGGATTTGTGTGGTGAACTTTTCCCTTTTCAATATCGCACCAGGGCGCATCAGTGGGTTGTGCATGGCGCAACCCTTTTGAATATCTGGACCATAGTATTTATAGTCAATGTTTAACACTGAGATAGGATGCTAAGGGGGCAGAGCTGTGCATTTTTGTTTGGCTTTAAAATCACTGAGATCATAGCTTGTGCCCAGCTTGGGAGGGGGGGGACCCATCCTGCACCTCATTTAGGGCCTGTAGTAGCAGAGTCATTGTATAACCTTTACTAGCCTTATAGAATTCAGCTCCATAGCCATCTGGGCCTGGAACTTTCATGGTCTTTGAGTGGACAATTGCCGCCACAAGTTCTCCCTGGCGAATTGGTCCCACCAAGCTCTTTTTTTGGTCTTCAGTCAGAGAAGGCAGAGTGATCCTTGCCAGGAACTCATTTATAGCTTTAGGTGATTCTGAGTATTCTGTAGTGTATAAAGATTTGTAGTACTCTTTGAATATGTTGTCTATGTCATGTAATCTAGACTGCAGGGTTCCCGTTGTTGGATGTTTGATCTTAGTGATCACTGAGGCACGCTTTTGCTTTCGTAGTTGGTATGCCAAGAGCCGAGAGGCCCTTGGTCCCACCTCATAATATTTCTGCCACAAAAAGGTCAGGGCTATCTCCGTTTGTTGTACGCAGACAGCATCTAGGTCAGCCCCGACAGATTTTATTTGCTACAGTACTGATGTGTCGCCCTGCTGATGTGCTAGTTGCAGGAAGTGCAGGGTATCCTCTAAACTCTGCTGCCTCTCTTTTCAAAGTTTGGTATGAGCCAAGGTATATTGTATAATGTGACCTCGTAACACTGTTTTCAGTGTATCCCAGAGGATCAACCTGGAGATCTCTGGAGAATCATTCTCCTAAAGTATCTCTTTTGTTTTTCCTTTGAGGAACTCTTGAAATTGCTCACCATTAAGGTAATATAGGTTCAGACGCCATCTGGTGGAATGGCGCTCCTGCCCTATGTTCCATTTTGTAATTACTGAAGCATGGTCTGAATGTAGGATATCTCCCAACTTGCATTCCACTAGGTGGGTGAGGTTTTCCAATTGGGTGCAGCATTGGTCAATATGTGAATATGTTCTGTGTACTGATGAATAGTAGGTGTAACCCCTAGTGCGGGGATGCAGTGACCGCGTACATCAACCCAACCTACATCTTCCATAAAGCACTTAAAGGTCTTATGTGGAGCAGGTTGTTGTCTATAGTTGGTATTAGTAGAATCCCAACTCAGCTGTGGAGCGATGTTAAAGTTTCCAGCTAAGATAAGTGTAACCCCCTTGTTATCCGGGGTTACTAGAATCCCAGTAAGACCTAGTGGTAGGCAGGGAAGGCAGTTTGTGAAACTCCAGTTAAATGGATTTCACACTGTCTCACTCTGTTCTCAGTCTCAGCTGAGACTGAGGGATGACATCACCAATAGAACTTTCGGAGCTGCATAAGCCACATTGGAATCTGCAGCAAAGGGAGTTAGATAGAACATTGGGAGTTTTCAAAGAGAGAGTCTGCAGTTTGGCTTGGAGAGAGTGAAGTTTGTACTCAAGTGGTGGAGACCGCTGTTTTTGGGTCTCAGTGCCCCCTTCCTCTGGGGGGGGGATGTAAAGATTCCCAGCAGATTCCTGGGGCAATCCCCTTAATTCTGCTAGTGGAGGAAAAGCTGCCTGTGTTAGGCCAGGATTTATTTTGGAAGATGGAAGATTTGTGAGTCGCCTGTGGGGCACCTGCAACTTAAGGGTGAGTGTCTGCTCTGGCTAAAAGGGCATATGTTTTCTTTACCCTGGGACTTGTGTGAAAATCTAGGGATTGAACTACATATTGGGAAGCCTAGAGAAATGGGCCAAGCAAGTAAAAGCAGTGTCAAATCCCAGAGTTTTGTTGAGATGCAGATAATATGTAGAGGTGATGTGACAGACGTCTACCCTTAACTCATTGCCTCCGAGAAACGTCTGTATTCGGCAGGCTTCACTGTATTGTTGTGTCCGAGAACGACTCCAGATGTGAACTGCAGTGTCCTAGTGTTACCGTGCTACGTCTGGAGTCGTCACTAACTTTTTGTGCCATTACTTGCTATTCAATGAAAAGAGTGCTTACTAAATCTCTTTGGGTGATACCCCACATAGTAAGTCTCTTTTCATTGGGTGGCAAATGTAGGGGTCCTATTTGAAAATCCTATAAAAAGTATGCTTTTAAGTTCTGCGCTTCTCATTTGCTGCTGCTTCTGGTTGAGTCGGATCACTGATGCTGCTGAGCCTTTTGCGCGTGTGCCTATTGTTGATCTGCCTGAGTTCTTCACCTACAAAAACACCACACTCTTGAATGTATTTATATTTCTAAAATGATATTGTGGCTTTGTGTAAATGTCAGTGTTTTCGTGGTCTTTCTGTGAGCTGGCTCCGTGAGAAGCCCTACTTCCGGTTTTCAATTGCTCACATAAAGACCCCGAAAACAATGACATTGACACAACAGCACTGTGTGGCTGGATATATTTATTTTGCCTTATGTCGTCGATCGGATAATTCTATGTGTGTTTAGCCATTTTCTCAAAGGGAAGATCGCAGTTAGGCGTGAGTGCATTTGGACTCCCATCGGTTGGCGTTTGTTTGTAATTCCGATATGGCTGTTTGGTGCATGGAATATCGCATTTGCGTGTTGATGTGGGCTCCTTGACTTCTCCCTAGTGTCCTGTATAGCGGGCCATGTCGCGTTCATGGTGCTTTCCTTGTTTCACCTGGACAACATCATGCCTGGAGTACTGCATTCCTCTGTTTTCCTAACGTGTTTGTGTGGGCTTTTCCCCTGCTGTGGTTCCCTTTCAATTTTTGGGGCAATGGACCAGACCCATTCCATGCCAGCTAAGTTTGCATGCAGGTATGTGCTGGTGGGTGCCACGGGGGATGGGGGAAATGCTGTTTGCTGTTGGCATGGTGGTGGGGTAATGCATGGTGCTGGGTGGTGGCACATCATATAATGCATTGGTGCCAGGTGCTGTGGGTGCTGTTTTGAGGTGGTGGACAGTCGGGACACCAGGAAATCTGTTTTGTGTTGTTGCCAGCTTTTTGGGGTGGAGGGACCACTAAACACTGTGGGGGTATGCTGGGATGTTCGTGTGTGTTTGATGGTGAGGGTCAGGTCCCTTACAGCATTTTGTGTGAAGGTGTCGGGTCTTGGGGGGGGCACGCAGACGCAAGGCCTGGCATCCTCCCAAAAACAGCAGTACCTGCTTTCTGCATGCCCCCCCCCACCCCGAGACCCGACGCCATCACACAAAATGGTTGCCATGCTGTCCGGTGCCTTCTTCCCACCTTCAGACACCAGGTGCCATCCCACAAAATGAATTCCCTTGAGTCTCATGGTCTCCCACCTGCAGCTGGTCGTCTAAAAAGGCAATGTGATATGAAGAGAATGCCATTTTGTGTTGTTGCCAGCTTTGGAGGAGGGGGAGGGGCCACTGAACACTGTGGGGGTATGCTGTGTCGTTTGCCGTGTGGATACCGTAGGGTGTGGAGAACACTGGCCACCAGGGAATCCATTTTGTGGGATGTTCGTGTGTGTTTGATGGTGAGGGTCGGGTCCCTTACAGCATTTTGTGTGAAGGCGTCGGGTCTTGGGGGGGGCACGCAGACAACAGGCAGTGCTGTTTCTGGCATGGTGGCGGGTGACGCAAGGCCCGGCATCCTCCCAAAAACAGCAGTACCTGCTTTCTGCATGCCCCCCACCCCGAGACCCGACGCCATCACACAAAATGGTTGCCATGCTGTCCGGGGCCTTCCTCCCACCTTCAGACACCAGGTGCCATCCCACAAAATGGATTCCCTGGAGTCTCATGGTCTCCCACCTGCAGCTGGTCGTCTAAAAGGGCAATGTGATATGAAGAGAATGCCATTTTGTGTTGTTGCCAGCTTTGGAGGAGGGGGAAGGGACACTGAACACTGTGGGGGTATGCTGTGTGTTTGCCGTGTGGATACCGTAGGGTGTGGAGAACACTGGCCACCAGGGAATCCATTTTGTGGGATGTTCGTGTGTGTTTGATGGTGAGGGTCGGGTCCCTTACAGCATTTTGTGTGAAGGCGTCGGGTCTTGGGGGCACGCAGACAACAGGCAGTGCTGTTTCTGGCATGGTGGCGGGTGACGCAAGGCCCGGCATCCTCCCAAAAACAGCAGTACCTGCTTTCTGCATGCCCCACCCCCACCGAGACCCGACGCCATCACACAAAATGGTTGCCATGCTGTCCGGGGCCTTCCTCCCACCTTCAGACACCAGGTGCCATCCCACAAAATGGATTCCCTGGAGTCTCATGGTCTCCCACCTGCAGCTGGTCATCTAAAAGGCAATGTGATATGAAGAGAATGCCATTTTGTGTTGTTGCCAGCTTTGGAGGAGGGGAGGGCCACTGAACACTGTGGGGCATGCTGTGTCGCTTGCCTGTGGATACCGAGGGTGTGGAGAACACTGGCCACCAGGGAATCCATTTTGTGGGATGTTCAGGCGGTGTTTGATGGTGAGAGTCGGTCCCTACAGCATTTTGTGTGAAGGCGTCGGGTCTTGGGGCACGCAGACAACAGGCAGTGCTGTTTCTGGCATGGTGGCGGGTGACGCAAGGCCCGGCATCCTCCCAAAAACAGCAGTACCTGCTTTCTGCATGCCCCCACCCCGAGACCCGACGCCATCACACAAAATGGTTGCCATGCTGTCCGGGGCCTTCCTCCCACCTTCAGACACCAGGTGCCATCCCACAAAATGGATTCCCTTGAGTCTCATGGTCTCCCACCTGCAGCTGGTCATCTAAAAGGCAAGGTGATATGAAGAGAATGCCATTTTGTGTTGTTGCCAGCTTTGGAGGAGGGGGAGGGGCCACTGAACACTGTGGGGGCATGCTGTGTCGTTTGCGTCGTGGTGGATACCGTGGGTGTGGGAGAACACTGGCCACCAGGGAACCCATTTTGTGGGATGTTCGTGTGTGTTTGATGGTGAGGGTCGGATCCCTTACAGCATTTTTGTGTGAAGGCCGGTCTTGGGGGCACGCAGACAACAGGCAGTGCTGTTTCTGGCATGGTGGCGGTGACGAAGGCCCGCATCCTCCCCAAAACAGCAGTACTGCTTTCTGCATGCCCCCACCTCGAGACCCGACGCCATCACACAAAATGGTTGCCATGCTGTCCGGGCCTTCCTCCCACCTTCAGACACCAGGTGCCATCCCACAAAATGGATTCCTGAGTCTCATGGTCTCCCACCTGCAGCTGGTCATCTAAAAGGCAAGGTGATATGAAGAGAATGCCATTTTGTGTTGTTGCCAGCTTTGGAGGAGGGAAGGGGCCACTGAACACTGTGGGGCATGCTGTGTCGCTTGTCGTGGTGGATACCGTAGGGGTGTGGAGAACACTGGCCACCAGGGAATCCATTTTGTGGGATGTTCATGTGTTTGATGGTGAGAGTCGGGTCCCTTACAGCATTTTGTGTGAAGGCGCGGGTCTTGGGGCACGCAGACAACAGGCAGTGCTGTTTCTGGCATGGTGGCGGGTGACGTTAAGGTCTGCATCCTCCAAAACAGCAGTACCTGCTTGCATGCCCCCACCCGAGACCCGACGCCATCACACAAAATGGTTGCCATGCTGTCCGGGGCCTTCCTCCCACCTTCAGACACCAGGTGCCATCCCACAAAATGGATTCCCTTGAGTCTCATGGTCTCCCACCTGCAGCTGGTCATCTAAAAAGGCAAGGTGATATGAAGAGAATGCCATTTTGTGTTGTTGCCAGCTTTGGAGGAGGGGAGGGCCACTGAACACTGTGGGGGCATGCTGTGTCGTTTGCCGTGTGGATACCGTAGGGTGTGGAGAACACTGGCCACCAGGGAATCCATTTTGTGGGATGTTCGTGTGTGTTTGATGGTGAGGGTCGGATCCCTTACAGCATTTTGTGTGAAGGCGTCGGGTCTTGGGGGGGGGGGCACGCAGACAACAGGCAGTGCTGTTTCTGGCATGGTGGCGGGTGACATAGATTTTGAAGGTGGTGGCCTAGGTGAGTGGTGTCTGCAGTGCAAAGACGTGTGTTTTTTTTTTTTGATTCCAGACGATCGAGAGACCGCTCAGAGATCGCGAGAGAGAGACTGCTGTAGAAACCACTCTGAGATTGAGAGAGAGAGAGAGAGAGACTGTTTTCCTGTGAGAGAACGCAACCCCACAGATCAGCACCGGAAATATGGCTAATGTGTACAAAAATGACCTGCTAGACCTTTTCGATAGTGCCAGTGACAATGAGGTAGATGACTTTCAAGGTTTTGATGATTCCGACATCGAGGTGAACTTGGTGCGTATGAAGCCTTTGGTTACACAGGACAGTGACAGCGATTTCAGTGACGATGATGATCTGCCCCTGGCTATGCTGCGGCGGAAGAGACGCTCCAAGGAGAGTGAAGAGGATGATGCCACTGTGCTGGCTACGCCAGCGAGGAATGACCTGACAGCGAAGATGATCTTCCTTTGGCTACACTGCAGCATGGGAGTACCCAAATTGACATTGATGACCATCATGAACTACATGACGTTGAACAACCTGCAGAACAACCTGAGCAACCTACACCACATCTGGATGCTGGTCACAATGATGAATGGACAGTTTGCTTACAGCAGGTCCATGTTGAGGATTTCAAGGAGCCTGTGGGTCCAACCACACTGTTGAGTGCAGAGAAGACTCCCATGGATTTTATGAACCTGACATTCCCACCAATTCTCTACGACCTGATAGCCGAGGAGACAAACCGGTCACAGTGCCCGTAGAGCAGGCAGAAGCAAACAAAGTTGACCACCGATGGAGCCAGTAACTGCGATGCAACATAAAAGCCTTATTTGGAATGCGACTATACATGTCAGTTATAAAGGCGCCACACTACCGCATGTACTGGGGAAGCACCATCTCTATGGACGCTACCAATTTCAAAGCTAATGACCCGTGAGCGCGCTATGAGAAGATTATGCAGTATTTATGCGAAGTGACAGCATGCTAAATCCACCAAGAGGATCGCTAGAGCATGATAAGCTACATCACGTTCGACCAATTATCAAGCATGTTGTCAAGGCATGCAAGACGGAGTACAACCTGCACCGAGAAGTGTCAATTGATGAGGCAATGGTGGGCTTTAGAGGACGACTGTCCTTCAAGCAGTACATGCGATGCAAGCCACAACGGTATGGGATAAAAGTATGGGTCCTTGCAGATCCGCATAACGGTTATGTGTCCGACTTCCAAGTATACACAGGAAAGGTTGCTGGTGCTGTGGAAGTGGGCCTTGCAGAGAGGGTTGTGAAAGACCTGACTGAGGATCTGCGTGGCAAAAGGCACCATGTATATTTTGACAATTACTTTACTTCAGTTCACCTGGCAAAAGAACTATTGAACGTTGGCTTGTACTCATGTGGAACGATGCAGACCAACAGAATTGGATGGCCTTCCGAACTTAACAAATTATCAATGAAAATGAAAGCTCGTGGCTATTATGAACAACGACAGAATGGTTCACTTGTTGCCACAGCGGGAAAGACAACCATCCCGTTTTCTTGTTGTCAACAAACCATGACCCTACCTCACCAGCAACGCCTGTGCCCAGGAGACAAAGAGACGGCACTGTTGCATCAATTGCATGTCCAGAGGTACTGCTACGGTATAATATGCACATGAATGGTGTGGACGCCGCTGACTAGTTTTGGGGCAGTACCCATGTGCAAGAAAATCAAAAAAGTGGTGGCTATACCTTTTCTGGTTTTTGTGGGACATGGCACTGGCAAATGCATTTACTCTGTTCCGAGAGAGCGTGAATCATGTTCAGCGATCAAAGACTGGACGGGTGAACAAGCACAGACAACTGAATTTCCGCATGCTCCTTTCTGAGAATCTGTTGGAAGGATATACACACAGAAGACGTAGTGCTCCACTTCCAGTAATCGCGCAGAATCCAACTTGTGATGGACTACACTACCCCATGAAAGGGAAGAAGGGGAGGTGCAAAAATTGTTTGCAGAAGAAAATACGCGCTGAACTGTCATATACATGCAGCACATGCAATGTACACCTCATGCGTTGATTGTTTTCCTGAGTATCACCAGTACAGATAGAGGTGCTGCGAGAGAGAGAGAGAGAGAGAGACCGGGGTGCTGGAGAGAGAGAGAGAGAGAGACCTGGGTGCTGCGCGAGAGAGAGAGAGAGAGAGAGACCGGGTGCTGGCGAGATAGAGAGAGAGAGAGACCTGGAATGCGAGAGAGAGAGAGAGACCGGGTGCTGCGAGGAGAGAGAGAGAGACCGGGGTGCTGCGAGTGAGAGAGAGAGAGAGACCGGGGTGCTGAGATGCACAGAGGTTGTAGGAGATTCATCACTGAGCAGGACAAGGTGCAAGCGAGAAACTGGATGAAATGGTTTGGTGGCAGGTACGTCAGAAACAGTGTCATGGGCATGGATCAGATTGTATTGCATTGGTGGAACCGCCTGCTGACCCATTGGTGTATCGGAGGTAATGCAGTAACATGCCAGTCATTGAATGGGCTGTGCCAAATGAAAATTAAAAATACTGGGTTGGTGACTGCCGCAATTGTGCTCTGAGGCAGAACGAACAGAACCATCAGTATGCAAGGCCTTGCATTCAGTGCCTTGCGATCACCAGTTCTGACTCCAACAGCAATTCTTCAATGTCTTGCTAGGAAGGAAGGAAGGAAGGCTTCATGTCACACTGGACGACAAGGCAAATGATCCACGCACGATGACTTGTAAGGAGTCACCAATGTTGTTTCAGGGGGATCATGTGTCTTCTACAGCCAGGTCCCCCTGACGAAAGTACGTCACTAAGGGCACTAAGTATGGTGGCTAAGATGACAATAGGAAAGTTTATTGTAGAGTGAACATGCAAACGCATACATTGACAAACGTAGTAGCCGCAAATGAAGAACTGTTTGAAGGATCAACGAAACGGATACAATAGGATGTACCATGCGATACACTGAAGGTTGTTTTAGTGGGTGTGGAAAAATGCACGGGACCGCTTCTGGATGAATGTCTGATCATAGCTGGACTTATAGTATGTTGGCTGACTGTTCTTTGATGGCTTTGGTGGTTGGAGGAAGGCTGTCCCAAGCACACCAGTTGGTGCATTGTCACGTCCGACGAACCGTGCTCCACTAACTCTTCCAGCACCGTTGTGGATTGGCGGATTTAGCTCCGCATTTTTTATTTTCATTTGGATGCAGAGCCCCACGACACGCATTCCAGCCAGCAAGCCGAACAAAGCTGTGTTATGAGTTGCTGTGCTTGTGGGCGGCTTAGGACATCCATATGATGTCCGGAAGAAGTACGGTCATGTCCAGTGACACAGATGGGATCATGCTGCTGTGGGCCTTTTGGTGGTTGGAGGAAGGCTGATGTGCTGTGCACATGGTTGTTCACAGCTGCAGGCTGAGATTGCTTGGAACAGAGTGAGTGAGTCAGACACTCTGGATGTCTGTTCCGTGGGTCAAGATGGGTTTTTTGCTGAAGGATCTGGCGTGGCGGACAAATGGTTGCGTTATGCGAGTTGTGATTGTCCTAAGAGTTGAGTGGAACATCCGTGGCTAGGCGAAAGACACAGCAGCCGATGCAGGCTTTGGCACTGTGCCAAATGGGGAAAAAAAATGCGGAGCTAATGTGGACTGGTGACTGCGATAACTGGAGGTGGTCTGTGTCTCACTCACCAGACCAATGGGGGAAGCTGACAGAGGTACTGGAGAGCACTAACTGTCCCAAGCACGCCAGTTGGTGCATTGTCACGTGCTACAAACCGTGCTCCACTAACTCTTCCAGCACTGTTGTGGAGTGGCGGATTTAGCTCCACATTTTTTATTTTCATTTGGATGCAGAGCCCCACAACACGCATTCCGGCCAGCAAGCAGAACAAAGCTGTGTTATGAGTTGCTGTGCTTGTGGGCCGCTTAGGACATCCATATGATGTCCGGAAGAAGTACGGTCATGTCCAGTGACACAGATGGGATCATGCTGCTGTGGGCCTTTTGGTGGTTGGAGGAAGGCTGATGTGCTGTGCGCATGGTTGTTCACAGCTGCAGGCTGAGATTGCTTGGAACAGAGTGAGTGAGTCAGACACTCTGGATGTCTGTTCCGTGGGTCAAGATGGGTTTTTTGCTGAAGGATCTGGCGTGGCGGACAAGTGGTTGCGTTATGCAAGTTGTGATTGTCCTAAGAGTTGAGTGGAACATCTGTGGCTAGGCGAAAGACACAGCAGCCACTGCAGGCTTTGGCACTGTGCCAAATGGGGAAAAAAAATGCGGAGCTAATGTGGACTGGTGACTGCGATAACTGGAGGTGGCCTGTGTCTCACTCACCAGACCAATGGGGCAAGCTGACAGAGGTACTGGAGAGCACAAATTGTCCCAAGCACACCAGTTGGTGCATTGTCACGTGCGACGAACCGTGCTCCACTAACTCTTCCAGCACTGTTGTGGAGTGGCGGATTTAGCTCCGCATTTTTTATTTTCATTTGGATGCAGAGCCCCATGACACGCATTCCGCCGTCAAGCTGTGGAAATATGTGTTTTATGTAGCAGGCTTGTACATTGCTGCCCTTGTGGATTGCTTCCATCATATGAGCACATGCAGCTCATTCTTTGACAGCTAGACACACTCAGCAACAGTCATAAGGAACCTGACATTGGGATTGCATGGCTACGTGAGCGGCCCACAGCCACAAGCAACTTCAACGAAGTTTTGCATTCAACTAAATGTGGTGTTTCTGTTATTTCTAAAAATCATACTGTGTCACCTGCAATGTCGTGCATAGAAGAAAATGACAACACAATATAGGGTGTAGTGGTCTTTATTATGGAAAAAGACAACAGACACTGGAAATGGAAATAGAGTTTATTAGGATCACAATTGGAAACATCTACCAATAAGGAGCCTGCGGAGTCACAAGCCTTGGGAATCGGTGGCCTTGCATTTAATTAATTCCATGTTTTCAGTTTACCTCAACGGGGGTCAGTAGGAGGCAGCTCCCAGACACGTATCAACAAGTGATTGCAAACCTTGACACTGAGGCAAAAGCCGGGACGCTGTAAGCCATGGAGTTGGCAACTGCACAGATGCCAAATCGAGGTCAAAGCCAAGTCAGGATATGGCAGCAGGCAAACAAAAACAAGGTATGTGGGGTGTAAAATCCATGATAGGGGAAAAGCAGGGTAGTGAGGGCATGGGTGGAGTGTCACGGATATATCGATGGTAATAAAATCTCGATTTGGTTGCAGGCGAAAGGAGCAAGCTGCCTCAGCATCTGGATCTGTGGTCACCCTTTGTTTACTGGGCCGCAGAAAGAGCACAGCAGAGCACAGGAGGGCAAAACTTGTGGTTAGGAAAAGACAGAGTGGAAGTTCATTGGATTGGAGGCGAGGAATGCGGGATGGACTGATTCCAGTGTTCGGGAGAAACATGGTGGGCCTCATCCCGACATTCTGATTATTCATTTGGGAGGCAACGATCTGGCAACCTGCCTGCTGCGGAACTGAAGGGAACCATGAGGCAGATGCTGCATCAAATCAGTGCTGGTGGCCCAGAGTCCATATTGTATGGTCCGACACTGTGCAGCGGTTGAACTGGAGTGGAGCACGAGATGTGCGGCCATCGAGAAAATCAGAAGACTACACAATGGGTTCATGTTGTCTATGATGGATACCATGGGCGGTCAGTGGTCAGGCACCCTGGTCTCGGTCTCACAGGCCTGGAGGTACCGGTCAGATGGTGTACACTTGATGGATGAGGGATTGATGACTTTCTGAAGGACTTGAAGCATGGTGTGGTGGTGGCTACGCGGATGATTGAAAGTAAATTTATATTGAATAAATGCATGGTGGAAGCCATTTACTAAAGCTCTTGGTATGTGTGTATTTTGTTTGTTCACCTGTGCGTGTGCGAGTGTGTGGACACAGCAGAATAGAGGTTGGGACTACATCAGGTAAGAATGTAAGAGTGTATAAATGTCTTCAGTGCACATCATCATGGGATGCCATCTGAAAAGGTAAGAAAATGTGACCGTGGGGATTGTCATTTTGTTGTTGACATTTTGTAGTCTATGTGATGCGACTTGTGGCCGCCATGCCAAATACCATGGGTGCCGCCGTGTACATATTTGTACGTGTCGTGATGTTATGCCCACAAAGTTCACAACACTGCTCATTATTATATCGCGTGGTTGTGCTGGAGATGAGACGCCGCACCTCATGATTTGTGGTGATGCTGTGTTGTTGAATGTCTTTGCATATGTTGATCATGCATTGTGTGTGTATATGGTTGGATCAAATGATAGACTAAATATATAGATATATAGGTAGATGTGTATACAGTGTGTCTATGTGTATATATAAATGTGTATATATATATGTGTGTGTGTGTGTGTGTGTGTGTGTGTGTAAATATGTATATATCTGAATGAGTGGGAAGTGAGCTTGGGGAATAGAATGAATGGTGGAGCGTACCGCTGCACTGAGTAATGGTTCCCTGCGCCACTTGACACAACTTCAGATCTATTGTATATCCAATACCTGCCAATAACTTAGTCTTTTATACAATCGTATTGTTTTGTGTTTCTTTGGTTTGGTGATGACATCACGGTGTGATATTGTGCATTGTCACACTCAAGCACTTTAGGAGGTATGCACGCGTCTTTATGGTATGGTGTGTATGGCTTGCATTGTCTAGCATGAGCCCAGAGTCACCTAAGCAACTTGAATAAAATATATTTTTGGTAATTGCAGCAAGTATGAAAAAAATGTTTCGATTCCCTTTCCAATGGTGCTATGCAATCAATGTTAATTTACTGAACAGCTAGGCCGCTGACAGTTTGTGTATCACGTATACTATAGGACTTAAAAATAACTGTTTTCCCCTTTTGCGTGGAGGAATAAACTGTGGCATCCTGACAGAAAAATAAAAGAGAAACTGTTTTTACACAACATGCCATAAACAAATGCAAACTAGTGAATAAAGTATGGGTCTGGGAATGAAGTATTCGCCCTCTGGGTTTATGTAGCATCAAACCCCTCGGGTGTGTAAATTCTCGTTAACACCCAGACCCATATTTTATCCTCGATTTTGCAGTTGTTTTACATGGTGTATGTTGCTACTGTGTCCACCAAGAACCATAATAACTATACGTTAGCCAGTAGAACACAAAAAGCAAATTAATTACAATTGATTATGAGAATCGCTGGAAAGGTAATTTAGTTATGAACAGATTGTGTGCTGACATATTGTGTGTAGTATGTATTGTGCATGAGTTTTTGCATTTGTTTATGGCATGGTGTGGATGGCTGACATTTTGTCCGTCAAGAATCACCTAAGCACTATGAATAAAACTGATTCTGGGAATCTTAGGCAGCATAAAACAAAACCAAACTGATTAAAATTGATTGCATAGCACCGTTGGAAAGGTAATTTAGATGGGAATAGATTGTGTCTGGGACATATTGTGTGTATCATGTATAGTTCAAGAGTTAGTTGCATTTGTTTATGACATGGTGGGTTATGGCTGTCATTTTGTCCATCAAGAACCATCAAAGCATGCTGAATAACACACACATTCTGGGTATCTCGGCCAGCATAAAACAAAAACCACACAAAGCACAATTGATTGCATAACACCACTGGAAAGGAAATTTTGTGATGAACAAGTTTGCCGCTGATATGTTGTGTGTATCATGTATACTTTAGGAGTTATACAAATGTGTTTATGGTATGGTGTGTATGGTTCTGATTCATGTCTAAAACCTCGCCAAAACACCTTGAGAAAAATGGTAAAAACATATGTTTTATATTATAGAATTAGCTGTCTTTTTAACAAACAAATTATTAAAACTGCATCTAGTTTCTGCATGCTGAATTGGGGGTTGATAAGTCACATGCTTTCAAAAAAAAAATGGCTTAAAGTGCATTTTTTTGTGTAAAAATAATTTTTTTTACGCTTTCGACCAGCATAGAAAAAAAATTAAATTATGTATTATCAATTGCATACCAGCATTGGAAAGGTAATTTTATGCTGAACAAGTTTGCCACTCATACTTTGTGCCTAGCACACACGGTTCTTGAGCTATAAGCATTTGTTTGCGACATGATGATTATGGCTTGATTTTGCTTACAAAGCCCCAGGATTCACTGTTATCAGTATACAGGACACAAGTGCTGCAACTTCAGAGAGCTCATGAGGAGACAATGAGTTAATCTACATTTAGAAGTTCAGCAAAGGAATTGCTCAGTTTTTCCAGAGAAATGGCCAGTTATGGACTGTGGGAGCTGGAGGTGGGTGGCCCCCCATCTTTAGTAACCAGGTCCACCTCTACGGATTTCTTCTGTGGTTTTCTACTTTGCCTCAGGCACTTGGCCAGTGATGGGGGAAGTACCCAGACGTGGGGTTGTAAGGAAAATTCTCTCTAAGAGTCGCAGACTCTAGTGTGGTGTGGGGAGCCACGATAGGATAATTGGTTCATTCCTCAAATGGACCACGGATCAAGTGGCCGGCAGGGGAGCCGGGCCAGTGGGGAAAACCCAAGTGTGTACAAGTCGGGCTGTGTACCCAAAGCTGTGTGCGAGTCTGGGCTGTGTGCCTGGTGGGTTCAGAGCCTGAGGGCTGGAAATGGTGATAAAGTGTTCTGTAGTCTCTAATCTGCATTACCAGGAAATGTAGCCCGTGGGGTCCGTCTATGCTTTGTTTGTTCAGCTTGGATGTGAATAAAAGCCACACTGAAGAATCCCATTCCTGGTTTTGGACATTACAGTTATTGCTTCCTGTGTTTGAATTTACTTGGGTGCCCCTGACCAGAGTAGCCTAACCTAGGCTCCCCTGTGCCGAGTAACCTCATCCTCCCCGAACCCAGTCCCCACCAGGTACTGCTGTCAGCTTCAACAGCATGCCACCTGTCATTTTGCTAAAAAGGCAGGGGTGAGGGGTTACATAAACAGCCCCTTTGTATGGGTAACCACCTTGTCCAGTAAGTGTTTTATTACTTTAGAACTGGAGCCTGGGGGGAGATACATGTTAGCGAGAGTAACCTCGACATCATAAAGTCTTCCCTGAGCTAGGATCAGCCTACCCTCTGGGTCTGACCAAGAACTGGAGAATTGG
The DNA here is from genome assembly GCA_016271365.2 of Neoceratodus forsteri. Classification (NCBI taxonomy): domain Eukaryota; kingdom Metazoa; phylum Chordata; order Ceratodontiformes; family Ceratodontidae; genus Neoceratodus; species Neoceratodus forsteri. The sequence continues at coordinate 8,047,266 of JADMNL010000040.1, forward strand.
AACGAGGTGTGGTGTGATATCAAAATTGCCACCCCACTTTTCCGACCGTTCCGAAATGAGGAGGAATGTACTGCCTGATACCCAAATTTGGCTATATTGTTATGTTCAAGTTTGGACAAGTGGGTCTCCTGTAAAAACACTAAATCCGAGTGGATTTTTTTGAGGAGCGAAATTATTCGGGAGTGTTTGATGGGGCTTGTCAGGCCATTAACATTAAGGAAGTAGACTTGCGTATGTTGTGCCATCATTTATAATCATTGGGTCTCTGCTCCCAGCAAAGCGGTCTCCTGGGTGAACCAATAATATTGTGATCCACACTCTATAACCTTTCATTGGTTTTGTTGACCTTGTTTTCAAACATACAAATAGAACATTTAAAACTTGGGGCTGAACAAGAGGGTAATTAAGCACTGTAACCTGTGGAGGGTAGACTGCCTATGGGTGTGTCAGCTGGGCTGCCGCCAAGGCGAAAGGGTAACTGCGGGCTTCCATGTCCAAGTGTCCACTGGGGAGACTGGACGGCATGATATTAACCTTGCCTAGGGGAATTGGGTTCCTATTGGGACCCAACAAACGCAAATTCAGTGTCTCAGACATGAGGTGGGGCGGTTGGGACGTCATGAGTTGTCTCAACCTGAGCCTTGTGGTAAGTTCCTTGTTCCTGCTACACGATTCCTTGCTGTATCCAATACCTGCAGGTGGGGGGGAGATCAATGGTGGCGCGAAGGCAAGGGGACCTAGGGCAGGGAGGGGACACGGGGGGCCTTCAGAGGCATGTTTCAGTGTCTCAGGGGATTTCTTGCCGCAGAATGCAACTCCCTACTTCAACAGTAAATGTCAACAACATTAGTAGGGTAATTCAGTTCTACCTTGTGTTTCATCTTGGCAATATATAGAAACCCCAGGTATGAGACTATCTCAAGATCCACGTCCTCCCAGGCACCCTCCCTCACCCACCCCGCACCCGCATCAAGTTCATATTTCGGCTGCTAATCAACATATAATAACTTATTTAGAGAGAGAGAGACCTGATAAAAAATCTCACAGACTATATTCCAGTGCCCAGGTGTGTTATCCAGTGGCAGCACCATGTGGCTCCCGCCACTCCCCGAACCTTATCCTGAGCTAATGTTTATACGAGTTGCACAACTCAGTCATATTAAATTCTGCACCTCGGGCTGAGTTGTAGCTCTCACTACAAATTAGATGGCTCAGAGGTTGATATGCATGGCCAGAGCTGCATAAACTATCTTCACAAATTCTGGCCAATTGGCTAGGGCCGACCCAGGAGGGGTGTATAAACCCCCACCTCCCACCTGCCCCCCCATTCCTACACACCCAGTGTAACTTGAAAGGGGGCAACAGTATTTCCTTATAACAGTAAAGTCTACATATTGATAACCACTAAACAATAATACTGCAACAGCAATAACATAGATGTAGACTGTTGGTAGTATCTTCATCTTTCTGTCCGGCAGCCCACCTAAATTACAGCCTCTTGCTAAAACATTTTTTCCACTTGTATAGTGATCAATTGTTCCTATTGGTCCTGATTGCTGTGGGTGTTATTGGAAGGATTTCCTTAAGAAGTACCTCAAGCTCAGTGTTAGAGGGAATGGAGCATCCCATGGTGTTGCTACTACGGGGCTAGTTAGAGGCTTAAACTACACTGTCCCAGAACTTCAGGAATTAAATATATTGCTATTCTATTCACAGTGTTTCCCCACTACACTGCGATGGGTCTACTAAGCCTCCCACAGGAAGGACTGTTTCAGAGTGGTGTTTCCGCAGGGGCCCATTTAGCAGTGCACAGTCATGTGGCAGATGCCATTTTGGTAATGCTACGAGGAGAGGCCCTCGCCATCGGCTCCACCGGCACATCCCCGGACCTCAGGACCCATCACTAGCAAGGTCAGTGAACGTAAGATAGTCCGGGGGAGTGGGGGGATTCTAAATCTGACAACGGGCTCAGATCGATTAACATTCAGGCGGGGTGGGGGAGACTGCCAATCCGCAACACTTTTAAATGCCTGTCACAGTCTAATCCTGGGTAATTACATTACTATTTGTAAAAACTATCTAGCAACTGTTCAGGGAGGGTATAGGGCCAAGAAACTCTTCAGGACAGGGTGACCTTGAAGGGAAGTTTACCGGATTTACCTCCGGAGAATCAGCTGCAGCCTCCTTCAGGTGTCCTCTTGTGGGGACTGGGCTGGAGCAAGTTAGATGTTTGTCTTGTTCTGGAGGGAGGCTACTATTTTTTGCAGGTCTGCTGTGCCTTGTGTGTTCTTCTTTGCTGCTTGAGGGTTGCGTTCTGCCACAGTTTCTGAGCTAGTTTTGAGGCTAGCGAGGTGGGTCCCACCTGGCTAGGGACTTGTGGAGGGGGTAGCTCTATATTCTTTTTCTTGAGGTCTGCTGCTGCTTCTGCAGTCTTGAAGGTTCGGGTGCCATCTCCAAAGAACACCACCAGTTTAGAGGGGTATAGAATGCAGAATTTTATACTGTGTTGTTTCAGAGCCTTCATCGCTGGTGCATAGGCTCTTCTGAGGGCTGCAATGGCAGGGGGTAGTCATTGTCGAAAAATATGGGAGTTGATTTGTACTGCAGTACCCCCCTTTGCCACACTTTGTGCAGCACCAGTTCTTTTTCCTGATATCTCAGGAACTTGGTGACTACTGAGCACAGTCTGGAGCCAGCATGTGTAGGCTTTGGTCCGATTGCATGGTGGACATGCTCCATCTCTAAGGTGCAGGAGGGAGGGATCTCTAGTTCTGTCAGAATAAATTGCTTCAGAAAGGTAATCATGTCTGATCCCTCCTCTCCTTCTATGATTCCTGTGATGCAAAGTTCATTTCATCTGTTTCGGGTCTCCGTGTCCTCCGCATGCTATCGCCAGCTACGTGTTGAACATTATCTCTGATCTTAAGATGAAAGCGACTAACACCATCTTCATTGAAATCTGAAAGCAGTATTAGAGAGAAAATAAAAAGGCAAGGACAATCATCACCCTCCCGTATTTGCAGCCAACTTGTAGACGCTGCTGCTATCTGTGACATTTTCCCAGCTCACCACAGCTGACCTGCTCTCCAAAGTGTGGGTGGATGTGCAACTCTGTATTGCACATCATGGTTTTGAGAGCCCCTGCTAACTGAAACCAAAATACTTCGCAATAACAAAAGACAAAAACGGAGCTGAATTTATAATGCCAAAATTCAATGAATTTACCGAAAAACCACAAATGGATAACAGAGTCAAAACTCACTACAAGGGATTTATATACTAGAAGCCTCGCAACCCCACTGCCCGGCAAGTTCATTAAAAAAATACTTAAGCAAGCTCCCAGAAAATCAGCCTGCCTTGTGTCTCAATCCTAAATGGTTTAATCAGGAACATCTTGACACTGAGGAGGTGTGGTGTTCCCGGGAGCCCTGGAACATGAAACTTCCTGCCTGGCATGATGCTGAAGTGGAGCAAGGAGGCAGGGCTGTCACACTGGTACACCAGTCACAGAATCTGAGCTACCACTGTACAGCTCCTGTCATAGGCTGGCCTTCAAGCTGTGAAATTATGGCAATAACTGGCCATAAATCTGAGGTGGTGCTTGAAAGTTACTGGCAGGCCGCCACTGCCAGCAACACTTGCACAGTTACTGGCAGGCCATCACTTCCACTCAACAGAAGGCTCAGAGGAAGGACTTAGTCAGTCCAAAAGCTTAGACATTGTTTTCTTTTTGTAACATCTATGTTAGTCCAATAAAAGATATCAAACTATTTGCTTCTGAATCTGTTGTTACAAGGACCAATACGGCAACTAATCTATTTCTGTTTGTCAGACTGCAGAAGTGGAATTCAATTCTCTACTCCTGCAACAGTGCTGACAAGCAACAGAAGTCTATTCCTGATGAAACAGCACCATCTACCACCTACCAATAGGAACTGCAGCAACTTTCTAATGGTTGTGGGTTAAGGCAGGTTAAAGAGAAAGCCTTCAGGCTCATGGCTTTATGATCTGGTTAGCCCCCTTATTGTGTTCATTTCCTTGTATATGGCACAGTAGTGTCCTATAGTTGGGGTTGCACGGTCACTTCTATGTTAAACCCCAAATGTTGCACTTTAATAACTTTTCAACCCCTCAACCAATTTGCCAGAAATTGTGCATGCGCCATCTGGTACCCTAGATTTCTGGATCTGACAAGTTTCGTTTGGTTGGTGATGCGGTTGCAGAGCTGTGAAGTGTCACAAACTGTGAAATTTACCATTTCAGTGCAAATTCTTTGCTAATCCATAAGTCTGAAATGGTCTGGGTGTCTAGTCTGAAATTGTTAAGGTATATGGGGTCTGGGTCACTGATGTGCCTTTTGAAGGTTTGGGCCCAGATATTCAGAAATATGTCAAAGGCCAGCGCAAGTCCGGCGTAGTGCAAATCTGATGCGCCATGCTGCAACAGGAGCCATATTCAGAGGTTGCGCAGGCCGAACTGCGCCAGCGCAAGCTGGCTGAATATGGCAGAATTGAACCATTGCGTAAACAGAGTTGTGCCATGGTGCAAACAGAGTTGCACTATGGTGCAAAAAGAGATGCTCCAGAGCAACTGTGGGAGCAGAGCAGCAGAGCAACAGAGGGGGGCATGGCACAGAGAACAGACCCAAGGACAGAGCCAGGAAAGCACAGTGACAGGCCGCAGGAGGCCTCCACCAGCAGGGCACACACAGGCACCCAGACACCTGACCCCAGAACACAACAGTGGCACAGATAGCAGGTAACAGGAGGTGCCAACGGCTAATGAAGGGCCACCATGGGAGCCCCCCCCGCAGCCGCTGGCGTGCCCCCAGACCATAACAGGCCACACACAGGACCACGCAGCAAGCACAAACATGCCACACAGGCACACAGGAAGCCCACACAGTAGGCACTGAATGTGCTGGGTGGCAGGTAGTATAGCAGACCACATGGGACCGGCCGCACAATGCCAAGCAGGGGCCCCAACACAGTGTGCGGACAGTACTTGACTAATGACCATAGCTGTGTGCCACCACACACACAATTGCCTCACACCCCTAACAGCTGGCCCATGGGCACCCCAAGGCACAGCCACCGACCCAGGAGATGGACACCACCACAGTGGGACACACCACAGCACACAGCAGGGAACCACGGTAGCACAGCATGTGCCCCTTTCACATAAATACCACACGGACAGACACTGGGCCACTGCAGCATGGCTCTGCATACCACTTGCAAAGCAGACACAGACACAGGCAGATAAGTCAGAAAATATACATTCGCAAGAAACTATATACAATAACCAGGGGCTGGGAAAGGGTAGGTATAGCGAGGGAAGGGGACGGGGAACAAGGGCTGTACAGTGGGAGGGGGGAACTGTAGAGGGAGGTACATCAGGGGAAACAGGGGAAAACAGGGGCAAAACTAATGGCAGCCCCATCTGGCCACCCTGGCATGCAGACACTGCCTCCGGTCTACCACCAGCATCCTTCGGATCTGTAGAACCACCTCCAACATTGTGGAGGCCACAAGAAGAGTCTGGCGCAGCAGCCTGGAGAGCATGGAGCATGGTAGTCTTTGCCGCTGGACACCTATAACAAGGGACCAGACAGGTGATCAGTGCAATGTCCCAAGGAACCATGCCCACCAACAGTGCGCAATGGTCAGTGGGAACACACACACCTGGAGGGCCCAGAACGGCCACCCACAGGGAGGTGGGCCAACGCCAGCCAGCAACTCGGTGCACCACCACAGTCCACAGAGGTGGTCCCTGCCGCACAATGGCCACACGACTGCACAATGACAGTCACATGGCACACTGCACCAGCAGCACCACAGCAACAACAGTGGCAGGCGGGCACACGCCCATCCCACCAACAGCTGGCACGTGTCCAATGGATGTGCCACAGTGACATGCACTACGCACAGTGTGACACACACAGCTGCCACGGCACATGGCACAGGCAGCCATGCCCACACCCACACACCCTGCCACCCCCCATATATAGTGCAAAGGACTATGACAGTGCCTACCTGCCCTTTGCGGCCCTGCTGGTGCCCGTCTTGCTCCTCCATGGCCCGCTGTGGCTTGCTGCGCTGCTGCAGCCTTGGTCCTCTGATGGTCCTCAGGTCCTGGGAATGGAAAGAAGACAGGTGCACATCAGGAACCGACCACAGCAGCTGCCCCCCCCCCATGCACAGGGTGTGCCCCTGCCCGACATGGCCCGCACGGCTGCATCACAACGCAAGCAGAAGGTGGCAATGCCACTCTGTGATGCGCACAACAGTGTACCCCTCAGCAGGGCATGCTAGGCAGCCAAGCCAACACCACAGTACAGCACCAGGGCAGACATGCAATATGGGGTGACTTACCTGGCTGTGGCATAGCCCCATGCCTGGCGCATGCCTGTAGGCTCCTCAGGAGCTCTGGGTCCCGCCGCATGAGGTCCCCATATTGGTGGTGGCATTGCTTGACTGTCCTGGGCACCCCCATCCTGTGCTCCAGGCTGTCCGCGACATCCTGCCACACAGCGCCCCTGGCCTGCTGCAGGGGCACTTGCCCAAAGATCTGGGGGGCAAGGGGCTCCACGCAGGCCACTAAGTTGGCCAACTCCACCTGTGACCAGTTCTGTGCCCTCCTGTGTCTTGCCTGCACCATGGTCAGCTAAATGCGTTTGGCGACAAAAATGGCAGCAGGAGGTGCACGTGTCCACACCATGTGCCTGCTGCACAATGAGTGGGAGCATGCATATTGCATGCCCATCATGCAGTGCCAGAGATGCATGGAATGGGTGTGGCTACACGGGGTCACAGGATCAGAGGTCTGACCCCAAGGGTCAGGGATTGACCGGCATTGTGCACAAGCATGATAGGGCATGGCACCCCCATTCATGGCCATGTGCGTAGCTGGCTCATGCACAACGTATGCAATGCCTCTGCATCACGCTGTCCACGCATGGTGTGCAACTGAAGCCATGATGCCGTGATGCACATGCGCACTGCCGGCCTGTGCACCACGCATGCGTGCGCATCACGCCATTGTGACTTGCTCCAGTGCAATGCCATTGCACCTGGCACAATATCGTGATATTCAGACACATATGCAAATAAGCTCATCAGCCAGCGTGTGGTGCAGTGGGTGCATTAGCATGTCATTACTGTTGCGACCAACCTGATTTGCATATGTTACACCTTATAAGCACCATGGAACAGCACAGGTTATGGAACGGTATTGCAATCTTGATAGGTAAGTTCTGCATGCGGCTGCAGCTCACTGGGAGCCGACAGCACTGCATGGAGGGACGGACCGGGGAGATGCTGCCACCGACACACTGTGCTGTCCATGTCCACAGGCAGCAACATGTCAGCAAATGAGGAGGGTGAGGAGCGGGGGTCTGCACAGAAGTGCAGGCCCAACTTCACAAAAGGTGAGACTAATACCCTGTTTGAGGCCAACCTGAACAGGGAGCCCCTGTTGAGTAGTACCACGGGCATACCACAGGCCAGATCTGGTGCATGGGAGGAGATGGCAGCCTACGTCAACCAGCATTGCAGCCACCAGTGGTCAGTGCAGGAGTGCTGAAAGAAGGTGGGAATGGACAAGCAGTGGATAAAGGAGAAGGTGGCGGCCATCCAGGCATCCCGTACTGCCACTGGAGGAGGGCCTGTGGATGCACCCACAATAACACCGCAGGAGGAGGAGTTGGTGGCAGCCACCATGTGCCGTAACATGGTGGAGGGTGTGCCTGGAGGGGGATTCCAGATGGGTGGCAGCCCAACACTGCGTAATGCATTATGTCAGCCACGCGCAGCCGGTGGCACAGAGGGTGCATACATGGGCATGATGGCGTGCATGTGCCTGGCATGCATGTCATGTGCATGTGTGCGCACCCACATGCATACCATGCTGCAGGACACATGCAGCGGCAGTGTACGGGGGAACACATGTGGGCATTGCATCACTTGACACGCCTTTCTTCTCTTGCAGCACCAGCATGCCTCTGTGCAGATGATGGGGCACCGGCAGTGGCAGCAACCATGAATGCTGGTATGGGCCCATAGGACTAGCTGCAGTTCAGCACCACGGTGAAGGTCGATGTCCTGGACCTGGGGTCGAATGAGGCCCTGGATGTGCTCCTGCAGGATGCCAGGCTTGGTGTCCTATGCGCAGAGACACAGATTGCGGTGAAGTCTGACTCCGATGACAATATCGCACTGATCCTGGACAGCATGGGCAACGTTGTGGGCGAGACGCCCCTGCTGGCATCTGACACAGGCACCACACCCAGTGACCTGCCAGCAGCGGAACAGCTGCCTGCCACCACTGCGTGTGCGCTGCCCCGGCTGTGCCCTGTAGTGGTGGTGGTGTGGCCATGCAGGCGCTGGGCAGCGTACAGTGGCCAGATGGGTGACAGCAGCAGGCTGCGGGTGCCACCGGGCAGCCGGACACAGGGTCTGCCACCGGTGCGCCTGCTGTGCCCACCCCATGAACCTGGCATTGGGTGGCCCCAACACAGTTGATGACGGGCTTTGATGTGGGCATCCCAGGCACGTCTGGGGCTGGCCTGTTTGGGTGCCTGCACCCCCCCCGCATGGACAAGGTCGTGGTCCTGCGATTCAATCCCTGGGGGGCTTTTGCAGACCCCCCCATTGCTAATGCGCAGTCTGTGGCTGCTGATCAGCCCTGGCACAGCAGCCCCTGTGGCCATGGTTCGGTGCAGTGGCCCTGATGTCCGGGCTGCCCTGACTGCAGTTTGCGGCTGTTGCCCTGTGCGCACATGGGCGGTGTGTGTGTGCCTACCACTGGTGTCACGTCTATGTGTCATGCTGCCTGTGTGTGTGCTTGCCCAGCTGCTGGACCGTGTGGTGTGGGGGCGTGATGAGGGTAGTCTAGCACCGGTTGTGCCTGTGCACCGGTGCAATGCATCTGATCCACGCAACATACCAACGCCTGGGTGTGTGGGTGTGTATATGTGTGTGTGTGTGTGTTGCTGTGTGTGGTTGCGTGCCACTGACTCCCCTACCCCTGCCTCACACCTTTGTGTGTGCATGCCCCTTGCCATGCATGCCCCTGCATGTGTGCTGTACCTGTTTGTGTGGCCCATGCATGTGTACTGCACCACCTACCTGCGTGCACCACAGTGCTCCTGTGCGATGGTGTCACAGTGGCGTCGCGCCTATTGGAGCAGCCGGGGGTCCTTCTGCCCAGGGGGTGACTGTCCACCACCCTCCAGTCCATTGCCCCTGTCATCCCCACTACTGTCGCCCTCATCAGCCTCGACAGCTAGCCCACGGTCTATGGCCATGTTGTGCAGTATGCAGCAGGCCAGGAATAGGCCACAGGCTTTTGAGGGGCTGTACTGAAGGGCACCGCCTGACCTGTCTAGGCAATGGAACCGTGCTTTCAGCATGCCAAAGACATGCTCGATGATGTTGCATGTGCTGGCGTTCGCCTTGCTGTACCGTTCCTCTGCTGGGGACAATGGGCGCCAGCAGGGGTGAGCAGCCAGGGCCTCAGTGGATACACACTGTCACCTGTGTGGAGATTGACATGGTTAGCCCTCTGCTGTTCTATGCTATGCCCCTTGCCTGTCCCTGGTGCCCACGCCACCATGCTCACCCTGCCCACCCCCATCCCCAGGTCTGCTCTGCCCATTGTCCCTTGCCTGTGCTATACTGACCCACTAGGTGGCCCATGAGGATGTCCCCATGTTGAAATCACTCGGGCTCCCCTTCCAGTTGATGTATGTTATGCCCTCAGGGCCAGGTGACATGTGGATGGCCACGTGGGTGCAGTCAATGGCCCCAATCACACCAGGCATATGTGCCACCCTGTGGAAGTCCTGCATGATTGCTGTATGCTCCTCCTGTGTGCTGGGCAAATGGATGAATTCCGAAGCACGTGGCAGCACAGCACTGAGGAACTGTGTACGGAGGCAGGATGTGGCCAACTGGGTGATGCCTGTGGTGTTCCCTGTTGGTCTCTGGAAGGTGCCCAAGGCAAGCAGGCACATGACGGCAGTCACCTTCATCTCCATGGACATGACGTGGCTCCGTCTGGTGAGTGCCTGCATCTCCTCACTGCACAGCTTGAACAGCTGCCTCAGAATGACCCTGTTCAGGCGATACCGGCCCACAATTTCAGTGTCACTGTAGTTCTCAAAGGTGATGTGGGCATGGTACCACCTGTGTCGAGCATACCACTGATGAGCCCTTCCTCAGCCACGTCACTGTTCCTCCTGCCCCCTCACACCCCTCATTACTGCCTCCATCATGAAGGGCATACTGTCTATGGCTCTTGCTGTCCACTGTCTCCCTTGGCGGTTGGCTGCTGGCTGTATGCACCACCCTAGTGCACTGCTTGTCTGTGTGTGTGTGTGTGTCTCTCTCTCTCTGTCCCTCTCTCCCTCTCCAACGCCAACTCTATCCCTCTCCCTCTGTGTGTGGCCTTTGGTCTGTCTGTGTGTGTGTCTCTCTCTCTCTGTCTGTCTCTCTCAATCACTCCCTCTCACTCACACCCTTGGCACAAGAGCTGTCTATGTGTTTGCGCCCTGTATTTATAGGAACAAGTCTGCTCAGAGCAACTTCGATTTGCTCCACATTTGCGCTATGGATTCATGGTTGAACATGCCACTGCGCTGGATATTCATGGGAACACCCCCTGCTCTTGTGTCTGCATTCATTATAGTTGTGCATTGGTGCAATGGATTTTGCACTGCGCACTGGCTCCCGCTGAATATGGCTCCTTGGCGCAATACTGCACTTGCGCTGGCACAACTGCTCTGTATATGTGGGCCTGGGTGTAAAAATATTAATCTGTTCAGAAATTATTAAAGTTTAAAGTTTCCCATTATAGCCTATGGGAAAAATTAGATGTCTGGTGTGAAAGCAGTTTTTGCTTTCGTGAAGGCACTTTTGACTTTTGCAAATGGGTTCTATACTGTCATGATGCTGCCATTTTGTTTTCAGTTAACGACAGGTAAAATAACACTGTAATTCAAAAAATAATGGCCCTTTGTAAACACCAATAATTTTGTTTACCTAATCGGGGCCCAAGGAACAGGATCCTGGCATTAGATTTTAAAAATTATGTTCAGAAGTATGTTTTTTTCAATTTGGCCATTGGAAGTGTCACAAATTTGCGAAAGTACATTTGCAAAATTTTCACAAATTTGCGAAAGTTTCACAAACATACTTTTGCAAATTTACAAAAGCGTTCACGAAACTTTCACAAATCTTGTGAAAGTTTGCCAAATTTACGAAAGTACCAACAAAAAAATACTGTTTCATTGTGACTTCACTGCAAATAAATGGGTTGGAATTTTGGGCTGAAAATTGCAGAGTTCAAAGGGCTTGCCCCCACAGATGTTCCTTTTGCTGGTTTGTTGATCAAATTTACATTGGTTCCATAGTTATAACATTCCAAAATTGAGACATTTCCCATAGGATAACATTGTGGCAGCCATGGTACCTTTTGGCACCTATATCTTGAAAATGGTTCAAGATATGGATTTTTCGCTAAACGCAGCTTAGTACTAAGCATGCATGCAGGTTGCCAGGCCATGACTACAACTGCAGCGGAATGTTTTTTCAATGTTACTATGGTTACTGAGGTATTGCGCCATTTGCAGCAAGAAGGTTACTTGGAAAATCTCTAGGCCTACACTGTTTCTCTATACTAATGGGTAGATGAGCCCTGTACTCCCACATATGGATATCATTATGCAATAATGGGAGCGCAGGGCACTCCATTATGCATTGTGGGCCCTGCACTCCCACAGGGAGTTGAGTGTTCATTACAATGTCTCTACACTTATGGATAGATGGCAAATGGATACCATTATGGAGTGATGGCAGCATGATGGGAGCGCAAGGCCCTCTACAGTGAGATGAGGGTCGATTACACTGTCTCTACAGTTATGGTTACATAGGAGCGCAGGGCCCCACATGAAAATCAGAGACAATTACAATATGCATGCATGGGCCCTGTGCTCCCACAACACACTACAGACTGATGGGAGCACTGGGCCGGAGGAGCCCTGCGCTCCCACAACTACATATGGGTAAGATCACACTTTCTCAAAAAGAAGAGAAATTTATTGCAAAAAACTTTGTTAATGCATCAGTTGGGGTTTCTATTACAGTGACAAAAATATGGAAATTTGGTGTTAGGGTTACCAACCCTAACGTTCAACCCCACTTCCCCTCACCCTCCACACACCAACAGGTGTCAGGGTGTGCCTTGGGTTCGTTGGATCTAACTCTCACCCCATTCTCCTATGCTGTACCATCTCAGCTTCCTTACGCATGGAATGGGGTGAGAGTTAAGCCCAACGAACCCAAGGCACACCCTGACACATGTTGGTATGTGGGGGGGGAGTGGGGTGGTAGGGTTGGTAACCCTAACACCAAATTTCCATACTTTTATTGCTGTACTAGAAACCCTAACTGATGCATTAATGCAGTTTTTTGCAATACATATATATATCTGCGTGTGTGTGGAATTAGGGTTTTCAACTCAACTCTCCAAAAGCAAAAGGATAAGACCACACAAGAAACCTCAGAGAGCCACCATCAGGTAAGATGAACAACATATAACTGTTTCCAGATGACACACAGGGCCGTTGCCAGCTGGGGTTCATCAGGTTCGAATGAACCCCCTTTCCTTGAACCTCCATTTTGTTTTCTTTGTGTTTGACAGTTCTGTACTGTCTACATACCCCTTTAAATCCCCCCCCTCCACTGCCAGCATTAATCTATAGTTCTGTGCACACAACACAGGTGCTCTGTTCGGTGTCTCACCCCTTCCAGATCACCCCCGCCCTAGTCACGATCGACCTATCAGCATGCAACTGATGTCCACTGAGTCACATTGATTGGCCCATATGTGAGAACTGATGAACAATTGCTGCTGTGGTCTAAGAGAGTGGCAAGGACAGTGAGAGACACCCTGACCCAAACTAAGCAGGCTGGTTGGTGGTTGAGGAGACATCGAGAGGTAACTGCCTTGCAATAGTGAAAAAAAAAAAGAGTAAATTAAAAAAAGTGACTATTCCCTCCAGGCATCCAGATCCGACAGACACATTCTGGACTTTTAATGCAAATGGTGGTAATTGTGTTGCTGCTGGCGGTTAACAGCAGTGTGGAGCGGGGACAGCATAGTGTACTCAAGTGTACAGTATAGACTTCTCCACTCACTGTACTACATTGTGAGGAACTACTCACATTACTCTTCATGCTCTGTCCTAGAGTCACTAATGTAGCCAAAACGTTTAAGGGCTGCTTCTGGTAGAATAATACTTGCAGAGTTGCAAGCATGGTTTGTTGGAACCAAGATGCGCAAAATGAGCTTTAAAACTTATTTCCATTTAACAAGGCAGAACTAACTTGCAAGATTTGCAGAAGCGGCACCACTGATGCACAGACTAATCAGAACAACAGGCAAGCAATGCTGAAATGCCTTGTGAATAACAGGGACAGCCGTCCAGGTCTCCTAGTAACCCTCAGACCTGCTGGAATTGGCACCCCCAGTGCCCAGAATGTCCCTGAACTACTGGATGAGCAATCTGGGCATTGTAGAACCTATTCCGGCAAGTCAGGGGCAGTTCTAGGGGTCAAGCAGTTGCTCCTGATGTATTCTACCCTGGTGGGTGGAGACATGTCATTGCCCTAATTAATTGGTTTCTGGGAAGTTTAGTAGATCATCACATAACTTTTTCATGAACATTTTAATTTAATAATGGCTCAACACATGACAGGTTGTGTAGTGCAGGGGCTACTGCGCAAACCATGGACTGAATGTACACTTCTTGTGCTAAGAAGGCATGAAGCATCAGATGAGTGCCATTGGACCCTTGTGTATGCATTCAGTCTGTGGCAGTGCAATATCTTCCTTCTCTGCAAGCCTGTAACTGTGCCAACCCATCATAACATTTTGTGTAACAAACATAGAGAATGTTTAGTTGAAATGGCACCCCTACTTGTATAGGGAATATTTGCTCAGGGAACTGTTGCTAGCTGGTGGTATGCAAGAGGCACAGTCAAGTTTTCAGCCAGGAACTGCTTTTCCTGCTCTGTGTTTGATGTAGGAGTTATAGCATTTCAGTTTTTTCCCAACTTTGCCTTTCTAGATAGGAGATGCAATGTGTGCAGCATATTCAAGCTTTGGGATTGCCTGCTGTGATTTCAGGTTTGAGTTGGCAGGAGTGGTGGTGTACTGCTCTGTTATAAAGGTTTGTAACTATGGAGCAGAGCACACTGATGCTTGTGATAAATAATTAAAAGAACTACTGTAAATGTCTGTGTGTAGTTCAGGTGGCACCTAGCAGTTGAATGTTCAGCATACTGATGCTGTCTTGTAGCAGGTAAAGCTTGTAAGAAGCAAGGCTGTCAGTATAGCCTCGAGTTAGAATAATGAGCTTTGAATTAGCTTGGTACATCCAGCAGACACACCTGGGTTTGATTCCCACAACCTCCATTTGCATACTGTGTGACTCTGAGCAAGTTACTTAACTTCCCAGTGCTCCTGGGTCACCCCTGAAAACAAGTACCTGTGCCAAGAGAACCTTACCCATTTACCAAAAAAAATTATTAAAGCCACAATTGTTTTGTAATGCTAGCAACAAAAGGTTCTGTGTGTGGAGATGCAGAATTTTTTTTCAAATGATGTCTAAAACAGTACTGTAAGGTGTGTTGTAGCTCCCTTATTTAATATATGTTGATCCACAGCACTATACTGGCTGCTTAAAAGGGGAACAGTCAGTAATAACAGTCCCACATCCAGATGTCGAATTGCAAAACTGCAAATTGTGACCAGCCCCGCACTTGGGTGTGCGGTTCTTTAGTGCTGTTTCCATTTAAAACGATTGTGCATAATCTTTGTGGTTGTTTTGGGCTAGGAACATTGTGTGGTACGTGCTGACTAAAGAAATGGGGGTAGGCACTGAGGGTGGGCAACAGAGAGTACTGTAACTTTTCAGTGGTGTGGCATTATACTGAAAAGTTACCTCACACTCTGGATCTACACCATCTGGTGAGCATGCATGTTATGAACTCTGTAACATACCCAACAGATCTGGGGGGCAACAAGTAAGATGCCTAGTATCGAACCAAATTTTTTTTTTCATTATTGCTAAGTGGGGTGCCCAGTATGTAAGAAGGGGGCACTGTGGGTAGGCGGAGAAGGTAATTTTGCACTGGAATGAAACATCACTGTCAAGTTACCTTTTTCCTGACTCCCTTACATGCCTACCATGTTGTTGAGAATGGGGGGGGAGGGCAACAAGCAGAGTGCCCAGTATTGAACAGAGCTTTCCGTCACAATTGTTTTGTCCAAGTGGGGTATCTGGTTTACCCAGTGGGCATTGGGGGTGGGTTGTAGATGGTAACTTTGCATTGGGATGCCATGCAGTTGTCAAAGTTACCTTGACCCACTCCCTGTTTAGGTTCAAAATAAGCCACAAAATGCACCACAGAGCATCTGCTACCCCAGGGCTTCTGGGGGCCTAGTGGCTCCCAGAACCCTGGCCTAAAGGCCAGCAGGCACAGCAGCAAGGAGCAGCTCTTGTTGGCTGGGGGATCTGTACGATATCCTGACTCTTAGAATCCCGACATCTGGTAGCCTGATGCAGTCAGAAGATGACGCATTAAAGCCTGACTATTAAAAGTTCAAATGTTAAAATCCCGAAGGCGATAGCGTGACCCTGCTTTTCCCTGTGAATGAGATGACTTCTTGTAGACTTGGGGGCTGGGTAAGTCTCCCTGAATTACCACGGCCTTTATATTTGTTTTTCAACTGTTTTTCCTTAGCCAGAAAACAGGGACCAGACAGAATTTCTTTCATTGTAAAAATGCCAGCAAGAGCCCTCAAAAGGAAAGTTTGCCAGAAACAAGAGAAGGAAAAGTGCACTCCTTATGAGATCAAGGAACATAATTTATAGTTTATGCATGATTCGCGTTACTTAAGATAAGTCTCAGTGGCACAGATATTCAAACTGTGCCCAAAAAGTGTGCAATAGCAGGAGCAAGCACAAGTCTATTGCGCTCATGTGCAAGAGACGCGATATTCAAAAACGGAGCATGCCAAATTGCGCCTACAACCGACGAATGAATATCGCACCACCTGCGCCACAGCGCAACTAGGGAGGGGAAGCTGAGCAGATCTGATGCACCATAGCGCAGCAAGGGATGTTCAGTTGAGCAGTCCAGAGGTGCCATAACGCAACCAGGGAGCCCCCCAGCAGCAGAGCAATGTAACTGCATAACTAGGGAGGTAGGGGCCCACCACCCATGCCACAGATGGGCACAGGAACACACAGCAGAACAGACATCGTCCCCCCACACCCAAGCACAGCACAACTGGGGGAGGGCTGGAATAACCACTGGCCCATGGAGACAAGCAAACAACCCACAGCCGGGCCATGGTGCCCCATCACACCTACCGGCAAGCTGTGACTGGCACACAAGGAGGGCAGACCACCCCGTGCCACACCATCCCCCAGTGCAGAGCACACCCTGCATAGACCCCAGACACCCTCCCATGAGCAGTGACCACCACTGCAGGAAACCCCATGCATGCCACCACCCCACTTTGACACTGTAACCCTGTGCACCACCGAACCATGCAAGCCAGCCCTACCACGAGCACCCATCAATGGGTGGCAGCACACGGCAATGCAACAACAGCAGACACGTTGCCACCATGCAGTTCCCCCGAGGTACTGCTGAGAGACCGACCATGCATCGGCACAAGAGATACCTCACACAGGACAGGGCGTGCCCTTGACACCACCACCAGTGGTACAGCACCCTGCACAGTATTCCAGTGACACACCCCGACCCATCACTGGCCACAACAGCCAGCACAGACACCCACAGTGGTGCGTGGAAGCATGCACCACACCGGATGCCACACAGTGTATGGACAGACACCCACCCATACCCAAGGGCACACCAACACAGGGACGCAGTGGTGGGGCAACCAAGCCCCCCATTGTGGGCACATGTAAGCTGTGTACACACAACCCGCAGTCCTCCATGGCACTGGAATGCCAGCCACCCTGCGCAGGCACTGTGGACCCATACACCACCAGCAGTCGCCCGGAGCACAAGTCACAGACAGTGGGGCACATCCCCTGCAACACACACTAGGCACAGCATGGAGGTGGGACGACTGTGGTGCCCACAGTGCCACCCGAGCCAGGCATGCACCACACCAGTGACAAGGGCAACCCAGCAAAGTGACGGGGCACAGTGGCTGCCCTGCAGGGACTGCCACCACTGACATGCCAGTGGACCATGCAGGTCAAAGACATGCATGTGTGTCAGCTGCACAGGCCATGGATGGGCCGATGGGTGCACCATGGACACAGAGCACGCGCCATGGACCACTGCACACAGTCATCCAGTGCACAGGGCACAACACACACACCACAGACACTGACTGATAGCCACCCCCACACCATAGTCACCTCCACACGGACACACACACTTACCCATGACTGCACCACTCCTGACGCCATGCACACCACTGCAGCTGAGCACCGATAGCCCGCTGCAAGTGAGAGACCACCACAGTATTCATATCAAAATCAAATGTATTGCACAAATTTAAAATTCAACTATTTACAAGAATACAAAAACTATATACAAGGTTGGGGGGGCCACAAACAAGGTGGGGGTGGGTAGGGGTCAGGTGGACAAATGGGATGGGATAGGAGGGGTGTGAGGGTGGGTCCAGGGGGTAGGGAATTCAGGGACTGGAGAGATCCCTAGCGGGAGCGCTGCTTCTGTGCTGTGCATCCTCCGGCCTCTGTGCTTCCTCAGTACCCCGGTGCTATCCAATCGCCTAAGGATTTCCAGTGATTCCCGGGCCAGCAGTCGAAGTTCCCTCACAGCCTCCCTGATGTCCCGTAGATGGCGGGTACCTAGGACAAGGGAGCACAGTCAATAGGTATGAATGCACAACCCCATACAGCCCGCCCACTGTGCATGGCATACGGCCATGGGACATACCACTGTGATGGTGTGTGACCACCCGCAGTGATCACGTCCACAGGACCTGCCCACCCAGGCGCATACAGCCATGCGGAATGCTGCACACACCCACCGCCAGTCACACACACAGCACCACTGCGGGCTACTTAGTGACATGGCTATGGTGCAAAGGCAGTGGCACAACCATGCACCTGGTGCACGAATGGACCACCATTGACACACTCCCAGACATGCATTGTCACTGGACAGTGTTGACTGTAACAAGTTACGTGCATGGCAGTGGTGTCGATGAATGGTGGCCATGCCCCGCTGCCCACCCTGTCACACAGCATGCAATAGTAATCATGGATGTATGGCACTCACCCTCATCGGGCCGGTCAGGTGGGCGGTGATGGCCCTAGCCCCACCTGGCTGCACCGTCCTCCTCCCTTCGCCGCTCCTCTCTCAACCTGCGGCATTCGTCCGGGCCTGTGGGGAAAACAAGGAGAGAAGAACATCAGTACAATCCCGAGGCAAAGTCCCCCTGCCCCAAGGTGTGTGCCCTCCCACCCTGCCAGACCCACCCACCCCACACCCTGTGAACACCGCCACAGCCAACCCCAGACGGTCCCTCCCCTATGTGCTGGACACATACAACACTGTTACCCATAAGGACGATAAAAGTGTGTTGACGGAACCCCTACCTGGATGTGACACCGTGCCCCTCCTGGCACGTGCCCGCAGTCGTGCCAGTAGCTCTGGCTCCCTCCTCCGCAGGTCCCCATAGCAGTGCCTGCACTGTTCCATGCTCCTCCCCCATCCGGTGGCCTCCTCCAGGGCAGTGGCCACCTCCTGCCACACCTGGGTCCTGGCCCTGTCCAGGGGCGCCTCCCGGAAGAGAGGCCCTTGGTGTGGCTCAACAATTGCCACCAGATTCACCAACTCAATGGCTGACCACTGCGCTGCTCGTCTGCGTGCCATCCTTACAGTTATAGTAGGCAATATGGCGCTCTGCAGCGCAGCTCCCCACATGCAGATGCTGCGCGGTACAGTGCTGCCATTCCCTATTGCGCTGTTACCGAACAGTGCGATAGAGGTGCACCCATGCCTGACATATGGCGCCTAGGGGGCAAAGGTCAGGCACAGGGTCAAGGGTCTCTGGCGCATGGCCACACACAGTGCCATTGGAAGACAATGCATGTAGCGTGATTGGCTGCCTGTGTGCCAGCGCCATAGTGGACTACCAAGCAGTTGGGACATTGCGCTTATGATGGCCCAGTGTCACAGCGCCATGTAGTGACCATCGCTATAGCGCCACTGGCACAATGGTGGCCGTGCCCTGCATTGCCTACCATGCACAGTACGTCATCAGCGTGGCAGACACCTGCGTCAGCAACCCGGGCATGCGTAGTGAGGTGTACTACGCATGTCACAGAACTGTGCCATTGGCTCAGCATGTTCAACACAATTGCGCAAAGTGCAACAGTGCAATATTCAGCTGTCATATGCAAATCATCTAATCAGCCATTCAAAGGTGCAGCACTGCAATTTGCATCTACTTAAAGTTGCTCCTCTTCTCATTTGCATGGACTGCGCTATAAAAGTGCGACAATGTGCTGCAGTGGCCATAGTCGGTTACTGCAGTCTATTGGTGAGTTGCATGCTGTTTGGTAGTGTGGACTGTGGATTCAGGGACATGCATGGGACTGCACAGTCACAGGTAACAACTGCCATTCTAACAGGCTACATAATGACCGAGCAGGTTGTTGGAGAGGAGGAACACAATGGTGGGAGGAGGAGGAGGAGGCCTAACTTTACAAAGGCCAAAACCGAGGCCCTGTTCGAGGCCTACCTGGATCAGGAGCCACTTCTCAGTGGACGGCGGGGAACACCTCAAGCCCATACTGCTGCATGGGAGGAGGTGGCACGGCTGTGAACCTGCATGGCAGCCACCAGCCTGCAGGAGTGTAAGAAAAAGATGGGCGCGGACAGGAGGAGGGTAAAGGAGAAGGTGGCTGCCATCAGGGCAGCACGTGCTGCAACAGGTGGGGGACAGCCGGAGGTGGTACAGCTGACCCCACAGGAGGAGAGGCTTGCTGGAAGCATACAGAGTAGTGCCATTGAGGGTGTTCTGGGTGGTGGCTTCCAGACGGGTGGTGGCCCATCACTGCATGGTAAGTCATGGTCTGTCTATGGGGGGGCAGGGTAGGTCACACGCACTAACACGACTTTGCTTTCCCTTACAGATCCTGAGCATCTGCATGGGTCAGTGGTGGTGAGCCTGTCCACTGTGGACAGTCAGCTGGAGTTGGAGGAGGGACCATCCACCTCCACAGGTATACGTGGATCAGTGTGACAGTGGGGCCGCCTGGCTGTCCACACTGATGTCGTTGTAACAGGTGTGGAGGAAGCCCTGCCTGTGTCCCAGCATGCTGGTGTCCACGGATGCCAGCATGCGGAGACTGTGGCCGGTGAAGAGTCCATCACCAGTGATGATGACACGACTGTCATGGGCAGTGACACTTGTATGCCACGGGATGGCCACACAGCAGGGCAATTCGAACCCATGGCTGTGGGTGGTGCCGCCATGGAGACCTGCGTATCAGCACAATCCCAGGCTGTGCCTGTCAGCACCAGTGGGGCAGCACTGGTGTCTGTTCAGGACAGTGGGACTGTTGTGGCCACTGCGGTGGCACCACTGAGCCCTGGGAAGCAGCAGCCGGAGGGGCAGCATCAGCAGTCGCCCAATGGGCTTGGGGGTACAGGGTTCAGTGGCGGCATCTGTGCACCGCCTGTGGACATGCCCAGACCTGGTCCTGGTGTGCAGCGCCCACCCTCAAGGGGTGCTGATCATCAGGGCCGTGTACACCCTGAGGGACAGGATGCCGAGGAGGCTGATGACCTCTTGGACGAGCACACCCACCTACTGCAAGCATCGGCCCAGCAGCAGATGTGGCTTGCGATGTCCGTGGATGCACTACGTGTGGCTCTGGAGCAGGCAGAGGAGCATCGCAGCAGGGACACCGCACTGATCCTGGAAGGGATGGACCCTTTGCGGAAGGATGTGACTGCTGCCATTGACAGGCATGCACAGACATTCATTGCTGTCATGGCCACAATGGGCACACAGTCAGGTGCCCATGCATCATGGACACCACGCAGTGCACTATCCACCCCCCGTTCCCGGCATCATGCGACTCCCACCCTGTTGATGCCGGGTTCAGCTGTGGGCATCCCGAGCACTCCTGGTGCAGGCATGTTCGGTTCGCTGCAGTCCCCTGCACGAGCACGGTCGCGTTCACGCAGTGGAACCTCTGGGGGACCATTGATGCTACTCCATGAGGCCAGTGGTCAGCCTGTCAGTGCTGGCTGTCTCGGCGGGGCCGCCCATGCATCCGTGGTGGCCGTGGCACTGTGTCGCGTGACTGACCTGTCTCCCAGTGCAGCTACTGTCTGGTGCTGCCCTGTGTGCATTGTGTGTTTCAGTGGGCAGTGCACGGGTGGGTACCCGGCCCTGCACGCAGATACACAGTCCACCTGCACACCTCCCGCTGCTGTCTGCAGTTGTGTGTGCATGATGATGCCTGCATTGCGCTGTGACACCAATGTGCAATGGTGCTCAGCATCTGACACACGCACATGGACAGGCAGTGGTGTGGTGGCCTGTGGACATGTGTGTTGCTAGGGTGTGCGTTCTGGGTCGGTGTGCCTCCTGCCCTCTGTGCATGTTTGTTGCGTTGTGTGTGAGCGTGTGTGTGTGTGTGTGTGTGTGTTCGTCCGTGTGGCATGTTAATCCTCACCCATCCCTGGTTGTGTGTGTGCTTCTGTGCCCTGCCACTTCTCTTGATGGCATGCACCCCTGGGGTGTGTCCATGCGTGTTTGTGGGTTGTGCCTTAGCCACTGGTGGTTGTACATGGCCCCATGACTTACCTGAGTTGTCTGAAGTGCACCTCCGTGATGGTGTCCCAGTGCAGCTGTGCCAGCCAGAGCAGTCAGGGGTCCCATCGGCCAAGGGGGGGGCTGCCCATCACCATCATCACCGGTGTCCCCATCGCTGTCCCCCTCTTCGACCTGTATGGCTATCCCACATTTGTTGGCCATGTTGTGCAGGATGCAACAGGCCAGGAATAGCCAGCAGGCCTTTGAGTGGCTGTACTGTAGAGCACCGCCAGAGGTGTCCAGGCAACGGAAACGTGCCTTCAGCATCCCGGACACCCGATCGATGACATTACGTGTGGTGGCGTGAGCCTCACTGTAGCATTGCTGCGATGGGGTCAAGGGGCCGCCAGTAGGGTGTGAGCAGCCAGGGACAGAGTGGGTATCCACTGTCACCTGTGTGTAGAGGGCGGAGGTTAGTTTTGTGATCAGCATCGCCCTGCCCCAGGCCATGTAGGCCACTACCCATGCCACCTCTGGCCATGCCCCCCCAGGCCCTATGATTGTCCATGTGGTTTGCATACTCACCCAGTAGGTGTCCAGTGGGGATGTCGCCACTCTTGAATCTGTGGCACAGTGCCGACTGGTGCCAGATGAACGAATCGTGTGCTCCCCCAGGGTGCGTGGCACAGACATTGATTATGTGCCCCCTGGCATCGCACACCACCTGGCAGTTGATACTGGCATAGCCCTTGTGATTTATGTATGCGGCCCCCTCGGGGCCAGGTGGTGTGCGTATGGCCACATGGGTGCAGTCTATTGCCCCTAGCACACCAGGCATACGTTCTACCCTGTGGAACTCCTGTATGTTTGCTGTGCACTCCGACGCTGTGCTGGGGAAATGGATGTACTCCGTAGCATGTGGCAGCAGTGCGCTGAGGAATTGGGTGAGGTGGCATGACGTGGCCGACTGGGTTATGCCTGTGGTGTCCCCAGTTGGTCTCTGGAAGGTACCCGTGGCAAGCAAGCACATGCAGGCTGTTACCTTAGTCTCCACTGACTGGGTATGGCTCCGTCGTGTGGGTGCCTGCATCACATCACTGCACAGCTCACAGAGCCGCCTCAGAATTGCCCTATTCAGGCGGTACCGTCCCACGATCTCAGTATCAGTGTACAGCTCAAAGCTGGTGCGGGCTCGGTACTGCCTGTCGGGGGCATACCGCCAACGGGCCCTTCCACAGCCATGCCCCCCTGCCGCCCGCCTTCTCATCCCCCTCATAACGGCCTCCATTTGGAAGGTGGCACTGGCCATGCCCCTGGCTTGTGTTCACCCCCCCCGGCAGCTGTTGCTGTATTCCCCCCACTGTCCTGGCTGCTACTTCCCCTGCACCAGGTACACCTGCCTGTGCTGGCTTCTGTGCTGTGTGGCTCCCCACACCTTCCCTGCGCCTGGCTGTTCAGACTGCCCTTTCACTGGCCTGCCCTGTTTGTGCCTCCTGCCCTGTCTGTCTGGCTAGAGTTCTGCCTCATGTGGCTTTCTTGTAGCGTTCTTGAGCCTCTCCCTTGCTCCTTTTTATTTTGGCTCATTTTCGCTATGGCGCAACTTCCGTTTGCTCCCCTATTGCGCATGGCACAAGTCATTGAATATCGCACTGCGCCATTTATGCATGGTTCCTCCCCCTTCAGTTGTGCATGCCTTCATTATCATTGCACTGTTGCTCAGCACGATTTCGGGGGTGCAACTGCCTCCTGCTGAATATCGCAGAATGGCGCAATTTCGGACTTGCGCAAGTGCAATCCTACTACACATGGCTCAACTCTTTTGAATATCTGGGCCAATGTGTTTACTAGACTTTCATTGCTCTCTTTCTAGTTTTAAGAATCAGCAGAATGGTGGACTATGTGATAGGGGAACGACACTAAACCTACTGAGAGAAGCAGCTCAGCATTTAGTCTGTATCGGATGGACTGATTTAATTGGCCTGAGTTAAAACCCCTTTTCTTCTTTCCTTCTTTTCTCTCCTGATTTTACATACAGGCTTGTGTGTTTAGACATACTCTCTGTAGGTATATGCTGGTATGGTTATTGGCAGTGATTGGTGGGGTACACTGCCATCAGGATTTTAACAATCTGGCTTTTAATAGTCGGGCTTTTAATGCATTGGTTTTCTGACCGTGTCGAGCATTCAGAGTCAGACTAACAGCTGTCGGGATTCTAAGAGTCAGGATATCATACCAGACCCTTGACTGGGTATTGTACTACATAAGGTAGTACAATACCCAGCCAACTACAGCTACAGACTCTGTGCCTAAGTGCAGAATATTATCAGCATCTTGCTAGCCTCAGGTATTGAATACATGCATGTATTCACCCTGCTGCCAGCCAGAAAAATGATAATTTTCCTTAGAGTAAGGGGTGGAGGAGAGCTTAGATATGAGTTATTTAGCTTCACAATTAGCCACAAAATGCACCATACAGCATATAGGACCCCAGGGCTTCCCGGCCTTTATAAAAAGGTCACTGACTGCCAAAAAAGAATCCTCCTTGCAAAAATCCTGACAACGGCCCTGACATAAATGCAGTACCACTGATGTCCAAAAACCATAAGGCGGCAACCAGAAAGACTGGCCAAGCTCTGGATGGCCCGTACTTACAGACAAAACAAAAAAGACTGTGCTAAGGCTCCACAGAAACAAGAAAACCACAATGGTTTGTCTGATTCAAAGCACTTCATTCACAAGGGTACATGCTAGAAGCACTCCAGTACCAAGGCATATCACCTTGAGAAAGAGCATGAGGGGTGCTCAAAAATGTTTTGCGGCATGGTACTGGAGTGCCACTAGCATGTACCCTTGTGAATAAAGTGCTTTGAATCAGACTAACCATTGCGGTTTTTTTGTTCCTGTGGAGCCTCAGCATGGTCTTTTTTGTTTTGTCAGTAAAATTGATGATGTACCTTCAAAAATATGCTAACAGCACACTGGGACAAGAACAACAGCAGGCAAGCACCAGGATATAGATACAGTGCTCTGTCCATACTAAAACAAGCAACCAACAAAACTGAGCACCCATTGGCAAGGATAAAAAAGGCAACACAAAAATTTAAATAGGCTTAGCATTTATTGACAGCATACAATTGATCCAATTCACCACAGTGCAATAATAACAGACCTCATAGCCACGAGTGTACACAAACACCATGCCAGTTTGCAACTGGTAATGTGCACAGTAACGTTTCGTTCGGTGTCCCCAAGCTGCATGCTGCATTCTAAAAACATTTCCCATCAGTGCTGTCTGTGCTTGCTTGCGTGGTCTTGTCCTTTGCTGCTTGGGGTTGTTGAAAACCCAAACACAACATTTCCATACTTTTGAGGTATTAAGTTGCACCCTAACTGGTGTATTAACCCAGTTCTTTGCAATGAATTTCCTTTCTTTTTGAGAAAGTTAATAAAATATCTATATGTAGGTTTATGATTTTTTTCCTCATCAAATGATTAATAAATTTACTTGGTCGATGCTGCTCATATGCCCTCTTCTGCTCCTGTTGTATCATCTTGCTTGCCGTACGCCGTATGCTGTCAGCTTCATCGATGTTGTTGCAGATATGGAACTTCAAGAAGTGCACAAAGTTTTCAAGTTGAGAATAAAGCAATGAAATATACAAGGGAGAAATCATTTTCTTTGTTCTTCACTGAATAACCCTCTCTATGCACTCAATAATGTCACTTTCAGTGGCACAGGCTTTTTATATTGGGCTACCAGTTTCTTTGGTGACAGTACTTATGATCACTCTTATGTTATTTGATAGGTGTCATTTATAAAATAATGTCCTAAATGTCAGTTTGCACCACAAGTGCAAAAACATGTTTTGCGCAGAATTTGAAAAATGACACCTTTCACATTCATGAGGTGGTGTGACAAAATGTCTGTGTTGAAAACTTAGTGAAAAATATTGAAAATGACCAAAGTTATATGTGAACATTGAAAAATGTCAAAATTCCTTTATAATTTTATTGTTTTTTAAGATTTTAATTTTGTAGATTATTTTACTGCACCTACCTTCAGGCTAACTTACTTGATGTCTGCTTCTAACTGCCCACCTGAACCATTCCACCGACAGGACGTTGGTTTCAGGATCCCCACCTTTCCCGACCCCATAGGAGAAGTCCAAGGATCCCCGGGGGGGGGTTGAGACGGCTTTGCGGCCGGTGTTGGGCATGTGAAGCATCCACCCCTTGAGGTTCGCCATCATCTCACCCGGCTGGAGGAGGATTTTTCTGCTTTTTAGGTTCCCCCAGGAGTGCAATGCGCAGCGATGTCCACGCACGGGCGCTGCAATGTTCTGGCTGGTGATACTGCAGTACCCCCGATCTCCATTGGGGGTAGTGAGGGCACCAAGCAGCCCCAGGATCCCTCCCCAGGGAGAGGAGGGCAGTCCACTGGATGCTCAATCCTTTCCCTCCCCTGCCGACCCCCGACTCTTCGAGTCCGTCTCCAAACCCAGGTCCTTGCGGTGTGGCGCAAGGTGTAGCGTCCAGCGCCTCAATCCTCAGCACCACTGGGCTGGCAGTTTTTTAAGATTTTTGACTCCAGATTTTCAAAATAGTCTTTTTACAATCCCCACCTCATGAACCTGGTAGGTGAAATTATTCAAATCCCACTCAAAAGATGATTTTGCAGAGCGACTACAAAAATCACCTTTCAGGACAGATTTAGGAAAAGTTTCACCTCCCTTGGTCATGAGGTGGGATCCAAAAAAGCCATTTTGAAAATGTTGTGAAAAAAAATCTTAAAAAATGGCTAAGTTATAAGGAAAAGCTGATTTTTATTACCATTTCCAAATTCTTACGTTGCAAGTTAGTATTCTTATTTCGTGAGCTGGTTTTCTTATTTCACGAACTGTTATTCTTAGGTCACAGTTCCAGGATGCCCAAAAATTGCATTTCTGGGCCATATTTCGTCAAACTCCAAAATCTAGCTAAACGTGTCCTGTTTAGCTAGGATCTGTTGTTTGTTTTTCAAAAAAAGCACAGGACCCAAGACAGCATGGATTCACAGCAGGAAGGTCATGCCAGACAAATCTGATAGATTTATTTGACTGGGTGACCAAAGCAGTAGATCAGGGAGGGGCTGTGGACATGGCCTACCTAGACTTTAGCAAGGCATTTGACACAGTCCCACACAAAAGATTAATATACAAGTTAGCCAGCCTGGGAGTGGGTCCCAAGATGACAGCCTGGGTAAAGAATTGGTTGGAGAATAGGACACAGAGAGTAATAGTAAATGGAGTCCACTCTGAAGAAAGGGGGTTACTAGTGGGGTACCGCAGGGTTCAGTATTAGGACCAGTCCTCTTCAATGTCTTTATAAGCGACATTGCAGAGGGACTGGAAGGAAAAGTATGTCTCTTTGCAGATGACACAAAGATCTGCAACAGAGTTGATGCACAAGGTGGGATGGAAAGGATGAGAAGGGACTTGGCAAGGTTAGAGGAATGGTCAAATGTATGGCAGCTTAGATTCAATGCTAAGAAGTGCAAGGTAATGCACCTGGGAAACAAAAACCCAGGGGAAGAGTACACAATGGGGGGTGAGATACTAACAACAACAAAAATGGAAAGGGCCCTGGGGGTAGTCATATCAGATGACCTAAAGGTGGGCAAGCAATGTGAGAGGGCAGCAAGGAGGGCTGGGGGGATACTGGGATGCACAGGGAGAGGCATCACCAGTAGAAAACAGGAAGTTATTATCCCTCTGTACAGACAGCTGGTCAGACCCCATCTGGAGTACTATGTGCAGTTCTGGAGACCCAGTCTCCACAAAGACATAGACAGGATGGAAGCTGTCCAGAGGAGGGCAAGTAAAATGGTGCAGGGTCTGCACCGGAAGACATATGAAGAGAGACTTAAGGAGCTTAATATGTATAGCCTCGAGGAAAGGAGGGAGAGGGGGGACATGATAGAAACTTTCAAGTACCTCAAGGGAATCAACAAAGTCCAAGAGGGTAGCATCTTTCAAAAAAAGAGGTGTGCAAGAACAAGGGGAACAATTTGAAGATAGAGGGGCGGCTTAGAGGTAATTTAAGGAAGTATTTTTTCACAGAGAGGGTTGTGGATGCATGGAACGGCCTTCCAGAGGAGGTTGTGGAGTCAAAAACAGTGGTGGAATTCAAGCATGCATGGGACAGTCATAAGGCAATTCTAGGGGGTGGGGGTAGGAAGAAGTAGGCTGCTGGTTAACTAGGATCTGCAGCTTATCCATTAGGTAGGGAAATGAGCAGACTGGGTGGGCCAAGCGGTCTTATCTGCCGACAAATTCTATGTTTCTATATTTATATGCTTTTCCTTTTTTTGTAAATATTTTTTTATTAAACTTTCACAAAATCTGCACAGTACATGGACATAGCAGTAAGGAACTAGGTTACAGACTGTAGTTGGACATTAATGCTTAATTCCTTACAGATGTGAAACAAAAGTAGCATACATAATAGGTTTCACCTCTTTGGTACCGCGCGAGGCAAGCCT
This sequence comes from Neoceratodus forsteri, assembly GCA_016271365.2. Taxonomy (NCBI): domain Eukaryota; kingdom Metazoa; phylum Chordata; order Ceratodontiformes; family Ceratodontidae; genus Neoceratodus; species Neoceratodus forsteri. The sequence continues at coordinate 8,075,641 of JADMNL010000040.1, forward strand.
AATTAAGAGTGATCTAATTCCTGCACACCAGTAATCACAGAGTGATCAAGTACAGACACGAAGGTCCAGGGAGGCAGAAATAACGTCTACCCAGGCAGGGGGCAGGCAGGTAAGTGGGTGCACCCTGGAGCCAGCTGTCATTAATGAGCTCTTGCCCCAGAGAGGAGACTGGCGAAGGGGAATGTAATTAGGCTGAATGAAAAAATATAAGGCTTTAGCTTGCCAGATTGTGACACTCAGGGAATAACAGTCGGGTCCATACTCATGGAATGAAGTGGGAGGAACAAATCCCTGTCCTGTCGCTGACAGAATGCATGGTTTTATTTCCATCACATAAATAAGGGATATACAATGGTGAGCTGTCAGATGAATGATTTGTCTACACAAGCGCTGTTTGACCTCGGGTAACTTCACTTATACATATAGTAGCTCAGATAACAAGATTTGTCACAGAGAATTTATCACCATTCCTATTGCACAAATTTGATTAACGTCTTGCCTTCCAGAGGAGATGTCCAGGGTGTATGGAGTGAGCCACAGTTTCATGTTGGATTTCTTCATAATTGTTATTAGGATTCTTCATAAATATCAGGTGCTTGAGTCTCCAAAACTTTGCTGATACTGCAGGAAGAGGTACAGTTCAAGGATCAGAGGGAGTGGGTTGCCAAAGAGCTCTGTCAGTACTGTCCCAAGCTCTTGAAAACAGGATCTCAGAGACTGGCAACTGTACATTATAAGGATGTGTGTGGCTCGGGGTTCTCCACATCCTCACCAGCAGCTGGAAGTGTGTGTGAGTGGGTAATTATCGGGATTTGGAAATACAGAATAAGATTTTTCAATGCAAACTGTCACCACTGATGAGAACTGGTTACTTAAGAAGTCACTTCCCAGGCATGTGACTAGGTTTTCGAATCCAGTGGGATTTCCTTTTCTTCTTCTCATTTTAGAGCAACCACCATGGTGTCCTGCCCAGATGAGCTCTGCAGGGCTTTGTAAATATGAAATATCACATGGGACTGAACCCCTGATTTAAGGAAGTTTAACCTGTAACTGATGACAGCTGAGTAGCTCTCTGAGATACGGGTCCCTATGGGGAGAGTGTATGAAGCAGCTGAGTCACAGGTACTGGTATAATTTGAACATATGCAGTCCAAATTGTGTTTGTAGGTTGGTGAATAGTTGTATTGAACTTCCCGACATAAGCTGATAAATATACTGTAAAGAGTACCTTTCCCAGGTGCGGTATCTGGGGTCAAGCTTTAGTGGGGCGAAGCCCTCCAACGTCACAATTGGACATAGCAATGGGAGGAAGGGGATTAGGTGGAGGTTCTGCCTTGTGTTTTGCCCAGATTTTACCTGGGATATATGCCAGGGATTTAGAGCCTGAGTCACGTTGGGATGGGCTGCCCTGTAAAACATCACCTGTACAGAGTGGGTGTTCGGGAAAAGATCACACTCCACATCCAGCCAGGCACCATAGGTATCTCCCAGGTGCCTATGTAGAATAAATCATAGGCATGCTGCCCAGTGGTATAAATGGAGGTTGGGCAGTGCCAGTCCTCTAATTCTCACGGCAAAAATAGATGCAGTAGCTTGATACAGGGTCTTTGTCCTGCTCAAATAAATCTGAAAATCCCTCTGTTCTATGCCCTACAGGTAGTAGTGAAAAGCAAAAAACAACAGGTGCACAGAGGGACAGCTCCCAAGGGTGCTGCCAGACAGATCACAGGATTAGAGCAAACAAATGAAAAATATGACACACATACCGAGCCAAAGGAGACAGTAAAATGTATTGATCACAGACAACAAGCACACCAAGGACCGACTACCCTATGCACATCTTCTTACTCAAAGGTATCATCAGGAGGTGGTAACAATCAGAATCAATATCTTTCTATCATGCACGTCATTAATATTCATAGCCTTAAAAGTAGCTGTATGGAGATTTAAAGAGACCCCATGCAAAACATCATGGGCCCAATATTCAAAAACGCACAAAGCGGAGTGCAAAGGTTTGTGCTGCGCTTTGCAAGTGCCCAGGAGACCGAGGATGCTACATTCAGTTGGACAGCACACTGGTGCTATCTGACTGAATATTGAGCCATGTCAGCACAGCACTAAGTCAAGTAGTGCTGCCCTGACATGGGTCTCTGAGGTGCAGGGAATAGCCCCGCCAGAGTGGATAGCACTGTAGAGTTATCCATGAATTTTCAGAGGAACCCATGCAAATGAGTCCATTGAGTATGCAAGGCATTAAGGGGTCATTTGCATTCCTATTATGGGCTCATTTGCATGGATAGCAGCGGCAGGTTAGTGTGGTGTCACCCCCCATTGCCTGGTTCCATACAAGTGTGGAAGACCCTGGTGCCCAGTGGTCCCTCCCAACCCTCCAATCACCATCCTGTTAATTAGCAACATATCCCTGATGCTTCATGGACCCTACACCCTCTGATCACTGTCCCGTTAATTAGCAATATCTCCCTGGTGCCTACTGAGCCCTCCACCCTCCAATTGCCGTCCTGATAATTATTTTTTTTTTAATGTATTTGTTTACCAGGTGAGTGCACTGATCTATTGGATCATTTTCAGGCATGACCCGGGCCATAAAGATGGCATCAGTGTTAGAGAGGCAAGATACAATACAGCAGATAAAAAATACATAAGGTTCAAAAATAATTTAAAAGATACAATATAGGAGCTCCTGGGCAGGAATAACAAGACAGATATAGCAGAATGCGGCAACAATGAGTGCAGTTATGAACAATATTTTGCATACTTAAGGAACTGGGAATATTTACAGTAATTTTACATACTCACTGAAAAGAAAGGCTCAGTAGTGGTTGCTGTACACAAAGGACAGTACGTTGCTAAGACATAGCAACAAGAGAAGTACACAGACAGATGTCCACACCATACGTATCAAGTGTACTGGGTGCCATAAAGGAGCATGTGCTGGGGACAGGAGTACAGTTTGCACAAAAGCCTGCCACAATGGTACAGGTGGAGGTCAATGGTCACCCTGGAGGCAGGTGCAGATGGCAGTAGGCAGTAACGTTTCTTTGTAGCATGCCTTAAGCAAGCGATGTGAGTCCAGGGAGTGAAGTGAGGAGGGTAATCTGTTTCATAGTTTGGGGGCTGTGGATGTAAATGCTCTACCACTCAAACAGATGGAGATATCCAGCACAAGACTTGAGGAGTTGTGGAGGTTTCAGGGGTAGTGCTTAGGTCTGAGCAATAGCTGAGTGGTCTCCATCTCTGATGGCCTTGTCTATGGTGCAACCAAGAAGGAGATCATTTTGAGGCTGTAGGGAGAGCCAGCCGAGAGACTGATGTAGGGAACAGTGATGGGTAGAGTAGCATGCCAATATCGCAAATCTGCATATATTGCTGTATGTGACGTGTGTCCTAGATAGTTTATGAGCCAATGTTTGTGTGCAAATAGGGGCACAGTAATCCATCAGGGGGAGAAGATTTCCCTGGGCTATGGCTAGTTGTGCTTCAGGTGGCAAGTTTTGCTTCAGCCTGTACCCTACTGCTAGTTTTTGGTTGATGTGCCGGATAGTTTTTCCAATATGCTCATAGAAGGTCAGTGCAGGATCCAGGATAATGCCCAAGTACTTAAAAGAGGACACCATATCGGGGTGGAGGGGCCACCAGGAGATTTCATGCTGAGAGTGATTCCTGCACTGGCAATTTTAGTCAGCTTGGGTTTGAACACCAGGAGCACAGCCTTGGTCTTGCTAGAGTTGACCAGGAGTCCATTTTCTAGGAACCATCAGTACATAGCACAGTAGTTTGATATAAGAGTGGTGGAGAGATTAATCATGGAGTTGTCACTGTGGAACAATACCAAGTCATCAGCATAAAGAATGGTGTCATAGGTAATGCTGTCTTTGGGAAGGGGAATTGATGAAAAGGAAGAAGATGAGGGGCCCAGGGATGGAACCTTGGGAGACTCCTATGTACATTGCCCTGGCTGAAGGGGTAGCCCTTCCAACACTGACCATTTGGGACCGGTCAGCAAGGTAGCTTTGAAACCAGGTATTGGTTCCCATGGAGCAGCCAAGGCCCTTTAGTTTGACAAGGAGGAGGTTGTGGGCCACCGGGTCAAAGGCCTTGGTTAGGTCCATGAAAACTACCCCCATGACGTTCCCCATGTCCATGTTCCTGAAGACAAGGTCAGTAAAAAAGTGTTAAGGCAGTGGTAGTGCCATGATGTTTACAGAAGCTGTGTTGCTGGGGGCATAGAAGGCTATACTTAGTGATGTATTCTGATAGTTGACGGTGAACCACCTTATCAAGGAGTTTGCTGAGGTGAGGTAGAATTGAGATGGGTCAATAATTTTCTGTAGACTGTAGATCACCCAATTTAAAAACTGGGACAACTCTAGATTTTTTCCAGAGAGAGGGCACAGAGGATATGGATAGGGCAAGTTTTAGGACTGTGGTCAGAGGCCTGGCTAGGAGAGGGGCAATAATCTTTAGAAAGTGTGGAGAGAGACTGTTGCTACCTGGGCTGACCCTCTTTGGGTGACTCAAAAGTAACTTGTGAGTTTCCCAGGGGAGATGGCATTAAAATGGAATGGGGGTTAGCTGGCCTGGTGGCGCTGCGGGCTGAGGCACTGGACACCACACCTTACGCCATGCTGGTGACCCATGTTTGGGAATGGACTCAGGTCATTGGGAGTCGGCAGAGGAGGGCAGGGATTGAACATCCCCTTCCGGGGGAGGGATCGGGACTTGCGCCACTCCTGTGCAGCCCCTGGTGGAAACCAGGAGCAGCATAAGGACTTGCAGTGCTACGTTGAGGGGGAGAAGCATCGGCAGACATCGGGTGGACATCACTGCATGTTCACGCTCCTGGAAAACAAAAGAGAAAAACCCTGTCTGGATTGGGGAGGTGACGAGGGCTCCAGGGATAGCACCCACATCCCCAGCGCTGGGCCATCTCTCTACCAGTCCCCCTGCCTCTTCAGTGGACTGACCCTCTAATATCAGGAAGGTCACCAGGTAGGTGAGGCAGACCCTCCCCCGGGTTGGTCCAGGAGGCCGGTCGGTTCTGGTGGAGGGTCCCGGGAAAAGAGAGAGAGAGAGAGAGGCGTCAGGTAGGGAGTAACGGTTATTTTCGAGTGGGCACCTTTGAGAGATGCCCAATCCAAGAGAGAGAGATAGACAGAGTTAAAAAAATTGGAATGGGGTAGATCCTGATTTGTGGTGTAGTCTAGGTGGGGATGGTTTACTGGGTCTGATGGGGGCAGCCTGGCGAGATGGGTGGACAGATCTGTAAACTTGATATTGAGAGTGTTGGCTATATTAGCGGGGTCAGTTATGGGGCCTGCTGGGGTGGTTAGGCATGAGACAGATTGATATACTCTAGGGGCAGTCAAAGAGCCTATAGCGGACCAAAAGGGACATGGGTTACTTAGACTGTCACATTGGAGCCTACAAAGATAATTTGCCTTGTATGTATTTATCTTTTGTTTGCAAAGGTTTTGCAATCATCTACAGGTGTTCCATGGGGATGGGGAGGCCTTGAAAGCAGCCTATTTGATGTCCCTTTCCTTCACTTGGGAGAGGAGGTCTTTGGTGAGCCAGTGGGCGTTTCCCCCTTGTACCCTACATATGGTTAGCGGAAAGAGTTTATCTTGACAGGTTAACAGGGCATTGGTGAGAAAGCCAAATGCTGAGGGAGTGCCTTGTTAGGTGTGCAAGCTAGACCAGTTTATTGCCCGTATGTCTTGAGATAGGCAGGTGGCTTCATATTTGGAGAAGTCATAGAAAGTTAGATATTTGGGGGGAGGGAGTTTGGCCTTAGAGGACCAAATACAGTATATGGGGTGGTGGTCACTTTGTAGAGTCAGACATGTTACCGGCTTGCAGGATCCTGTTCTCACAGTTTGTCACAATCCAGTCTAGTAAGGCGTGGTTCTGTGATCACCAGTCCCCGGTGCCTAATGGCCCCCCACCCTTTAATTGCCAGCCTGTGAATGACTTAACTGACCCTGTCTTCCAGTGGTCCCTCCCACTCTCCAGTTGCCAGTCTATACATGCTGTCGGCAATCCATGGCACAGAGTAGTCACCCTCTGCCTCCAACCGCCATCCCCTGAAGTGGCCGTCATAAAACCCTGGTGCCTAGTGCCCCTTCCCCATGTTCCCTGGTCTGGTAATTTGCCACAGTGTCCCTGGTGTTCAGTGGCCCCAGCCACCCACCAACTGCTGGGCCTGTAAGCTCCATATTGTGCCCTGGTGGCTAGGGTCCCCCCCCCATGACATTCACAGTCCCCTGGCTGGAGATGCCCTTCCTGTGCCGATCCTCCACAGGGCCAATCATGGTGACAGCCATTGGACTGTGACCTCTCCCCCATTGTCTGATCCCTGACCCCAGTCCACAGACAAAAGGCCCACTATAGCATGCCCTGCTGTCCAAATCTGAGTCAGGTATACTGTAGTGGACAGACTGTACAAAATGCCTGATGTCCCAAAGTACCCACCCACCCCAATTGACTGATCCTGTGCCACTGCAATAGTCCCTGGTGTCTAGTAGTTCATCCCCCACTGCACAGCTGGCACCATTCCCCCAGCATGCTCATAGCCCCCTCCCAGAAAGCACCAGTGCCGCGGACAGATGCTGCATCCGGCAAAGCCCTCCTCACACCTCCTTGGCTGGATGCAGTAGGACAAGTCAGGGTTTGTGCAGCCTATATACAGCATAGGGTGCATGTTCAGATGCAGCTAGACACCAGGGATCAACAACCCCACCCACCAATCCCCATCCCTATATCTCAGAAAATGCTCCCTGGAGTCTAGTAGCCCCCTCACTGCAGGCTCCGACCACCCACCTTACCAACTCCCTCCTTACCTTAAGCCGGTGCCACAGGAGCCCATACAGTGATCAGCACAGCCCTCATCTCACCTCCTCTGCCAACTGCCATGTGTACAGCAGAAAGCACGTGTCCTATGTATAGTACAGAGCATTCATCCTCTGTATTTGTACAGGGAGCACTGACTTAGCACTGCACTGACATGCCCCTATATTCTGTTGGATAGTGCAGGTGTGCTGTCCAACTGAATATAACATCCTCGGGGCAACGGCAAAGCTTTGCGCTCCACTTTGCCCATTTTTGATTATCAGGCCCATGGTATCAAATCAAAGGCTTCATTTAACCCATGCAGAGATAGAATGGATAATTTAAAAATCCAGGTCAATTCCTTCCTATCTAATGTTTGTCTTCTGTTTCCTCCCCTTTCCCACCTTTGTACATGCGCCAGTGGTTGAAATATAAAGCCACTGCTATTGTACTCACATTGATCTCTAAAGCAGGGGCATAGCCAGGAATTTTAAACTTGTACTTAAGAGTTGACAAAACTGTTGCCCTCACTCCATGAATACAAACTAAAAGATGTGCTGCCCCACCACCACACAAACATTGCCCCACTCCCATTTCAGTCAACAATATGTAGTAAGCCAATGATCTTAATAGATTCACATTGTATTTGATCTAAAACACACACATACACACACACACACACACACACACACACACACATACACACACACTACCAATCAGACAGTTGGATACATTATAAAAAGCCTCTGTACCACCTCAAGGTAGCCAGCCTTACAGAAATCCATTCACACCAGCACTCGTGTGTACATACAGTGAAGCCCACCAGGATGAAGCGCAGCACTGCAGAATTCTGCAGTAGAGTTACTGCAGTAAACAATGCAGTTTCAATGGTAGTTAATCCCTTTTGTCATGCAGTAAACCTGTCACACTGCGCTTCGTCCTGGTGGGCTTCACTGTACTTGACTGAGTCACTCATACAATCATGACCTCTAAGTTTAGCACCCACGAATTTTCCAAAGATCATTCATAGACTCACATTAAAGCATCCAAGGAGAGGAGAGGAGAAGCAGTTCTTCAGGTACATCAGGCTCTGCCTGTATTTGTTGCCCTGGCCTGAGACTTGTGTTGCCCCTGGATTGCCCAGATTTCACTGCATTCAGCAAAGTACACTGAGTATGCCTGCCAACACCCATCCTCTAAAGCACCGTCCAAGAGTATCCCCATTAATTATGTCTCTCATGTGCTCTTGGATTTGAAACCTAAGCTGTCTCTGGGTTCTATCAACATACAATAAGCTGCACCCACATCATCCAGGATATACATGTGTTATTTTATAGGTCACATAATGATTCAGAGGAAACACCTCACTTGTAACTGGATGGGTAAATGCTTGCTCTTGCACTGGTGATGAAAAGGTATTGGTTCTCATTGTTATCAACCCTCAATGAAGCTGTGAGTAGGTGAATAAGAATAGGGTAGTTGGTCCTTGGTGTGTGTGTTTTTTGTGATTATTAAATTTTATTGTCTGCCTCTGACTCGGTGAGTGTGTCAGATTTTTCGTTTGTTAGTTTCCTGCAGTGATACTGGAACATTCTGAAATAGAGTGCTCTAGGAAGGGTGACCATCCAGACTACCTCTATCCTGTGTATGAGACTAAGCAGTAGTGTGCCCTTCCTAATTCCTGAAATCCTGCTTCATTTGTTGTGTGAAGGGTAAGTAGTTGCTGCCAAATGCCACGTTTGGGGAATGGGCAACATTTATGGCCAGATATCTGGAGAGGGGGACAAATAGAGCTGTAGTGTTTCAGTTTTGGGGGTGTTCAGGCTGTAGCCAGAAACATCGTCAAATCTCTCCAAGGGAGCAAACACCTCTGGTAAAGCACAGGTACTGCACTGTACATCAGAGAGCAAAGGAAAACCAAGGGAGGGATACTGAAGCTTAGTAAAGGGGAAGGGAGGTGGGCAGAGGGTGACAGTGAAAAGGTAGAAATACTGAACAAATACTTTTGCTCAGTATTCACAAAAGAAGAAGAGGAAGTACCTAAACCAAACAATAGAAGCACTCTGGGCAGGGGGGTTGACACAAGTCCATTCACAGAAGAAAGGGTCCTGAAAGAACTCCAGAAACTCAAGGTGGACAATGCAATGGGGCCTGACAGGATTCGCCCCCAAATTCTAAAAGAACTAAGGGGAGACCTAGTGACACCACTGACTACACTTTTTAACAAATCATGTGAGGATGGGGTGGTACCCGAGGACTGGAGGAAGGTGGATGTGATTCCCCTTCACCAAAGTGGGAGCAAGGCAGAAGCAGGAAACTACAGACCTGTTAGTTTGACCTCAGTGGTAGGGAAAATTATGGAATCACTTCTGAAAGAAAGAATTGTTGAGTACCTAGAGGCCAGCGGAGCACAGGACCCAAGGCAGCATGGATTCATAGCAGGAAGGTTATGTCAGACAAATCTAATGGATTTCTTTGACTGGGCGACCAAAGTAATAGACCAGGGAAGGACTATGGATATGGCCTGCCTAGACTTTAGCAAAGCATTTGACACAGTCCCACACAAAAGATTAATAAACAAGTAAACCAGCCTGGGAGTAGGTCCCAGGGTGGTAGTCTGGGTAACAAACTGGCTGTACAACAGGATGAAGAGGGTAATAGTAAATGGAATTCACTCTGAAGAAAGGGAGGTTACTAGTGGGGTACCGCAGAGTTCAGTACTGGGACCAGTCCTCTTTAATGTCTTTATAGAGGAGACATTGCAGAGGATCTGGAAGGAAAAGTATGCCTCTTTGCAGATGACACAAAGATCTGCAACAGGGTTGATGCACAAGAGGGAGATGGAAATGATGAAAAGGGACTTAGCAAGGTTGGAGGAATGGTCAAAAGTATGGCAGCTTAGATGAAAAAGTGATTCCACCCATTGAAAGGGGTCATCATGTCATAGTGAAAAATTTTGGTCAGAAGGCACCATGTGACACTAATTGGACGGGGCCCTATACAGTTATTAATGTTTTGGGGCCATGGGTCATTCAAGTCCATCGAATTTGACAAGGGTCTACAGAGACCAAATGGGTCCATGTGGACCAATGTAAATTGTATCAGACATTAAATGATAACAACTGATACTGCTCTGTTTCTCCCAATAGGTGAAGTACAATGATGTCTCCTGTACTTATACTATGTAGTACCTTACTGATCCTGGTAACTTTCAACAGATATGGATGCCCAGGGCATATATGGCACAGTTTATACAACAAAACATATGCCAAAAATCATACCGTGCGGCGTGTTCCTGTACTATTAGGGGAACGACACGAACATATGGGATATTTGTTGATCAAATAGTACTTTATTTGCAATGGACGATGCCAGAATGCAACGTGGGGATGCTCATCAGAAGCTTATCCAGGCACGGCAATGTGTGTCGTTAACACAGCATCCCGGAAGGGAATTCATATACGTTCCATTTCAGGTGATACAACTAATTTGACAAAAGAAGAACAAGAATTGCTCTGACAACAATTACAAGACATGTTACAGTAGCCATCTAATATAACATTGTTAAACTCCTCTTATGGGCCTGGGTCACGACGAAATATGTGGCATTTTTTATATAATACAACTGCTGTATATAGCATGGGATTAAAGCAATTTTTGCAGTATTGCCTTTAACAAATAAATATCCTTTATTAACATACACTGATAGGGTATTGTGGCCAGGTAGGGCATGTAATGTTAATAGAACAACATGGCGTAATTTTGCAGCATGGAAGAAAAAATTACTCACCTTAGTAATGTTGTTTTTTCTAATAGAGTCTTGCTGTATTCTGACCTATGCAGTTAGGGCCTGCCTTTCAACTGCCCCGGAGAACAAAGAGTTAAACTTTCCATGACCAGCATGGAATGTTCACCATGGGTTTCGTTGAAGTCCCTGTCTGCTGTTGTTTAAACTGCAACCGTCAGGTCTTTACGAGCAAAGACTCACTAGATGTTCTGTGTGGAAACTGTAAAATTCTTACTAGCCAACTGGCAAAATATATATATAAAAAGGTTTTTGGTTTCAAAGGAAGACTCAAGTCAGGAAATCCAAAAGCAAAACACATCCAAAACACAACCTCTCACCCAAACCAAAAAGAGGGTGTAAAAAGGACACCCCTAGGATGCCAACACTGCTCCTGCCCACCCACATCCCAAAATCTAGGTTCTGAGAGGGGAGGTGGGAGGGAGGTCAGAATACAGCAAGATTCCATTAGAAGAAACAACATTACTAAGGTGAGTAATTTTTCGTTCAAACAACATGAAGTCTTGCTGTATTCTGACATATGCAGACTACCAAGCAGTACCTCCATGGAGGAGGGACAGAACCTACTTTGGAAATAGGCTCTGAAGTACTGCTGTGCCAAACGAGCATCACTCCTAGCCTGGATATCCAGAGACTAATGCTTGGTGAAAGTATGGACTGTTTTCCAGGTGGCTGCTTGACAAATTTCTAAGAGAGGAATATCCCTGGCAGCAGCCAGGGAAGCAGCTGTACCTCTAGTGGAATGAGCCCTCAGGCCTGAGGGTGGAGTTCTACCCAGTTTTTCATAACAGAATTATATACAAGAAACAATCCACCTGGCAATAGATCTCATAGTGGCAGGTTTGCCCTTACCAACTTCTCCATACGTAAGGAGCAACTGGAGGGATTCAAACCTGTGACCCTTGGTACGCTCTATGTAGTAGCTAAGGGCTCTTTTAACGTCCAAGCTGTGTAGCCTTCTCTCTCCCGAGGAGGAATGGTCAGTGAAGAAAACAGGGAGAGATATAGACTGGTTGAGGTGGAAATCTGAAATCACTTTAGGTAAGAACTTTTTGTTAGTTCTAAGGACCACTTTATCTCTGTGAAAAGAGATGAAATCAGATTCCACTAACAGGGCTCGCAATTCACTGATACATCCGGCAGAAGTAATGGCTACCAAAAACACAGTTTTCCAAGTCAAGTACTTAAGCTCTGCTGAGGACAAAGGCTCAAAGGGAGGTTGCATAAGCTGAGCAATGCAAACATTAAGGTACCAAGCAGGAGTAGGATCCCTAAAGGGAGGATTGGTGTGAAGCAATCCTTTGAAAAACTTACAAAATACAGGATGGGATGATAGAGAGGAAGGCTTGCCTACTGACAAGAAAGCAGAAACAGCTGCCAAGTGTATTTTAAGGGTAGCTGGTCTGAGGCCTAGGCCATTAAGATGGACCATATAATCCAGAACCGTAGGCAATTCAGCAGAGTCTGGAGAAATATTCTTCTAAGAACACCAAATGCTGAATCTTTTCCATTTGGAGTTGTAAGTCTTCCTGGTGGAAGGCTTTTGAGAAGCCTTAAGGATATCCAGAATCCCTTGGGAAATATGCAGATCTGCAAACTCTAATTCTTCAAGAGCCAGGCCTTGAGATAAGATTCAGGTGCCAAATCCTCCCCTGAGAGGATGTCAACAGGTTGTAATTCCTGGGAAGAGACAGTGGTAGATGGACAGCTAGGGACAGCAACAAGGGATGCCACGGCTGTCTGGCCCAGTCTGGAGCAATCAGAATCACTTTGCATGGTTGTGACCTTATCTTGACTAACACTTTGAACAGGAGAGGGAAGGGAGGAAAAAGCATACAGAAATTTCCCAGTTCAAAATCAGAGCATCCAGGGGGACTGAGCCCAAGACAGGGGGTCTGTAACAAAAGAGAGGAAGTTGGTGATTGTCTGGGGCTGCAAAAAGATCTATCTCTGGTGTGCCCCATCTCGAGAAAATCACTTTCAAAACTAGAGGATCTAGGGCCCATTCGTGATGTCCCTGGGATATTCTGCTCAGTGCATCTGCTAGGACATTGTCCTTCCCTGGGAGGTGAACTACTATCAGAGAGGTTTGCAGGGAATAGGCTAGGGACCACAACTTCATTGCTTCTGTGCACAAGGCCATAGACCGAGTGCCTCCTTGCTTGTTGCAGTACCACATGGTGGTGGTGTTGTCTGTTCTGACCTGAACCACCTTGTTCTGTACAGATTTGGAAAAAGCTTGCAATGCCAGAAACACTGCTCTGAGTTCCAAGAGATTGATGTGAAGCAGAGATTCCTGAGGTGACCACAGTCCTTGGGTGGTAAGATCCCCCAAATGGGCTCCCCAGCCCAGCAGGGAAGCATTTGTGGTGAGTATTACTGAATGAGACTGAGTGACAAATGGAACCCCTTGTCTCAAATTTTCCTGATCCTGCCACCATTGCAAGACTTGGATCAAGGTTCAAGTCACTGGGATTAATTTGGTAAGGGAATCCTTTCTTTGGGACCAGAAGGCTCTTCAGTGGAACTGAATGTCCCTCATCTGGAATCTTGCCCCTTGAACCACTGCTGTGGAAGCTGCCATGTGGCCCAGTAGCTGAAGGAAATGCTTTGCTGGTCGAGACACCTGAAGGGTGAATGAAGAGGCAAGTTCCATAAGGGTCCTTGCCCTTTCCAGGGGAAGGAAGGCTCTTGCCTTCACTGTATCCAGTTCTGCACCTATGAAGGTGAGGAGCTGTACTGGTTCGAGAACTGACTTTGGAAGGTTGAGAAGGAATCCTAAGTAAGTGAGCACTTGCTGGGTCATTTGCACATGTGACTTGACTTGGGCTGGAGACTGACCTACTATGGGCCAGTCGTCCAAGTATGGGAAGATGGAGATCTTTTTTCTTCTTCGGAAAGCAACTACTACTGCCAGGAACTTTGTGAAAACCCTTGGGGCTGATGTTAGGCCGAAGGGCATTGCTCTGAATTGATAGTGACCTGAGGGCAACTCGTACCTGAGGTACTTTCTGTGGGAGCACCTGATGGGAATGTGAAAGTAGGCATCTTTGAGTACAGGGAGGCTAGCCAGTCCCCTGGCCTTAGGGAGGGAAGGATAATTCTCAGAGTTACCATTTTGAACTTTGGCTTCAAAAGATGTTTGTTCAGATAGCTTAGGTCCAGGATGGGCCGCCATTCTCCTGTCTTTTGGGGGGTTAGGAAGTACCTAGAGTACAATCCTTTGCCCCTGTGTAGGGTGGGAACCCTCTCTATAGCTCTGAGAGCTAGGAGAGAAGAAACCTCTACCTCTAGGGAAAGGGTCTCTGAGAGATTTGCAGGTGGAAAAGATCTGGTTCTCATCTTGGGAATTTTTTGAAGCTGAGAACCAGACCCCGATTACTACTTCCAGGACCCACTTGTCTGATGTAAGAGACTTCCAGTCCTGGACAAAGTAAGCCAGCCTGCCCCATACTGGTATGGAAGAATCGGCCCGGGAAGACCCATCAGGGTGTCTGCTTGGCAGGGGCTTTAGGCTGAGGGGTGGATGCAGTCCTGCTCATCCCCCTTCTGCCTTTCCCTCTAAAGAACTCCCTCTGTGAAAAGGAAGAAGAGGAGGCCTGAGCTTGGTAAAAAGGCCTTTAGAAAGGCCTGCCCCTGCCCCTGGACTGCTGCCTTTGAGGAGTTGCTTGCCTTTCTTTGGCATGAGCATTCCTCTAAATGGTCCTGTACTCATCCATCTTTTTCATGTAATTCTCTGTCTGCTCCCCAAACAGAGAATTACCAATTACAGGAAAATCCATGGCCTTAGCCTGGGTATCCTGTGAGAGGCCAGTACATCTGAGCCAAGCCATCCTCCGAAGAGCCACAGATGTAGCCATGACTCTTGATGATACATCATTGGAGTCTACAGCAGCATGAAACTGTACTTTTGATGCCTCAATCCCATCTGCAGCCACCTGCTCCAGCTCCTTGCCAAGCTAGTCGGGGCCTGTTTAGTCAGAGCCAGCACAGTGTCCCACCTGGATTTCTGGTATCTGGCTGTATAGGCCATATAGTTGGCCTGCCTGTGTCCCAAAGATGCTGCCATGTATTCTTTCTTTGCCATGGCACCAATCTTCCTGGAGTCCTTGTCTGGGGGGGTGTGATTCCAAGGGAATATTTGCCTTATCACAGGCAGCAGCCTGCACAACCCCAACATGGCTGCATTGCTGAAAAAGGAACTCCATGTCTGAGCCTGAGAGAGTGTACCTCTTGTCCATTCGTCTGTCCACAGGAGGTACAGAATTAGGAGACTTAAGAATTTTATGTGTCTGTTTCCCAAAGGATTTGTGAAGGGGAATAGACAGTCTCCTGGACTCTGGGATGTCCATCATCTCAACATAATCAGGCTCTTCCTGATCCTCTACTGCTTCCTCCAGAGGAAGCTGAAGGGTCTCAGCCACTTTTTTGTAAAACATGTAGTGTGAAGGAGACTCAGAAAGCCTAGGAGGAGAAACACCTGAAGGTCTGTCTGGGGAGATGTCTGGGTCAATAGGCACATCCAGACTTTCACTATCACCATAATCATCCTCATACTCTCCCTCCTCCTCCTCCTGTTCATAAAATTCTTCCACAGTATAATCCAGAACCGGGGGAACCGACCGATCCGAGCCCCTGCCAGATGGTGCTGGTTCAGTCGGAACTGAACTAAGTGATTGCACAATCCTTATCACCTTGGCTATCTCATCGGTGGTCGGAGTATGAAATTCTGGGTCCGAACCGGTCAATTTGTCTTTTCTTTTTCTTTTTACCAGAACCGATTCCTCAGAATTGGCTCCCTTTTGCCCGAAGAAGCATCGCCCTGGTCAGAGGGCACTCCTTCTGGTTCGGTCGGAACCGAACCAGGCTGGCCATCTGGGTCAGCAGACTTCTCGGCCTCCCTTTCCCTCAGTCTACCTAATCTCTTTTCCAGGGTAGATTTGGGAAAATTCTTGCAAATTTGGCAGTCTGAATCGAGGTGGTCAAACCCCAGACAATAAACACAGGTGGTGTGGGGATCAGCCTTGGCAAAGACTTCCCCACACACACTACAGTGCCGAAACCCAGTGGGCCCATTTTTTTTCTTGGGTTTCTCAGACATGGCCAATCCTAACCAAAAACTTACCCTTTTTTCGGCAATCTGCCAGGCAAGACTCCCCTATCGGTTCCTGACCATGTCATGGGTCTTAGAAAAAAACGTAATTAAATCTGTTTTTTTAGAACCGATACGGACCGGTCACCACACTTTAAAGTAAGTACAAGCTTTTTTACCTCAAACTGATCGGTTCAGCTGAACCAATCCACAATTTACAAGTTCCACACAGAAAAAGAACAAAAAACCTATCTAGTACTCACGGTACCACAGACAGAGACTTGAACCGACTAAGCGGTAACAGCAATTCGGTAGAAACCGACCGAAAACCGACACTTCAACCAACTTTTTGAACCGAGCAGCAGGAGAAATCTCCGGAGCGACTGTTCAGTGAGGCAGAGTAAAGAACCTGATGGTTGCAGTTTAAACAACTGCAGACAGGGGCTTCAACCAAGCTCGAGGTGAACATTCCATGCTGGTTATGGAAAGTTTAACTCTTTGTTCTCCGGGGCAGTTGAAAGGCAGGACCTAACTGCATATGTCAGAATACAGCAAGACTTCGTGTTGTTTGAATAGAGAGTAGCAAAAACATGGTATTACTGGGCAGAAATTCTTGCCTCCATCTGACGGTGTCATTTTAACACAAACTGTATATCCATTATATTATCCTTGTAAATTAGAGTATTATAATGTGCTGTTACATCTACCTTTTCTACGATTACCGTCTCAATGTAGGAATCGGGCTTCGGTATTAGTATGGCAAAAGTATTATAATAACACGTTGAATCAATACCATGAGAAACACAAGATGTGGTCATTTAGAATGCCTGCGGAAGCATCAGTAGTCTTATCTCATCATAAAAGAGACGTGTGGGGCTGGTTAGGCTCAGGATTAAGAACTGCTAATGGTATTGATTCTATGATTTTAAAAGGTCATATTCGCTCTTTAGAAATTACTTTAAATAATACGGCTACTGGACCATTATCAACTACTGTGGCATTAGCAGCTGATAATGAACAAATTGATTGGTTTGCCTTTAAGGAAACCTTACAGAATTTGCGAATTATTGCTAAAATGATAAATCTTTTAAATAATTCTCTTTCGGTAACCCGTGAAGTGGGTGCATAAGGAAGGGTGCCATCCGTTAAGGTGACACCTTCCTGGTGCAATCCACTCACGGTGATGGAAAGGTAGGGCAACCGGATGAGGGGGTGGACGAACTAGGTGACAGGATGTCACTATACGGACGCGAAAGGGTGGTGGGGAGGGAGGGAGGAGCAGCAGGCGAGTGTGGGCTGGGAGGGGGTGGAGAGGCTGTAGGGAGTGGCGCTGCAGTTGCCAGTCAAGCTGCGTTTTGGCATCAGGGATAGACTAGTGGCTGGGGTGGCTGAGGTACCGGGTTCAGGTCCGGGCGCTGGTGCGATTTTTATTGCGCCCAGCTCGAACCTTTCATTTTTACTGCTTTCACACTCCCCATGACATGCACTCCCCCGGAGTTGAGAATGCTTAAGTAGGGGGGTCCGGGAGGCGAAGCCCCTGCTGATGTGGGGGTGCAGCCTCCACCAGAAAGCAGTAAACATATGTCCTGGCACTGTTGTGTTGGAGGGTTGGTTGTCAGAGTGCCAAAATGTGTTCGCACTCTGACTGAGTGATAACGGTGATCACCTTTAGGCGTTCGCCGTTATCAAATAGACCCCTCACTTTATGATATGTTTGATGACAGTTATATAGCATTGGTTTGCTCATAGTTAGCTGCTGAGGCATGTGCTTATCTAGTCAATGAAATAAATAGAATTGAGACTGACAGGTTACCCTTAGGATTGGGCAAAGACAATGTGACTAGATTATTGGATTATCCAACTGTAGTCTTACCACTCTTAGCTATGGTAAAAGTATGGAACTCACCAACTCAATATGCACAAGTGCTGTGACATGTGATTATCATACTAGTGATAATACCCGTATGTTTTGAACCACCAAAAATATTGTAGCAAATCAGTAATTTGGGAGTATTAAGACATGACCAGATCATGAAACTCCAAATGCCAGGTGATACTATTATCACAGTACACAATAAATCAATAAATATGTTGCATTACCTAAACAACAGTGTGTATAAGAACAAGAAACCTTAATATGTGGGGAAGAGACATCAACTGCCCCATGGTTTCCTGATCAATGTAAATTTACCTTAATGTCTGCAAATGAATACCGCCAAGATACGAGATGGAACCAATCATGGTGTGTAATCACAGGTCAACCTTGGAATGTATGGGGGTGTAGTGAGAAGACCTGGTGGGTTGCAAATTGGACCCTCTGGAAATGTCCTCACTATAGCCAAATGAATGTTACCCATATTGATGGTTCCAGTATGGCCTTGGACTTACTGATTTGGCCACTCCACCTCATCTTGAATTACCCACATTTGATAAAATGACAATTGATGCCTTATTATACCGTCAACAAACTGAAGGACTTATTTTCTCACAAAAGGCCTCTGATAGAGAGGTATAGAAGAAAAAAATACTCACCTTAGTAATGTTGTTTCTTCTAATGGAGTCTTGCTGTATTCTGACAATAGCAGTGAGTCCCAACCTTCAAACTGCCCCGGAGATGAAAGAGTTAACTTTCCATGCCAGGCATTGAATGCTGAGCTCAAGCTCGGTTGAGACTCTGTCTGTTGCTGTTTAAACTCAAACCGACAGATCTTTATGAGCTAAACTCACTGAGGTCCTGTGTGGAAGCTGTAAACCTACACTAGCCAACTGGCTACTAACATAAAAAGACATTTTTTGGTCCCAAAACAAAGACTCAAGTCAGGAGACCCAAAAAATGAAATAAACACAACACCCACTCACCCAAAGAATAAAGGGGTGATAACAAAAAAGGTGGGGCACCTCCTGAGTGCCAACACTGCCACTGCCCACCCACATCCCAAAAACAGAGGTTCTGAGAGGGGAAGGCGGGGGGAGGTCAGAATACAGCAAGACTCCATTAGAAGAAACAACATTACTAAGGTGAGTAATTTTTTCTTCAAACAACATGAAGTCTTGCTGTATTCTGACAATAGCAGACTACTGCCAGCACCTCCATGGAGGGGGACAGAACCTACTTGAAATAGGCTCTGAAGCACAGCTGTGCTAAACTGAGCATCACTCCTAGCCTGAATATCCAGGGAGTAATGCTTGGTAAAAGTGTGAACTGTTTTCCAGGTAGCTGCTTGACATATCTCTGAGATAGAATATCCCTGGCAGCAGCCAGGAAGCAACTGTACCTCTGGTAGAGTGAGCCCTCAGGCCTGAGGGTGGAACCTTACCCAGTTTTTCATAGCAAAATTGAATGCAAGAGACAATCCACCTGGCAATGGATCTTTAGTGGCAGGTTTTCCTTTACCAACTTCACCATAAGTGAGGAACAGTTGGAAGGAGTCAAACCTGTGACCCTTGGTACATTCTATGTAGTAGCTAAGGGCTCTTTTCACATCTAAACTGTGAAGCCTCCTCTCACCAGAGGAGGAATGGTCAGTGAAGTACACAGGAAGAGACATAGATTGGTTAAGGTGGAAGTCTGAAACCACCTTAGGCGAAAACTTCCTGTTAGTCCTGAGGACCACCTTATCTCTATGGAAGAGATAAAATCAGGCTCCACTGACAGGGCTTGTAACTCACGTATGCGCCTGGCAGAAGTGATGGCCACCAGGAACACAGTTTTCCAAGTCAAGTACTTAAGCTCTGCTGGGGACAAAGGCTCAAAAGGGGGTTGCATAAGCTGAGCAATGCAAACGTTAAGGTCCCAAGCAGGGGCAGGGTCCCTGAATGGCGGATTGGTATGAAGTAATCCCTTGAAAAACTTGGAGAATACAGGGTGAGCTGAAAGAAAAGAGGGCTTACCTGCTGAAATGAAAGCAGAAACAGCTGCCAGATGCACCCTTAGTGTAGCTGGTCTGAGTCCCAAGCTATTCAGATGGACCATATAGTCAAGGACTGTGGGCAGGTCAGCAAACTCTGGGGAAATATGCTTACCAGAGCACCATATGGAAAATCTTTTCCACTTGGAATTATAAGTAGTTCTGGTGGAAGGCTTCCTAGAAGCCTTTAGAATATCCATAACACCTTGGGAAATGTGTAAATAAGCAAACTCTAACTCTTCAAGAGCCAGGCCTTGAGATTGAGAGATTTGAGATTCGGGTACCAAACCCTCCCCTGAGCACAGGTTAACAGGTTGTAATTCCTGGGAAGAGACAGGGGAAGATCTACTGCTAAGGACAATAGAAGAGGATACCAGGGCTGTCTGGCCCAGTCTGGAGCAATCAGGATCACCTTGCAGGGTTGAGACCTGATTTTGACTAGCACTTTGAACAGGAGAGGGAAGGGTGGAAAAGCATACAGGAACTTCCCTTCCCAACTGAGAACTGAGGTATCCAGGGGGACTGAGCCCAACACTGGGGGCCTGCAGCAAAAAAGAGGAAGTTGGTGATTGTCTGAGGCTGCAAAAAGATCTATCTGTGGGGTGCCCCATCTGGAGAATATCACCTCCAAAACCAGGGGATCCAGTGACCATTCGTGATGGCCCTGAGATATCCTGCTGAGAGCATCTGCCAGGACATTGTCCTTGCCTGGGAGGTGTACCGCTGAGAGGGAGATGTTCAGGGAATAAGCCAGAGACCACAACTTCATTGCTTCTGTGCAGAAGGCCGTAGACCGAGTGCCTCCCTGCTTGTTGATGTACCACATTGTGGTGGTATTGTCTGTTCTGATCTGAATAACTTTGTTCTGAACAGACTTGGAAAAGGCTTGAAGTGCTAGAAATATTGCTCTGAGTTCCAACAGATTGATGTTAAGCAGAGATTCCTGAGGGGACCACAACCCTTGGGTGGTCAGGTCTCCCAAGTGTGCCCCCCACCCCAAGAGGGAGGCATCTGTAGTAAGGATTAAAGAGTGAGACTGAGTGACAAACGGAACTCCCTGTCTTAGATTGTTCTGATCCTGCCACCACTGCAAAGCCTGGATCAGGGTTCGAGTTACTGGGATCAGTTTGGTCAGAGGGTCCTTTTTCTGAGACCAGAAGGCTCTCAAGTGGAACTGAATGTCCCTCATCTGAAATCTTGCTCCCTGCACCACTGCTGTAGAAGCAGCCATGTGCCCCAGGAGCTGCAGAAAATGCCTTGCTGGTCGGGACACCTGAAGGGTGAATGAAGAAGCCAGTGTGATAAGTGTCCTTGAACTGTCCAGGGGAAGGAAGGCTTTGGCCTTTTCTGTATCTAGCTCTGCGTCTATGAAGGTGAGGAGCTGAACAGGCTCTAGAACAGACTTTGAAATATTCAGAAGGAAACCCAGAGAGGTGAGCAGTTGCTGAGTTATCTGTAAGTGTAACCTGACTTGGTCTGGAGACTGGCCTACTATGAGCCAGTTGTCCAGGTATGGGAAGATGGCAATCCTTTGCCTTCTTAGGGAAGCAACTACTACTGCCAGGCATTTTGTGAACACCCTTGGAGCAGAGGTTAGACCGAAGGGCATTGCTCTGAATTGGTAATGGCCTGAGGGCAGCTCGAACCTGAGGTACTTTTGATGGGAGCTTCTGATCAGAATATGGAAATAGGCATCCTTGAGGTCCAGGGAGACTAGCCAGTCCCCTGGCCTTAGAGAGGGTAGAATTATTCCCAGAGTCACCATTTTGAATTTTGGCTTTAAAAGGTGCTTGTTTAAGTATCTGAGATCCAGGATGGGCTGCCATTCTCCTGTCTTTTTGGGGGTAAGGAAGTACCTGGAGTACAATCCTTTGCCCTGGTGTAGGGGTGGAACTCTTTCCACAGCTCTGAGAGCCAGGAGGGAAGAGACCTCTGCCTCTAGGGCAAGTGCCTTGGAAAGGATTTGCAGATGGAAAGGATCTGGTTCTCAGCTTTGGAAATTTTTTGAAGCTGAGAACCAGTCCCTGGCTTACTACTTCCAGGACCCACTTGTCTGATGCTAGAGACTTCCAGTCCTGGACAAAGTAAGCCAGCCTGCCCCCTACAGGTAGTGGAGAATCGGCCCTGGCAAACCCATCAGGGTGCCTGTTTGGCAGGGGGTTTTGGCTGAGGGGTGGAAGCAGGTCTGCTTGTACCCCTTCTGCCTCTCCCTCTAAAGAACCCCCTCTGAGCATAGGCAGAAGAGGAGGCCTGGGCTTGGTAGAAAGGCCTATGAAAAGGCCTGCCCCTGCCTCTGGGATGCTGCCTCTGAGGAGTGGCTTGCCTTTCCTTGGCCTGGGCATTCCTATAGGTGGTCCTATATTCATCCATTTTCTTCATGTAATTCTCTGTTTGCTCCCCAAACAGAGAATTACCCACAACAGGAAAATCCATGGCCTTAGTCTGGGTATCCTGTGACAGGCTAGTACATCTGAGCCAAGCCATTCTACGAAGTGCCACAGATGTAACCATGACTCTAGATGAAACATCATTGGAGTCCACTGCAGCATGGAATTGCACCTTGGATGCCTCAATACCATCAGCAGCCACCTGCTCCAGCTCCTTGGCAAGCTGGCCAGGGACCTGTTTTGCTAAAGCCATGACAGTGTCCCATCTGGATTTTTGATACCTAGCAGTATAGGCCATATAGTTGGCCTGTCTGAGTCCCAAGGATGCTGCCATGTACTGTTTCTTTGCCATGGCATCAATCCTCCTGGAGTCCTTGTCTGGGGGGTGTGAAGCCAAGGGAATATTTGCCTTATCACAGGCTGCAGCCTGCACTACTAACATGGCTGCATTGTTGTGTAAGGAACTCCATATCTGAGCCTGACAGTGTATACCTCTTGTCCATTCTTTTATCTACAGGAGGTATAGTATTAGGAGTCTTTAAAATCTTAAATGTCTGTTTCCCAAAAGATTTGTGTAAGGGAATAGACAGCCTCCTAGACTCTGGGATATCCATCATTTCCACATAGTCAGGCTCTTCCTGGTCATACACAGCTTCTTCCATAGGAAGCTGGAGGGTTTCAGCCACTTTCTTATAAAACATGAAATGGGAGGGAGACTCAGAAAGCCTAGGAGGAGGAGGAGGAGACATCTGGGGAGATGTCCGGGTCAATGGGCACATCCAGACTTTCAAAACCACATTCACTTTCCTCATACTCCTCTTCCTCCTCCTCCTCCTCTGGTTCATAATATTCCTCTAAATCATAATCTTGAACCGGTGGAACCGGCTGAACCGAGCGCCTTCCTGATGGTGCCGGTTCAGTCGGAACCGGGGAAAGCGACTGCACAATTTTTATCGCTTTGGCTATTTCCTCAGAGGTTGGAAAAAACTTTGGATCCACACCAGCTGATTTTTCCTTTCTTGTTCTCTTAGCCGGAACCGACTCCTCGGAATCGGTTCTCCTTTTGCCCGAAGAAGTCTCACCCTGGTCAGAGGGCACTCATTCTGGTTCGGTTTGAACCGAAGTGGGCTGGCCATCCGGTTCAGCGGACTTTTTGGCCTCCCTTTCCCTGAGCCTACCAACTCTCTTCTCTAGGGTAGCTGCAGGAAAATTTTTACAAATCTGGCAGTCTGCATTGAGGTGGTCAAACCCCAGACAATAAACACAGGTGGTGTGGGGGTCAGCCTTAGCAAAGACTTCCCCACACACACTGCAGTGTTGAAACCCAGTGGGCCGTTTTTCTTTTGGGTTTCTCAGACATTGTGCCAGTCCTAACCAAACTTACCCTTTTAATGGCAATCCACCAGGCAAGACACTCTTATCGGTTCCTGACCGTGTTACGGGTCGTGGAAAAAAACGTAATAAAATCTGTTTTTTTTAGAACCGATAAGAACCGGTAACCACACACTAAAAGTACAGATAAAGATTTTACAACAACTTGATCGGTTCAAACCGAATCGATGAACCGTTTACAAGTTCCACACAGAATAGAAAACCATATAAACCTATCTAGTACTCACGAATACCACAGACAGAGACTGAACCGACAGGTTATGGTTAAAATTCAGTCGAAAACCGAGAAAAGCAGTACTTTAACCGACAAACTGAACCGAGCAGAAGGAGAACTCTCTGGAGCGACTGTTCAGTGAGGCGGAGTAAAGAATCTGACGGTTTGAGTTTAAACAGCAACAGACAGAGTCTCAACTGAGCTCGAGCTCAGCGTTCCATGCCTGGCATGGAAAGTTAACTCTTTCATCTCTGGGGCAGTTCAAAGGTTGGGACTCACTGCTATTGTCAGAATACAGCAAGACTGCATGTTGTTTGAAACAGTCATTTTATATCCCTATTATTTCCTGGTGGGATTAGAGCGCAGCTGTTTATCTGAACCTTGTTTTGTATCCAAACTCTATAACTTTACTGTGAACAAACATGTACTTGTGTACCTTGGTTTCTCTGGAATACCGTTCTCTCCCCTACCCAAATGTATTCCTATTTGTTCTACCTCTTTGTCAGTCGAAATATTGGCTATTGCTAAAGTATGTTATCAGTCATGTTTGTTTCTGTATGCATTGATTGTACTGTACCCTTCCGGGTCGTGCCTGAAAATAGTCATTTCCACGGCTAGTGTACCCACCCGGTAAACAAAAACTAAATAAATAAATAAATAAACAGTCCAACCCTAATAGTGGTAATATGTGGTATTGCAGTAATCTGTGTTCTTATTATTGTACAAGTGTTATTGTATCATAACATGAAACACATGATTCAACAAATACAGATGTTACAATGGCAACAACGTCTTGTGTGATTTTCAATTATAGAGAGCCACAAAGGGGTGGACTGTAGCATAACATTGCACACTTCACAAAATTTAACACTAAAATGTCCTATGATAACCTTATTTAGGATGGTGTGCACTTGTTAAGGAAGGAGTGCACCTGTTTAGAATGGTGTGCACTTGTTAAGGAAGGTGTGCAACAGAGAAGGTTGTGTGAATCAAGGAATGTTGTGCAAGAATGTAGTAATACCTACGAGGTTGTGCAAGAAATGTAGCAATATCTATGTTCTGAGGAAAAAAGTACATCACACCCTAAGATTAATATGTTATTTTGTTTTATGATTGGCTTATAATGGGATGTTGGTATTTTTCAAGGTATTCTTTTATATAAATACTGTATGTAAATTGAATAAGTATCACCACTATTGATGAAATGAAATGAACATGCATGTGAAGATGAATAACCGCAATAAACTCTTGGAAGAAGTCTGAAGGCTCAAGTGAAATTCTTTTGCAAACACAACGCAACCTTACAATATATCTGTAATTCCCATTTCTGCTGTGGCTACATGGGTTGAGCTGTGAATTCTAGGCACTAGTAGTGAATACTCACTGCAGGCATTCAGGACGCCAGCATTAGGGCGCCAACCATTAGGGTGCCAAAATCAGGATTTGCCACCCCCTCTCCGAGGCCTGCCCCCCCCCGGAGTTGGTATCAATAGTTATAGGGGTATGAGGGGCATTGCCCCCACAAGAGGAATGCTGGGGGCACAGTCCCTCACTAAAACAGTGGTCTGCCAACATTGCTGACTGGCACCCTAATGGCATGGTGCTGCAATGCTGGCACGTTCTGAGGGAGGAACTGTGAATACTATTACTACTTCCTTTATAGCCAAATACTGGTTTGGATCATTACCCTCCTACCTCGGCTCAAAACTATCTACCCCCACCCAACCCCCTCCATAGCATAGAATCCAGACTCCTGACCCTCCCTCACAGATCAACTACTGCCGGTCAATCCGCCTTCTCCAACAGATGCCCAAAACTGTGGAATGCCCTCTCCTTCCCCATCTGAAACATCACCTCCCCCTCAGCCCTCTCCTCCCTGCTACAGAACTTCACATCCCCTACATGTTCCTGTCTCTAACATACACTTCCCCTATTCCCAAGATTTCACAAGCACTTGCCTCCTGAAACTACACACCAACCATTTGACATCTATACTCTCAGCTCCCCCTCTTTAGCCAGCTCCATACAGCTACTACTGATTACTTGCTGCCTACTCCTAAAACATCTATTCCATTTTCCCTTGTACCCCTTCTCTTCCCCCCTCTTCTCTACTAATTCCATAGTCTTCACTTTAGGGTACATGCAATTGACTCCTTTTGTATTTTGTTTGTATTGTTATCACCTGCTACCTATGTAACTCCTGAATGCCTGTAAATACTGATTGTATAAATTGATAATTACCCAATTACTGCAAGCCCTGTATTGTGTTGTAACATTTATAAAATACCACAAAAATAATAAGAAACACAAGAGTAAATAAACCTTTTAAGAATAAATTAATCTTAATCAATGGTAAATTGGTTCTCACACCGAACTGCATTGTTTTTTTCCATCAAAGGGGTCAAACTGGCTGGCAGGTAAGTTACTCATGTTACTATAAACGTATTTATTGTTTTTTCCAACTGCCACATTTAGTAAGGATTCTGAAGCAATGTGGTAATATTTCTAGGCAGTTAGGTCAGCCTAGAAAACAAGTTCCAAGACTTTCAAGGCAATTTCTAGAGTAGTGTGGTTATTGCTTAATGACTGCGCAAGTCTGCACAGCTATTAATCAATCAGATAAGTAAATTATTCTTACCCATTTTATTTATTTAGTTATTTATTTTTATTACTGTTTCTCCTCCTTGGTCCCCACTGGCCACCTCTGATGTCTCCCCCTCGCCATCCCCTTGCATCAGACCCCCTCACCTATTGCCCCATGACGTACCCTTCATGGCAGGGGGTGGGGAGCTGCTCGACCCACCGGCACGGATCCAGCTCAGGAGGTGTCCTCTCAGGGCGGCACTAAGGGAGGGGGCTATTGTCATTCTGCTGTGATGGGAACCATTTTTCCCTTTCTTTGCTGCAGCTGGGAGCATGCCATGCCACCAATGATGCCCAGTACGTGCATTTGCATGCCGAACGTTGGGTGGCTGCTCCACCTCTGCCCCCACGTTGAGGGACCTGGCATGCTAGCCCCCCCAGCCACAACCAGAGGTCAGGCAAGTGCCGGTCCAGATCCCCACCCTCCCTGGGAGAGGAAAGCTGTCCTCCAGATGCTCAATCCTCTCCCTCCCTGGCCAACCCCCGGTGACCCACTCGCACCATGAAGATGGGTCGCTGGCATGGCAGGAGATAAGGCAGTGATGCCAAAACCCTCCATGCCACTAGGCTGCCTAATTCTTACCCATTTTATGACACAATTTAAGTAATGTAACACTGGATGAATGTGTAACATAGCTTGTTTAACTCCAGCCAACATGTAGTGGCAAGTAGGTAGACCTGTTGAAGGAAAAGTAACAAAAGAAAAATACTTGAAAGATGTGAAGACAAAGACCATAATTTTTAAACTGCATGATGCGTTTTTTTCATATATAAGACGATTTTACTGTATTCATAACTAACAATAAAATTACATATTCATTATCAAAATGAACTTATGTTAATAAAGCATTACATATTTTAATTTAGCACTAAACTGTCTATGCAAGTAGTTTTCTCATTTCATTTATCTGAAAGAAATAAACCTAGCCAGCAGTTCTGGGAAAATATACATGGCAAGATTCAAAGCTAACTACGCTTGACCCCGGAACTTGCACTGTGCAAGTATCTGTTGTTGAAGGTCACAGAGGGTAACTGTGAGACAGTCTTCTGCAAAGTGCCTGTGTAACCAAGGAACATATAGAATAATGTGTGGGCAACTATACACAAGGCTGTGTTGCCACCGAGGGGTTCCTATGATAACAGAGCGACATCAAGAGCAAAGCTGAAGAGGTATCTGTTGCCATGGTAACCCTGAGGTGGAAACTCAGCCTTGGAGTGTATGGTTCCTTATACCTTGTTCTGTATAGTGTATGGGCATGGGCAACCATCACAGAAAAACTTTTATTTAAACAGAACTTTCTTCAACTTATCATGGCTCATCCCAGTAGCCAACATTGTTCTCAATGATGCCCCAATCATGATTCACAGTCCCCTGGCCACCCTCCTGCTCCTCCTGGCTGTTGTGCTACTGATTGAAGAGTTGCGCACCAATGCCACAATTACAGATGATTCATAGCCCCTCCCCCATGCTCCCTGTTCCTTCTCGTATGCCATAACCTGGGCAAAATTCAGAGCGAGTACAGCTAAATGACCATGTAATTGGCTGCTCGTTTGTCTACACAATGACAAGGGGTACCTCCTGCAGCAGAGCTGAATATAGTGGAAGTATCAAGCCAAGGCTCATCTTCTTCTTCTTTCTGGTCAGGCTCAGGTGAGCTACCGGTGCCCAGTGGTGTACTTCCTTGGCCATGGGTAGGAGGGAGCTGGTATTTCAGTGTTTCCTCTTTCCATGGCCCACTCTGAGACACCACTGGTGCCCTCAACAGCTGTGTCATCATCTGCAAAACATAAACAGAAGACAGACTTTAGTAACATGTAAGATTCACTTATAATATTACTGACAGTTCACTTATCAGTAATGTTGCATATTATAGCGTTTCTATCCCTAGCACACTAGTACCATATGTAAGCTATGACATTTCTATATCTTCATGTAAAATACTTACTAAATAACTGATGTAGCAGTATCAATTGCATGCTGTGTCAGCCTAATAATACTATGCTATTACCAGATCTTGCTGTGATATTTTAAAGAGAAATAACTGTTGAAGTACCAGGTAAGATTCTATTGTAATATCATTTATAGGTCACCTACTTTTCAAGGATTTAGTATGCCATTGTATATCTATCTTTAGAATTCTATGCCCATAAACGAGCTTTAACATGGTTATATAAACATTGTAATTATTCAATGTTTATTAAACAGTTTATGTAATAGCAGGAATTATATATTGTGGCAGCTTGATAATGGTATAATTTAATGAGATCATGTTGTGACAGTTTTTTATAGTTCATTATTGAAGACAATTTAAAATTTTGGTGAAGTGGTACCAATAATGCTATTTATTTATTTATTTGCTTTTGTTAACTGGGTAAGCACACTAGACACGAGGTGCCTATTTTCAGGTGCGACCTGGGAGAGTTACAGGTGAGAACTTCATACATAAACAGTAGAGGATACAAAATACATAGAAGAGATAAGCATTTCATTGCAAGCATTCCCCCGGAAAGTTACAGGTGAGAACTTCATACGTAAGCAGTAGAGGGTACAAAATTAATAGAAGAGATAGGCAGTTCAGGGCAAGCATTTACCGGGAGAGTTACAGGTGGGAACTTTGTACATGGGCAGTTGAGGATTCAAAAATACATAGGAGAGACAGGCATGAAGGTGGTACAAGTGTTACATGCAGCGAACAATTAGGTTAGAGGAATGCACATGGGGAATAAACAGGGTAAGGCTATTCTAGTGGCAGTGCAAGGTTGGGAGGAGTTCACTCGTGAACAGTTGAGGAGAAAGTAGACAAACCCCTAACTTGTGAGGCGTTCGCCTTGGCTTTTTAGGGACGGAGGAGCGGGCAAGCAAAACAAAAGGGTGGTAGTAGGTGCTCATGAGTGGGAGGGGGCCCCATTACAAGGGGTCGGGCAGGATTTCTAGGTGGGGAGTGGGGAAGAAGTGCAGGTGGGGCTGAGGCTAAGGCCTCCGAACAGACTGGGGAGGGGAGGGGCAGTGGAGAGGACTACTGGGGCAGGATTACTGTTGGTAATCTGGTTTCTGTGGTGACCCTGTGTTCTTTGGCACAGTTGTGTGGAGGGTGTGGGGGGGGGAAACAGGTGGGACAATGAATTTCTATTTGTTTTTTGTCTTTTTCTCCTATTATCTGTTTATACTCCTGGGAGCCTGGCAGGCAGCTCTGTTCCTTCCCTCGGAGGGACTTGGACTCCAGCTCTGTATTCCCAGCCTGACCCCCACTACAATCCCTCACAGAATCCCCCCAATAAAGGGCCAGGGCAAAGGGGTGCTGGTTTACTCCAACCACGGAGTGAAATCTAGATGCTCAGAGAAGCCGGGACAGGCACAGAAGAACCAGCTCCATTTTTCTCCCTTTGTTTCTCCGCCCCCTTCCCACTGATGGCGAACATCAGCAACATGCCTCCCAACTTGCATTTCCTCTGGCTACTGCCAGAGGGAGATCAACGAATGGGACAACAATCCCTTCCTCCCTGAGAGAGGAGCGCAGTCCCTCTGGATGCTCAACACTCTCCCTGCCACCCCCAGCCTGGGCTCCCTCCGAAGCCAGGTCACTAGCGTAGCGTGAGGCGTGACATCCAGCGCCTCAACCCTCAGCACCACTGGGCCAGCCTATTTCTATTTGTTGGGGGGCAGATGCCTGGAAAACATCTGTCACAGTTATGATATGCTGTTACAATATCCAGTGTAATAATTCCTACAGGCATGGTCTTTTCAACCAGTATGAAACATCAGTTTCAAATAAAACCACAATTACTGTGTGTTGTGGGCATGTATATGTAGTCTACTATTATAACAACTGTAGCATAGGCTGTTGTCACATATATGACTATACTGTCACAGGTGGCACACTGGTGATTTCCTCTATCAAATCAAGCTTGACGTTGTTTTAGTGTTTTAAAAAGTTTAGTTACAGAAATATGTGCAAAGCATTGAATCAGTACTTTCAGTCACTCACCAGTACTCAAGTACTCCACAGACCCCAAGTTTACTGAAAGGAAAGAGAACGTCCGAAGTGGGCAATGATGGTCATTCACAGTAAAAGATAATATACGGATATCGATACAGAGACAAGCCTATGTGTTCATCTTGAGTTTTCTATAGAAATAAGTGAAGCTCATACTGCAGTTAGTATACATTTTTGGACATGCCTAATTAATTTATTATTATAACAATTTAGCATAGGTTGTAGTCACAGATATTAGTATAGTGTCACAGATACCACGTAGATGCTTTTTGTCTATGTAATCAATCTTGAAGGTGTTTTTCATTTTAAAACATGAACATATTAAAAAAGAGCTGCAACACATTGAATCTGTGCTTTGAGACTGCCACCAACTCTCATGTGTTTCCTTGGTGCACCCCCCCCCAACACACACACACACACACCCTAGGTGACCATTCTCTGTAAAATACTATACGTTATACATGGAATCACATGCTTGGTAGTCTGGCAGAATTTTGCAAAAAACATTCAAAATATGAAAAACACATGACAATGGGAACATATTCTTTAAAATAAAAGCAGGACATGCATGATCTGATGATATTAAAAGGGTCAAAATACAGCTAATGTACAATTACATGAAAAACACCAAATATATGCATACATTGGACTCATTGGTCCCCGGATATGTTTCCAGATTATTACAAATTACACCAAAGAACCTTGCGTACTTTACATCACTACTTGAAACCAAGCATGCAGACCTTTGGTTTGAAATTAATCTTGTATTGTGTGGAAAAATGTTCAAAGTTATTGTACATTTTGAAGTATACAGATAACTGTGATGTAGAGATGTGCTGTCATCTAAAGACAGGCGAACGCTCATTATATTATCTTTAGAAATATGTATTAAGGATATATCTTTAAAGATAAACTTTTAAAAAGAGTGCTTGTAATGGTAATGAAATGGAAAGGATTTTTTTACAGTCATTAGCTCACAAAAGTGTACGTCACACGAATAAAAATCTGTGATCACACATAATCAGGTTACAACATTTCAATATTTAAATACCTGTTACAGTTAAGGGATGAATGAAATTAAAATTCTCATACTTGTTTACAGAAATTATCAAAATGAGACAAAATGTCTCTGTAGCATGATCCTGCACAAGCCCACAGATCAATACACAGAACTGAGGCACTGAAACATTTGCAAGGTGGTCTGCAAGCCTTTCTGCAATCAAATTTGATCAACTCTTTGCATGATTTAGCTGCCTCCAGAAGGACTGTCCAAATGGGGATCCAGTCTTTCTCACAGTCTAGTTGCAATTCTTGTTGTGCCACTAGTGTTTCCCCCGAGCAATGCCCTCCCTGATATGCAGTTGCTTTTGTGTGCTCCACTTAGGCAGCCTGAGTTGCAGGGATGTGTTCCAGCTGTCTTCCTTTTGTAAACATTTGCTTCCTTGCCTAGTTTACATGTTGGCACTCACTGGTTCTGTCATAGAGGAGAACAATAAACCTCTCAAGCCCTTTCATTGTCGCCTTGGAAATAGACATGGGTGCATAGGACAGATTGAGAAAAGCTTCTGTAACAGATGGAAAAGCTCCCCATATTTCCCAAGCTGTCTTCTTTCCCATACCACTAAATGCCGACACTGTATCACACCCCGTAAAGTCATGGAAGAATGGCAAAGCCTTTGATTTCTGATTGCTGATATTTTCTGCAATGCCATGAGCTGATGTACTGTATACCTGATAATAAAAATTCAGCTTCTTTAATTTGTAACTTATACAACATTTTCAACTGACTGAATCAATAGTTTGAGCCCACCACCACCCCAAGTGTGTGCCCCCCCCAGTCCCAGTTTACTGAAAGGAAACAGACTGCCTTAACTGGCCATGGATGTCCAATCAGTATAAAAGATAATATGGGTATCCATACACAGACAAGCCTGTGTGTTCATCTGGAGTTTTCTATAGCAACAATTGACTCTCTCAAGCTTCACTGTTGAAATTCCTGATTGCCTTACATATCTCTTGATGCAGATGGAGGGTTGTTGTTTATGACACATTATCCTGTGTAACATACACAAAAATTAATTTACATTGATAGTAATGCAATGTTTAAAGAAAAAAAAAACAATTATGTAGGAAACTGCTTTTTTTAACTGTATTTTCTTATGTTACTTACTTCCATGGTGCCTGTCTTCCCTGCCTCATGCCACATCTGTAAGGCATGCTTGTACCAGTCCTTTTCTGATTCCCAGATATTGCAACATTTTTCCAGCTTACAGAATCACTGACACAGCAGTTTCCACTTTTGGTGGCAGGAGTCAGGGTCTTCTGCATATCCATACTCCTGCAGGAAACCACTTGCTTGCCACATTTTTTTAATGATAGGTTGGTGCCCCTCATCAAAATTTGGGTCGACCATGCTTTTTGATGTCTCTAACCAGGGTGAGTACCTTCTTGTTTGTCCACAGTTTGGGTATGATCTGTGAAAAGAAAACAAACAAAAACATTGGTAATAAAAAAATGTAGATTCAGTCACTGTCTGTAAACAGTCCTATGAAGTAATTAGGTTTACTTAACAAAGCTTGTGTAGGGCTCATTTGCATGTCTTAATCATATTTGTTGCACCTATTGTTTGACCAAGGTATATGTGGCTCCGAAAAGAGCCATTGTGGGGTGGCATTAGGGTACTACAAGTGTGTATGTACTGATTGTTAACACACATCACAATACACATTGGATCCCATGTTGGAGGTCTCCCAGGAAAATCATATTTCCAATGTCCAAGAAATGCACAGTATCTTTCAGAAAAAATGAATCATTATAATATTTAATGTGGGGGTGAGTAATGGTGTGCATACCCAGATCACTCAAAAAGCTAGATATTTGAATGTTGACCTTTCTGCATGATCTTTCAATTCCAGGTGTATACTGCTGGCCTTTTCAGATCATGAGTTCTATAATATCCAAATATAGAATCTTACAGTTAAGCAATATTGCATGACCGGCCTGGTGGCGCTGAGGGTTAAGACATTAGTTGCCTCACCTCACGCCACTCTGGCGACCCAGGTTCGGGAACAAGACCAGGCCGTCGGGGGTCGGCAGGGATGGGGAGAGATTGCGCGTACGTTGAACGGCTCTCCCTTCCCGGGGAGGGTATAGGGACTGCGTTGCTCCTCAGCAACCCCTGGTGATGGCTGGAGGTAGCCAGGAACAAGGTGACGCTGCTAAATGGCACTGGGGGCGGAGCTCGGCAGGTGCTGTTCATCATTGCATGTCAGAGCTCGGGGGGGGTGGCAAGAAAATGTGAAAATTCCTGGCACCTGATAGGCGAAGGCAGGACCAGTGGTCAGTCCCCACACCCAATGCTGGGCTTCCAGCTCCATCCTGGGTACTCCCTCTGTCCCCTGGTCACTCCACTAAATTCTAGATAGAGCACCAGTGGAGTCGGCGGTCCCGCCTCGGGGGCCCAGAGCCAGGGGGTTGGATGGCCAGGTGTGGCAGTCGGGAGATGGGCCCTTGCCTAAGGAGTGGCGTCTGGAGCTTCAGGCGGGCGGGAACAGTCCGCACCGTGAGTCCCGCCAGAGAGAGTTCAGCATAGCCGGCGTAAAGGAGGCATAAATAAAATTTCAAAAAAAAAAAGGCAATACTGCATGTAGCTCAGCCAAATATGATTTTGCTGATTCTATCAAATATATAGCCCTTCTGTAGCTCAAGTCATTACCTGCAACACGGATAAGCAGTATGTCTGGCTTGGGGTGACTGTTCAAAAGTCTACGTATGGTTGGCATGAGTTGCTCCTGTCTCATGCCCCCTTACCAAAGCAATGAACATCACAGTTTTCTAGCTGCAGTCAATCCCAAAATGACTTCTTCTGGCAAACTGTGCACCCTTTTGCAGAAGTGAACTGCCCACAATCCAAACTGTTGTAGCAAAGCTTTCTCCCATGCTGACTCTCTTTAAAGACACTACAAATAACAGGAATGCTAAACGTGTGTATCTCTCACAGCAGTCAATGTCAACTGACACTTTAATTTCAGCTTAACAGTTCTGTTTGCCAAGCAGACTAAACGAAAAGTTTACCCCTTTCTTGGCATCTCATTGGAAAGCACTGATAAACTGTTTACCAATCAGTTTATAACTGTAACACTTATTCTTATATAGTGTGGAACCTAATTGTACATGAACTTCCATACACTATAAAAAGTTGTTCTACTGCAGTAGTGATGCAGCTACTAACGCAGAACAACTTTTCATTCTGTATTAGTAGCTATGTCACAATGCAACTGCCCCCACCAACACTGTTTATAGGACAGGGGGTGGTTGGTGAGTCAGGTGCGTGAGCTGGCTGGTGGGCTAGACAGATATGGAGTGTGGGTCTCTGGCAACAAACACTCACTGTAAAATGTAAGTGATCCTGTTGTTAGGGCACCATACAGTATATAGAACAGTGCATGGCATCCCAAACAACTCTGCAACTCTTCCCCTTCAAGTTTTCTATGACAGCAGAGGGACCTCTCAAGCTTCACTTTTGAGGCCATCAGTCGTCACAGAAAACACTCAGGTGAAGAACTGCCTTGTTGTGTATGGGATGCCATACACTATCCTATATGTAATATCTTGATCTGTTTATCATTTCTACAGGTTTATCTGCAGTGAGCTGTCACTGGTTAAATGGTAGAAAACTGAGACATTTTTGACAGGGAAAACATTTATAAATGATTGGACAATATTTCAGCTGAAAGATTGTTGTGGTATCTGACTGGCCAATGCAAGCCCTGTATATTGTGGCACTTAGATTTTTTCACCCCCTTTTTTGGATGACATCCTAGGTGATAAGCTTGATTTCTTAATTTTTACATTTTGTTATGATATTGTAGTGGAAGGTGTTAGCTTTGTGCAGTAACATCAAATATATGTGGCATAATTACTGTAGTGGCTTTATACCATATAACCGTAACTATTGTGACAGAAAACAGACTGTTACTGTATAAGGTATAAATTGAAGGTGTATTTATCTGTACTGAATATGAGACTATTTCCACAGTCTGAATTATCATCATTTTCTCATATGTACAACACAATGTATGTAATTTCTGAAGGCTGGGAATCATTTTGAAACATTTAAGTAATTAAAAAAAAAATCTTCTTTTGTGGCTCTATCTTCTTTCATGAGCCAATCTTCTTGCTTGAGCTGCTCATGGAAGAAGAATACTGAGTGATGAAAGAAGGAAAAAAATAAATACACTGATGGCATTGACATTTTTTATATACAAAATTGCAAACAAAGTATATTAACTACAGGGATAAACGCAACATATGCCATGCCAGTTGTATATCCTGTATTATGATCAGGCATTATTTCAGCAAAATTATGAGTTAAAACTGTTTAAAAATTAAAAAAAAACAGACAGCAGCCAGTAGTGTTGCCAGATCCGTTTCAAGCAAGATGGCCAACTTCCTGTTTCATGATGATATCAGTACTGCATACCCACTGGTCTAGAGATTCCATTTCTGGGCTTAAAAATTATCTTCTTTTATGAGCCGATGATTTTTATTTCATGAGCGGTTCATGAAAGAAGACGTCTCGACTCAGAAAAGAAAAAAATCAGCTCACAAAAGATTTTTCTTTCCATTGGAAATGATGGGAAATGCTAAAAAAAAAGCTATTTTCATGCTTATTGTAGTAATATTACAGATGGATAATGTTTGATTGTGTGTAGTTAGTTTATTTATGTTTATATAGGATTTGCCTATAACAAAACAATTCAGCTTATTTTAATGGTACTATGCCAATTTACTAAAAATATTAACAGTGTGCTGATGTTTTTCTCTCTCTTTTTTACAGATACTGACTACTATTTCAACAAGGGAATGCAGTCATTCTTTAAAATGACATAAAAGGTACTTTAATACACATGGCATGCCTTATAAATCTGATGGTGCAATGACACATAGTAGGTCACAGGCAAGAACTGATGCCTATCAGTCAACACAGATAAAGAAAATAAAGAAACATGGCAGATAAGGCTACAAAGTCCATAGTTGTCACACACACAAAATATAGAAAGAAATTATTACAGAATAAAGTACAAGAAAACAATTCAGCCTACCATGCAGCAGAAAAAAAAAACAGAAGGAAAAACGAAATCAGTGTTAAAATGTTGTCAACCAAAGTAAAAATAGAGCAGATAATATCTGCAATAATGAGACATAAAAGTAAGAAAACTGAAAGGAAAACTGAGATTATGAAATTACATCTCAAAGTTAAACAATTTGTAAATATGGCCATTAATTTCTGATAATGTTGTGGTCAGAGATGATGGCTCAAATAGACAAAGAAAGTACAGTTATGTAAGAACTTACCGTAACAGTAGATCTTCGAGAGGATCTCTTGCAGCAGGCCATACCTATAGAACTACAGCTGCCAGGCACTAGGACCACACAGGAACTTTTCTAGCTAGCAGTCTACTGGAGGGCTGCCCACACTGACGTCATTTGCTGACAACGTCCTTCCTATATATGTATGGGTGGTCCTGCGCCCTCCTCAGTTCTCCTGCTGGAGACCATAAGCAGAAAATCCCCAGCTGGCGAACCAAGGGGAAGTCTGAGGTTTCTGCCAACAGAAGTAAAGCAGAAGGTTGACAGACAAGGAGAAGGGGAGACAGAGGGACTGCACGGCCTGCTGCAAGAGAGCCTCTCAAAGATTTACTGTTATGGTAAGTTCTTATGTAACTGTACTATCTTCCTTTATAGTATCTCTTGCAGCAGGCCACACCTATAGAACAAGTCCCAAGCAGTTCTGACAGCAGAAGAACCAGTCTGGGTGGTTGGAAACCACAAGTCTAGGAAGGAAGGCCATGAAGCACATCTAGGCTGAAACCGGCTTGGCATCTCAAGGCAATGTCCAGATTGTAGTGGTTGGTAAAGGTGTGGACAGTACTCCAAGTGGCAGCAGCACATATCTCAGCAGCTGACATGTTCCTGAAACAGGCAATAGAGGTAGCCATGCCCCTAGTGGAATGGCCATGAACAGGTCCAGGAAGTTCCTTACTGTACTTCCTATAACAAAAAAAAAAAACAAAAAAAAACAGTACAGTTAGCCAACCATTTCAATAGGCACTGTTTAGAAACAGGTGCGCCCTCTTTCCCAGGGGTGAAAGAAACTAACACCTGCAAGGACTTTCTATAGTCCTTTGTGTGATGAACATACTATCTGAGTAGTCAATGTACAGCCAAAGTATGGAGCAATGCTTCCCCAGGATTGGCAAGCTATGGGTAATAAACAGGCAGGTGGATAGTTTGATTTAATGTGAATTCAGACACCACCTTAGGAACAAACTTAGGATTAATATGTAAAGACACCCTGTCTTTGTGGAAAATCAAATGTCTACTCACACATGACCCTGTAGTTCCAAAATCCTTTTGGCAGAAGTAATAGCAACTAAAAATAATGCTTTCCAGGACAGAAAGTGTAACTCACAAGTCATGACTGGCTCAAAAGGAGTCACAGTAAGTTTTTCTAACACAAAATTCAGATCTCATGGTGGGACAGGATTGCAAATTGGGGATTCAGATGAAGAATGCCCCTCAAGAAGGTACAGAACACCTCTACTTGTGCCACCATATAGCCATCAACAGGCACATGGAAAGCTGAAATTGTGGACAAGTGCACCTTAATTGAGGAGTACTTCAGACCAGAGTCTGAGAGGGACAGCAAGTACTCCAGGACCTGATTCACAGAACAAGAGAAAGGATCCAACTGGTGGGCAGTCACCCACAGACTAAAACGCTTCCACGTCATGGAATAACTAGCCCTGGTGGAGGGCTTCCTAGCAGCCACCAGAACATCAGCCACCCTTGGGGACACCCTGACTCTAGCCATGGCTATGTCTTCAAGAGCCAAGCATGCAGATGCAGAGACTTGAGGTCTGAATGGACCAGGGTACCCTGTTCCTGGGAGAGCAAGCCTGTGCACAGAGGTAGAGACACTGGAGCTTCCACTACCAACTGCTGCAGTAGAGGAAACCAGATCTGGTGAGGTCAGATGGGAGTGATAAGGATCATTGTGGCCCCTTCCATCTGAAGTTTGATCAACACCCTCTGAAATAGCGGGAAAGGAAGGAAGGCATAGAGAAACCTCCCCTTCCAAGAGAGGGACAATGCGTCTTGCCAAAAAACTTTAGGCCCTGGAGTTAGTGAGCAGAAATGAAGCACATTTGCATTGAGTGGGGATGCAAAAAGGTAAACTCTGGATGACCTCACCTGTTGAACAGGTCTTCTACAACTAAGGTCAGCAACTCCCACTCATGTACCCTGACCTTTGACTGGCTTAGATTGTCTGCGAGGACATTTTGGACTCCTGGAACATGGATGGCCGAGAGTTCTAGACCATGTTCTAGAGCCCAGTACACTCTTATGGCTTCCTGACAGAGGGGATATGAGTAGATCCCCCCTTGCTTGTTGATGTAATGGATTACACTGATGTTGTCCATCTGTACCAACAGATGGCCCAGGGACAGCTGGGTCTGGAAGGCTTACAAGGCATACAGAATGGCTCACATCTCCAGGATGTTGATCTGAAGGGTGGTCTCCATGTCAGACCATGTCCCCTTAGTCTGATGAGGACCTAAATAAGCCCCCCAGCCCAACCCTGAAGCATCTGTGGTGACAATTTGCTGAGGGGAGGGAAAGAGGAAAGGAAACCCTCTCAACAGGTTGCTGGGTTCCATCCACCAGAGTAGCACCTTTTTGAGTACTGAAGAGACCAGGACTGATTGTTCTAGGTAATCAGTGCGCTGATCCCAGTGGACCCTCAGTGTCCACTGGAGAATCCTCATGTGCAGCCTGGATAGAGGAACCATGACAATGGCCACAGCCATGAGGCCCAAGAGCCTGAGGAGGGATCTGGCTGAAACATATCTGCCATTGTAAAGCAGGTGGGCTTGAGTCATGAGGTGGTGTGCCCTGTCCTATGACAGCAAAGCCATACTCTGAGCTGTATCCAGTACTGCTCCTATGTACTGTAGGTGCAGACATAGGGACAAGACTGACTTGAGCAGATTTACAGTGATCCCCAGGTCGTTGGACAGTTGTGTTGTACAGGCCTGGGTCTGGAGTAGTTGCACCCTGGACAGCGCTTTGAGAAGCCAGTCATCCAGGTATGGAAAGACATATAGTCCCTCCCTCTGGAGAGCTGGCACCACTATTGCCAAGCATTTGAAAACACCCAAGGAGCCAAGGACAAGGCAAATGATAAGGCATGGAACTGGAAGTGCACTCCCTGGAACTGAAACCTGAGGTACTGCCAATGAGAGGCACACATCTCGATACGCAGGTATGCATCCTGCATGTCGAGGGAGCATATCCAGTCTCCCTGGTGCAGAAGAGGCAGCAGCCCTTGGAGGGTCACCATCAGAACTTCTTGTACTGGATGTGGAAGTTTAGATTGTGGGGGTCCAGGATGGGCTGAAGAATGAGTTCCCCTGTGCATTTGGGGACCAGGAAGAAATGGGGGTAGAACCCCTGTCCCTCTGCTCCTTGGGGATGGGTTCTATGGCTGACTTTCTCAGTAATGTGTGAATCTCCTCCCAGAGCATTGGGACGTGGTCGGAGGTAACTGGACTGAACTGGAGGTTGTTCCGGAGGCCACTCCAGAAGTTCCAGGGTGTGGCCATGCTCTATGAGCTGCAAAACCCAAGCATCTGTTGTAAGCTTCCACCACCTGTCGAGGTGTAGGGAGAAATGACCGCCTACCGCTGCCTCCTGCAGCATTGGGGTGGGCTGAGTAAGGAGTCAGGCTGAAGTGGCCCCTGCAGCCGGAGCCACCCCACCTCCTCTGGGGGCCTTTCCAGAGGTGGAGGAAGGGGTGAGGAGGGCAGAGGCTGCTCTGCATTTGCCCGCTTTGGTCTGTGGGTTGCGTGACAAAAAGGCACTCTCTGCCCACTTTTTGGTTGGGTGTGATACAAAGAGTGGACCAACTGCAAAGTCCGGCTGGAGATCTGCAGGTCCGAACATATGTCCTGCACATCTGCCCAAAAGAGTTTGTAGCCTGTAAATGGGGCATTAAGGATGGACTGTTGCATATCCTGGGCAAAGTCTTACACTCTGAGCTAAGAATGCCTCCTGAGGCAAATACCTGCTGCAGCTGCCCTAGCCAAGGCATCCACGGTGTTATAAGCTGATTTCAACAGGTGCTTACCAACATCGGCCTTAGATTGAAGGACCTGAAGCAACTCCTGCATCTTAGAGTCCTTCGGTAAGAGCCTTGGCCACCTCTTTGGCCTGTCTCCAGAGTTAGTTTTGAAACTTGACCATATGGGCAACATAGCTGAAGAACCTAATGGCCAGAGTAGCTGAGGCAAAGGTCCTTTTGCCAGTCAGGTCCAGTTTCCAAGACTCCTTGTCTGGAGGGAGAGAGCTGAAATATTTAGGCTTCTTAGTCCGATCATGGGCAGCACTGATGACCTCAGAATCAGCCTGGGTTTGCTCAGCAAAAAATGGTTTCTCGCAGGGGCCTGGTACAACTTGTCTGCCTTTCTGGGTATGGTGAAGACTAGGTTGGGTCTATACCAGGCAGCCATGGTGGCATCCTCAAAGGGCTCAATAACAGGAGGTATGATGAGAGGAGGAAAATCTAGTAACTCCAGGTAGTTGGACAAATGGCATCGGGCAGGGTCATGTTCCTCTGCCTCAAACCCCATAACAGCCTGCAACTGCCGCATAACTAGAACAAAAAGAAGGGTCATCAGAGGTCATCTGAGGAATATGCCTTGGGGTCTCGTCATCCCCGTAAGATACTGTGGAGGTGGAATGTAAGGAGCTAGCACTCCCATTATCCCCGTCGATGCTTTCCTTGTCGTCATCTGGAGGAAGAAGGTCTGGGTGATACTCATCGTTCTCCCTCTGCCTAGGATGAGGTAGAGTTGGGGTTAGGGTACAAGGGCCAAGGCACTGTCCCAAGGGGCAAGAAGGCATGGGAGAAGGAGTAGAAGGCCCCTGCAGAGCCAGCCCTTGTGAAGGGGCAAGGTGAGCTTGCATAAAGTTCCATAGGGAATATAGCGTGGATGGGAAGTCCACCGAAACTGATGTTGGGACGCCAAATGGCACCCGGTTGTAGAGGCAGAGGAGTCAGCATCGGTGGTGGGTCTGGGAAGATCAACAGAGAAGGTTGAGGCACTGGCATTGGCCCTAAGGCCTGTGTCATCATCAGGTTCTGAGGGGGAGAGGACAACAGAGAAGTGGCCTGGGGTGACACTGGTGGAGAATGATACCCTGAGGCTGAAGCCTAGGCCACTGAAGCAGCTGACGACAATGTCAGGGGAGTAGGCTGAGCCACCAAGAGTGTCAAGCTGGCATTGGCCAAGACCGAACCAGCAGAACCGCCTGACTGATGGCCTGCTAAGAATAAGTGCCTGAACAGCAGGGCTGAAAGGCCGGCAGGGTCGAGGAAACACCCGATGCCAATGAATCCGTGCCCACCAAAGTAAGACTGGAGGGGAGCTGCCACAGTGAGCCCTGTAGACAAGAGGGCATTGGTGCCAGGGGGGACCACTCCTGAAGTGGAAGACAGCCCTGCTGTGGTCGACGCTCGATACAGTGACTGAGAATGATCCGAGGAAGACCACTCCTTAGCCCGGTCCTTATCCTGGTGTTTATGCTTCCCAGTTGACTTGTCTTAGGCCTTGGACAACTGGGAACCTGAGGACAAGGCTGGTGAAGCAGAGGAACTCCTGGCTTGAAGCTCCTTCTCCATGTGGGCAACCTTCTGTTGGAGCAGGAAGGTCTCTAGAGTCTTCTGGCGGTGCCTTCTGGTAGCCTGGTTGAAGCGGTGATAGGGTATGCAGGCCTGCACATTGTGGTCTG
Source organism: Neoceratodus forsteri (assembly GCA_016271365.2). NCBI lineage: Eukaryota > Metazoa > Chordata > Ceratodontiformes > Ceratodontidae > Neoceratodus > Neoceratodus forsteri. Next base: position 8,117,782 of record JADMNL010000040.1, read on the forward strand.
AGCCTAGGCAGCAGACACAGGCATCATGGCCATCCTTCTTGAGGATCTTCTCCCTGCAGGCACAAATTCAAAAGAGCTTCTCGGCGATGGAGTTTAGCATAAAAAGGGAGAAAAATCACTTTGGGAACAAAGTGATTATAAGAGCTAGGGACATAAAAACGAAAATACTAAGACAACAGAAAAGGCAGTCAGCTGAAGCTGGCAGTATCTTCCATGAAGTCCAATGTGCAATGATCGACAGAGGGAAAAGATCTGAGGAGGGTGTGGAGCCGCTCACGCTTATATGAGAAGGATGTCATCAGCATGTGACGTCAGTTGGGGGGTGGCCATCCTGGTAGACTGCTAGCTGGAAAAGTTTCTGTGTGGTCTATAGGTGTGGCCTGCTGCAAGAGATACCCTCGATGAAGATAAAGATTTCTAAAATTAAACAGATGTCGAAGGAGTTTCTAAATATGGACCAAGATAACGTCTGCCTCATCCTTGATAGGTCTTGGCTGCACACTGAGCAGAGACAGGCACATTTTTGAGAAGAAATATACCATCCACACAGTAAGCAAGTAGCTGTCTGTGTCGATGAAGCTGGGAAAATGCTTGGGCCAGATATTCAGCGTGTGCCAGGCAGTGGCACAAGCCTGGGCGCAGCACAACTGGGCCGTGCTGGGGCCAGGACCAGGTGATATTCAATGGTGATGCGCCATGGCCCAGCACCATTGAATATGACATGGAAGGCGCACATACTGCACATGGCGCAGTGGCACAGCGCCAGCGCAAGACACAGAAAGGGAGCACAGGGATGCGCTAGCGTAAGTGCAATTGTGCTGGGCACATCACCCACGATATTCAGCCGGGGGCATGCAAATAAGACCATAAAATATGCAAGACACAAATGGGGCCATTTGCATGTCATTACGGCCCCATTTGCATGTGATGCGATGCTTCCTGGCGATTTGCGCTTGGCACCCTGCCAAGCTGCTGCCATCAGGGGTGACACCCTCATGGGCTACTGCAGCCCTCCACTCCCGTATGCCCGATCGTGGGCATCTGTACACAGTATAGTAATACTTGGTGGTCTAGCAGTCCCCCCCCGCATGCCCGATCGCAGGCTGTTGTACAAATTCAGGAATTACCTGGTGGTCTGGCGGTTCCCCTATGCCTGATCGTGGGCTGTGGTAAATGTATGTGATATACCTGGTGGTCTAGCGGTAACCCCCGTATGCCTGATCATGGGCTGTTGTGTAAATAAAGATTTAACTGGTGGTCCTGTGGTACCCCCTCCCACCCACTCACAGAGGTCCCCGACCACCAGCACCCCTTCCCCATCATCGGCAGGTGGCAGCATCCCACCTGGCCGCCCACGAATGACAGCATACAGTATGATCTTGCGCCTATTGGTCCACAGTGGGATTACTTAGACTTATTACTGACAGGACCAGATATGTGAATGAACGATTCATTCATATATCTGGTCCTGTGTAGTACAGTATGGTCTGTGGCTTCCAGGCGCACAGATAATACTGCACGCTGTCATTTGGCCAGTGGCCGGGCAGTATGCAGGCGGGGGTGCTGGGTGGCCGGGGGACCTCTGTGGGTGGGTGGGGAGTACCACTGGACCACCAGGTAAATCTTTATTTACACAACAGCTCGCGATTCGGCATATGGGGGGTTACCGCTAGACCACCAGGTATATCACATATATTTACAACAGCCCGCGATCGGGCATACAGGAGGAACCGCTAGACCACCAGGTAAATCCTGGATTTGTACAACAGCCCACGATCGGGCATGCGAGGGGACCACTAGACCACCAGGTATTACTGTACTGTGTACAGATGCCCATGATCGGGGAAGGGGCCAGTAGACTACCAGGGGGTCAGGGTGCTTGTGGATAGTGTTCCTGCTGGGTTGGTAGCCATCCAAGGCTGGCAGCTGTTGTGTTGCACCTTGCACTACAGCTGCCCACCTGTCGGTGGCCAGTGTTTGAGCCTGTTTTTTTTTGTCTCATCTTTGAGCACCAGTGCGCAGCGCATGTAGGGGTTGCGCCAGCATATGTGCCGTACATCCTGGGCTGAATATTTGGATGTGCCATATATGCATGGGCACGTCCCCTGCATCTGCACTGCATAGGATTACATTGCACCCCGGCGCATCGGGACTTGCGCTGCACCTAGCAGCCTTTTGAATATCCTGCCGGCAGCAACGCGGGGTTGCGCCAGGCGCAACCCCTTTGAATATCCTGGCCATAGCGTTTTGGCCATGGCTGAACATCATGATGTGTACTGTGATTAAGTAAGACAATTACTCTTCAGCAGAATGAAACAAGACACAGCGTCTGACATGGACATGTGATGATACGTGTAACCACAGACAACAGTGTTTTGATGAAGTTAAGGACTTCATCAATTTTTTCATCACAACAAAGACTAACCAAAAATGCAAACTGCTACAAAACATAGACAAATGTTCAATTAGATCTCACACTGGTTTGATGGGTCACTCGGCATGTTTGCACACAGGAGCGTGTGACAGTGTATGCCACCATATGTTTACGACTGCTGAGCATAATAAAGGAGTGTGCAGATTGGTTTCTCAACTGTATCAGATTAGGAGTGCTATTTGTAAATCTGCATGAACAGATCATTTATTGATAGAAGGTGATGTGCACAGTGCTGCAGCCTTTATTCTTCAACTCCAAAAAAAAAAAAAAGATGCACCTTCTGACGAATTCTCAATTCAGGATGCACAGCATATGTATAGCTACGTTAAATTGATAGAAACACAGTTAACTGACAAATTTGGAAATGAGGTAGCCACATCTAAACTGGCAAAGAGAGGAACATTTTTATTTGAATGTGTCTTTTGTAAGCCTCTATTTTATACTTCAGAAACAGTGAAGGTAGATCTGGCACAAATTGCCAAGTGGAATCAGATGTGGAGTTGTTTGATGGCATACTTGTTACTTAAGAGCAAGTTTGCATTAGATGAGATAGTGCACATATGCATGTCCTGTTTCAGAAAGATAAAGGCAGATGTGCTCACTCTGAGATTTGTTCTTTTGTTTTGGGTGCCGGGCCCTGGTGGCTCAGACCCCCCAACTCATCCTCCCGGGACTTACCTCGGGTAATGATCATTCTGGGCTTGCCCCCCAGGGCAGGACCACCAAGTAGGTGTGCCCCCAACAGAGTCTGAACTTGGTTCCCAGTAGACTCCCTGCTACTGGTTCCCTGGTTTACCTCTCAGGGCAGGGCCACGGGGTCAAGCTGGTTCCAACAGAACTACTGAACTCAGTCACCAGCTGAATGCTCTAGGCAGGTGTAGTTGGACTGGTGAAGTGGGGCATCATTTTTGGGGCCAGCAATTTTTGGATGCTTTTTTCTACAGGAGACATGGTGTGCAATGATGTGGGGAGTCGAAGCACCAACGCCCAGCATGCCCCCTACAACATAGGCTCTGGAAGCTGTTCCCCGGCCTCCGCCAGAAGTCAGTCATGCACCGGATGCTCCCCCCTCCCCCCCAGAGGAGGAGGAGTGCAGTCCATGGGATGCTCAGTCCTCCTCCTGGCCAGCCCTCCAACTCCTCAAGTCTATTCCCGAACCTGGGATACTGATGTCACAAGTGTAAGCCCTACTGCTATGCTGGCAGGCTGGCTCTCTAAGATCTGTTTTAAACAGCATGGATGCAGATGTGACACCCACAGAAATTGCTTGCTTGAACTTGTTTGAATGGATTCAGATCCAAACTATGAAACTGTTCGAAACAATTCTAAGATTGAACACAAAGCTTAAAAACATGTAAAAGAAGGAACTCATAAAGTCATTGAAAGGATCTATCATGTACCTGCCACTCCCACTCCAAGAAAATGTTGAGGCTGTAACTCAGGATAATGGCATTGTCTTTTGGTGAATGGTGTTCCAACAAAGGCAAAAACAATTTGGCAGCATGTTGGCACTGTAGAGAGAGTTAAAAAGGATCTACATTACCTAATAGGTCAAAATCCATTCTACAAGGATGTAAATGTCAACCACATGAATGATATTAACACTCAGTTTGGAATATTAGACACCAAGAAAGCAATAATTGAGATGGTCTCGATGCTTACAAATGAAAATGAGTATGAGCAGTACACAATTCATCCTCTTCAAGGCAAGGATCCAGTCAGTGAAAACACTAACTTGTATCACATGAACCAGGTTGATGGCAATCCTGTCAGTATCTGGGAGAGTACACTGGAAGCATGATGCTTACCTGATATTTTCCCATATGGTACTGGTCGTCACTCAGATGAACATGAGGTACGGGTTACTGGAGCTGAGTACCGATCATCTAGAGTGCTGAATTCTGATTGGAAGTTCAGAAGGAATATTCAGTACTTGTTTCACCTCCTATGGGAGAGTGAGTTAAGTATATTATCTGTGACTATTGTACATAATTTGCAAATGACCACATCATTGCCTGGTCTCACAGCAGCAGAACTGTTACAAAAGTTGAAAAATAAGGACAAGACACTAGAAGTAAACCTGAACTCCATTCTATCAAGTATGCATAACACCAAAAAGTACTGGTAGTGAAGGTACTCTGAAGTAATTGGTATGCTACAAGAGTACGGTGCAGCCACTTGGTTTGTTATGCTAAGCTGTGCTGAATACAGCTGGGAGGAACTGCCAGAAATGATAAGGTGAGCAAATGCAGATGTTGATGGCGTAACATCAATGACTCTAGGTGAGAACTGCTCTCTAGACCCAGAGTCTGTGTCATGACATTTTCATCACCGATTTAATGCACTGCCGAGGTTCCTTTTGTCAAAGAGTAATCCAGCTCTTGGTATTGTGGAACATTACTTTTGGAGAGTGGAATACTAAGCTCCTCATATCAACATGCTATTGTGGATAAAAGATGCATTCCACAGTGACAACTGTCAAGACAGTAAAATCCTCACGTTTATAGTGCAGTACATTACATGTTTTACATGTCAGATTCCTGTCAAGTATGACAGTCTAATCTCATGAAAACTGGTTGAAAAGTTTCAGCGACACATCTGTGGCAAATACTGTTGATGAAAGGTGAAAAACTGTGACAATTGGTACATTAGGTGTTACTTTTGATTTCCTAGACATGTGTTTGACAATGTCCACATGAATCAATTGTTCTCAGCCATGCAACACCATCTAAAAGTGAAATCTATGAAGAGTGAATATGAATTGGCTAGGAAAGAAAATTAGTCATTCATTAACGACCAAAGCCCTGTTATGTTGTTGATGTTTCAGGTGAACATAGGTGTTCAGTTTGTTGCTGACAATTCCATGGCCCTAGTACAGTATGTCGCATCATACATTACCAAAAATGTGCAAACATGCTTGCAGGAGCTATGGAAGGACCGTTTCAACAACAGCAGATCTACCAGTTCACAGCTGTGATCTCTAGGGTTGAAAACTCTGTCACACTGTGAATGTGGAGCCTGCAAAGCAAGTGACAATTTGATTGGAACATGTCTCTACAGCAAATCTGAAGCAATATGGTACTTGAACGTCAACAACAAACAAAACAGACACTGTTTCTTAAAGTCCCACAATCAGATTGAATATCTTCCTGTAAACAAGCCATCTTAAGATCTTGCTGTAAACAAACCATCTTCAACATTCTGAAAAATAATTTGATTGACACATACTACGTACAGTAACCCAATGCCATAGAGAACATGTGTCTCTTAAAAGCTGCTCAATGGTATGACTATAAAACTGAAGTCCAGCCTAACCCAGCAAAGGATATCTTCCATGTTATTGGTGTCCAAGGAAGTCTGATCAAAAGACACAAGCCCTGGTTCACTGATCACTGCAAATTGACTGAAATTTACAGAGAAAAGAGAACATTGCTATTTTGCTCTACTTTTCCTGTCTAAGCTATGGAGACATGAAAGCTCATTGAAAGACAAACGCACATACAAGGAGCAACTTAATTTCAGCTATGAGATCTTCAAAACTGACAGTTCAGTTGCATACATAAAAAGGTTAGAATTAAAGAACAGCTAGAAAAAGCTAGAGAACAACAGGAAGAAGACACTCCAGCGAATTCTCAGGACAGCTGTGATCCAGAGGGAGGAGGTGCACTGGAAGCTTCTCTTCCTATAAATGATCCCACTGTACTGATGTCAGAGGTTGAAACAGCCATCAAACAGGCAAGCCAATCTGATGTTGACATCTCTGTGATTGAACGGTGGTTAAAAATCCACAGCAGCAAGTCGTATATACTGCCGTAATGTATGCCGTTCACCATGATATTTGGTATCGTAAAAAATAATGCTGTTGTGACAAATATAAACCACTGTATATGTTTGTCAATGGTTCAGCTAGCACAGGAAAAAGTTTTCTTATAAAAGCAATTAGCGCCAATATAAGGAAACATACTGGAGTACCACTGTCTACAGTTGTGACTGCCACAGCTGGACCTGCAGCATAGAACATAGGTGGAGTGACTCTACACTGTATTTTTATACTGCCTGTTGAACATGGAAAAACTGGTGAATACCACAAGTTGTCTTTTGAAATTGCTAGTGAGCTGCACAGTATGTTTGACAAATGTAACTCTTGATTTTTGATGAGATCCGTATGGTCTCCAATGTAATGCTTGCCTTCATTCATCTATGTCTGCAGGAGATTGTTGGCACAGGCAATGAAGTTGCCTTTGGAGGCAAAAACACTGTTTTTGGTGACCCACTTCAACTTGCACCTGTGAATGGGAAGCATTTCTTTTCTAGACTTACTGTCGAGGAAGCTAGAAAAACTATCAGGTGCATTGGTGGAATAAACCTGTGGGAGTTAGCCATCTATGCTGACCTCTTCCAGAATATGCCTCAGAGTGCTGACTGACAATACAAAGCTCTACTTGATAAGGCACAGATTGGGTGTCTGCTTCCAATGTTTCAATACTAACTACACACGTGGTAGGCAAAGGTGAGAGTTCTGTGTCTGAAGCATGTGACATGTTTAACAAATCATGCTGTGACTGCACACAAATTGTGATTGATGATGAGGTTTAAACAGTGTATACAATTCAATCAGATAATGCTGGAGAGACAGCAGCAACCAGCTGTCACACTGTCATCACTTGATTCAGTCGATAGAGTTTGTCTAAGCCCCACAGTGCTCTCAAAGATGATTAGCCATATAAAAGAGTTGAACATAGACGTGTCAAGAACAGCTGGTCTACAGTCGGCTCTTACAGTCTGTAAAAATGCACGTGCGATTCTAAGTTGCAATCTTGATGTGGATCATGGACTGGCCAATGGTGCAATGGGGCACATAGTTGACTTTCAGTATAATGTTCAGAGAACATTTGTTCAATTTGTGGTAAAATTTGAAAACCTTGATGACTCAGAAGGCATCAACAAATACTCGGTAAAATTCCAGGTTGTGAAAGACATTTACATAACATGAAAACAGTTCCCACTCTGTGTTACATATACAGTGTCCATTCATAAGTCGTAAGGTTTGAGTTTAGATGTTGCGATGATCAACACAGGGAATGCTATCTTCAAAAATAGCATGAGCTATGTTGCTTTGTCACACATCAGAACTCCAGCAGGATTGTACATTATCAATGTTGCACATAATAAAATTCATGCTGAGAAAAAGTGCAACACAGAGTACAATCACCTGCACACTTTGTATCAACCTAACATATTTTTGATTCTACTAGTAAATGACATAGTCTTGCAAGATGTGTCTTATGAGATGTCACAGAAATTGAAGAAGAAGATGAAGTCTACTATACAGGATACTTCCACTTCAGGAAGTGAGCAGGCTTATGGTACCAGATCACCTCCAGTGAAAAAAAAAACTGTTGGTCTAACTACAGTGGTGTCTTTTGACTACAGTACTGGAGTTAATTGCTATGCCAATTATGTGATGCAGGTATTCCTACATTTGCCTGAATTTGTTGCCACAATAACTGCTTCAAAATCAACAGTTTTGGCAGATTCACTGAAGCAAGTTGTGTCGATCAGTGGCAAAACAATACGGTGCAGTTATTGACGCCGCTCTTTCAAGCTATGGCATCTTATGACCAGTATAGCACTTTTGCTGACAATGTTCAGCAAGATGTTAACAGAGATAATGATGGCAATCATTGGAAGATGATGGAATTCCAGTAAGGCTGTACTTTACAGTAAACTATGACAGCAGATATGTTTGTCTTTCCTGTGGAAATATTGACAGCGAAGTAACTGATGACAAGTTGTGGAATTCTTTATAGCAATGCTAAATCTGGGTTGCAGTACACAAGGTTCTGGCAGGAACAGTACCCAATCACTGAGGGTGATCCATTCTGTGAACTACCGCATTCTAATACTATAGCAATTTGTCTTGCAGGGAGTAAAAGTTATGATACAAAAACTGACTTTATTGCAGCTAGAGTCATGTTTGAACATATGCATTTCGACACTCAAGCAATAGTTTTTCATCATGGAGCTTCTGTGCATTGTAGCTATTATGTAACTTGGCTCAGATATAGTGGCGGTTGGATAGAGTGCAGTGATGCTATATGCATCTTTAAGGAAAGGCTTCCAAGGAATCTAAAGGATGCCTATCTGATTGTCCTAAAAAATAAGCAGTTTGTTGGAACGGAGATCTTTTCAGGGGTATCTCAGTCATCAGGTTACACCATAGGAACTTCACCATCAGTAAAGCAGGAGCCACATGGAAGATTTTCAGCAGTACAGCTGAGGCCACCCACGCTGTCGATGTCCATCAATGTCATCAACCCTACAAAGGTGTGAGTGGCCTCGCTCCCTCCTCAGTTCTTTTCGGCAGTCGACTTGTTCATATGGGTCTCCGCGGAAGCTCTGACACAGTTTCGCACCATTTTGCCTACGTCTTTTTTCCTTACCTGTTAATTTTAGAATGTCAACCTTTCTTTTCTGTTGCTGCCACTGTGGGAAGAAGATTGTCTCAACAGATGAACATTCTGTGTCTGGTGGCTTGGCCCTGACCATGAAGTTTCTGACTGTGCCAGAAGTTTAATCAATAAACCCTCAAGTGGTGCTAAAAGGATTAAAAAAAAAATTCTTAATGGAACAACAAGCAGCCAGTTCCAGGCAGGGGTCCTCTGGGGTCCCAGTCTCTAAATGGCCAGCAGGGTCATCAAGCTCCCATGCCTTCAAGACCTAAGACAAGTCCTCAGGGGAAAAGTCATAAGAAGGAATGAGATTGGGACCATTCCCCCGGTAGTGATCTCATTCCTCGATGGCCTCTCCGCCTCCTCCTTCGTCCGGGGGTTTGCTGTTGGCAGTGGCTGCACCAACGCACAAAGTCACTGTCCAGGTCTCTGTGCCCTCCAGACCCATACCAACATCGCATCCACCCGATGCACAGAGCAGCTGGTCAGCAACCTCCGGGTCGTTATCTCCTCCTTCATTGACGATGGGCTTGTCTTCGGCCCTCCCATCGATGCTTGACCTTTCTTCCTCCTGGACCTGAATGAAGTCCTCACCAAGTTTACTTTGGTGATCATTCACCAATTGGGCGCATACAGACCCACTTCACCAGTGCCATCGATGTTAGCCTCAATGTCAATGCCTCATCATCAATCATGGGAAGCCCCCCGCATGGTGCCTCTGACATGGATTTGAAAGAGGTCTACATTGAGGAGGAGTACCACCCTGACCTCATTCTTCCTGATGAAGAAGAGGAGGAAGACAAGATCTTTACTTCAGACAGTTCCACAGCCTCATCTGTCAAGCATACCCCTAGGTCTTCTCCTGAGGACCCCACATTTTTCAATGTGATGAAACAATTGTCCTCAGCTATGGGTTTCCATACTGAGGAGGAGGATGTCACCAGAGAGGATCTGGTGGACTTTCTGGAGATCCCAGAGTCTCCCCCAAAAATCATTCCTCCTATTTTACCTGCATTGAGGAATACTGCCACTGCAGCCTGGCACAGAACAGACATGGTGTCAGGTATGCCCCACAGGGCAGACAAACATTATCATGCCTCCAGGAGTTTCCTTACTATGCTACCCAGCCAGAGACCAATTCAGTGGTTATCAAGGTAGCTCATGACAGGTCTAAGGCACCTAAGCACCTTAATTATCTTTCCCTGAACAAAGAGTCTCATAGGATAGACCTTTGGGGCACAAGAGTTTAAGCCTCCTCAACCTTTGGGCTGAGAATTGCCAATCACTTGTCTCATATGATAAAATACCAGAACTTCAACTGGAAGAAAGGCAAAGCTGCCACTCAGGCCCTCCCAGATCACACACAGAAGCAGGAGGTTCTCAAGTGCTTGCAGACTGCTGAGGATGTTAGTAAGCACCTCCGCATGATCCTCTATGATATCTCAGACACTACTGCCAGGGCTGCTGCCACTGGTATCTGACTACGTAGGCACTCCTGGCTGAGGGTCTCTGGTTTTACAGCTGATGTTCAGCAGAAGGTGCTTAATTCCCCCTTTAACAGCACAAAGCTCTTTGGGCCTGATGTCCAGGACATCATTAATGATTTACTGGCATCTGGTAGGGCTATAAAGTCTGTCCACTTCCTCTACCATACACAGCCTAAGGTAGACAGCGCCCTTCCTTTCGCAAGATGTCCACTAGACCTGGAGCAACCTCACAGCCCAAGGACAAACAAAGAGCCTCTGCTGCCTTGCCCACCCCCTCCAATGTAGGAGCTGTGGCCAAGCATCCATGGAGTGACAGATCAGCCCCTGCTTGACTCCTTGCCAGACTCCCCCTCTTCTGGTCCCCCACCAAGAGGTGGTGGTCGGAGGTCGGTTCTCCCTCCATCTGAATCAATGGAGAATCATAACTTTGGATGCCTAGATTCTGCAAATCATAGAAAGGGGTCACACACTGGAGCTCATCAAGCAAACCTAAGAAACCCCTCCTGTGCTCTCCACTTACTCCCCAGCTCACTTGTCTGTCTCCAGGAGGAGGTACAGTCTCTTCTGTGCAAGCAAGCCATCCAGCCAGTACCAAGCCACCAAAGAAAAAAGGGGTTCTATTCCAGGGTTTTCATGGTCCCCAAAAAGAACAGAAATCTAAGGCCTATTTTTGACCTAAAGGACCTCAATCTGTACATCCAGTACAGAAAGTTCAGAATGGTAACTTTGCCAGGCCTGATGCCTCTCCTCAAAACAGGTGACTGGCTCTGTTCCCTAGACATGCAGAATGCCTACCTGCACATCTCAGTCTTTCTGTTTCACAGGAGGTTTCTCCGTTTTCTATTTCAGGACAAGCATTATCAAGTCAAGGTGCTCCCTTTGGCTTGTCCTCTGTGCTGCATATCTTTACCAAATGCTTAGCAGCAGTAGCTGCAGCCCTCAGAAGGGAGAGATTATACATTTACCCCTATCTGGATGACTGACTCCTAAAGGCCCCATCCAGGGAGCAGCTCCTGTGGACTCTGGAGAGAACTCTCCAGTTGTTCCTCTCCTTTGGCATTACAGCAAATCTGCCCAAGTTGGTTCTGGTGCCATCACAAAGACTGCAATACATACAGGCAGTTCTAGACTCGGTGCAGGGGAAGGCTTTCCTACCTCAGGACAGAATGGAGTGCCTTATAGCCCAGGCTCAGGAGGTGGCCCAGAGCCATTTTATTCCTACCAGGGTGCACCTGAGACTGTTGGGTCTAATGGCAGTCACCATTCCCACTGTTCCACTAGCCAGACTTCATATGCACATCCTCCAGTGGACACTTCAAGTGCAGCATGACCAATGCAAGGACAAGTTGGATCGGTTGGTGCTGGTCTCCTCCCCAGTCCACGAAGTGCTCCAGTGGTGGATGGATGCCTTGAATCTGCTGCAAGGAGTCCCATTCCAGATCTTAATAGCAGATCCTCACCACAGACACTTCCAGGTTGGGCTAGGGAGCTTACCTGGGTCCCTTTCAAACCTAGGACTCCTGGTCTCAGGTCAAAACCTCCCTGCATATCAATGCCCTAGAGATGTGGGTGGTGCTCTGCACCATGCAGGCCTTAATCACCTTGCCCTGGGTCAGCAGCTAGTGCAGTCAGACAATCTCAGTGTTATGAACTACATCAATAAGTGGGGGGGAGGGGACTCATTCGCACCACCTATGTAGGGAGGCCAGGACAGTGTGGTACTATGGTACTATCCACCTTCCTGTTTATTTTCCCAAGCGCAGCAATCCAGGGGAAGCACTGCTCCATACGTTAGATATACGCAGGACTTTGAAGTACTACCTGTTTTGCATCAAGAAATGTAGAAAGTATGAAGCAGTTGTTTGTTTCCTTCACCCCAGGTAAAGAAGGCACTTCAGTTTATAAGCAATGTTTATCCAAATGGCTGGCAAACTACATTGTGTTCTGCTAAAATAAGTATGGCAAAGAATTGCCTGAAGTGGTATGGCTACCTCTGTGGCTTGTTTCCGAGGGGTCTCAGCCACTGACAATTGTGTGGCTGCCACCTGGAGTACAGTCCAGACTTTCACCAAGCACTACAGTCTGGACATTGCCTCAAGGGCCCATGAAGGTTTGGGCAGGGCTGTGCTGCAGGGCCTCCTGTCTTAAGTTTATGCTTAGCCTTCCTCCCAGTCTATTTGCACCTGTAACTGCTTGAGACTCATTCCTACATTGTGATCTGATGACTGAGATACCTCCTGAAGAAAATAGGACAGTTACATAAAAACTTACCGTAACAGTAGATCTTCGAAGGGATCTCAGTCATCAGGTCTACTTTCCCTCCCACCATCCCTCTTCTTGGGGCTTTTGTTCTGGAACTGGCTATCTGGTGTATCCAGCCTTTCATTTAGGCCTGGGCACCTCTCCCTCTCCCTCTCTCTCTCTCTCTTTCTCCTCAGTCCCCCATGGCTAGAGCTATGCTCCCTTTGTCTCCAGGGGAAAGAATTGAGGAGGGAGCAGGGCCACTCACACCTTTATAGGGTTGATGATGTCAACAGACGTCGATGGCATGGGCGGCCCCAGTTGTACTGCTGAAAATCTTCTGTGTGGATCCTGCTTCACCTACAGTGAGGTTCCTATAGTGTGACCTGATGACTGAAATCCCCTCGAAGATCTACTGTTATGGTAAGTTCTTTCGTAATTGTTCTTTACCAATAATATGACTCTCAATTAAGTAGGCTAAAAAGAGGTAGATATCACACATACATTGCTGACATCATTCACTTTCAGACTGTATCACTCACTGAGTCACAAATAATTAAGTTTAATTTCTACACGGAATGGCTGGATGGCTGTAATCATGATACAGATAAAGCTTTAGTTCAACTGGGCTCTTACTAGGGTGCCGGACTGTAGGCATAATACATTTTTACATCTAATCCCATCATATACATGATCTTTTCTCCCCCTTCCTCAAATACACACACCCGTCCATACACATGCGTACAGTCACTCATGTAACACTTCAGGCCACACACAAACATTGCAACTGTACCATGTATGTATGGTTTGTCATCTGCTATCAATGTACGACTCAGATGTAAATATGTAGTTAATGCTGAAAACCTGTTTATATGTAAATATGTTGCAGTACCCTGTGTTAAAGTAGTTAGGATGTCACGTAATGCAATTTGCATCTTTACACATGACTGCTCATTATTATTTTTATTTGAGTGCACAAATTTATGTTGACAAAAAAAATTACAGTGGTTCAATACTATTTCATTTCATTTAAGCTTATTTATTATTCCAAAATGAGGTTGTTAACAACATATGTTAAACTGAATAATAATGTAAGTGGTATACCTAGTATGCTGGCTATGCTCTGTTCCTGCTTTTCCACAGGATTGCATTGGATTGCCTTAATTAAGGGGTCAAGTCATTAACTTTCCAAGTAAGCATTGTAAATACTTGTAAATAGTTATGTATTTGTTATAACATGTATTGTAAAGAATCATCTAAGTTTTGATTTCCATCACTGTTTTTCATTTTTGCAGTACTGTACTTAGTTTTTTGCCGTCTCCAGGAATACTGCAACAATGTGGCAGTAATTCAGTTGGCTTATTTTCTCTAATAATTGTTTTAAAAACTTCTTTACTGTGCTGTGTCTGTTTCCTTATAAATTGTAGGAACATGTTTATTAGTTGTGTTGCAAACAATATACTAAAGGGCGGGTTATATGTGTCTGAGGCGTGCACCCCGCCTGTGTACCTACCAGGGTGGGACAAATCAGTTTGTGAGCTGGTGGTCAGGTTGGCCACTAGCTTTTAAAATCTGGTAGCCAAACCAATATTTGCAGTGGTCGTCTTTTTTAAGGGCTGAAAAATCACTTTGTAGGCAGGTAGCCAAGTTGACCAATAACTTTCAAAATCTGGTAGCCAAACCAGTTTTATAAGTAACCATTGGCCACCTTGCTACCTGATTTGTCCCACCCTGGTACCTACGCAGCCCCAGATAGGCGCAGGGTGTACAGTGTGCATGACCATATGCACCCACAGGGTGCCTGTCCATGGCCATGCCCCTTGGCTTGCAGAGTCACACGGGTGGTTGGGGTGGAGCCATGGACCTGGCGGGCATCCAATCAGATGCCTGTACCAGGTCCCTGAGTGGATCCTTCATATCACGCGCGGGCACGCACAGTCCTGAATATGCCATGTAATGCAGCAACATTAGACCGCCCGCCGGGCACTCACCCAAGCCGATGCCCCAGCCCTCCCCTGCAGCCTAGTGGGCAGGGGAGGCTCAGAGGTCCATAGCCTAGTACCGCCAAGCCCAGTGGACGAGTAACCTGGGGGCCCATACCAGGTTATGCCTGGTCCTAGCTGGTGTAGCTGTGCCCCCTGAGTCTGACACTACACGGCTTAGTGAATGTCGCATAGTGCAGGACGCCCTGACACACCCCCAGTGTGGTGTTCCCCTAGTGGCTTGGAAGGCAGGCATGTAAGTGCCTTGCATGCCCTTGGTGAATGCCGCCAGGGGTCCACAGACCACTGTGCGGCATTCACACTTAAGAGTGCCTACACGCCTCGGATATGCGGTGTATAGGCAACTTTTTTGTTAGTGCATAGGGCCTAATAAGTCAAGAAATGTCACGGGTGACTAATGGTATTAAATGAACATTACATAAACATCACATTTACAATAAAAAATAGGTGACTTCTTAGGCTAAAGGACTTACAGCATTTTGCAAACTTGAATTTCTAAGGCAACAGTGGTCATGTGGAGAATTGATGCTGAAGATGAAGCTAGATTAAATGTGAAAATTTGAACAGCTCATACAGACAAAATTGCTGAAGAATTCTGTTACTTGTGTGGTGTGAACACAAACAAAAGGAAACATATACATTCTGTATACTATCTCAAAAAGAAAGGAAATTATTTGCAAAAAAAACTGCATTAATGTGCCAGTTAGGGTTCAGCTTAAAGCAGCAAAAGTAAGGAAATGTGGCATTAGGGTTTTCAATCCTAACTCCCAGCACACACACACACACACACACACACACACACACACGTCCAAAGGGACAATGCAACACAAGCAACCACAGTCAGACATCATCAGATAACAGAAACAACATACAACTCTTTTCCAGACATAGGTGCCAGAACGGGGGCACTAGGGCCATGGCCCTACCACTTTCATAAGTGGCCCCATCAGTTTTGCAATCTAGTTAATGTATATAATAGGGGAGTATTTACCCTTTACATCCTTGGCCCTACCACTTTTCAAACCGTTCCGGCACCAATGTTTCCAGATGACACAAGAGACATCCTTCATTATAGTCTAACACTTCTGCAGTGAAGGATACAAGCACACTTCAACACACCCACCCACTTCAGGCTACAGAAGTGGAGCAGCTGATAAAAATGTACATTTGCATGCAGTTTTGATCTCAATTTACTTATAACTACCATTTTCTGCCATTTCTCAGCACTGAGATTGGCAAGCTATCAAGATTCCAAGCAAATATAAAAATGGTTATGTTTTCAATATTTTCATGGCATTTTTATCCTACTACAGAAATGGTACCATTAGGCGTTTGTAAACACACTATTATCATTCCCTATGATTTGTTACTATTGTGATTACTATGCAGTCATGACTATATGTTAATTTTGTAGCCAAGCAAAATTTTGGGACAGCTGCATGAAATGCTGATCCCAGTGCAGTAATGTAAATAAGCAGTATTTCAACATGCACTACTACAGTTTCCTGCCATCGTATATTATTATCATTAACATTTAATCATCAGTCAATGCAAAATGCAATCCCCTTAAAATACTTGAAGATTTGCATGCAATTAGGATCCCATAGCAGTATTTATTTATTTAGCTTTTGTTAACCAGGTAGGTACACTAGACAAGACATTTGCCTATTTTCAGGTACGATCCAGGAGAATCCAGGAAATACAGGTTCGAATACATTGGACAACATAAATACAGATACAATCAGTATACAGAGTCAGGGCACACATTACATGATCAAGTAGTTACACACAGTAGAACATATGCATAGAGATATGAGCAGTGCAATACATACAATTAGAGGTGCAATAAATACAATTATATACAACTATAGGACCCCAGAAAAAGTGGACCCACAACACTATTATATGCAACTATAGTACCCTAGAAAAGTGGAGCCACAGTCCGGGCCATGCCCAGAGCAGAGTACAAGGTGGTGGCATCACATACCAAGCCAAACCCCATGCAGTCCGGCAAGTCGAGAAGAAAGTAAGGGAGCAGTGCCGGGGGCCAGGTGAGATTATGGAGGCTTGGGACAACCACACGCAGAAGAAAGCTTCAGGTGATTCCATAGAGAGGAACTAAGGCAACCATGTGAAGGAGCGGAGCGAACCTGGACAGGAAGCGAGTTCCACTGCCTGGGTGCACTTGAGGAAAAATCTCTGTCTCCCATTTGAGTGCGAGTGGCAGGTATCTTAAGGACAGCAGGCCCAGGGACCTAAGGGAATAGTAAGAGGAGACAGCCAGTACAAGGCGCTCCACCTGCCCGGGGGGTGCCAGTATGAAAGACCTTACCCGCGAAGCACCCCAGGACAAAGTCTAAGTAATTAGATGGAGAGAGCCAATTCAGCTTGCTGTACAGGTCACAGTGACGGGTGAGAGGAGGGGCAGCAAGAGCAAAGCAGGCAGTGCATGGTCACCCATGCCACCGATGGCACCTCTGCTGGCTCACAAAATTAAGTGAAATGGCGACATCTAGGTTTTTGGTTTTAATTATTTGATAATCGAGTAAGGCCCGCTAGGCACAATGTCTGTTGTCAGGGGTGACCCAGGAGCACTAGGGAGGTTAAGTGACTTGCTCAGAGTCACACAGTCACACAGTGTGCAGATAGAGGTTGTGAGAATGAGACACAGGTCTGCTGGACGTACCACGCTCATTCACAGCTCATTACTCTAATGTTTAGGCTACACTGCCAGCCCAGTTTGTACAAATGCCAATTGCTTCTTTTAGTCCTGGTATACTTTCTTCACTCAGGCCATGATGGACAAAAGCCTCGGGAAAAATGGCTCTCTTTAATGACATTGTTTCAGTACAACTCCATCAGTCTACCACACATTCCACTTAATCTTCTTTAGTCTGTACGCAGGTTGCAGCGTAAATGTTTATTAGTTGATGTCCTATAAGGAAACTTTAAAGAGTTATACCAGTGGGTTCCTCTCAGTACTGGTACAGAGGATAGCGCTGATAATTGTAAGCTCAGTATAGATTTGAAGTGGGGACTTTATTTATTCATTTAGTTTCTGTTGTCCAGGTAGGTGTGCTAGACAAGAAATGCCTATTTTCACGCACAGCCCGGGAGGTTACAAAAGACAGATGGAAATGACATGCAGCAGCAAAAGGCAACAATGGACCAAAAAGGTGCAGATGATTGACAATGAGATGCAGAATCTGTCCTAGTAACAGTATCAGGATTGAGCAGGTAAAAAACAAGCACAGATGAAGCAACGAGTGCAGCGCAAAAACATAAAGCAGTCCAAAAAAACAATTACACAAAAGGTTAAGAATAATAAATACAATAATTTAACAAGAGATGAACAAAGCATACAGGCTGGACTAAACCTTCTGAAGCTGGCCTTGAGTGTGATTAAATGATCAGTACATGTTCTTTAGAAGGATAGGTGTCATTGTTTTCATGATCGCATGTTTGACTGCTGTTGTACGTGGCAAAATGTGGTTTCACCTAAAATTTTGCAATTTCCCACATGATGTAAAACTAGACTTTATCATTTATTTTATATGTTTCTTCTTAGAATGACCTTCATGAAATGTTATTTTGTATTGTATTATTTTAAAAAAATAATAAGACAGAAGTTTAAAAAACACAGCTTCAGTAAAGTCATATAGTACAGCATGTTCCTGACAAATTTCCACAACATGCACAGCACATATCTAACTATTGTGTTTCAATATAAAATGTGTTGAACCTGTTGAGCTTGTGCACTAACCTATGCCCAAACAAAAAAAAGCAACCCAAGATACTGGAGCACATAATTATGTCTCTTGAGATCTATCCTGTGCTCAGTGAGGATCTCCTTTGGTCCCATTTCACTAACTGTTCCCCTTTAGAGGCCAGAGAAGAGCAATTAGAGTCCTGGCAGAATCCATATCTGTAGGTTACAGGTTCCGATCCTATGCACAGCTGTTATGATGCGCTAAGAAATATCAGGGCCTCCATTACTCGTGCAAGGGATCCATGGTCGCAAAATTTCAACATATTCATCCCTCACTTTACATTAGGTGTGCTGTGATTCTTTCTATTAGTTGCACAGTATCTGTTTAAACAGGCCTCCAAAGATGAGACCACATCTGATAACCAATTTCATGTTAACCGCCAGATTGCTACTGTAAGTCGGATAAAAACAAGGGTCTGCTTGTTTTTAGAACAAGACACTGACATAAAAAGGCTTAGGAACATGGTTGTAAATGTAAAATAAACAATTTCAAAATTCCTTACCAAGGTTCTTGCCACCTAGTAGTAAATAATAAAATGCTTTATTGTTATACAGGATGGAACTGTTAATACTAAACAGCCCTATTTTCAAAGTTGACCTCCATCCAATAGTCCTGTTTTGCTAACATTCTAAGAAAATGTATAAGTGAGACCCTGGCATATTGCTTCCCTGAACATTTTTTAATGGAAAAAAGGAACTAGGTGATATTATTAAGGCTAGGAAATTTCTCCAGAGAGGTAGAGCTGGGAGCCATTCAGCGTAAAGCTAAAAGATAAGGAATCTCCTTTTTCACAAAGCACAGCGGTGAATATACAAGGCACAGAAAGAGTGCTAGCAATATAAAGAGAATTGTAACATGGGGAAGAAAAAGGGTTGAATCTAATTGGTCCAAGCAGATCAGCTGGGGATACATTAATCTTCAATTCATGTATGCCCACGCTACAATTAATGCATGGTGTCATTTTTAGGGTAGCCACTAAACATAGTGCTCATTACAAATCCGCATGGTAACGAGTTTATACAACCACTCCTAGCTACGAGAGAGACACGTTTTTCAAATACCACTGCAGCAAATGAATCACACACTGCCAAGTTTCTTTCTTAAACTTATATTTATTGATTTTCAAATGCAATAATTACAAGTATAGCCCATAGGACAGCGCACAGATTAATACATACAAAATTTGATATTGTATACAGTATCGATGGCACTCCTGACTTGGTACTTCACGGGGGTATATGAATTACATTTTCAATTCCCTAAAAGAAATCACCAAGGCTATTGCTGCCATGAGTGGGGGAATACTATGTAGATATATCTCAACATAAATCAGATACACCCCGTTTATATGTGAAAACTTCCCCGTATTTCTGCATTGATAAAAAGGAAAAGAAAATAGTGAATCCTACCATACTCCAAACCATCCACTTCTCATTAGTCATGGCCTGTAAGGGCCAGACAAGCATTGTTAAGGTAACCAAAATCTCTCAACAAGCAAAGATAAAACTCCCCAGGCTGCCCCGATCTTTAGAAATAAAAAGAAAAAGAGAACTCTCTGGTTAACATAAGGCTAAATGCAGATTTACAGACTCTTAACTGATCCGGACAATATACACAGCTATTTTAATCCCTTCTGCATCTCAACTTGAATTATTTCTCATCCCAAACATATACATCTCATAACCCTTCACTATAATGAGATAGAAAGTCCATCCTAAATAAACTAATATGAAAAAGTCAGGGTTGTTGTATAAACCAACATTATTATTAGAGAAACTCATTTTGACTAGAGAAAGTCATTTTTAAAAGGCGTCACAGCTCCATTCTCTTTTGAAGCCCTAGTCAAGTAAACACTTACTAGGTCGAGTCTCTCCTGCATTCAGGTATTACCCTCCTCCTCCGATTCAGAATCCGATTGTCTCTTCGAGTAATCTAGCCTGATTTCGTGATCAGCTTGGCTGCAATGACTGGATCCGTAAAATGATAGGATTTGGCTCCGTAAGCAATTTTCAAGCTTGCTGGCATGAACAAAACATGGTGGACCCCCAGTTGACGTAGCTTCATTCTGACTCCATCGAAAGCTTTTTGGTGTTGTCTGGTTGCAAAGCTAAGGTCAGGAAAGATATGAATAGATGCTCCCTGCCACTGAGAGGGACCTCTTTTCCTGGCCTCCCATAAGATATAATCTTGCTCTTTTACAGAGCTAAGCACTGCCAGAACTGCAAGAATAGATGGATGAGCCGAATCGGCATGCAGACGGGCCCCCCCCTGGCGTTAACCCTGTAGGCCCTCACCACCGAAATCTGAAAATCCAGGTGGAGATATTCTGTCAGCCACTGATCCAAAAAGCTACAGATGTCTTTGCCTCTGATTCTTCAGGCAGCCCCAGAATTTGGATGTGGGATGCCCAGACCCCATTTTTTAGATTTTCCAGTCTATGCTGCAGAAGCATGTTTTCTGTCACTAGGCCAGACGTTGTGGTAAGTGCCTTATCAGCATCTTACATGCTCCGATCGCTATTTCTTTACTGATTGTAGTTTATTTTCCACTACAAGCAATCGAGTAGTGAATTCGTCCATTTTTTTATCTATGGACTGGATCACTTTCAATAAGGCGGCATTTGAGGGCTGATTCACCTCTGAGTCCAGAGGCTCCTTCTCTCTGTCTAGGCCTATGCGGGTCTCTTTTTGTTTTGCCCCTTCTCCTCCGGTCGTTGTTTTGGTGTGACCCATGCCTCCAACTGCAATAGTTTGATAACGTTTTGATCCACAGACGCTGTTAGAGCTGATTGTAAGCCTTTAGAGATGCCCTGGTCTTCCTCTAGCATTTAACTCTGTTAAATATTAGAGTAGTGGCACAGAGCAATGGATAATTGCTGCTCTCAACTCAGCTGCTAGCCATGCCTCCCCACTGCCAAGTTTCTTGAAGTAGTAACATAAAAGATTGTCATCTTTACATCTTGTGATGTTGACACCCACCCGAATGGATGCCATAGCATTTAGGATGTTTGCAGAGCAGACTAGATTAGTGGAGTTACATCATAGCAGATATCTGTATAAAAAAAGTCAGCGATCAGAATGGAAGTGCCTTTTAGTATTTTGAGAGGCATCCCGGTTAGAGAAATTATTGAGAAATACTTAGATCTAGTACTGACTAACAGGGAAAGGATCTCAGATCTCCAGGTAGAAGGTCACCTGGGGGCCAGTGACCATCACATGGTATGGTTTAATTTGGCCACTAGAACTAAATCATCCCATTCCAAGGCAAAAATATGGAACTTCAGAGGAGCTGACTTTGATAAAGATGGCCAACAGAGTTAAGCTAGCCCTGGCTAAAAGAAATACAGGTGAGGGGGTACAGGCAAAGTGGGCAAGCATTAAGGATGCAATACTTGAAGCAACATCCCACTGTGTTAGAGAGAAAAGGAAGTGCAAAAGAAGAAGGAAACCACTTTAGTTCTCAAAAACAGAAGCAGAAAAGGTTAGAGTCAAAAGGCTGGCCTTCATGAAATATAAGGGAATGCAGCAGGATGAAGATAGGGAGGCATGCCAAACTTCCCTAACAGAAGCAGGGAAGGCAGTAAGGCAGGCAAAGGCCCAAACCAAGGAAACACTAGCACAAACAGTAAAAGAAGGTGACAAGACTTTCTATAGATACATTAGTGAAAGGAGAAAGTCCAGAGGGGGTATTGCTAAGATCAAAGGGGATAAGGGGGCATGTGAGGAGAAGGATCATATAAAAGCATCTATCCTAAATAGATACTTCTGCTCAGTATTTACTGAAGAGAAGGTAGGGCAGGGCACACAGCTCAACACCATGGACACAGGAGGGAGGGAGGTATGCACTAGTCCCTTCACAAAAGAAAGGGTCCTACAAGAGCTCGATAAGCTCAGGGTGGACAAGGCAATGGGACCTGATGGCATACATCCCAGGGTACTAAAGGAGCCAAGAGTAGAACTAGCAGAGCCATTATCAGAGCTGTTTAGTGAGTCTCTTAGCATAGGAGAGGTCCCAGAAGACTGGAGAAGGGCTCATGTGATCCCGCTCCACAAGAGTGATAGCAGGGACAAGGCAGGAACTACAGACCAGTCAGTCTTACCTTAGTAGTGGGCAAGATTATGGAGGTACCCCTTAAGGAAAAGATAGTGTAACACCTGGAATCCACAGGAGCACAGAATCCAAGACAGCATGGGTTTACAAAAGGAAGGTCCTGTCAAACTAATCTCATAGATTTCTTTGACTGGGTAACCAGAGTGGTGGACCAAGGAGAGCGGTTGATGTCGCCTACCTTGACTTCAGCAAAGCTTTTCATACCGTTCCACATAGAAGATTGATTAATAAGCTGGGTAGGCTCAGGGTGGGTCAGAAGTTGGTCAACTGGGTGGCAAACTGGTTGATGGGCAGAAAACAGAGAGTGGTGGTAAACGGTATATAGTCAGAAGAGATGCAAGTCACAAGTGGGGTACCTCAGGGATCAGTCCTAGGGCCAGTCCTCTTCAATATCTTCATCAGTGACATTGCAGATGGACTGGAGGGTAAGGTTTGTCTGTTTGCAGATGACACCAAGATCTGCAACA
Source organism: Neoceratodus forsteri (assembly GCA_016271365.2). Lineage (NCBI taxonomy): Eukaryota > Metazoa > Chordata > Ceratodontiformes > Ceratodontidae > Neoceratodus > Neoceratodus forsteri. Next base: position 8,140,746 of record JADMNL010000040.1, read on the forward strand.
GAGTAGATGATCCAGATGGGGTGGGCAGAATGAGAAGAAATCTGGATAAACTAGCAAAATGGTCGGAAAAGTGGCCACTGGGGTTTAATGTAATGAAGTACAAGATCATGCAAACAGGGAAGAGAAACCCTGAAGCTACCTATATGCTGGGAGGGGAGTTGCTGGCAGTCACAAGGGAAGAAAGAGACTTGGGCAACATCATCGATGACCTGAAATCATCCAAGCAGACCACTAAAGCAGTAGATAAGGCTAGGGGGATGTTGGGGTGTTTAGTATGGGTATCACAAGTCAGAAGAGGGAGGTAATAATCCCTCTTTACAAAACACTGGTTAGGCCCCATGTGGAATACTGTGTGCAGTACTGGAGGCCACACCTTCACAAGGACATTAACCAAATTGAGACAGTCCAGAGAAGGGCAACCAAAATGGTGCAGGGACTGCATCAGAAAACATATCAGGGCAGATTAACGGAGCTCAATATGTATAACCTAGAGCAAAGGAGAGAGAGAGGTGATATGATTGAAACATTCAAACACTTTAAGGGCATTAACAAGGTGAAAGAGTCTAACATGTTTCAAAATAAGAAAAATAGCAGGACAAGGGGACACAGCATGAGATTAGAGGGAGGCCAATTAAGGGGTAATGTGAGGCAGTTCTTTTTCACAGAAAGGGTGGTGGCTGCATGGAACAGCCTACCTCAGGAACTGGTGGACATGAATACAGTGCAGGGCTTCAAACAGGCATGGGATAGGCATAAGGGAGCAATACAAATGAGTATGAATAAATAGGCCATTGACAGAGCAAAGGTCGATGGCACATTTATAAGGTAGAAAGAGAAAAGAAAAGGGCAGACTGGATGGGCCTTGAGGTCCTTATTTGCTGCCAACTTCTAAGTTATGTTTCTATGTTTCTTGTTGTTCAGTCTGAAGAAGGAAAACTGAATTCTTTAACACATATACAAGGAGAGGTGTACTGCATTGTTAAGTGCAGCTGTACTTGAGTGTTGGGAGTAGAGAACGCAAGCAGAGTTTTCTTGATCAGCTCCAGCAATACTGCACCACGAGTCAGCATTCTAGTGATGCAGACACCGGAGCTAACAACTAATATTTTCTAAATATTTTGGGCAAAACAAACAAGTTAGAATCTAACGAGTTAGAATCTGAGATCTACTGACTCTGTAATGTACTCATATTCCTTGCAGCACAATAAACCAGGATGTGTAGGAGCACCACCACATAACAGTACAAAACTAAGGTATTAAATAAACTCTTCAGACCTGTAATATGGGGAAGAAAACATTCTCTGAAGTGAACCGAACCCTTTTTCTTCCCCATGTTACAAGTGAATTAACCCACTCCAGAGTGTGGGTCTCTCGGGAATTAATGTATGGCTGGGTGGTTGGAACTTCCCCCCCCCCCCCAGCCATACATTAATCCCTGAGAGACCCATGCTCTGTTGTGGGTTAATCCTCACTTAGAAACAAGAATCTGTTGATGTGAAATAAAGACCAGATACATTACCACACCATGAGGAATGGGGTCTCTCAATGCCCCTGAAACATTGGTGGCTTGATGCAGTGATCTGTATTCTGTTTCTAAATAAACAGAACAATGAATACTGGTAGAGTGGCATTTTTTCTTGTGTCTGGTAGGGAGTTTGTAACGATTTGCACAGGAGCTGGCTACTCCCTGGGAAAAAGTTTTCATTTGTTAATTACAGTGCTTGTGGCATCCAGACCAGTGGAGGAGTTGGAAAGGTCTCAGTCAATCAGGGTTCAAGATTTGTCCTATCCATGTCATAATTAGGGCCCAATCCACAAAGAGATACACACCCAAGGAAGGATGTCTACGCAAGCTGGTGGGGGGCAGGGGTCCTGCTCCATATATGTGGAGACCTCCGCATATCCACAGCCTTGGATGTGCACCCTCTCAGCAGCCAAGCCTGATCTACTTACAGCCACTGTACATGGGCAGCCAGGTTGAGACAGGGAAGGAGGTGGGACATACTAGAGCTCTCTTCAGAAACACATCCCTGCAATATGGATAGCTGGCAGAGGGCGTGCAGGCTATGCAACCCAAGAGGTTGCCATAGCTCTTAGGAGCCCCACCACCTGGTGAACGGATATCCCTTGAGGCCTGATCAGACCCCTCTACCTGCCTCCAACTCTCTGTGCTGGTAAGAAGGGATGGGGCCATTCTGGCACAGGCTGTTATTTCAGGAACAGCACATAGCATTTGTGACAGGGCTGTACCAGTCCTTGGAGGACTGTTGTATCCCATGGTCCCTCGTCTATCCGGAATGTGGGATCCACTGCATTATCTAGCTGAGCATCCGATTAGATCCACAGTGTCCTGCAAATCTCCACACACAATGCATCTTTCTGCCCCCATGCAAAGCTCCACATTCATGGAGAGTGGCGGACAGAGGCTGTGGAGCCATCTGACAAAGACAGGCATCAAGGTGTGGAGCTCCATGTCTGCGATATGTGCGATTTGTGCGTATCCCAGTCTGTTATATGGATTAGGCACTAAGGAGTTAAGAGGAAGAGAAGTGCCGAAAATACCTGTAATAGAAGCTGAAATGTCTCTAAATATATTTTTCAGAGGTTTTCCCCATGGTGTCAGTAGTCCTTTAAAAGATGTGCACTACACTGAGGGCAGAAGAGCTTGCCATGGATATCTGTAATGAATTCCCCACTGAGTCCCCACCCTTAAAAGCCCACGGCACAGTCTGGTGTTGATACTCAGGTGACAACTAGTAACGATTACATCTGAAGCTTCTTTCTTAACCCCCAAAGAGACTGAGAGAATCAACATTCACCAGTGTCAAATGATTAGCCTCCAGCTGCCTCAGGTCTGGAAACCTGACTCCACTGCTGTCTGGCTTCCTGTTGGCCACTCAGTGGAATGCTAGTCCTCCGCTGCTCCAGCATTTTTCACAGTGCACCGATCAAACAATAACACGAACATGAACTTATACCCCTGGTGTAAAATGTCGCCTCACGAAAACGAGCCCTCAGAGCTACAGTTGTATAATCTGTATATAAAGTACATTCATGTGTACTCTTCAGGCACCAAAATTGGAGCCCAATGACACTGTCCATTAATAAAAAGGCCAAATTCAGGGGGCATTTTTTTTTCCTCAGAGTTGCATCACACGTTTTACGCCTACAGTGCATCTAACTCCCAGGTTTAACAAAGCATTTGTCAATGCCGAATGTTGCTTGCTTCTATGTGCTGTTTAGGTATTTGGAAGTTATTGGAGTGCAAATATTGAAAATTTGTGAACTTCTGGCGTCACGTAGGAACTTCTTTGTATTTTGCGGCTAAATAAACAGTCATTTTAGGAATTTTTCACCAAATTTTCAACATAGCCATTTAAGACCTCTGCTCATCAACAGTGTCACTGTGATTTTGTTAATGTGTCCCATACATTGAGTTTGCACACCGACTGCGCCATTGTGCACTACATGGGCGGAAACACGTTTTGGGCAGGATGTGAAAATGACAGCTGTACTGCTCATAAAGAGGTGTGGTAAAATGGCAATGTTGAAAATCTGGAGTGGAAATATTGAAAATTCGCAAACCCTCTGACGGTGGGAACTGTGCAACGCATACTGTAAACAGTCATTTTTAGAATTCTTTCACCAAATTTTAAAATTCCCACTTTAAGATCTCTGCTCATGAACAGTGACACTGTGATTTTCTTAATGTGTCCCATACACTGAGTTTGCACACCGACTGCGCCATTGTGCACTACATGGGCGGAAACATGTTTTGGGCAGGATGTGAAAAATGACAGCTGTACTGCTCATGAGGAGGTGTAGTAAAATGGCAATGTTGAAAATCTGGAGTGAAAATATTGAAAATTCGCAAACCTACGAGCGTGCGTAGGAACAGTGCAACGCACACTCTTAAAACAGTCATTTTTAGGAATTTTTTCACCAAATTTTCAACACAGGCATTTTAAGACCTCTGCTCATGATCAGTGTCACTGTGATTTTCTTAATGTGTCCCATACATTGAGTTCGACACCGACTGCGCCATTGTGCGCTACATGAGCAGAAACATGTTTTGGGCAGGATGTGAAAAATGACAGCTGTACTGCTCATGAGGAGGTGTGATAAAATGCCAATGTTGAAAATCTGGAGGAAAATATTGAAAAATTCGCAAACTTACGAGCGTGCATAGGAACTGCGCAACGCATGCTCGTAAAACAGTCATTTTTAGGAATATTTTCACCAAATTTTCAACATA